>CM058239.1:68065042-69315042 GCA_030180135.1 Orychophragmus violaceus
TTTTTGATGTTGTGTTTTTGTTTGTTTTTCTGTTTTTCGGTTTTTTTATTTGAGATCGTTTTATTGGCTTTATACTACTAATTATTTTAATTTTGTATTCGTTTAACATATATATATATATATATATATTTTTTTTTTTGTTTTTTTTCGAATATACAAATTATATGATTTTCTTATTTTCTTTCTTTTTTATCTTAAGACTGTTTTTTTGAACATATTTTTTTTGATTCGTGATTACGAAATGAATGACTTAATCTCACTATGTATTTTGATATGCGCTCAGCACATAGTATGATTTAGATGATTTTTTTTTAGATCATTTTTAAGTCGTGTTTTATTTGACTCATGAACTCGAAAAGAATGGCATAATATTTCAATATATATTTTAACACGCAATTAGCGCGAGTATTAGTTAGATTTTTATTCGAAATCGTTTTCTTGACCCGTGTCTCGATAATAAAAAAAACTCCATCTCTCACCATATATTTTGATCAACGCTCAGCGAGAGATATTAGGTAAATGATTTTTTTAAGATAGTTTTAGTGACATGTGCTTTATTTGACTCATGATGTTGGAAATTAATGGCACAATCTTACACTATATATATTTGATCCGCGCTCAGCGCGAAGTATTAGTTAGATGATTTTGTTTTTCGAGATCGTTTTCTTGATCCGTACTTTATTTAACCTGTGATCTCGAAAATGAAAGGTATAATCTCTCACTATATATTTTGACTTGTGCTAGTATCATTTAGATAATTTTTTGTTGTTTCAAGATCGTTTTATTGACCCATGCTTTATTTAATTAGTGATATCGAAAATGAATGGCAAAATCTCTCATGATATTTTGATCCGCTATCAGCGCGAGATATTAGTTAGATTATTTTACTACCTTTAAAGCACAATGTATGTGATTTACGGCTGCTTAAATACACATACGCTTTATAGATTACAAAAATTAAAATAAACAAAACTGAATTCAATACATATAAAGCAGAAACCAACCGCATGTTGGTGAAATAGACAAATAAATGGAGGAGGGAAATATGTACCAACTTATTACCAAACTGCTATGAAAACCAATCCCAAGCAAATTGAAAACCAGAGAGACAACGGAGGAAGCTAAAATGAAATATATAACATCAGTGACTATGAAAATGAACAAAGAAATAAGAGGAGGAGGAAGAAGAAAGACCAAGATTCAGCATCACCATAACTCTTGCTCTTTTTTTCCGTTGCACTGTTGTAATTAAAGTTAAGAAGAAAAAGAGTCAAAAGGTGAAAAATTAAATTAGAACTTCATGCCATAGGTGTGGGATTATGTTTGTTCATAGGTTTAATTATCAGATTACAACCTAACATAATCAACTAGGATCTAGGTGATTTGCAGTTGAATCATAAACAGATCAGGATCATTACCTTATGATTGCAGCGGATTGATCAAAGGGAATATCGAGATCTGCAAGAGCTGATGATTACCGGCTCCTCCTAGGTATCCACACGCTTACAAGCTACTGGATCAGGCTGCTAGACCAAGCTGGAACAACAGAGAGAGAGGAGGACGGCCAGACCTAAAAATCGCAGACCACTAAGGCTTACTGGCGCCTCCTCTTCCTTATATGGGCCCAAGTAATTAAACTAATGGCTTATTAGGCTTTTGGGCCCAAGACCCAAATCAGACAAAAAGACTGTATTTTGTCTGGCCCAATTCTCTGTTCAAATACAGTAAATACCTTGCATCTTACTGTATTAATTCCTTTTAACTTTCCCGTTAGCTATGGTGTGTGACCCTTTGGGATCATACAATACTGGTAATAAGTCCTAAACTTATAGATCAAGAGCGGGCTCTAGCAAGTCATCATGATCACCCAGTATTTATGACTTATGTCTGATCTCGACACTTATCATACTTTCTAGAGATAGTACAGTAGATTTCAGGACATTCCCAACAATCTCCCACTTGTACTGGAATTCTACATTCCCTAATCCTTTTGTCTCAATATCTCGATCTGGCATAAGGCAAGATGTGTGTCATCCTTATATAGCCAAGATCATGTTCATCGGACCAGAATTGATACTGACAATGCAAACGACTTGGGCAAGTCCGTTTGGGTGTGGCCACACTCTTACCAGCTATCAAGTCTCCGATTGGCCTAGAGATATTACCTCCATTAACAGGAGGGACAAATCCCATCTTGTTCCATCACTATGAACTACACACTTTGTAATACACCCAACCAAGGTCCTTATAGCTCCCAGTTACGAAACAGCGTTAGACAATGATCAAAGTGCATCAATCCATGTGCAGCCACATGCATGCGAACTCAGGTCTAAGGACTATACTCTATAGTCGTAGATGAGAACCTCTTATGACACAGATATTAATATCTTGTAGAGTTCTCATCAGCGGGTCATGTCCGGTCATATGCTCCCTTACATATACCTATGTGTCGACTTTGATGCCGCACATCTATGACCCATGAAACTTGGTCATAAGTCTCAACACACTCTAGTCTCAAGTGGTTGTTGGTGTTCCAATTTCAACAACCTTCGACTATGGACACTCTGATTTATGTCATTTTGTTAAATATAGGGTTTCATGATCAAGTCTTTCTCATGTACTTCGATGGCCTATATATAATGACATGAATCATTTTGGAACGATTATTTATATCACAGTTAAAATAATCCAGAAATCATAAATTTCATAAACATAAAATATTATGTTTACATGAACCTTTCAAAACAACTAAATAAAACCCTTTACAAACTCCCACTGAAATTAAGACTACATCTTAATTTCACTTATCCTACAGCTACAGTCCGCGACTCGTGCTTAGGCCTAAGGAGTGGCTTCGTTAATAGATTAGCAACGTTCTCATTCGTTGAAACTTGCTGATCTACTTAACACCTCTGTCATTTATCTCACGGAATAGGTTATACCTACCCTCAAGGTGTTTGGACCTCTGATGTGCAGCTAGCCTCAACTATGCTAGGAATCACATCAAGTTCAGTGATGAACTCTTCTTTCCAAACAACCTCTTTCGCCGCTACCCAAGCTGCGAAATGTTTAGCTTAAGACATGGAGTCAGCAACAGTGCCTTGCACCGCCAGACAGACACAAGATATAACCGGACTGTGACCGGAAATCATCTTTGTCTGTTGGAAACTTGCCTTTCAGACTCTACCGACTTGTAGCACCTCACTTTCTCCGTAAATCAAGAACTTATCCTAAGTATTTTCCAAATACTTGAGGATATTCATTACGTCTATCCAGTGATTCTTTGCTGGATTTGACTGGTCTTTACTTGTCTTGCTTAATATTAAAGCAACATCAAAACAAGTACGTGTCATGGCATACATGATAGATCCAATTGCCGACGCATATGGAATCTCATCCATGCATTCAAGCTCAGCAGTTATCGTAGGACACTGTTTCTTGCTTAACTTAATGCCATGTGACATTGGCATAAAACCCTTCTTGGAATGCTGAAAACGTGTAGGACTTAGTCAATATGAGAATCCTGACTTTGTCCTATCAGCTCTTTTGGATCTTCATCTTTAGATCCAAAATCCAAGAACATATGTGGCTTTACCCATGTCAATCATAAAAAACAACTCCCAAGCCAGTCCTTTACCGACTACAGCATTGGAACGTTATTTCCGAGAATCAGTATGTCATCGACATACACTATGAGAAATGCAACATCGCTCCCACTTATCTATTAGTAAACGCACAGCTCCACTTCGTTCCTGTTCAAGTCAAAACCTTGACTTCTTCAATATAACGAAGATTCCAACTCCGATATGTTTGCTTCTATCCATGAATGGATCGATGAAGCTAACATACATACAGTATCATTTTTTCGGAGTCCGGGCTCACTTTCGCTTCTGTGAATTTCGCAGGTTCGTCACTTTCAATGATCATCAGATCATGGCAATCAATCACGAGAGATCACTCTCGGATTAGTGACGGATTCATTCAGATCTGCGAACTTCAGGCTCTTACAGGTGTAGATTCTACAGAAATCTGTAAATCCATCCGCTGCTCTCCCTCAACAGGTTGAGCAGCCTCCTGTATTTCTCGAATTTCTTCGAGTTATACTTTTACTCCCACTGTTCTTCTTGGAAAGAAACTTTCCTTTTAGAAAACAGAATTCCGAACAACCTAACTTCGTTTTTCGGAATGGACGTAAAAAGTAACAAGCCTTGGTTTCCCTAGGACAACCAGCGAAGTAGCACAACTACAAATACTCAGTAAAGACGAATTTGGATCATTTCCAGTCCACATTTATGTGGTGTCTTTCAACTGATATTGGTGGAACTATTTCAGCGTAAACTTAGATATTTCTAGAGCGTTATTCTTAAAGAATATCATGGAAGATTCGTGTGACTCATCTTTAATCATTTCTAATAAGATCTGATTCTTTCTCACAGAAACACCTCCAGGTTTTCAGGAGAAATGAGCTATGAAACGACTTCACACTCATTCAGATGATCACACCATCAATGACTTAAGTATTCTCACTCGTGATCTAATCCAGAGTCTCAATACTTCTGTCACTCAGATTCTATACCTCATTCTGGAACTCTTTCGACCATTTCAAAGAATTCCGACTCGTGTCTCATCAAATGAACACAGTCATGCTCACTGAAGTAATCAGTAAAGATAATGAAGTACAGGAAATTTTTCTCCGGCATTACTGCTCATCGGGCCACATACATGAGTATGTTCAAGGCCCAATAAGCCTTTGGGCCTTTCTCTAGCTTGGCTAAGATGGGCCCTTTGTCTTTTGGTCCAGTAAGCAGAATTCAAGTCTCATAAGATATCCGATCAAATGAGCCCAAAAGTCCATAACTATGGGATTTCTGAATCCGACTCACTCTATGTGACCAAAACATTTTCGCCAAGAAAAATCAGGTTTAATTCATGCATTTAAACCAATTCGGTATTTATGTTACATTTAGGCACTCTTTGGTTTAAGATATAAAACCCATTCCTTGAATAGGGTGCTACAATTAATATTTCATTAAGATCAAAATAACAAAACTTGTCTTTTATCAAAATGAAAAACATTCAAATTCTTACAAGAAAATGAAAGACAACTCTGCTTAAAGCAGGTACATTGTAGCAATTATTTAATACAAAGCCAAGCCTCAAAGGCATCTACAAGTGAAAACCCTACGGTTGAGGCAGCATCCATAGCTCCTTCCAGACACGCAGTTCCACTTGTCCTTCCTTCAACGTTCTACTGTTGCTTAGGCTCTGCATATTATAACAAATATCAGTGCCACAACCAGTATCCAATACCTATAAGATAGAACTTGAAGTAATAACATGAATACCTGAGGAAGTAGTCTCATACATCACCTTCAACTCCTCATAATCTTCCATGAACTTAATGCAATCTCTCTTCCAATGCCCAGTCTCTTTACAGTAGCAGCACTTACCAACGTAAGATGTATCTGACTCGGGCTCAGAAGACACAGGCTTGCCATGATTCAAAATCTGGACAACTTTGTCTTCACCCTTGTCAGCACTAGGTTTAGTAAACCTACCCTTCTCCATTATGAGATTATACAGGGTACTCTTCACGTTTGGCTCAACTGTCTTGAGCATATCATGCATTTCAGTCAGCGTCTTCGTTAAGCCTTTATTGATATAGTTCCTTTTGAACTTATCATAGCTTGACGGCAGTGACTGCAGAATGATCTCAGTTGCCAATTCTTGGCTAACTGGATAATCCAGTTTCCTCAGGCTATCAATGTAACCCATCATTTTACTGACATGAGGACTCACTGGATGATCATTTGGTAGCTTGCAGCTAGTGAGAGACTTAACCAACTGGTATCTCTCCACTCTTACATGCTCCTGAAATTTCAATTTCAGGCTGCTGATCATCTCTATTGGCGACTCCATGTTCTCATATTGCTTCAGCAAATCTGAGTCCATGGTAGCCAATATCAGACCACGCACATCTACCGCATCATTATAATGCTTATTCCAAGCATCATATACTGCATGAGAGGCATTGGACCCGATCCTCTCGGGGAGAGCTCTCTCAAGGACATAGTCCTTTCTCTCCTGCCTGAGGACTAGTCTCAGGTTCCGCGACCAAGTCAAGAAATTTGATCCGTTCAGTTTGTCCATCTCAAGGACAGACCGGATCGAGAAAGTGTTTTGATTGTTTGTGCTAGTCATGACTGAAATTTAGAGATAAATAGAGTTTTAGTTATTTAGTTCATAAAAGAGTAATCTTAACAACTTATAAGAAAACTCGCATTGTATTCAAAATTTCTTTGTTTATCCTCATAAGAATACAATGATTCCGAGATCCATGTTAAACTAAGACCAAAGTGGGCCACTGGCCGTCACCCAGAATTAGCTAACTAGGTAAGCATACACACAGCTAGTTACAACTCATATAACTCTCGGTTGTGAATTGGACCCGAGGCCCAAATTCACCAGATGTCTCAAGGCCCGGGACTCCCGATGGCCCAGTCAAGGAAACCAATCTCTTATAGCCAAATAATCATTAAAGTCTGGGACTCCCAATGACAGTAATGACTATGTACTACTTTACTTATGCAAAAACAGACACCTCACACTGTAAGCCAAATCTGTAATTGAATAAGCGTTAAGTAGCTGACAAGATTGGGCAAGACATCCAAGCTTGATATTTGTTTTGAGGATTTTAGGTTTTCCTTCCAAAAATAGAAGATTGCTTTTTTTGGAAACATTCCATTTCAGGAAACTTACTAAATTTGGAAACTTTCTATTTTGGAAAACCTACTAGTTTTAGAAACTTTCTAAATCAGGAAACTTACTTCTTATAGAAATTTCCTATTTTCCAAAAACATGCTAAATCTAGAAATTTCTAATCTTAGAAACTTTCTAATTTAATGTTTTATTAAATTTCCGGTTGGGTCACAAATTATAGGCCCAATTCTTGGCCCAAGACCACAGAATTCCAATTGGCCCAATAATTTGACATAACCGAGTCGGTTCATTAATTCTGGTCCAAGAACAAATTAACTACTAAATCCAACTGGTTATTTACTAAACCAGACCAGCTCTAAATTATTTGGTCCAACCAAATCAAACTTAGACCAGCCTTCGGTTTAGGTTAAAATTCAATTTTGAATTTAAATCCGGTTTAACCAGAAATTAAATAATACCAATTGCATTAAATAATTTCCAGCAAACCGCGATTTGGTTAACCGCTTGAACCACCAATTAAATTGGATCGGTTCGGTTAAATCCAAAATCAGGAAGAAATAGAATGGTCTAACCAATCAATTTTAGCTGATTTTGACCTAACTTGCGGGTTAAGCTTAAGCTAACAATGAAACACAATCGGATTGATCGGTTCATTGTCGCGGGTTAGGGAAGGACGAACCGCGAAGCTCGGCTAAACCGATTGGCTACTCGCGGAACGTATGCCTCGCCAGCATATCGATCGATATGACGCTCCCATGTCGATCGATACTCGCGTGCATCAGCTCGTTGCGATCGGGTCATCGGGACAGCGAGAAGCAATCAATCCGATTGATATCGATCGATATCACGCTCCCTCGTCGATCGATACGGGCATCCACATCGCATACCGATGGGTTACAATCGGTTCATGCGATTTACATATTAGGTTTTTCAAGTTTTCTAATCAAATTTCTTAACACAAATTCGATTCTAAACATTTAAAAAACAACCTAAATATGATCCAAACAGCAAAAACCTAACGACCTGGGCTCTGATACCACTGTGGGATTATGTTTGTTCATAGGTTTAATTATCAGATTACAACCTAACATAATCAACTAGGATCTAGGTGATTTGCAGTTGAATCATAAACAGATCAGGATCATTACCTTATGATTGCAGCGGATTGATCAAAGGGAATATCGAGATCTGCAAGAGCTGATGATTACCGGCTCCTCCTAGGTATCCACACGCTTACAAGCTACTGGATCAGGCTGCTAGACCAAGCTGGAATAACAGAGAGAGAGGAGGACGGCCAGACCTAAAAATCGTAGACCACTAAGGCTTACTGGCGCCTCCTCTTCCTTATATGGGCCCAAGTAATTAAACTAATGGCTTATTAGGCTTTTGGGCCCAAGACCCAAATCAGACAAAAAGACTGTATTTTGTCTGGCCCAATTCTCTGTTCAAATACAGTAAATGCCTTGCATCTTACTGTATTAATTCCTTTTAACTTTCCCGTTAGCTATGGTGTGTGACCCTTTGGGATCATACAATACTGGTAATAAGTCATAAACTTATAGATCAAAAGCGGGCTCTAGCAAGTCATCATGATCACCCAGTATTTATGACTTATGTCTGATCTCGACACTTATCATACTTTCTAGAGATAGTACAGTAGATTTCAGGACATTCCCAACAATAGGATCACATGTTTTCAGGAAGAATTTGGTAGTCGATTTCAAAAAATCTTTGCAGGATCCGCTTGTTTAAGATTCGAGTTACCTAATTTACATATTTTTAAAATATTAAAATTTAATGATATAATTAATTTTCTTATAATGATAATAACACATCTGGTAAATAAACAAAAAAAACTCAGGGCATTTTCTATTTTATATTTCTATTTTAATAATATAGATATTATTTTCTATATATTTAATCATATAATTTTATTTTTGTGTTACGTTTTAGTTTTCCTATTTATGGTTGTGTATATTTTTATTAATAGTGTATGTGTTATATTGCATTATATATATAGATTTTGTGTGTGGCATATAATTATAAAGATTTTAATAATGTTGCATCAACATTAATAAAATTTAAACAAAATTTTTGATAATCATAAATCAGTTATTTTAAAAAATAGATAATTAAAATGTAATAGTAATAGTCATAAATATTTGAAATGTCTGAAATAAAATATATAAAATGTCATTAGTGAATAGCAAATCGTTAAAATGAAATAAAAATGAAAAGGTTGTTAGGGTTTTAGATCACATTTGATTTTGATGTATTTGATAAACTATAGACCAAGATAACAAAAAAAAACGCATAAAGTATCACACCCAATTACTCGATCTGTTGAATTTTACCAGATGACACTAAGCTAAGTTTAATTCATGAACATTAAGCTATAAATTAATCAAGTTTTATTGGGCTATAATTAGAGCTTTTTTACTGGACCCCGTTAAATCATTTCACGACAACAAAATATCTGTGGGACAAAATAAAAACTGATTTTTTTAACCAAAACTGAAAACTAAGCAATTATCTTGTCGTAAAAAGGGGAAGAAATTAGGGCATGAACATTATTAAGCGATCATTCCTTCCCTATCGCGATTTTCATATCTTTGATGTTAATCTCGAAATCAAAAGTAATTCTTCGGTTATCTTCTGCAATCATCACTTAAGATTTCGACAGAAGACAATGGAGTTTGCTGAAGAAACCTCTCTCCTTCTTCTTCTTCCTCAATTTCAAGATCTACGCTATAGTTGAGAGGCGTTTATTTTGGTTCGGAGTGCGAAGATGATCTCTCCGTTGCAGAGTTACTGGAACGATCGACGCAAGCTCCTAGAGTTTCTCATGGCTTCGGGTTTGGTAAAGGAGGTCAGTTCCCCTTCTTGTTCTTATACTTGTCTTTCTCCGGCTGATTTGCGTGAAATCAGGTGAGTTTACTTGTCCTGAAGAAATATTTTTCAAATCGTTAAATTCATAACTGAGCTAAGAATATATATGGAAGGAATCAATGGAAGGGATCACCGAAGGAGTTAACAGCATGAGAATAGGAAAGAAATTGCAGCAAAAATTCAATTTTAACGTGGGGCTAATTTGGCTGCTTTTAATGCTACTGTGAAGATTCATATGTATGATTGATTAGAATTCTTTGTGGAAACTCGGTGGCTTCTTGATGCTAAAGAGTGTGTGAAAAACTCTGATTTGCAGTTTGTTTCTCTTTAACGTGATAGAGATGCTTACCAGTTCTCGATTTCTATTGCAGGTCATTGCGAAATTCTTCGCGTTGATGTATAGTTACTTGAACATATCTATCAGCAAAAACATTGTGCCCAATGGAATCAAGGGAAGAGAGATTCACCATTCTTTCCCAATGACTTCAATTCCAGGTTTGTCTCTTATCTATCTTCGCAAGGTTTCTTTTATAGATATCTGCCTCTGTACCCTTAAAGCTTTGTGCCTATTGTTTTGACAGCCTCATGTAGTTCGTCTGGATCATCGCACTCTGAGACTTTTGAAATACTGGACATGGCAATTTGTGGCCATCAGACCCGTGTGCTCCATCTTGATGATTGCCTTACATATCATCGGGTTTTATCCATTGATACCCAGAAGAAGAATCGAATTCAGGTTTCCAACACTAAGAAAAACATGTTCTTTCGGCCACTATAAATGCTGGGGTACAAACTCAAAAGTTGTTCCCTCTCTATATCCTGTTGGCAAGACTCGTTTCTCCTGAGCTTGTTGCAAAGGTAGGCGTTTGAACCTCAGATCTGTATCATTTTCTTAGTAATTAAAAACCACAAATGATACACAAGTAATGTTATTAAAATCGTTAGTATTATTGCTTGTAGTGGCATTAGGAAACTAATATTTGTCATCTTGTATAATATTGCTTGTAGTGGCATATTTCTAATTAGCATTTGGCATTAGAAAATTAGCATTTGGCAACCTTTTTATAGCAATACTATAAGCATTTATCATCTTGCTAAGCAGTACATCCTAACACATTTATCTCCAATTTCACAACATCAAAATAATATGGTTGTTGTATTACCTTAGAGTCGTTATATATTGGACTTACCTGTTTAACTTTTCTTTATTACTTAGAAAACAGGAAACTTAGTAGACGACTAACCTCTGTGCATTCAACTTCTCGGCTTAACTTTTCTTTATTACTGCATTAGGCTTTATGGGCCTCTCTTTACCCTCATGTCTTAGGATTTGTGTATTTCTCAGTCTTTCATGGCGTTTAAGCCCACCCCCAATTTATATGATTTGATATGATCTCGCTTACTTATGTCCTGCTTGGGCATTGAATGTCATAGATTTAAAACCAATGTAGTTGATCTCAGCACCAACAAATGATTCAACTCATGGCATATTGGGTTTTAGGGAAGATTTATGTGCTTATTTAATGATCACAATCTTACTGCAATCCGCTTTCTGTGCCTTTGTTTACCCTCAGGACATAGGATTTGGCTATTTTGCCTTCTCCACCTGGTGTGTGTGTCCATCCCCAAATTCAATGATTTCATATATCTCTTGCTTTTGTTCTGCTCAAGACTAATAAATTGTTCACCTGATGACTTATTTTTAGGGAAGATTTTTGTGTTTATGTTTTTATCATACACAGTAACAGTCTAGGTTCAATGTAATAATCCACATTTAACACTATAGTTCAAAGACATTCTCACCTTTCATAACTTTTTCGGTAGATCCTAAACCTGCAAAAATCTTGATTTCATCAAAAGACTATCTACATATTTAGACTTCAGTTGTTCTGCTATCCAATGTCAACAGTATGAGTTGCTTTTTGCTACATGTGATTTGTGTTTGAGTTCTCTATATTTGTCTGATGCTGATATTTTCTGATGAGGACATCGGATCCTCCAGACCCGACCCGGACGAGCAGTACGTACCAGCCTCGACCACGTGGCTGACCGAGCTATTCCCGACCCCGCGGAACGTACCTGAGGAGGTTCAGAAGGCCACTGCAAGTTATGCCAGACAAGATGACGTGATATCAGGAATTCATAAGCAACCAGCATGTTTCAGGAGTGATGATCGTTCCAGAACCCAATTGGAACGATCCCATTTGGAGACGGTCGACAACCGACCTCCCAGAGCCATAACCGTGTCCTGGAAGATGTCCATAGGAGAGATGATTCAAGCCAATCATGCCAGGCCTGATATTCATCATAAAGTATGCCATTTGGAAGAGTTTGGTCAGAAGGAATCAGCTTGGGTTCAAGATCAACTAGGAGGATGTCTAGAAGCTGTCCAGTTAGCCCTGTCCGCGGATACAGGTGCATTCAAGAGAGGATTGCGAATGGACCAAGAGGAATCAAGCTGCAACTCAACCTGTTCTAGACACCTGACTCATCAAGGAATCTGCACGAAGTTGAATCACCTCAATACCATCTTCTATGAAGAAGTTATGTCCTTTTCAAAACAGATGATTTTCAGGGAACGCGATAAATACCGACTTGCATATTTTGGAGTGCTCAGAACGAACCAGGATGAATCAAGGAGTAAAGAAACTTGTTCTGGATTTTTGATTCATCAGGGAATGAATGAGAGTTGGAATCACACCAATACCAGCTCGGACCAAGAAGATATGCAAGACCAAATCCGAAGGTTGCTGGACCTGCCTTATTTGGAAGCTCACGGACTTAGTGGGCTTCAGACTTATGTATAGCGACCAGGAGTACGAGCAACATCTCTTTGGGCATTGGTTTATACTCTTTTTCCCTTAAGTGTGGTTTTGTCCCAATTGGGTTTTCCCACTAAGGTTTTTAATGAGGTAAACCAAGGCCCGCTTCAAGAGAAGGAGAATATTGCCCGTCCAACCTTCTTTCTTGTTTTCTATTTTTGTAGTTTCGACCAGGCCTCTTTATGGCCCTTTTCTATTTCTTGTAACCCTAGTAATTTGGCTATTTAAAGCCACTCTTTGTTTTCAATAAAGTCAAGTAAGTTGATGATAAGAAAACCCTAGTATTGTCTAGTGGCCGATCTCTTGGTTCTTGCGTGGATTCCCCTTGAACAATTGATCCTATTGTCTTCTTGCTTGTGTGCGTGAGTTACTCAAAGTGTTCCTGCCTATTTGTTGTTCGAATCATCCACCATCACCCATTGACCAAGGAGAGAGCGTCTTAGACCAGCTCCTTTGTCCCATCGTTCACCCGGTATCGATCGAATCCCCATCGCGTCGATCGATCCCTCTCATACACTCGACCACCCGCCTCCGATCTTATATCATCTGGTATCAGAGCTAAAAGCTCCTACCTCCAGGTTGTGTTAATCCAACCTTTATCTTCCTAAATTTCGTTTTGCATATTTGTTTTTGTTTTTGTTGTTAGCTTGCTTGCTCCTCAATCGGCCTAGTCTAGTCTTTGCTCTTGTTTGATTCTGTTCAGATTAGGCTTGAGTATTCTAAGTTGTTCCTTATTTCTTCTGTTCTGCTGTGTTTTGTTGCATCCGTAAACTTAAAATCAAAAAAAAAAAAAATCAGAGTAGAACTTGTTAGGTTGTTAAAAGAAACCGCATGCACTTGTTGAATTGAACCGATCGATTACTTGCTTGAGTGTTTCATTGTTCTCTCATTTCCCATTATCTGCTGCTGACTGCCGTGTTTGTTGTCATTGCTTATGCTGCTGGTATGTTTTAGAATTTCACCATTAAGAGCTCAGGACCGAAACTGAATCAGGCTGGTTACATTCGCGAACCATTGTTTCATCGGTTAGATTTTGCGTTTGCGTGAACCGGCTGTTTTGATTGAGTGATTGCTGCGTTAACCTTGCTTGATTGCTGCATACGTTTTGTTTCAGTTAGTTTCATTAGATTTCCTTAAGTCAAAAAAAAAAGAGAAACCAGATCATATAGTTTGCATAGTTTCAATCTAGTTGCAGATTCCCATTTAGCATATTTTCCATTTCTTGCAATTTGCCTCTTTGTGATTTTCTTGTTTCCCATTATTTTTCCTTTTGCATTTGATCTCCTTTTCTAGATTTGTTTTCGCAGGAACTAGACACTATGGTCGATCAAGGAAAACCCGTAACTGTGGCTCAAGTACTCGGAGCCATACATGCCCTAGGAGACCACGTGGACCGGATTGAACGGCTAACCCTGTCCGCACCTCCGCAGCAGCCGAGACCACCACGACATGGCGCTAAGATGTGACGAACTGTGCTTGCCCATCAACAAAAAGACAACGTTGGAGAAGACCATGCTGCAGACGATATGGAACCCGAGCCACCAGACCATTACCGGCCCCATCCTCCCACCAGACTAAGACATTCACAAACTTATAAATCTCGGTATAATTCTTATGTCTTAGACTCACAGCAAATGTCTTTCTCAGGTACTGAAGACTACTTTCAATGGGAAGAAGACCTAGAAGATTACTTTTGGGCTTACAATATCCCAAGGAACGAAAATGCCTCGTATGCGATCCAAACCCTGACCGGAGATGCTTATGCTTGGTGGCAGCTCGAGGAGAAGATACGGAGACAACTGAAGGAACCATCAAGGACGTGGAAGGAGCTGAAAGGGTTAGTATATGAGCAGTATGTCGTGCTGAGACCAAAGACCCAGGGCCGTCCACGCCTTTCGACCGCCTCGACCAAAGTCCAAATGTCAGAACCGCCTCGATCAAAGGTTAAAGTGTCCCGACACAACTCTTTTCCATTTGATTATAATGAATCTAAGAATGTTTTAATGCATTTGGGATTACCCAAAAGTGTTGACAAGGACGCAGGAATGATAGAGAGTTCAATGGACCGCACGGACAAACAGACCGAAGTCGAGGCTGATACACTGAAAGAACCGGTCGAACCAGAAAGTGATCCGACTAAAGCCAACAGAGGTCACGACCCAAACCAGACTGAGAGTGTTAGCCAGAAATCAGAACATGATTTGAGACCACAACTAGATGTTGGAACCAAAGACGCGAACCGGAAAGAAGTGCCACGCTCGCCTATTTCTCGACCACGACCCTCGACCGCCTCAACCAAGGTTCAAGTATCCCAACCCAATTCTCTTCTATCTGATTATAAAGAATCAAACACTGTTTTATTGCACTTGGAATCGGTCAAAGGTTTTGAACAGGGCGCAGGAATGAACAAGGGTCCGATAGACTGCACGAACCAACGGACCGGAGGCGAGAAAATAAAGGAACCGGCCGATCCAAAGATTGATTCGACTAAAGTCAATGGAGATCACGACCCAGAGAGTTTCCCATGGAACCCATGCCAAAACAAAGGCGTGATACTGAGTTCCCAACCCAACGGAACACGCATGGAAAGCCATTGCACCAGCCGTCCACCAATTCCTCAAGGTAAGGCGATGAACTCACGAAACCGCATGAAGGCTGACTTGCTTTCTATTGGTGCAGGTTATGCAGATTCGAGGTCGAATACTCTTCAAGAGAGAGGGTATGATGAGGACATCGGATCCTCCAGACCCGACCCGGACGAGCAGTACGTACCAGCCTCGACCACGTGGCTGACCGAGCTATTCCCGACCCCGCGGAACGTACCTGAGGAGGTTCAGAAGGCCACTGCAAGTTATGCCAGACAAGATGACGTGATATCAGGAATTCATAAGCAACCAGCATGTTTCAGGAGTGATGATCATTCCAGAACCCAATTGGAACGATCCCATTTGGAGACGGTCGACAACCGACCTCCCGGAGCCCTAACCGTGTCCTGAAAGATGTCCATAGGAGAGATGATTCAAGCCAATCATGCCAGGCCTTATATTCATCATAAAGTATGCCATTTGGAAGAGTTTGGTCAGAAGGAATCAGCTTGGGTTCGAGATTAACTAGGAGGATGTCTAGAAGCTGTCCAGTTAGCCCTGTCCGCGGATACAGGTGCATTCAAGAGAGGATTGCGAATGGACCAAGAGGAATCAAGCTGCAACTCAACCTGTTCTAGAAACCTGACTCATCAAGGAATCTGCACGAAGTTGAATCACCTCAATACCATCTTCTATGAAGAAGTTATGTCCGTTTCAAAACAGATGATTTTCAGGCAACGCGATAAATACCGACTTGCATATTTTGGAGTGCTCAGAACGAACCAGGATGAATCAAGGAGTAAAGGAACTTGTTCTGGATTCTTGATTCATCAGGGAATGAATAAGAGTTGGAATCACACCAATACCAGCTCGGACCAAGAAGATATGCAAGACCAAATCCGAAGGTTGCTGGACCTGCCTTATTTGGAAGCTCACGGACTTAGTGGGCTTCAGACTTATGTATAGCGACCAGGAGTACGAGCAACATCTCCTTGGGCATTGGTTTATACTCTTTTTCCCTTAAGTGTGGTTTTGTCCAAATTGGGTTTTCCCACTAAGGTTTTTAATGAGGTAAACCAAGGCCCGCTTCAAGAGAAGGAGAATATGGCCCGTCCAACCTTCTTTCTTGTTTTCTATTTTTGTAGTTTCGACCAGGCCTCTTTATGGCCCTTTTCTATTTCTTGTAACCCTAGTAATTTGGCTATTTAAAGCCACTCTTTGTTTTCAATAAAGTCAAGTAAGTTGATGATAAGAAAACCCTAGTATTGTCTAGTGGCCGATCTCTTGGTTCTTGCGTGGATTCCCCTTGAACAATTGATCCTATTGTCTTCTTGCTTGTGTGCGTGAGTTACTCAAAGTGTTCCTGCCTATTTGTTGTTCGAATCATCCACCATCACCCATTGACCAAGGAGAGAGCGTCTTCGACCAGCTCCTTTGTCCCATCGTTCACCCGGTATCGATCGAATCCCCATCGCGTCGATCGATCCCTCTCATACACTCGACCACCCGCCTCCGATCTTACATCATCTTCTTTGTCATATCTCATGAATTGACAACAGCTATGCCCAAAAGAGCAGCGGAAGAACCACCTCCTTCATTGGATTGCAGCAGTACATGACCGAACTTTTTGAGTTACTATAGAGATCAAGTAGCAGAGCTCTTGTCCCAGGAAGAGAGGATCCCTTATCATGAACTTGGGATTACTAAGAAGTCTTCTACTGAAATTATAGGAGTTGAGATCTCAAGTCTAAAAGCTGAGAAGTTAAAAGATATAGCCACTAAGGTAAATCTAAAAATTTAACCTCATGTTTGCCCAATCCTATCTTGTTGATTGCATGTTGAAACTCTCACCAGAAGTTTCTGTGTTTTGTTTCGCGAGATTTAGAGTTTATTTTGTAATCTAGCAAAAAAAAAAAAAATTGGACTCTGATGTTTTTTACACAACCAGGTGGAGAAATACTTGTTAGATAAACTGGATGTGTATGAATCTGCAGTTGGAGATGCAACCACAAAAATGACCCAACAGATTGTTTGGAACCTGCGTTACAATGATCGTATGAAGCTCTGAGTTCTAGCACATGCATACA
Organism: Orychophragmus violaceus; assembly: GCA_030180135.1. NCBI lineage: Eukaryota > Viridiplantae > Streptophyta > Magnoliopsida > Brassicales > Brassicaceae > Orychophragmus > Orychophragmus violaceus. The sequence goes on from CM058239.1 coordinate 68,082,146, forward strand.
ATTGCATCGAGTTCCCGGGTTAAAATAATCTTTCCCTTTTGCATTAAGCAGACTCTGAAACTTCTTGTTGTTATTCAGCTTCTGAAAGAAACCAGTGAAAAGCTGGTGTGATTTTTATTTGTTTTAGATAGGTTTTCTATTAACATAGGTTTTTTTCTGAAAACCTATTAACATAGGTTTCTTCATTGTTGCATGAATCTTAGCCTGTAAAAATATGAGTTTTATTAGCATAAGTATTAAGAAATCGAAATTATCATAATGTTATACTACAGAAATCGTATGATTAAGTTTTGAGATATTAACTTACCGTATAATCTGCTAAAATGAAGTCCAAGGTCTCCCTGGACTGAGAAGTGTAATGTTTCCAAGAGTGAAACCTTGACACGGATTCGCCAAGGTTAGTAAAACCAATGTTATTTTAATATTTTTACTAACCATCGACATTTTTAGGAAGGATAATTATGAGTAGAAAGAATAGGTTGAATGTCGAGAATGAGTGAAAACGTCCTCTCTAGACCAATATTTATAGAGACTAATATTTATAGAGTAGGTCTTTAGAATGATTCATTAAGTTCGAATATACTAAGAATATTTTTTTCCTAAATCTTTTTGAATTGCTTGTTAATCATGTTAAGATTGTGTGTATATTGCGATATTAGTTTAGATTCTGTGTATAAATTTCGAAAACAGGGTAAAAAATAAAGTTATTAAGATTATGTATTTGTATTGTTATTGTGTCTTGATACATTTAGATTTTTAAGATTAGTTATCTTTTCATTGCGAGTTTTATAGAAATATTCGATTTTTTGAATATAAAATTTATTGTTAGAATTAAATTTGGAAGATATTTAGTGTAACTAAAGAAATATAGTTTTAATATAGAGATAATGCTAACTGATCGAAGATATTATTATTTTTTTCAAATTTGAAAATAGGTTCATTAAACCAACTAGTTATGATAGTCTTTGATTGAATATGGTTACGATAAACCAAAAGCTAATCAATATTTAATTTATTGGTATAGGTCGCTTAGGTATTGGAAAACCTGTTAATCAAGAATTGAAATTACCGATCCTATGGAAAAGATGTCGCAATTAACATATGTGCATGAATAATATAGTATAGATATTACTCTTCTTTACGCAGTTTAACCAAAATTGATTATTAAATACATGTTTTGTACTACAGATATTGAGAAGTTAGACTGGTTATGGTTTGTCAGGTTTAGTCAGCTGGATTACAAATGTTGGTTTAAATTCGGTTTGAAATTTGAATTAAAGAGTATCCACGTTTGTGTAGAATATAGTGCAAGACTGTTTTACCCTTAATGAATTTTCAAAATAACAAAATAAGAGAGTGGCATTCCCTGTAAATATTTGAAAAAATTTAGACAATTTCTAAAACGTACTTCTGTTTTTTTTTTTTTTTCCTTGAATTTTTTTTTTTTTTAATTTTCGTCCCAAACCAGGAAATTAGCGGTTTACAAATTGAACCAAAAGCAAACTGAACCGGGTACAGCTAACCCTAATGAAAGTCAACTGGCTACAAGGAAATTTAAAGAAAGCTATTATTGAAATACAGATCCGCCGCCTCGTCGTCTAACCTCACCGGCGGTTATAAGGGGTGATTTGGCGGCTCGCCGCCGGTGCCGATTGTTAGTGTGTGGAGAACCGACCCCAACCACAACCTCTGATACCATAAGCTCACCATTCCTCGCCACCACCTTCCGGCGAGTTCGACCACGACCGAGAGACCTCTCGGCCAAAACCGGAAAAATACCAGTGAAGGAAATGAAACACCTCCGCCGCAGCTTAAAAACTTACCTTCATGGATCCGACTTATACCAAGCGCAACGACTTCTTATGCGAAGCCAACTCCAAGACCGCTCCACTGTCACTGCCACGTCGCAGCAGCTCCTTCTCCGGCCTCAGATTTGCCTCCCCTAAGCTCTCTTATCGCCGAGATACACCACTGCGCGCGTGGAAACCACCCTCCAAACCAGATCTACGACTTCCGCCGCGGCCACAACTTCAACTCCGCCGCCGATAGCCCCCTCCTTGCTCGCATCACTGCCGCCCTCTAACAGCTTTGAACCTCAGAAGAAACCGAATCGAAAAATGCCGGAAAATCCATCACTCACCGCGTCGCCGATCTGACCGTACACGCCATGCAGCTCCGTTAATAAACCGCCAGCCTCTGACTCTCCTCGCAACCGCCTTTATTTAAGAGGAACGAAAGGGAACCTCCCTCTCACGTCGCCGGCAAGGAAGCCGGACGGCGGAGAGGGAGAAAACAGATCTGAAAGTTGGTCTCTCTCTCTCTCTAACTGCCTCTTCTTTCTTCTTCTCTAACGTACTTCTGTTTTAATAGTATAGATTCTGACTTCATAAGCACAAAAGTTAATCTTAAAATACCTTTTATGAATCATGTTTGTTTCTTCATACAACCAATAGCACATAATGTAATTGTTTACAAATTGAAGGTTTTTTTATAAAATGTACTTCTAAATTAATAGTATTTAGGTTGATAATGTTTTAATACTACATTCTACTATATACGAAGTCTTTTTCATCAACAAACAAATACTTTAGACGATTTTACATTAGTTATATAGTTGAAGGGTTCGAGAAATCGTCTGATATACTCTTATTGGCGAAATAGAAATCCAGGTTACCCCCTTTTAATCTCCCATACCCTTTTTGATTTAATGAAATGTTGAAAGACGAACTTTCCCCTCCTGCTTTCTTGATTTAAAAAAACAAAAATCACTAAAACAAATAAACAAACCCGACCCACCGCCTGATCCGATCTCATCACCCGATCCTCGAGCAGCTCGCGAGTTGGAATCGGAATCGGGTTCGCGAACCCTCGTGATTCGGGGAGCTTCGCCGCTGCCGCCGTCATTCTCAATCGCCGTCGTCAGAATCTAGATCCTTGGAACTGCATTGGGTTTGCAAATTGATGTCTATTGGATTTGACTCGTGGTTTACCATTGTTTTGGGTCGATTATGACTCTAAATTCGTGTTTTACCATTGGTTTGGGTCGATTAAGACTCGGTTTACCATTGTTTTGGGTTGATTAGGGCTTGGTTTACCATTGTTTTGGGTCGATTCAGACTCTAAATATGTGGTTTACCATTTTTTGGGTCGATTAGTATTAGAAAGGAAGATGAAATGAAGGAGGAGAGGTTGAAGTCATAAAGACAAAGCCGAGCCTCACTCCAAGAAAAAGCTATGGTTTTGATCACAAGAGTCCAAGATGCATCAGCAATCACTTAGCCAAAGCTAAGATGAAGGCATATAGAAGACTGAAGTTAAAATAAAACATAAGAGAAGTCTGTGCAAAGTTGGGGCCAAACAGAAACAGACAGATAGATGATCAATGTGCAAAGTTGGGGCAGGATCTGTTGGGATTATATCCTGAAATCATATTGTACTTACTCTAAAAATAGTTGTATTGTCGAGATCGGACAATTCATGTGATACTGGGTAGTCATAATGTTTTGCTAGAAACCGCTTATGACAAATGATTTGTAACTCATTTCTAGTATCGTGTGAACCTACAGGGTCACACACCTAAGCAAGTTGGATACACTTAGTATGGGATTGATCATTGGCATATGATCCGATCAATGTGTGTTGGATACACATTGAATGAGTTTTGAAGAGGTGTGTCGATCGATGCAATGAGTGTGTCGATCGACGCAGGTTTTCGAATGGGTGTGTCGATCGATACAGTATGTGTATCGATCGATGCACATTGGGCTTCGAGACTGAAGTTTCGATTTAATGACTTAAACGAGTCGGGTTTGATCCGTAGGTCGTTTTCGGTCATCCCAGGTCGATATATAATGTCTTATATGATCGACATGAGCCCTAGCGGTGAGTGTCGCTTCTCAGAGAGAAAGCAGAGACACAGAAACTCATAAGATCCACAGGAGATCCGATTCCCGGCACTAGCATCCCGACGGATTCCAGCTTGTGTGTGTGTGGACTACGATAGAGGCGCAACGATTGAGGCGCTATAGATCTTGATTACCTGCTCATCCTTCCGCTGCCAATCTCCAGGTAATCACGAGGTCAGTTTTAGATTCAATCACCTAGACCCTGGATCCTAGGGAATCCAACAGTGGTATCAGATCTGAAGGGTTTAATCCATTGAATCAGTAGCCTGGAATTCGATTAAAATGGTATTTGATTGAATTGATGCTAGCTAGGTTTCGTTTTGATAAATGTAATCTCAGATTTAATTATATCGAAAACGAAGAACTGTGTTTTCGCACTGTGTCGATCGACACAAGTTTGTGTCGGTCGACACACCGCGAAAACGGCAAAACTGTTTTAGGGTTTTCGCACAGCATCGATCGATGCACTGGATGTGTCGGTCGATGCAGCGCGAAAATGCAAAAGAATTTGTGTTTTCGCATAGCGTCGATCGACACAAGTTTGTGTCGGTCGATGCCTCGCGAATTCGCCTATTAAAACATTGGGTTTTGATTTAGAAATCGCACTGTGTCGATCGACACACTAGGTGCATCGATCGACACAGGCTGTGCGAAAGGATAGATCGGTTCAATTGGATTGAACCGGTTATCTCGCATGGTTATGATGGTTTAATTCGATTAAAAATTCCCTGATACCCTACTGTATCGATCGACACAGGTTTAGTGTCGATCGACACAGGCCTTGCGATTGGTTAATCGGTTCAATTGGATTGAACTGGTTATCATGCTTGGTTAAGGTAGATCAGATCGGTTTAAATCGGATGAATTGATTCAATTGGATTGAATTGGTTATCTCAATTGGTATAAACCGATTTGATTGGTTAAGATCAGTTTGATTGGATAAGTCGGTTCAATTGAATTGGACCGGTTATCGCGATTAGTTAAAACTGGTTGAATCGGTTCAATTGGATGGACCGGTTGAATTGGAATTGACCGGTATCTCAATTGGTCTAAAAACCGGTTCATTTGGTCATTTACCGGCTCAATTGGATTGACCGGTTATCTGGTTGATTAAAATAAGAAACCGAACCAAATGACCTAGCCCACTTCAATTAGAACAAGCAAGACTTAATTAAAATTAGAAGTAAAACATGTTCTAAACCTATCTGGTACACATTGGATGTGTATTAGATCAAAGTTTAAGTTTGAATATGGTCAACCGTCAAGACTCATTTCGTTGTTGTGATAGTCTTGCCAAGAGCTTGGTGTCCACAATTACATGAGTAAGGCATGTAGTAGTGTTGATGGTCTTGCAGTGCTTGACATCAACAATTACGTGACCTAAGAGATTGAATTACTAACTTTTGAGTTCCGTTTCCTCAACTAAATATCAAGTGATCTTGATGTCTTGCCCAATCTTGTCTACTGTCAAGACTCATTTCGTTGTTGGATAGTCTTGGAGTCCTTGGTATCCACAATTACATGAGTAAGGCAGGTGATCATTGATAGACTTGCAGTGCGACTGTCAATGATCACAAGACTGAAGAGATTGGTTTACTTGACTAGGCTATCAGAAGTTCTGGGCCCAGAGACATCAGAGTGGATGAGACATGGATTGTCTTATCTGCGACCAAGAGTTGTACTGGGTACGATTAGCAATGATTTGCTTACCTAGATGACTAAACTCTGGGTGATGACGAGTCGTCCACTCAGATTTTAGTGATGTATGGATCTTGGATTATTATATTCATAGAGGAAACATTGTTTGAATATAATGCGAGTTTTCTTATTAGATAAGATTTCTCATTTCCTGAACTTCATAACTAAAATTTTCTTTGCTTAAAATTTCCAGCCTATGTCTAAAACTACTTTCTCGTTACGATCCGTCCTTGAGAAGGACAAGTTAAATGGATCAAATTTCTTGGATTGGTATCGTAATTTGAGATTAATCCTCAAGCAGGAGAGTAAGGACTATGTCCTTGAGAAAGCTCTTCCAGAAAGGCTTGGGACCAATCGCTCGAATGCAGCATATGATGCTTGGAATAAGCATTATATTGATGTGGTAGATGTGTGTGGTCTGATGTTGGCTACCATGGTATCAGACTTAAAGAGTCAATTCGAGAACATGGAGTCGCCAATAGAGATGATCACCAGCCTGAAACTGAAGTTTCAGGATCTGGCACGAGTTGAGAGATTCCAGATGGTGAAGTCTCTCACTAGGTGCAAGCTACCAGAGGATGCTCCAGTGAGTCCTCATGTCATTAAAATGATGGGTTACATTGATAACCTGGGGAAACTGGATTGTCCTGTCAGTTTAGAGTTGGCTACTGACATCATTCTGCAGTCACTGCCGTCTAGTTATGATAAGTTTATCAAAAGCTATATCAAGAATAACTTGACGAAGACGTTGACTGAGCTGCATGGGATGCTCAAAACAGCAGAGCAAGACATCATAAAGGGTAAAAGATTTGAGAAATCTTGTGTTGGCAAGGGTAGAGGCAGCACCGTCCAGATTTGGAATCAGGATAAGCCTGTGTCATCTTGTAAGCCCAAGTCCAGCCCATCTGATGTTAGAAAGTGCTTCTACTGTGATGAGTCGGGGCATTGGAAGAGAGATTGCATTAAATTCTTGGAAGATTCACAAGAGATGAAAGAGATGTATGGTACTTCTTTTTCAGGTATTGTGTTATTAATTCAAGTTCTACATATGTATTGGATACTAGTTGTGGTACTGATATTTTGGAAATATGCAGGGCCTAAGCAACAGTAGAACATTGAGGAAAGGACAAGTGGAACTGCGTGTCTGGTATGGAGCAATGGTTGCTACATAAGCCATAGAGATTCTCCACTTGTAGGAGCCTTTCAAGCTTGGTTTTTGAATTAAGTAATTGCTACTATGTATCTGCTTCAAAGCAGAGATGTCTTTCATTTTCTTGTAAGAATTTGGATGTTTTTCATTCTGATAAAAGACAAGTTTTGCTCTTTTGATCTTAATGAAATATTATGGTAGCACCCCTTTTTATAATGGGTTTTATATCTTAAACCAATGTACGCTTGTACATATAACATAAATACCAAACGGTTTAAGTCTGACGACTTGAACTCGATTTTTCCTTAGCATAGTCGTTTTGACCACATAGAGTGAAGCGGATTCAGAAGTTCCATTGTTATGGGCTTTAGGCTCATTTGATTATAAATCATTTGAGACATGAATTCTGCTTGCTGGGCCAAATGACTAAGGCTTCTTTAGCAAAGCTAAAGAAAAGGGCCAGAGGCTTATTGGGCCTTACATGTACTGATGTATATGGCCCGATGAGCATTAATGCCAAAGGAAATCTTCAGTACTTCATTAACTTATTGATGGCATCAGCAAGTATGGTTGTGTTCTTTTGATGAGACACAAGTAGGAATCCTTTGAGGAGTTCCAAAATGAAGTATAGAACCGATTTGACAGAAGTATTGAGATCCTCGATCAGATCGCGGAATAGAATACTTGAGTCAAGAATTGGGTGATCATCTAAGTGAGTGTGAAGTCATATCACAGCTCTTTTCTCCTGAAAGCCTAATTGGTGTTTCTGAGAGAACGAATCGGACCTTATTAGATATGCTCCGATTAATGATGAGTCACAGGAATCTTCCATCATCCTCTTAAAATACGCTCTAAAATGAATATGTTTACGCAAATTAGTTTTCTATCAGAATCAGTTGAAAGACACCACATTGGATGTGGACTGGGTGATTTCCAAGTATTTTTTCTGATTAATTGGGATTGCAAGGTTTGTGTAAGACAGTTGTCAACAAACAAACTTGAACCCAAATCTGATAAGGGCTGCTTCGCCGGTTGTCCTAAGGAAACCAAGGCTTGGTACTTTTGCAACCAATCCGAGAACAAAGTTTTGTTGTTCGGAACTCTGTTTTTCCAAGAAAACAGTGGGAGTAAAAGTACAGCTCGAAGAAATTCGAGAAACACAGGAGGCTGTTAAAACTGTTGAGGAAGAGCAGCGGTTGGATCTACAGAGTGATGTAGAATCTGAACCTGTGGAGCCTGAAGTTCGCTGATCCTGATGAATCCATCACTAAACCGAGGGTGATTCCTCATGACCGATTGATGTGATCTGTTGATCATTGAAAAGTGACGTGCCTGCGAAATTCAAAGAAGCGAAGGTGAGCCCCAACTCCAAAATTTAACTAGGAATGTTTGTTAGCTTCACCGATCCATCTCTGGATTGAAGCAAACACCTTGGAGTTGGAATCTATGTTCTGTTAAAACAGTCCAAAGTTATTGACTTGATCAGGAACGTATAGAAACCGTGCGTTTACAAGTAAACTAATGAAAGCGTAATTGCAATTCTCACACCGTATGTTTATAACATACTTAATCTCATAAAAGACGTTCCGACGCCAAAGTCTTGTCAAGATTGGGGTCGGAAGTCAAATTTAACGATGGACATGGAAGAAGCCGCGAAAGTTCTTGGAATAAGGATCCATTGAAATGGATTGGAAAGGCTAATTGGATCGTGTCAGAATCCTTATATTGATAAGGTATTGGACAGTTCAAATGTGCTTGATTCCAAGAATGGCTTCACACCAAAGGTCTTGTGGCAATAATCTTAGCAAGATGGAGTGTCTTTGACACTGGCTGAGCTAGTATCGATCTTAGCAAGATGAAGTGTCTTGGACACTGGTTGAGCTAGTATCTATGAGTGTGATTCCTTTTTGCTTATGCAATAGAATCCATTGTGAATGCCATATTTTGCACTCGTCTAGATGCAGCTGACGCATAAAGCATGACGAGTAGATACCAAATTTGTTCCGGTAAAAGTCACTGGACAGTTGTAAGGAATATCCCCAAGTGTTTGAGAAACACTAAGGATAGTTCTTGCTCAACTGAGAAAAATGACGAATCTGTTATGAGTAGTTAGACGGACAAAGATGATTCCCGGTTCCCACCTGGTTATGTCTCTTTGTCTGTGTAGCGGTGCTATCTGCTGGAAGGGCTCCAAGCAGAGGACCGCTGAATAGTGCTTATTAATGAATGGCGGTGTGGTTTGTTGAAATGGTTCCAAGCAAGAACACCGCAGTCTCTCCCACAACCTAAGCGCGAGATTTATTCTGCTGCTGTAGGTATTAGATATCTGAAGACGTAGTCTTGATTCTAGTGGGAGTAATGTTAGTTATGATGTTCATATAGACATGCTATGGTAATGAAAAACTGACATCAACATTATTTGATTATTGGTTAATTAAATAATGGTCCCAAAGTATTTTATGTTCATTTTATAGGTCATCAAGTTGAGGATTTGATCATGAAACCCTATAAGTGAAAGATGACATAAAATTATGTTTGTCCCTAGTCGTAGGTTGTTAAAGTGGGACACTAACAACCGTTAAGACTAGCATGTGAGGTGACGTATGACTAAGTTTCATGGAGTCATTGATATGAGTATCAACGTCAGTCACATAGATATATGTTGGTGAACATATGATCGGACATGACCCACTAATGAGAACTCTACAGGATAGTTATATCTGTGTCATGAGAGGGTCTCATTACGACTATAGAGTATAGTCCTTAGACCTGAGTTCATCATGCTTTCTAGCATGTGAATTGGTACGCTTTGACCTTGTCAAACGTCGTTCCGTAACTGACGGCTATAAAGGCATTGCTTAGGAAAATCATGAAGTGTGTGTAGAAACAGGGATGGAACAAGATGGGATTTGTCCCTCCTATATAACAGGAGATAAATATCTCAGGGCCCATCGAAGATTTGATACTGAGAAAATGCATGGCCGTGCTCAAACGAGGTGATTGTCAGTTGTTTGTTTTATCAGTATAGATCAGGAGTTCGATGAACATGATGTTGGCTATAATAAGGATGACACAGTTCCTTGCCTTATGCCATATCGAGATATAGCGATAAAGGGATTATGGGAATAGATGATTCCAGTACAAGTGGGAGATTGTTGGGATTATGTCCTGAAATCATATTGTACTTACTCTAAAAATAGTTGTATTGTCGAGATCGGACAATTCATGTGATAATGGGTAGTCATAATGTTTTGCTAGAAACCGCTTATGACAAATGAGTTGTAACTCATTTCTAGTATCGTGTGAACCTACAGGGTCACACACCTAAGAAAGCTGGATACACTTAGTATGGGATTGATCATTGGCATATGATCCGATCAATGTGTGTTGGATACACATTGAATTGAGTTTTGAAGAGGTGTGTCGATCGATGCAATGAGTGTGTTGATCGACGCAGGTTTTCGAATGGGTGTGTCGATCGATACAGTATGTGTATCGATCGATGCACATTGGGCTTCGAGACTGAAGTTTCGAGTTAATGACTTAAACGAGTCGGGTTTGATCCGTAGGTCGTTTTCGGTCATCCCAGGTCGATATATTATGTCTTATATGATCGACCTGAGCACTAGCGGTGAGTGTCGCTTTTCAGAGAGAAAGCAGAGACACAGAAACTCATAAGATCTACAAGAGATCCGATTCCCGGCACTAGCATCCCGGCGGATTCCGGCTTGTGTGCGTGTGGAATACGATAGAGTCGCTATAGATCTCGATTACCTGCTCATCCTTCCGCTGCCAATCTCCAGGTAATCACGAAGTCAGTTTTAGATTTAATCACCTAGACCCTGGATCCTAGGGAATCCAACAGGATCATCATGTGAAAAATAAGGGCCAAAGTTATGAAGTGGAAAAATGGGGCACTTATATAATCAGAAAATCAAGTATGTGCAAATTGGGGCCAAACAGAAGTTTATTGAGAATCAGACTCAAGAAGAGGTGGGTTTAAGGTCTGAGCATAAGCGAAGACCAGTCACTTTCACCCTTTGGAAGTGTGCTTTCTCTCTCCCCAGACCTGAACAAGAGTGAGGAAACTTTCAGTGTGTGAACACACCTAATTCGAAATCAAGAGGAGAAGATCCAGATTGTAACACCCGTCCCTTCGATCCCAAGTCAACGACCCTTTGACTCCACGAGTCATAGTTCACAACCGCGAACCAAGTCATAAACCGAGGACCAACATGTAAATAACTGAAAAGGTTTTACTTATTAAAATGAAAAGCCGAGTCTTACAAGAAAAACCGAACCAACTGAAATAGTTAAAGGAAAACGGAAGAACCGCATAAGTCTCAACGCAAAAAGACAGAAAGAAAAAGAAGAGAAGGTAAAATCCCGCTCCCAAAACGTAACACCACACCGTCCGTCTATCCCTGCAACGCTCCAGGGTTACCTGCAAAACAAACAACGAAGGAGGCCTGAGTAATTGGCTTTCACCAATACCCAGTGAGGGCGGATTCAAGGAATACCGCTATCTCTACTCTACACTAGCACAACATCAAGAAAAGAGTCCAAGATTAATAACATCTTGCACCCACGCCCGAAGGCACAAACAATACTACACCCACTCGTGCATACACACTCATGAGCTCCTACTCTGGCCCGAAGGCACACGCAACCGGCCCACCCGGTATCTCTAGGCCCACGGCCATTTCACCTGGGGAGGCTCGCCAACACCTCCCATCCGACGATACAAGGGTCGCGTACCAAAAACTCGATATACGCGAGCCGCCAAGAAACACCCTTTCGGGGGACCTAAACAGTTCTAGCACACATAGCCTTCACACACAAACAACATTTTCAGTTCAAATGATAACCTATAACTAAGTTCCGTTTTCGGTTTAAGCGACCACCTAGATTCTAGGTTTTCATCCATCACATCAACACAAGTCAACAACTAGATCTACTCTACCTAGGAAAGACACTATTAAGCGAGGATTCGATTCCCAACACGGCGACAGAATAGAGAAAGAGATCACATTCAGTCCTCACCTTAGTCTAGATCTGACGAACGGGAAGCGGATCTGGGATTCCTGCACACAGATCTAGGTTCAGAAGACAGATCTAAAGAAAGAGAACGGATCTAGGGGTTTATCCATCAGATCTGGACAAACGACGAAGATACGGTCCAGATCTACAACTTCTATCCATCAGAAGCATAGATCTGGAGCAGATCTGAGGAAAAGAGAGAGATACGGTCCAGATCTACAACTTCTATCCATCAGAAGCATAGATCTGGAGCAGATCTGAGCGAGAGAGAGACGGAATGGAAGATACGGTTCAGATCTACGACTTCTACGGATCAGATCTGATCTAGAAGCATAGATCTGAAGCAGATTTGGGTTTAGAAAGGGGAAAACGGAGCAGATCTGAGAATCCGGGGATCTCACCTTAAGAACGAGTAGATCGGAGGGCTCTACACTCAAACGAATCAAGAAGACGGCGACTCAGGGTGCGGGAACAAAAACGGCTGCGATCGGCGGTCTCCGACCAAGATTCCGGCGACTCACGGCGGCGGCGGTCGGCGGAGCGGCGGCGGTCACGGCGGCGGCCGGAGCTCCGGCGGTCGGCAGTCGGCGGCGGTGGTCGGCGGTCGTCGGCGGGCGGCGATCGGCGGTCGTCGGCTCCGGGCTGGTCGGCGGTCGTCGGCTGGCTCGGGATGCGGGCAGAGCTTCGTTGTCTCGAACTTTGTGCCAAATGAGAGGGGCTGCTACTCCTTTTATAGGGAGTGGAGCTAGGGTTTCCCTTTCCCTCGGGTTGGGCCTTGGGCTTCTGGCTCATTCCTTCCTTTTCTTTGGGCTCAAGCAAAGCCTTAAGGCCTTTTCCCCCTCTTCCTTTGGGCTCAAGTAACTCTTCTTGGGCCTTTCCCTTGGGCCCAAGTATGGGTATGTTACAATTCTCACCCAACAATCTGGAATTCGTCCCTGAATTCGGCTCGGTAAACAACTCTGGATGTCTCAACTTAAACGGCTGCTCGGGTTCCCAGACATCATCCTGGATTCCGTCTCTCTCCCAATGAACTAAAACCATCTTGGTTTTCTTCCCGTTGAACTCTGATTCTCGGCGATCCACCACTTGGACCGGTTTGCTCGTCACTTACCAGTTACGGTTGACATCTGATGGCGGCTTAGGTAGGATTAGTTCCGGTTCACGAACAACCTTCCGCAGAACAGACACATGGAACACGTCGTGAAAATCTGACAGCTCCTGAGGTAACTCTAATCTATACGCCACCGCACCAACTCTCTCGACAATCACGAATGGTCTCATATATCTAGGCCTCAACTTTTTCAGCTTGCGGTTGGGATCGTTGCCCCGGAACGTCCTCATCTTAAGGTACACTGCATCTCTCACTGCGAACTCTAGATCCTTCCGACGCTTATCTGCATAACTCTTCCGAAGGTCATGGGCCTGCTTCAACCTTTCCTTGAGTAGTTCCACTTGCTTGACTGTCTCTTGAGTCATCTCTGGCTCTAAATCACGCCTCTCCCCCACCTCAGTCCAACATAGGGGGGTCCTGCAGGGTCGACCATATAGAGCCTCATATGGTGACATCCCTATGCTCGCGTGATAACTGTTGTTGTAGGCAAACTCGACCAAAGGCAGGAACTTAACCCAGTTCCCCTCCCAGTCCAACACACATGCCCGAAGCATATCTTCCAGTGTTTGGATGGTCCGCTCAGACTGTCCATCGGCCTGCGGATGGTAAGTCGTACTGAGTAGCACCTTCGTACCCATTGCTTTCTGAAAAGCCTGCCAGAATATAGAAGTAAACTTTGGATCTCTGTCTGACACAATACTGACTGGCGAGCCGTGCTGCTTTACTATGCACTCCACATACTTCCGGGCGAGTGTCTCAGTTCCGTCTGTCTTCTTAATCGCGAGGAAGTGTGCAGACTTGGTGAGTCGGTCCACGATCACCCAAATCGCATCTTTCTTCCCCGTCGTCCTTGGTAATCCGGTAACGAAGTCCATGGTGACCATATCCCATTTCCATTCTGGTATGGGCAATCCTTGCAGTATCCCGTTGGGGACCTTCCTTTCTGCCTTGACCTGCTGGCAATTCTGGCACTGGGAGATCCATTTCTCCACATCCCTTTTCATACCTTCCCAATGGTAGTAACGCTTCAGAGCGTAGTACATCTTAACGATTCCTGGGTGAATCGAGAACTGAGACTGGTGCACTTTCTTCAGGATCTCCTTCCTTAACTCTTCAACTTGGGGTACACAGATTCGGTTTTTGAACATTACCGTCCCATTGGCCGCCATGTGGTACCCGATTACCTGCTTCTCAACCATGGCCAATAAGGTTGGGTCCCGGGGCTGGGCTTCTCGGATCCTTCCCAGTAGATCAGCTTGGTCCCAAACTCCCAATCCGGTGACGCCTTCTGAGACGTTAGTAACGCACAACTGCAGTTCTGACAGGGCTGCTGACAATTCCTGAACTTCCTTGTTCTCCGACACGACGATCTTTCTTCTGCTTAGAGCATCAGCTACCTGGTTGGCCTTCCCAGGGTGATACTCGATCTCCAAATCGTAGTCCGCTAATAGCTCCATCCAACGGCGCTGCCTCAGGTTCAACTCTCCTTGCGTGAAGACGTACTTCAGGCTCTTATGGTCCGTGAATATCTGCACCTTCTCTCCGTACAGATAAGCACGCCATATCTTCAAAGCAAAGACCACTGCTGCTAACTCCAAGTCGTGGGTGGGGTAGTTAACCTCGTACTTCCTCAACTGCCTTGATGCATAAGCGATCACCTTCCCTTCCTGCATCAGGACACACCCAAGTCCAACTCCAGACGCGTCCGTGTAGACTACGTACGGTATTCCCGGCCGCGGTAGTACTAACACTGGAGTTTGAGTCAACCGTTCCTTTAATTGCTCAAAGCTCCGGGCACACTTGTCCGTCCACTCGAACTTGACGTCCTTATCGGTTAGGATCGTCAGAGGTTTAGCGATGCTGGCGAATCCTTCCACGAACTTCCTGTAGTATCCTGCCAATCCCAAGAAGCTGCGAACGTCGGTGGAATTTTCCGGCCTTGCCCAGTTGACGATCGAGGTGACCTTTTCCGGATCCACTGCTACACCGGATGCCGAGATCACGTGGCCAAGGAATCCAATCTCCCTTTGCCAGAAGCTACACTTACTGAGTTTAGCGAACAACTGCTGCTTCCTGAGAGTATCTAGGACTATCCTGAGGTCCCACTCGTGTTGCTCCTTACTCCTCGAGTAGACCAGGATATCGTCGATGAAGACAATAATGCACTTGTCCAAGTACTCTCGGAAGACGTCATTCATCATCTTCATGAAGGCTGCTGGCGCGTTGGTTAACCCAAACGGCATTACCACGAACTCGTAGTGCCCATAACGGGTCCGGAATGCCGTTTTCTTGATGTCCTCTTCTGCTATCCGGATTTGGTGGTACCCCGAGGCAAGATCAATCTTCGAGAACCAAGAGGCTCTCTGCAGCTGGTCCAACAGCTCATCGATCCTTGGCAACGGGTACTTGTTCTTGATGGTCACCTTATTGAGGCCTTGGTAGTCGATGCAAAGTCTGAAACTCCCATCCTTCTTCTTGACAAACAACACTGGCGCTCCCCACGGCGAACTGCTCGGTCGGACAAATCCCTTCTCCACAAGATCCTCTAATTGCTTCTTCAACTCCGCCATCTCTGCAGGCGCTAAACGATATGGAGCCCTTGACACAGGTGCCATCCCGGGCTCTAATTCTATCGTGAAGGCATCATTCCGTTCCGGTGGTGGTCCCTTCAACGGCGCGAATACGTCCTCGTATTTCGCAGCCACCGGAATGGTCTCCAAGTTTGGCGCTTCCCCTTCCTTAGTCATGGAGATGGTCGCTAAATATGCCTTGTTTCCTCTGCTGATCAGCTCCTCGGTTTGGATCAGGGATATGACCGATATCCATGTCCGCGTCTTCATTCCCTGGAAGACGATCTCTCCCTCTTCCCGGGGTAGGGTGACGGTCGCCTTGGCGCAATCCATCACCGCCTGGTGACGCGCCAACCAGTCCATGCCTAGAATAACCTCGTAGTACCCCAGCTCAAACCGTGCCATGTCTGTAGGTAGATCAACTCCGCCTATCGTTACTGGTACATGCTCGAAGATCCCAGTGCCCGATACCTTCTCCGATCCGGCGGTCTCCACACTCATGATCCCGTCGATGAATCTGCCCTTAAAGGCCCAAATTTTTGCGAACCGAGGACTCACGAAGCTATGGGTAGCTCCCGAGTCAAACAGGGTGTGGGCAGCTTTTCCCCCGACCAAAACCGATCCTACACATTCACTAATCTAAGCTACTAGACTCTTGAGAACTACACTACCACAATTCACACATCGAGTAAGATTTACGTACCCGCGATCGGTTCCACTCCTCTGGGGGCGGCTGCAGCATACACCCTGGGTCCCCCTGCTGGTGGCGGTGGTAGAGGCAGCATCCTGGCTCCTCCCTGCCCTCCCTGCTGTGGTGGCGGTAGCATCCTCACTTCTCCTTGCCCTCCTGCTCCTCTCTGATTAGCTGGATGGGTACATTACCTCGCAATATGCCCCCTTGACCACAGTTGTAACACCGTACATGTGGGCAATCCCTCCTGAAATGGCCTGCTTGTCCACACTAGAAGCATTCCCCGGGCGCTACTTGCCGCAACGGCTGCACTGGCAGTGGCTGCTCTTGCTGTGTTGGCGGTGCTAGCTGTGCAGGCTGAAGGATTGTTTAGTGTTTGTCCTGGTTTAATTCTGTCAGATTAAACTCTACTAAACAGATTGGATCTAGGTTCTCTTGCAGAATCATAAAGAGATCTCGAAATACCTTGTTATGCAGTGGAAGAATCAGGTATGAGTCAGAGATCAGCAGAACCACCAAGAGGTTGTTCCTCCAAAGGCTCACACACGCACACCAACAGGAAAATGGCTGCTAGACCTGGGAGAGGGAGGCGCAGAGAGAGAGAGAGAGGCGCAGGAAGAGTTGGGAGAAAAGAAAGCTAGGTCAAGTTTTAATCATAAAACCCTTGTCTAGTTCTGTTGGGCTTTTGGGCCCAATTCCCAGTCTGATTAAATCCCTTAGATTTAATCAGGCTCTTTAATCTCTCTAAGTATAGTAAATGCCTAGCACTTTTACCGTACTTCTGCTGAACCATTCCCTTATAGTTTCCTGTTCGCTTAGGCGTGTGACCCATATGGGATCATATAATAAAGGCAATAAATCCAAGACTTATAGATCATGAGCGGACTCTAGCAAGCCATCATGACCCCCAGTATTATATGACTTATGTCTGATCATTGACATACTCTTACTTTCTAGAGACAACACATAGATTACTGGACATAATTCCAACAATCTCCCACTTGTACTGGAATCTCTGTATTCATATTCATTTTGTCTCAATATCTCGATTAGTCATAAGGCAAGATGAGTGTCATCCGTATAAAGCCTAATAATGTTCATCGGACTCTGATTTGATACTGACAATCCAAACGACTCGGGACAGTCCGTTTGAGCATGGCCATGCATTTTCCAGTATTCAAATCTCCGATTGGCCTAGAGATATTCACTCCATTTATATTGGAGGGAAAAATCCCGTCTTGTTCCATCACTGTAAACTACTCATTTCATAATACACCCAAACAAGGTCCTTATAACTATCGCTTAACGACAGCGTTAGACAATGATCAAAGCGCATCAGTTGATGTGCAGTCACATGCATGCGAACTCAGGTCTAAGGACTATACTCTATAGTCGTAGTAAGAATCTCTTATGACACAGATATAAATATCCTGAAGAGTTCTTATAAGCGGGTCATGTCCGGTCGTATGTACCCCAACATACACCTATGTACTGACTTTGATGCCGTGCATCTATGACATCCTGAGACTTTGTCATAAGTCACATACCAATCTAGTCTCACGCGGTTGTTGGTGTTCCAATTTCAACAACCTTCGACTAGGGACTGGATGATATAAGCCATCTATCAAATATAGGGTCTCATGATCAAGCTAAATGACTTTGATGACTCAAGATCAAGTCACTTACTTCGATGACCTATAAAATGGTTCATATCATTTTGGAACGATTATTTCATCACAGTTAAAATAATCTTAAAAATAATTTTATTAAACATCATAAAATGTTTTACAAGAACATATCAATAACTAAATAAAGCCCTCAAACTCCCACTCAAATTTAGATTACATTTCAATGTCTCTAATGCCTACAGCTTCAGTCAGATACTCGAGCTTAGGCCTTGGGAGTGGCTTTGTCAATGGATCAGCGACATTATCATCTGTCGGAACTCGGCTGATCTTGACTTCCTTTCTATTAATGATATCACGTATCAAGTGAAATCTTCTTAGTATATGCTTGGATTTCTGGTGTGATCTTGGTTCCTTTGCCTGAGCTACAGCACCATTGTTATCACAAAACAGTGCCAGAGGCTCAGCTGCATTTGGTATCACACCTAGTTCAATAATGAACTTTCGTATCCAAACAGCTTCCTTCGCTGCTTCTGAGGCGGCGACATATTCAGCTTCTGTAGTGGAATCAGCAACGGTGTCTTGCTTCGAGCTTCTCCAACTGATTGCACCGCCATTCAGACAAAAGATATAACCGGACTGTGACCGGAAATCATCTTGGTCTGTCTGGAAACTTGCGTCCGTGAATCCACTGACTTCAAGCACATTACTTCCGCCGTACACTAAGAACTTATCCTTAGTATGTCTCAAATACTTCAGGATATTCTTGACGGCAATCCAGTGGTTTTCACCTGGATTTGACTGGTATCTACTCGTCATGCTCAATGCATAAGCAACATCAGGACGAGTACAGATCATGGCATACATGACAGATCCTATTGCAGATGCATAAGGAATATTCTTCATGCGCTCAAGCTCAGCAGCCGTCGTTGGGCTCTGCTTCTTGCTTAGCGTTGTGCCATGTACCATTGGTGTGAAGCCCTTCTTGGAATCTGCCATGCTGAATCTATGCAGGACTTTGTCAATGTATGAATCTTGACACAAGCCTATCAGCCTTTTAGATCTATCCCGGTAGATCCGGATTCCAAGAACGTATGCGGCTTCACCCATGTCTTTCATGGAAAAACAACTTCCAAGCCAGTCCTTTACCGACCGCAGCATTGGTACGTCGTTTCCGAGAAGCAGTATGTCATCGACATACAGAATAAGAAATACTATCTTGCTCCCACTAGTCTTCTTATACACGCATTGTTCTTCTTCGTTTCTGATGAAGTCAAATTGCTTGATCGCTTCATCAAAACGAAGATTCCAGCTCCTCGATGCTTGCTTCAATCCATAAATGGATTTATGAAGCTTGCATACTTTCCCAGCATTCTTTGGATCTATGTAACCGTCAGGTTGTGTCATATACACATCCTCTTCCAGAATTCCATTCAGGAAGGCGGTTTTCACGTCCATCTGCCAAATTTCATAATCATGAAAAGCTGCAGTTGCTAGTAGAATCCGAATAGATTTCATCATAGCCACTGGGGAATAGGTTTCATCATAATCCACACCGTGAACTTGCCTAAAACCTTTTGCCACCAACCTGGCTTTATAAATCTGGACATTTCCATCCACGTCAATCTTCTTCTTGAAGATCCATTTGCACTCGATGGCTTTTACACCAGCGGGTAAGTCAACCAACGAAAACACTTGGTTGACCGACATGGAGTCCATTTCGGAATCAGTGGCCTTACGCCACTTAGAGGAATCTGGGCCCATCATGGCTTGATTGAAGTTCGATGGTTCATCACCATCAATGATCAGAAGATCATGACAGTTAGTCACGAGGAATCCTTGATATCTCTCGGGTTCGTGACGGATCCTCCCGGATCTTTGAACTTCAGGTACCACAGGTTCAGGCTCTACAATTTCTTGTAGGTCCTCCTGCTGCTCTTCCTCATTAGGTTGAGCAGTATCCTGTTCATCTTGAATTTCTTCAAGCAGTACCTTACTCCCACTGTTTTTCTTAGAGAGAAACTCCCTCTCAAGAAAATTACAATCCCGGGCAACAATGATCTTGTTCTCGGATCGTAGGTAGAAGTAATAAGCCTTGGTCTCCTACGGATAACCAATGAAGTAGCATTTATCAGACTTTGGTGTAAGCTTGTCAGAGATTAATCTCTTGACATAGGCTTCACAACCCCAAATTCTAAGATAAGACAGCACTGGATTTTCTCCAGTCCATAATTCATATGGTGTCTTACCTACTGCTTTTGATGGCGCTCTATTTAGAGTGAACACTGCTGTTAGCAGAGCATATCCCCAAAGGGATATTGGAAGGTCTGTGTGACTCATCATCGACCGAACCATATCCAATAAGGTCTGATTCCTCCTCTCAGACACACCATTCCATTGAGGTATTCCAGGAGGAGTGAGTTGGGAAACTATCCCACACTCTCTTAGATGATCACTGAACTCTTGGCTCAAGTATTCTCCTCCTCGGTCGGACCGAAGAGCTTTAATGCTTTTGCCAAGTTGGTTCTGTACTTCATTTTGGAATTCTCTGAATCTCTCAAACGATTCAGACTTATGTTTCATTAAATAAACATATCCATACCTGCTGAAATCATCAGTGAAGGTAATGAAGTACTGATAGTTTCCTCTTGCATTTGTGGACATTGGGCCACACACATCAGTGTGTATCAGGCCCAATAAGTCACTGGCCCTCTCGTTGGGTTTATTAAAGGGGGCCCGCGTCATTTTGCCCATCAGGCAGGATTCGCATTTCTCACATGACTCAAAGTCAAATGAGCCAAGAAGTCCATTCGAATGGAGCCTCTTAATGCATTTCTCACTGATGTGCCCTAAACGACAATGCCATAGAAACGTTCGGTTCTCCTCATTAGGTTTGAACCGTTTGGTATTAATGTTATAAATTGGCGCGGATTGATCAAGTATGTAAAGCCCATTCGTAAGAGGGGCACAACCATATAACAAATTGTTGCGATTGAAGGAACATAATTTATTCTTTACTGAAAAATCATAACCTTCCAAATCCAACAAAGAAACTGAAATAATATTTCTGCTTATCGCAGGTACAAAATAGCAGTTATTAAGTTCTAAAACCAATCCCGAAGGTAAAGACAACAAGTATGTGCCTACAGCTAGTGCAGGAACTTTCGCTCCATTCCCAACTCGTAGCTCCACTTGTCCTTGCTTCAGCTTCCTACTGTTGCTGAGTGCCTGCATATTAGTACAAATATGAGCCCCACAACCAGTATCCATAACCCATGAGGTATTATCAGAAGTAGTTGTATTAACTTCTATAACAAAAATACCTGATGAAGAAGTCTCCAGAGTCTTCTTCTTCAATTCCTTTAGACCTTCCAGGAATTTCTTACATTCTCTCCTCCAATGCCCCGGTTCTTTGCAGAACCTGCAGATGTCAGTAGGCCCAGCCTTGGACTTGGGCTTGGGCTTTGGCGTGTCCTTGTCCGAGACTTGAACAGCCTTAGCCTTTCCCTTGTCCTTGGCAGAGGATTTCTTAAAGCCCTTGCCCTTTTGCACCATAAGCACGTTGGGGTCCTTGGTTTTCCTCAAGTTGGGCTCTGCAGTCTTGAGCATTCCATGAAGCTCAGGCAATGTCTTACTCAAGCCATGCATATTGAAGTTCAGGATGAACTGATCATAGCTTGCAGGTAAAGACTGCAGAGTGATGTCGCAGGCAAGTTCCTGGCTGATAGGGCAGTCGAGTTTCTGAAGATGATCGAGATAACCCATCATCTTCAAGACATGAGGACTCACTGCCGCACTTGCAGCCATTTTGCAGTCTAAGAGGTTCTTAACAGTCTGGAACCTCTCAGTTCTTGCATGCTCCTGAAAAAGCGATTTCAGGCTTGCCATTATCTCGATGGGCGACATCACACTCTCGAACTGCATTTGCAATTCAGGAGTCATGGTTGCCAACATCAGGCAATAGACATCATTTTCATCTGACGAATGCTTTTCCCAAGCATTGTGCAGATTCCTGGCGGCATTGTTTGGAGGCCTCTCGGGGAGGGGATCACGAAGGACATATTCCTTCTTCTCCTGCTTGAGGACCAGCCTCAAGTTCCTTGACCACGTCAGGAAGTTCGTTCCAGTCAGCTTCTCCTTGTCGAGAACAGACCGGATTGAGAATGTGTTTTGTGTGCTTGTTGTAGTCATTGCTGAAATTTAAGATAAAAAGGATTTTAGTTTATATGTTCAATATGAGTAAACTCGCATTATATTCAATAACATTAGTTACCCTCAAAAGAATATAATGATTCCAAGATCCACATATAACTAAGATCAAAGTGGGCCACTGGCCGTCACCCAACCTTAGCTTATATCGGTAAGCCCTATTTCGGCTAATTATATCCGTGATATAACTCTTGGTTGTGAATCTGGGCCCGAGGCCCAATCCACTCTGATGTCTCAAGGCCCGTGACTCCCGATGACCTAGTCAAGAAAACCAGTCTATACAGTCATGTAATCACTAATGTCTGGGACTCCCAATGACATTAATGAATCACAAACTGTCTTACCCACGCAAAAGATAGACACCCTCACACTGTAAGGCCATGTGTACGATTGAATGGGTTTCAACAGCTGACATAGACTGGACAAGACATCCAACGCTTGATATTATTTGAGGTTTATAGGTTTTTTCTTAAAAATTCATCCCAAAACAGAAGATTACTATTTTTGGAAACTTTCCATTTTTGGAAACCTACTGTTTTGGAAACTTTTATAATTGGAAACTTCCTAAAATTGGAAACTTTCTAACTATAGAAATTTCCTAAAAAATCCAAAACATGCAAATCTAGAAACTTCTATTCTAAGAAACTTTCTAATTTGAAATTTTGGAAACTGATTAATTTTAAAATCAAATTTTAATTATTAAATGAAATTTTAAATTAAATCTGAAGAAGAGACTCAAATAACTGGCCCAATTGTTTTAACTTCTTGGCTCAAGGCCCAAGAATTGGTCTATGTCCAAGACATAACCCAATTGCCCAATTAAATGACATAACCGGTCTGGTTCATTAAAATTGGTCTAACCAAGATTAATTACTACGATAACCACAATTGTTAACCGGTCATTTACTAAACCGGATTTTCTCAATTTATTTGGTCCAACCAAATCAAATTAGAAAACCACTGGTTTAGGCACTAAATCCAATTTTAAACGACATTGGATTTCTTATCACGGTTTAACCAGATTTAATAAATATTATTAAGTCTGTAAACCGTAACGATTAGATTTTTTTTAATTATTTTAAACTGAACCGTTAACCAAAACGAACCGACCGATTGGTCACGTGAACCGATCATGACCGAGTCGCAATCTTCACGCGATCGAGGGACGAGACACGATCGGGACAGCCGCAAGCATCACGCTTCCGCGATCGGGTCGATAGTCGGGACGGGACGGGACGGGACGGGCCGAGAGGGAGGCGGGACGCGAACGGTCCATCTCTCGCGATCGGAACGACCACGCGACTCGATCCGGCAAAGCGATCGGTCCGTGCGTCAATCCGATCCGGACGTGTGATCCTTTGGCGATCAACACTCCGACGCATACCAATCCAGATTGGATCGGATCATGCGATTTAGTTTAGGGTTTTAACTTTGTTTCTTAAGTGTTTTACTTATCAATTTCAAGCATAGATTGATTCAAACACTTCTAAACAACCTAAACATGATTCTAACAAGAAATCCTAATAGAACCAATGGCTCTGATACCACTGAAGGATTGTTTAGTGTTTGTCCTGGTTTAATTCTGTCAGATTAAACTCTACTAAACAGATTGGATCTAGGTTCTCTTGCAGAATCATAAAGAGATCTCGAAATACCTTGTTATGCAGCGGAAGAATCAGGTATGAGTCAGAGATCAGCAGAACCACCAAGAGGTTGTTCCTCCAAAGGCTCACACACGCACACCAACAGGAAAATGGCTGCTAGACCTGGGAGAGGGAGGCGCAGAGAGAGAGAGAGAGGCGCAGGAAGAGTTGGGAGAAAAGAAAGCTAGGTCAAGTTTTAATCATAAAACCCTTGTCTAGTTCTGTTGGGCTTTTGGGCCCAATTCCCAGTCTGATTAAATCCCTTAGATTTAATCAGGCCCTTTAATCTCTCTAAGTATAGTAAATGCCTAGCACTTTTACCGTACTTCTGCTGAACCATTCCCTTATAGTTTCCTGTTCGCTTAGGAGTGTGACCCATATGGGATCATATAATAAAGGCAATAAATCCAAGACTTATAGATCATGAGCGGACTCTAGCAAGCCATCATGACCCCCAGTATTATATGACTTATGTCTGATCATTGACATACTCTTACTTTCTAGAGACAGCACAGAGATTACTGGACATAATTCCAACACAGGCTGTGCTAGGGCTGCTGGCGCCGCAACATAAGCTGTATCCCAGCTTCTCTTGACCCCCTTGTTGTGCCCGTTCTTCTGCTGCTTCTGCTCTTCTTCCCAGTCCGTCCCGGTATCAGCTGCCTTCTCGATCAGGTCGTTGATGTCGTAGTAGTCCCTCTGCTTGCAACGAACCTTGAGCTCAATCTTCAACCCTGTGAGAAACTGACGAATCAACTCTCGTTCAGACAGATACCTCCCTGCAAACCTCCTCAAACGGTTGAACTCCTCTCCGTACTGCCGTACACTCCGGTTCCCCTGACGGAGGTTTCGGAACTCCCCTTCCAACATGTCCATGGTCACCTCCGGGAAGTACTTCCGGTTGAACGCCTCGCGGAAGTCCACCCACGTCAGCTGACGATCCTGAGCGCTCTCCTGCACTCCTTCCCACCAAACCAACGCATCATCCTTGAGATAGGAGGTCGCTATCTCCACACGGAACTCCATCAGGCATCTAGCAGTATCCAGGCTCCTCTCCAGCTTCCTCCTCCAGTTGTCTGCGGCAATGGCGCGGACACCTCCAGCAAAGTGGTCCATCTGCATCTCCCTCAGATGCTTCAACATGGTCCAGTAGGTCACTCCTGGCACCGCTCCTGGCACCTGCGGTGGTGGCGGTGGCGGGTTCACCACTGGCTGCGGCTGAACGAATCCAAACCCCATTTGAGCGGCTTCTGCTCCCCCAGCAACAAAGCCAACTCTTCCTGGGGCGTTCGCCGCTCCTCCCTGACCATTCCCAACTCCTCCTGGGGCTCCAAGCGCCCCGTTAACATTCACCGGCATCACTCCTGGTGCTCCTGCTCCATTCCCTCCTGGTGCTCCTTCTGCCTCCGCGGCAATGGCAGCTTGTGCCTGCTGAAGCGCGAGCAGCTCTTGCAGAAGAGCGGCATCCACGGCTACCTGTCCAGCTCCCAATGCTGGTCCAGCTTGGTTTCCAACAACCGGTTCCTGGGGTCCGTGCACACTGGTGGCACCGTTTGTCGACGAAGCCGACACGGGTGCATCCTGGTTACGACGAGCTGGCGGGGTTCTTCTCTTTGGCGGCATCTGTTGCAAAAGAAGGACGATTTGAGTCAGTTAACGGCTGAATACTGAACTCACTTCCGGAGTGTATGTAAGGAGGAGGTCGGAGTGGTGCCCCTAGTATCTAGCTTTTAGAAATCCCCATTTGAGAAGAGTCGGAAATATCTTGGAAACAGTTTTGAAAAATGGTTTTGAAATCCGAATATAAATACCCCACCTAACCAGGGCAGGACTGGTTAGGTTTTAACCTGGCTCTGATACCAAAATTGTAACACCCGTCCCTTCGATCCCAAGTCAACGACCCTTTGACTCCACGAGTCATAGTTCACAACCGCGAACCAAGTCATAAACCGAGGACCAACATGTAAATAACTGAAAAGGTTTTACTTATTAAAATGAAAAGCCGAGTCTTACAAGAAAAACCGAACCAACTGAAATAGTTAAAGGAAAACGGAAGAACCGCATAAGTCTCAACGCAAAAAGACAGAAAGAAAAAGAAGAGAAGGTAAAATCCCGCTCCCAAAATGTAACACCACACCGTCCGTCTATCCCTGCAACGCTCCAGGGTTACCTGCAAAACAAACAACGAAGGAGGCCTGAGTAATTGGCTTTCACCAATACCCAGTGAGGGCGGATTCAAGGAATACCGCTATCTCTACTCTACACTAGCACAACATCAAGAAAAGAGTCCAAGATTAATAACATCTTGCACCCACGCCCGAAGACACAAACAATACTACACCCACTCGTGCATACACACTCATGAGCTCCTACTCTGGCCCGAAGGCACACGAAACCGGCCCACCCGGTATCTCTGGGCCCACGGCCATTTCACATGGGGAGGCTCGCCAACACCTCCCATCCGACGATACAAGGGTCGCGTACCAAAAACTCGATATACGCGAGCCGCCAAGAAACACCCTTTCGGGGGACCTAAACAGTTCTAGCACACATAGCCTTCACACACAAACAACATTTTCTGTTCAAATGATAACCTATAACTAAGTTCCGTTTTCGGTTTAAGCGACCACCTAGATTCTAGGTTTTCATCCATCACATCAACACAAGTCAACAACTAGATCAACTCTACCTAGGAAAGACACTATTAAGCGAGGATTCGATTCCCAACACGGCGACAGAATAGAGAAAGAGATCACATTCAGTCCTCACCTTAGTCTAGATCTGACGAACAGGAAGCGGATCAGGGATTCCTGCACACAGATCTAGGTTCAGAAGACAGATCTAAAGAAAGAGAACGGATCTAAGGTTTTATCCATCAGATCTGGACAAACGACGAAGATACGGTCCAGATCTACAACTTCTATCCATCATAAGCATATATTTGGAGCAGATCTGAGGAAAAGAGAGAGATACGGTCCATATCTACAACTTCTATCCATCAGAAGCATAGATATGGAGCAGATCTGAGCGAGAGAGAGACGGAATGGAAGATACGGTTCAGATCTACGACTTCTACGGATCAGATCTGATCTAGAAGCATAAATCTGAAGCAGATCTGGGTTTAGAAAGGGGAAAACGGAGCAGATCTGAGAATCCGGGGATCTCACCTTAAGAACGAGTAGATCGGAGGGCTCTACACTCAAACGAATCAAGAAGACGGCAACTCGGGGTGCGGGAACGAAAACGGCGGCGATCGGCGGTCTCCGGCGAAGATTCCGGTGACTCACGGCGGCGGCGGTCGGCAGAGCGGCGGCGGTCACAGCGGCGGTCGGAGCTCCGGCGGTCGGTAGTCGGCGGCGGTCGTCGGTGGGCGGTGGTCGGCGGTCGTCGGCTCCGGGCTGGTCGGCGGTCGTCGGCTGGCTTGGGATGCGGGCAGAGCTTCGTTGTCTCGAACTTTGTGCCAAATGAGAGGGGCTGCTACTCCTTTTATAGGGAGTGGAGCTAGGGTTTTCCTTTCCCTCGGGTTGGGCCTTGGGCTTCTGGCCCATTCCTTCCTTTTCTTTGGGCTCAAGCAAAGCCTTAAGGCCTTTTCCCTCCAAGGAATCAATGGCAGAGATGTATTCATGATTTACCTTTGTTTACTCTTGGTTTAACCTAGTTGTCTGCCTATATAAAGGCCTTACACGAAATTGTAAAGCTTTGCTAAGTCACTTAACAAGAAATCAACAAGATTCTTGATACAAACTCTTTATCTCTTCTTCTCCTTCTCTCTTCTCTTTGTTGATTTTTTTCTGTCTATCATTGTGTTCTTCAATCAGAAACAATGTAGACTCATGTAAGAGCCACAGTTTGGCTGCTTACGGCAGCCTCTTATCATGCTTGGATAACTCTTCCATAGTTAATCCAAGTATGATGAGAGAATTTCTCATAGATAGCTCTTACATTTTCTCTTGGATGTTCCTTAGTTAATTGTTGATTCTCTTCCATGTTTATGAGTAAACTCTCCTGATGAGATGTTAAGCTCTTGGAGGTGTTTTCATATAGCTAATAACTCTTTTTATAAACCTAGATTACTGCCTTTATAAGCACAAACTAGTTGTTCTTGCTTGAGCAGAACCGGTTGCATTTATACTCTTCAATCTGTTTATGTTCTTGATGTTGCTTCTGGTTCAGAGCTTCCCCATGGATTTCTCATGAACCAAACTTGATATTCAGGGATTTCTCATGGATGCTTCTGAAGTTCTAACAATTAGGACTCTAAATTCGTGTTTTTAACATTGGTTTAGGTCGATTAAGACTCGGTTTATTGTTTTGGGTCGATTAGGGCTTGGTTTACCATTGTTTTGGGTCAATTCAGACTCTAAATTCGTGGTTTACCATTGTTTTGGGTTGATTAGGACTCTAAATTCGTGTTTGCCATTGGTTTGGATCGATTAAGACTCGGTTTACCATTGTTTTGGGTCGATTAGGGTTTAGTTTACCACTGTTTTGGGTCGATTCAGACTCTAAATTCGTGGTTTACCATTGTTTTGGGTCGATTAGGACTCTAAATTCGTGTTTACCATTGTTGTGGACTCATTGGATTTGAATCGTAGTGCACTGTATGTAAATTAAAACCCGAAACCGAACCAATTTTAATGTTCATGCGATAGTAGAATTATGTATAACTAGTAGAACTCGTATTACATATTTGATTGATGCACGGTAATACTGGTAATACTAGTATTACTATGAGAATTTGAAATTTGTAAAATTATAATAACAAGTATCATACTAACAAAATCTAAATTAATCAACATAAAACTACCAGATTCATAAGTTAGTCGAATTATATGTTAATCGACTAAATGAACATATAATGAAAGAAACAACACTATATTGATCTTATACTTTTAAGATCACTTTGTAACTAAAAACCAAATAAGTAAGAATTTTTTTTTAAAAATGAATATTTTAAACAAATTATTGTATACGACAATCATAATTACATATTAATCGATTTATATCAATTGTAAAACTACAAAAACACAATTTTAGATTATGTAATACTAAATAAATTAAAAACCATAAAAGTAGAATTATTTGCAAATTCCGTAAAACTAATATCTTAGGTAAAACTATGTGTTAAGTTTTGGCGCCAAAAATTCTATCTTCTCTTTCTTTCGGTTTCTCTGTATTTGTCTCTCATATAATCCGATTTGACATTTACGCTTCACGAAATATTGTCAAATCACAACGTTAATTGGGTTGTTTAATGCAGGGGACAAACAAGGCTAACAAGACGTCGCTCTTCAAACCGAAGAAAGATGCCATCATCATTACACGTCTCTGCGAATCTGGCGAACCGTCACGTCTCTGCGTCCATAAGACGCTACCCTAATAATCATGGGTCAAAAATCCTTTCTATAAATACTGAGACGATGATCTCCTAACCATCAAGCAAGAGAAGTTCTAAAATCAGAGAGAAGTTCGAAAAACAGAGAGAAGTTCGAAAAACAGAGAAGAACTCATCCATAACCATGGCCAACAGGAGATCGATTGTCTCTCTGCAACAATTCCTGATCGAAGTCCTCACCAGGATCGTACAAAAAGCCGGCAAAGCTTCCTCCGCCGATTACTACAACCTGAGAGCAACCTGCAAAATAATGAAAGAAGCTTCCAACAGTCCCGAAGTCCTCCATTCTCTTTGTCTCTCACCGCTGGTGAAGAATCTTTTAGTGGGATTCAACACATGGTGTTTCTGAACAAATGCTTAGACCATGAGAATTGTGCCGCTTTCTTCGTGCAAGGTATTATCACTTACTTCGAAGAGGGTGATGTGGAAAACGAAATGGTTTTTTTAAGCAATGCCGCGATTGGAGAGGGCGAGGATGAGATTTTGGAAGCTTACCTATATGGTGTTTTGCGCTTCCTCCACGGCGATCCTCTAGAAGGTCTCTTTGATGAAATTGCCTTCAGGTACTTGCGGGAAAATGAGAAGGATTTGGTGGCCCGAGTTTGGAAGAACTTGAGGAGGATATTGCATATAATCACTGTCGAGAAGAAGTAGGTTTATGTACAATCTATGCGGTCATGATTAAATATTCTTTTTAACAAGACGGTCAGGATTAAATATTCCTTTTAACCAGATTCAACCTCTTGTTAAAAACCCTAGGGCAACTCCTAGTTTCGACCTACTCCAGTTTCGCCAGTAGTAGCAGCCTCAAATCTTTTCAAACGCCAAAGCCCCTCAAGTCTCTCTCTCACCCATCACGCGAACATAGCAATGGTCGACACGAAGGTCCAATCCTCGGAAACAACGGTGGCTGACGATAATCTGCGAATAACATCTTCGACGCCTCCGCCGCCCCCACCATCTCATTGGACGGCGATGAGATATCCATCGGCGATGGTAATGCACCAGATGATGTATGCGCCGCCTCCTTACTCTCCTTATTACCACCATCATAACCATCAGTATAAAAATCATCAATCTCGCGGTAACAAACATCAAAACGCTTCAAACGCTGAGAATAAAACTATTTGGATCGGTGACTTGCTTCACTGGATGGATGAGAGTTATCTTAATTCTTGCTTTTCTTCTGCTGGAGAGGTCTGGACTAAACTCTTTTGTAGCTCTTTACTTTATATTTGTGTGTTCTCTGCTTATTGTTTTCATATGTCCAAAGTCTTCGTTTTTAATGTGTTCGACTTTTGCAATTTCGATGGTAATATAAGCTGGAGGATTTTGGTAACTTTTTGTTAGAATAAAGTTTGATTATTTGGAGGTTTTTTTCTGCCGTAATGTATGATAATACTGAAAGTGTCCATTTTTCATTGCTGAATTTGTTTCAATATGATATGTTATCCTCTGAAATATGTTTAATGGCTCTCACTCTTGTCTCTCTTGTGTGTAAGTCTGCTTAGTCTTCGTATAAATTTGTTGATTTTGCGATTTTGATGTAGGGCAATAAGTTTTGGTAGCTGTGGTTAGCATAAAGTTTGATTCTTTAGATGGTGTTTCTGACGCTTAGTATGATAATACTGAAAGCTTCCACTGAATGGCCCTATGGTGTACACAGTTCTCGAGTCCATTTTTCATTTCTGAATTTTTCCTAATCTGATATGTTATCTTTTTGAAGTTTGTTTTCTGGTAATGTATATTGACTCTATTTGTTCTTGATCCGATAGTAATATGTGTTTAATTGTTATAATGTAGATGTCGTCGGTTAAGGTTATCCGCAACAAGCACACTGGTTTGTCTGAGGGCTATGGGTTCGTGGAATTTGATTCCCACGATGCTGCCGAGAAGGTTTTGCAGGATTTTAATGGAGTAATTATGTTAAAGTCCGACCAACCTTTCCGTTTAAACTGGGCTAGTTTTAGCTCCGGTGAAAAACGCTTAGAGAATTGTCCTGATCACTCTATATTTGTGGGGGACTTAGCGCAAGAAGTCACTGATGCTTTGTTGCATAAAACATTCTTTGATAAATACCCATCTGTCAAGACTGCGAAAGTCGTCATAGATTGCAATACTGGTCGATCAAAGGGGTATGGCTTTGTGAGATTTGGAGATGATAGTGAGAGGAGCAAAGCTATGTCGGAGATGCATGGTGTGGAATGTTGTAGCAGGGCTATGCGAATCGGTCCTGCAACCCAGAGGAAGCCAAATGGTTATCACCAGCTAGGTATTTTGTCTGATACTTTATATTTGTTTATCAAAACATTTGTGTTTAAGTGTACTTTGAAGCTTAGTTTTACTCTAGGGAAGTCCATTTTATAATGGAATTCAGCAGACTTAGATTCTCTCTTATAGTAATAAATACTTGCCACATGATCTTCAAATGATCTTGTTATTTTCAGTATCTCTTGTTCTTAATATCTGTTGGGTTTTTTCAGGGGGATATATGTCAAATGGTGTGGCTCGACATGAAGGGGACTCGTTGAACACAACAGTAACTTTTCTTTTTTCTTTTACTTCCTTTGGTTTCTCGGTTTTCATGATTGTGACTGGCAATGTGGGTATGATCTGTGTTCGTCCGTGTTTATATTACAGATATTTGTTGGAGGACTTGACGCTAGTGTCACTGACGAAGATCTTAGACAACCTTTTGCTGGTTATGGTGAAATAGTCTCTGTCAAAATACCTATTGGGAAAGGATGTGGATTTATTCAGTTTGTGAACAGGTACTGTTTTTGTAGTATTGAAGCTAAGGAATTGTGGATGTTGAGTTAATGTTTTAATCCTCGGCTTTCACACTAATTGAATCGTTACTCAACATTTGTTGCAGAGAAAATGCGGAGGAGGCTTTAGAGAAACTAAACGGTTCTGTAATTGGAAAACAAGTTGTTCGCCTTTCTTGGGGTCGTAATCCAGGCAATAAACAGGTAATTCTTATCCATCTGGCATACATTGATCTGTATTCCACTCCATTTATTGTCGTGTAAAGCTTTTTTTGTCTCATATATGTTTTGGTCGTAAGCTTCCAAGTTTTTTTCTACTGCAATGTTTTTTGAGAGGGGTGGGGAAAACCAGTATATGATTTGCTTCGGTTTTAAAAGATCACCTCTACTTTTAGGATCTATATATCGTAATATCAAAGTTATTGATTATGGTGTATTTGGTTCGATCACTAAATCTATCAGGATATTGAAATAAAAGCCAAGTCGGTTGTAAATATTTTTCGGATGAGTTCTAGAGTAAGCATTCTGGCTTGGATTCGGTTTATATGTCCAGCTTTTCATAATTGATTAATGGTTTTACGCAGCCTCGAGGTGAGTATGGAGACCAGTGGGCTGATCCGTACTACGGAGGACAATATTACAACGGTTATGGATACATGTTGCCCCCGCATGTTGACCCAAGAATGTATGGTGCTGCACCTTACGGAGGTTATCTGGTGTACGGTGGTCACCAGCAACAACAAGAACAAGTAAGCTGAGAAAAAATAAAAGAAGATAGTAGGTTGAGGCAAAATGTCTTATTCTTATCTCCCTCATTAGCTCCTGGGCAATGAATTTTGATGGTATCATATAGTGCTGCTTTTTTTATTTAGGGACTGATTGGATTGATTTATTGGATTTGATTATCAGATGGTTATACTATGGATCTTTATTTATCCATTATTGGGTTTATTTGATAAGTCTGCTTTATTAGCTATTTCGTACTACTCGAAATTATCAGATGGTTTTTTTTTTAATCTGAATTGCATTTTTATATAATCAAAAGCTGCAACTTGATATAATACTGGGAAAGCAAGCTGGAATACAAAATCTCCATTGCCACCACCAAACTAATACTTATGGACAACCCAATGCACAGAAAAGAGGCTTAGAAACTTTCACAAACAAAGAGATGAGACAGCTAAAAAGGGTATCCTGCTGCCACATAAGATTGGAGAAATCCCAATCTATTAACACTTTGAGCTATGAAAGTAGCACCTCTATTAGCATCTTTATGCTCTAACTTGAGTTCCCATGCCAAAAAATTCTTTAACTTGTGCAGAACTTTCGAAGCTGCGAATTGAAGTGCTAGCCAATCCTTCGATTTGTTGACTGCACCCACTATGCCTCCTAAATCTCCACCAAAGAAGACTTTCCTTTTCCTCAGACTTATCATACTCTCAATACCCCAAACCAAGGTAGCCATAATAGCTTCTTCTTTAGAATGTATATCAACAAAGGCGTTTCTACCATGTAAAGAACCTGACCTTTATCATCTCTTAGCACCCAAGCCGAGCCCACTACCTTCGTCCTCTTGTTCCAATCCCATCCTAAATTGCATTTGTCCCATCCCAGTTGTGGACGAGACCATCTAGGTTTGTTCAAGATTTGAATGTTTCGTTCCGTAGATAATAAGTTTGAATCTACTTCCTGAGCCATAACCCATTGCGCCACTTCATCCAAACCTTGTGAATTACCTCCTCTGATGAGTACCTGAAACATTCAAAAAGGAAATTGTTTCTATTTTTCAATAGAAACCAAAGGATCCATGGCCAACATCTACGAGTTGATGGCGAGACCAGGCTGCTCTTTCCCACTTTGAAGAGATACTGCATATTCACAAATATAGATTCTGGATGGAATCCTTCTGCAAGGCATGTAATATTTGATAAGGCCCAGACTTGACGAGCTACAGTGCATTCAAAGAAGATGTGATTGATAGACTCCTCCTTGACTCCACAGATTTGACTTACCGTCTCAGTCTTAATGCCTCTGGTTCATAAGAGAGAAGCGACAAGAAGCGCTGAGCTAAGCATTTTCCAGAGAAAAACTCTGATTTTAGGAACTGTCAAGACTTTCCAGACTTCCACTTTAAGCCCATTGATTGATGGTTGCGTTTCTGCAACAGAGAAGAGCTCTGCATTATCTAGTCTGGTAGCAAGCCAATATTCGGACTTAACCGTGTATTGACCACTTCTGTTAAAAGACCATGACCATAAATCTTTTCTTGAAACACAAGTTGATGCTTTAACAGGTATTGAACATCCGCGGGAACAAAAATCTCCTCAAGAACTTGCAGATTCCATCTCCTAGTATCCATATCAATCAATTTATCCACCATGAGGTTAACATCAAAAGTATAGTTTTTTATCCACAGAGCTCTCAGACCTTCCTCCTTATCATATATCCACCTATCAGCCAATACACTTAAACTCTTGCCATCTCCAACTTGTGGGATCAGCCCTTTAGCTAGTAATTCACGACCGGGCTGAATGCTCCTCCAACCAAACAAAGGCCTCTCCCCCAAAGAAGCCGAGAGAAACTTAGAATTTGGATAGTACCTGCTCTTAAGAAAGCTTGAAAGAAGACTATCATGATCGTTCAACAATATCCAAGCTTGCTTACCCAGAAGCGATTTATTGAAGGCTTTGAGATCTTTGAAGCTCATCCCCCCTAGTTCTTTTAGCAGGCACAACTTCTCCCAAGCTAACCAGTGAATCTTGTTATGATGGGCATCTGAACTCCACCAAAACTTGAACTCCACCAAAACTGGGCCATCGCGCTTGCAAGATTCGCACAAACAGATTTTGGGAGCTTGAAACAAGACATCGGGAAAACCGGAAGAGCTGTTGCAACCGCCTTTATCATCACCTCCTTACCACATTGCGACAATTTCCTTAGGTACCAAGAGGATAGGCTGGAGGTCATTCTTTCTTTGATGTA
Organism: Orychophragmus violaceus; assembly: GCA_030180135.1. Classification (NCBI taxonomy): domain Eukaryota; kingdom Viridiplantae; phylum Streptophyta; class Magnoliopsida; order Brassicales; family Brassicaceae; genus Orychophragmus; species Orychophragmus violaceus. The sequence goes on from CM058239.1 coordinate 68,116,933, forward strand.
ACTGAGCAACTCCACTTTCGAACCCCTGAAAACCTCAAGAAGGCCCATGTATTTACTCACTCCTCCTTCTTGACTGATACCAAAGACATATTTGATTGCCAACTTAAGCTCCTCTCCGATCAATTTTCCAAAGGAAATTGAAGATTTTGCTAGGTTAATGAATTTGCCAGTGGCATTGCCGTAACGAGTGAAAAAGCTTTGCAGGGTAATACACTGATCCAGTTCAGCTTTGATCAGGAATAGACTGTCGTCTATGAAAAGGAGATGATGAATCGGCGGCCCATCCCTACTGAATTGGAGACCATTTATGCTTCCTTCAGCTTCAGCTTTGTTGAGAAGGTGAGTCGGACCTTCAATACATAACACGAAGAGAAAAGGCGACAGAGGATCTTCTTGACGGAGACCTCTTTCCGGAGTTATCAAACCAAAAGGTTGATCGTTAATAAGGACAAAATAAGTGACCGATGAGACGCAGATCATTATCCAGTTAACCCAAACTAGATCAAAGCCAAGGGCAAGGAGGAGAGATCTCAGGTAACTCCATTCAACCCGATCGAAAGCCTTTGACATATCAGATTTTACAGCTAAGTATTCGGAAGAGACCTGAGGATGAGTCCGGAGCGCATGTACTGCTTCGTGCGCAATCAAAATATTATCAGAGATTAGGCTCTCACTGACGAAGGCAGACTGATTGATTGAGACTATGTCTGGAAGAAAGGTTGGAGTCTCCTTACCAGGATCTTCGATATGACTATATAGAGAACAACATAGAGACTAATTGGCCTGAGATCTACCATAAGTTCTGGGTTGGGAATCTTAGGTAACAAACATAAATATGTTTGATTCCATTATGCAGGCAATACACCATTTGAGAAGAAAGCTTTTATTTCAGAAGTGACTTGCGGCCCAATAGTATCCAGTACTGCTGAAAGAACAGACCTGCCATGCCGTCTGGACCCGGAGAGCTTGACGGATTTATCGAGAAAACAGCTTCCCGGATTTCCTCGTCCGAGATTTCACATGTGAGCTTTGCGTTCATTTGAGCAGAAACTCTGGACTGGAAACCTTCAAACATCTGTGAAAAACTACCCGGATTAGAGGACTTGAACTAAGACGCGAAGTATTGAACTGCGACTCCTCCTTTGGCAGCCTCTGACCAGTATTCATTACCCAAATCATCTTTGAGCATGATCAAATGTTTCCTTGATCTGTTCATTTTCACCGCATTATGAAACACTTTAGAGTTTTTATCTCCATTCTTCATCCATCTTTCTTCATCCATCTGATCCTGCATTTTTGTTTCCAAAATAATTCTTCTTCTTTGTAAGCTTGGACCAATTCCTTCTGAATAGATGAAACCATGAACCCGCAGTAATAGCTTCTAGATTGGAAGGACTCCAATCTCTGTTCCATTAAATGAATACGGTCTCTGGCGTTGAAGATTCTTTGCTTTTTCCACCGGCTTAAAGCACGTCTGTAATTGCGAAGACGACCAGAGACGCTAAAGGTTGTATCTCCTCTTTTTAGATTCCAAGCATTTACCACTTCTTTTTGGACCAAAGGCTGGAAGAGAAATCTTTTTCATATCGAAACTGCCCACAGTATTTTCTTGAGAGTCCACCAACTTGATCAGAATGGGTCTGTGGTCCGAGCCCCTTTTATCTAAGAAAGATAGATTGGTATTTAGGAATTGTCTGAGCCGTTCCTTGTTCCCAAAACCTCTGTACAGACAACACTGAATGTATTTCTTCCATCTCATTCCCCCCAGGAAAATCTGTTCCCATGACTGAAGAATTCTTCCATACCACATACCGATAACATGTCGCGAAATGGCTGAAAAGAAGCTTCAGACCGAAGAGGACCACCATTTTTTTCACCGTTGTTCAATATTTCATTGAAGTCACCTAATAGACACCAATTTTCTTTCCGATTAACACCGATTTGATTTAACCGTTCCCATACAATACTTCTGCCATCTTGATTAGGAATACCGTATATACAAGATACAAAAAGGTCACTGCCTCAAACTGAACTTGTAAATCTATCAAGTTCTTGTCCGCAAACTTAATATCGACTTTAACGTTGTTTTTCTAAAAAAAGAGCTAACCCTCCGCTCAAGCCACGAGGTTCCACCATGAACACCCTATCATACCCCAACCATTTTTGTAAATCTACCAAAACGTTTCTACAATTCTTCGTCTCCATCAGAAACAGTACCTCCGGGAAATGTTTTTGACGCATTTCTCGTAGACGTTGAATCTTCAGACCCTGAGGCCGCCCCAAACCATGACAATTCCAGCTCATCATGCTCATTAACACTTGTGCAATCCCTCATTTGGGATCACCAATAGGTTTTGCTTCTTCCTGTTGGATTCAAGGTCCTCAACTCTTTCCAACTGTTTCCTTTTTCCACTGCTTGCTACTGCCTTTCCTTTAAGTTTGTCCAAAGCTGATTCTGCTTGCACATGGCAGGAAGAGGCTGGCTTTGGAGTCCTATTTGATGGTTATACTATGGATCTTTATTTGTCCATTATTGGGTTTATTTTATAAGTCTTTTTATTAGCTATTTCGTACTACTCGGTCCATAAAATTACAAATTATGATTGTTCACTTATTCTTATTCTTATCTATTTCCTTGGTTTTTTTTTTTCCTATTGGCTTAAAAATAAACCACTGTTTTTTTCATCAAAATAAAGCACAACACAAGTAGACAAGATCTGTTGCCAAGTGAGTTATGGTCTAGTTGCGTTTATGTATGACTTTCCAAAGATGGTTAGCATTGGATCACAAATTGGATTCCCCATTGGAAGGACTCACCCCGATGGAGAAACGTATTAGTTTCGGTGTTGGACCTTGACTTCGATTCCCGCTTGGAAGAGAGTTCAAGAATGAAACTCTTTGATATTATTTCATATTTCACCATAACAAAAGAAAAAAGGAAGTGCCGTTTTAAGTATTTCTCACTAACGGATCGAAGTTAAAATAGAAATAGGATACCATTAACTTTTGATAAAAAAGGATAAGATTAACTATGTTCTAAAATGTGGGCGAGTTGTTGCAAAAGCAGCAGCTAAAATGCTGATCAAAGATCAACCACTTTAATTTTAGCTAATTCGGCTTAACCGCCTAATAATATTAAGCGATTTTAGTCTGATTAATTACATATTTATTTTAAGATTTAACTAGGCTTAATTTAGAATAACATGGGTTTTGTGTCACGGATTAATTCTTTAAAATTGGTTAGTGCGAGTCCTTTTACCTCTCGTAATTGCTAACTCATTTTTACTCAAATTCGAACTTTAAACTTATAAAAAAAACAGATAAAGTTTTTAGAGAAAGAAAACTTAAAGAGACATTTATAAGAAAAATATATTGGATTATTATAAATGAGAAAAACATTACATTATATATAAAGTTTTCAACTCAAATGAACGGTCAAGATTAAAACGATGTAACGGTGGAGATTAATCTTTATTTACTCACCATTGTTGGAGTCAATTCTAGCAATTTCCTTAGAGGCCTAGTCAGGAATTTGAGTCGGCCCAGAATGGAAAGACGGTTGACGGCCCAAGTCGGTAAAACGTGGGTTAAACCGACACGGCCCAACCGACTTACATCTAGGGTTTAGAAAGTAGCAGGCCAAAGGAAGAATGAAGACGGCGTGAAACAATGTCGAGATATGGAAATGTTCCATCTCAATAAAACCGAGATATTAGGAAATATTCGTGTTTATCTCTTGTTTTCCTTATTAATTAAACCGACTTGTAAACCTATATAAAGGGGTCTCATATCAATAAAAGAAACCACGCTTTTCATAATATTTTTGGCCAGAGAGACTTTAGAACGAAACCTAAACCTAAAACTCTCTCCGGCGACTTGCGACATCCTCTTACCGGCTTCCATCTCGGAAACGCCGGCTTTAAACCCTAATTTCCTAAATCTCACCGTGTTCTTTAATTCTTCTTTTAGAATCCCTAATCTAAAAACCCTAAAGTTCTTGCTATCTTTGGATCGCGGAACCAAGATCTTATAATTGGCGCCGACTGTGGGGATTTCTAAGAGAAATTTCTGAACGAGATGTCGGGAAACCGTAACGAAATCGATCCGGAAAACCCAAGGGTTGACCTAAGCGATCATGAAGGAAGTGATTACGACCAAAGTGATCACGAAGACGATACGGCGCATGACGGCAAAAAGCCGCGGGACGCCACTAAGACGAAGAAAGCTCGAGATGGCGGTAAACATGTCCCGTCACTCAGCGAAACGGCAGAACAAATCGAGCGAGACAAAGTTCTAGCTACTTTGATGGCCAAAATCGAATCACAGAACGATTTGATCAAAACGTTTTCAGAAAGAATTGATTTATTGCAGTCAGAACAAGCAAAGATCCGTTCGGACCAACAGTCAAGGAAGTCCAAGAGAGAGGTGCCTCCAAAAGTAAAAGACAAAGTCGCCAGACGACTAGTCTACGATACATCTGAGGAGAGCCACCGAGAACAAAGCCGAAGCAGCGAATCCAGAAGCAACTCACGCAAAGAACGCGATGAAGAGGATACTCGCGAACGGGGCTCACATCGGAAAGAAGAGTCCGAAGAACCCAAACGGAGTGGAAGTCGGAGGCAGGACGACTGGAGCGGCGAGAGGTACTCACCCGATAAGGACGAGCGCACCGACCACCAGACACGGGGCTTGCATCACAGACGAAATTCGCGATATGAGAATGACTCGCACCGTGATAACTATCGCCATGAGCGAGGTATGTCGCATGAGAAAACTCATGGAGCGTCTATTCGCGGAGCAAGTCGTAACCATGTCGAGAAACAGCTAACCGAGCTTAGAGACACCCTAAAAGAACTAAAAGAAGAAGTCCACGTTGTTAAAGGGTCTGCACCCGAAATCGACCGAATCATCGAAGAGACTCAGAGGACACCCTTCACCTCGCGCATCACAAACGCATACATCAGGCAAAAGAAAAGCTTAGGTTACCAATGTACGACGGAACGAAGGATCCAGCAACCCATCTGACGACATTCAAAATTATGGCGGCAAAAGCGCGATTTACATCAAGCAAAGAGCGTGACATCGGCTTCTGCCAACTGTTCGCCGAAACTCTGGAGGGAGACGCACTGACCTGGTTCTCCCGACTCCCGTCCAGATCAATTGATAGTTTCTCCGACCTCACATGGGCATTCGTAAGGTATCACTTCGCCTACATACGTAAGGACACTTCGCTAAGCGCGTTGATGTCCATGACGCAAGAAAAGAAGGAAACTTTGAAGGACTTCATAGAAAGGTTCAGAGCAGTCATGACGCGAGCGGAGGCTCCAGATAAGTTCACTATCGCGGCCTTGACAAATGTCGTCTGGTACGAGTCGCCCTTTTACCAGGATCTGGTCGTCAACCCGCCGTTGACCATTGAAGACGCACTCCATCGAGCGAACAAATTCGTGGAATTAGAAGAGAAAAAGGTTGCTTTAGCGAAAAGATTCGGTTCCGGTAAACAGGCAGATAAGAAGGAAGAGAGGGAACCTAGACAACATTACGATAAAGGGACCAAGACGACAATGGTTGTCGACATCACGGATAAATCCCGATTATCGAAACCTTGGAATAAGCGAAACAAAGAAGCAAAGGGGAAGACGCAACAAGCAACTTCCGTCACGGGAGAGAAGTACTGCGAGTACCATCAAGCTACGTCGCACGACACAGCTGAATGTCGGAACCTCAGAAATGCACTCTATGCCCGACTTTCGGATGAAGAGATCAAGGCGGCCATTGAGAGGTTAAAAAAGGAAGAATCGGGGCAGCAGAAGGAAGACAAAGTCGATGAGCAAGCACCCAAGCAAGGTAAACAACCGCGGCGCATCAAAAGCATAGCTTTGAAACGCAATCGAGAAGAAGAGGAGGGAGAAGACGAAGAGGAAACTCCCAAAACCGTCCGAAGAATCAACATGATCATGGGCGGTCTAATCTCCGTAAACGATTCGGTTCGGTCAATCAAGGTCTACAAACGTCTTGCATTAGCCGCGCAAAAGGCGCCTCAGCCAGTCCTGTCAGATGATCCTCCCGTCACCTTTACCGACCAAGATCTCTATGGAACTCACTACCCCCACAACGACCCGCTAGTAGTAGAGTTATTAATCGGAAGCTGTTAAGTATCTCGGATACTAGTCGACACCGGGAGATCAATAGACTTAATCTTCCTGGATACACTCAAAAAGATGGAAATTAAGGAAGAGGATATCAAGCGGAAGGCCAAGCCACTCACCGGGTTCACAAGAGAGACGACATACACAATCGGGACAATCAAGTTGCCGGTTTACGCAGGAGGTGTTAACAGATTGGTGAGGTTTCACGTCATTGACAAACCAACCATCTATAACGTCATCCTCGGTACTCCGTGGTTATACAGTATGAAGGCGGTATCCTCGACATATCGTCAATGTCTGAAATTCCCGACACCTAAGGGAATCCAGACGGTTAAGGGATGCCAAAGCGCGAGTCGGTCATGTTTCGCAAGGGAGCATAGGATCAGAGTACCTTCATGCATGATCAATGCGGAACAAGGAAGAAAAGGTCCTGAGAAAGAGCTAATCCAACAAGTCATCATCGACGACTCCGATGCAAGCAAGTGCGTAGGGATTGGCGCAGAACTACCAGAAGACATCAAAAAGGAGTTGATCGCCTTCCTACAGAAAAATGTTACAACATTTGCGTGGTCAATGAAAGACATGAAAGGCATCAATCCAACCATCACAACCCACGAGCTCAACGTCGACCCGACTTATAAACCAATTAAGTAGAAGCGAAAGCTCGGTCCTGAAAGGGCTAAAGCGGTCAATGACGAGGTAGAAAAGTTACTTGAAGCCGGTTCAATCCAGGAAGTCAAGTATCCCGATTGGTTGGCTAACCCAGTGGTCGTGAAAAAGAAAAACGGGAAGTGGAGAGTATGTGTCGACTTCACAGATCTCAATAAAGCCTGCCCAAAGGATAGCTTCCCTCTGCCACATATCGACCGACTTGTTGAAGCACTGCCGGAAACGAATTACTATCATTCATGGATGCATTCTCAGGATATAATCAAATTCTCATGAACCCGGACGACAAAGAGAAGACGGCATTCATCACTGAACGCGGTACGTATTGCTATAAGGTTATGCCCTTTGGTCTCAAAAACGCCGGCGCCACCTACCAGCGGTTGGTCAATCGGATGTTTGCAGGCCAGCTCGGCACGACGATTGAGGTTTATATCGACGACATGCTGGTCAAATCTTTGATTGCCTCTCAGCATGTTGGCCATTTAAAGGAATGTTTTAACATCCTTAACCAGTACGGAATGAAGCTCAACCCAGCCAAGTGTACGTTCGGAGTAACATCAGGAGAGTTCCTTGGGTACGTGGTAACTCAGAGAGGAATAGAAGCTAATCCAAATCAGATCTCATCCATAATCGACTTGCCATCTCCCAGGAACACACGAGAGGTACAACGTCTCACTGGCCGCATAGCCGCCTTGAACAGATTCATATCCCGGTCAACGGATAAATGTTTGCCTTTTTATGAGCTCCTACGGGGAAATAAAAGATTCATGTGGGACGATAAGTGTCAGGAGGCATTCATTCAGCTCAAGGACTACTTGTCAAACCCGCCGATATTGTCAAAACCAGAAAACGGTGAGACACTATTACTATACATCGCGGTCTCAACAACGGCAGTAAGCGGTGTACTGGTTCGAGAAGATCGAGGGGAGCAAAAGCCGATCTTCTACGTAAGCAAAACGATGAACGGAGCCGAGACCAGATATCCCGCAATGGAGAAACTGGCCCTCGCGGTCGTCATCTCAGCGCGAAAGCTACGACCCTATTTTCAGTCGCATTCGATCGCTGTATTAAGCAGCCAGCCCCTTCGGATAATCTTGCATAGCCCAGGACAGTCTGATCGCCTGGCTAAATGGGCGACAGAGCTAAGCGAGTACGACATCAAATACCGAAACAGGACAACCGCCAAGTCGCAGGTAATAGCTGATTTCCTTGTAGAACTATCGCCTGAATTGGATGTCAGTACCAAGATAGAAGACAAGAACTGGAAACTGTTCGTCGATGGGGCTTCATCCAAAAAAGGAGCCGGGATAGGGATACGTCTCATATCACCAACCGGCGAGATATTAGAGCAGTCATTCAAATTGGGTTTCACGGCGTCTAATAACACATCCGAGTATGAAGCTCTATTAGCCGGCCTTAGGCTAGCCAGAGAAATCGGAGTACGACATCTTCTGGCCCATTGCGACTCCATGCTTGTCGCGAATCAAATCAATGGAGACTATGAAGATAAAAACGAGTGAATGGAGGCTTATCGGAAAACGGCATTAGAGCTCACCAGCTCCTTCGAATTCTTTGATATCGTCCAGATACCGAGGAACGAAAATGCCCTGGCAGATGCACTCGCATCGCTGGCATCGAATCCCGATCTTTGTCGACGAATCCCGGTAGAAACAATCCACGAACCGAGCATCCCGCCCCCCGAAAGCGATCAAGAAGAACCTGACAATACGATCCAACAGAGTGGCGAGGACGACATGTGCCTTAACATTCAAGCGAAAAACACCGACCTCATTGCTTCCTTAACAGACGACAATGAAGATTGGCGATAGGAAATAAGAGCATATTTAACAGAAGGAAAGCTTCCGGAAGACAAATGGGCAGCGCGACGACTTAAAGTCAGAAGTGCACGATACACCATCCATAACGGTATCCTTTACAAATACTCGGCTAACAAAATCCTCCTCAGATGCATACACGGAGATGAAGTAAGTCGATTTCTCGAAGAAACGCACTCTGGAGAATGCGGCAACCACTCCGGAGGCAGGTCTCTCGCCCTCAAAATCAAGCTGAACGGTCACTATTGGCCGACTATGATAGCCGATTGCGAGACCTATTCCAACAAGTGTGAAAAGTGTCAGCGTCATGCACCATTCATACATCGGCCCACGGAACTGCTTACAACTTCGACTGCGGCTTACCCATTCATGAGATGGGCCATGGACATCGTCGGACCGTTACCGCTATCCAATCAAAGGCGTTTCTTGCTTATCATGACCGACTACTTCACAAAGTGGGTAGAGGCCAAAGCTTACGCCGCAATCCATGATGTCCAGGTCCAGAACTTCGTTTGGAAACACATCATATGTCGGTTTGGATTGCCGTATGAGATCGTCACAGACAACGGGTCGCAATTCATCTCGAACACATTCGAAGGATTCTGCAAAAAGTGGGATATACGTCTTAGCAAGTCGACACCAAGATACCCACAAGGCAATGGACAGTCTGAAGCTACGAACAAGACCATCATTGCCGGTATAAAGAAACGCCTTGAGAGCAAAAAAGGAGTTTGGGCTGACGAGCTAGATGGATTCCTTTGGTCACATAGAACGACCCCGCGCCGCGCGAACGGAGCTACCCCTTTTTCTTTAGCCTTTGGCGTAGAAGCAATGGTACCAGCAGAAGCAAACATTTACACTCTCCGCCGATCTCTTATGCCGCATCATACTGAGATCAACGAAAAAAATGCTGATCCAAGCTCTCGATACCATAGAAGAAGAACGAGACTGAGCCCTACTTCGAATACAGAACTACCAGCAACTCGCAAGTCGGTACTACAACCAGAAAGTAAAGGAGCGACATTTTCAAGTCGGTGACTACGTCCTCCGCAAAATCTACGAGAACACCAAAGAGTGGAGAGCAGGCAAACTCGGGGCGAAATGGGAAGGACCCTACAAAGTCACGAAAGTCGTCAAACCGGGAGTTTACGAGCTTGAGTCAATGAAAGGCGAAGCTTTACCGCGCTCCTGGAATTCGGCAAGTCTGAAAGAGTACTTTTAAGACAGCAAGACAAGGCGCCAAAAAAAAAATGTATGAACTACGAGCGACTTGATTCTTTCTAGGAAGATACGTTGGCAGCCTTAACCGGCACAGTCGCAAAATTAATAAAATTTTCATTTCACAGCTCATATACCGCCTTAAAAGCTCATCAAAAGCCAAAACAGGTCAGTTTTTGGGATTTTATTAAGTCAAATATTTTTAATACTAACAAAAGCCGAGTTACTAACTCGCAAACCTAAGCCGAGTCTAAGCAACTCGCAGAAAGCCGAACTCCTAAGTTCGCAAAAAGCCGAGTCAAAGAAACTCGCAAAAAGCCGAGCAACCAATAAGACTCGCACTAGCATCATGCCTCCTGGCCAGGGGCGTGGTCTTCCTTGCGCACGAGGTGCACATCGTGGTAAGGAAAAGCCGGGACCCGTCCCGCATATTCTTCGCGGTAGGGGATAACAAATAAGTCGAGCAAAGCATCGCACATTCACCCGCCCTTAGAATAAAGCCGAGCACCCATAAGCCTCGCAAATCGCCTTTAAGGCAAAATAAAATGAAAGTCGCTATTTGTTTAAACATTGTCAGAAACAAGTTTAATACAGTAGCACGACTTAGTTACCATTGACGTAATAAAAGTCACTACTTGTTTAAAACTCTCAAGAAGTTTAAAACAGTAGCACGACTTAGTTACCATTCACGTAATGAAAGTCGCTACTTGCTTAAAACTGTTAAGAACAAGTTTAATACAGTAGCACGACTTAGTTACCATTCACGTAATGAAAGTCGCTACTTACTTAAAACTGTTAAGAACAAGTTTAATACAGTAGCACGACTTAGTTACCATTCACGTAATGAAAGTTGCTATTTGTTTAAACCGCCAGAAACAAGTTTAATACAGTAGCACGGCTTAGTTACCATTCACTTAATAAAAGTCGCTACTTGTTTAAAATTCGTCAAGAACGGGTTTTAATACGAGTCATATTTAAATACGTTCGTATAGCAAAAGTCGCTAAAAACGGGTTTGGATAAACTTAGCATAAATTCATAAACCTTCCTCAAAGGAGGATTAAAAGTTTTACAAGACAAGCAAAAATTATTACAAGGGTTGTTGACTACGAAACACCAAAAGGAAAGATTATTTTATTCTATTCCAACTGACGACTTCCCGAGATCATCCTCCTCGATATTTGCATCTGGCTCGCCGCTTAAAGCTGCAACCTCTAGACTAACCGACTTGACAAGGTTAGCTGGAACTTCCTCGGGAATCACACCAAGGTTAGTACCAAATTCGTTCACGCCTTTCGGAGGACGAGGTGGCGAGTCACGAGAGAGGTTCAAAAGAGGATGACGAAGCGGTGAGAGAGAAAAAGTCAACTCGTCCTTGGTCACGACATTCAAATTGTCGAACTTGGCATCAGCCGCGGCTTCGTCATTTGCGACTTGGTCCAGAATCGATTGAGGAATCGAGACGCCTTCATCGTTGAGCTTCAGCAGACACTTCCTAAGACCAGAAATCTGGCCAAATTCAATCTGAAGGGAAGTCGCAATCTCCTGATCCTTTATATACTGCTGGAAAAGATCAAAGTGGATTTGCGCCTTGGCTCTCGCTGCCGCATCAACGCGATCCCTCTCCTTCCTAACAAACTCGGTAAAAGACTCCCGTTGCTTCTTCCTCTCTGACTGAAACGTGAGAAGGTCGGCCTTTGATTTCTCATCGGCCTTGCAAAGTTTCTCTTCAGCGTCGCGAAGCTTGTTCGCGAGGACTAGATTTCTCGCCTCCAACGCTTCCTTCTCTTCCTTCGCCCTTTTCAAAAGACCATCTCTCTTTGTGACAGCATCAACGAGCTTTTTAGCCGAATGGGTACCTTCAAGGGCCACGCGATTGGAAGCCGCTATCATCTATAAAAAATAAGGAAGTCGATTTGGATCAACAAAATAAGTAAAAAATCTTCAAAAGAAAAGGGGATTATAAAAATTACCGCCGCCTCGGCTTGTTTCAAACTGACGATGGCATCAGAGTGAGGAAGCTCCTGAATTTTTGGCCAGTCCAAATAATTTCCCCGTACGCAAGTGAGCAGGTTAAAACACGCCTGCGGGTTGTCGATAAGTGGAATTTCGCTTTCATATTGAAAAGCGAAATTGTGAATTGAAGGCTGGATAGCTCCACTTTTCGACGGGCCTCGAGGGCGAGCAAGGACCAGCTCCTTACGGGTTACGAACGGCTTCAGCACACCGGAAGCATCGGCGACATCCCCAGAGTCTTCATAAAAACGCTTCCAAGGGTTCTTAGATCTGCCAGAATCGATATCCTTGTTGAGTTGCTCAGATGTCTCTTTAGCGACTTGGCTTTCAACGGCAGGTTTCTTTGTCGGATTTTCCTGATCCGATCTTACTTCAGCTAATCTCTTCTTAGATTGGGATTTGGCTGGTGCTTTGACCGGTGGAGCCGCCATGATCGGATTAGTGGGAGCAGCAGCATGAGCGGTCGACTTCTCGGCAGCATCAGTCACCACTTTACCGTCATCCTGAGAAGGTAAAGCCTTTTCTTTTGATGGCTCGGTCGAGGAGGAAGGATTGGACGATATCTTTTGAGAATAATCAACGGACACAATCTTCTTCACTTTGCCCATTTTTCTCGGTTTAATCAGTTGCCCCGGCGTAACCTTCGCTTTGGTATTCCACTTACTTGCGAAAATAAAAAGTTCAGAACAATAAAAGAATCGACATTTGCGAACTAACCAAAAGAAGTATGTTCTACCTTTGGAAATCCGCGGAAGAGACTTGCCAATGCGTTCCCGGGAGAAATCTGACCACTTACGAAGACCAAGAGCTTGGATCTTCTGGAGAATCGCAAAGAAGTGATCCGGGTACGGTTTGAGAAACGGATGGTGCACTGCAAAAACAAAATGGAATTGAGTAAATCATCCACACTAATAACGGCAAGATCAGAACGACATCTACCAAATTTTGTATTCCACGACGTTCGGATAAGCTCTCTAAGGTCGTCAGGAACGACTAAGGAAGATATCTCGACATAAAAGTAATGTCGCTGCCAGTTGTTAATCTTGTTAGGCGCATCCATCACTACCTGATTGCCACTCTTAAACTTGACCGCGAAACAACCCGGGCTGGTTTTTGCCATTGGATTGATCGAAGTCGCCTCCTCAAAGAAAATAGCAGTTATTGTTACGTCAGCTTCAACGCCAAGTACAAGAAGACCAACCATATGACGAACCGCGACGGCAGACAGCTGGGATATGGCGATTTCACGGCGGTGACAGTAAGAGATCAGTAAGTCGGGAAGCGGAAACCAACAGCGACTTCCCCCAGTCTCAGTATTAACAAAATACGACTCGTACAAGGTCATGTAGCCCGATGGAGGATTCCAAGGACGGTCGAGCGTGCAAGGGATGAGAAATTTAATTCTCGGATCTGCTCCACATCCTCGAAGCGTAGAAGCAACAGACTCTGCATCAGACCGAGTTTCGAAGACATTATCAAATGTCTCGAAAGGGGGAGCAGAAATATCGTCACCAACAATGTCGTATTCAGTCCCTCCAATGTCTACACTCTCATTGGAATCCTCAGGATCCGAATCTCGGAGCTGCAGAACAAGAATTTCGCCCCAACCCGAGTTCTCCGCGTCATCTATCTTACGTGAAAGTTCTCGGCGATAGATAAACTCCTCAGCTGCACGATAGCCGGGATGATATCTTAAATCGGAAGACGTGGTGGCGGATGACGAGCTGGATGGAGAATCGTGACGACTCGACGAGCCAGAAGACACAGGAACGACTTCCTTGTCTTTGCTACCCGAAAAACGAACCAGCAACATACTTAATGAAGAACAGGTGAAACGATAAAGGATGGAACGAACCTAACCCTAAAGACCAACGACTGAGCAACGCCGGAAAAGCTAATCGGAAAATAAAACCGGTGGAGAGCGAAAATTACCTCAAGACTTCTTCACTCGAGCAGAAATGAAGAAATGAGGAACAAAGGGAGAATATATAGAGGAAATGGAGGCATCATGCTAGAGAAGCTACTAAAGGAGGCGCCTCGTTTCTCGCACCCATCAATAGGGATATTGATTACCTAGACGACGCCTCGATTCCTACCCCCCTCAATCGGTTAGGATAAAAACCGGTACGATTCTGGCTGCTGAAAGCAAATCGGTATGATTCTTCGATGAACCAAATCAATTTTGACCACGGTCCGGTTTGCTCATTCGTTTTGGGCCTGAAGAAAGGCCCGCCACGATAAAAGGCATAGGCCAACAAAATCACTTCATAAACCATAGTTAACTCCTCGTAATGCCGACTTGAAGACAAGTCGCCACACTGGGGGGGGCTTATTGTTGGAGTCAATTCAAGCAATTTCCTTAAGAGGCCTAGTCAGGAATTTGGGTCGGCCCAGAATGGAAAGACGGTTGACGGCCCAAGTCGGTAAAACGTGGGTTAAACCGACACGGCCCAACCGACTTACATCTAGGGTTTAGAAAGTAGCAGGCCAAAGGAAGAATGAAGACGGCGTGAAACAATGTCGAGATATGGAAATGTTCCATCTCAATAAAACCGAGATATTAGGAAATATTCGTGTTTATCTCTTGTTTTCCTTATTAATTAAACCGACTTGTAAACCTATATAAAGGGTCTCATATCAATAAAAGAAACCACACTTTTCATAATATTTTTAGCCAGAGAGACTTTAGAACGAAACCTAAACCTAAAACTCTCTCCGGCGACTTACGACATCCTCTTGCCGGCGCATGACGGCAAACAGCCGCGGGACGCCACTAAGACGAAGAAAGCTCGAGATGACAGTAAACATGTCCCGTCACTCAGCGAAACGGCAGAACAAATCGAGCGAGACAAAGTTCTAGCTACTTTGATGGCCAAAATCGAATCACAGAACGATTTGATCAAAACGTTTTCGGAAAGAATTGATTTATTGCAGTCAGAACAAGCAAAGATCCGTTCGGACCAACAGTCAAGGAAGTCCAAGAGAGAGGTGCCTCCAAAAGTAAAAGACAAAGTCGCTAGACGACTAGTCTACGATACATGTGAGGAGAGCCACCGAGAACAAAGCCGAAGCAGCGAATCCAGAAGCAACTCACGCAAAGAACGCGATGAAGAGGATACTCGTGAACGGGGCTCACATCGGAAAGAAGAGTCCGAAGAACCCAAACAGAGTGGAAGTCGGAGGCATGACGATTGGAGCGACGAGAGGTACTCACCCGATAAGGACGAGCGCACCGACCACCAGACACGGGGCTTGCATCACAGACGAAATTCGCGATATGAGAATGACTCGCACCGTGATAACTATCGCCATGAGCGAGGTATGTCGCATGAGAAAACTCATGGAGCGTCTATTCGCGGAGCAAGTCGTAACCATGTCGAGAAACAGCTAACCGAGCTTAGATACACCCTAAAAGAACTAAAAGGAGAAGTCCACGGCGTTAAAGGGTTTGCACCCGAAATCGACCGAATCATCGAAGAGACTCAGAGGACACCCTTCACCTCGCGCATCACAAACGCATACATCAGGCAAAAGGAAAAGCTCAGGTTACCAATGTACGACGGAACGAAGGATCCAGCAACCCATCTGACGACATTCAAAATTATGGCGGCAAAAGCGCGATTTACATCAAGCAAAGAGCGTGACATCGGCTTCTGCCAACTTTTCGCCGAAACTCTGGAGGGAGACGCACTGACCTGGTTCTCCCGACTCCCGTCCAGATCAATTGATAGTTTCTCCGACCTCACATGGGCATTCGTAAGGCATCACTTCGCCTACATACGTAAGGACACTTCGCTAAGCGCGTTGATGTCCATGACGCAAGAAAAGAAAGAAACTTTGAAGGACTTCATAGAAAGGTTCAGAGCAGTCATGACGCGAGTGGAGGCTCCAGATAAGTTCACTATCGCGGCCTTGACAAATGCCGTCTAGCACGAGTCGCCCTTTTACCAGGATCTGGTCGTCAACCCGCCGTTGACCATTGAAGACGCACTCCATCGAGCGAACAAATTCGTGGAATTAGAAGAGAAAAAGGTCGCTTTAGCGAAAAGATTCAGTTCCGGTAAACAGGCAGATAAGAAGGAAGAGAGGGAACCTAGACAGCATTACGATAAAGGGACCAAGACGACAATGGTTGTCGATAGCACGGATAAATCCCGATCATCGAAACCTTGGAATAAGCGAAACAAAGAAGCAAAGGGGAAGACGCAACAAGCAACTTCCGTCACGGGAGAGAAGTACTGCGAGTACCATCAAGCTACGTCGCATGACACAGCTGAATCTCGGAACCTCAGAAATGCACTCTATGCCCGACTTTCGGATGAAGAGATCAAGGCGGCCATTGAGAGGTTAAAAAAGGAAGAATCGGGGCAGCAGAAGGAAGACAAAGTCGATGAGCAAGCACCCAAGCAAGGTAAACAACCGCGGCGCATCAAAAGCATAGCTTTGAAACGCAATCGAGAAGAAGAGGAGGGAGAAGACGAAGAGGAAACTCCCAAAACCGTCCGAAGAATAAACATGATCATGGGCGGTCTAATCTCCGTAAACGATTCGGTTCGGTCAATCAAGGTCTACGAACGTCTTGCATTAGCCGCGCAAAAGGCGCCTCAGCCAGTCCTGTCAGATGATCCTCCCGTCACCTTTACCGACCAAGATCTCTATGGAACTCACTACCCCCACAACGACCCGCTAGTAGTAGAGCTATTAATCGGAAGCTGTCAAGTATCTTGGATACTATTCGACACCAGGAGCTCAATAGACTTAATCTTCCTGGATACACTCAAAAAGATGGAAATTAAGGAAGAGGATATCAAGCGGAAGGCCAAGCCACTCACCGGGTTCACAAGCGAGACGACATACACAATCGGGACAATCAAGTTGCCGGTTTACGCAGGAGGGGTTAACAGATTGGTGAGGTTTCACGTCATTGACAAACCAACCATCTATAACGTCATCCTCGGTACTCCGTGGTTATACAGTATGAAGGCGGTATCCTCGACATATCATCAATGTCTGAAATTCCTGACACCTAAGGGAATCCAGACGGTTAAGGGATGCCAAAGTGCGAGTCGGTCATGTTTCGCGAGGGAGCATAGGATCAGAGTACCTTCATGCATGATCAATGCGGAACAAGGAAGAAAAGGTCCTGAGAAAGAGCTAATCCAACAAGTCATCATCGACGACTCCGATGCAAGCAAGTGCGTAGGGATTGGCGCAAAACTACTAGAAGACATCAAAAAGGAGTTGATCGCCTTCCTACAGCAAAATGGTACAACATTTGCGTGGTCAATGAAAGACATGAAAGGCATCAATCCAACCATCACAACCCACGAGCTCAACGTCGACCCGACTTATAAACCAATTAAGCAGAAGAGGCGAAAGCTCGGTCCTGAAAGGGCTAAAGCGGTCAATGACGAGGTAGAAAAATTACTTGAAGCCGGTTCAATCCAGGAAGTCAAGTATCCCGATTGGTTGGCTAACCCAGTGGTCGTGAAAAAGAAAAATGGGAAGTGGAGAGTATGTGTCGACTTAACAGATCTCAATAAAGCCTGCCCAAAGGATAGCTTCCCTCTGCCACATATCGACGACTTGTTGAAGCAACTGCCGGAAACGAATTACTATCATTCATGGATACATTCTCAGGATATAATCAAATTCTCATGAACCCGGAAGACAAAGAGAAGACGGCATTCATCACTGAACGCGGTACGTATTGCTATAAGGTTATGCCCTTTGGTCTCAAAAACGCCGGCGCCACCTACCAGTGGTTGGTCAATCGGATGTTTGCAGGCCAGCTCGGCACGACGATGGAGGTTTATATCGACGACATGCTGGTCAAATCTTTGATTGCCTCTCAGCATGTCGGCCATTTAAAGGAATGTTTTAACATCCTTAACCAGTACGGAATGAAGCTCAACCCAGCCAAGTGTACGTTCGGAGTAACATCAGGAGAGTTCCTTGGGTACGTGGTAACTCAGAGAGGAATAGAAGCTAATCCAAAGCAGATCTCAACCATAAGCTTAACCCAGCCAAGTGTACGTTCGGAGTAACATCAGGAGAGTTCCTTGACTGTTGGTCCTAAATCTCACCGTGTTCTTTAATTCTTCTTTTAGAATCCCTAATCTAAAATCCCTAAAGTTCTTGCTATCTTTGGATCGCGGAACCAAGATCTTACAACCATAATCCACTATCTCATCCACTATTTAAAAGCTTTTAGAAACTTTTTAGATATTTACATTTACATAAGTAAAAAAATACTTAGTAATTACTTTGTTGATTTACTCTTTCGGTTACGCCCACAACCCACTTTTTACATTTATATGTTATACTTAACTGGCTGAAAATAGCTGTGACATCCTTCCCCCACCTATTTTGGAGACGACCTCATCGCCGTGTACTCCACTAGCTTGTCCCAGAACTGCCACAAGTCACCCGCCGGCTCTTATGTTGCTTCAGAAACGGGCAGACCATCCACTTGATCATAAAGTGAGTTTGGCACGGAACAACTTGCTTTCTCACTTCATTCTTTTGTGATTACTTCACATATATCCTTATCATAAGACTTAGTTACAAGAGGCGGTGCTCGAGTTGAAACTCCTCGGGTTTCATCATCTTCATCCTGGTGGTAAGGCTTCAACATACTGACATGGAAAACGGTGGATCTTCAGAGTGTCCGGTAACTCCAACTGGTAGGATACCTTTCCAACCTTTGAAGTCACCTCGAATGGACCCTAATACTTCCGAACTAGGCTCTTGTGCAAGCTTTGAAATGCCTTGAATTGACTAAATTTACCTCTGAATATTCAGATGATCGTCTCTTCTCATCCGACCACTTCTTAATTCATTTTCGGGCATGTGGACTCAATTCATAGGAAAATTGAGAAATGTCCAGCAACTTAGCACAATCCCTTTGAATAACTCCTTTTACAAGTGTCCAGTAAAGCGAGGATCCATATCACTCGCACTATTCCTTGGAAATCCTCAATGATTTACCATGTTTTTGAAACGCCCTTGCTGCTTCTTCAGTTGGGGCATCCCGATCGAAATATATGAACGTCACATACATGGAAAACCGGTCCACAATCACCATGATAGAACCGAACCTTTCTTACTTAGGTAAAACACATATGCAATCTAATGAAACTGACTCTCATGATTGTTCCGAAATCAGAAAAGGTTCCATGAAACATGCCGACTTCTTATTCTCTGGCTTGTCTGGTTTGTCAACCAGACAAGTCTTCACGTACAACTCCACAATGTCTCGCATCTGTGGTCAAAAGTAAGTGGTTTCAACCAATGCTAAAGTTCGGTTTTTCACCAGATGACTGTAGGAGTGTTTAGTGTTAATCCTGATTCAATTCTTCAGACTAAACTCACCTAAACATGCCAGATCTAGGTTCTCTTGCAGAATCATAAAGGATCTCACCTGTTACCTTGTTTTGCAGCGGAAAGAGGAGGTACGGGTCAGAGATCAGCAGAACCACCAAGAGATAGCTCCTCCAAAGGCTCACACACGCACGCACAGGAAATTGGCTGCTAGACCAAGAGGAGAGAGGCGCAGAAAGAGAGAGGGAGGCGCAGATGGCTTGAGAAAAATAGAGCTAGGGCAAGTTTTATTTATTAAAACCCTTGTCCAGTTCTTATGGGCTTTTGGGCCCAATTCTCAGTTTGATTAAATCCTTTAGATTTAATCAGGCCCTTTCGTCTCTCTAAGTACAGTAAATGCCTAGCACTTTTACCGTACTTCTGCTAAACCGTTCCTACATATTTTCCTGTTAGCTTAGGCGTGTGACCCATATGGGATCATATAATAAAAGCAATAAGTCCAAGACTTATAGATCATGAGCGGACTCTAGCAAGCCATCATGACCCCCAGTATTATATGACTTATGTCTGATCATTGACATACTCTTACTTTCTAGAGACAGTACAGAGATTACTGGACATAATTCCAACAATCTCCCACTTGAACTGGAATCTCTGTATTCATAATCCTTTTGTCTCAATATCTCGATTAGTCATAAGGCAAGATTAGTGTCATCCTTATAAAGCCTAATCTTGTTCATCGGACTCTGATTTGATACTGACAATCCAAACGACTCGGGAAAGTCCGTTAGAGCATGGCCATGCTTTTTCCAGTATTCAAATCTCCGATTGGCCTAGAGATATTCACTCCATTTATATTGGAGGGACAAATCCCGTCTTGTTCCATCACTGTAAATTACTCATTTCATAACACACCCAATCAAGGTCCTTATAACTATCGCTTAACGACAGCATTAAACAATGATCAAAGCGCATTAGTTCATGTGCAGTCACATGCATGCGAACTCAGGTCTAAGGACTATACTCTATAGTCGTAGTAAGAATCTCTTATGACACATATATAAATATCCTGAAGAGTTCTTATAATCGGGTCTTGTCCGGTCGTATGTACCCCAACATACACCTATGTATTGACTTTGATGCCGTGCATCTATGACATCCTGAGACTTTGTCATAAGTCACATACCAATCTAGTCTCACGCGGTTGTTGGTGTTCCAATTTCAACAACCTTCGACTAGGGACAGGATGATATAAGCCATCTATCAAATATAGGGTCTCATGATCAAGCTAAATGACTTTGATGACTCAAGATCAAGTCACTTACTTCGATGACCTATAAAATGGTTCATATCATTTTGGAACGATTATTTCATCACAGTTAAAATAATCTTGAAATAATAATTTCATTAAACATCATAAAATGTTTTACAAGAACATATCAATAACTAAATAAAGCCCTCAAACTCCCACTCAAATTTAGATTACATTTCAATGTCTCTAATGCCTGCAGCTTCAGTCAGGAACTCGAGCTTAGGTCTTGGGAGTGGCTTTGTCAATGGATCAGCGACGTTATCATCAGTTTGAACTCGGCTGATCTTGACTTCCTTTCTATTAATGATGTCACATATCAAGTGAAATCTTCTTAGGACATGCTTGGATTTCTGGTGTGATCTTGGTTCCTTTGCCTGAGCAATAGCACCATTGTTATCACAAAACAGTGCCAGAGGCTCAGCCGCATTTGGTATCACACCTAGTTCAATAATGAACTTTCGTATCCAAACAGCTTCCTTCGCTGCTTCCGAAGCGGCGATATATTCAGCTTCTGTAGTGGAATCAGCAACGGTGTCTTGCTTGGAGCTTCTCCAACTGATTGCACCGCCATTCAGACAAAAGATATAACCGGACTGTGACCGGAAATCATCTTGGTCTGTCTGGAAACTTGCGTCCGTGAATCCACTGACTTCAAGCACATCACTTCCACCGTACACCAAGAACTTGTCCTTAGTATGTCTTAGATACTTCAGGATATTCTTGACGGCAATCCAGTGGCTTTCACCTGGATTTGACTGGTACCTACTCGTCATGCTCAATGCATAAGCAACATCAGGACGAGTACAGATCATGGCATACATGACAGATCCTATTGCAGATGCATAAGGAATATTCTTCATGCGCTCAAGCTCAGCAGCCGACTTAGGGCTCTGCTTCTTGCTTAGCGTTGTGCCATGTACCATTGGCGTGAAGCCCTTCTTGGAATCTGCCATGCTGAATCTATGCAGGACTTTGTCAATGTATGAATCTTGACACAAGCCTATCAGCCTTTTAGATCTATCCCGGTAGATCCTGATTCTAAGAACGTATGCGGCTTCACCCATGTCTTTCATGGAAAAACAACTTCCAAGCCAGTCCTTTACCGACTTTAGCATTGGAACGTCGTTTCCGAGAAGCAGTATGTCATCGACATACAGAATAAGAAATACTATCTTGCTCCCACTAGTTTTCTTATACACGCATTGTTCTTCTTCGTTTCTGATGAAGTCAAATTGCTTGATCGCTTCATCAAAACGAAGATTCCAGCTCCTCGATGCTTGCTTCAATCCATAAATGGATTTATGAAGCTTGCATACTTTCCCAGCATTCTTTGGATCTATGTAACCGTCAGGTTGTGTCATATACACATCCTCTTCCAGAATACCATTCAGGAAGGCGGTTTTTACGTCCATCTGCCAAATTTCATAATCATGAAAAGCTGCAGTTGCTAGTAGAATCCGAATAGATTTCATCATAGCCACTGGGGAATATGTTTCATCATAATCCACACCGTGAACTTGTCTGAAACCTTTTGCCACCAACCTGGCTTTATAAATCTGGACATTTCCATCCACGTCAATCTTCTTCTTGAAGATCCATTTGCACTCGATGGCTTTTACACCAGCGGGTAAGTCAACCAACGAAAACACTTGGTTGACCGACATGGAGTCCATTTCGGAATCAGTGGCTTTACGCCACTTAGAGGAATCTGGGCCCATCATGGCTTGATTGAAGTTCGATGGTTCATCACCATCAATGATCAGAAGATCATGACAGTTAGTCACGAGGAATCCTTGATATCTCTCGGGTTCGTGACAGATCCTCCCGGATCTTCGAACTTCAGGTACTACAGGTTCAGGCTCTACAATTTCTTGTAGGTCCTCCTGCTGCTCTTCCTCATTAGGTTGAGCAGTATCCTGTTCATCTTGAATTTCTTCAAGCAGTACCTTACTCCCACTGTCTTTCTTAGAGAGAAACTCCCTCTCAAGAAAGTTACAATCCCGGGCAACAAAAATCTTGTTCTCGGAACGCAGGTAGAAGTAATAAGCCTTGGTTTCCTTCGGATAACCAATGAAGTAGCATTTATCAGACTTTGGTGTAAGCTTGTCAGATATCAATCTCTTGACATAGGCTTCACAACCCCAAATTCTTAGATAAGACAGCACTGGAGCTACTCCAGTCCATAATTCATATGGTGTCTTTGCTACTGCTTTTGATGGCGCTCTATTTAGAGTGAACACTGCTGTTAGCAGAGCATATCCCCAAAGGGATATTGGAAGGTCTGTGTGACTCATCATAGATCGAACCATATCCAATAAGGTCCGATTTCTCCTCTCAGACACACCATTCCATTGTGGTGTTCCAGGAGGAGTGAGTTGGGATACGATCCCACACTCTCTCAGATGATCACTGAATTCTTGGCTTAAGTATTCTCCTCCTCGGTCGGACCGAAGAGCCTTAATGCTTTTGCCAAGTTGGTTCTGTACTTCATTTTGGAATTCTCTGAATTTCTCAAACGATTCAGACTTATGTTTCATCAAATAAACATATCCATACCTACTGAAATCATCAGTGAAGGTAATGAAGTACTGATAGTTTCCTCTTGCATTTGTGGACATTGGGCCACACACATCAGTGTGTATCAGGCCCAATAAGTCACTGGCCCTCTCGTTAGGTTTATTAAAGGGGGCCCGTGTCATTTTGCCCATCATGCAGGATTCGCATTTCTCACATGACTCAAAGTCAAATGAGCCAAGAAGTCCATTCGAATGGAGCCTCTTGATGCGTTTCTCGCTGATGTGCCCTAAACGATAATGCCATAGAAACGTTCGGTTCTCCTCATTAGGTTTGAACCGTTTGGTATCAATGTTATAAATTGGCGCGGATTGATCAAGTATGTAAAGCCCATTCGTAAGAGGGGCACAACCATAGAACAAATTGTTGCGATTGAAGGAACATAATTTATTCTTAACTGAAAAATCATAACCTTCCAAATCCAACAAAGAAATTGAAATAATATTTCTGCTTATCGCAGGTACAAAATAACAATTATTGAGTTCTAAAACCAATCCCGAAGGTAAAGACAACAAGTATGTGCCTACAGCTAGTGCAGGAACTTTCGCTCCATTCCCAACTCGTAGCTCCACTTGTCCTTGCTTCAGCCTCCTACTGTTGCTGAGTGCCTGCATATTAGTACAAATATGAGCCCCACAACCAGTATCCATAACCCATGAGGTATTATCAGAAGTAGTTGTATTAACTTCTATAACAAAAATACCTGATGAAGAAGTCTCGAGAGTCTTCTTCTTCAATTCCTTTAGACCTTCTTGGAATTTCTTACATTCTCTCCTCCAATGCCCTGGTTCTTTACAGAACCTGCAGATGTCAGTAGGCCCAGCCTTGGATTTGGGCTTGGGCTTTGGCGTGTCCTTGTCCGAGACTTGAACAGCCTTAGCCTTTCCCTTGTCCTTGGCAGAGGATTTCTTAAAGCCCTTGCCCTTTTGCACCATAAGCACATTGGGGTCCTTGGCGGTTTTCCTCAAGTTGGGCTCTGCAGTCTTGAGCATTCCGTGAAGCTCAGGCAATGTCTTACTCAAGCCATGCATATTGAAGTTCAGGATGAACTGATCATAGCTTGCAGGTAAAGACTGCAGAACGATGTCGCAGGCAAGTTCCTGGCTGATAGGGCAGTCGAGTTTCTGAAGATGATCGAGATAACCCATCATCTTCAAGACATGAGGACTCACTGCCGCATTTGCAGCCAACTTACAGTCTAAGAGGTTCTTAACTGTCTGGAACCTCTCAGTCCTTGCCTGCTCCTGAAAAAGCGATTTCAGGCTTGCCATTATCTCGATGGGCGACAACACACTCTCGAACTGCATTTGCAGCTCAGCAGTCATGGTCGCCAACATCAGGCAATAGACATCATTTTCATCTGACGAATGCTTTTCCCAAGCATTATGCAGAGTCCTGGCGGCATTGTTAGGAGGCCTCTCGGGGAGGGGATCACGAAGGACATAATCCTTCTTCTCCTGCTTAAGGACCAGCCTCAAGTTCCTTGACCACGTCAGGAAGTTCGTTCCAGTCAGCTTCTCCTTTTCGAGAACAGACCGGATTGAGAATGTGTTTTGAGTGCTTGTAGTAGTCATAGCTGAAATATAAGATAAAAAGGTTATTAGTTAATATGTTCAATTTGATTAATCTCGTATTATACTTAATATGATTAATCTCGCTTTATATTCAATAACTTCAGTTACCCTCAATAGAATATAATGATTCCAAGATCCACATATAACTAAGATCAAAGTGGGCCACTGGCCGTCACCCAACCTTAGCTTATATCGGTAAGCCCTATCTCGGCTAATTATATCCGTGATATAACTCTTGGTTGTGAATCTGGGCCCGAGGCCCAATCCACTCTGATGTCTCAAGGCCCGGGACTCCCGATGGCCTAGTCAAGAAAACCAGACTATACAGTCATGTAATCACTAATGTCTGGGACTCCCAATGACATTTATGAATCACAAACCGTCTTACCCACGCAAAAGTAGACACCCTCACACTATAAGGCCATGAGTACAATTGAATGGGCTTCGACAGCTGACATAGACTGGACAAGACATCCAACGCTTGATATTGTTTGAGGTTTGTAGGTTTATTAAAATTTTATCCCAAAATAGAAGATTACTATTTTGGGAAACTTTCCTTTTTGGGAAACCTACTAAATTTGGAAACTTTCTAAAATTGGAAACTTCCTAAAATTGGAAACTTTCTAAATATAGAAATTTCCTAAAATCCAAAACATGCAAATCTAGAAACTTCTAATTTAAGAAACTTTCTAATTTCAGATCTTGGAAACAGATTAATTTAAAATCGATTTTAATTTTATATAAAAGAATTTTAAAATAATCTGAAGAATAAGACTCAAATAATTGGCCCAATTGTTTTAACTTCTTGGCCCGAGGCCCAAGAATTGGTCCATGTCCAAGACATAACCCAATTGTCCAATTAAATGACATAACCGGTCTGGTTCATTAAAATTGGTCTAACCAAAATTAATTACTACGATGACCACAATTGTCAACCGGTTATTTACTAAACCGGATTTTCTCAATTTATTTGGTCCAACCAAATCAAATTAGAAAACCACTGGTTTAGGCACTAAATCCAATAATTTTTACGACATTGGATTTCTTATCCCGGTTTAACCAGAACTTTAATAAATTTATTAAGTCTGTTTATTAAACCGTGACGATTAAGATTTTAAAATATCTTAAACCGAACCACCTAACCAAAAACGAACCGGCCCATTAGGTCACGAACCGATCACGGCTTCACGCGATCGAGCAACAATCGGGCAGCCGCAAGCCACGCGATCGGGACGGGACGCGGGACGGGATGGCTCGGGTCGAGTGATCGGGCGAGAGGCAATCCATGCGATCGGCGATCGTGCGATCCATGCGATTGATCGGCCCATCATCTCGCGATCGGACGGGACGCGTACGGCTTCGATCCATGCGATCGTGCCGATCGGATCCATGCGATCGTTCTCGGCCGATCCATGCGATCTCATGCGCCTTGTCGCCGATCCAGACGTGTGATCCGAAACCGATCAACACTCTGACGCATACCGATTCATATAGATCGGATCATGCGATTTCTATTAGTTTAGGTTTTAATTCTTTGTTTCTTAAGTATTTTCTTATCATATATTGATTCAAATACTTCGAAACAACCTAAACATGATTCTAAACAAGAAATCCTAACAGAACCAATGGCTCTGATACCACTGAAGGATTCGTTTAGTGTTAATCCTGATTCAATTCTTCAGACTAAACTCACCTAAACATGCCAGATCTAGGTTCTCTTGCAGAATCATAAAGGATCTCACCTGTTACCTTGTTTTGCAGCGGAAAGAGGAGGTACGGGTCAGAGATCAGCAGAACCACCAAGAGATAGCTCCTCCAAAGGCTCACACACGCACGCACAGGAAATTGGCTGCTAGACCAAGAGGAGAGAGGCGCAGAAAGAGAGAGGGAGGCGCAGATGGCTTGAGAAAAATAGAGCTAGGGCAAGTTTTATTTATTAAAACCCTTGTCCAATTCTTATGGGCTTTTGGGCCCAATTCTCAGTTTGATTAAATCCTTTAGATTTAATCAGGCCCTTTCGTCTCTCTAAGTACAGTAAATGCCTAGCACTTTTACCGTACTTCTGCTAAACCGTTCCTACATATTTTCCTGTTAGCTTAGGCGTGTGACCCATATGGGATCATATAATAAAAGCAATAAGTCCAAGACTTATAGATCATGAGCGGACTCTAGCAAGCCATCATGACCCCCAGTATTATATGACTTATGTCTGATCATTGACATACTCTTACTTTCTAGAGACAGTACAGAGATTACTGGACATAATTCCAACAATGACCAGCCTATTCAGTGTCATGACGCTCCCAAACTACGTCTCGGCGAAGACTTTCCCACTTCGGTACATAAAGCCTCCGACCCTTAGTGAGAGCAACCAATTATCCACCCAAAACTGGTGTGTCTTGCCTTCTCCGGCCAATTTCATCAATCATTGGTGATGAGGGCATCAAGCCATCATCAACCAAGGAGCATGCAGAAGACCACAACCAAGTCAGAACATCCATTGTTCAAGCTAGACTCCAAGCTGCCCAACAAAACCAATTGGATCCATTTATGGAAAGAACCAGAACCAAGCAATTTGGAGCTTTGCAACATCAACAATGGAGACCAGGAGAGTTCATTAGACCATATGAAGCTTCAGAAATTAGCACTCCATGCACCAGCAAGCCAAGGATCAACCAAGTTCACTATGTCCACAACTTGCCATATTTGGAAGCATTCACATTTGGAAGATCAATTCAGATACAAACCTTTTCCCGTCAAAGCTGCAACATTTTGGGATCATTTTAATCAAGTCTAGACGTCCTAAGCTGCTCCAGACCACACCAGAACACACGAAATCATAAGGAACTCAACTTGCCATTTTTTGAGCCAAAGGAGATACCAAGCCAACAACTCTATTCCAAAGAAGGAATCCACAAATTCTTTGGCTTTAAAGATGTTCCACAGATCCTAACTTATCCCCTAAAACCATCCAGATACAAAGAAAAGCATTCAAACCGTGGATCATTACCAAATCAAGCCTAACGGCTAGTTTTCTACACTTTTTGATTTCTTTCTTTATTTCTGGTCATTGTGACAGTTGTGTATAACCTATAAAGGATTAGTTTAGTCCATTGTATCATTCACCTTTCAATCAATTAAGAATAATCAGAGTATTTTGTTTCAAAGAGTGTTCTTTGAGTTTTGTGTTCATTAGATTCAATTGAGTGATTCATTTTTTCTGTTGAGTTTTTAGAATTAGTCTTCTTTGTGTGATTCAAAGAGATTGCTTTTGCCAAGGATTGAAAGAGTCAATCAACCCACTGAGCAAGAGAGTTGTTCACCATCACTTCCATCTCGCAATTCCATTCCATTCTGAACAAGTGAGAGAGCTTCAAAGCCAGCACATGTTCTTCCATCTCCCACCATCCTAGTCTCTGATTTGGGGCTGCATCATCTGGTATTAGAGCCATCATTAACCAAGGAGCATGGAGAAGGCCACAACCAAGTCATAACAGCCATTGTCCAAGCTAGACTCCAAGCTGCCCAACAAAACCAATTGGATCCATTTATGGAAAGAACCAGAACCAAGCAATTTGGAGCTTTGAAACATCAACAATGGAGACCAGGAGAGTTCATTAGACCATCTGAAGCTTCAGAAAATAACACTCCATGCACCAGCAAGCCAAGGATCAACCAAGTTCACTATGTCCACAACTTGCCATATTTAGAAGCATTCACATTTGGAAGATCAATTCAGCACCAAACATTTTCCTATCAAAGCTTCAACGTTTTGGGATCATTTTCATCAAGTCTAGACGTCCTAAGCTGCTCCAGACAACACCAGAACACACGAAATCATAAGGAGCTCAACTTGCCATTTTTGGAGCCAAAGGAGATACCAAGCCAATAACTCTATTCCAAAGAAGGAATCCACGAATTCTTTGGCTTTAAAGATGTTACACGGATCTAACTTATCCCCTAAAACAATTCAGATACAAAGAAAAACATTCAAACCGTGGATCATTACCAAATCAAGCCTAACGACTAGTTTTCTACACTTTTCGATTTCTTTCTTTATTTCTTGTCATTGTGACCATTGTGTATAGTCTATAAAGGCTTAGTTTAGTCCATTATATCATTCACCTTTCAATCAATTAAAAATAATTAGAGTATTTTGTTTCAAAGAGTGTTCTTTGAGTTTTGTGTTCATTAGATTCAATTGAGTGATTCATTGTTTCATTTGAGTTTTCAGAATTAGTCTTCTTTGTGTGATTCAAAGAGATTGTTTCTGCCAAGGATTGAGAGAGTCAATCAACCCACTGAGCAAGAGAGTTGTTCACCATCACTTTCATCTTGCAATTCCATTCAATCTGAACAAGTGAGAGAGCTTAAAAGCCAGCACCTGTTCTTCCATCTCCCACCATCCTAGTCTCTGATTTGGGGCTGTATCAATTGGCCAAGTGGATCACGTTGCAACCCTTCTCCGATCTGTCTCAATATACTCTCTTCAGCCAAACTAATAGCTGCCATATCGGTCTTCCAACACAATGCATCAGCCACCATATTTGTTTTTCTTGGCTTGTGCTCCATGGTGTAATTGAAATCCGCCAGGAAGTCTTGCCAACGAGCCTGCTTTGGAGAAAACTTCTTCTGCATCTGGAAATAATTTGTGGCCACATTTTTCGTCTTAATCGCAGAATGTCGTCCTTACATGTAGTGTCTCCAGTTTCTTATACAACGTGCCACCGCTGTCATCTCATTTTCTTGGACTCTATATCTCCTCTCAGTATTGTTGAGCTTCCGACTCTCAGAGGCAATCATATGACCTTTTTGCATCAAAAATCCTCCAATCACAAAATCTGAAGCATCTTTGTGTACCTTGAATGACAACTTAAAATCTAGTATGGCAAGGACATGTTCTTGACTTACTGCGGCCTTCAACTATTCAAAGGCCTCTTGGCATCGATATGACCATTCCCATGACTTCATCTTCTTGTATAAGTCTGTCAAGGGAGAAACCCTCTTAAAGTATCCCTCTATGAATTGACGATAGTAGTTCGCAAGTCCAAGAAACGACCGTAACTCTGTCACTTTAGTCGGAGCCTCCCATTCCATGATCAATTTGATCTTGGTTTTGTCCATATTCATATTTTCTTGTCCAATGACATGTCCCAAGAACTTGACTTCCTCGGTAGCAAAGGTGCACTTCTCCCGCTTCACGAACAACTTCTCCTCCATCGAGTTACTATAGACTACAATGTCATCTAAGTAGGCCACCACGAATCAATCTAGATAAGGTTGAAAGAGCTGATTCATTAGAGTGCATAAAGTGGCTGGTACGTTCGTGAGGCCAAATGACATCATAAGCCAGTTGAACGACCCATACCAAGTTATACATGCAGTCTTTGACTCGTCCCCTTCAGCAATCCAGACTTGATAGTACCTCTTTTTCAGATCCATCTTGGTGTAGACCTTGGCTCTCCCAAGCCTACAAATAGGTCGACAATCAAAGGAATCGTATGACGGTTCTTAATCGTTACCTTATTTAGTGCCTTGTAGTCCACATACAGCTTAAAGGGATCCATCTGACTTCTTCTGGAATAACACTGGCCCAACATAAGGAGCTTTCGACGGTCTCAACGTTCCCGTTGTCAACAGTTCGTCAAGTTGCTTCCTCAACTCTTCAAGTTCTAATAGAGCCATCATGTAAGGCGCCATTGATAGTGGTTTATCCTCCGACTGCAACTCGATTCGGTGATCCGGGTCCCTCCTAGGTGGCAAATTCTCTGGCAATTTTTTCCAGCATCATGTCCATATTCTCCTCGAGAACTTCTTCAATATATGGTGGTATTGGCTTAGTATTCTCATTTTCTCCTTCCACCTTTATCACCGCCAAAAATGTTGGCTCACTCTTTTTCACGCCTTTGAAGAATTGCATCGCCGACAAGTGCTTTGACCCATCACTCTTCTCTCTAACGGTAGAAACCATACAAGGTGGTCCCTTCTCAACGATGAAAACAGAGATGAGTTCGGGCATCGGTATTTCCATGCCTTGCCTCATGAAATTCAATCTTAGGACAACTTTGAAGTCATCCATAAGCACCACGGAGAAGTTGAATGGACTGATCCAATCTCTCAGCTTCATCTCTACTCTAGCGGTATCGTTAACTGGTTGAGCTTTGGCATTCACCTTCCTATCCAACCCTCCTGTTTATCCCACTTGATCTTGAGCCATCTTCGTCACTAGCCATGAAGTTCTGAGTATTTTATGTGTCAACCATCACTCGAGTTTGCTTCCTTTTAATTCGTACCTCTATGTACATGAGCTCCTTGCTAATTGGTTTTGTTATTTTACCTTCCTTAAGAGCGTTAAGGAGTTACAATGATCCCATCTTGCCTGATTCTCTTTCTTGGGTCTAGGTATCACAAATCTCCATAATCGCCGATAATGACTCCATTTTTGACAGTCCTTTATCTGATGTGGGTCCTTGCACACGAAACACACACCCCTTGGTATGAACAATTTTTTCTTGGCTTCAAAATCTTCCCGTCGAGAACTTTTATCATAGCTCCTCAATGGTCGGACATTTTCTCGGCCATAATGTCGCCTCTCTCCCACACATTTAGTCACAACCTTCTCTTTTTCTTGAATTATTCGGAGGGACCTTGAGTGCGGAAGTCAGTTAACGACTAGGCTACCGCAATAGCCTCATCGACGGATTGGACTCCTCTTCACCGTAACTTTTATTTAACCTAATTTTGCAATCAAATAGTGAAGTAAAACATGAGTTCCTCATCCTACATATTAGGAATTTTAAGCATGAGAGTTATGAACTCCTTCACATAGTCATGAATTGTACATTTATGTATAAGTTCCCTTAACTTCTTTCGGGCATCATACATGACATTTTCCGGGTCGAATTGCCGCTTCATTTCCTTCTTGAACACCTCTCACGTCTCGATCTGACATATTCCATGTTCTATCTCTATGTGGTTTCTCTGCCACCATAATATGGCCGTGTCCGTCAGGTATTAAGTCGTGGCCGTCACCTTTGCCATCTCTTCCCCTAGATTGAGATTTTCAAAATATTGTTCCATTTGCCAAAGAAATTCTCATCTTCCTTAGCATCACTTACCCTGTTAAATCGCGTTGGTCTCGGGAAATCCAATGGTTCTTCCATTTGCGCTTGCCTTCTTGCATATCACCACGTCTTCCTCCACAAAGACGAGTCTTTCTTTCATCCCCTCGATGTCTTCTCACAAGGCTTGGATATATCCCGTCATTAGTTCCTTCAATGCCTCGAACTGGGAGTACAAGTCATAAGCGCTCTACTTAACTTCCGCGAACCCTTTGAACACATGATTCTCCACCCCGTTAAAGGTGTACTCAACTCTCTCAAGATTTTTTGACATCTCACCTACAACCGCTCCAAAGCCTCCTTTGAAACCCTCTTATCCTGCTTGCTTGTTCCTTGGACAGCCGTGGTTTCGAATGTCGTTCTTCTAGCATCCTTACTTCGCTTAGCATACTCTCGGACAGATTTCTCTCTGTCCTTTGTCAAACTTTGCTCTGATACCACTTATCATAGAATAATTTTTAAGAACGAATTTGTGAAGCCACAACACCTTTTCACCCCTCGTAATTGCTAAGTTAACTTTACTCAAAACTTGAACTTTAAAACTTATATAGAGAAATAGATAAACACTTTAGAAAGAAAAAACTTACAGAGACGTTTATAAGAGAAGTTATTGGATGATTATAAATGAGAAACTCATCTCCTTATATACAAATTTTCAATAAAGAAAACAACCGGAATTTTTAATATATTTTTAAACAAAATTTAAATTTTATAAAATGGTTAATTATCAAATGTGACAATATAAAATCAATGAACACCATTACAGAAATTTGTTTTGTTATTGTGTAATTTAAAAATCTTTAAACTAATTTTAATAAAATATTCTATAATCTTGCACTACTATATATATATATAGTTTTTAAACTATTTATTATTTCAAAAATCATTCCTAATTTTTTGAGTTTTAGGAATCATATAATTGATTTTATATGTTGTGTTTTAAAATATAATATTTTCAGTTTATATTTTTGTATTTTCAATAATATAATATTGTTTCTTTTATTTTTTTTCTTTTTCTTCCTATTTCACCACATAATTCATAATTGATTTTTTTTGTCGACAGTAATTCATAACTATGTTACTTTTTGTTTTTAGTTATATTAAAACAGTTTTTTTTCCTCAGTTGTTCGTATTTGAGAATCTCTTTAATATTACGTAATTATCTATTATTTTTTATTAAATGGATTGGATTCTATTTTTCGAAAAAATTTATGTTTAGGACGAATTTAAAATATATATTTTGGTGGAGCAATTATTTAGGTTATTATCCTTCATTTGAAATATTTTTAGTTATTATTTTGGTTTCACATCTAGATTTATCTCTCTTTTTCTCATGGATCAATAATTTTTTATATATTCATTTTTATATTTACTTTTTGTTATAAAAAATTGTCTTATTGTAATCTCATTTCAATTTCTATAATCTAATTATTTCAATTTATATTATTTCATTTTCTATTGTGAATATTTTGTTCATATAATATAAAATTATATAATTTATTAATTGATAATTTTTTGTATATATATAATTGTCTTGTTGTAAAGCTTTTAGTTATGAACATTATATATGTATGTTTGCTAGATGATTAGATTTGATAAGTTTTAGATTTAATAGTTTAAAACAATATGTGATATTAAATAGAAAGTAAATTGACATTAATATTTTTATAATTTTTCTAAAATATTAATTTTTGTTGGTGCACACTATATATAAATAGATTATTGTGTCCTTTCTTTTTTGTTTTTTTTTGTTAAAACGTTTAACAGTGTGCTATTATATATATAATTTATGGTTTATGATTTTTAACCTAGAATATATATAGTGTTATATGTTGACAAAAAGTCATGTATTATATTATATTTTGTGACATTGTATTTATTTGATATTTTAATTATATATTAAATATATATTTGTTTAATTAATTAGACTAATATGTAAGTCATGCTAAATATTATAGTTTTCATATCATTATATTTGTTTTTAGCATTTTATTATTATTTAAAATATATGATTTTCTAAATATAATTAATAAATTTTGTTTTTATTAAGTTAATTAATATATGAACTCAATTTTGTTTGAAAATTTACTTAAAAACGGACAAAATAGTATATGAAAATTCAATTTTTTTTTTATTAACCTGGGGGTATCCCGGGCCTATGGAAGGGCCCAGACTAATCCCCAAGGGGAGGTGCAGTCCACGGATAGACCCTCTCTCCGGGTATGCAAATGGGCCGTAAGCAATGGGCCCATATCCGTGTGGGTGAGCAGAGGAGACATTTTTGTTTCCGCCTGGGCTCGAACCCGGGAATGGTGTTTACCACCTTGAGCCCCTCAACCACTTGGACTACCTCAACCGCTCTGAAAATTCAATTTCCACATACAAAAAAGAAACTTTTACTCTATTAATCACTAAAAAGTCAAACTAACTAAAAAATAAAAAACTGAAAATTATTAATTAAAATATAATTTAACTACTTCCTATTCTGGGTAAAAGACTGAAACAAAAAGAATATAATTTATAATTTGTTTATAATATATTCATAATATATTTTACTAATTTCCTGTTTTAAATATAAATACATATTTTATATTGTAGCAAAATTTGATAAAAAATATTTTTAATTTTTGCATTTTATAATAAAAATAATTATTAAATTTATATTTGTTATTCTAATTTATTAGAAAATTATTTTAATTAATAAAAATAATATATTTTTTATCTAAACCATTACAAGGGTTAAAAAAAGTTTGATCAATTTTAATTATAAAAATATTAAAAATAAACTTTGTCTACTACAAGAAATGTTAAAGAACTATTGTCCAATTTTAATTGATATATTTTTAGTTTAATAAAATATTTAAAATATTTAATATTTCTAAAATTCAAATATATCATAGATTAGATATATTTTTTGTTCTTACGATCACAAATTTTGACGGATTTAATATTTTTGTTTAAAAAATGTCTATAGACAACCAAAATTTAAATGGGCATTTAAGATTATTTTAGGGACACAATCGAATAAGACAAAATTAAAGAGATGAAAATGTTATCTCCACCGCTCATCATCCCCACGTCCCTTCATTATTATTATACTGCTTTTCCTGTACGGATCTTTCTCTTTCCTTTTTTTTTTGGTTGTCAACTTACAAATTCATTAAATATTTTTAGATCTACAAAATCGACAAAAAACAAAACTTTTTCAATATATAAAGCCGGATAACAACCAAAAAATCAAGTGAAGTTATGACGCCTATCTAGTTGGATTCTTGAATACACCTCAGGTGAATAAACTGCGGTTGCGCCATGCAGATGCATTAACATCGTCTTCTGCAACTCGGGCAGCGATTTCAGCAAGTATCGGACTTGGAAGCCACTTTAAGTGAATTGGTTTTGTTTATTTTTTATATGTCTTGCAAATTTGACAATTGATTATGGCGTGTTACCTTCCAACGCAAGTTTATAAGATGGATTTTAAGATTGTATCGAGAATCTTTCAAGTTAGACTATTCTCATTTGGAAGTAAAAATGTGACGCATGCGTGAAATAGGCTAAGGGATATAACTAAAGTATTGCATAACAGATGCAATATGTTAACAGATATTAAAAAGCATGCTTAAAAAGTGGGTTGTATTACATTTTCTGGTGGCACAATGTCTTATGTTCGACTTTTCTCATTTTTTTAGTAAAACAGTATTTAATGTATCCATCCCAAAAACACGCTTTAGTTTTTTCACTTGTTTTTAGATACTGTATTGACATGTTGCTCGAGTACAATCACAACTTTTTTTATAAGTATGGAGTAAAGCGGCTATTGTAAAATGTTTTTATTCATCTTTCAATCTTTTACTAAATTTGTTTATTTGTTTGTAGAATATAAGTAAAGGGGACAAAGTCTGCTGAAAATGGGGACCTCATGTCTCCAGATTGAAGATGGTTGTGCAGTCGGGACTTAGGTATTCCTAAGATTTGCGATTGCAGCTGTTTGATGTTCATAATGACCTCAAAATCAGCTTATTATAGAGGAAGCCCTTCTACACATGCTTTTACGAAATTTCTGATGTAAGCTCGCAAACATCATTGTGAACCCTATCTTTGTTCCTATATTTCTTATGTATGGTTTAAACATAAGTTCATGGTATTGGTAGGGCCCAGTGCAAAGATTTGGGTTTAAGGTGTAGTGGGACGAAGCGGTTTTGGAGGAAATCGAAAAAATAAAGATGAAGGCATCTCTAAAATAAGAAGCACACAAGTCACATATTGCTGAATTTATGGAAAAGGCTGACTCGTTGCTTGAGAAGGTTGCACACCTTAAAACGAAGGTGGAGGATATGCAACACTTATTATATTGATTTAAGTCATTTTGTAAGTTAATTATGAGATCTTAATGAACTAATTTAAGTAATTTGATTTTTAATGAGCTGAAAATATGTCTTCATGGTATAACAATTAACTATCAACCTACATTTATCCATACATCATCATTAGTCATTGGAACGTCGATTGACACCTTTAATTATCACAAGTGTTGTATGATATATAGATGAATATTTTTTTGTTTAATAACAGGTTTGTGATGTGATTACCATCCGTTAATATATACATTATTACAACATCTTCCATGTCAATCTGATGTATTATTTATCCCCGACGAGTATAGTAAATGGATTATAAATACAACTATCCATCATTACGATATATGCTATTTTTTTATTTGTGACCTTCTCTAATCTACTATTGCGACATCCATAGTGAAACTCTTTGATTGTGTTTCACATGCATTTGATTGGATATGCAGTTGGTATGTTATATGTGCACGCAATTCAAATGTTAATATGTATAGATATATATCCTCCATAAGTTAATATATTCATTAAAACAATCCACTATGAATATAATAAATGGATTACGAATATAATCATCCACTACGAATATAAGTGTATGCATATTAACATATCACCATATAGGTGTATCCATATAACTATATGGTGCGAATATAGTGAATATAACTATCCACTACAAATAAAAATGTATCCATATTAACATATCTATTAAGAATATTAACTATCCCTAACAAATACAGTAAATGTATTACGAATATAACTATCCATATCGAATATAGGAGTTTCCAGATATTATCCACTACGAATATAGATACACCTTTACTAAGAATATAAATATCCATCAATATAGGTTCTTTCATCTTAGCATGATCTAGTATCTATCCACTATCAATATAATGGATCTGAATATAAGTATTCATCATTACAACAAATGTTATTTTTTATTTGTATTCATTTACTATGTCGGCATATGTGGTTGACCTCTTGGTTTGTGGTGCACATACAATTTGATGGATAGCTAGTTGATCAGTTAACATGTTGATGTGTATAGACATATTATTACAACTACCCATTGTTGGTACTGGATTTCCCTCTAGGAAATCCGGCCCATTAACAAACAAGACAAAGGCCTATATCTATGAGCCCATTCCAGGATCAAAGACAAAGAGACGAGCCGGTTCATTTGTTGGGCCCAAATGAATGACGCTTTGACGAGGCCCAAGCGATGCCGAAGTAAGAGGCGATCGAGCTCGAGCTCGGCAGGAGACGACGTGGAGATAGAGCGACTCGGTCTTTTCCAGTTCAACTGATCCGCGAGAATCACGGGGATCATTACGAAGGAGAGGCCGAAATATCGGAACAGAGAGATCAGAGTCAAGACTATTTAAAGAAGAAGTGGCGACTCATTCAAGATATTCCAACCCTAACTTAGAACACTTCGACTAGATAGCTCGATCATCATACTTTGTACTCTCTTTTCGATTGTGTTTGTTCTATCTCGACGATCAATCTCAATAAAGTCTTTGATTCATAGGAAACTATACCATTTCTATATCCTAAAGTCAAAATCCACGAATACAAATTCTTAGTGTGAATCCCGGATCTCACATTTGGCGCCGACTGTGAAGACTATCTATAGTTTTTCCTGTCTTAAGAATCAGATCTTAGATCCGATAGATCGAGATGAATCCCGACCAATCTAGCTCTCCCAGCGCCACACCACCGGTTGACCACCCTCAAACGGTCGACAACGTTCCTCAGAACACCACCGGGGTAAGAATCGTGGGTCAGACCGATGGCGTGTTGACGAGCTCTGCCTCAGTCTCCACGGCCTCGGCACCGGCCGGCTCAGTCGCCCAAACAATCGCGACGAGTCAGACTCCGACAAATGTTTTGTCAGGAACTAATGATCCGAGCAGAAACTGGGTGTGGATGAGAAACGATTCGATTCCCACCCCAGGAGGCGGGTCGGGAACAACCAGACCCAATTCGCCACTGCCTTCTCCTCCACAGAGACAAGGGCCAAATGACCTTGCTGAAATCCGTTCGATGTTAAGCCTATTGGTAGATCGAACGAGAAATAATTAGACAAGCGCGAGGGCCCAAGAGATCGCAAACCGTTCTCTGGCCGCGCAGCTCGATGAACAGGAAAGGCGCATTAACGCCCGTCTTGAAGAGCTCGCTAGCCAAAACCAGGGGGTAGATCAACACACGATCCACGAACCCCTATAAGTCCCCCACCGTGTACACGCTTGGACTTCTCCCAGGTGGTAATTCCACCGGGGACGTCGGAGAATTTCGCCAGTACGTCGAATAGTGGCTTTCACCCTATAATGACGCCCATCGCGACTCCAACCCCATTCGGTTCAAATTCAACGATCACAGATCCAACCGGATCGGGAAGTCGACCATTACCCGGGCTACTACCTTTCCCGAGTAGTTCGAATATCCGGCCGAGGCAACTAGGAGGCTCCGCTTTCGCCTCGAGCTTAGGACCCGTTAACGGGGTCAAATACGGTACAGTTCCGAACGCCGCAGGTCGACCAGACGGGATCGTTTCCAGCAATTGATCTCCTCGACCCCGCTTTCCCTGGACAAATGTCCAATCAAGCACGAGCCCAGTTCGCGCCTACGACAGGCGACGACCACGATATGCTTAGACAGTATATTGAACAAGCTAAGGCTCAGTTCGTCAGTCTGAGCTCCAAAGTTCACATGGCGACAAGCGCGGCGCCTGACATCGATCGAGTGATCGAAGAAACGCGACAAACGCCGTTCACAGACCTGATATCTTTCGCAAGAATCAGAGAAATCAAGAAAACTAAATTTCCGGAATTCTCTGGGAAGTCGGACCCCAAAGCCCACATCAGGGCATTCCGACTAGCAATGGCAAGGGTATACCTTACCGACGAGGAGAGAGAGCCGGCTTTCTGCAGGCTCTTCGCCGAAAACCTATCGGGCTCCGCCCTAGAATGGTTTGCCTGACTGGAAGAAAGGTCTATCGACAATTTCACCCAGTTCATGACGGCTTTCCTCAAACACTACTCCGTCTTTATCGAGGAAAAGACTACTGAGGCAGCTCTATTTGGCGTCTCCCAAAAACCCGACGAATCGCTTCGCTCGTACATCGACCGATTTAAGGAAATAAAATCCAAAATCGCAAACCCACGAGACGAAGTAGCTATAGAAGCATTGCGACGTGGACTATGGTATTCAACCAGATTCCGCGAGGAAATAACAGTCCGCGAACCTCAAACACTCGATGACGCTCTTCATCGCGCATCAGCCTTCGCTCGCCTCGAGGACGAAACCACGACCCTCAGAGAAAAGCACCGAAAAGAAAAGAACCCTTCGGGCTCGCAGAACTCGAACTCGAAAAAGGATTCCCGTAAATCAGGGAACGTCAATGCGGTCGAGAGCCCGAAGAGCTCGAAGAAATTCGAGTTCGATAGGGAAAAATTCTGTGAATTTCACAACAAAAGAGGACACTCGACTGAAGATTGCTATACTGGAGCTAAAGCCGAGGCTCAAAAGCGAGAGTCCGAGAGAAAACAAAACTCCGAAGTCGAGGAGGAAACTCCATCCGACGAAAAGGAAAGTAAACAGACCAAAGAGTCGAACACCAAGAGGCCTTCTCAAAATAAACGAGAACGGACAAAGGAGCCGGAATCTCCCGAAACACTTCCTCAGGGGTCGCGGAAGCGAGTTGAGTTTATTCTCGGCGAGATCAGCCTGAGCGGCACCCCGGAAGGCTCGGCGTTATCCCCACCTCTGGCTCCCGTTAAGAGTTTACGCTCACGAATCAATCTCCCTCGTCTCTGCGGGGGGGGGGGGGGGGTATACGGGCTATTCCCCATAAACGAATCGACTTCATCTTCGGTGGCTCTCTTCAAAGAAAAGTCGAAACTGACAAAGGGGGGAAAATCCCAATGATAGGTCCAGACCACGAGATCACTTTCCACGAGAGCGAGACAAGCAATCTCGACAAACCACATGACGACGCTCTCCTCGTTTGTCTAGTAGTGGGAGATGTCGAACTCTCAAGGATAATGATCGACACAGGAAGTTCGGTAGATGTCCTCTTTTACGATGCGTTCAAAAAGATGGACTTCAACGACTCCGAGATCGTGGAAGAAAAGACACCACTAGTAGGGTTCGCTGGCGAAACAACATACTCGATGGGCTCTGCCTTCGCCCCGGTGATAGCTGGAGGAGTCCGAAGAATGACAGAGTTCGTCATAGTGGATCGGTCAGCTCCCTATAACGCTATTTTAGGTCGACCATGGATATACGACATGAAAGCGGTACCATCGACCTACCATCAATGCGTAAAATTCCCAACTCCTAAGGGGGTAAAAACCGTGTACGGAAGTCAAAAGATTTCCCGCCATTGCTACATGAATGGATACAAACAGATTGAAAAATCCTCTGCGTAGCAATTACAGAAAGAGGACGAGCTCGCCACCATGCAGACCAAAAGGTCGAACGACCCGAGTCAAATAGGACCCCCAAAGGACCTCGCGACCCAAGTTTGCATAGACGGTGCTCATCCCGAAAGACTCGTTGGCATTGGAATCGACCTATCAGAGCCAGTCAAAAACGAACTTGTCTCTTTCCTTAAACAAAACGTCGACTCCTTTGCCTGGTCTTCTGCAGACATGAGAGGGATCAACATCGACGTTACCAGCCACGAGCTGAATGTCGACCCAACCTACAAACCGGTAAGACAGAAACGTCGAAAACTAGGTCCGGAACGAGCTCAAGCCGTCAATGACGAGGTCGATCGATTATTAAAAATCGGATCTATCAGAGAGGTCAAATACCCCGACTGGCTTGCGAACCCTGTAGTGGTTAAGAAAAAGAACAGGAAGTGGAGAGTCTGGTCGAAGCCACCGCCGGCTGGTCGAAGCCACCGCCGGACACCAGCTACTATCCTTCATGGACGCTTTCTCGGGGTACAATCAAATGTTAATGAACCCCGAGGACCAAGAAAAGACTTCGTTCATAACTGATCGAAGCACGTACTTCTACAAAGTCATGCCCTTCGGACTAAAAAACGCAGGAGAAACTTACCAACGCCTCGTCAACAAGACGTTTTCGGGACTCCTAGGCAAAACTATGGAAGTCTACATCGACGATATGCTGGTCAAATCTTCCAGGTATGAGGATCACATCCCACAACTAAAAGAATGTTTTATCATTCTCAATAAATACGGGATGAAACTCAACCCAGCAAAGTGTACCTTCGGGGTCCCCTCAGGAGAATTCCTAGGTTACCTAGTAACTGAAAGAGGGATCGAAGCGAACCCCAAACAGATCGCAACATTCATAGAGATGAAATCTCCCATAACAACGCGAGAAGTCCAGCGCCTGACTGGCAAAATAGCTGCTCTGAACCGTTTCATCTCGAGGTCGACTGATAAATGTCTGCCCTTCTATCACTTGCTCAAAGCGAACAAAAAGTTCCTCTGGGACGAAAAATGCGAAGAAGCGTTCACTCAGCTCAAAGCTTACTTAAGCGAACCAACCATACTGGTTAAACCAGTAGAAGGGGAACCCCTCTACCTCTACCTAGTTGTCTCGACGGCAGCGGTAAGTGGAGTCCTGGTTCGCGAAGAACAGAACGAACAACGGCCGGTGTATTACATCAGTAAGACCTTAATCGACGCTGAAACCAGATACCCCGCCATGGAAAAACTCGCCCTAGCGCTAGTGACATCGGCTCGGAAACTCCAACCATACTTTCAATCGCACTCGATCATAGTAATGACCTCTCAGCCACTGAGAACTATCCTGCACAGTCCAAGCCAGTCCGGTTGACTGGTCAAATGGGCTATCGAACTTAGCGAGTATGACATAGAATATAAAGCTCGGACGTGCCTAAAGGCATAAGTACTTGCAGATTTTATAATCGAGCTCCCACCGACCGTCGAACTTGACCCGACCTCCGCCAGAAAATGGAAACTCTACGTTGACGGAGCTTCCTCAAGGCAGGAATCTGGGATCGGAGTAAAACTGGTCTCCCCTACCGGCGAAGTATTGGAACAGTCTTTCAGACTGGGCTTCGCCGCATCAAATAACAAAGCAGAATACGAAGCGTTAATAGCCGGGCTCAGACTAGCAATAGCAATAGGAGCCCGAGAAGTAGACGCGTTCAGCGACTCCCAATTGGTCACGAGCCAATATCACGGCGACTACGAGGCCAAGGACGAGCGCATGGAAGCATACCTACAGGTAGTCCATACTGTTGGAATTATGTCCAGTAATCTTTGTACTGTCTCTAGAAAGTAAGAGTATGTCAATGATCAGACATAAGTCATATAATACTGGGGGTCATGATGGCTTGCTAGAGTCCGCTCATGATCTATAAGTCTTGGACTTATTGCCTTTATTATATGATCCCATATGGGTCACACGCCTAAGCTAACAGGAAACTATGAAGGAACGGTTCAGCAGAAGTACGGTAAAAGTGCTAGGCATTTACTGTACTCAGAGAGATTAAAGGGCCTGATTAAATCTAAGGGATTTAATCAGACTGGGAATTGGGCCCAAAAGCCCAAAAGGAACTAGGCATAAGTTTTATGATTAAAACTTAACCTAGCCACCTTTTTCCCCAAAAGCTTTCTGCGCCTCTCTCTCTCTCTTTCTGCGCCTCCCACCTCCTTGGTCTAGCAGCCAACTTCCTGAAGTGTGCGTGTGTGAACCTTTGGAGGAGCTGTCTCTTGGCGGTTCTGCTGATCTCTGACCCATACCTCTCCATTCCGCTGCATAACAAGGTATTAGGTGAGATCTTTTATGATTCAGCAAGAGAACCTAGATCCAAGCATGTTTAGTAGGATCAATCAATAAGTAATTGAATCAGGATAAACTAAACAATCCTTCACATACGCTCGCCAAACAGATCGAATTCTTTGATCTAACACGGATCCCACGGGGGGAAAACACC
The DNA here is from genome assembly GCA_030180135.1 of Orychophragmus violaceus. Lineage (NCBI taxonomy): Eukaryota > Viridiplantae > Streptophyta > Magnoliopsida > Brassicales > Brassicaceae > Orychophragmus > Orychophragmus violaceus. The sequence goes on from CM058239.1 coordinate 68,160,014, forward strand.
GCAGCCGATGCCCTGGCCGCATTAGCATCGACATCAGATCCTAATCTTAAAAGGATCATACCGGTCGAGGGGATCGAAAAACCAAGCATCGACACAGCCCTAAAGGCTCTGTCCTTGAAAGAGGACGAGCCTGCCATAAAAGACGATGTCGAGCACAAAAAATGTCTCGGCAACACCAGTCGCGACGTCATCGAAATTGATGATGATCCTGATCCGAGAAATGCCGTGTACGTCTCGAACGTCCCCGACGGACCAATCCAAGCCGCATCCACCAGTCAAGGACCCGAGCCTGACAATGACGAAGATTGGAGAACTCCGATCATTCGATACATTACAAATGGCGAAGTTCCGGACGACAAATGGGAGGCACGGAAACTCAAGGTACAAAGTGCAAGGTACTGCGTCACACAAGGAGAGCTCTTTAAAAGGAGTCTCTCCGGACCTTACCTCAAATGCGTCGACAAAAGGCAAGCCCTAGCCGTGATCGCGCAGGCCCACTAAGGATCCTGCGGAAGCCATTCCGGAGGACGAGCCCTGGCCGTACGAATCAAAAGGCAAGGCTATTTCTGGCCAACAATGGCCACCGAATGCGAGTCCTTCTCCAACAAATGCGACAAGTGCCAAAGCACGCCCCGATTATCCACCAAGCATCGGAGAAACTCTCCTCTATCTCATCGCCATACCCATTCATGCGATGGGGAATGGACATCGTGGGGCCCCTAGTCGCATCCGGCAAAAAGAAAGCCACACACTTATTGGTAATGACAGACTACTTCACCAAGTGGATTGAAGCAGAGTCGTACCAAAAGGTCAAAGATGTTCACGTTAAGGAGTTCGTCTGGCGAAACATCGTTTGCCGGCACGGACTACCCCACGAGATCGTCACTAATAACGGTTCCCAGTTCATATCAAACGCCTTCAAGGAGTTCTACAGAACGTGGAACATAAAGCTGACTTACTGAACGCCACGCTATCCTCAAGGGAATGGGCTGGCGGAAGCGGCTAACAAGGAAATCATGAATAGCCTCAAGAAAAGACTCAATGAGTGTAAAACGAGCTGGAGCGACGAACTCCCAGCCGTACTCGGGGCCTACCGGACTACCCCTTGCAAATCCACCGGCGAGACTCCCTTCTCGCTGGCTTACAGGATCGAGGCGGTAGTACCAGCCGAAATCCTCGTGTCAAGCATCCGCAAAGAAGAATGCCCACGACAAGAGGAACTGAATAACAAGATGATAACTGACGAGCTCGATCTCGTCAACGAAAGGAGGAACCTCGCACTAGCTCGAATCCAGAACTACCAACAAGCGGCAGCTCGTTACTACGATTCCAAGATCAAAACTCGAAAGTTTCAAGTAGTAGAGCTCGTCTTACGGAAAGTGTTCGACCATAAAAAGGAAGAATACGCTGGGAAGTTAGGAGCAAAGTGGGAAGGTCCTTACCAGGTCACCGACGTTGTAAAGGACGGGGTCTACCGACTCAAGTCGGTGGAAACCTAGAAACCTGAACTACGACCTTGGAACATCATCAACCTCAAAAAGTACTTCCACTAGGAGTACGACAACATAATCGAACTACGAAATGGCTTGATCCCCTTAAGAGGGTACGTAGGCAGCTCGACTTCAAGCGCAGCCACCCCCCAAACACAAAGCTCTTACCGAGCTCAACAAACTTCTGACGAAGTCATACTAGCTTATCTTTGTGAAATCAAAATAAGTCTCTCAATCCAATGCCTCTTTCTGTCGTAAATGTTAGAGTCATTGCGAAATACCTCACCATAACATTCTCAAAAAGAGAGATGAAATTATTTCTTCAAAAGCTAAAGTGATATGAAATTATCCCTTCCGAGCGACCTGAAATGGCCTCTCCCAAAATCAAGTGATATGAAATTATCTCTTCAAAAATCAAGTGATATGAAATTATCTCTCCAAGAAATAAAGCGATATGAAATTATTCCTCCACAAACAAGCGATATGAAATTATCCCTTCCGAGAGACCTCGAACGGCCTCCCCCAAAACCAAGTGATATGAAATTATCCCTTCAAACAAAGCGACCTAAAATGGTCCTTCCAAATCGAACGAGCCGAAATGATCGTCCCAAAACAAGCGACCCAAAACGGCCCTCCCGATTCGAACGAACTGAAATGATCGTCCCAAAGAAAGAGATCCAGAGCGATCCTTCCAAAACCTATAATTCTTCTAAACCTTATACGGATTAAAAGAATTGGGGGTCTACCCCCTCCATCCAAGCAAAAGACAACGAAGTCGAGACAGTTATTCAAGCAAACAACCTTTGTATGTCTACTTCGATTCGTTCCTGTATACTTAGCATTCCTTATATTCAGCAATTTCAAAAGCATCCAGCTTTAAGCTCGGATCTTACACTACGAAAGAGTGGTACCTTGTGTACAATTGACTTAAAAGTTTCGTAAAGAACTCCCTAAGGCAATTCGAGACACGTTATTTGTCTTCCCCTCCGAAGAGGTTCAAGTTACCATAACGGCCAAACTCTATGCCCAAGCGTCGAATCAGTAAAGTCTATGCTAAGGCATGAAAGATTCGAAAGCAATTCATAAAAAAAAAAGAGGACACGATGTCCTCAAGTTCGAACAAAAGCCCACTAAGGGCAACACCAAAAACAAAAAAAAAGCCCCCTTGGGCAACAAAAGTCTGAGGACAAATTAAAAGCCCTCTAGGGCAACAACGAATAAAAAAGAGGACTAGAACTGCTTGGAAGGAGAGGAAGCTTCGTCTTGATCCTCCATCTGATCATCAGTCGCCCTGTCCTCCTCAAGTCGACCCTCGACCTCGTCGCTAACTCGTCGCTAACTCCGGTCGGAAGGTTCGATCCATACTGATCAAGACGAGCGGCCGCCTGGTTTAGAGGGCGCGTCAAGATCACGGAATCGTCCGACATCACCGGCAAATTAAGCTTGCTGATACTGAAGTCCGACACCGCTGTGGCATTCATCTCCTCCGTGGCCAATCTTTTCTTCTCGGCCAAGTCCATCACCTCCTTGGTCAGATCCAGTTCGCCAGAAGCAAACTCGGCGATAAGCGCGATATTGGCCAAAGCCTCCTGAAGCCTCATCTCGGCGCTCACGGCGACTTTCCTTTGGCTCTCCTTCGCCGTGATTCCCTCGAGAATCCTGAGGTATTCACCGTTCAGCCCCATCCTCGCCTCATGGGCCGCCACCTTGACGTCAAACTCTCGGTCGGCGAGAGCCTTATCCAGATCGCCCTGATATTGCGCAGCCCGCACATCCGCAACCCGACCTGCCTCAATGGCGGTTTGACTCGCCTCCTCCGCGACCGAAACCTGAGCCAAGGCACCCTGCAACTGCGCATCCAGGTCGCCCGCCTTCTTCCGTAGCTCCTCCTCTCGAGCCAAGGCCCCCTGCAACTGCGCTCTCAGGTCGCTAACCATCTTCTCAACGGTATCGAGCTCACTCGCCTGCGGTATCTCCCGCAGCTCTCGCTTGGCCCTAGCCGCGAACCTGTTCGCAGCCTCCAAGGCCTACGAGAAAAACGAGAATTAAGCATAAAGCGTATCAAAAAGCGAAGGAAGGAAATCGTGACCTTCCCAGAAGCCGCCATCATCTCGGTATAAGCTTCACCGAGAGCCATATCCCCGACAGCCGGGAGCTGAACACCTGCGGGCTTAAAATGCCTCAGCAGATAGGCCACACCCTTCGGGTCATCCGCAATCGGACATTCCTTCTGGTGCCTGAAGCGCCAGTTGAAAGACCCCGAAGACCCGGAAGAAGTAGGTCTCGCCTCAACACTCTGGTTCGATCTCCTCGAGCTCACCTCTGCGTCAGTTCTTTGACGCTTCGCCGCCGGAGGAGGAGGACCGCCCCGGCTCCGACCGTTTGATCCCCTCGAACCATTCGATCGGAAGCTGCGCAAAGCGGGCTCTCCAGACGGGATCTGAATTGGTTCCTGACCGGCCGAAAGAGGAGGTAAATTCTCCACCCCCATGTTTGCCTCTCCGGACCCTGCGACCTCGGGGAGAGAAACCTGAACAGGGTTAGGAGGAGGGATCGAAGGAGGAGGAGGAGGCCCCTCGCCCATGGAAAAAAGAAGGGCGCTGCTCAAGTCGCCGGCCTTCATTTTCTTCGCCAGATCAATGAGATCCTTGCCGTTCCGACGACTGCTAGGTCTTCGCGACATCTTTCCAAGAGAAGGGGTGCTTGCGGTAGAACTGTCGTCTGAAACAGATCGATCTGCAGACAAAACAGACTTGAGTCAGCCCGGCAAACGAAAAGGCATATGGCGCAAAAATCCTTGTACGGACTAGCCAAATTACTTACTCTCTCCAGCCCGCTCGATAATCTGAAGCGGAGCCTGAACGATTTGAGTCGAAGTGGGCCGAGAAGGGAAGCGTGATCCATCTCGCGAAAGACGAGGTTAGTATAAAGGAGGTTGTCGGGCCGCATGACCAGCGGATATCTCCTCTCCGAAGGCGAGCTATCAAACGCGATGTATTTAGGTTCAAAGGTAATGACTCAGGAGCCTCTGCAAAGAAACCAAAAAGGTTATTAGCAAACAGCTCGATGTCAATGAAGGACACCGTAGCAACCAGAGAAACTAGTAAACCCTATAAGCTAACCAACGCTAGCTGCCCATCTTGTCGGGATAACCGAATAATCAAAATCCTCGACCAAGTGATGATTGATCCTGAAGTAAAAGTATTTACTCTTCCACACATCCCTCGTCGGGATCTCATCAAGGATCTTCCCATGGCGAGGAGAGAGGTAGTAGGTCCCGGGAAAACGAGTGTTATGTTTTACCGAACAAACCCTCATCAACTCCTCGACCCCGAAGTCGATGCCCTCCTCGACGGCTCTGACCCCAAGCCCGATAACATACCGAACGAAATTCGGAGTCATCTGGTGAAAGGCCAGCTGGAGCTGAGCCAAAACCCATGAGATAATGCGATGGATTGGAAAAAACAATCCACATTTATTGAAATAGGTATAAGAAGCACAGCAATGACCCTCGACGACAGTTTCTGGGGATATTTCCGGTGAGGGGATAAGTATCTCCACCTCCGGCGGAATCCGGCACTTCGCCCGCAACTTCCGTATTTGGTCGACAGTCAGACTGGACGGCGGATGAGGACCGCCCGGTCCCGCCGCCACAGTTGAACTTGCCCTGGCCGTACTCTTTCGAACCATGGTAGTTCGGTGTATCGGAAATTTCTTTTGAGAAAAGAAGAAAGACAAAATCTCTAGAGGAGAAAGTCTCGGAGTAACGGCAAAAGGAATAAGAGCGAGAGGCAAACATAAAAAAAAAGATATAATGAGGGAGAAGAAGTTACCTTGACGATTTGTAGTGCGAGCAGTAATGGAAATCGTGCTAGGTAACTTCCCCTTTTAAACTATCTCGTGCTCGAGATCCGTGGGATCTTTCGCATCCCACAATCCCAACCGCTCAATTCGAAATTTGTAAATAATTACGAAAAAGATTGAGACAGTTAGGATCCTTCAGTTCCCTGTGATCTCGACCGTCGAAACAAGATCTGCGGACGAGGCGAAAACAATCATTAGGGCTTCCTTAATGCCTATAGCACGCGCATGTCTTCCCGAAAACGTCCACCGCCCATTAACCTCGACTCCTCGAAATCAATGGGCTGGGGGGCTATTGTTGGTACTGGATTTCCCTCTAGGAAATCCGGCCCATTAACAAACAAGACAAAGGCCCATATCTATGAGCCTGTTCCAGGATCAAAGACAAAGAGACAAGCCGGTTCAATTGTAGGGCCCAAACGAATGATGCTTTGACGAGGCCCAAGCGATGCCAAAGTAAGAGGCGATCGAGCTCGAGCTCGACAGGAGACGACGTGGAGATAGAGCGACTCGGTCTTTTCCAGTTCAACTGATCCGCGAGAATCACGGGGATCGTTACGAAGGAGAGGCCGAAATATCGGAACAGAGAGATCAGAGTCGAGACTATTTAAAGAAGAAGTGGCGACTCATTCAAGATATTCCAACCCTAACTTAGAACACTTCGACTAGATAGCTCGATCATCATACTTTGTACTCTCTTTTCGATTGTGTTTGTTCTATCTCGACGATCAATCTCAATAAAGTCTTTGATTCATAGGAAACTATACCATTTCTATATCCTAAAGTCAAAATCCAAGAATACAAATTCTTAGTGTGAATCCCGGATCTCACACCCATCATGCATCAGATAATATTATTACACTCCATCATGCATTATATTTGATGGATGGAATCATATTGAGGTACAATGGCAGGTGGATTCAGTAATGCATTAAATTATAGTCATGAGGAACATGAAAGGCTGTACCCCTTCGTCATCTATAAATCAGATATGTCGACCAAAACGCTCTGTCCACTCACAGAAAAAAAAATTCCCAGAGATGAGAAGAGTGAATTATGGCTGCACGGCATCATCTAGCCGAAATCGCCACTCTTTTAATCTTCTTGATTTGCTTCATAACATAAGAAGAGCAATCCTTTCCCGAAATAGTAGTGATAACATTCGTGATCACTTCAAGGTTAGAGTTGTATGCAAGGCCCTTCGTGATGACGCAAATCACATGAATACGCTACTTTCCATTGATCTTATAAAGACTCACACCCCAGAAGGGAACCACGAAGGTTAAAACCTTTTGAAGAATGCATGTCTAGATACTAACAACTCAACAACCATGTTCTTGAAGGGGATATTAGATTTCATAAACACATACGGACATGAAGAAGTCTTTCTCCGGATCAAACAATGCGCATTGGCTGGATGCTAGCTTGCTATATACTGCTACGAAGTAATTCGTCGATCCATCACACCTACCATGGATGCAAGTTCAACTCTTCATCTTCTCTCTCGCGGCGCAATCCGTGTTCTAAGGAGGAAAGTCATTGAGTTCCAGCGCTATGACTGTCCAACCAGCATCATATTCGCTCTCGCGTGGTCCCCATATACCAAGTACTCCCTGCACGATTATACCCCAATTATAAATGGATAGTTCATCTACCATTATTGAGTAGATGGTGTTCCTACCTCGTATGATAGAGCTTAAGTTTTTCTGCCAAGAGTGGTGTTGGTCAGTAAATATTTTATTGCCTTCTAGAGGTAACTCTGAAAATGACTTAGCTAGCTCTACCTCTCCATGCATTAGCATATATTTAACACACTTTGGTGGTGGAGAGGAGCCAATTAGTTCGACATTTTCTTCAGTGTTTGCCCCCTGTTCTTCGAGAGAGACACGATTCTTCTTACACTTTATTTTCAAGGGTGATTTGACGGGCTTGTTGGCAATAAATGTGATCCCAAGGTAATCTGACTGTTTTTCCCATTGCTTATGGTCAACATCATTTTTACACCTCCTTGCTCCTTCCCCAACTTCACCCTATTGTAAGGAACACAAAATAAGTTAGCTCTAATGAGCAAGTGATTATGCCAGTTCTTGACAATGACTGTGTGGAAACACTCACAATTTATTTACCATGGATGGCTATTTCGGTTTCACAAGCTCTTGTTCATCATCCCCTATATGCGGTGCCAAAGCAGTATCTACTTAACTTTCCATGGATGGGTTATCGGTTGTTTCAACTCTTGTGTCTTGATATACCATGGATTTTAGGGTTTTTAACCATGGTATATGTGTCATTTATCGAGTCTTTTACTATGTTTTAGAGTCTTTTCAGGTGTTTATTAGGTACAAGCACATTTGGAGCATATTTGGTGATTATAGCACTTTCTGGAGCTAATTAGAGTATTTGGCCGAGAGATAGACTTCACTGTCAATATTTCAGAGCTGCAACGATCGACACATTCATGGCATCGATCGTTGCACCAGCGAGATGGGCCAAACAACGGTTTAATGAAGAATAATGAAATTGCAGTTCTGCCCAGAAGTTCCTGATATTCACAAAGAAGCCCCAAAACGTGTTTTAGGAATATAATTAGGTTTTACAGCCACTTGTTAGGCTAAGCTTTTCTGACGTTAAGTTTTACTCAGAGAGAGAGTTGAGGGGCTGATCCTGATCTCGAAAGAGACTTGATTCTGAACCCCAGTTCTTACTTGATTATATGATATTTGGTTTTCTACTTATGATATTTTCTGTCTCGATGAATATGTCTGAGTAGTTTACCTGTTAGGTTGAAGGATTCTCATTAGGGATTTCAGAGAATTATAGTTAAATTAATTTGTAGAGATTCATATCTGCTAGTTCTTTATCTAAGTTGTTCTTAATGCTTAATCTGAAATAGCTAATCAGAATTATGATGTTAGGTTGATTAATGCAGCGGAAGTTGGTTAATTTAACTAGAAAGAACCTAGATAAGCAATTAAACTTCTCGCAAACGGAAGTTTGGTTTAGGTTAATTGTGAACATATCAAACTTGGAATTAAGGCTGGTTTAATCTGTTAGTTCTCGCAAACGAAAGTTTGGTTTGCTGCACTTAGACTTAGAGAATTATCGCAAAGGAATTTGGTTAATTCTATATCCGTGTTTGAGTTCTAGAACAGTTATTGATTAGATCTAGATAGATTAATTGCTTGCGTTCCTGATTTACTGAGAACTCCTGAAACCTAACGCTTCGCCCTCTTGCCTGCAAACTCGCTTGATTTGCTTGCTATTTCGTTTACTGTTTTCACATCTGCTTCGCTTAATTAAATTCGAACTACTAATAATCTATTGTGTGACTGAGAGTCCTTGTGGGATTCGATACCTTATATACTACGATTGCATTAACTGTGCACTTGCAGTAGAATAGGGATAAAACTATACACCTATCAAGTTTTTGGCGCCGTTGCCGGGGACTCTTTGAGTTCACCAATAGATTTAGTATTAGGATTTAGACTAAGCATTCTTTTTAATTCTCTTGTTTACTCACGTTTTTGATTTTTGGGATTGCAGGAATTCGCACTGCATCGATCGTTGCCTACCTTGCATCGATCGACACAAGGCGAGAACAGTGATGCCAAGATCTGAGACGTTCAATAGGTTCCACTCTATGGAGCCTGTGATTCTGATTCGCGGTAAAAACGGCGTTCTACGAGACCAAGAGGGTCATATATGCAACGCAAAAGGTCAGAAACTAGATGGGGAAGGAAACCCCATCTTGCCAGATTACCATGAATTGGTTGGGCAAGTAGCTGAGATGAGAAATAAGATAGATGACATCCACAACGTCCTACTGAGGGAGAGACAGTTCCGAGCACATGCAGAAACTAAAGGATTTGCAGAAATAAATTATATGGCTGGAGCTGATTTTTATGGACATACATTTGGACATCAGATGAGGCAAGGTTCTAGGCATGCTCAAGGATCAAGAGATTATGGTTATAGACCCTGCCTAGCATCTCCTGTACCTGCACAGAGGAGCAGACTAGAGATCATGATGGAGCAATCCATTGCGGAACAACAACAAACCACAGCGTCTTTCAGCTCAAAGCTTGAGAGCTTGTACACTAATCTGAATGAGAAATTTGAGTCCTTGAACACTCATATGAAGTTGCTAGATACACAGATGGATCAAATTTCAAGTCATACCACAAGGGAGAATACTCAGGAAACCCGTATCGTTGACATTCCTATTCAGGTTGACCACATGATGGATCACAGACCATATCTAGCAGTTAAGGCTATGGAATTTGTGGAAAACAGAGAGGAGTCTGATATTGAATACCCTGAGTTTGAGAGCTTCGACGGACCTGACTCAACAGAAATTGACATGGATCTTTTGGCATGGATAGTTCAGACTGATACTGGACCCAGTCAGGAGGAGAAATTTGAGTTTGAGATTGCTGAATTAGACCAGGAAGGTGATGGACCCGAGACTGTAGTTGAAACTCGAGCTGAGACAACAGCGTCGATCGTTGCACCACATGCATCGATCGTTGCACCCCGTAAAGGACCAGTTTCACTTATACCTCGTGAAGTTACTAAGGAAAGAATTTACAAACCTCCAATACCATTCCCCAAAGCTCCTGTAAGGTCTAAAGATGTTGTTCAGTGCACATTAGTGGTTGACAAGAAGATGGTGGTTCCACAGGAGCCTACTCTAACATCTTCAAAATCTAAGGCTACTCATAAGCAGAAGGCTCCGAACATTAAATCTCTGCCAAAGGTAAAGCATAAATCCTCTAAGTTTAAACCCCCTGACTCGACTGTTTTGAATGCAGGAAAGAGCTTTAAACCACCCAAATGTCGATCCCACCCTACATTCCTTCCTACGTTCCTTGGACGACATCATGCTGCTACTGCCTACACACCACCATGGATGATAAGGCATTCACAGAGACACTCAAAGTCTCTGTTGAAACCTCCATGAGTCTGACCTCTTTCCAAAAGTCAAGCTAATGACTTAAAACAAGCGCTGAGTGGGAGGCAACCCACTGCTAGGTTTAATTATTTTTCCTTTTCATTTTTGGTATTTTTCTTAGGATTTCACGTTTTATTTGTTTTTGCTAGTTTTTAGATACAGAACACAAGGTCTGGAGATGTGTGCCGATCGTTGCTTACATGTGCAACGATCGTTGCAGTTGGGTTAAATCGAAAATTAAGGTATGTCGCGCTAAACCGGAATCAATCTGGTTCAACCAGCATCGATCGTTGCTACTATGCAACGATCGTTGCACCCACGACCAAGGTAAGTTACCTTAAACCCTTTTTCTCTCTTCCTTCTCCATTTCCTCACCGCCGATAACACCGAGAGCCTCCGCCTTAAATCATCATTTCTTCATCGATTTCTTTGATTCAAAGCACTATTTCACTTATTTTTGCACCCCCAATCTATTTCTCCTACCCATTTCTCACGAAATCAAGGTAATGTACTTCTATTTGATAATTTTCGGATTTCACTTTTAGGGTTTTAGAAATTGGAAATTTTGATCATAATTGATGAATGCATGTTAAAATGATTATGCTTAGGGTTGTTTAGTGATGGATTGTTGTCGATTTTGCGGTTGATTTCACGATTTTGGGACGATTTTGTTGACTGTTGATTGCGGCCAGAATCGCCCAGCAACGATCGTTGCGCTTGTGCAACGGTCGTTGCTCGACGATTCTGGGGAAATGTTCGAAAACACGAAATCGCCTTGCAACGATCGCTGCCTTAGTGCAACGGTCGTTGCACGACGATTTCACAGAGAGTCTGCCGTGACTAATTTGCTTAAATTTCTGTTTTGCAGATGGCAACTCAAGATCAACCCCGCAAGCGCAGAGCAACAGCCGTAAGCGCCTCACGACAGTACATTCCGTCACCAGAGTGGCTACACAGGGATTCTGATCCTCCAGAGCCATATCAGTTGGTTCATGCAACTATTGGGCCACCATGGCCAAGAGCAGATAAGGCTCGGATTCGGACTGATCGCGACTGGAGTAAGGGTATCAAGAAGATGCTCACTACGTCTGATTTCACAGAGAGGCCGCTACACGAGTACTGGAACGAGTACGACACACTGCTATATAACGGTTGGTGTGGCATGGAGATAGCGCCAACCAAGTTTGCGGACTACTCGACTTGTCATGGTTTCGGCATAGACAGACAGGTTATGCAGAGGCATTGGTCTGGGGACAATGCCAATGCAGCCTTACGATCTATACCCAGAGCTGGTGAGGCAGCTGCTTGCCACATGCAGGGTTGTATACCCGAACCCGGAGAGCAAGAGTGCTCAGGGAGGCACTTTTACTTTCATGTGTCTTGGCGCCAGGTATCGAGTGCCCCTTCTCGATATCTGTAGGATCTATGGGTTTAGCACTGAGCAGCCGCGCACCGATATGTCCCTTCCATGGGAACCAGCAGAGGCTGCGCAGTTTTGGAGTACATTGGTGGTGGACGGTATCACTCACGGACTACGCCAGTGATTCAGGTCAGGCATCCGGCCCTCAGGTATGTCTTGCGTATCTTGGGACGCACTCTATTGTGCAAGCATGAGGCCAACAAGATGTGCAAGAATGAGTTGGAGATTCTATTCAGAGGACTGAGGGAGCAGTTCAGGGGTACCGATGTGAGAGACCCAGCTAAGAAAGTCAACCTGGGAGCCTTATTTGCCCATCATCTTTGCGAGCTGCAGAAGAAGCCTTATGACGGCGTACGCAAGGAGACAGTAGGGAGTCTTCTTACTCCTATTTTCAGACACTGTAGGATCCCTATGGAGGATACAGAGTGCATCACTGAGAGAGAGTTCCTGGATCTCAGTCACTTGCAGAGTGCTACGTGGCTGAAGGAGGGGCGAGTGTGGGTTTACTTCGACCCTGAGGATACACAGTATGGTATTGATCTTCCTGCTGCTGGGCTGACTCGGATTGATACCATTGATGCTTTGAGTTTCCGCCCTCCTGCCAGAGCTCGACGCGCAGTGCCTACTATGGCCCACCCGCTGGGAGAGCCTTCTACGAGAGCCTCATCTTCCTCTGCACCTGCTGCTGCCCCTGCTACACAGGACATCGGTCCATATCCAGCCCCGTCTATGCCTGTGCGTGAGATGTCTGAGGGTGATTGGAGAGAGCGCCATGAGGGTATGTTTCGGACCATTTGGGGTTTCCTTCGCAGCTGCACTTGCAGGAGACAGCCACAGGTTCACCAGCCCGTCCCAGGACCTTCTCGACGCAGACGACGATCTCCGACTCCAACCTCTTCGAGCAGTATTGATCGCATAGCTGAGGCAGCCAGTGACGATGAGCGATATGGTGGGATAGATGATGTGAGCGAGTGAGATTTATCTCCGTTTTCAGACATTCGGTTCTGTACTTTTTATCCTTTTCTTATTTCTCTTTGCACTTTTTCCTTTTGATTTTTAGGATGCTTTTTGTTTTTGGATGATATGTTTGATATGCTACGCTATTTGCTTCGATTTTACTCGATTTTCAGTGTTTCTAGCTTGCAGGATTCGAAATTTGATAGATTCCAACGGACTAACCTGCTAACATGCTGGCTGATCTGATGCACGCATTGCAACGATCGTTGCTGATATGAGCAACGATCGACACTCAACGAAAAATCGCCTAGCAACGATCGATGCACTATGTGCAACGATCGGTGCTTGAACGACAGAGGTAAAATACGACATAACTCAAACAAACCATTAACAATTTTTATTTTTACCGATCCTTCGCTTGACACTACTGGGGACAGTGTGTCTTAAGTGTGGGGGAGGTGCTACTGACTTATATCTTTCTGTTTTCTTAAGAGTCAGTCCATTTTTCAATTTTGGTTTTGTTGAGTCAAAATGGTTTAAGTAAGAAACAGTGAATTTTTGAGAAGTTTTAACAAGACTTGCAGGAACTTAAGTAACCATTGAGATGAAGTTGCACGATCTATCTCTGACTATTAGAAAACCCAGACACAGATCAACCTACTGGGAACACCCATATTACTTCAGGTATCAGAGGATCCTTTTACTGACTTCAATTTAATACTGACTTAGATTTCTCACCTAAGGGCTTAGTATACTTTGTGTCGGATTCCCTGTTAGTTCTGACACAGCCTGTCAACCTATCCTATTTAGTTCCCTTCTCCCCTTCTATAAAGTAAAAAATAAAAATAATAATAATAATAAATTGAGGATGAGTTAGTAACTCCGAAGTGGTCACAGGAGTGGTAGAAACCCCTATTATCTCCTGTGCGATCCATGGAATGTGTCCAAAGTACACCCCATAACGGGAAGAACACTGATAAAAAAAAAAATGATACCCAATGTGGGAAAAAATCAGTTGTTAAAGAAGGGAAAGAGAAGAAAGGGACTAGAAAAAGATAGTATGGTGGTCTAGAGCTGATAAGGTAAGAATCCATGTGCCCTTTGATCGATACTCCTTAGGTGAGACCGCACTTAAATACTTGCAGAAGTCAGTAGGGAGAATTTGAATGCTTGAATGTGATTGTGGAGTTTACTTAGGACAATTGCTAAGTGTGAGGGAAGTATATGTTGGTCTTGATATCCTGTGATTGATTCTTGCAGTGGTTTACTAAGGGGAATCTGAGTGTTGTTGCTTCTATGACGAAAAGAGTTTCTGAAAGTTTTCAAACCTCTTGACTACATTTAGTTCTTTGTTTTGCTTGAGGACAAGCAAGAGCTAAGTGTGGGGGAGTTGATATACCATGGATTTTAGGGTTTTTAACCATGGTATATGTGTCATTTATCGAGTCTTTTACTATGTTTTAGAGTCTTTTCAGGTGTTTATTAGGTACAAGCACATTTGGAGCATATTTGGTGATTATGGCACTTTCTGGAGCTAATTAGAGTATTTGGCCGAGAGATAGACTTCACTGTCAATATTTCAGAGCTGCAACGATCGACACATTCATGGCATCGATCGTTGCACCAGCGAGATGGGCCAAACGACGGTTTAATGAAGAATAATGAAATTGCAGTTCTGCCCAGAAGTTCCTGATATTCACAAAGAAGCCCCAAAACGTGTTTTAGGAATATAATTAGGTTTTACAGCCACTTGTTAGGCTAAGCTTTTCTGACGTTAAGTTTTACTCAGAGAGAGAGTTGAGGGGCTGATCCTGATCTCGAAAGAGACTTGATTCTGAACCCCAGTTCTTACTTGATTATATGATATTTGGTTTTCTACTTATGATATTTTCTGTCTCGATGAATATGTCTAGTTTACCTGTTAGGTTGAAGGATTCTCATTAGGGATTTCAGAGAATTATAGTTAAATTAATCTGTAGAGATTCATATCTGCTAGTTCTTTATCTAAGTTGTTCTTAATGCTTAATCTGAAGTAGCTAATCAGATATTATGATGTTAGGTTGATTAATGCAGCGGAAGTTGGTTAATTTAACTAGAAAGAACCTAGATAAGCAATTAAACTTCTCGCAAACGGAAGTTTGGTTTAGGTTAATTGTGAACATATCAAACTTGGAATTAAGGCTGGTTTAATCTGTTAGTTCTCGCAAACGAAAGTTTGGTTTGCTGCACTTAGACTTAGAGAATTATCGCAAAGGAATTTGGTTAATTCTATATCCGTGTTTGAGTTCTAGAACAGTTATTGATTAGATCTAGATAGATTAATTACTTGCGTTCCTGATTTCCTGAGAACTCCTGAAACCTAACGCTTCGCCCTCTTGCCTACAAACTCGCTTGATTTGCTTGCTATTTCGTTTACTGTTTTCACATCTGCTTCGCTTAATTAAATCTGAACTACTAATAATCTATTGTGTGACTGAGAGTCCTTGTGGGATTCGATACCTTATATACTACGATTGCATTAACTGTGCACTTGCAGTATAATAGGGATAAAACTATACACCTATCATGTCTCGTGAATACCCTGCCCATATATGGGAACCCCATTAGTATTCAATATTTAGGATATATATTTACACCTTAGATGTTATATTCTAACGTTGTGGATACCTTTTCAAATGCCATTGTATCCTTCTTGACGCCGGTCGTATCCCATGATTCGTCTTTGCAAAAGCTTTCGTTTCCTCTTACGATTGAAATAACAAAATGTAGATAAATGTAATGAAAACTCAGAATGTGATAGAATAATACAAAACTCATCCAAATGTATTCATAGTAACATGTCATGGTGGATTCAAAGACATGTTGGATTATATGTGTGTTCATGGTTCAATTAACAGATTGCAACCTAGCACATATAACTCAGATCTAGGTTCTTGCAGAACGAAACACAAAACCAAACCTGATCATTACCTTTCAGATTGCAGCGGATTGATGGATGGTAATGATGAGATCAGCTAGAACAGATCAGATGCCTGTTCCTCCTTCAGTATCCACACTCTTACAAGCCGGGATGGTTGCTAGACCAAAGCAATGGATTGATCAGAGAGAGAAGAGAGACGGCTCAGGTTTTAGGTCGCAGACTATTAGAGTCGAAATTATAAGACGACTCATATAAATATCGACTCTGTCATAAAACTAAACCGATATCTCGGTTTCGCAACTGTGTCGACCGACACATACACTTGTGTCGATCGACACAAGTCATTTGTCTCGATATGGGCCCAAGTGATTAAACTAACGGCCCAACTCTCTGCACAAATACAGTAAATGCCTTGCATCTTACCGTATTCATTCCATGTTAACTTTCCCGTTAGCTATGGTGTGTGACCCTTTGGGATCATACAATACTGGTAATAAGTCCTAAACTTATAGATCAAGAGCGGACTCTAGCAAGTCATCATGATCACCCAGTATTTATGACTTATGTCTGATCTCGACATTTATCATACTTTCTAGAGATAGTACGGTAGATTTCAGGACATTCCCAACAATCTCCCACTTGTACTGGAATCCTACAAAGGACATTCCCAACAATCTTCCGATTGTACTGGAATCCTACATTCCCTAGTCCTTTTGTCTTAATATCTCGATCTGGCATAAGGCAAGATGCGTGTCATCCTTATATAGCCAGACCATGTTTATCGGACCAGATTTGATACTGACAATGCAAACGACTTGGGCAAGTCCGTTTGGGAATGGCCATTCTCTTACCAGCTATCAAATCTCCGATTGGCCTAGAGATATTACCTCCGTTAATCGGCAGGGACAAATCCCATCTTGTTCCATCACTATGAACTACACAATTCATAATACACCCAACCAAGGTCCGTATAGCTCCCAGTTACGAAACAGCGTTAGACAATGATCAAAGCGCATTACTCCATGTGCAGCCACATGCATGCGAACTCAGGTCTAAGGACTATACTCTATAGTCGTATTTGAGAACCTCTCATGACACAGATATTAATATCTTGTAGAGTTCTCATCAGCGGGCCATGTCCGGTCATATGCTCCCCTACATATACCTATGTGTCGACTTTGATGCCGCGCATCTATGACCCCTCGAAACTTGGTCATAAGTCTCAACACAATCTAGTCTCAAGTGGTTGTTGGTGTTCCAATTTCAACAACCTTCGACTATGGACACTATGATTTATGTCATTTCGTTAAATATGGGGTTTCAGGATCAAGTCTACTCATGTACTTCGATGGCCCATATATAATGACATGAATCATTTTGGAACGATTATTTATATCACAGTTAAAATAATCCAGAAATCATCAGATTTCATAAACATAAAATATTATGTTTACATGAACCTTTCAAAACAACTAAGTAAAGCCCTTTACAAACTCCCACTGAAATTAAGACTACAACTTAATTTCACTCATCCTACAGCTACAGTCCGCGACTCGTGCTTAGGCATAAGGAGTGGCTTCGTTAATAGATTAGCAACGTTTTCATTCGATGAAACTTGCTTATCTACTTAACACCTCTGTCATTTATCTCACAGAATAGGTTATACCTACCCTCAAGGTGTTTGGACCTCTGATGTGCAGCTAGCCTCATTTATGCTGTGAATCACATCAAGTTCAGTGATGAACTCTTCTATCCAAACATCCTCTTTCGCCGCTTCTCAAGCTGCGAAATGTTCAGCTTAAGTCATGGAGTCAGCAACAGTGCCTTGCACCGCCAGTTAGACACAAGATATAGCCGGACTGTGACCAGGAATTATCTTTGTCTATTGGAAACTTGCCTTTCAGACTCTATCGACTTGTAGCACCTCACTTTCTCCGTAAATCAAGAACTTATCCTAAGTATTCCTCAAATACTTCAGAATATTCTTTACGGCAATCCAGTGATTCTTTGCTGGATTTGACTGGTCTTTACTTGTCTTGCTTAACATTAAAGCAACATCAAAACAAGTACGTGTCATGGCATACATGATAGATCCAATTGCCGTCGCATATGGAATCCTATCCATGCATTTAAGCTCAGCAGTTATCGTAGGACACTGTATCTTGCTTAATGAATTGCCATGTGACATTGGCATAAAACCCTTCTTGGATTGCTGATTACGTGTAGGACTTTGTCAATTTAAGAATCCTGACTTTGTTCCTACCAGCTCTTTTGGATCTCTATCTTTAGATCCAAAATCCAAGAACTACGTGGCTTTACCCATGTCAACCATAAAACCAACTCCCAAACCAGTCCTTTACCGACTGCAGCATTGGGACGTTATATTCGAGAATCAGTATGTCATCGACATACACTATGAGAAATGCAATATTGCTCCCACTTATCTTTTAGTAAACGCATAGTTCCACTTCGTTCCTGTTCAAGTCAAAACCTTGACTACTTTAACAGAACGAAGATTCCAACTCCGATATGTTTGCTTCCATCCATGAATGGATCAATGAAGCTAACTTACACATAGTGTAATTTTCGGAGTCCGGGCTTACTTTCGCTTCTTTGAATTTCGCAGGTTCGTCGCTTTCAATGATCATCAGATCATGCGAGATTTCAATGATCATCAGGGTCAACTAATGACGAGAAATCACTCTCGGATTAGTAACTGATTCATTCAGATCTGCGAACTTCAGGCTTTACACGTGTAAATTCTACAGAAATCTGTAAATCCATCCGCTGCTCTCCCTCAACAGGTTGACCAGCCTCCTGTATTTCTCGAATTTCTTCGAGTTGTACTTTTACTCCCACTGTTCTTCTTGAAAAGTAACTTCCCTTCTTAGAAAACAGAATGGACGTAAAAGTAACAAGCCTTGGTTTCCCTAGGACAACCAGCGAAGTAGCACAACTACAAATACTCAGTAAAGACGAATTTGGATCGATTCCAATCCACATTTACGTGGTGTCTTTCTACTGATATTGGTAGAACTATTTCAGCGTAAACTTAGATATTTTTAGAGCGTTATTCTTAGAGAATATCATGGAAGATTCGTGTGACTCATCTTTAATCATTTCTAATAAGATCTGATTCTTTCTCACAGAAATACCTTAAGGTTTTTCAGGAGAGTTGAGCTGTGAAACGACTTCACACTCATTCAGATGATCACACCATTAATGACTCAAGTATTCTCACTCGTGATCTAATCCAGAGTCTTAATACTTCTGTCACTCAGATTCTATACCTCATTCTGGAACTCTTTCGACCATGTCAAAGAATTCCGACTTGTGTCTCATCAAATGAACACAGTCTTACTCACTGAAGTAATCAGTAGAGACAATGAAGTACAGGAAATTTTCTCTGGCATTACTGCTCATCGGACCACATACATGAGTATGTTCAATCTCCAATAAGCCTTTGGGCCTTTCTCTAGCTCGGCTAAGATGGGCCCTTTGTCTTTTGGTCCAGTAAGCAGAATTCAAGTCTCATAAGATATCCATTCAAATGAGCCCAAAAGTCCATAACTATGGGGTTTCTGAATCCGACTTACTCTTTGACCAAAACATTTATGCCAAGAAAAATCAGGTTTAATTCATCAGATTTAAACCAATTCGGTATTTATGTTACATTTAGGCACTCTTTGGTTTAATATATAAAACCCATTCCTTGAATAGGGTGCTACAATTATCATTTCATTAAGATCAAAAGGACAAAACTTGTCTTTTATCAAAACGAAAAACATTCAAATTCTTACAAGAAAATGAAAGACAACTCTGCTTAAAGCAGGTACATTGTAGCAATTACTTAATAAAACCAAGCCTCAAAGGTATCTACAAGTGAAAACCTTACGGCTGAGGCAGCATCCCAAGCTCCTTCCAGACACGCAGTTTCACTTGCCCTTCCTTCAACGTTCTACTGTTGCTCAGGCTCTGCATATTATAACAAATATCAGTGCCACAACCAGTATCCAATACCTTTAAGGTATAACTTGAAGTAATAACATGAATACCTGAGGAAGTAGTCTCATACATCGACTTCAACTCCTCATAATCTTCCATGAATTTAATGCAATCTCTTTTCCAATGCCCAGTCTCTTTACAGTAGCAGCACTTACCAACGTAAGAGGTATCTGACTCGGGCTCAGAAGACACACTCTTGCCATGATTCAAAATCTGGACAACTTTGTCTTCACCCTTGTCAGCATTAGGTTTAGTAAACCTACCCTTCTCATTCATGAGATTGTACAGGGTACTCTTCACGTTTGGCTCAACTGTCTTGAGCATATCATGCAGTTCAGTCAACGTCTTCGTTAAGCCTTTCTTGATATAGTTCCTTACGAACTTATCATAGCTTGACGGCAGTGACTGCAGAATGATATCAGTTGCCAATTCTTGGCTAACTGGATAATCCAGTTTCCTCAGGTTATCAATGTAACCCATCATTTTACTGATATGAGGACTTACTGGATGATCCATCGGTAGCTTGCAGCTAGTGAGAGATTTAACCAACTGGTATCTCTCCACTCTTACCTGCTCCTGAAATTTCAATTTCAGGCTGCTGATCATCTCTATTGGCGACTCCATGTTCTCATATTGCTTCAGCAAATCTGAGTCCATGGTAGCCAACATCAGACCACGCACATCTACCGCATCATTATAATGCTTATTCCAAGCATTATATACTGCATGACTGGCTTTGGATCCGATCCTCTCGGGGAGAGCTTTCTCAAGGACATAGTCCTTTCTCTCATGCCTGAGAACCAGCCTCAGGTTCCGCGACCAAGTCAAGAAATTTGATCCGTTCAGTTTGTCCATCTCAAGGACATACCGGATCGAGAAAGTGTTTTGATTGTTTGTGCTTGTCATAGCTGAAATTTAGAGATAAATAGAGTTTTAGTTATTAAGTTCATAAAAGAGTAATCTTAACAACTTATAAGAAAACTCGCATTGTATTCAAAATTTCTTTGTTTAACCTCATAAGAATACAATGATTCCGAGACCCATGTTTAGCTAAATCCAAAGTGGGCCACTGGCCGTCACCCGGAATTAGCTTTACTTGGTAAGCATACACACAGCTAGTTATATCTCATATAACTCTCGGTTGTGAATTGGGCCCAAGGCCCAATACACCAGATGTCTCAAGGCCCGGGACTCCCGATGGCCCAGTCAAGGAAACCAATCTCTTACAGCCAAATAATCACTAAAGTCTGGGACTCCCAATGAAATTAGTGACTATATACTACTTTACTTACGCGAAAACAGACACCTCACACTGTAAGCCATATCTGTAATCAAATAAGCGTTAAGTAGCTGACAAGATTGGAAAGACATCCAAGCTTGATATTGTTTTTGAGGATTTTAAGTTTTATTTCCAAAAATAGAAGATTACTATTTTGGGAAACTTTCTTATTTTAGAAACTTTCTAAATTTAGTAACTTACTAAAAATAGAAATTTCTAAATTAAATATTTCATTAAATATTTTGGGTTGGGTCACAAATTATAAGCCCAATTCTTGGCCCAAGACCATAGAATTCCAGCTGGCCCAATAATTTGACATAACCGATCCGGTTTATTAATTCTGGTCCAAGACCAAATTAACTATCAAAACCATCGGTTATTTACTAAACCAGACCAGCTCTAAATTATTTGGTCCAACCAAATCAAACTTAGACCAGCCTTCGGTTTAGGTTAAAATTCAATTTTATGAATTTCAATCCGGTTTAACCAGAAATAAAATTATTTCCAGCAAACCGCGATTTGGGTTAACCGCTTGAACCACCAATTAAATTGGATCGGTTCAGTTAAGTCCAAAACCGGGAAGAAACACCTTGTGTTTTAGCCAATTTTGACCTAACTTGCGGTTCTGGCTAAAGTAGACAATGAACCACAATCGGATTGATCGGTTCATTGTCTCGGTTTAGGGAAAGATGAACCACGAAGCTCGGCTGAACCGATTGGCTACTCGCGGATCATCTGCATCGCCTTCGTATCGATCGATATGAGTCTTTCATGTCGATCGATACTAGCGAGTATCAGCTCGGGTCAATCGGGTCATCAGGACCGCGAGATGTCAATCGGATCGATCGATATCGACCGATACCTCGCTCCCTCGTCGATCGACACGGGCGACCAGATCGCACACCAATGGCTTTCAATCGGATTGATGCGATCTAATTCTTAGGTTTTCATGTTTTCTGATCAAATTTCTTAACCAAATTCGATTTTAAACAGTAAGAACAACCTAAATCAGATTCATAAAGCAAAAACCAATAACCTGGCGCTCTGATACCACTGTTGGATTATATGTGTGTTCATGGTTCAATTAACAGATTGCAACCTAGCACATATAACTCAGATCTAGGTTCTTGCAGAACGAAACACAAAACCAAACCTGATCATTACCTTTCAGATTGCAGCGGATTGATGGATGGTAATGATGAGATCAGCTAGAACAGATCAGATGCTTGTTCCTCCTTCAGTATCCACACTCTTACAAGCCGGGATGGTTGCTAGACCAAAGCAATGGATTGATCAGAGAGAGAAGAGAGACGGCTCAGGTTTTAGGTCGCAGACTATTAGAGTCGAAATTATAAGACGACTCATATAAATATCGACTCTGTCATAAAACTAAACCGATATCTCGGTTTCGCAACTGTGTCGACCGACACATACACTTGTGTCGATCGACACAAGTCATTTGTCTCGATATGGGCCCAAGTGATTAAACTAACGGCCCAACTCTCTGCACAAATACAGTAAATGCCTTGCATCTTACCGTATTCATTCCATGTTAACTTTCCCGTTAGCTATGGTGTGTGACCCTTTGGGATCATACAATACTGGTAATAAGTCCTAAACTTATAGATCAAGAGCGGACTCTAGCAAGTCATCATGATCACCCAGTATTTATGACTTATGTCTGATCTCGACATTTATCATACTTTCTAGAGATAGTACGGTAGATTTCAGGACATTCCCAACAAGACATACTATCTTCCACAAGCTTTTCTCTCGGATTTTGTAGTCCTTCAGCCGCAGTGATATTGTCGGGTGGATGATAATCACACTCCGTTCAACTTGATCCCCCGGCTCTGTAGCACTGGCTGCGACCTCCTTTCCATCAAATAACTCTACATTAGTTGATAGTTAGCGAAAGTTGGAAGGCACCATCCTTGCAACAGTCAAAATGGTCTCTAGATGCAATTGAGTTAAACTTTGTATGGATAGGATATAAAACTCGAGAACAATAAATTCATTACCTATATGGCCTTGATCTAAATAAGATTCATCGAGATTGTGGGTAACATGAGCAATAATTGTATTCACATTAACCCAACTTGAGTCGTCGTTGGTAAAAGTATTATCACTGCTATGGAATTAATATTCCCAGGAGGACTATCATAAGAAATATTCTTGACACCTTTGTTAAACACTGAAGTAAAAACAGACTCTTCATCGCGGTCAATGTGTTATTTTGGATGGGACTGCGTAGACGATGGTTCCAAAGGAACTTGTAGTACTTGAACGCTAACCTTCGTTTTAGGGGCGTTATCTCCTCTTCTTGTTTTCTTAATCTCTGAGACATTTCCCTAATTGTATTCTCTACCCAAGTCTTAAACTAGTCATTGGCAACCGAGTCAGTCTCACTATTGGTTATGTCTTCAGGTGGTGTGTTGTGTTCAACAATAAGTCTCAGAGAAGAGTCACCACCAGGCCAATCATGCTTTTTGAACTTGTGTTGTCTCTCCAGGAGATTTTAAGATACAAAACCTTCTTGTCTTTAATCTCTTCACACCATTCCCCCCATCCTTCATCCGATGGAGACACTTCCGGTTTCATGTAGGGGACCAAACTCACCTGTGTACAGATAAATGATGAATGTTAGTGGATAAGAGGCGATGAGTATATATTTGATGGGTTGTTCGAGAAATAATGCACTTGAGGTCCGAACTCGATGTCAAGTACAATATCACTACTTAACCAGTTGTTCTTGGGGGTATTTTGGAACGTAATATCCATGAAGCTAAGAGTTTATCCATGGTCAAGCATCCTCTCCAAGAATCCTGGAATACAACATAAAGCAAGGACTTGATATACAAGTGGGAATCCATACACAACTTTCGTTTGTTGCTGCAGCTATGTTCTGAATGTTTGGATAGGATCATCACCAACTTTACCAGATCTCGGGCCAGGTTTGATTGAGTTAATCGTCTTCAGGCAAGACTCACGCCCCCTTAGATAGCATAGAAAGAACTGCACATCCCTCAACATCTCAACATGCTATGGCATCGCCTATGTTGATAATGCACTCCGGTGTCTACTAATTAGCACTTCATCGATAATGAACAAGTTTCAAACTTTTCGGACCAGGCAACTTTGGATCATCAGATATATGTAATCCTCAATGTGAAAAACTTTTCCCACGCAGATATTGATGTGATACTGGCCAAGGCCGTGATGGCTTAGTCAGAATCAAGTCCCAAAATGCTCACTTCAAGTTGGCAAAGATAATATTCCCCAAATGACTCGTGAAGACCCAACAATGAGTATTAAACTCAAGGCCTTATACTTGCTACGATCCAACAAAGAAGATAGGCGATGGAAGCTTTATGATGAAGTTAGTGTAGAACCAATGAAGAGTATTTTAAACTGAACACATGAACTATTTCACCACTCACAACACTCTTTGGCTTGATAAAAAGGTCACACAAAAGGTTGTGGAATACCTCTTGATTCACTGTTTTGATAACTTAGATATTACACACTACACTACAAGAAATTCGCGTATTAATAGCTGCCGAAAAACGCTATGTATCGATACGATAGCGTTGTGTTACCCG
The DNA here is from genome assembly GCA_030180135.1 of Orychophragmus violaceus. Classification (NCBI taxonomy): domain Eukaryota; kingdom Viridiplantae; phylum Streptophyta; class Magnoliopsida; order Brassicales; family Brassicaceae; genus Orychophragmus; species Orychophragmus violaceus. The sequence continues at coordinate 68,184,499 of CM058239.1, forward strand.
CTATATCATCGACCGCGATAAAAAGTCTGGCACTTTAGATAGCGATTTTTGTAAATGCTATGGTATATATTTTAAAGATAGCGTTTGCAATAAATGTTATGTTATATATTTTAAAGATAACGTTTTCAATAAATGTTATGGTATTTATTTTTAAAGATAGCGTTTTCAATAAATGTTATGGTATATATTTTTAAGATAGCGTTATGAAATTGTCATCTATATTTAAATATATAAATTTTATAATATATATTTTGGTTATCAATTTCAGATTTTGGTTTTTTTTAAACTAATTTTCTGAAAATATTAAATTTAAAAACGAGTAAATTGAAGACAAATATATTACAAAATTGTTAAGATTACAAAGCTTGTTTCAAGTCTCAAATAAGCTTAAAAGGTAAAACAAAATTGACCTAATGACTAAAGCACAAAAAAGCTTCGAAGATTCACTTGTATCGATAAGCTAATTCTGTAAAAATGCTTGTGAATCACATCGTCTCCTCTAACAAACCCAGCAGCTCGTCCAAAGTTGGGGATGAAACCCTTGTAAACTGCCATAGGACCCTGTAGTGGAAATACTCAAAAGAGTTATTAAATATCTTCTGAGGTTATGTTTAGAATAAGATCTCCAGAGAGAACAGAGAAGAAGAGTTGCTTACATCGGCCTTCAGCGTTTTTACGAAGCAGTCAATCGTGCCTTTGTAAGAAGGATCTCCCATCATTCTTGACTTAACCTGTGCCACACAACCAAATTCAAGAAGAAAATCAGGAATTTTTATGAACAAACTCATGGTTTAACGTCATGTGTAGATATCATACCACGTCAACAGGGGAACCAATGCAAACAGCAAAGAATCCAGCGCCTGAGAGTTATGGGGCTTGGCATTCGAGTCACATCAGATCGACTCCTTGACAGAGAGGATCCTGCCAACAAACTACCTCGTGTCAATAACAAACAGAGTTGCATAAGGTGTAGACAGTATAAAATAACTTTGACTAGTGCACAAACCAGTTGCAGAGGGAAATAGTCATTACCATCAAGGTGTGGTTTATCTGTAAGCAACTTGTTCCCATTAACAGCAGTTCCTAGATCAAATAACTTGTTCCCATTAACGTGCAGAAATTACGTATGTAAAGCCATCTGCAAGAAGATTATTAAGTACTGTTTGTAAAACAAGAACATATCGCAGCCAACTCTAAAGAAAAAAGAAGCAAGTACTGCGTCGATTTTCATCAATGATAAGCTTAGTAAAAGAGAATGTAGGCACAAAAACAACTAATTTAGAGTGATCCGAACCAAACACATGAATTAACAATTGCTACAGAACAAGCATGAAACTGCAGATAAGAAAGTCTAGAAGACATAATTTAGAATCAGAATCAAACTAGAAATCCTCAAATTCTCAGGGATTTCTTCGATCCTTAGACTTGCACAATTTAAATCAAGCATCATGGATCTAAAATTAACCTGAACTCCACCGTCTGAAGCAGCACGTGGCTGAAGGATAGGACCTGGATTGGACCGTTCAACGGCGACTTGGATCGGAACACCAAAACCTTTCCTTTGAAGTCCAGTTTCACGGAATCGCGGCTGATTATCTTCCTGGCCTTTATCTCCGTTGCCGGAGACTGTTCCACTGTTATCTCCATCACCATCTTCATCTCTCGCAACTCCGTGCCCACCATCGTTATGCCCGAGCCCAAATATCCCCGTTAACTTCTTTAAGAAACCCATCAGGCCAAAACCCAGGAAAATCAAACTCGATTACAAAGTACAAACTATCATAGATCTGAAATGAAGAGATGAAGCTTTCATAGATCTGAAATGAAATGTTTGATACAAAAAAATGGGGAGAAGTCTTACGGCTGGTGAGATGAGTGAAGGAAGAAGATGGGACACATAATTAATTAGGGTTAAAAGAAATGGACGGCTGAGATTTAACAATAGATGGAATCTAACGGGTCAGAGTGTTATCCATGTGATAAAATAATAGCCAATGACAAAATTAGTTAGGTTTAATTTATGTATAATACTTAAAATGAATTTAAAATTGGAATCAAATTTAAATTTAAAAATTTAGTGTTTATGATTAAGGGTTAGAAGTTTAGGGTATATGATTTATATATAAGGTGTAAGGTTTCAAATCTTAGGGTTTGTATCATAAACCTAATAGATATAATTATATGCTGATATACTAAACTTCAAATTCTATATCCTAAACTAATTAGTGATATTTAATATTTTGTGTATGATTAAATGTTTAGAATTTTAGGGTTTAGATTTTTGTTTAGGGTATAGAGTTAAGGTTTAGGAGATTAGGGTTAGAAGTGTAGGGTTTAAGTCCTTAAGGTATATGATTAAATGTTTAGAATTTTAGGGTTTAGGTTTGTGTTTAGGGTATAGAGTTAAGGTTTTAGAACTTAAATTTTTAGTGTTTATGATTAAATATTAAAAGTTTAGGGTTTAGGGTTTGTGTTTAGGATATACAATTAATGTTTTAGTGTTTAGGGTTAAGGGTTAGAAGTGTAGTGTTTAAGTCCTTAAGGTATATAATTAAATATTTAAAATTTTAGGGTTTAGGTTTGTGTTTAGGGTATAGAGTTAAGGTTTTAGAATTTAAAATTTTAGTGTTTATGATTAAATATTAAAAGTTTAGGGTTTAGGGTTTGTGTTTAGGATATACAATTAATGTTTTAGTGTTTAGGGTTTAGGGTTAGAAGTGTAGGGTTTAAGTCCTTAAGGTATATGATTAAATGTTTAGAAATATAGTGTTTAGGTTTGTGTTTAGGGTATAGAGTTAAGGTTTTAGAATATAAAATTTTAGTGTTTATGATTAAATATTAAAAGTTTAGGGTTTAGGATTTGTGTTTAGGATATACAATTAATGTTTTAGTGTTTAAGGTTTAGGGTTAGAGTTGTAGGGTTTAGGGTTGAGGGTTTAGAATTTAAAATTTTGGTGTTTATGATTAAATATTAAAATTTTAGGGTTTAGGGTTTGTGTTTAGGGTATATAATTAATGTTTTAGTGTTTAGGGTTAGAAGTGTAGGGTTTAGAGTTTAAGATTTTGTGTATGATTAAATGTTTAGAATTTTAGGGTTTAGGTTGGTGTTTAGGGTATACAAATAAGGTTTTAAAATTTAAAATTTTAGTGTTTATGATTAAATATTAAAATTTTAGGGTTTAGGGTTCGTGTTTATGGTATATAATTAATGTTTTAGTGTTTAGGGTTTAGGGTTAGAAATGTAGGGTTTAAGTCCTTAAAGTTTGTGTTTATGGTCTAGAGTTTAGGTTTAGATTAAGATTTAAAAATAATTATAAATTATTTCAAATTTTTTACATTTGTATATAATTAAACACTCATTAATTTATATAAAAATATATTTTTTTTTGTTAATATTGAAGGAAAAAAGAGAAACCTTATGTTGTTATAAAAAAAAGTTGAAGGGAACAAAGTAGAGAGAGGGAAACTAAAAAAAATTGGAGGGAACAAAGTAGAAAGAGGGAAACTAAAATATAAGGGAGGGAAGTAGAATTTTTTGGCGCTCATTTTCTAGCGTCAGTTATAGATAGTGTTTCATGTCAAACCGAGTAAACATAGCGTTTATATTTTTGTAAACGCTATCTAAAATACAAGAGTATATCAACCATAGCACAAACACTAAAACGGTATCTGCAACTGCTATTAATACTCGAATTTCTTGTAGTGCTAAGAAATCGCAATATTCACAAAGGAACAAAGAGAATCACTCTCTAAAATCAAAGAAAGAAGTTTTTATTCAAAAGATGGTTAATATTACATATTATTTTCTAAATATCTTATAGGAAAGAAGAGATGAGAAGAAAAAGAAAAATGAGAAGACAAAGAAAGATGTAGAAAACTAGAAAGAAATTGTAGAAACCTATGAAGACTTTGACTAAGACCAAAGATCATAATTAACCTCTTTGTTGAATAACTCACTCGTGTAAGTGGTCTCTTCAGATCCAAAATGGCGTGGGTTTCTTGGGCTTCTTGCTGGAAATCCGTCGTGAAGTTTGTACAACCCCAAATGATCCTTTCATCCTTTTATCTCTTATTTGATCCAACTTAAGATACATTTCTGGCTTTTACTGAATTGATGCTTCTTTGAACTCCTTGATATTCTTAGGCTTTAGTCTTGACTATGGCCCATCAGAAATGATCATTAGATCATCAAAAACAAATAAGGCTAAATTTAGACTCTCGGGTGGTCAAACTAGCTCATTATGGCCGATAAGAAGAATGTCTCGGCCAACTCTTGATCCAGCATGAACCAGGTCACTTCTGTCTTGATCAAAGTACTCAGAGTGGTCATTTGGCTGAGAGAAATGACCACGACCACTTGGAACGAAGCTTATATCATCGTGCTTCGGCTCAGATTCTAAAACTGACCAAACTGGGTAACTTATAGGAAAGAAAGAGAGGAAAAGACAAAGAAAGATGTAGAACTAGAAAGAAATTGTACAAAACTATAAAGACTTTGACTAAGACCAAAGACCAGAATTAACTCCTTTGTTGTATAACTCTTTGACTAGTCTAAGTGGTCTCTTCAGATAAAAAATGGCGTGGTTTTATTGGGCTTTTTTCTGGAAAACCGTCCTGAGTTTTGATCAATGCTATTAAAAATAAAAAATTCTAAAATTTATTTTCAATAACAGTTTGAAAAACCGTGCTATTATATTGTGCTATCAATACGCATAATTTTTGTAGTGTTGGTTTAAGCTTAAAAATGCTCAAGTTGTTCTCTCACCACATTATCTTTCTTTGACCCCTCACAACTTCATGCTGGTTTTCAGTTTGGACAAATCTTTCTGTGTGACTTATGATAATATTTCGGAAGGTCATGTTATGGTTTGCACATCGATTCTGGATATATTAGATCAAAGAGTTTATGATCCTTACACAAAAGTACTTGAAACAAATATTTTGTGCTTAGGATTATAATAATAATGTTATTTGCATAGTTGTCTAGTTGCCATTTTTTCACTATATAGATGTCTTTGGCGTTGTAACCCATGTTGGAAAGCTCCAAAATTATTGGGCATGACCAAAGTTGTAGTTTTCCATTCGCGACATAAGTGAGTTAATCTTAGTCCTATATTTTGATGAGTTGTTTTGTTGTTTGTCTCTAATAATAGTTAGCAATTTATTTTTTCCTAGCCTCCATAGTTTTCAGAGTTTATTGATTGGGAAAGATGGTGAAGAATTAATCAAAAGGTTTTGGAAGGATGTGGATAAACATTTCTTTGTAATTATTAGATATTTCTTCAAAAGACGAGAATCGGGTAAGCATTGAAATTGAATCGGTAATTAGATGAAAACTAGGGATTTGACAACCCCCGCGCACGCGCGGGGGTGTAATTGTTCTTTGTATTTTTTTTGTTTTTGTATTATTTCTCAAAGGTTCTAGTAGCATATTTATGTTCTTCGGCATGTTTGATGTTTTTTAAATCTCATCCATACGGGCTCTAGTTTTTTCTGGTGCAAAAGTAGTAGAGTTTTACTCATGTAAAAATCATCGTCAATTTTTTTCCCACTTTATATATCTTGTTCAAACAAATAGTAAACACAGTAAATTCTGCCTAACATTTTGTGTGCATAAGTCACAATAATACTCTTCTCCGCTACACTCCCGCTCTCTTTTCCAGTTGTTGTTTTTCTGCAAAATAGGTGATAATATGTTTTTCAAATAATATAGGCCGCATCACCAGTATCATTTGGTGTAACACTTTTGCTGCAGCGGAGGCCGGTGCCGTATTCATTAAACTTGCGGCTGCATACTGCACATGAGACGTACATCCAGCCGTTCCTTTGTTGAACATATGCTATCGTTGAGTTGCAAGGGAAATCAACTTCCTGAGACTAACAGAAAGTTGAGATAGTATTAGGTGGGTGGGCTATAGTTGACAACTCTGTTTTATAAGCAAATAATAGATAGAAGAGTGTCTCAGTGTTCATCCTGTTCAGTGGCCTTGGAAATATATGCGTTTAATTCTTTGAGGCTGAGCATTTCCATCTTGTTGATGCTTTCTGCAGTGTCATGCCGTGAAACTGTGGCCCGATCATCAATGCCCCCTGTGGAGAAGTCGTTGATTAAGACATTTGGTACGGGTTTTTGGAGACTCATGATTCCAACCAAAGAGTTGAAGTGATGTTTACGATACGTAATAGAATCGTGAATGTTTTGTGGGCTGCTTTGTACTAAGTAAGTGGCTGACCTGTTCGTGAAATCTTGTATCTCTTGGGTGGCTGTATCGAAGAAGAAGCTTGTGGCTGGAGTGGAGTTGAAGAAGAGATTCCCTTGAAAAGGTTGTAAGTATAGTTGATTAGTTTGCCACCCAAGGGAGTTTCGAGTACCGCCAAACAGCTTCGGGTTGACACTTGACAGTTGTAACAAGCACCATACTGTTGACATGGTTGTGTGATGAGATATGTGACTTGAAAGTGGATGCGGCATCATCCCACAAGGACAAACTGACGGTGACATCCCTGCAGACATAGTAGAAGACGGTTAGTGATTTTCTTGCACATGGAGTACAGCGGAGATAGAGAGCGAGAAAGAAGTGGAGTATCAGCAAGAGGTGATACATAATGTGGAGCACATGTCAGTTTATCAAATAGGCTACTATAGCTTATAAAATAGGCTACTATCTAAATCTTATTTGCTAGAGGTTGATTATGCTTTTATGAATGCAAAAGTTGGACATTAGACGATAAAGCGTAATACCTTTTACCCAAAATTCCTGAGAGTAAGACTTATCTTGTTGAACAACGAAAGCTAACTGCCAACACGCTAAGAACGCAATGAACAAATCAGCCAATATAGCAATATATATTGATACAGTCCCCATACAGCTATGGGAAATATTCTTGTAGAAGGCAGGGCAACTACTGAGTACTGATTTAAAAAATTCAATTTGTACGCTGCACCACTAAAACTTATTTACTTAGCATCTAATAAAAATTTCTAGATTCCTGGCAGTGGAATGCTGAGTGCTTATTATGAAAGACAATTACTGTACCAATTGAAAGCAAATGTTCTACTTCAGTAATGAAACGAACAATGCACAAACTGCCAATCCAAGAATGTTTACCCTCTAGTTCTTCTCGGGCTCATTTTGTCCTTGTAGCAATGTCGTGTAAACCCTCTGTTACCCATAATCTAGGTTTTGGTGGAGAAAGGAAGGAAGGTTTAGAGATGGATGGGTGCAAGGTTAGAGAAACAGAAGATATTATTTTGTTTTGGACACATTCTAACCTCATTTGAAATCAGTCGTTTTCCATTAACACTTTCTGGTACTGACAAGGTCGATGATGAATCCCTGAAACAACACAAATTGTGGCAATGAGATGCACACATGTTATATTATCACATGTGACGGTCTGCAGAAGGTTAAAGTAGTGTATGTCTAATCACCTTGAATAGATCTCAACTTTGGCAACTCGTTTAGCTTCATTCTTCTTTTTTACTTGTTTGTAAAATTATCTTCTGAGCCTTCTGATTCTCCATCACTATCAACCATGTCATCCTTATCATTGTCAGCATCTGATGCAAATACCTCACTTTCATTTCTGCCATCTTCTTCTGACTTCACACCAGCTCCAGCCAAAACTTTGATCTCAAACTTTCTACGCCATTCTCCAATATCATCCCTTTGCAGCAAATCATCATCTCAAGAAACAGACTTTCGAAAACATGAGGTGAAAAGGTTTAACAAACTAATGGACGTAATATGTGAGAAAGACATGTCTAAGTTTTACATCGAATATATGTTACCTTGGGCTTCCATTTGGTTGACAAAATTTTGTTGAGCTTACCAGCTGGTACATCACGTGTGCTATTTTCTGCATCATCCACATAATCATCGAATGTCTCTAGCTTCTTGGTTACATGCAGGATTGAAAAAAACTTATACATCACAATCGTCTACATCACAATCGTCAGAAAGGGACTACAGAGATCAAAACAGTAAAGGAGTAAGAAAAACTCGCAAGATATTACATAATAGCTAATTTCTGACGTTTTTGAGCTTTATCAAACTCCAACACAGTAGACTCAATTGAAAGCTTGAAACCAAATCATACCATCATTTACCGCAGGTGTATAGACTTGTGCAATGATTCACTTGTAGATAACATTTTCTCCGCGGATAGATATGTTTTGATACCACGATTCCAGTTTCGACTTTTTCAACACCGAAGTACTGAAGATTCACATGGATCTTTGATCCTCCTCAATGGGGTTCTTCTACATTTGCTAGAATCTAAAAAGATAGAAAACATAAATGAAAAGGAATTTGTGAATCTAGAATTTAAAAGTAAGGAAAATAAAAACTTATAAAATGAAACAAAATGACCATTACCTTTCCTAAGAAACCTGATCTGCTTCCTTCGGTACCATAGAGAGAATCAACTTAATAGATTGTAGCGTGTAACCTTCCATGTATCAAAAAAATCTTCCATTTTTTGTTCGCCTATAAACATCATAACCTAGTTATAACATATTACTAATTAAACAAATCTGGATAATGGACAACATGCTTGAAGATCAGAGTCAATACATCAATAGTCTTAAACTACATTAAAACTACCCTCATAAACTAAACCGATCCATACTCAAAACTCTAATCGAAACAGAGGATCTCGATCTAAACAAAATCGGATAACACATGCATTCAAGTGGGTTAACAAAGATTAGAGATCATTTTTCTTAGACTTCTATTCAAAATATCCAATAGGTACCATACTCAAACTCTAAAGAAGCAGAGGGAGTCAGAATCTAAGACATTAATTCTAAATGATCTCGATAAAAAAAAATAAGATCACAAAACAGTTATGAGGATAATCAACTTTTACCCTCATAGGAAGATTGAGAAAACATAAGGGATCGAGAAGGGTGTTACCTTTAAAATTTTCAGAGACTGAGAGAGATGAGAAAAGTTGGTCTGTTAAGAATTCATTATTTTGATAGGAGAAGAAGGATCTTTGAATGAGAGCTACTTTTATGTGTGGAGCTGCTGAATATATTGTGTGATATTTATCGAAGATGAAGCAAAGACTTAACCGCTGCGACGATTCCGCTCCAAAAACCAATCGATGTGAGTTTGCGGAAGTGGCAGGTTGGTTTTCTTGGTCATAACCAGAGTATTTATAGAAGACCTGAGTTACCGAGGGGCAACAACAGGAAGGTGAGGAGGCTGTTACCTTGAATGATGATTTGGCTGTAAAAGATAACAGTAAGTTATGTTGATTGAAGCTTTCTGACATTTGGGGGATTTAATAGTTGTTTGTAACGGTGTTTTTGAATTATTTAGGAGGAGGTGTATGAGGAAGGAGATGAATCGGGAAGAAGATGAAATAACAGAGATTAGGGTTTATTCTCGTTAGTGGGCTTGTATGAGTTTAAGATAATGGACGGAAGACTAAAGCTATTTTCAGGTGTTAACGAAGGCCCAATTGTTTAATTTAAAATATGGGACACGTGGCTATGCTAATTGGAGAGAAGAGTCTCTAATTATATAATAGATTATTGTATTGTATATTAAATGTTTAGGTTTATGATTGATTCATATAGCAATTTATCTATTGTATTCAATGTTTACGAAGTTTGTTATTGATTTTTTTAACTTAGGTTATACTTAGCTTAAAGGAGAAGAAGAACTTTCAACAATTATCTATGATCAAACTGAGAATCCTGACTTTGTTCGATTCTTTAACAGGTTGTGTTCATAAAAATATTTCAGCTTATTTATTTGTTATGCTTTTATATATCTTGGAGTAATACATGAATTTCTGTTTTTATACCTTTCCAAATCCGGAACCTGAGCAATGTCCTGAAGAAAATCTTATGTCCCATTTCATATACTAAATCATGTATTTGTGTGATTCTCTTTATGTTTGTTTTAAAAACTTATATATCGGTAATGTTTACAACTTTTTTTTTTCAGAATCAGAATCTCTTATATATGTATAGAGATTTAAATATCATAAAGAATCTTTGACAAATCAATTTTGTGAAGTTTATATTTAGGATTTTGAATAATTAAATGTCTAAGAGAATATGGATTTGGGTTGAATCTTTAAGGTTTAAGTTATAACAAATGGAAACAAATACATTTTGTAAAACTAAATAGCAATTTAATTAAAGTTTACTAACGCAGATATTACTAAGTTTTATTAATTCACATTTCGAATGTGCATAAAATTCGGATGTGTATATTTGCATCCAAATGTATTTACATCCGGATGTGCATATAAAACGATGAATTAAACCTTATATCCTGTTTTGTTTCGACACAAACCGAACAAATAATATAGGTTAACTAACATATAGTGTAATGTACGTACATCCGTGCGAATCTATTACTTAGACTACTGATTAGATTCCATCAGAATTTTGTATTCGTCTAATTTTTCCTATACAATGTTATAATTATTATTCATATGTGTATATAATTATAATTTTATGCATCCGAATGTAACAATTTTGATGTGCATATAAAATTATAAATTAAATCTTATATCATCTCGATCGGAAAAAACTTATATCACGTTTTGTCTTGACACTAAATGAAAAATACACATGAATTAACTAAAAAACAGGCTAATGCCCGTACATACGTGCCGATCAATCACCTAATAAAAAAAAAACAACTAGAAGTCGTAAGATCGTGACCCGACCCGGAATGTTTGCCGGGTCACCGGGTTTACCGGTCCGACCGCGGGTCTGGGTCGGGTTTCAAAACATTGCTTGACACTAAATGAAAAATACACATGAATTAACTAAAAAACAGGCTAATGCCCGTACATACGTGCCGATCAATCACCTAATAAAAATAAACAAAGATACGCCAAACGCATGGGTGTGTGATCCATGGCCCAACCTGTTCCAGTTTCGGGTTATTTCCGCGGCAACCTCTATTCCTATGGACCCTAAGCCGAAGGTCAGTCTTGACATCTCAAGGACTCGGTAAAAAAGTGTTGAGCGAGAGACAAAATACAAGTGGCGCGTACACGCCACATGATAGTTTTATTCAACAACATATGCGAAACACGCACCGGGTATGCACGTGAATCCAGACACGATGTGGATAATTATGAAAATTGTGTAACCCTAAAAGAAATAGAGATTTTTTTTTTCTTTTAATTATTATATAGCTCGAAGGCAAAAAGGAAGAAAGAGGACGCTAACATGCGCAGGATACGAAATTAGTAGGTTAAACTACGCCGTCTCTTAGTCCTTCCTCTTTGGATCTTTTAAACCTACGTTCCTCTTCTTCACCGTAATCGCTCTCGCTCTCTTTCTCTCTCTTCTCGCTTTGTCTCTCTATTTGTAATTCTGTAGCTCCGAACGGATCATCCATGGCTAACTCCACCGCTGATTCTGCCACAGACCTCCGCAACAGGCACCTCTCCATCAATCCACCTCACCAGATCTTCAAAGGTTATTCCGCCATTCATTTGTTTTCCTTCTTCCCGATGATTTTAGGATTGTATTCGAGTCCCCATTCCAATCTCCTGTACTTTTGTACTATAGACACCCTAATTTTTCGAAGCTATTGCACCTCTTCTCTCTCCGATGCTTAATCGTCGAGCGTTTACAGAGTCTATACCCTTGAATCCCCATTTTAATTAGGGTTTTTGATGTCTCTCGATCTCTCTCGATCTCTCTCTGTTTTATTATAAGCTGAGAGCATAAGCGATAGCTTTTACCACTTTTCAGCTCTTGGCCCTGTCTTTGTTATATATTTGGAATAGTTTGAAGCACTGATTGGTAATGGTACCATGAGCTCTATTGCTTGTTACAATTTTTGCTTTCCAAAATCACCTGGATTTACAGACCATGCTGGCGTTAAGTTTTTGTTTTAGTATTTATGTAGATCCATAAGTTGTGGATTGTTTCCATCGTGATGCGAGTAATTTTGTAGTTCATTGGTTTTTCCCCAAAGCTCTTGTGCTAGAGATACAACCTGAATCCATGATGTTTATCTACTATGTCTATGGCAGAGGATTAGAGTTATATTTTGGCCTTGTCTGTGGCTATGTGCAGATATCCAGGGATCCGACAATCCTATTCCTCTTTCACCTCAGTGGCTTCTCCCCAAACCAGGGGAGAACAAGACTGGAATGGCAACTGTGGTAATTTTGCTTTGTGTGTGCAGTATGTTTATTTTGTTTTCTTTCGGTTTTAAATTCACTTTAACGTGACTGGTTTCACTTTTAAAGCAAGCTCAGGCGCTGCATAATAACCACTCGACAGGAACTGGGGATGAGACACCGGATAATCTGAAGAAAAAGGATGTTTTTCGGCCTTCCTTACTTGCTGCAGAAAGTGGCCGCCGTGATGGTTGGCGTGATGAGGAAAGGGATACCTTGTCCACTATCCGGAAAGATCGCTGGCGGAATGGCGACAAAGACTTTGGTGATAACAAGAAGGTTGACCGGTGGGATAATGTGGGTCCTAGACACTTTGGGGAACCACGCCAGTGGACTGATTCAGGAAACAAGGATGCTGGGCCAGAGCAGCGCCGTGGTCCGAGTGACCGGTGGACTGATTCAGGAAACAAGGATGCCGGGACAGAGCAACGGCGTGAGAGCAAGTGGAACTCTCGCTGGGGACCTGATGATAAGGAAACTGAGATAACGCATAACAAGTGGGATGAAGCTGGAAAAGATGTTGAAATCATTCGTGAGAAGGGTCCATCTCTTCCTTCTAGTGATGGAGACCATTACCGGCCCTGGAGACCCTCCCAAGGTCGAGGAAGAGGAGAATCTCTTCACAGCCAATCAACACCAAACAAGCAGGTTACAGCCTTCTCTCACAGCAGGGGGCGGGGAGACAAAACTGCTATCTTTTCAGCTGGGCGTGGAAGGTTGAGTGGTCATGAAGAGCCTCCACATCTAAGATATAGCAGAATGAAACTTTTGGATGTGTACAGGATGGCAGATACAGAGTGTTTTGAAAAGTTTCCATATGGGTTCATTGAGGTGCCTTCCCTTACGTGTGAACAGCCCTCGGATCCTCTGGCTATCTGCGCTCCAAGTTCTGAGGAAGTGGTCAGTGTTCTTTAATTTAGTTTATGTTTTTCTTCTTCCTATAGTATCTCAATTTTCTAATCGTTATACTCATGTTGTTCCTCATAGACTGTTCTGGATGGGATTGAGAAAGGAAAAATAGTTAGCAGTGGTGCCCCTCAGACATCCAAGGATGGCCCTAGTGGACGAAATCCAACAGAGTTTTCACAACCTAGGCGAATCAGGCCTGGTAAGAATTCCGTGAAAGACATCCAGGCTTCTAGTTTTTTGTGTATATGAACAAATGGCGAAATTAGTGAATGCTTTGTTGCAGCTGGAAGCAGAGAAGATATGACATGCACTGCTGAGGAATCTAAAGATGAAAGTGGAGAAACAAGGATCTATTCAGATGATAAGTTAAGGCCTGAAGGTATGTGTTGAAATATTGTAGCCTTCATGCAGCTTTGTTGACTTACTAATTTGGTACTGTTTGAAATAGCTGATATTGGAATTTAGTAATGCGTCCTTTTCTATAGTTATTGAATTTTACAACAAGAAAAAATTCTTTAAGCAGTGTTGTCAAAGGTGAAAATGCTAAGATCTTTTCTAAGTAATATGCGAGTACTTGCTCTGCCCCTATTAGCCTCTCGTATTACGGGTGTTTCTGTCATGTTTGCAGCTTCTCATGAAGGTTATGCTCCTTTAAGGAAAGGCAATGATGTGCAGGGAAACAATCAAGTTCAGTCTCCATGGCGTCAGCCTTCGGTGGGAGAAAGGTCGAGTAGGATCTCACATGATTGGAATGACACTTCAGCTGATAACAGGATGAAATCTTCTGACAGTGTCTGGTCACACCCTAAAGATTCAATAAACCATTCAGGTGGCAATGTGATGGGCTTGCCACAGCCCAAAGGTGAATCAAGATGGCAAATCGGTGAAGATCCTGCTCTAAGAAGGCAGCCATCTCTTGTGTTTGACAGGGAGCGGGAAGTTAGAAAGCTTATGCCATCTTCACCTGAAGAACTTTTGCTCTATTATAAAGATCCTCAGGGTCTAATTCAAGGCCCTTTTTCTGGAACTGATATTATTGGATGGTTTGAGGCTGGATATTTTGGCATAGATTTGCTAGTTCGTCTTGCGAGTGCACCAAACGATTCTCCTTTTTCATTACTCGGTGATGTAATGCCACATTTGCGGGCTAAGTCGGGGCCACCACCTGGTTTTACTGGGGCCAAGCCAAACGAATTTATTGATGTGGCCGGTACACCAGCTTTCCCTGGTGTGGGGAAAGTTCATTCTGGAATGGGTGAGGCTGATATGTTGCAAAATGATATGAGGTATAAGCAAGTTGGAGGGACTGTAGCGGAGAATCGGTTTATTGAATCGTTGATGTCTGGGAATTTGAACAATTCATCTCAAGGTAGTCTTGGCGCAGGACCTTTGATGTATTTCGATAATATCCTTTGTTTCCCTTTTAGTTGCTCAGGACCAGTAACTTTATTCGATTTCTCTGTTTATATGTTGTGTCGGCAGGTGTACAAGGATATGCAGCAAATAGTTCTGGTGGGTTGTCTCTACCAGTTACTGACGGTGGGGCTGACATGTATCTCTTGGCCCAGAAATTGGAACTTGAACGGCAGAGATCAGTACCTAGTCCGTATTCATATTGGCCTGGTCGGGAATCTCCAAACGTGATGCCAGGATCCGAGAATGTATCAGAGAATGCTCAACAGCCTGCCCGTTCTCCAAGTGCTGATTTGTTGTCCATCCTCCAAGGCGTAACGGATAGGTCTTCTCCTGCTGTTAGTGGTTCTCTTCCTGCTTGGTCGCATTCCAATCTAAAGGAAGCTGATTTGCACCATGCTAGAAGTTTCCAAACACAAACTCCCTTTGGGGCCCTACAGCAAAACCCACCTTTGGCAGGTTTACTTGGTCAACCTATTGAAAATAATCCAGCTGGCATGTTACCCCCTGATATGATGCTTGTCTCTGGACTCTCCCAAGAACAGCAATCGCTCAATCTGTTGCAGCAGCAACAGCTCTTGTTGCAATTGAATGCTCAGACACCTCTTTCTTCACAGCAGCAGCGTGTATTGATTGAAAAGATGCTCTTGCTTAAGCACCAACAAAAACAGGAAGAGCAGCAGCAATTATTACGACAGCAACAGCAGTTGTTTTCCCAGGTTCTTGTTGATCAGCAACGTTCTCAGCAACGGTTTGGAGAGCCATCTTATGGACAGTTGCAGCAATCTTTTGATGCTCTGAGGCTGCAAGCATCAAAAGATATGACGCAGGTCAATCAGCAGATGCAGGTTCCTGTTTCCCATGAGGAGCGAGGTGCCAACTTAACTGATTTGATCCCTGGAAATCATGCCACTAATCAGAATGTTACTACTTTGGGGACCCATCCTCTGCACCTGCAACACCAACTGTTTGATAATGTTGACTCTAGGATGAGCGAAGGGACAGTTCTTGCAGATCAAATCAATGATAAAGAAGATTTAAAATCAGACTATGAAAGAACAATTCCTGCAGATTACATAAACAGTTTGTACTCAGAAAAGCGTGTCCTTTCTCATGGTTATCATGCTACATTTAACGTGGAAGAACCTGTGAGCTATCCAAACAATGAAAGCGTCACTCCTGAAACATGTGAAAGCGAGTCGCTGGATAAGCAGGCTAAAGACGTGCATGCTGGACAGGGAGAGACCAGTAATGAGTTAGAAATCCCTTCGACAGAAATCAAAAACACTGAATTTTCTGGAGGACAGAAGACTTCTGAAAAGAAGTCTAAGAAGCAACGGGCTAACAAGCAGTCTGCTGACCCGGTTAAGGCGACTTCTAAAGCTTCTCTGCAGGAGGCAAAGAAACCTGGAACAGGAAGTGCTGATGATTCTGAGATAAAGGGTAAAAATATAAAGTCAGCTGACACATTGATAGACAGTGATACTCACCTCCGTAAGAGCTCCCCAGCTGCACCTTCGAACACCTTACTAATGAGTTCTGAAGCTGATTCGGTCAGGGGAGATTCTGGTGTGAATGAGTCTTCACTGCAAAACACACGAACGCAACCGGGACGAGCTTGGAAGCCTGCCCCTGGCTTTAAACCAAAGTCATTGCTAGAAATTCAGATGGAAGAACAGAGGGTAGCACAAGCAGAAGCTTTAGCTCCAAAGACTTTCTCTACTCCTGTGAATTCGGTGGGTTTGGCTTCTCCTTGGGGTGGGATTGTTGCCAATTCAGATCCTAACATCCTCCTGACTCAAAAAAGTGTCGTAAAGCCTGAGAGTGTTCCTGCTCTTAAGGGTAAATCCAGTGACAAAGAGAAGGAAGTAACGGAAATTATTTCTAACGACACATATATGCAAGTCACACCCACTAATGCAGAAGAGTCTTTAGATGATGATAACTTTATTGAGGCCAAGGAAACAAAAAAGAGCCGCAAGAAGTCTGCGAGAGCAAAGAATTCTGGAGCAAAAACCGCTGCACATGTTCCTACTGTGGATACATCCCTCCCAACAAGTTCTGTTGAGAAGGGAAGTTCTCGCGCTGTGCAGCAGCAGAAGAAGGAAGTTTTGCCTGCTATTCCTTCTGGGCCTTCTTTGGGAGATTTTGTTCTCTGGAAAGGAGATACTGTGAACAATCCTCCACAGGCTGCTGCGTGGTCTACTTTTCCCCAAAAATCCACAAAACCTAGCTCACTTAGAGACATCGTGAGGGAGCAGGAGAAGATGACGACCTCATCTCATCCGCCTCCTAGTCCAGTACCTACCACCCAGAAACCCACTCCACCACAGGCTGTTTCTCAATCTTCCTGGTCACGTTCCGCATCTTCTCCTTCACAGGCTGTTTCTCAAACGTCCTTGCAGTCAAAATCCAAAGGAGATGATGACCTTTTCTGGGGTCCAGTTGAGGAATCAAAACAGTATGAATCTCTCACTTGTTCCCTGAGTTTCCAAGTCGTGATATCTGATGATGTTGTGTTAGTAAATATATTCAAGGAGCAGCTTTCCCTTGTAATCTGCAATTTATATTTGTTGATGGAAAGGACTAACTGAGAGTTGTTTTTGAGCACAGGGGAGACTTACCTCATCTTTCAAGTCAAAACAGTTGGGGAGCCAAAAACACTGCTGGGAAAGTAAATGCAGGAAATTCACTGAACCGACAGAAATCTGGATCTGCTGCTGTTCGAGTTTTGTCTTCACCTGTCGTCACTCAGGCGTCCCATAAAGGGACAAAACTCACAGGTTTGCATTTTACTGACAATTCCGTCTCCAAAGTTGTTTCTTTCCTTATGTGTTTATGGTTTCCCAGAGGCGAATGGCTTCAGAGATTGGTGCAGAAGCGAATGTCTCAGGCTTCTTGGTTCAGAAGGTAAAAAGTTCATACTTTCAATTATTCTTTCCCAGTCTAATCGTCCTTTTCGACCGATTGAAGAACACATATATATGATTTTTGATCAAGCATTCGCTTTTGTCAGATACAAGCGTGTTGGAATTTTGTCTGAAGCTATCCCGATCAGAAGCCGAAGACCTTCTGATAGAAAATCTGGGATCGTTTGATCCGGACAATAAGTTCATCGACAAGTTTCTCAACTACAAAGATCTGCTACCATCAGAAGTAGTCGAGATTGCATTTCAATCGAAGGGTTCTTCGGCTGTAGTCAAGACCCGCGATGACTATTATAGTGCCCCTGCAAATGAAGGGTTCTCGAAAGTGGGAGGAAAGAAAAAGGCGAAGAAAGGGAAGAAGGTGAGCTTAAGCGCATCGGTTCTGGGATTTAACGTGGTTAGTAACAGGATCATGAAGGGAGAGATTCAGTCAATTGAGGATTAAGAGGGAGATTGTTTGGATATGTACATTTCGTTTTTGTTTTATGACAAATCTTTGTCTCCTTTTATTTATGGGATGGAACTTGTTTCTTTTTTTCTCTCTCTTAGGAAGTTTTGTTAGACTTAACTTTCAGCTAGACAGGAGGTTGTTGGTGTTCCTCTTCCCCTTTTAGTCGCAACCCAAAAAGAAATATCGGATTATGTTTGTTGTTTTATGTATTATAGACACCCTGTTCACTTTTTTTTGCCGGCTAAAACTCCTTGATATTACCAACCTGCAGACTACATACACCATTGAAAACCAGAAGATATTGAATTAGTACGTTAAACATTGTGCATTTAATAGTTCAAAGAAAAAAACATATGTGCATTTAAGTTACATGTGCCTCCACCCGCAGATAGTACAAATGTAATCTTGGAGGTTAAGGTTGAGGACCTTCCCATTGGCATTCAAATTATCTCCCTTTGTTGTTGTTGTTGTTTCGTAGCGATAAATAAATTCCATGGAGACGGATGTTTCTTCTCTGAAATTTAGAAAAATACTTTCCAATAAACAAATTTTCTTTTCTTTTTTGAAAACTACACTTATTTATTAGTGAAATAGTTAACTTAATTATGAAAATATAATTTCCATAATATTATTTGAAAAGTCAAAATTTTATGTATCACATTGATGTGAGTTTAAAGATTCACACCAATATTTTTTTAGTGATTTAGGGATTGCTCTGGTAAGACTCTCTATGAGTAGACCTCTAAAGAATGAATCAATGAACGAGATTTTATCTATTATTCAAATTATGTCGACCAATCTTGGATGGAGATGAAAATTGTGGCTGCACTCATTGATCGAGTTGCATGCGTATCCTGTCGAAGGATCAAGCCTAACGTAGTTCAATTATTTAGGATCTCAATCGAGATGTCGTTTTTGGGAGCTTAATAACGAGTTCGGAGAGCGATTAAACTCAGTGTGATCATTTGTATCGAATATCGTGTACAAAGACACATTGGTGTGATAAAAGAAATAGGAGAGCTCTTCTCTCCAGCTTGTGTTGAGCTATATAAAGTAGATATTGTATTTAGTTGATAAATCAACCATGACAAACGTGTTGTTTGTGTTGTTAGGCTCACGTTGGCCATAAGTGGATTATGCAGAACTTCATTTATTCATTTGTTAATATTAACAAATCGTAGAGTAATTGACATGATGAGAAGTTGTCTTCTCTTTTGCTCGTACACGAGCTCGTCATTCTCTCTCTCATATAAGTTGGTTCCTCCTCCACGTAAGATGATCCCTCTTTTCTGAGCCACTTCCTTATTTTTTATATTAAGGATTTATCTTGTTGCTAAAGGATCGCATGTTGTTGCAGGTGCTCCTCAGATTTTGGTTAACTCCTCCTTTTTAGGGATGATTAGAAGTTGAGTATCTTTTTAAAGAGATGTAATCAAAGACTTAGCCGTAACATTTGATTTAGTCATTATATTAATGATTTTATTCACTAATATCGATTTGGGCCGTTCGCAAGATTTATGGGCTTTACGGCCATGCCATTCTTTTGGGGCCAGACTTCACAGATCCATTGATCGTTTCAGACTTTTGTCGGATTGGATTTAGTATACTAAATCACGCACCAACAATTGGCATTAATTTTTACAAGGTCAATAATAAAAATATTCTTAGGGAAATAAAATTATTATGATTAATTGTCATTGTTAAAATCTAACCAAATCTAAATTTAAATCAAATTTAAAATTTGTTAAACTAAACGAAAACAAAACCAAACAACAAATGGTTTTTCTTGTGTTAATTTTTGTTGTTGTCAACAATATAAAGAACCTAAGACAATTTAGTTATCTAAAACGATGGTTCACGATTAATATGAACAAAATAACGGTTAAATTTGAGTATTATTTTCTAGTTTATCTGCAACTGTGTTGGTTGTGTGTGAGATATGAGAATTAGTGAAAGTTCTAAATAATTCATTGTCTCTCAAACTCTCAATATTTTTTTTTTATATGGTATCAGTTTTTTTAAAAATAATTGATAAAGAAAAAACTGGAAAAGTCAAACTATAAAACAATATCAACTGATATATTGTTTGGTTATAAAATCAAAGATATTTACACATATACATCAACACAATTATTACATACACAAAATATGTGCAATACAATGAGAAAATAGCAGCAGAAAGAAGTTTAACGATGTTTTTCGAAGAATAGTCTTACTCGCTAACCGATCGAGAAATATCGGTTATTGTCCAACTTCATATTTGCGTTTCCTCTGATGTGATTTGTATACAACATCTTTTGGCTGAACCTTCTTTTTATAAAACGCATCTTGAAACCCGATGTGTTGAAATATGATTCAGGAAGGTAGACACATTGATACTAACAATTCCATACCAAGGTCTTTATGAAGGATCTTGTCTTTGAAACTTGTTTCCTTGATGAAAACAAAATATGCCATGGTCGTTGATGACATAACAAATCCCTTTGGATTTGTGTTAATCTTCGGGACGCTATTAACCAATGACGCCCAATAAAATACATTAAACTAACAAGATGTGTTAGTAATGACCAACATACGACATAAGATGTCGGAACATACTCGGCCTGGTCGCCGAAGAAATCTTCAACCAAGGCTATGAGACAGATCAAATTGTGAATCTGATTAGTACCACCATGGAGACGGAAACAAAATTGAGATCGGTACCGCCACAAGTCTTTCTTCTCTTCATCGGAGATAGATAGATCTGTTTGATTAAGCCTCGTCTCAGTCGCTTGAAATGATAAAGACAAAGCCTGAAAATGAATTGGATTCAATAAATCCAATACCATGAAGATTTGAAAGCCATGAACATATAGATCAAGAGAACCCATAGATAGAAATAAGATGCAAAAATTAATAGAAGAACATAAAATGAAAAAAGGAAGAGTAATGGAGTCCAACCGACGTCGGCGAGGCCAGCGCTGACCAGAAAAGAGTTGCCGGAAATGGTGTTTGGTTTTGAAACAATTTGGTTCTTCGTATTGCTTCAGAGAAAACGTTCTTATTGCCATATTGTTTTACGTCTTGTTACAATATCAATATTAACTTATCAAGAAGTCAATCATATCGAATTCCAAACCCGTTTTTTCTCTTAGTCCTCTCTCCTTCATTCAGAGTGTCTCACTCCTTTGAAGATAAGAATTGTGTGGTCTTAAATCGATCATGTAGCAGAAAATATCTTATTTTCTACTGTTCCTGGCAAGAAACTCTGTGTTCTTCGCTTAGGTTTTCACTGTTTTCATCCTGAATCCTCCTGTAATTCTTCTTGACTTACCTTCGATGTCGACTTCCCTGCACAAAGTATTGTCATCAATGTCTATTGAAGAAGACGATGAACAGTTCGACCTACCAGATCTCCCCCAGTTCAGATCTTGTAGCTCAAATGCGATGAGCATCGTGGGAAGCTTCTAAATCCATATCTCCAGAAGATGTCTAACTTCATCTTAGAGATGCCAAAGAAATGGCAAATTTACGACCGCGTCAGAGGTGTTTCGCACACAAGAGAGAGATTCCAGTTCTTCTTCAAGTATGAGCAAGACATGGATGATATACTGAGTAAGGCAGTCTACTGTTATAATGAATGGTTCATCATATTTGATAGATGGTTGGCAAACCCTCAAGCCGACTATCTTCAGTACATGCCATCCTGGGTACAACTAAAGAACATGCCGATGAACCATTATACTTTGGCATCAATAACCTCTCTCGGCGAGTTTGCAGGGGAGGTCATCGAAGTAGCCTTCGATCCTCTAAAACCGCAAGAAAAGGACTATGTCAGGGTCAGGGTTAAGCTCGATATCACAAAGCCACTCCGTAGATCCAAACTGGTGAACCTTCCTAACGGAGAACAAGCGTCGATTCTCTACTTTTATGAGAGGCTTCAGAAACGTTGCCATGCATGTCATCGCATCACTCATGAGCAATCGAGGTGCCCATGGCTAGAAAAAGAAATTATTGGAGGCGTCTAAGCCCTCACCGTCATTACCGGAACCACATTCCCAGGCCAAAACCCATTATGGCTTCCTTTCGGAAGCAGACCCCCTAATCGGAGTTCTTTCGGAAAGTCATATTGGTATTAATCTACAATCAGGTCGCCCTCGTATCGCCAATGAAGTCTTTGATGAAATGCGGAAGTACTTTACGGTCGACAATGGCGATGACCTCTCGGTTCGGATCCTAAGAGTGAAGAAATCTCTAGCATACATTGAAGGGGATGTTCTAGCCCAGAAATCAATGCTTCGGCTCGAACCACTTCCGCTGGTATCTAATGATGTTGACAAAGGCAAAGGTGTGGTTTTTGACTACGGTCCAAAGATGGCAATGCAATATGATTCTAACACTGAAAGCTCCAAGTTAATGGGTTCTGCCTTTAAAGCTGGAAGATCATTCTATGGTAATGTCATTCCTGTGGAGGTTCTATCTGAAGGCTGTGTTGATAATTTGCTGCCTCATCATAATGAATTTGTTTTTCGAGCTACGGTTAATAAATCTAGTCTCTCTGAGGCTGGGTCTTCCGGCTCTACAGCAAAAATTGTGAAGCCAAGACGCATGCCACCAAAGAGCTACCGCAAAAAACGAGCATCTGATGATCCGACTCAACATCGTGAAGGAAAACAACTGGCAGCTAATACTTCAGTGAAAAGGAAAGCGTTCGAGATTACAGATTCCAAAGCTAATGATACTGGCCGTATCAAAAAAAGGTAGTCCCAATTGAGGGACTGTCCGATATCTAAATGAAGCCACTATCTTGGAATTTCCAAGGCTTGGGCCGTGTTCAAGACTTGACGATTCCCCGGCTCAAGGAGATGCGCCATAAGTATTTCCCTGAGGTTTTATTTTTCATGGAAACCATGTATAAACGCAATGTTTTGGTAGATCTTCAAGAGTGGCTCGGCTACGACCGGGTTTATACTATTGATCCTGAAGGTCATAGCGGTGGACTAGCGGTGTTTTGGAAAAAATCAGTCTATGTTAATGTAAATTATGCTGACAAGAATATAATAAACCTTCAGTTGGGTTATGGGGACGTCTCTCTTTTTGTGACTTGTATATATGGAGATCCCATGATCAGTAAAAGGCAGCATCTATGGGAGAGAGTTTCTCGCATTGGAGTCTCAAGAAAAGGATTCTCGTGTTTACTTGGAGATTTTAATGAGATTTGTAACAATGATGAAAAGCTCGGTGGCCCTTCCCGTAGCATGGCTTCCTTTACTCACTTCAATGATATGCTCTCGTCATGCGGAATGAACGAGCTTCAATCTCTTGGTAATGGCTTCACTTGGGGAGGTATGAGAGGGGATTTATGGATACAAATCAATTTAGACCGGCACTTTCCGCTTTGACAAACGAATCCTTGAAATCCCTAATATCTCGAAAGTTGTCAAGAACGCTTGGACTGGTGCAAAAAACTGGATTGGTAACTCGGAAAGGATCATGAGATGCAGGAAAGCGTTTAGCAAGGAAAAACGTTCCACTCACGGGATATGATTGAACACCTTCAGGTGGAGCTTGAATCCGAACAATCTGCTGCAATGCCTAAGACTTCGGAGATCATTAGGCTCAAGCAAAGCCTCATCCGGGCTCAAAAGGATGAAGAATCCTTCTGGCGCCAAAAAAGCAGGCAGAAGGAACTGAAATCCGGAGATAGGAACACTAAATTCTTCCACAACACGGTCAATGATAATAGAGGGAAGAGATGTGTAGAGTTTCTGGAGGATGATGCCGGACAAACTCATAGATCGGAATTGGCTAAAGGAGCCCTAGCGACCGCATACTATTCTGAGATCTTTAAATCCTCTCACCCGGATCACTTTGCAGATATTTTCCTTGGCTTCAACAAGCGAGTCTCTGATCACATGAACGAGACCCTAATCTGCGAGGTTACTTCGGAGGAAATAAAATTTGCGGCATTCTCCGTCAAACCGGGAAGTGCTCCGGGAGCTGATGGAATTACGGGTTTCTTCTTCCAAAAGTTCCGGAACATTGTTGGTGATCAAGTGACTCTGGAGATTAAAAACTTTTTCACCACATGCCACTTCCCAATGGAATGAAACTTCACCTAGTTAAGCCTGCTTCCTAAGACTATCAATGCTTCCAAGCTCAAGGACTTAAGACCCATCAGCCTTTGCTCTGTTTTATACAAGATAATCTCAAAAATTCTTTTTAGAAAACTGCAGCCTCTCTTGGCTGACATTGTTTCTCCCACTCAATCCGCTTTTGTCCCTGAAAGGCTGATCTCCGACAATATATTGATAGCCCATGAGCTTGTCCATGCCTTGCGCACCCACGACAGAATCTCATCAGATTTTATGGCCGTCAAGTCAGATATGTCAAAAGCATTTGACAGAGTGGAATGGGATTACTTAAGATGCTTGTTACAGACGCTAGGCTTTCACCATGTTTGGATCGACTGGGTAATGTTCTGTGTTTCTTCTGTCTCTTACTCAGTGCTGATTAATGATCAACAACATGGAAAGATCATCCCGGAGAGAGGTCTGAGGCAGGGTGATCCTCTGTCCCCATCGCTTTTTGTATTATGCACTGAAGGCTTAACCCATTTTCTCAACAAAGAAGAAGCTGCAGGCATGTTGCATGGCATCAGATTTAGCGAGGAAGGCCCCTCCATTCATCATCTTTTATTTACCGATGATAGCTTGTTTCTGTGTCAAGCAAACTTGGAAGAGAGCAAAGTGTTACAAGATATCATTTCTCTCTATGGTGAAGCCACAAGTCAGGTAATAAACCTAGAGAAATCCTCCATCTCTTTTGGCAAAAATGTGATTATGGAAGACAGGATGAGTATCCAAAGAACGTTAGGCATCTTTAACGAAGGTGGAGCTGGGTCTTATTTGGGCCTCCCTGAATGTTTCAGCGGCTCAAAAATAGATCTTCTAAACTATATCCAATACATGATGCTATCGAGAACCTCAGGTTGGTATGCTCGCTCTCTCTCGTTGGGTGGAAAGGAAGTACTCTTAAAAGCGGTTTCTCTGGCTATGCCTGTTCATGCCATGACTTGCTTTCACCTTCCCAAAGGCACCATCTACAAACTCTCCAGTGCAATGTCCGCTTTTTGGTGGAACATAAGAAGAAAATGCATTGGGTAAGCTGGGAGAAAATGTGCCTTCCCAAGGATTTGGGAGGTCTGGGCTTCAAGGATTTAGAACGTTTCAATCAATCCCTCCTCGAAAAGCAGGCCTGGAAACTCTTACAAGACCCGGAGTCACTTTTTTCCATGGTCATCAAGAGCAGATATTTTCCCCATGGAGACTGCCTTTCCGCTGTGATTGGTACCAAACCTTCTTTTGGCTGGCGAAGTCTCCTTCACGGGCGTGAACTAATGCTCAAAGGGATCAGTAAATCGGTTGGCGATGGAGCCTCTATACGAGTCTGTATCGATCCATTGCTAGAGGACGAAGGGTTACGGGTACCATGGATAAAGAACACGCTCATTGACCTTAATTTAAGAGTGTGCAACTTAATTGATGCGGAGCACATATGCTGGAATCTCCCCCTGCTCAATGACCACCGGCTTGCCAGCTATTTGACCTCTTCTGTCGCTCTCCAAGAAGAAGCTGCACTCCCTTCCATTAATGGGCTCAAGGAAAAGGTATGGAAAATCTTAACAGCTACAAAATCCGTTCATTTCTTTGGCGGGTGCTTAGTGATGCTCTTCCGGTAGCACATAACTTCATTGTGAGAGGCATGAAATCTGACCCGCATTGCCAATTATGCGGTCTTGAGGTTGAAACTGCAAATCACGTTCCCTTCTCATGCACCATATCTCGGCAAATCTGGGCTTTAACATCCTTTCCCATTCCGCAAGGAGGTTTTTATTTGGATTCTATCTATTTTAACATTCATTATCTTCTGCTGATGGGTAAAAACATTAAGGTGCCATTGAATA
Organism: Orychophragmus violaceus; assembly: GCA_030180135.1. Taxonomy (NCBI): domain Eukaryota; kingdom Viridiplantae; phylum Streptophyta; class Magnoliopsida; order Brassicales; family Brassicaceae; genus Orychophragmus; species Orychophragmus violaceus. The sequence continues at coordinate 68,210,315 of CM058239.1, forward strand.
TTAGAAGAAGCTACCCTTGGATTCTGTGGCTGATTTGGAAATGCAGGAACAAGTTCATCTTCGACGGAGTTCTTACATCAGCGCTAACAGTGGCTTTAGACTCCATCTCAGAAGCTGATCTATGGTTTTTTTGCACAAACAATTGAGGCAGAAGCTACTGCTCCAGTTACGGTGGATAAGTTAAGCAAGAAGACTGGTTGGAAAGCGCCTCCATAAGGCTGGACTAAGTGCAATGTTGGTGTAGACTGGTGCCACAAAAGGCGAATTGCAGGCTGTTTATGGATACTTCGAAACAGTCTTGGTGAGGTGATCTTCCATAGTAGAAGAGCATTCTCTGGAATTGATAGCTGGAACTTGGCTAAGTTGAAAGCTCTCTCCTGGGCTATTCGGAGTATGTCTGATCATCGCCAGGATAACGTAATCTTTGCAGCAGAAGCTGCCTATCTGTTCGGTTCGGTTCTCAGACGAAAAGCATGGCCAAACTTCGCTTTTTACTCTTGTGAACTAAAACATTTGTTGGCTAGTATTAGGTATTGGAGGTTAGAAACTTCTTGCAGGAACTCAAATAGAAGCTCCTATCTCATTGCTCATAGTGTCATCTGAGATGCTCATCATAGTGTTCACTTCTACGTCGCTTTGGGATCTCCTTTTGGCTTAATGACATCCTTGAAATTGAGAGGGATCGTGCTTCTTCTTAAGTATATCTGCTTTTTGTCTCTAGGCCCTGTTTTTGGTTTCGCAGGGAATGTCTCTGTTCAGGTTATGGTGTTTTGCTTTCACCTCTATAGCACCCAAGTTGGGTTGTATTTGTATCAGACCTTTGCTTATTTATATAACATCAGATGACAAAAAAAAAACCTTATCAAGAAGTATTATTTTCTCGCATGAAACCATCTAATAATTTTAATATTAAAATTAAAAAATTTAATAAAAATAGAAAAGCACAAAATAAATGATAAATAGTTGGTTTTTACTTATTTTATTTAAATTGTACAATGTGACTTTAGAAGTTGACCTTCTTGATCACTGTAATTATTTTATTTTATATATTTATTTATTTATTTGCATTTGAGAATATCTAGTTTTTTCTTTAAAATCATGGCGTAGATTCTAAACATCAAAGTTATTTCTGAATGCTGAAAAAATTCTTATCATTTACGTAATGTTTACAAGTCTTAATAAAGACTAAGTTGTTACAAAGATATCCACAATATCAGGGACATTCAAACTATTAACAACTTATACAGAAATATCGCAACAGAATATATCAATATTCTATCACCCTCCCTCAGTCGAATCGTCGATTCTTCGAACGGTTAGGCTGTCTCTGAATTTATCGTGCAGTGACATCAATAAGCTTTTGGTGAAAATATCTGCGTATTGAAGTGAGGAAGGAACATGAAGTACCCGAACTTCTCCTATAGCGACTTTTTCTCTGATAAAATGAATGTTAAGCTCAATATGCTTTGTGCGCTGTTGCTTGACAGGATTTGTAGACAAATATACTGAGCTTATGTTGTCGCAATAGACAATCGAGGCTTTGTGTATAGGCCGATGAAGTTTGAGCATAAGGTTGCGAATCCATGTGAGCTCGGCGACATCATTTGCAACTCCCTTATACTCCGCCTCTGATCTTGATCGAGAAGTTGTTGGCTGCCTCTTTGCAGACCATGACACTATGTTTGGACCAAGAAAAACACAGAATCCTGAAGTCGATCTTCTAGTGTCGGGGCAGCCAACCCAATTTGCGTCTGAGTACGCTGTTAGACAATCTATTTGTCCCTTAGTCATTTGAATACCATGCGATATAGTTCCCTTAACATATCGAATGATACGTTTGAGTGCATGTAGGTGAGGTATTCGTGGACTTTGCATATATAGACAGATTTGATGAACCGCATAAGAAATATCCGGACGTGTGAGAGTTAAATATTGAAGAGAACCTGCCAAGCTTCTGTAAAAGGTCGCGTCCGGGATGAGTTCACCTTCGGTCATAGACAATTTTGATTTTAGGTAAACCGACGTGGCAAGGGGCTTGCACTCGCTCATGTCTTCCTTCTCTATGATGTCCTGAGCATAAGTCGATTGGCTGAGGAACAAGCCTTTGTTGTTGAACTCGGCTTTAATGCCCAAGAAGTGTCGCAACTTACCCAAATCCGACATAGGGTAGGGTGTCTTTAACTGAGCGATGATCTTATGCAGAAGAGTTGTAGACGAAGCTGTCAAGACAATATCATCTACATAAAGAAGGAGATATGTGCAGTCACCACCGTGTTTGTAAATGAACAGGGACGTATCAGCTTTACTCGAGACAAACCCCATCATCAAAAGAAACTTCGCAAACTTTGAGTTCCAACTCGTGCTTGTTTTAGCCCATATATTTCCTTGTGGATTTTGCAAACATGGTTGGGAAGGTCTTTGTTGATGAATCATGGTGGCTGATGCATATAAATACTCTCTTCAAGATCTCCTTGTAGAAAAGTGTTCTTCACATCTAGCTGTTGTATAGGCCAATCCAAAGCAACTCCCACATTTAGAACAGTCCGAATAGTTGTTGGTTTTACAACTGGACTGAATGTCTCTGTAAAATCAACTCCATATTCCTGAGACTTCCCATTTGCTACCAGTCTTGCTTTATGTCGAGAGAGAGCTCCATCTGCATCATACTTATGTTTGAACAACCATATTGAACGAACAATATTAGCGTTAGCCGGTCTAGGGACCAAACTCCATGTTCTAGTCTTAATCATGGCATCAAGTTCATCAAGCATTGTTGGGTTCCGTTATGATCTCTAAGAGCATGTAAATGGCTTTTAGGAAGAGGAGATTTCGACTGATCAGTGAGAGAGAAGATTTTTTATTTTTGGAAATTCCATGCTTTGATCTTGTCGCCATTGAGTGACGAACAAGTGTCTGAGCAGGAGCTGGCACAGGAATTTGCGGTTCAGGTGGAGCTGCGATAGTGTTTGGAGTTTGTGTTTGGAATGGTGTTTGAAGTATGGCTTTTTGAATGTGAGAAGGCTCATCAAAATCAAGAAATTGGTAAAAACCAGGTGATTGAGCCGTTACCTCAGCAGCATGAAATTTATCCTCATCGAACAGAACATGACGAGAGATAATGATTCGCTTCGTTTTTAGATCCATACACATGTATCCTCTGTGTTGAGATGGGTATCCCAAAAACAGACAGGGTGTGGTCCTTGGAGCGAGCTTTCTGAGATGAGAATGATTAAAATTCGGAAAACACAGACACCCGAAGACACGCAAATGATCGTACTTGAGTTTTGTCTGATAGAGACGAGTGAATGGTATCTGATTTTGTATCGCAACCGAAGGTAGAATGTTAACGATATAAGCAGCAACATGAAATGCTTCGACCCATAATGATGGAGCTAAGCGTGCCTGAAATAAAAGAGCTCGAACATCATTGTTAAGAGTACGAATCATCCTTTCGGATTTTCTGTTTTGCTGAGATGTATGAAGACATGAATATCGAACAGTGATACCATTTAAAGCAAAGTGATCATGAAATTGAGTATTGTTGTACTCTCCTCCGTTATCACATTGAAAGGCTTTTATGTGAGCTTGAAACTGTGTTCAAATGAGCTTTGAAAAATGCAGAAACTTTGAAAAAACATCACTTTTCCGTCTGATGGGATAAACCCAGACAAATTGAGTGACATGATCCAGAAATAAAACATAATATCGGATCCCACTCATGCTTGGGACTGGAGATGTCCAAACATCCGAGTGAATGATATGTTGTGTTTGGGAAGCAAAAAACGGTTGTTTTATTGATTTTCCTAAACAACATGGTTCACAAATGGAAAGAGGATCTTTATTAAAGGAAACAGAATGTTGAGACAATACAAATCGCAAAGAAGCGTTATTAGTATGGGCAAGTCTCTTGTGCCACAAAGCTGGAGTCAAAGCCAATAAAGCAGTAGAAGGAGGCTGACGTTTATTGAGAGAAGTAGGGATGGAGTAGAGATCTCCGGAGATGTCACATCGGAGCAGAGTTTTCCGACTTGTTAGATCGTTCACAGAAAACCCAAAAGGATCAAATTCGACAGAGCACCAATTATCTTTCGTGAATTTATGAACATATATAAGATTTTTAACAATATTTGGTGCAACAAGAACTTGCTTAACAAGTATTAAGAACCTGAATATAGCCGAGGCTACAAAAATCGTGGATGTCATCAAGTTATAATACTACACTTATTAAGGCACATTGTGTAAAGGGTGATCTGTTTCATCAGCTGCTAGACGGAGGATTCGAAGTTTCTAAGCATGCTTGGAACTTTAAATTGGAGTGTTGATGAATGTGTTCAAGTGGACAATATGGTTTATATAATTAATCAAGCTTCGTGTGTTTTGTCCTATTCTAATTACTTCAGATTACTGTGATGGGTTCAAGAGTCTGAACCTATACAACTGCAACCTAAGACATGCCACTTTACATCATGTTTTCGACCAGAATATCAAAGACATGCGACATGTGGACGTAGAGAGCAAGTTGGAGATAGTGGAGATTTGGAACCGTGAGATAAAGAAATGTCTAAATTCCAACTGGTACGGAGACAAACTAAAAACTCGTATGATTCATGTGCTCCATATATATATAGGGGTTTCTCTTTTCTTCCGACTTAGATGGTATGGTTAATTTAGTGATAGAGCTGGCTTGTATTCTGTAAAGCACCATTCCCAAACATAAAACAATCATTAATCTGAAGGACATCCTTCTATATTTTATTTAAACTTTCTGATCTAATATTTTTTACCATTTACTTTTTACTCATTGTTAAACCAAATTAATAAAATATGAATTTGAGGAAGCAAAACAGTTAAGGTCCTAAAAATTACCAAAATTTATTTGATAATAAAAAATGGAACAACAAAACCCGCGCATATGCACGGGTACTCGCCTAGTATATATAATGGGATAAATTTTCTCCCACCAGTCTTCCACGTCAATCTTTTTCATTTATCCTACGTGACACCCTTTTTTTATTGTGTCCACTCCAATTTCTGACGATGGGCCTAATCAAAACGATGCAAGTTTTCAACTCAAATGCATAAAATAAATCGTGACTTGATGCCAAAAAAAAAAAAAGTAAATCGTGACTTTAAAATATATCAATAAAAAATAAAAATCCAAATCAATTTACCAGCTTATTCCTTATCCTTTCATCTTCTTCTCCAATCTACCTTCTTCGACATAACTGATGAACTCCTTACAACTTTTAGCTTGTGATTCTTGAAATCTTTTTAGCTCAAGGGAAACCACAAGATTTATTGTTTTAGCTCAAGCCAATTTGAAGGTAACATAGAGAAGTTCCTTACATGCTTTATCACAGCACCGGCTCAAACATTTTATATGCCCTGGGGCAAAAATTAAAATAGGCCCCCTAAAATCAAATCTCAATATTTGGTAGAAAGTGTTGAGAATTATAGAAAGAATATGAACAATTTTTTTTATATATCAGAAACGTAAAAGGAAATATGGAGAACAAGTTAATTAATAACAAACCTCTATCATGAGTCCAATATTTCCGTCTGTTTTAGTTAGAAACTTAGAAGGCTTATTTAAAAAAAGAAATTTGATATGTGTAACCTAAGTGATTTTTCTTAGTGGTTAGTAAAAATTAATAAAAAATTGTGTAACGTCTAAATTTCTTGAAGTTTACTTTTGTGGTGGACCCCATTTTAATCCAGGAAAAAACTAAGTGCTTCACGTTATTTCCCAAAAAAAAAAATCTAATGTACATAACCAAAAAAAATAGTTAACGAGGAAAAAAAATTGTGGGCCCTTATCTCTGTGGGCCCTGGGGCAGTGCACTGATTGTCCTCTCTTTTAAGCTGGCACTGCTTTATCACTGTGGTTTAGGTTTGGATTTATCCTCTCAATTGATATTGAAGTTATTTGTTGTGGAAAAGGAATTACCCGAAGAAGTGTGGGACTGTGAATCTATATTTCAAACCTTTATGATTATTCAAACTTTTATATGGAGAATGATATAAGTGTCTTTGTAGAAATTATTCCTTCAAGGAAATTGTCTGTCCGAAGGGAAATAATCTCTAAAGCGTCTGATGCTTCTCTCCATTAGCCATAACAAGTGAGTCTTTTCGCTTTTAATTCTTCTGGTGTTCTTAGTAGATACTGGACATGCCTTCAATGCTAGCATTTTCGCAAATAGTGCCAATTAAAACTCAAAATTGCTTGGAAGCTGCATAAACAGAAATCACTACGACTCTAGACAATAACATTTATAGTTCTGACCGTCGCATGATCTTCTATTGGTAAACATTTTTTTTGTGATTACGTTATTTTTATTTTTGCAGTCTAAACGTTCTGCCATCAGAAGTGGATTCACTGACGTCTTTTAGACAGCTTCATGTCGCCAACAACAAGTTGTCAAGTCTACCAAATGAGATATGACTTCTTACGCAACGCAGCTCGAGATCTTGAAAGCCAACAATAACATGCAATTATGCTTTACTGGTCATATCTTCTAAGCTCAAACGATTCCAAAAAGACAAAAGTTACCGTTTTTCATTTTGATTTTATAGATTACATTTTCCCATCCTCTCTCTCTCTCTCTGGTGCGTAATAACTAGCCTTCCTGAGAGTATTGGATCATGCTCCTTCCTCATGGAGGTAAACACCTTTACTTTGTTATGACCTTAAAATTGTTTTTAGCAAATAACATAAAATGGGGAAGTTTCAGGTTGATCTTTCGGAAAATATGCTGTCAGATATAATAAGAAAAACCTGAAACTGATCAAAAGTCTGATCATACGAGTCCACAGTTACGCTTCACCGTATAAATATATAATGAATACACAGTAGCAGGACCAAGCGCATGTCTTGATGATGATCAACATAATTAACAGCAGCGTTGAATTCTTCCCCGAAAACTGCAGCTTCCTACACCCAGTTGATTGAACCGGTATGAGGCTGAAGCCATGTTAGGGTATACGGTGGGAGGAGGAGGAGGTACCGGATAATGGCTAAAATAGTTGTGCCTAGGGTATACAAATGGAGTGTGGTCTCTGCTACTAGATGTTTACCAGAGTCTATGGAGCCAGTAACAACTTTAGCTAAGAGGTTAACAAGAAGACAATGCTGAGAATAAGGAGAGTACCATGCATACAAGGTACAAAGGGTGGTTGGGGCCACAACGAAGCAGATCCATTGTAGCTGCTCCTGCTCTGTTCCTTACACTTGTCTGATCTATTGGTTCTTTTGCATTATCCTAATGTGGAATCTCTGATCAAAGAGCTGGAAATGGTTTGAAAAATTGTTTCTTCTTCCGCCCTGCTCTTGCTCCAACGTTTCAGGACACAGCTTTATCCAATTTTAAACACAATATCCTTTAAAATGAAATTTTCTTTTTAGAGTGAGTTTTTAACAATGTTTATGTGTATGTTTACATGGCGACGATGTTTGAAAACCAATATACACAGCTTCCTCGAGCTGGAAACAGAGTGCACTCTGTTTATTTTGAAACTAAATCTTAATGTACTAGATGATAAGAAATGTTTTCCTTTTTCTAGCTAGAGCTATGGGACTTTGAGATTACAATCAATTTAAATCAAACGATAACTATTAGAAGAAAACAGTTACAAGAACACTATCACAACTAAGAGAAGACAACTATAAGATAACCTCATCAAAACTTAGTAAAGACTACAAACGAAAAAACGGGAGTTGCATTAAAGGAATCACATAAACGAAAGGGGCATATACTCGCCTAAAGTGTTACAAAAACAGAAACACCAGCAACATATATAGGAATAGATTACTTGGCTGTTGTATTTCACAGGGCCGGCCCGAAGTTATTTCGCCCCTAAAGCATATTCGAAAATGATGCCCCTTAACCGCAATATAAAAAAAATTTTACAGTGCATTTGTTTTAAGTATATAATCAAAATAATTGCAAAATGTCATTGAAATTTAATTTGTTTTGAAAAGAAAAGAGGAGAAATAAGAGAAGAAGAAGAAAACTTAGATGAATGAAACAAAACAACAGAGATCAACTATTGTAGAGTTTGAATTTTTTTGGAAGATCAAATGAAAAAGATGAGAGATTCTTAAAAAAAAAAAAAAGATAGAAGAAGATGGGATATGAAAAGGCTCGGATGTTTGTTGATGGAAGGGAAAGTAGGTTTTTTTTTTTTTAATTTAAGTATATATATTATATCATTCAAAAAGATATTCAGATTGTGAAAAGGAAATTTTAAAATCTTGACAAAAGAAAAAAGGAAATCTTACAATCGTTATATCTAATAAGGAAAGGAAACAAAAAAAAGTGGGATAAGAAAAGGAAACCAAAAAAAAAAAAAAGGAAGAGGTTCAGGAGGGTTCGAACCCAGCTCCTCATGAGCATAATTCTAACGCTTTTGACCACTGCACTAACGTAACAAATATATATTTGCTGCCCTTAAATAAATTATAGCATTTGGCGCCTAAAGTCCTTGCTTCACGGGCTTTAGGCGCGGGCCGTCCCTGGTATTTCACTACATCATTTGTAGCTAATTTTGATTATGCTTAACTCTTAAACTTGAAGAATATATGATGTACTAAACTCCTACGAATTAGACTAAGCCGTATTATTTACTTCAACTGAGATATCTAAACCACAAGAAAAAATGGGATACATCGCATGGACATATATAGTTCATTCCAACAAAATCGAGAAGAGATGAACAAACATATTGTGAGCTACGATCCAGTGTATCAGGTTGGGCTGTTGGGCTGTTGGTGATTTGGGCTAGAGGCTGGTGTGCTTTGGTAAGGCCAGATGGTGAATATCCAACAAGGTTAATGCCCATGAAAGAGAGCAATGCGGTGCCGTTCGATCAAGACTCTGCGACAACAACCTTGGTAATAAGGTTTGTTGAATCCGTTGAAAAGGTGATGAGCTGTAACCTGTACGGATGAATAAAGCAGGATCGGCACAAAGGTTTTCACATGGAATTAGAGAGAGAGTGTAGCATCATGGAAAAGATTCTAGAGAGATTAGAGAGAGAGAAGAAAGCTTAACCTCCATTAGAGCTCTTCTTCTTCTTCCTCGGTACCTTATAAATCTATGAATCTGTATTCATTACCTTAAGTGCTTGTACATTGATTTCCACATATAGTGAAAGCCTTGAGAGCGGCATTGCTCTCCAAGACGTACCTTGGCCGGTTCTTTGGCCTTGGAAACTTGTAAACATCTTGTGTCATTTCTCTTACTCGCATGAACCATACAACCTGAAACAAATGAACAAGCAAAATGTTAACAACATATTGATATAAGATTGACGTTAACCGATGAACTAGTGACAAGAAATCTTACAAGTGGTATCAGAACCCTAAGGTTATTACGATCATAAGTGGTTTTTTGGTTCGGTGTTCTATCTTCAGGGTTTCAGGTATCACTGAGCACAGACTCAGCAGATAAAAGGATCATACCTGTTTTCTGAGCCAGGTGTGTTATTTCTGAAGATTTTTTTGGTTAATCTGTATCTGGTTGCTGGACTATCTGAGTATTGTACTTCTCTGGTTATTGGATTATTTGGTTTTCTTTTGCTGGGTTTTCTGCTGTTTGTCTTCAGGGTTGTTTTTTTGGGTTTCTGGATCTTCTTCGTGCAAGTCTGTATCGAGGAAAAGATGTTTGAACCTACTCATGGTAAGTGGGAAGTAGAGAAGTTTGATGGGGAAGGCGATTACGCTATATGGAAGCACATGATCCTTGCTCAACTGGAGATCCATGGTCTCGACTCAGTACTGGACGTTGATGATGAGTCGTCAGACTCAAAAGGCAAAGGAGTCGAAGGAGAGGATAAGAAGCAGGATTCAAAGTGGCTGGAGAAAGATAGAAGGGTAAGGAATATGTTGAGCATGAGCTTGACTGATATGGTGCTAAGAAAGAGTAAGCTAAAGCATAAGACAACACAAAGCAAGTGGGATGCTTTAGAATCTCAATATCAGGATAAATCCCTGCCAAATCGATTCTATCTTAAACAAAGATTCTACAGTTTCAAAATGGAAGAAGGAAAGAATCTGGATAAGAATCTTGATGTTTTCAACAAGTTAATCTCAGACTTGGCCAGTCTTGAGGTGGAGCTAAGTGACGAGGACCAGGCTGTTATCCTACTCAACAGTCTACCCTCTCAGTTTGCACAACTTGTTCATACACTGAAGTATAGAGGTGGGGATCATACCATCACTCTAAAAGAAATCACTACAGCAGCTTATTCTCTGGAAACAGAAATGAAGCAGAAGGGAAGCTATCTGACAAAGTCTAACAATGAAGGACTATTTGGCCATTCTAAACATCAGACTGACAAAAGAAATTCCTCAAAAGGGAAACAGCTAGACAAAGGCAAGTCTAAAGTTAAACCTAAAAGAGCTTGCTGGATTTGTGGAGCTGAAGGGCACTTCAAGAAAGATTGTCCCAAGAAGGAACAATCAAGCAGATCCAATGTAGAGGCAAGCATAGGCTTAGCTCAAGATGATGGTCCAATCGTCTTGACATCATCGGAGAGATCTTCAACAGATGGATGGGTTTTAGACTCTGGATGCTCGTATCATTTAACCTTCAGGAAGGATCCCTTGTTTGACATAGAAGAAGTTGATGGAGGAAAGTTCCTAATGGGTAATGATACCTATTGCTATATAATTGTTATTGGAAAGCTTGAGATAGTTAACTACAACAACACAACTGTTGTATTAACAAAAGTCAGATACTCAGCTACTGCTAAAAGAAATCTGATCTCTCTAGGAAAACTGGAGTCACAAGGATGTTGGTTTCAGTCTAAGGATTTCAGATTAAAGGTTTTTCTGAAGGAGAAGGAAGTGTTAGCTGGTGATTATAAAGATACACTCTACATGGGAAGCCGGTGAGCCTCAAGTAAATGCAGCCATCAAAACATTTGACAAGACATATTTGTGGCACAGCCGATTAGGTCACATGAGTGCAAAGGGTTTAAAGATAATGGTTAAGAAAGAGCTCATAAAGGCATATGAAGTTTCAGAGCTGAAACACTGTGAATTTTGTGTGCTTGGGAAATTTTACAAGAGTTCTTTCAGGAAAGGAAAACATACATCCAAAGAACAATTGGAGTATGTGCACTCTGACCTATGGGGCTCTCCAAACGTTTCTCCTAGTTTGACCTTTTCCAGAAACTTAACTCACCAAGAAATCCTCACGAAGTGGAAGTACTTCAATATCCTTTCACATGAGGAAGTTATGCAAATTACAAAACAGAATACTTCCAAGGAACCCGCTGGAGACCAACTGCTACATATTAGAGAGCTCAGAACGGACAAGGATAAATCAAGCAACAAAGGAACTTGTTCTAAAGTTTTGACTCATCAGGGAACCCAAGAGAGTTGGAATCAAGCCAATAACAGCTCGGATGATGAAGTTATTCAAGTTCTAACCCGATGGTTTCTGGACCTGCCTTATTTGGAAGCTCACAGATTTGATTCACTTCAGACATATATTTGGCAACCAGGAGGGCGTTGCAACATCTCTTTGGGCCAAGGTTTATACTCCTTTTCCCTTAAGTGTGGTTTTATCCCAATGGGTTTTCTTACTAAGGTTTTTAATGAGGTAATCCAAGGTCCGATACATGAGAAAGAGATCATGGCCCGTCCTATCTTTCCTATCTTTTTTATCTTTTCTATTATGCTTATTTCTATTTTGTAAGGGCCCAAATAATCCTTCTTAGCTATTATTTTTGTGGCCTATATAAGCCACTTGTATAAGGTGAAAACCCCTAAGCAATTTTATAAAGAAAAATCTTAGAGTGTTTTTGAAGGAATGTTTAGGGGTTAATCCAGATTCAATTCTCAGATTCAACAGTCCTAAACATGCTGATCTAGGTTCTCTTGAATAGAAACAATTGATGATCTCACCTTATACCTGTTTATGCAGCGGAAAGGGATGGTATGGTCAGAGATCAGAGAGCCACCGAGTGATAACTCCTCCAGAGGTTCACACACGCACACCAAGCAGGAAGAGAGGCTGCTAGACCACACGGGAAATCGGCGCAGAGAGAGAGGAGGCTCGCGGCTGGGACTAGGGTTAATTGCCTGAACTCGTCTCAAGTTTTATTTATAAAACTTGTCCAGTTCCGTTTGGTCCTTTGGCCCAAAAACCAATTAACTCGACGGCGTTCTCGCACTGTGTCGATCGACACACCTTGTGCATCGATCGACACACAGTGACTAAACCCATTTATTCTCTCTAAGTACAGTAAATGCCTAGCACTTTTACCGTACTTCTGCTAAACCGTTCCTACACATTTTCCTGTTAGCTTAGGCGTGTGACCCATATGGGATCATATAATAAAGGCAATAAGTCCAAGACTTATAGATCATGAGCGGACTCTAGCAAGCCATCATGACCCCCAGTATTATATGACTTATGTCTGATCATTGACATACTCTTACTTTCTAGAGACAGTACTGAGATTACTGGACACAATTCCAACAGTTTTTGCCCTAAGACGGCGTCGATCTCTCAAACTTTGCGTGGATTCCCCTCTGTTTGAAGATCTCTAGTTACTTGTTATTGTTCTCTATCAAAACCTCCATTGAATCATCCATCAAGCTAAGCAAGAGAGCCTTCGGCCAGTGCAAAGCTTCCATTCGACCACTCGTTCTATCGCTCGACCACCGTTCCGCACTTGAACATTGTCCCGCCATCGACCATCACCCGCCCACGGTCCAGAAAGGAGAGCGTCTTCGACCAGCCTTGCGACCCATATCTCTGCCCGTGTAGGATCATCTGGTATCAGAGTTAGGCTCTTGAAACCAATCGGTTATCTCTAACCTTGCACTTTTACTTTTGCTATTTGCTTGTTTTGCTTTCATCAATTGAAAAATCAAAAAAAAAATTGTGTTTGATTCTTGTTTTCGGTTATTAGTTGATCTTTATTGCATGTTCATTTAGAAAAAGTGTTGTTAAGGGTTTGAATAGCAATCAGCCGCATAATTGGTCTTAGGGTTTACTTGTGAACCGATATCTCTTGTTATTGCTTGGTGTCGATTTTTCTTTTGTATCACCTATTGCCTGAGTCTGGTTTGTTTTAGTTCATTGTTCAAATCATTCATCCTCCTGTTATAAAAAGGATTAGTAGGACTTGCTTTGACAGACCAGCCGAACATAATTATCCTATCGCTAGACTTGCTTGCGGATTGTTTGATTCATGTTGCCTTGTTTGCGATTGATGGTTGTTTGTTTCTGAGATACTCTTTGCACTTTCTGTTTTATTTATACCTTGTTTGCATCATACAAAAAAAAACTTGAATTGAGTTAAATTGTTGAGCCGACTGCATATAGTCCATCACTAGGTTGTTGCATCGCACGAGTGTAGTCTATTGCTTACGCAAACTGTTCTTATTAGTCTGTTGCTTTTGATTATCATTATTGTTGATTATCATTGCTGTTGATTATCATTGCATCATTCAAAAGAAATTCGTTAGTTATCTCAGGTTCTACTCGCTTGTAACTTGATCGTCGTGAGTTTGCATACGTGAACTGTTCTGCCTATTCTTTTGCTTGCGACTATCATTGCTTGTTCTGAGTTTCTATTTGCATCTAGGCTGTTAGTAATTGTTGGTTTGCATCTACCAAAAAAGAAAAAAAAAATAGAAATCATCTTTTTGCATTGTTTAACTAAAATCGGCATATTTCTATTTCTCTTGTTCTTGCCTTTGCCATTATTGTCTAATTGTTGTTCCTTTATTTTTCATGTTGTGTTTGATTGTGTATTGAGTGTGCAGAGAGGCAGTAATGGGAGACAACCAAAATGCAGCTGCGCCAATTGATCTGGCCCATCTACTTGGTGCAATCCAAGCCGTTGATGAGCGTTTGACCCGGCTGGAGCAACAACGACTATCATCACTCCAAGCTATGAGAGGAGGAGCCGTGTTTTCCTATCAAAAAGAGAGATCAGAAGACGACCATGCCACATATGAGAAGGATCCTGAGCAACCTGACCCTTATCGCCCGCACCACACCACCAGACTAAGACCATCGCAAACTTGGACTAAATCTAAATACAGGTCTTATGTCATTGGCTCATGACCCATGTATTTTTCAGGAACTGAGGACTATCTTCATTGGGAAGAAGATCTGAAGGATTACTTTTGGGATTACAACATCCCAGAAAGAGACAAGCCCTCTTATGCCATCCACACCTTGACCGGAGAAGCCTATTCATGGTGGAAGCACGACGAGAAATGGCGAGTTCATTACAATGAACCAGCACGCACGTGGAAAGATACTAAACGGCTCATGTACGAGCAATATGTCACGCCTAGGCTGCCATCAAAGGCCCGTTCACTCCCATCGACCACCTCGTTCCATCGTCGTCCTCTCGCCCGCACTCGAACATCTTCGTCCATCGTCCGACCAGCCTCGTTACACGGTTAATGTGCCCCGCCATAGCTATTGTCCATCTGTTTACCATGAACCAAAAACTGTTTTAATGCACTTGCCATTGTCCAAAAGTGTTGAGCAGGACGCAGGTAAAACAGAGAAGCAAATGGGCCATGCCGACACCTCGACCGAGGAAGCAACACCATCCGGTATTGTCCAAGGAGAATTGGACCCAGCACTGAATAGACCAACGACCTCTGAGTTGTCTAAAGACCCACACGCCTTCAACTCACTGCAGACCGAGTCCACCCAAGAAGCCGTGACAAGAACACCAGAGCCGAGCCCCAATTTCACACCTAAACCGCGAGCCGAACCCATACATGAAGAGGTTCGTGCCTTGGCCAACACTAAGGTGATTTCTGAAATTAAAAATGCTGGAACCAAGGTAGATAATTCGCGAGTACATAAACTAGTCCAAGCTGAGACTTGTTTAGATTTTTATTATTCCATGACTGCGATAATGCACTTGTTTCTTGCCAAAGGTGCCCATATTATTGCAGGAACCAAAGAGACGAACCAGAAAGAAGTACCACCCGACCTTGGATGCTACAAGACCGAGGCCAAAGGAGATGATGGTGCAGCAGCTTGTGTGTGGCACCAAAGCCAGAGCAGAGGCATGATATTGAATCACCTACTTAAAGGAGAACGTCCTGATAGCCCTTACGAGAACAAGCCCCTGATTCATCAAGGTAAGGCCATGGACTCACAAAATCGCATGAAAGCTAACTTGCTTTCTCTTGGTGCAGGTTATACAATTTCGAGGTCAAAACATTTTCAAGAGGGAGAGTATGATGAGTACATCAACCCATCATCGATCCAGAAAACTAGAGGATGGTTCACCAAGCCGGTACATGCTTTCGGAGAGAAGCAGCTTGATCGTACCAGGGATATAGGAGCACCTTTTGGGGCGTATCCACCTAACCAGGAGGAGTTAAGCTACAAATCGACCTTTTCCAGAAACTTAACTCACCAAGAAATTCTAACGAAGTGGAAGTACTTCAATATCCTTTCACATGAGGAAGTTATACAAGTTACAAAATAGAAAACTTCCAAGGAACTCGCTGGAGACCAACTGCTACATATTAGAGAGCTCAGAACGGAAAAGGATAAATCAAGCAAAGAAGGAACTTTTTCTAAAGTCTTGACTCATCAGGTAACCCAAGAGAGTTGGAATCAAGCCAATAAAAGGTTGGAAAAAGAAGTTATTCAAGTTCTAACCCGATGGTTTATGGACCTGCCTTATTTGGAAGCTCACAGATTTGATTCACTTCAGTCATATATTTGGCGACCAGGAGGGCGTTGCAACATCTCTTTGGGCCAAGGTTTACACTCTTTTTTCCTTAAGTGTGGTTTTATCCCAATGGGTTTTCTCACTAAGGTTTTTAATGAGGTAATCCAAGGTCCGATACATGAGAAAAAGATCATGGCCCGTCCTATCTTTCCTATCTTTTATATTATGCTTATTTCTATTTTGTAAGGGCCCAAATAATCCTTCTTAGCTATTATTTTCGTGGCCTATATAAGCCACTTGTATAAGGTGAAAACCCTTAAGCAATTTTATAAATAAAAACCCTCGAGTGTTTTTGCCCTAAGACGGCGTCGATCTCTCAAACTTTGCGTGGATTCCCCTCCATTTGTCCGACTTCACGTTTGGAAGTTATGTTCTGTTTTGTAAAACATGTATGTTCATGACGAATCTGTGAAATGTCTAGATATGCATGTGTTTTGAGTTGGACAAACGGATTTCACTTGATCTGAATCCTTGCAGTGACTTATAAGACTCATAGATATAGTTATTGGTTCGAGTAGAATCAATCTAGAGCTTCATATCATGGAGAGCCGTGTTCCTCTTCCGTGATCTTGATTGCACTCCGTTTGTGTTCGTCTGCGGTTCATAGTCGTCGTCAGACAAGGCCAAGGTGAGGACTAGTTGTGAACTTTCTATGTATTATTCATCATTCTTCTGGGCGTTAGTTCTTTGTTAATGTCCGCCTCCTATGTGTAGCTATATGGATATGCATAGTTGAGTGTGATGTGTAAACACATATGGCGCCAATCTATTATAGATTTATATGTATATCGCTATTGTTTTTGATTTGTGTTGATGTGATGGACAAACCTAGATGTATATAGGATTGCTAAACTAAATACGGTTGATTGTTTGTGAATAATGATTTTGGGGTGTTTGCGATTGTGTGGGGAAAGTATGTGAAATATGGACTATGAAATATGAATATGGAACATGGAAATTCATATAAAGAACTAAGAGATATGAAATGGAATATGAGGTATCAGGAATGAGTTAAAAGATGTCGAGTTGTGATAGGTTGATTGAGAATGCGGCATGGTGGAGCCCGGGTCTGGCACCATGTCCGTTTGTTTGATTGGCTAGAGGTGGGGCTCGTGTCAGGCACCTTACCCATCGTCGGGGGCTTCGGGGAGCCCGTGTTGATGCTATGAAGAGAGTGACAGGCTGGTAGTGCCCGTGTCTGGTATCACTGATATACCATGGATTTTAGGGTTTTAACCATGGTATATGTCTTTTTATCGAGTCTTTTAGAGTCCTTTGGAGTCCTATTATCTATGTTTTTAGGTCTAGACACGTTTGGAGCGGATTTGGACATTATGGCGCATTCTGGAGCATTTTGGAGTATTGACCCGAGAGATGGACTTCACTGTCGATTCCACAGACCTGTGTCGATCGACACATCTTGTGCATCGATCGACACAGACAATTCTCGGCGTTTTATCAAGAGTTTAGAATTTTCACTATTGTCCAGAAGTTTCTCATAATTACAAAAAGCCCCAGCCGACTTTAGATCATTATATTAGGGTTTTTAAGTCATTGTTTAGGCTAGGTTTTCAGTTCTAAGTCTTATTTTATTTCAGAGAGAGTTAGGGGCTGATCATGTTCTTGAAAGAGAGAGGATTTTGAACCCCAGTTCTTTATTCTATTTTATGATATTTGGTTTTCTATTCATGATGTCTTCTGTTTCGATGATCATGTCTGAGTAATTTACATGTTAGGTTTAGGGATTCTCACAGGGGATTTCATGGAATTATAGGTTGATCAATCTGTAGGGATTCATATCTGTTAGTTCTTCATCTAGGATTGTTCTTAATGCTTAATCTGAAGTAGCTATCCAGATTTATGATGTTAGATTGATTTCCACAACGACAGTTGGTTAATTAGCTAGAAAGAACCTAGATGAGCAATTTGATCTACTCGCAAAGAAATTTGGTTTAGAGGAATTGTGAACGAAAGAACTTGAGATTATGCTTGTTTAGAACTCTAGAATTCGCAACGAAAGTTGGCTTGCTAGGTTGTTAGACATAGATATGATTCGCAACGAAAGTTGGCTTCTTATACTTCCGTGATTCCAGTTCTAGAACAGTTCCTAATTAGATCCCGATTGATTGATTGATTAGCATGTGTTCCTGATTTCCTGAGAACTCCCTAGACTTGACGCCTTCGCCTTCTGTTTACAAACCGATCTTTATTTACTTTTCTGTTGCTCTGATTTATTGTTTACTTACTGTTTACCTAGCTTAACCTGACGCTCTATAATCTATCGCAAGATCACGAGTCTCTGTGGATTTCGATACCCTATATACTACTGTCACGTCTGTGCACTTGCAATGTAGATCTAGGGATTAAAACCTGATCGTATCAAGTTTTTGGCGCCGTTGTCGGGGACTCTTTTGAGTCTTCGATAGATTTGAACTTAGGGTTTAGACTAGGTTTTTCGTTTTTTTTTTTATTTTACTGATTTGTTTTTCTATTTTTGTCTGTTTTGCAGGTCAGATTCGACAGAATCGTCTTGCATCGATCGACACGGTCCTGTGTGTCGATCGTCACATCTTTGCGACTCACATCGATCGACGCTCTACCTCCATCGATCGACGCCTTTCGTAAGGATGATGTGTCGGAATGATTTTCTCAGCTCAGGGATTGAGAGCTCGCAGATAGCTGGGCTGAAGAACAAAGTTGACTCTCTGCATAGTCTTCTAGTTGGAAAGTATGCGCAAGAAGCTATCAATTGCGTTGGAGGGAATGGATTCTACAGTCAGGAATCTGATTTTCAGAAACCCTTCCAGCAACAGAGTAACTCCTTCTCGAGGAACTATGGTGTTTCTTCTTACCAAGCACCGCTTGCACCTACACATAAGAGCATATTGGAAGCCATGATGGAGCAGTTTCTTGAGGGACAACAACAGATCACTGTGTCCTTCAACTCAAAGATAGATGCATTGCACGGAAATATGAATGGGAAGTTTGAATCTTTGAGCACACATGTGAAGAATCTAGATGTCCAAGTTCAACAGACATCTCGAGCAATACAGAGGCAAAATGAAGTTGGAAAAGCTGAACAAAAGCACTTCGTCAATGCTGTGACCACATGAGAGGAGATTGACTTGCTAGGAGAAGAAGGGAGCATCATCTTGGATTTTCTGGATGAATATTGTCTGTCTGAGACATGCATCGATCGACACACACTTGATGTCGATCGATGCAACCCCGATCCGTCTGATGGAATTGAACATAATCGCCTTGTGTCGATCGACACACCCTATGCATCGATCGACACAGATCGCAGACGAGACCAGAAACCTGCAACAGTTCTAGAACGAGTCTATAAGCCCTCTGTGGCGTATCCTAAGGTTCCTAAACTGTCTAAACATGAGCTAGACGTGGCTAACTTCATGAAAGTGATGGAAAAGAAGCTGATTCAGATTACATAGAAGCTTCCAGATCCAGGAGCATTTGTGCTAGACTGTTCAATCTCTAAGGACAGATTCAAGCGTTCTCTGTGTGACTTAGGATCTTGTGTGAATCTAATGCCATACTCAGTAGCTGTGAGATTGGGAAAGATGGAATTCCAGCCTACTAGGATCTCTCTTATCCTAGCTGATCATTCAAAGCGATATCCGGAAGGAGTTCTTGAGGACGTTCCTGTCAGAGTTGGAAACTACTTGATTCCAACAGACTTTGTAGTGCTGAAGTATGAGATTGAGCCGGATGATCCTCTACTGCTTGGTAGATCTTTCTTAGCTACTGCTGGAGCTGTGATTAATGTGCAACATGGGCTAATTGATCTCCAACTGGGAGATGAGACATTGAGGTTCAAGATGGATAAGCTGAAGAAATCCACCATTGATGGACAAAGCTTCAGTGTTGAGGTGAAACACGATGTTCCCATTGGAGGAGAGAAGATGGCGGTTCCTTTTGAACCTCCTCTAACATCTTCATTGCCTGCAACTGCTCATAAGCAGAAAGCTCCAGACATCTCATTTCCACCAAAGGTAAGGCACAAATCATCTAAGCTTAAACCTCCTAACCGCATTGATTTGAATGCAGAAAAACACAGAATACCACCCATGCTTCGCTCCCGCCCCGGTTCTGTTTACTCTTTCCTTGGGAGATCTCATGATCCGACAGCATATACACCACCTTGGATGAGGAGACATTCACAGAGACGCTCAAAGTCTCTGTTGAAACCGCCATGAGTCTAATCTCTATCCCATAGTCAAGCTAATGACTAAAAACAAGCGCTGAGTGGGAGGCAACCCACTATAGAGTCTGTTTTCGTTTTTATTTTTCATTTTTAGGTCTTTGTTTCTTTGATTTTTTGTTTTGGTGTTTTCAGACGAGAGAACAGGTCAAAAATCGCCTAGCATCGATCGACACGGTCATGTGTGTCGATCGACACAGAGCGAACACACGAATGAATTGAGAAAATGCGCTTTGCGTCGATCGATGCGGTCCTGAGCATCGATCGACACAGTGCGACGAGAGGTACGTAACTCTGGATTTTTCAGACTCTTTTCAATTTGATTATCTGTTTTCACCTAGCTTATGCTTTTATTACATTGGGGACAGTGTAGTTTAAGTGTGGGGGAGGTAGCTACTGACGCACGCTTTTGTTTTCTTAGAGTCAGTCCAAAATTGTTTTATTGAGTCAAAATGTGTATGAAACTATGATTTTTCGAGGAAATTCTTCGCTGGAACATGAACTAAGTGACCATTGGACAGACTTGCATGACCTCTATGACTATTAGAAAACCCCAAACAGATCAGCTTACCAAGGAGACCCATATCTAATCAGGTATTCAGAGGATCCATCACTAGTCTCGCGCTTAATCTTGACTTTAATTTCTCACTTAGGGGCTTGGTAATCTTTGGGTCGGATTCCTTTGATGTGTTTGGCACAGCCCGTGATCCTGTTCTTAAGTATGGTTTCTGATTTTCCCCTCCCTTTAAAGTAAAAAAAAAATAATAAGAGATAAAAACCGAGGATAAGCTAGTAGCTTCGAAGTGGTCGCGGGAGTGGTAGAGACCCCTATTACCTCCTGTGTATCCATGGAAAGATCCAAAGTTAAAACCCCAATAAAAAGGGAAGAGCACTGATAGAAAAAATAAAATGATACCCAGTGGGGAAAAATCAGTGCTAGGGAGAAAGGGAAAAGAAAGAAACCAGAAACCGACAGTTTGGTGGTCAGATACTGAATAGGTTGAGTCCATGTGTCCTTTGATTCGATAATCCCTCTGTGAGACTGCACCTAATTGTATACAGAGATTGGTGTGGTGAACTTGAATGTCCTAACTTGATTGTGGAGTTTACTTGGGACAGTTGCTAAGTGTGGGGGAAGTATATTGTGGTCTTGAGTTCTGTATGAAAGTTTTCAGTGGTTTACTAAGCGAATGTGAATGCAAAAGTTCCTAGGACGAAATGAGTTTCTGTGTTTTCAAACCTCTTTTCTTATACTTTGGTTCTTTAATTGCTTGAGGGCAAGCAAGAGCTAAGTGTGGGGGAGTTGATATACCATGGATTTTAGGGTTTTTAACCATGGTATATGTCTTTTTATCGAGTCTTTTAGAGTCCTTTGGAGTCCTATTATCTATGTTTTCAAGTCTAGACACGTTTGGAGCGGATTTGGACATTATGGCGCATTCTGGAGCATTTTGGAGTATTGACCCGAGAGATGGACTTCATTGTCGATTCCACAGACCTGTGTCGATCGACACATCTTGTGCATCGATCGACACAAGGTCGACACATCTTGTGCATCGATCGACACAAGGTCGACACAGACAATTCTCGGCGTTTTATCAAGAGTTTAGAATTTGCACTTTTGCCCAAAAGTTTCTCATAATTGCAAAGAAACCCCAGCCGACTTTAGATCATTATATTAGGGTTTTTAAGCCATTGTTTAGGCTAGGCTTTCAGTTCTAAGTCTTATTTTATTTCAGAGAGAGTTAGGGGCTGATATTGTTCTTGAAAGAGAGAGGATTTTGAACCCCAGTTCTTTATTCTATTTTATGATATTTGGTTTTCTATTCATGATGTCTTCTGTTTCGATGATCATGTCTGAGTAGTTTACCTGTTAGGTTTAGGGATTCTCACAGGGGATTTCATGGAATTATAGGTTGATCAATCTGTAGGGATTCATATCTGTTAGTTCTTCATCTAGGATTGTTCTTAATGCTTAATCTGAAGTAGCTATCCAGATTTATGATGTTATGTTGATTTCCACAACGACAGTTGGTTAATTAGCTAGAAAGAACATAGATGAGCAATTTGATCTACTCGCAAATAAATTTGGTTTAGAGGAACTGTGAACGAAAGAACTTGAGATTAATGCTTGTTTAGAACTCTAGAATTCGCAACGAAAGTTGGCTTGCTAGGTTGTTAGACATAGATAGGATTCGCAACGAAAGTTGGCTTCTTATACTTCCGTGATTCCAGTTCTAGAACAGTTCCTAATTTGATCCCGATTGATTGATTGATTAGCATGTGTTCCTGATTTCCTGAGAACTCCCTATACTTGACGCCTTCGCCTTCTGTTTACAAACCGATCTTTATTTACTTTTCTGCTGCTCTGATTTACTGTTTACATACTGTTTACCTAGCTTAACCTGACGCTCTATAATCTATCGCAAGATCACGAGTCTCTGTGGATTTCGATACCCTATATACTACTGTCACGTCTGTGCACTTGCAGTGTAGATCTAGGGATTAAAACCTGATCGTATCAATCACCCCTGGTATTGTCTGTGTCTGGTGCCAACTCTGGTAGAGCACGTGTCTGGTACCACATAGAATATGAGAGTCATTGTTTGGTACCTGAGTGTCCTTCATGGTTATGCTTGTTAGCATATATTAGCTTATGAATTTTTCTTGTTGATTGATGTATGATCGGGATAAGTTCGTGGGTCTCAAGGACCTGCACTCACTGGGTAATTGTTATTAATCAATTACTCAGTCTTTTTCCTTTCCCCTTTTCTTTCCCCGCAGGACTGGTAGCAGGAGTTCAATTGATGGTTACATTAGTGGTTTTGAAAAGAAGGAAGCGTGCACAGACTCTTGGGACCATGGGAGGACATGTTGGTTAGCCTTCAGGCGTAGACGCTTGTCATAACGCCTTCGTTTCTGGTTCTCTAGGATCGGGGCGTTACAATTGGTATCAGAGCCTGGGTTAAGGTTTCTCAGTCCTATCTGAGAGATCATCTTATGTCATTTTCTAAAAACCTTATTTTCGTTTGTTAAAAGTGTTTACGAAAGTTTAAAAACTCGGGTGAAAGTTGCAAAAATGTTTTCAAACCACCAACTAGCGCAATATGTGACTTCTTCTATATGGTTCTAGTCTAGTTGGATCTTCCTTGCAGGTTGTAGTCGGTGCCCTTCGACCTTAGTGGTATCAATTTCCTTAAGACGTGTGTCGTGTGTATGCCATTAAGGTGTATGTCGCGAAGTATGCAATTGAGGTGTATGTTGCAGTGTATGCCTTCGGGGTAGTAGATGTCATTGAGATGTTTGTTGGGACTGGTGTTTTCCGGTGTGGGAATTTATAGGTGTGCAGCAAGGCAAAAAGTATGTGGATACGTTCATCGGAGAGTTCAAGAACCAGTTTAAGTGGAGTTTCCGAGGTGAACTGGAGAAGATTTTTCATGGTGTTTCCGAGTCCAAGTTTCTATCTTTCTTTCTTTCATTCCGGCTCAGAAGTTTTTCCAGTCTTGTGTTTCCTGCCCTTTTCTCATGCTCTTATTATTTCCCCGTTATGAAAACTCTGCAAGTTGTACTTTCGTTCTTCATGCGCTTCCTTCCCATACTATTGCGGTCATGCTCCTTATCATAATTCTTATCCGTTTCTTGGTCCCCAGAAGAGTCGTCTAATGGGAAACAATTATGGACTCTTCCTAAGTACTTACGTGATCTTATCGCTTTCTACGGAGGCGTTTCTTGTTCAAATTCCTTTCCCTATCCTAGCTTGCAATCTTTCCTTACCATGTGGTTTCCGCGTGGTGAGTCTTTGCTCATATTTCCTTTCCTCCTTAGACTAGAGAATAGTGTTTAGTAAGTAGAAGTTTTTCGGATGCCATTCTTTAACATCTCTAGGCCCGACTAAGGATTGTCGTGTGATCATGTTCTTGTTTGATTGTTGGTCAATTGATCTTCCAAAGTCAAAAAGTTTTGAGGTGTACGGTTTGAAATCCCAACTCCTTACTCATTCTCTTCCTCTTCCATTCTTTGGATTCCAAAAGAAAGTGGGAAACCTCACAAGAGTTCGATCATTCCTTCTAAGTGTCTTATGTGTTCCGTTGGGTTGTGGGCTTGAGTTCCTAAAATCTTTACTCTTGGAATTCAGGATGAATTCACTTAAGGGGGGGGGGAGAATTGTAATGGCCCAAAATTTATGTTTTTGGGCCTGTTATTAATTCTTCATTCCCAAAACCCAAAAGCTCATTCTCTTAACCCTAGGACTCCATCTAATTTCTCTATAAATAGAGATAGCCACCAAGAGAATAGGCAAGAAGAAAATCTCCAGCGAATCTCTGCCCGATTCTCGCAAACCCAGCCATCGCCGGATTCCGGCGAGCCACCGTCCTCAACTCCATCCTCCGTTCTCCTCTCTTTGTGTATTCTCTTCACTCTTCTTTCGGGTTAAGTGAATATATCACTATTATTAGATCCTACTTTTTTTTTCTCCAATCGCCTTTTGTTTGCCCTGTGGTGATAGATCGGAGATCTAATCTCGTTTCTTTGATCATTCACTTTTTCGAATGCAGATCTAGGTTCGAGGCAATTCCGGCCGTCAGATTGTTTCACGTTTTTCTAATGATCCGTAGAGATCCACGGAACGCACAATATGTCTTTAGAAATATATCGGTCTCATATTTCCAAAAAGGTAAGAATCGCTCAATTCCGACTTAATGTTTGGAAGTTATGATCTGTTTTGTAAAACATGTCTGTTCATGACGAATCTGTGAATTGTCTAGATATGCATGTGTTTTTAGTTGGAAAAACGGATTCCGCTTGACCCGAATCCTTGTAGTGAATTATTAGACTCATAGATATAGCTCTCGGTTCGAGTAAAATCGATTTCGAGCTCCAGATCATGGAGAGTCGTGTTCCTCTTCCGTGATCTCGATCACACTCCGTTCGTGCTCGTCCGTGGTTCATCGTCGTCGTCAGACAAGGCCAAGGTGAGGAGTTGTGGACTTTCTATCTGTCATTCATCCTTCTTCGGGGCATTAGTCCTTTGTTAATATTTGCCTCCTATGGGTAGCTATATAGATATGCATAGTTGAGTGTGATGTGTAAACACATATGGCGCCAATCTATTATAGATATATATATCATTATTGTTTTTGATTTGTATTGATGTGATGGACAAACCTAGATGTATATAGGATTGCTAAACTGAATACGGTTGATTGTTTGTGAATAATGATGGGGGGGGGGTGTTTGTGATTGTGTGGGAAAAGTATGTGGAATATGGACTATGAGATATGAATATGGAACGTGGGAATTCAGATAAAGAACTAAGAGATATGAAATGGCATATGAGGTATGAGGAATGAGTTAAGAACTGTCAAGTTGTGATAGGATGATTGAGAATGCGGCATGGTGGAGCCCGGGTCTGGCACCATGCCCGTTTGTTTGATTGGTTAGAGGTGGGGTCCGTGTCAGGCACCATAGTCATCGTCGGGGGCTTCAGGAAGCCCGTGTAGACGCTATGGAGAGTGTGAAGAGGTGGTAGTGCCCGTGTCTGGTATCACCCTTGGCAATGTCCGTGTGTGGTGCCAACTGTGGTAGAGCCCGTGTCTAGTATCACATAGAAGAATAAGAGAGTCATTGTTTGGTATTTGAGTTCCCTTCGGGATGATGCTTGTTAGCAGATATTAGTTTATGACTTTTGCTTGTTGATTGATGTATGATTGAGATAAGTTGGTTGGTCTTTAGGACCTGCACTCACTAAGTAATTGTTGTTAATCAATTAGTCAATCGTTTTCCTTTTCTCTTTTTTCCGCATGATTGCTAGTAGGAGTTCAATTGTTGGTTACATTGGTGGTTTTTGAATAAAAGGAAGCGTGCACGGACTCTTGGAATCATGGGAGGACTTGATCACGGTGAATACTCGTTGATTTTGCTCCGGTGAAATCTAAGAAGAAATGGAAAGCATATTGGTGTTCGCATTGCTAGACGGCATATCGTTGATCGATGGTACCACATGTCGTTTACCTGACGTCTTGAGTATTCACACGTTAACACATGTTATTTACGTGGCACTTTGTGTTCGTTAACCTTTAATTAAGCTGATATTTGGGTTTGAGCTTAACAAAACTCTTTGTATTGCCCAATGGGCTTTTCATCAATGAAATGTTTCCAAAATGGTGAAACTTTTTAATTATATTAGAAGTAACAAAGGTAGCAGCACATTTATCATGCAACTGCTATTTTGATATGAGTAATTTGAATCCATATGCATGGATAAGTCAATATTTAGTTCTCTCCTATCTACTATTTGTTACTACTATTCATGTCTCAAAAAACCATTTTACCCTTGGCTTTTCAAACAAATTACAATTCTTTATTTTTTCTCTAACTTTTTAAACGAATGGTGATGAAATGATGATGACAAAAAGAACATAAGTTAATTAGTTTAACATAATTTTTTGTATGTTAACTTATTACCAATATCATATATTATTGTTAACATCTTAAAAGTATTAGATATTATTGTTATCACAATAACAAAATATCATATAATGTTGTTATCACATTATAAATTTTAATTATTAGTTATAAACTGGTTTGATATGATATTTTTATGGTATGTTAATTGATTTAATATAATAATTTATAATAAACTAACGATTTTAGCATAATGTTTTATATGTTAACATGTTATTAATATCAGATATTATTGTTAGCATGTTCAAATTTATCATATATTATTGTTAGCACAATAATAAAATATTAGATAATATTGTTATCACGTTATAAGTATGAGATAATGTTATTAACATAACTAATGAAGGTGTTACCAAAATTTGATGAATAGTATTTTTCAGCGAAAAGAATAAATAGTATGTAGGTTTAATTTCAATGGCATTTTGTAATTAATTTAAATACAAAGGATAATTGTGACATAAATTTATTTCTCTTTGTTGGTTTCTTAATTTTGAAGTTACTAATGTTATAAACTTAATAAAATGGTCAACAATGTATATTGAGCTCATTCACTCTTTTGATATTTCTCTTGAAAAAAACAAATTATTCATATGAAAAAAATGTACTTTAACCTCGGAAAAAATGCTCATTTACTTTTTCACTATTTGCTATCGGTCATTTTAATTCTCACTTGCGTAAAATAAAATCTTCATGGCGTTACTGACTTTACAAAATCGTGATGATAAAAATAGTCTAATCGTTTAGGAAATAATTATCCAACTGACAGTTGACTTCACAAAATTGTGATAAGTCCAATAAAAGTTATAAATTTTCAGTGCCCAACCTTTTTTCTCAATACCAAATTAACCTAAAAGGCAGTAGACATGAATTTGCAAAAAGTTTAAGAGATCAATATGAAAACGAATGCAAATCGTCATGGCAAAAACTGAGGCATGAGACTCTCATTGGCTAATATTCAAGTAATCGTGACGAGACGAGCCTCACGGCTTGTAATGGATCAGACAGGAACAGGCAAGCCTTTCTTCGCCATCCCATCCAGAATATCGTTGAGAGCTTGGCATAATCCCGATATCTGCACACAGCTTCCACTTTTCAGTCATTATTTATACCACACAAAAAAACATACATATCTGCTAGAGAGAAAGAAAGAGGGAGAGAGTGAGAACCTGTTGATCCCATTGTTGTAGTTCCTCAATGTCATCTTCAAAATGTATCACAGCCTCCTCCTGAACAGTAAAATACAACATAACGGATCAAAACTCATGTAAGAACCTTCTTGATAATGAACACTAACAACAACTCACTCAGGGCTCGCATAAAAAAACCAACAAATATTTGTCGTGTCAGTGCTAACCTGATCGATGGAACCTCTCATTCTGTCTTGGCCAATCATATTAGATGCTATCTTCTCCGCCTTCAGGAAGAAAACTTATTCCATTAAACACAGGACAAGCGAAACTATAAAAGAGGATTCACATATTAATTTCGAATATTACCTTGCTTGGGTCAGTTCCCAGCAGAGTACCCAATTCATCAAACCTAAGGTTTGGAGAATGAAGTTTAGAAAATCAACCAAGTCTCAGAAAAGATACTAATTCTACATCTTATTTACCTTATGTTAGTGTAAAGTTTGCTTGCACTTAGAAGGTTATGCTCAATCATGGCACGGTCAAGAACAGTAGATTTGTCAGGCAGAGATGCTTTCTGTTGAAAACCAGTAACGTAAAAACTGGTTATGAACCTAACAAGTTAGATGAATATGGAAATACTGCTTCCAAATCTTAATAGCAATCCAGACCTGATGTGGCCTTAGTACTTCCGCAAAAGCATCAATCTCTGGTTTCCTTAAAATCCTTTCCAGATACACCTAGAAATTTACATAAAAATCTAAAGTTAGCATGTAGTTCTGACCAAGCTTCTATAGGCTATGGTGAAACTGTTTGAAACATCGTGCAGGCTGAAATAAGAGTAACATGCCAGTTCAAATGATACTATTGTCCAAATGCACGTAAATGTATGCATAGAATAGAACCTTCTGCAGGATGGGATATATCTTCAGCTTGGAGCAGCGCTCATCCTGTTAACAAAGAGATAGTGAGGAAATAATAGATAAGGAAGGAGCAAGAAATGGTATTCTAATTAATAATCCACATGGACTTACTTTATATAAAGTTGCAAGAACACGAGAACGCTGAGGACCAGCTCCAGCTAATATGGTACATGTGACAGCAGCGGATAGGGCCTGCTCTAATGCATTCTCATCAATCTCTCTGTAGGAAACATTACAACATCACAAACTTATCGGAGAGAGAGTGAACCAAACCAGGAGAAAATTGAAAAATGATATATCATGCAGAGAAGCCGTATCACTTACGCATCCCCTATTTGGCGTTTTTCAATCTGAGATATGCCGTAATACCGAAGTGCAGCCTCTAAGAACTTTCTTTTCATGTCCAGAATTCTAGCATGGCAGACCTGAATAGGAAATATGATAAAACCCAAAATCGAATGCTCCTTAAATCACATAAATTCTTAGTTTAGGCGGTCCAACCTTGTACTGCAAATTTAAAACTTCATTCTGACTGTTGTTCACTAAGAAAGAAGCTTTATTTATGTAAGTCTCTGCATTTACAGCATCATCATCCTGCAGATATTCAAAACACAAAAGTATTAGAGAACGATAAAAAATAAACTAATGTATTTATACAACCCTGGTAGCCTCAATTTACTATTCAAGTAATATTGTGAACGAGAACAATGCTCATAACACAGTCGACACTCATGGTTTCATGACACGGAGATTTGGTCAAGAGACTGGTTAAGTTTCAATAAAATCTCTCTAGAAAAATGTCCAACTGTTAAATTATAACTTTTGTAGCTTCTATAGAAGTGCCAAGACATAAGGAAACTATACCGATTAGCTATAGACCATTACTAGCATGAGGAAATCCATCTCATAAACCCATGAAAAGGAGACAAAATCCATCGTGCAAATGTACTTGGAAAGGAAAGCCAAACCTCGAGATACAAACGAGCAATTTGGATACACTTTGAGAGCTTGAAGTTTTCGTCAACAGCCCTGATGAAGAATGACACAATTCAAAATAAGCAAAACAAGGTAGAAATAACTAGAATGTTGCTGCCCTCACTGTCGTACCTCATTCCAGAGTCAAGATCAATTCCACTCAACATCTGGGCAGCTCTTGACCAATCCTGCTCTGATTCATACAAAGCCGCAAGTTTTTCTCTGATAACAAGTGCCTGCAAAGAGATTTGTAAGGAACCACAATGTACAACAGACTAAGCAGATAATAGACTACATAGGTTAAAGACGCAAACCTGTTCCTCGAAGGAAACAACTCTGGGCTGAATCTGGGTGAGTGTAAAGAGCGCAATCTCCTTCTGAGTCTCTGGTTCCAATCTCCCGAGCTCTTGTGCGTAAGACTGCAAAAGCTGCCTCGAAACCACCAACGGGACATCATCGGATAGAACTGGAATATTATATTGAGAATTGTTACATCAATTCGTGACGGAAAATCCAAGCAGAGTTAAAGATGAGAAAAACTCACTGTGATCGATGAACTGTTTCGCTTGGAGAAGATCATTGGAAGAAAGAACGGAGGAGAGGATGAGTTTGTACTGTTCGATCTTCTGACGCTGGTCACCGATTGCAGAAGCGCTTATCAAGGCTTCATCCATGCCTTCTTTTCTCTGGATTTTTTCTTCCGCTTGGATCAA
Organism: Orychophragmus violaceus; assembly: GCA_030180135.1. Taxonomy (NCBI): domain Eukaryota; kingdom Viridiplantae; phylum Streptophyta; class Magnoliopsida; order Brassicales; family Brassicaceae; genus Orychophragmus; species Orychophragmus violaceus. The sequence goes on from CM058239.1 coordinate 68,240,472, forward strand.
ACCCTAAAAAGAAGAGAAATCACCTCCTATGCCCCTCCTTAGAGTAGAACAAATCTACCAAGCTCCTGTTTTAACTGTATTTTCTTTTTGATTAAAATTTATACTGAAAAAATGCAATTTTACATAAAAACCAATGACATTGGCACGAAATTACAGATCATACCTGGGTTTAACCCGATTAGATCCATGCCCATCAGATTCAACTCGGATCATACCCGGTTAACAAAAAATTAACCCTTCTCCTTTTACTCGGGTCATTCCCTCCATTTCTATCAAATCATTTCTTCTCATTCCCTCTATTTCTATTGACCCGACTCATCTCTCTCAACCGGACTCTGGTTCTCGTTTGCTCTCACCGGAATACGGTCACCGGAATACCTCAATCGGATATGGTGGAGACGAGGAATGCATCGAAGAAGTCAAAGCATGTAGTCTTGCGGCGGATAGGGTGTCGAATAAAAGGCGGCGCGGAGAATTGTCTGTTCCGGCCCCGACTACGGCTCCGGGTACGGCGACAGCGTCTCTGAGTGTTGAAGGAGATGCGGCGGAGACGAGGTATGGAAAATACGCGCCGGGTCAATCTTCTGATGCGTCGGTTCCGACTATGGCTCCGGTTACGGCGACGGCGTCTCTGAGTGTTGAAGGAGATGCGATGGAAACGAGAAATGAACAAAACACACACGAGGCCGCTACGGTGGACACGTCGGAGATAGACGATGTTGACGCGACGGAGACGGCGGAGGAGAGCGACGTAGAGAACCGACGTTCCTAATCCGGTTAGCAAAACCCTAGTATAAGTAATACTAGGATAACTAGCTAAGTATAGGTGATTTTGTATTACTAGGATAATACTAGGATAACTAAGTATAGGTGATTTAGTACTACTAGGATAACTATGTTAGTATAAGTAATACTAATTAATACTAGGATAACTAGGTAAGTAATACTAGGATAACTAGCTAAGTAATACTAGGATAACTAGGATAACTAGGTAAGTAATACTAGGATAACTAGCTAAGTAATACTAGGATAACTAGGATAACTAGCTATGTAATACTAGGGTAACTGGCTAAGTAATACTAGGATAACTAGCTAAGTAATATTAGGATAACAAAAATAACTTGGTTGTACTGTGTTTTGTTTGTGATACTGTGTGTTGTTTGTTTGCAGGGAGCCTCAGAGGAATTGAGTCTCACTCTGGAGGAGACGGTCATGGGGAATTGTTTTGTATTTGGAACTTTATTTGCTAGACCCCCTTTGTTTGGATTGTAAAATAATATGTATATGTCATCAACACAAGCATAGATATCTCATTCAAAATTTTATAATAATACATTTATGCCTAATCAATCAATCTTGTTAAACAATATGCCACTTAAGCCTAATCAATCAATCGGAAATTGTCTCTTCAACCTTCTATTGTCCAATCTCCTTTCGCATTCTTCAACGTTCCACGTAGCTTCTTAATCGAGTTAATCTTTTCGAGAGAGAGAGAGAGAGAGAGAGAGAGAGAGAGAGAGAGAGAGAGAGAGAGAGAGAGAGAGAGAGAGAGAGAGAGAGAGAGAGAGAGAGCTATAAATAAGGAAGAGAGGAAGTCGAATCATTTCATTTCGGCGCCAAAAAATTGGTTTTCTCGCCTGGATAATTTTTATTATTTTAAAAAATAAATTAAAAGTTTTAAAATATCACACATAGTAATGCCTAGTTACTAGTTAAACCAAATATTCAAATATTTGGTTCATAGTTAAATTAGTATTACACCAAATAAAAGTTATTGTTTCTAGTATGACATTTTGTTTTATTGATCTACCATATGAATCTCATTGCCTCGTACATTTTTTTGTTTGAATATTATTTTTCAGTAACTTTCACTTCTCAATTAGAAAGAGTTTCTTAAAACACAAGGAAAAGTTTGGTAAATAGAAAGTGAATATGATTCATAGAGTCCCATTTTGAATACAATTATATTAACTTATTCTTTCTAAAACATATAATTTAAGGACTAATGTTTAAGTATATGATTCATTTTATTTAAATATGCAATTCATTAAATAGTTATTATAATGATTAAATAGTTATACTAGTATTACACACAAAATCTTTAGAGTAAATCTAAGTATTACATAGGTTTGCGTGGGGAAAATCAAACAGTCGCGTCCGGTCTAAAAAAGATCTTTTATTTCTCAAACACAACTGCTCTCCTCGTCATTTCCACATTTCCACACCACTTCCCTAGAAGAAAAAACTGTCTTTTCTTTCTTCCGAAGGAACGAACTCGAATCTCAAAGAAGATAACGGCAAAGTATGAAGAAAAACAGACGGTCGCGAAGAAGAGAAATGCGTAACGCACATGTGTACTGGCCGTGGCATCGTCCCAACCAGCCGCGCTACGAAACGAGGTCTGTTACGAGAAGACGGAAGGAACAGCCACCGTTCGATCTGCTCGGATTGCCGGAGGATATCATAAGGAAAATAATGGTTCGTGTGGGCGAAGAAGACATGTAGGATCTCCGTCACTCGAGAATCACATGCACTCGCCTTAATGTTATCACTACGGGAGCCTCGTTCTTTGCCTCTGTTAATCTAATGGAGATGAACACTTTGGTTTGGTCTCCAGGTTTTGACTGGAAGAAGTTTCACAGAAGGTGCTACGACGAAGGGAACCCAACCGCCGTCAGCCTTAAAGGCATCTCTAACCTCTTTTTCGAGAATAAGCGGGTTGAAGGACTCGAGCAAATCAAGGCCGCTGCAGATAAAGGAATCTTCGTCAGCGAGTACATCTACGAGATGATGAGCAACCTCTTCAGGGACGATTGGGAGGAAGGTCTGTTCGGTAATCATCACCTTACTCGAGAACGTGCAACTCAGCTTAGCAGCAAACTGCCTATGCTGCCTGGAAAGGGGTGGGGAGGAAGGGCACTGCCTGATTGGATAATTGTTAAACGAGACCAAAATGAGCCACATTTGATCTCGCACTGCAACTGTTCCAAAATCGATCCTTGGTGGGGGTGGGGGTTTAAGTTTGTGGAGCCAAAGAAGGATGAGTTATGCGATAAGTGTTTCTGGATCCTGGAGGTAGCATTTTTCTGTAGAATGCTTGATGAACACTTTACGGTTTTTTTGGTCAACTGATAAACACTTTCATGTTCTAAGTTGCAACCATGTTCTGTTTTTTAGTATCACTCTCTGTTTATGTTGAAAACTCTTTCTGTTTATGTTGAATGCTCTCTTTCTGTTTATGTTATGTTGAATACTCTTTCTGTTTATGTTGAATGCTCTCTTTCTCTTTGCTCTCTTGGTTTATGTTGAATGATCTCTCTGTTTTCTTTCCATTGATTAAACAACACGTCATAGTGTTACCTGGTTTTACTTAGTTATACTAGGGTCAACATCTGGGCATCAAATCGTTTAGAGCAATTTTCTCCAATTTGAAACTCTGCGGCGAATTGAGACGTACACGGCGAAGATCCGGCGAAGAGCGAAGTTTCCCAAGCTCTGGAGGTGAATCCGACGAGAATCCGACGAGAATCCGACAGAGCTAAAATGAGAAATTGAGATTTCGATTTTGGTTTCAGTTTAGATTTGAAACAATTTGCCCAAACCATTTCGATCTCGGTTTCGATTTGAAATTCAATTTGCCCAATCGATTTCAATTTCGGTTTCGGTTTGAAATTCAATTTCGATTTCGGGTCAAGCATACCGACCCAACCCATTTACCTAATTTTAATATTTACTTGATTTTAAAAAACAATTCATTAAGGGCACAACAGTAAACAACCACCCCCTTTAATGAAAGGGGTATTAAAGATTAATGAGGGGCAATATAGATTTTTTTCCCCTCATAGGGATATGTGAGCCAAAACCCCTAAAAAGAAAGAGCCAACATCTCGCCCTTAACTGAAAAAAATAAGGAATATTGTCTCCAGAGATCCTCCGTACTCACATAAAATCTCGTTTACCCCTCTATTTATTAGAATATTATTTACAATTATTTATAAATAGAAAACATAGAAAATTACTGAAAATTACCGAATATTATTTAAAATTTTCTGATAATTACATGGAAAACCAGACAGTTAACTCGAGAAAACCAAAACCTTAAAGTTATCCCATACCGAACCCAATTGAACCTATACTCTTTCACTTTCCACTTTCCACTTTCCACTCCTCCTATACTCTCATTCTCCTCTTCTCCTTTCGAGTTCCGTTCCTTCAAGCGAAACAGTAAAAGATGCCGCCCAAGACTCGTCTAGCCACCAAGAAAATCGATGGGGTATCCAAAATCGATGGGGTATCCAAAATCGATGTCTTGAAGGATAATCCTCCTCCGGCGAGCCCTACTAAGCCTAAGACTGCTCCTCCTCCTCCGGCGACGGCGAGTGGTGTAGCAAGCCCTACTAAGCCTAAGAATTCTCCTCCTCCGGCGACGGCGATGAAGGAATTTCTAGCAGTTCTAATCGGATTAGCAACCCTAGGTATAATTCCAAGCCTAGGATCTAGGGTCTAGGTATATTGAATCTACATCAGATCTCGAATTACCTGGAGTTTAGCAGCGGAATATGATTAGGTATCCGAGATTCTCAAGCGCCTCAAGTGCTGCGCCTCTGCTGGTATCCACACGCACACAAACTGGAATCCGCCGGGATGCTAGTGTCGGGAGATCGGATCTCTCTGGGATACGTCTGTTTTTGAGAGGTGGCTGTGATTAGGCTTCACCTTCTACTCCAGGTCGTGCTTATATCATATATATATAGACTGGGAAAACCTAATTAATCACCGGACCGAACCGAGATTAATTAAGTCATTAAATCGAAACCAATGTTTCGATCTGCGCCTTGCATCGATCGACACAACACTTGTGTCGATCGACACACTCTCAAAACTCGTATATTAATGTGCATCAAATACACATTAACTTGATCATTACTTTAATGATTATTCCCACATGAAGTACATCCAGTTCGCTTAGGTGTGTGACCCTGTAGGTTCATATAATACTAGTAATGAGTTCACAACTCACATATCACAAGTGGTTTCTAGCAAAACATTATGACCATCTAGTATTGTATGAATGTCTAATCTCGACAATACAACTATCTCTATAGTGCTTACAAGTGTGATTTCAGGACATTCCCAACAATCTCCCACTTGTACTGGAATCATTTATTCCCATAATCCCTTCGTCTCTATATCTCGATCTGGCATAAGGCAAGATATGTGTCATCCTTATTAAGCCAAAATCATGTTCATCGAACTCCGATTTATACTGACAAGACAAACGACTGATAATCACCTCGTTTGAGTGTGGCCACACATTTCTCAGTATTCAAATCTTCGATGGGCCCCGAGATATTTATCTCCTGTTATATAGGAGGGACAAATCCCATCTTGTTCCATCCCTGTTCCTTCACACGCTTCATGATACGCCCAATCAATGTCTTTATAATCACCAGTTACGGCTGACGTTTGACAAAGTCAAAGCGGACCAATTTGTTGGAATTGTGTCCAGTAATCTCGGTACTGTCTCTAGAAAGTAAGAGTATGTCAATGATCAGACATAAGTCATATAATACTGGGGGTCATGATGGCTTGCTAGAGTCCGCTCATGATCTATAAGTCTTGGACTTATTGCCTTTATTATATGATCCCATATGGGTCACACGCCTAAGCTAACAGGAAAATGTGTAGGAACGTTTTAGCAGAAGTACGGTAAAAGTGCTAGGCATTTACTGTACTTAGAGAGAATAAAACGGTTTAGGCACTGTATGTCGATCGATACACAAGGGGTATCGGTCGACACAGTGCGCGAATGCCGTCTAGTTAATTGGTGTTTGGGCCAAATGGCCCAAACGGAATCAGACAAGTTTTATAAGGTAAAACTCGAGTTTCTGAGCAATTAACCCTAATCCCTCAGCCGAAAACTCTCTCTCTCTCTCTCTGCGCCGAGCTCCTTGTGGTCTAGCAGCTGTTTCCTGTGATCGCGTGTGTGAACCTTTGGAGGATTCATCCCTCGGTGTTTCTCTGATCTCAGACATACCATCTATTTCCGCTGCAAACAGGTATAAGGTGAGATCATCATTTGTTTCTATTCTGAGAAGAACCTAGATCGCATGTTTAGGTTGATATGAATCTAAGAATTGAATCAGGATCAACTAAACAATCCTTCAGTGGTATCAGAGCCAATGGTTCTGGTTTTTCTTGTTTAGATTCAATGTTTAGGATTGTTTTCTTGTTTAAAAGTGTTTTGAATCAACTACTGATAAGAGAAACCATTTAAGCAACAAGAATTGAAATCTAAACACACATAAAATTGCAGAAACCAAGCTATATGATTTGGTAGAATGAGATTTCAAGAGGTCTGTATCGACTGCGATCGCATGGATCGATCGATACGATCGCATGGATCGGTCGATACAGTCTATCGGCTAACCCTGTTAACGCGTGAAAGCATCGATCGATACAGGATCGATGCAGGTTCGATATTGGTGCATCGACCGATGCGGTTGGTGCACATCGATCGACACGGTTAGGGTTTTGGCTCGGATCCGTGCATGCGTAAGAGCATCGATCGATACAGGATCGATGCACGATCGATGCAGGATCGATGCTGATAGCATCGACCGATGTGGTTGATGGATCGATCGACACGGTTGGTCCATCGATCGACATGGTTGGTTTAAGGCTCGGTTTAACATTTTGATTAAAATTAAACGTCACGGTTTAATAAACAGATTTAATAATTTTATTAAGTCTGGTTAAACCGGGACAAGAAATCCAATGTCGAAAGAATTATTGGATTTAGTGCCTAAACCAGGATTTTCTAATTTGATTTGGTTGGACCAAATAAATTGAGAAAATCCGGTTTAGTAAATAACCGGTTGACAATTGTGGTCATCGTAGTAATTAAAATTTGGTTAGACCAGTTTTAATGAACCAGACCGGTTATGTCATTTAATTGGACAATTGGGTAATGTCTTGGACATGGACCAATTCTTGGGCCTCGGGCCAAGAAGTTAAAACAATTGGGCCAATTATTTGAGTCTTTCTTCAGATTAATTTAAAATTTATTTTATAAAGAATATAAATCGATTTTAAATTAAAGTTTCCGATATTTTGAAATTAGAAAGTTTCTTAATTTATAGAAGTTTCTAGATTTGCATGATTCGGATTTTAAGAAATTTCTAAAGTTAGAAAGTTTCCGTTTTTAGAAAGTTTCCAATTTTTAGAAAGTTTCCAAAAATAGTAGGTTTCCAAAAATGGAAAGTTTCCCGAAATAGTAATCTTCTATTTTGGGAATGAATTCTTTAATAAACCTACGAACCTCAAATAATATCAAGCGTTGGATGTCTTGTCCATTCTATGTCAGCTGTCGAAGCCCATTCAATTGTATTCATGGCCTTACAGTGTGAGGGTGTCTGCTTTTGCGTGGATAAGACGGTTTGTGATTCATAAATGTCATTGGGAGTCCCAGACATTAATGATTACATGACTGTATAGTCTGGTTTTCTTGACTGGGCCATCGGGAGTCCCGGGCCTTGAGACATCAGAGTGAATTGGGCCTCGGGCCCAGATTCACAACCAAGAGTTATATCACGGATATAATTAGCCGATATAGGGCTTACCGATATAAGCTAAGGTTTGGTGACGGCCAGTGGCCCACTTTAATCTTAGTTATATGTGGATCTTGGAATCATTATATTCTATTGAGGGTAACTTATGTTATTGAATATAATGCGTGATTAATCATATTAAATTTAATACGAGATTAATCATTTTGAACATTTTAACTAATAACCTTTTTATCTATATATTTCAGCTATGACTACTACAAGCACACAAAACACATTCTCGATCCGGTCTGTTCTCGAAAAGGAGAAGCTGACTGGAACGAACTTCCTGACGTGGTCAAGGAACTTGAGGCTAGTCCTCAAGCAGGAGAAGAAGGATTATGTCCTTCGTGATCCTCTCCCCGAGAGGCCTCCTGCCAATGCCGCCAGGACTCTGCATAATGCTTGGGAAAAGCATTCGTCAGATGAAAATGATGCCTATTGCCTGATGTTGGTGACAATGACTCCTGAGCTGCAAAAACAGTTCGAGAGTGTATTGTCACCCATCGAGATAATGGCAAGCCTGAAATCGCTTTTTCAGGAGCAGGCTAGGACTGAGAGGTTTCAAACAGTTAAGAACCTCTTGGACTGCAAGTTGGCTGCGAATGCGGCAGTGAGTCCTCATGTCTTGAAGATGATGGGTTATCTCGATCATCTTCAGAAACTCGACTGCCCAATCAGCCAGGAACTTGCCTGCGACATCATTCTGCAGTCATTACCTGCAAGCTATGATCAGTTCATTCTGAACTTTAACATGCATGGCTTGAGTAAGACATTGCCTGAGCTTCACGGAATGCTCAAGACTGCGGAGCCCAATTTGAGGAAAACCGCCAAGGACCCAAATGTGCTTATGGTGCAGAAGGGCAAGGGGTTTAAGAAATCCTCTGCTAAGGATAAGGGAAAGGCCAAGGCTGTCCAAGTCGCGGACAAGGACACGCCAAAGCCCAAGCCCAAGTCCAAGGCTGGGCCAACTGACATATGCAGGTTCTGTAAAGAACCAGGGCATTGGAGGAGAGAATGTAAGAAATTCCAGGAAGGTCTAAAGGAATTGAAGAAGAAGACTTTTGAGACTTCTTCAACAGGTATTTTTGTTATAGAAGTTAATACAACTACTTCTGATAATACCTCATGGGTTATGGATACTGGTTGTGGGGCTCATATTTGTACTAATATGCAGGCACTCAGCAACAGTAGAAGGCTGAAGCAAGGACAAGTGGAGCTACGAGTTGGGAATGGAGCGAAAGTTCCAGCACTAGCTGTAGGCACTTACTTGTTGTCTTTACCTTCGGGATTGATTTTAGAACTGAATAATTGTTATTTTGTACCTGCTATAAGCAGAAATATTATTTCAATTTCTTTGTTGGATTTGGAAGGTTATGATTTTTCAGTTAAGAATAAATTATGTTCCTTCAATCGCAACAATTTGTTCTATGGTTCTGCCCCTCTTATGAATGGGCTTTACATACTCGATCAATCCGCGCCAATTTATAACATTAATACCAAACGGTTCAAACCTAATGAGGAGAACCGAACGTTTCTATGGCATTGTCGTTTAGGGCACATCAGCGAGAAACGCATCAAGAGGCTCCATTCGAATGGACTTCTTGGCTCATTTGACTTTGAGTCATGTGAGAAATGCGAATCCTGCATGATGGGCAAAATGACACGGGCCCCCTTTAATAAACCTAACGAGAGGGCCAGTGACGTATTGGGCCTGATACACACTGATGTGTGTGGCCCAATGTCCACAAATGCAAGAGGAAACTATCAGTACTTCATTACCTTTACTGATGATTTCAGTAGGTATGGATATGTTTATTTGATGAAACATAAGTCTGAATCCTTTGAGAAGTTCAGAGAATTCCAAAATGAAGTACAGAACCAACTTGGCAAAAGCATTAAGGCTCTTCGGTCCGACCGAGGAGGAGAATACTTAAGCCAAGAATTCAGTGATCATCTGAGAGAGTGTGGGATCGTATCCCAACTCACTCCTCCTGGAACACCTCAATGGAATGGTGTGTCTGAGAGGAGAAATCAGACCTTATTGGATATGGTTCGATCTATGATGAGTCACACAGACCTTCCAATATCCCTTTGGGGATATGCTCTGCTAACAGCAGTGTTCACTCTAAATAGAGCGCCATCGAAAGCAGTAGCAAAGACACTATATGAATTATGGACTGGAGAAGCTCCAGTGCTGTCTTATCTAAGAATTTGGGGTTGTGAAGCCTATGTCAAGAGATTAATCTCAGATAAGCTTACACCAAAATCTGATAAATGCTACTTCATTGGTTATCCACGGGAAACCAAGGCTTATTACTTCTATCTACGTTCCGAGAACAAGATCTTTGTTGCCCGGGATTGTAACTTTCTTGAGAGGGAGTTTCTCTCTAAGAAAGACAGTGGGAGTAAGGTACTGCTTGAAGAAATTCAAGATGAACAGGATACTGCTCAACCTAATGAGGAAGATCAGCAGGAGGACCTACAAGAAATTGTAGAGCCTGAACCTGTAGTACCTGAAGTTCGAAGATCCGGGAGGATCCGTCACGAACCCGAGAGATATCAGGGATTCCTCGTGACTGACTGTCATGATCTTTTGATCATTGATGGTGATGAACCATCGAACTTCAATCAAGCCATGATGGGCCCAGATTCCTCTAAGTGGCGCAAGGCCACTGATTCCGAAATGGACTCCATGTCGGTCAACCAAGTGTTTTCGTTGGTTGACTTACCCGCTGGTGTAAAAGCCATCGAGTGCAAATGGATCTTCAAGAAGAAGATTGACGTGGATGGAAATGTCCAGATTTATAAAGCCAGGTTGGTGGCAAAAGGTTTCAGACAAGTTCACGGTGTGGATTACGATGAAACCTATTCACCAGTGGCTATGATGAAATCTATTCGGATTCTACTAGCAACTGCAGCTTTTCATGATTGTGAAATTTGGCAGATGGACGTGAAAACCGCCTTCCTGAATGGTATTCTGGAAGAGGATGTGTATATGACACAACCTGACGGTTACATAGATCCAAAGAATGCTGGAAAAGTATGCAAGCTTCATAAATCCATTTATGGATTGAAGCAAGCATCGAGGAGCTGGAATCTTCGTTTTGATGAAGCGATCAAGCAATTTGACTTCATCAGAAACGAAGAAGAACAATGCGTGTATAAGAAATCTAGTGGGAGCAAGATTGTATTTCTTATTCTGTATGTCGATGACATACTGCTTCTCGGAAACGACGTTCCAATGCTGAAGTCCGTAAAGGACTGGCTTGGAAGTTGTTTTTCCATGAAAGACATGGGTGAAGCCGCATACGTTCTTGGAATCAGGATCTACCGGGATAGATCTAGAAGGCTGATAGGCTTGTGTCAAGATTCATACATTGACAAAGTCCAACAAAGATTCAGCATGAAGGATTCCAAGAAGGGCTTCACGCCAATGGTACATGGCACAACGCTAAGCAAGAAGCAGAGCCCTACTACGGCTGCTGAGCTTGAGCGCATGAAGAATATTCCTTATGCATCTGCAATAGGATCTGTCATGTATGCCATGATCTGTACTCGTCCTGATGTTGCTTATGCATTGAGCATGACGAGTAGATACCAGTCAAATCCAGGTGAAAACCATTGGATTGCCGTAAAGAATATCTTGAAGTATCTAAGACATACTAAGGATAAGTTCTTAGTGTACGGTGGAAGTGATGTGCTTAAAGTCAGTGGATTCACGGACGCAAGTTTCCAGACAGACCAAGATGATTTCCGGTCACAGTCCGGTTATATCTTTTGTCTGAATGGCGGTGCAATCAGTTGGAGAAGCTCCAAGCAAGACACCGTTGCTGATTCCACTACAGAAGCTGAATATATCGCCGCCTCAGAAGCTGCGAAGGAAGCTGTTTGGATACGAAAGTTCATTATTGAACTAGGTGTGATACCAGATGCGGCTGAGCCTCTGGCACTGTTTTGTGACAATAATGGTGCTATAGCTCAGGCAAAGGAACCAAGATCACACCAGAAATCCAAGCATGTTCTAAGAAGATTTCACTTGATACGTGACATCATTAATAGAAAGGAAGTCAAGATCAGCCGAGTTCAGACAGATGATAACGTCGCTGATCCGTTGACAAAGCCACTCCCAAGGCCTAAGCTCGAGTTTCTGACTGAAGCTGTAGGCATTAGAGACATTGAAATGTAATCTAAATTTGAGTGGGAGTTTGAGGGCTTTTATTTAGTTATTTGATATGTTCTTGTAAAACATTCTTATGTTTAATGAAATTATTATTTCAAGATTATTTTAACTGTGATGAAATAATCGTTCCAAAATGATATGAACCATTTTATAGGTCATCGAAGTAAATGACTTGATCTTGAGTCATCGAAGTCATTTAGCTTGATCATGAGACCCTATATTTGATAGATGTTTTATATCATCCCGTCCCTAGTCGAAGGTTGTTGAAATTGGAACACCAACAACCGTGTGAGACTGGATTGGTACGTGACTTATGACAAAGTCTCAACGTGTCATAGATGCGCGGCATCAAAGTCAGTACATAGGTGTATGTTTGAGAACATACGACCGGACAAGACCCGCTTATAAGAACTCTTCAGGATATTTATATCTGTGTCATAAGAGATTCTTACTACGACTATAGAGTATAGTCCTTAGACCTGAGTTCGCATGCATGTGACTGCACATGGACTGATGCACTTTGATCATTGTCTAACGCTATCGTTCTGCGATAGTTATAAGGACCTTGTTTGGGTACATTATGAAATGAATAGTTTACAGTGATGGAACAAGACGGAATTTGTCCCTCCAATATAAATGGAGTGAATATCTCTAGGCCAATCGGAGATTTGAATACTGAAAATGCATGGCCATGCTCAAACGGACTGTCCCGAGTCGTTTGGATTGTCAGTATCAAATCAGAGTCCGATGAACAAGATTAGGCTTTATAAGGATGACACCAATCTTGCCTTATGACTAATCGAGATATTGTGACAAAAGGATTATGAATACAGAGATTCCAGTACAAGTGGGAGATTGTTGGAATTGTGTCCAGTAATCTCGGTACTGTCTCTAGAAAGTAAGAGTATGTCAATGATCAGACATAAGTCATATAATACTGGGGGTCATGATGGCTTGCTAGAGTCCGCTCATGATCTATAAGTCTTGGACTTATTGCCTTTATTATATGATCCCATATGGGTCACACGCCTAAGCTAACAGGAAAATGTGTAGGAACGTTTTAGCAGAAGTACGGTAAAAGTGCTAGGCATTTACTGTACTTAGAGAGAATAAAACGGTTTAGGCACTGTATGTCGATCGATACACAAGGGGTATCGGTCGACACAATGCGCGAATGCCGTCTAGTTAATTGGTGTTTGGGCCAAATGGCCCAAACGGAATCAGACAAGTTTTATAAGGTAAAACTCGAGTTTCTGAGCAATTAACCCTAATCCCTCAGCCGAAAACTCTCTCTCTCTCTGCGCCGAGCTCCTTGTGGTCTAGCAGCTGTTTCCTGTGATCGCGTGTGTGAACCTTTGGAGGATTCATCCCTCGGTGTTTCTCTGATCTCAGACATACCATCTATTTCCGCTGCAAACAGGTATAAGGTGAGATCATCATTTGTTTCTATTCTGAGAAGAACCTAGATCGCATGTTTAGGTTGATATGAATCTAAGAATTGAATCAGGATCAACTAAACAATCCTTCACAATTCACATGTAAGAAAACATGATGAACTCAGGTCTAAGGACTATACTCTATAGTCGTAATGAAAACTCGCATGACACTTATATATAACTATCCCGTAGAGTTATCATTAGTGGATCATGTCCGATCCTGTGTTCTCCAACACATATCTATGTGATTGACTTTAATACTCTTATTAATGACTCCATGAAACTTAGTCATCAGTCACCTCACATACTAGTCTCACGCGGTTGTTAATGTCCCACTTTAACAACCTTGACCAGGGACCAACTTAATTTATGTCATTTATCACTTATAGGGTTTCATGATCAAATCACATACTTGATGACCTATAAAATGTCATAAATTACTTTGGGACTATTATTTAATAACATAATTAAATAATACTGATGTCAGAATTCATTAACATAATCAAATTATGTCTTCATGAACATCATATCATAACTAAAATTAATAACAACAACTCCCACTAAAATTAAGATCACATCTTAAGACATCTAATGCCTGTAGTAGTTGTTTGAACCTCATTCGCTCTTGCTCAGCGTGTGTCGAAGGACACTGCGTCTTGCTAAGAGTAATGCCAATTGTCATTGGCATGAAGCCCTTCTTGGAATCATGCATATTTGACATGTGCAAGACCTTATCAATATACGCATCTTGACACAATCCAATTAACTTGTCCAATCTATCTCTATAGATTCTTATTCCAAGAATGTTTACGGTTTCTCCCACATTTTGCATCGAAAAACAACTTTCGAGTCAAGTCTTAACAGACTGTGACAATGGAATTTCATTTCCGAGAAGCAGTATGTTATCAACATACAATACTAGAAATGCAACTGAGCTCGCACTAGTCTTCTTGTAAACACACGGTTCCTCTTCGTTCCTGATGAAGTCAAACCTTTTGACCGCTTCATCAAAACGAAGACTCCAACTCCGAGATGCTTGCTTCAATCCATAAATGGATCGATGAAGCTTGCATATCTTCCTAGCAGTATTAGGATTAATGAAATCTTCAGGTTATGTCATGTACACATCCTTTTCAGAATTCCATTTTCGGAGTCAGGGCTCATCATTGCTTCTTCAAAATTCGCCGGCCCGTCACTTTCAATGATCAACAGATCATGGCAATTGGTTACGAGAAATCCACATTTCTCGGGTTCGTGACGGATCCTTTCGGATCTATGAGCTTCTGGTTTGTGTAAAAGTCGCACATATATCTCATATATAGACTTTTACCACGACCTAATTAACCAAGATTTAAACCGTAGTTAATTAAGTCATAAACCAAAATCAATATTTTGGTTCGCGATCTGTGTCGATCGATACACCTTTGTGTCGATCGACACTTCCTCAGAAACTCGCCATTTGAATGTATATCAAATATACATTCACTAGATCCTTTGCAAACTTCAGGCACCACAAGTGCATGTTCTACAACTCTTTGTAGATTTAACTGTTGTTCTTCCTCATCAGGTTGAGCAGCCTCCTGTGATTTTCGAATTTCTTCGAGTTGTACTTTTACTTCCACTGTTCTTCCTGGAAAGAAATCTTTCTCAAGAAAACCACAATTCCGAGCAACAAACATTTTGTTCTCGGACCGGTTGTAAAAGTAACATGCCTTGGTCTCCTAAGATGACCAATGAAGTAGCACTTCTCGGATTTGGGTGAGAGCTTATCAGAGATTAAAAACGTTTTTCATAAGCCTCACAAACCCAAATCTTCATGAAAGACAAATTAGGAACATTTCCAGTCCACATCTCATGTGGTGTCTTTGCAATTAATTTTATGGAACCCTATTTAGTGTAAACGCAGACGTTTCTAGAGCGTATTCTCAGAAGGATAATGGAAGATCTAAGTGACTCATCATTGATCGAACCATATCTAATAAAGTCCGATTCAGGAGGAGTGAGTTGTGAAACAATCTCACAATCTCTCAGATGATCACTAAATTCTTGACTTAAGTATTCACCTTCATGGTCTCATCGTAGAGCTTTAATACTTTTGCCAAATTGATTATGTACTTCATTCTGGAACTCTTTGAACTTTTCAAAAGATTCCGACTTATGTCTCATTAATAAGACATAACCGTACCTACTGAAATATCAGTAAAGGTAATGAAGTACTGAAAATTTTCCTTAGCACTAGCGCTCATCGGGCCATACACATCCGTATGTATAAAGCCCAATAAGCCTATGGCCCTTTCATTTTATTCGTTCGTTCGCAACCTGTGTCGATCGTTGCATACATGCATCGATCGACACTACCTTTGTTGAAAGGGGCCCTTTTCATTTTATCCAATAAACAAGGTTCACATTTCTCACATGATTCATAATCAAATGAGCCCAAAAGTCCATCACTATGGAGCTTCTGAATCCGTTCTCATTTACGTGACCCAAACGACAATGCCAGAGAAAAGATTGATTCGTATCATTCGATTTGAATCTCTTGGTACTAATGTTATAGTTAGGCACGTTTTGGTTTAGAACATAAGGTCCATTCTCTAATGGACTGCTACTATAAAACATATCATAATCAAATGAATAGCACTTATTCTTAATTTGAAAACTGATATCCTTCCATATCCAAACAAGGAATAGAAATAATATTTCTGCTCACAGCAGGTACATAGTAGCAATTATTAAGTTCTAAACTATGCCAGAAGATAAAGACAAACAAATGTTCCTACGGTCAATACAGCAACTCTTGCTCCATTTCCACGCGCAGGTCTGATATATCATGGTTTTTACTAGTTTTAGACCATGATATAAGTGTGTTTTAGTGTCTTTTTGTGTTCTTTTAGAGTCTTTTACAGGTATAATCAGGTTTGGAGCTGAATTGAAGATATTGGAGTATTTTGGAGATTTTTGGAGTGTTTGGCCGAGAGATAGAGTTCACTGTCCGAAACAGAGTAATGCGTCGATCGTTGCACTCCAGCACCGATCGTTGCACCAGCGAGATGGGCCGAAACTCGGCGGTTTATGAAGAGTCAAGATATTGCACCCTGATCCAGAAGTTCCTGATATTTACAAAGAAGCCCCTGGCCGAGATTAGACCTATATAATTAAGTTTTTGGTGTTTTAATTACTTACGCTTTCATAATTAAGAGCAGAGGATTTTTAGAGCTTTTGGGGCTGATCTGAACCTTTACTTCATCTGTATTTGGAGAAGATTTCGAACCCCTTTAATTCTTTATCTTTTATGCAATTTATTCTTCATATGATTATGTTTTCATTATCTATGTCTGAGTAGATTCCTTGTTAGGTTTAGGGTTTCTCACATAGGATTTCATGACTTGCTAGACTTGTTTAATTCAGTTAAGGATTCATAACTATATCTGTTCTTCAATCTAATTGTGCTTAAAGCTAGTTCTAACCTGATCAATTAGAATCTAGATCTTAGGTTGCTAAATACGACACGGAAGTGTGGTTTAGGAATTTGAACTAATTAGGTTGAGCAATTAAACTTCTCGCAAACGAAAGTTTGGTTTAGGATAATTGTGAACATATCAAACTTGGAATTAATGCTAGTTTAATCTGTTAGTTCTCGCAAACAAAAGTTTGGTTTGCTGCACTTAGACTTAGAGAATTATCGCAAAGGAATTTGGTTAATTCTATATCTGTGTTTTGAGTTCTAGAACTGTGCTTAATTAGATCCTTGCTGAATAAACTGTCTGCTTATCTGATTTCCTGAGAACGCCCTAGACCTAGCGCTCTTAATAACTTGCTTTCACAACCAACAATCTCTGCTTTCTGTTTACTTTCTCGCATTGCTTTTAATTCAATCACATTGCTTTCTTCCTAGTTTAATTTCCTGTTCTTGAGCTATTGAATACCAGAGTCTCTGTGGATTCGATACCTATATACTACAACCACTGAACTGTGCACTTGCAGTTAGATATAGGATTAAAACCTACACCTATCAAGTTTTTGGCGCCGTTGACGGGGACTCTTAGAGTCTTCGATAGCTTTGAGCCTAGGGTTTTACTAGGATTTTTCGTTTTCTTTTCGCTTTTGTTTTTTTTAGTTACTGATTTTCTCTGTTTTCTCTCTGTCGCAGGTACCGATTTCGCACTGCGTCGATCGTTGCACCCTTGCATCGATCGTCACTAGGCGATTCTGAGATTGAACCGATCGTTGCACTGATAGCATCGATCGTTGCCGGACGATTACAAACAGTTTATGCAGACGCAGAAAACTAGAAGTAATCCGAACTTGAGCTTAGTTAATCTCGATCTTGAAGAACTTGGACGTTTAGAGAGAGCTAACAGAAGAGAAAGAAGAGAAAGGATGGTACATGAGCGTTTGATTCTGATACCAGATGCTGAAGGTACCCTGAGGGATCCGGAAAACAATCCTTACAATGCTGCTGGGCAAAGGATTGATGCTGAGGGACGAGTGATCCCTGATGTTGAGGAAGCTGAGCCACCACGACAGAACCAAGCTAGACAGATGGTTGTCCATGAAAGGACTTTAGCTGACTACAACAGACCGGATGAGTATCATGCAAAACGGTCAGCTTTAGTGCTTCCTACTTTTGAGAGAAATGATTTTGAGATCAAAACCATCTACTACTCGCTGATGAGACAGAATGCATTTCATGGTTACCCAACGGAGCAGCCTATGGATCACATTGATTCGTTTGAGGACATAGTCACTGGCATGAAGTATGATGGAGTCTGCCCGGATTATCTGTTCCTTAAGCTCTTTCCGCACAGTCTTGCTGGAGACGCTAGTGCATGGCTAAAGCAGCTAGCACCTGCTCAGTATACTACTTGGGCAGCCCTGAAGAGTGAGTTCCTGCGTCACTTCTATGATGATGCGCGCTCAGACCAGTCCAGACAGGACATACTCACCTTTTCCCAAGGAGCTGTGGAGCCTTTAAAGACTGCCTGGATGAGATTTAAGCAGTATCAGCGTGACTGCCCACACCATGGATTTACTGAAGTTCAGTTGATTGGCATCTTTTTCAGAGGCATAGATCTTCCATATCAATCTGCACTGGATAACTCCAGTAATGCTAACTTCAACACCAGGACTCCTACACAAGCTAAGCAGTTGATTGAGAACCTAATAGGCAGCAACAGTTGCAAGACTATGGATGAGAGGAGGAAGAAATCTGGTGGAAGTGTAGAGAATTCTGACATAGCTGATATTAGATCTAGGCTGGACACAGTTTGCAATCTCCTAGCAGGTAAGAAAGCTGTCCACTTTGCCCAGGATGTAGAGGTAATTCAAACTGAGAGGACACTCAGGAGGAAGATGTGAATTACATAGGAGGATCTGGATTCCAAGGTAATAGATTTGGTAATCAACATGGAAACAGATTCTTCAATGGAGGAAAGAAAAGTGCTTTCAACAACAACTCATCTAATTCTGGACAGACTAGTGGTTTTCAAAAGACCTTTGGACAAGGTACTCAGAGAACCTATGGATCTTCATCTTATCAGACTCCTCCTGCACCTACAGCTCATGAGAGTAGAATGGAAGCTATGATGGAACAACTAATGGAGAGTCAGACCAAGATTGTTGTGGACTGCAACAAGAAGTTGGATGCTGTCTATGAAGACCTCAATGGGAAGTTTGAGTCCCTGAACACTCACATGAAGCAGTTGGATACTCAGGTGAACCAGATTTCCAGCTCAATAAAGGGAAAAGGACTAGCAGACACTCATATTAAGGCCTGGTCTGTGTACGTTAATGATGGATCTCACCTAGGTGAAAAATTTGAGCTAAGTATAGCTGAATTGGTGAAGGAAGAAGAATTCTCGGATTTTGGTGAAAAACTCTCGGGTGAAAACTGCAGTGTTGCAACGATCGACACACACTTAGTGTCGATCGATGCACGTCGTGAACAGACAGACTCACCGAGTGATGATGGTATTGATGCAGACTTAGAGCTTGATGGCTTATTCTCTGGAGTCTCTGAGATCTCTCAACAGGAGATTTATGCGCAGATTGTTAGACAACACTCCTCAGTGTCTGAAGTGATTAAGCAGGAAATTGAAGAGCTTAAGAAGCTAGAGGAGATTGGTGAAGAATTGGAAGAAATTCCATCTTCTGATGATCCACCTTATCATCCTTGTGTGCAGAGGTATTTGAACAAGATGCTGCCTCTAGATGAAGAGCTGAGAGACTGGGTGATTATAGTTCCTCAGCATATTAGTGATGTTCTGTTGACCAAGATCTCGAAGAAGCTGCCAGATCCTGGAGTTTTTGTGCTTGATTGTTCAATCTTTGAGGATAGTTTTAGGAGCTCTCTGTGTGATTTAGGAGCTGCTGGAAGTTTGATGCCATACTCTGTGGCAGAGAAGCTGGGTATGCTAGATTTTACTCCTACTAGGACCTCTCTTGTCCTAGCTGATCAGTCCATACGAGTTCCTGAAGGACTCCTTATGGACATCCCAGTAAGAATTGGAAACTATTTAGTTCCAACAGACTTCCTAGTACTGAAATATGACTGTGATCCGGATGAAGCATTGCTGCTTGGAAGACCATTTTTGGCTACAGCAGGAGCGGTGATAGATGTTAGGAACAGCCTGATAGACCTCCATCTGGGAGATGAGCCGTTGCGTTATGAGATGGATAAGCTGCGTAGACCACTGATAGATGGGCAGACATTCACCATAAGGAATGCAGATGTTGAGCGGCCTGATGCTAGTTTAATCTGTTAGTTCTCGCAAACGAAAGTTTGGTTTGCTGCACTTAGACTTAGAGAATTATCGCAAAGGAATTTGGTTAATTCTATATCTGTGTTTTGAGTTCTAGAATTGTGCTTAATTAGATCCTTGCTGAATAAACTGTCTGCTTGTCTGATTTCCTGAGAACGCCCTAGACCTAGCGCTCTTAATAACTTGCTTTCACAACCAACAATCTCTGCTTTCTGTTTACTTTCTCGCATTGCTTTTAATTCAATCACATTGCTTTCTTCCTAGTTTAATTTCCTGTTCTTGAGCTATTGAATACCAGAGTCTCTGTGGATTCGATACCTATATACTACAACCACTGAACTGTGCACTTGCAGTTAGATATAGGATTAAAACCTGACCCTATCAAGGTCCACTTGTCCTTTCTCCATAGTCCTACTGTTGCTCAGGCCCTGCATATTTTCACAAAATATGAGACAAGTCTTGACAGTTGACAAGATTGGAAAGACATCTAAATATACTTGATATTTAGTTGAGGAACGGAACTTTTAATCCAATATACATATCATATATGTATCTTAGAAGGATTGTAATTTATTAAAACAACTAATTTTACTTAGTTTTAATTATTCTAAGAAATTGGGTTAAGTTTGGTTCGGTTCTGTGATGTCAGGTTCAATAACCGAAATCACCAGAGACTGTGTCGACCGATGCTACTTTAGTGTCGATCGATACACTTCTACCGAAACCAATTTGCGATAACCGATCAATCCAATTGATCCGGTTTTGACAACCGGTCAGTGTCGATCGACGCTACATTAGCGTCGGTCGATACCAACCAAATCAAACCAATCGCAATAAACCGTTCTTAGCGTTTAACCATTATCAACCAAGCTCGATAACCGGTCCAATCCAATTGAACCGATTCATCAATTTCGCGAGGTTTGTGTCGACCGACACAACTCTTGTGTCGATCGTCACTAGGCGAAACCTAAGTTTTATTCGGGTTTTCGCCCTGTGTCGATCGACGCCGGATTGGCATCGATCGACACCATGCGAAAAACCCTAAAACGTTTTCGAACAAAAACCCTAGCCGAGATTATTTGATCAAAAACTCAATTTTAGCATGCATATCAAATATACAGTGATCCAGATTCAACTAATCTAATCAACATGCTACAGGATTCAATAGAATAAACCCTAAGGCTCTGATACCACTGAATGAATTTCTAGCAGTTCTAATCGGATTAGCAACCCTAGGTATAATTCCAAGCCTAGGATCTAGGGTCTAGGTATATTGAATCTACATCAGATCTCGAATTACCTGGAGTTTAGCAGCGGAATATGATTCGGTATCCGAGATTCTCAAGCGCCTCAAGTGCTGCGCCTCTACTGGTATCCACACGCACACAAACTGGAATCCGCCGGGATGCTAGTGCCGGGAGATCGGATCTCTCTGGGATACGTCTGTTTTTGAGAGGTGGCTGTGATTAGGCTTCACCTTCTACTCCAGGTCGTGCTTATATCATATATATATAGACCTGGGAAAACCTAATTAATCACCGGACCGAACCGAGATTAATTAAGTCATTAAATCGAAACCAATGTTTCGATCTGCGCCTTGCATCGATCGACACAACACTTGTGTCGATCGACACACTCTCAAAACTCGTATATTAATGTGCATCAAATACACATTAACTTGATCATTACTTTAATGATTATTCCCACATGAAGTACATCCAGTTCGCTTAGGTGTGTGACCCTGTAGGTTCATATAATACTAGTAATGAGTTCACAACTCACATATCACAAGTGGTTTCTAGCAAAACATTATGACCATCTAGTATTGTATGAATGTCTAATCTCGACAATACAACTATCTCTAGAGTGCTTACAAGTGTGATTTCAGGACATTCCCAACGGCGAGTGGTGTAGCAAGCCTTACCACTACCACAAATGCTATCCCGAATAATCCTATTGGTACGACCACGAATCCGATCGATAATGCTCCTCCGGAGAACCCTCCCCCGGTCGTTAATGCTCTTGCGATGGTAGCTTACCAAGAACGAGAAGTTGATCTCGAAAAACAGAGCGAAGGAGATGAGAGTGAAGTAGAAGATGATGACGAGGGTAAATCCGATGACGATGAGTCAGAGAGGGGTCCGTCAGAGAGTTCAGAAGGGACCTCAGAAGACGGTGACGAGGCCGAGTCACAGTAACAGAAACAGCAACCGCAACAGCAACAAACCCAATCGAGCTGGGAACCGCCGAGAGTCGAGGAGACAAACATACCAAACACCAAGGATGCATCTTCGGAATGTTCGGAAGAAGAAGAATTCAGCGACAGCTCTGATTCCCAATCTGTAAGTGTTATACGGTTGTTTAGGGACCGTTGTTTAGATGATGAAGTAAAACTTAGTAAACTAATAGAGTAGAACTGGTAAAATTAAGTATAACTATTCCGGTAAAACTGGTAGAACCAAATATAACTGGTAAAACTATGTAAAACTCAATATTGTATTAGTGGAATAAATCGGTAAAAATCATTTTTGCAGGATTCCGGTGTTGACTCGACAGCTATGCAACCTCTGAGAATGTACTTCCCCCCAACGGAGTACAAGAAGAAAATAAAGATATCCACACGGTGCTTCTATATTGATTTTCTGGCCACTCTAGATTCTTTGCAGCCTAAGCTAACGAATGCCGAGAGGAAGTGGTTTGTAGAGCACCCCAGTTCTAACATATCTTCCACCTGCTGAAACAAGGAAACCACAAGCTGATGGGCATGTGGATGCTACTCCTGCGTACCGCTTGCATTGAGAAGAGGATGAAAGTCTGGTTCATGGTCAACGGCGTTCTGATACGTTATGGACTGAGGGAGCATGCACTCATGTCAGGATTAAACTGCCGCAACTACCCGGTTGGCTACAAGCAGTTGGGTGGCCATAAGTTTGTGAGGAAACATTTTGGGAGGTCGATTTTTAGAGTTCAAGATGTGAAAAAGAAGCTCGAGGGTATGGGAGTTGATCAAGATAGACTGCAGATGATCGTTCTTTACTTCCTTTGCAGCGTCCTCATCGGTTAGACGAAGACTGGAAACAATGCCACTCCGGTGGTAGATTTTTTCCTCAGAGCTGTCGATGATCTTGCGTTGTGCCGGACTTTTCCTTGGGGCAGATTCTGCTCTGACCATATGGTTGGTGAGATCTCTCACACAATGGACCATTTTAAAGGGGTTGCCAAGGAGAACAAATTGTGGCCGATTCCCGGTTTCTGTATCCCTTTGGAGGTATGTATATTAATTTTTTGTTTGAGTTATTGTTCTTGTGCTAATCTATACCATATGTGTGTTGTTACGTAGCTGTTAGCCTTTGAGGCAATTCCAGAGCTAGGGAGTACTATCCGCGAGCTAGTTATTGAGGCAGACCGTAATTGTCCAAGGATGTGCAAGGCGCAATTCAAGAGTAACTCAATGAGAGGGTTCCCTCTCTCACGGATCAATGAAGAACTTGCTATTATTAAGTGTCCGCAGGGCATTGACAACATCTTGCCAACTCGAGATGGACATGAAGAAGCTCTTCTTGAGGGTATCTATGAAGAAAGCGATATCAATGATCTCAACGATCCTGTTGTTCAGAGCTGGATGAAGGTTATTTCGGCTGGGAAGAAGGTCTATTTTCAGGAGATATATAACGAAGCGAATGCTTTCCGACAGGCAGAGGAGGAGGAAGAGCTAAAAAAAACATGAGCTAAAAAAACCTGAGGAAAAGAGTCTTGCTGCCATTGATGCACCTGGAACTTCGAATCCTAATCATAGTGAACTTGTTGAGGTCATGAAAGGGATGCAGTCAACGATGCAAGAGGTATTTAAGATGTTGCTTGGGGGGTTTGTCGAGATGGATAAGAGACTCAAACCCATTGAAGAGTACATGGATCATATGAAAGACCTAAAAGCACAAATGGTAAAAATAGTTCCAAATATTTATGAAAATACTTGGAGAACCGGGTATTCTAATTGTATCATACGATTGCAGGTCCGAGAAGCGATAGAGAAGACTAAGGCAGAGAAGAAAGCGGCAGAGAAGGCCCTTGGTAAACGAAAGGTGGGGGATACATCTACTGCAGCTGAGAAGCGCAACACAAGGTCGAGGATGGATTAGGACTTGGTAGTTTTGTAATTGTTTTGTTTGTGGTTGTTTTAAAGTACTATGTTGGTTTGAAGATGCTTTATTGAACCTTTTTTGGGTGTAACTACACTGTTGTTAAACTGGATGTTTTGGTTTAGAATCTATGTTAGGAAATGTTTCTGAGTAAAACTAGTATAACTATGTATAAGTAGTCTGGTAGAACTGGTAAATATGAATAACTAAGTAAAACTATGTATAACTATGTATAAGTAGTCTAGTAGAACTGGTAAATATGAATAACTAAGTAAAACTATGTATAACTATGTATAACTAGTCTGGTAGAACTGGTAAATATGTATAACTAAGTAAAACTATGTATAAGTAGTCTGGTAGAACTGGTAAATATGAATAACTAAGTAAAACTATGTATAACTAAGTAAAACTATGTATAACTAGTCTGGTAGAACTGGTAAATATGAATAACTAAGTAAAACTAAGTAAAACTATGTATAAATAAGTAAAACTATGTATAACTAGTCTGGTAGAACTGCTAAATATGTATAACTAAGTAAAACTATGTATAACTAGTCTGGTAGAACTGCTAAATATGTATAACTAAGTAAAACTATGTATAACTAGGTTAGTCTAGGGTAGAACTAGATGGTGCATTTAAGCAATAGGTGGCATTACAAACTGAGATAAACTCTTAAACAAGTCTTAAAACCGAAAGGAAACCAACATGGGAACGGATCCCAACCAACATGACAACATTCTAAAAACATTAAACACTTGTAACCCATTTTCCCAGCAATTCCTTAAGCTTTTCAATCTCTTCACCTCTTTTCTTGAGCGCTATTCCCAACTGCTCAATTCGATATTCGTGGCTTTCAATCTTCACGGCCTGGGAGTCCACAATATTCCTTAAGCTAGTGGCTTCTTCCTCGACGCCGCTAACCCAAAGTTTCCGAATGTGTAGCCCATTATCCTGCACATAAAAGACTCTCCTTAAACACCGAACCAACGAATCACCAAATCAACATATCTTACCCTAAACGCATTACAAACAAAGTGTCTCTTTCCCACGTCAGGTTCAGGCTCCACAATGATTCGACCACCGCACGTGCATCTTGTCGGTATGCCATTGTCACCATCTGCGATGAAGAACATCTTGTCGTACTCCTTCTGCTTCATGTCACTGTAGTAAGGATCGGCTTCGAATTTGTCCATGTCCAAGAGAAGAGGGAAGAAGTTGAATTGAGAGAGTAGAAAATGAAATGAGAGAGGAAAGGAGTTCTCGAAAGGAGAGAGGACGATAAAGAGAGAGAGAGAGAGAAGGACCCGAGAGAGAAATGGGATAAAGTGAGTAGAGAAAGGAGGAAAAGTATATTTTTGGGGTTTGGGAGCCAAAAATATTCGTCAATTCTGAATTTTTCCGCCGAAAAAATTGTTAACTTTGAATTTTACCGCTCGACAAATGCACATAGTTTACAGGAGTTCGTAGTTGTACAAAGTTTCTTAATAGTTTTACTTTGCTTGTTTTCAATATATTCAGTTTTACTGGAACTTTAAATTTGATTTTATAGTTTTACAGATTATTTTACACAATTGATATATAAATCTAGTATTTCTGTGTATTAGTATGAAACATTCCTCAAACTTATGAAAATGTATCCTCCTAACGTGTCCATTGTTCGAAAAATGTTCTTGAAAGTATATGAACATTGTTGGTGATTACACAATTGCCTGTTTCGTAATATAACCCATTGTCCACTGTTAGGATAAAAGTGATCCTACAAGTTAAAATCTCTTATAGCTATATGTTAATTATTTTCTCTAATGATATTCATTATAATTACGATAATCACTTAGTTTTACACAGTTTTACACAGTTTTACACAGTTTCACCAGAGTATTGACATACAAAATTCAATGCAGGGGTTCATCAAATAGAAAACACAAAGTTATACAGAGTGAAACAAAAGTACATTACAGAACCAACCAAAGCTTACACATAAAATCACTCACAATCAGAGTTTGAGTCATCTCTAAATAACAGCCCTGATAGTCTATCCCTTTTATTCTGTGTCCTTCGCCGTCTCCCTCCTTCTCCAGCTGATGGATATCTATGTACTCTCTTCCGACCCCTAGTTATCGTGTAAACCGGAGGTAGGATTTGCATATCTTTGATGTAATCCGGGACGTTCCATGCAGACATATCAGGGACAACATAGATGGACCTATAATAAGCCAATGCCCACATCTCCGTCAAATAATATTTCGAAATCAAATCATGGAGTCTTATTTTGTTAGCACTTGCACGAGCTCTATCGCTCCTTTTGTATGTTATGTATGCTGCTAGGACATGGAGACAAGTATACTTCTGAATATTAAAGAAACCACATGAGCAAGTTTTCGATTCCAAGTTCACCAAATAAACCTTTCCATCAATGTCATCGACTTCGCACTCGAGCTCGAAAGTGTTTACCTCCCTCACAGCTAATGTCTTAGCAATTGGCCAATTTTTATGCACGAAGATCTGGACCAAAGGCACGAGATTGTCTTTAGTATCTCCAGCCACGGCCTCTTTCCTATGCTTGTTAAACCAATCCGAAAATTTGCGAATGATAGTATCAAGCAGTGGCATTAAGGAGTACCTCCTCGCATCAAGAAAAGTCTTGTTCAGACATTCCGCAGAGTTACTCGTGTCCAAGTTGTATCGTTTACCTGGAAAAAAACATCTAACCCATTTTTTCTTGACGGTAGTCTCCTCCACATACTTCGCGGCTGAAGGATATCTCCTCTTAAATGTCTCGTAACGACTGTAGAACTGAGCCGCTGTGTGAGACCAACCCATCTCCTGAACCTATCAGCGACTACTTTTTTGTTTGCATTCCCAGCATGTCCTTTCACGTTTTGGGACAAATGCCATAAACAGTATCCATGATGAGCTTGTGGAAACACGTTTGCTATTGCATTGATGAGGCTTTGATTTCTATCAGTCACAAATACCAATTCGGACGAGTCGACTATAACGCTTTTCAACATCTCGAAAAACCATGTCCAACTAGCTATATTCTCACCGTCAAGAACACCGAAAGCTATAGGATAAATGTGACGATTAGGATCCTGAGCTACGGCAAAAACAAGTACACCACCATATCCGGTCTTGAGGAAGGTTGCATCAACAATTACCACTTTCCTCATGCATGCAAACCCTTCAATGCTAACTCCCAAAGCTATGAATAGATACTTGAATTTGTTTCCCTCATCCACTTCCACAGCAGTTACCCTTCTAGGATTAACCTCTTCTAACACGTACAGATAACGATACAACATCTTGTAGCTATCTTCCGGACTACCACGCAAATCACAAACTGCTTGAATTTTCCCTCTTAACGCCGTAGAGTATGATATGTCTACGCCATATTTTTGCCTGACTAGATCAATGATGGTTCTAGGCTTTGGAGTTTCGAAGTTCCCGGAATATTCCTCACTCAAATACGATGCAACTAGCTGTGATGAGCCTTTCATACAATCAGCGCTTCCAGTTTGTTCGACACGGTTGCATGTGTGCATCTTCGTGTACGTTCTAATAGAGAACATATCCGAGTTCTGGATCCTTGCTGCTCGTATACCCCATTTACATCTCTTAATAGAACATTTAACCACCCACCGCATTGTATCAGAATGTTGCGTAACATACTCAAAAGAGTTTTTAAATGCCAAACTCTCAACAAACTCTATAACCGCCTTCTTATCTCGAAATTCTTGATGCACACTCAACCCTAAACCGTCTTCCCATGGCGCGACAAACTGACTACTTTCAACAACAGGTGGTACCTCACGATATTCATCACGCATACCCGACGTATCATCCTCTCTCACTTGCTCTTCCTCTCTCACTTGCTCTTCTTGACTTGTTTGACCGTTTTCTACAAACAACGGCACAACATTAGCTCCTATTTCTCCGTTTTCAACAAACAATGTCAAGGCATTAGGTCCTACTTCTCCGATTTCATCATGCTCATAGTTCAAACCAGCAGAGCTTTTCCCCGCTCTCGACTGTTGCGTGGGCAGCTCCAGTCCAGTCACGACCTCCACACACAAAAGACTTCTACGGTTGTCTTTATCAACTGTCATTAGATAACCACAAAGATCTTCATCATCCGAAATACTCATATGTTCTTCACAGCCAACCCCCAACAGAATGTAACACAATTCCAATCTAACATTATTCTCATCTAACGCATGCTTCTTGTAAAGCCTAGCTATTACCATCTCCAAAGTTATCTCCTCTTTAAACACTAGGCTACACATGCGCCCCTGATATTTATAATAGATGCACACTCTGTCGCTCATTCTATCCTGCCAAAACAAAAGCAAAAAACTCAGTACATACTTGTAGTTGTACAAAAGTTTGTTATCAGTTTTACAGAAGTTGTCCTCAGTTATACTAGTTATACGAGCTGCACAAGTTATACCAGTTTTACTAGTTATACTAGTTATATCAGTTAAACATACATCGGTTATACTAGTTGTCCCCAGTTCTACAACAACATGAACACAAATTTGAATCGATTTCAAGATCATCCAATTACAACAATACACACCCTATTCTACCTCTGAAATGCATTTACACTCAATTCGTAGTCCAAATCAACCAAGAATCAATGGCTAAACAACAATGTAGCAACTCATCAGCTGAATCTACCAAAAAACAATCCAAATCATCCCAATCGGATCCCAAACCCACAAACCTCGGTGGGTTGACGGAGCACGGCGGAGGCGGCGATTGGCGATCGGAGACGCGACGGCGCCGACGAGCAAAACCAGTTCAGAGAGGCGGGCGGCCCGAGTTGAGCGGAGCTGGGAGGGGAAGCTCGGGATTCGGATTGATTCTATTTTTTTTTTTCAGAAACCAAATTCTCATCCAGTTGGGATCCAATTCTCTTAAACCCAATTCCAACCCAATCCAATCATAACCAATTTCCCCATTCCAATTTCTGATTTCTAAACAACCAATTTCATAGTAAACCAAGGGTAAAAGGGTCAAACCACATTTCATTAAAGTGGGAAGGGTATGGGAGATTAGTTGGGGGTAGTGTGGATTTGTTTTAGAGCCATAAGGCTACACGAGAAGTTGACCCAAAAAATAATCTCATGTCTTATAAAAATTATTTTAGTTTATATTTATTTTTAATTGCGAAATGAGGCTATTTACATGGTAAGTTTCATAAGTTCAATTTTATTACTGACCCAACCTGAAATATCCATAACCCGTCTTTATTTTGATGGATGATCCGATTCAACCCCCACTTATACCCATTTCAATTTTGAATCTGTAAAGAAAAATTACATTTTTACAACTTAAAAAAAACTCTTGAAGTCGTTCATCTCCTCCGAATCGGAATCGTCTCCTCCGACGGCGACGTATCGTATCCCGACAGTATGAAACTGATCCCATTGCTCCGATGCTCGAACTCTGAACCAACTGAACTATACTCCTGATGCTCACTGACTTCTGAAACAATGTCTTCCACAAAACTTCACCACACTAATCTTCACTATGATCGCCAGTCCACTGATCTTGACTGAACTGCTCCACACGAGTTTTTGATTCTATCTGCGACAACTGATAACCGCTTTGAATTCACACTTCTGGCTTCCCCACCTTGCTTTGACTTCTCTGAATTGCACAACACTGACTCGCCCTCCATTCTCGATACTTGTCTTGCCTCCACTGCTTATCGCTCCACATCGACATTCTACTAATATCGATGTTTCTCCTTCCAACTGAATCGCCAAACTCATGCACGTCTCGAACTTTATCGATCACTGAACTCCACGCTTCACGGACTTCAAAACTGCTTTCCCTCTGGTGAACTCGAACTGATCCAACACTGATACTGATGCCTTCCAAATCTCTTTGCTAACTCATCATACCCAACTGATTTCTCCGAATCTGACTGTCAGTGATACCCACACTGTCTTGCTTTCGGCTCGGGTCAACTACTTCACGACTTTCTTGTACTTCTCTTATCTTTCGGGTTCGGGTTCGGTCTCGTGTTCACGTCACATCATCCATCATGATCTGTACCACAACTTAACAACACAATACCGGAGTGGTTAAATCTTTTTCTAACTTACTCTTGATTTCACCTACTTATAGAGATATGGTTGCTTAGTCATGTACCCGACGGTCACGCATGGCTAAGTAACAATATCCTATAATTATCCTTCCTAATAAGTAAGCTTCCTAATAAAACCGCTTATTAATTTCGAACTTAATTTTACCTAAAAGGTTCTTCTAATCTTTCTTACTACCAACGAATCTATCCGATAACCTAACTTTTCATCTACCACACCTTCTGATTCCAACAACCTACTGCAATCTCCATTACTCGAACCGATCGGTCTCTATGATTCGCTAACCCAAGCCCGAAGGCTACCGACAACTTAGCGAATCTACTAATGCAGTAATGCTCACCACTTAACTAACAACCTAACGATCAAGCATATGCATTTCTAACAAACTAGCGGTCAAACAAATGCAACACTACAACCTTAACAACCAAGCAATGCATTTCGAACAATCCAACAATCACGCAGATGCAATGCTACCAACCTAACAGTCAAATGAATGCATCACTAATGTTCTAACAATCAAATAAATGCAATGCATCAAAACATGCTAACGCCGTAACGATCAATCAAATGCGGCGATTCAAAATCATAAACTAGAAACCTAGCGAGCAAGCAATGCATCAATCAAACACGGAAAGAAACATTCAAAACCCTAAAACATCACGCAACAATCAATCAAAGTCTACTACAAGCGGACGCCCCATTATCCCCAAAAACAAAATCAAGCGCCGCTACATATACGAGAATCGTCAGTGACGAATAATACGCCGACCTAAATACAATAAAAATGAGTTAGAGCTTTACTTACCTGGGCTTACTATGATACCTAAACCTAGAACCTCCAACAAGACCGGTACGGCCCGCAAAGGTGGAAGTACGACTCGTGGAAGTATCCACTGGCAGGTGTGCCAGGGGGATGGTGTGGGTGTGCGGCGCGTGTGGATGGTGCGGGTGTAGGCGCCGTGCTAGGACGAGGATCTGCAATCAGGAAGATAGGCGCAAGGTGGCCATCGTGACCGCATACATGACAGATGGCCGGTGGCGGTACCGGCTTGTAAGGCTTGCGGTAGCGAGAATTGGTCGGAAGTGGGCACCAATGAAAATGGAACCCTGTAGCTCCGCATGCATCAAAACTTGGATACTGAGAATTCTTCGAGGACATAGGTGAAAACAAGATAGGCTGAGGAAGTGGTTGCTGCTGAGCATCTAAATGCTGCTCCAGGACATCCGCGACTAGGCCGGTCTGCTCGGCCAGCTGGTCTTCCCAGTCACGGTACTGAGACAGATCAATAGGCCTTATCAGAAAGTCGAAGTCCGGAAGCAAGTCCACTAAGTCATCGCCTGGACTGTACGACTCTAGTAGGGCAGGTACCTCGGGGAGAGGTTCCTTCTACAGAGGCGGTAACGGCGGCAGTCCGCTACGAGATACTCCAAAGATAGTCATGTATCCGACATAAGGGTTTTCGAAGTCTGCTGTGTCCCCAAGAGCTGCAGAGAGCGGAGACGGAGGAGAAGAGGCGATAAGCACCGATGCGGATGCACCAACGGGTGCACGTAGTGGAACTGGGGCGCGATCATAGGTACGCGAACCCCGTGTTGACGATATGGCACGATGTCCTGAACGGACCGGACCGGATCCAACTGATCCACAATCACTCATGCTGATGAGCCCCGATCACGCCACAAACACCAAACCCTCCTTGGACACGCTGCTGCGAGTCTGCAACCAAAAACATAAGAATGTCACTACAATCCTAATAAAAATTCTAACTTCCCATTCCCCCCCCCCCCCCGTGCTTGACGGACGCTGCTCGGTTTCCTAATGGATGCTTGGCGACACATTTTGACTTGATGAAACACGGAAAACTTAGAAAATAAAAAGTTTTGAAACCCATGACGAACCATGCTCTGATACCACCTTTTTGTAATGCCCCTTTCCCGTTATCCGCTAGTCGTCAAGCTAACGTGTCAACAATCAAATAAGAATATGACTGGTCGAACCCGAGCATGCCAAATGAGAAAAGTTCGTCACAATACGAAGCCATAGACAATCCGGTTTGAGACAATGGCTCGCACCAAACCGTCCTTGACCCCATTTATCTCGCTTCCACAATACAAGGCTTTTCAACCAGTATTGCTTTCACGAGTTGTGTCGGTTCGGACTAAACCACATATCAGGGAAGCGATTTCATTTCTAAGTGTTTTAAGTATTTTACATAAATTTGCCTATTTAACACTAATTCCAAAAAAAATCAAAAATAAAAAGGCGCCATGAAAACCCGAACCGAAATAAACCCAAACAAACAATCGAATCAATCTGCAGCTTAAAAGCAATCCCGAGACTACACTGAGGACCTCCCACGTACGTCGAGATAAGCCAAACCTGAAAACAACAAAAGAGTCTAATAAGTGATCTAGAATCACCCAGCGAGTCGGTCTCCACTAAAGGCTTCTAAACTAACCTACAATTACTAATCCCGCCTAAAATCCAAAATAACAATCAAAAGAAATAAATAGCCGATCACGTGCCACCGTGACGTGATAAGCTCCACAACACACAAGCATTCTCTAACAACAATATAAACTACTGGAATCGAAGTCACTGCGGTAAATGCCCTCGATTAGACTCGATCTAACTATCTTGAAAACCAACACTAACACCATTGGGCCCACTAAGTGAACTCGGTAACTTACACGGGAATACTTAACAACCGCCATGGTAACTAAAACTACCCGCGACTCCTAGACGTAAACACGAAGTCCTACGACCTAGGACACTGCTCTCAGTCCATCGATACACAGCGACTCGGTCTACCCCTTGATAGCCAAAGTTTCCATGTAGTCCGGCCCTAGGACATGACCCCGTATTCTCCGGACCACACACCTACCGGCGTCACTCAGTAGGTTAACACCATAACAAGATTCACCACCCAAAGGGACGTGAACCGATCAGGCAACTACCCGAGGATCCAATCGGGTCGAAAGTACCGGAAATCTTCCAAGCGACTGGTGGGATCTAACGCACCCTATAGTCCTATGAACAATAAATAAACACGCAGACTCTCTGGGACTCTACACATCAAGCAAGACCGACAATGTCAAATATAAATAAACACAAAACTCGATCTATCCCGCAAATCCTATTCATCTACCTCCTCGCCACCAACCTTATCCGTTTCTATACCGGATCAGGTAACTAACACACTTACCCGGTCCCGTGACCGAGGCAAGTATCACACAACAAGTCTCGGCCCAACACCGGAATAGACCAAACAATACAAACAACGGACTATCCGTTCCAGCACCGGAGTAGTCCAACAAACAAGCCTTCACACAATCACACAATATCAACACCAATAACATGCAACCAATTACTTAACATAACATGCTTTAAGTTCAATCTCATTTTTTAATTCATTTAGTCCGCTACCTTAGGATTAGCGGCTTGCTAACCCCGTAGACGGCTCAATACCAAATTAACACCTAGATAAATTAAATATCTTTTATAAACTCTTCGATCTGTTGGTTTAAGATTAATAAACTTACTAATCTCCCGACATCTCATTGTTATTTAATTAAATCCAATTAACCCTAATACCCGTCTATTATCTAATAACCCACTTGTTATTATAGTATATGGTTCGTTATGTCTTTTAACAGTATTTTAATTATGTCTTAATTTTCCGTATATAGATTCATTTAATTAAGTTCTTACTATATTATATATGCATATACGTCCTAACATGCCAATCTAACATGAATGCAACAATCAACATTCAATCAACGGATTAACGAGCAATAATAAACACAACTATCTAGCATGCATATATAACCTAACCAATTAATCAATT
The DNA here is from genome assembly GCA_030180135.1 of Orychophragmus violaceus. Taxonomy (NCBI): domain Eukaryota; kingdom Viridiplantae; phylum Streptophyta; class Magnoliopsida; order Brassicales; family Brassicaceae; genus Orychophragmus; species Orychophragmus violaceus. The sequence goes on from CM058239.1 coordinate 68,274,560, forward strand.
AACCACCAATCAGTCAAATAACCGAACTAACCAAGTTAAACAGACATGCATGCAAGTTTTAGAATTACGGCTTAAGGTTCTCGGGTCTACATGCTCTATCTAAGTGCAGAATTAACCGACTCACAGTGTGATAAGCTGACAGATGGCGTTGTGACGGAATCACGGACCCCTTGAGACCGAACAAGGCTAAACCTGAACCTTCCCGAACCAACGGATTGAACCAAAGCAAACCCCAAACTAGAACCAAGATGAACCCGACCATTGACCAAGCGTTGACCGGCTTGACCAAGGGGTTGACCGAGCATTGACCGTTGACCGACCGTTAACTTGTATTGACCGAGCTAAACCGGGTTGACCGCGAGTTGACCAAGGCTGAACCGGCTTGAACCAAGGCTGTGAAGGAATTTCTAGCAGTTCCTAATCCAATTAGGCAACCCTAAGTATAAATTCCAAGCCTAGGATCTGGGGTTCATGTTTATATCATTGAATCTACATCAGATCTCGAAGATACCTGGAATTTATGCAGCGGAAGATGATTAGGTGTTCGAGGTTGATTAGTACCTCAAGTGCTGCGCCTCTACTAGTATCTACACGCACACAAACTGGAACGGACCGGGATGCTAGTGCCGTAGAGATCAGATCTCTAAGAGGTTTCTCTGTTCCACCGAGGTGGCTGTAAATTGAGTACGGTTGCTGTAAAAGTCGACCATATATCATATATATATAGACTTTTACCACGACATAATTAACCGAGGATCAAACCGTAGTTAATTAAGTCATAAACCAAAATCTCTATTTTGGTTCGCGACCTGTGTCGATCGATGCACCTTCTGTGTCGATCAACACAACCTCATAGAATCGTTATTGAATGTATATCAAATATACATTGACCAGATCATTACACTAATGATCAACCCCATATTAAATATCCAGTTTGCTTAGGTGTGTGACCCTGTAGGATCATATAATACTAGCAATGAGTTCTAAACTCATAGATCATAAGTGGCTTCTAGCAAAGCATTACGATTACCCAGTATCATATGAATGTCTAATCTCGACAACACAACTATCTCTAGAGTGATTACAAGTGTGATTTCAGGACATTCCCAACAATCTCCCACTTGTACTGGAATCATCTATTCCCATAATCCCTTCGTCTTTATATCTAGATCTGGCATAAGGCAAGATCTGTGTCATCCTTATTAAGCCAAGATCATGTTCATCGAACTCCGATTTATACTGACAAGACAAACGACTGACAATCACCTCGTTTGAGTGTGGCCACACATTTCTCAGTATCAAATCTTCGATGGGCCCTGAGATATTTATCTCCTGTTATATAGGAGGGAAAAATCCCATCTTGTTCCATCCCTGTTCCTTCACACACTTCATGATACGCCCAATCAATGCCTTTATAATCAACAGTTACGGCTGACGTTTGACAAAGTTAAAGCGGACCAATTCACATGTAAGAAAACATGATGAACTCAGGTCTAAGGACTATACTCTATAGTCGTAATGAAAACTCTCATGACACTTATATAACTATCCTGTAGAGTTCTCATTAGTGGGTCATGTCCGATCCTGTGTTCTCTAACACATATCTATGTGATTGACTTTAATACTCTTATTAATGACTCCATGAAACTTAGTCATCAGTCACCTCACTTACTAGTCTCACGCGGTTGTTAGTGTCCCACTTTAACAACCTTGACTAGGGACCAACATAATTTATGTCATTTATCATTTATAGGGTTTCATGATCAAGTCACATACTTGATGACCTATAAAATGTCATAAATTACTATTATTTAATAACATTATTAAATAATACTGAAATCAGATTTCATTAACATAGTCAAATTATGTTTACATGAACATCATATCATAACTAAAACAACTCCCACTAAAACCAAGATCACATCTTAGGAATTTTAGTGCCTATAGCATTAGTTTGATTCTCATGCACTCTCGCTCAGCATGTCACGAAGGACACTGCGTCTGGCTAAGAGTAATGCCATGAGACATTGGCATGAAGCCCTTCTTAGAATCATGCGTACTGGACTTGTGTAAGACCTTATCAATATAAGCATCTTGACACAATCCAATTTAGCTTGTCCAATCTATCTCTATAGATTTTATTCCAAGAACGTATACGACTTTTCCCATGCTTTTCATCGGAAAACAACTTTCGAGTCAAGTCTTAACAGACTGAAACAATGGAACTTCATTTCCGAGAAGCAGTATGTTATCAACATACAATGCTGGAAATACAACTGCGCTCCCACTAGTCATCTTGTAAACACATGGTTCCTTTTTTCGTTTCTGATGAAGTCAAACCTTTTGACTGTTTCATCAAAACGAAGATTCCAGCTCCGAGATACTTGCTTCAATCCATAAATGGATCGATGAAGCTTGCATATCTTCCTAGCAGCATTAGGATCAATGAAAACATTCCGGTTGTGTCATGTACACATCCTTTTCCAGAATTCCATCAAGGAAAACAGTTTTCATATGCACCTGCCAGATCTCATAATCATAATGAGCGACGGTTGCTAGGAGAATCCGAATGGATTCAAGCATAGTGACTGGGGAATAGGTTTCTTCATAGCCAATACCATGAATTTACTTGAAACCTTTTGCCACCAACCTAGCTTTGTATATTTAAATATTACCATCCATGTCAACTTTTCTTCTTGAAAGTCCATTTACGCACAATGGCTTCTACACCATCGGGTAAATCATCCCAAGTCATACTTGGTTCTGTGACATGAATCCCATTTCGGATTCAGCGGCTTTCAGCCATTCTTCAAAATTCGCAGGCTCGTCACTTTCAATGATCAACAGATCATGGCAATTGGTTACGAGAAATCCAAGTCTCTCGGGTTCGTGACAAATCCTTTCGGATTTGCGAACTTCAGGCACCACAGGTGTAGGTTCTACAACTCTTTGTAGATCCAACTGCCGCTCTTCCTCATCAGGTTGAGCAGTCTCCTGTGATTTTCGAATTTCTTCGAGTTGTACTTTACTCCCACTGTTCTTCCTGAAAAGAAAGTCTTTCTCAAGAAAAACACAGTTCCGAGCAACAAACATTTTGTTCTCGGACCCGTTGTAAAAGTAATATGCCTTGGTCTCTTTAAGATACCAACGAAGTAGCATTTATCGGATTTGGGTGCGAGCTTATCGGAGATTAAACGTTTTACATAAGCCTTACAACCCCAAATATTCATGAAAGACAAATTAGGAACATTTCCAGTCCACATCTCATTTTGTGTCTTTGCAATTGATTTTGATGGGACCCTATTTAGTGTAAACGCAAACGTTTTAGAGCGTATTCCTAGAAGGATAATGGAAGATCTAAGTGACTCATCATTGATCGAACCATATCTAATAAAATCCGATTCAGGAGGAGTGAGTTGTGAAACAATTCCACAATCTCTCGTATGATCACTGAATTCTTAGTTTAAGTATCCACCTCCACGATCTTATCGTAGAGCTTTAATACTTTTGCCAAGTTGATTATGTACTTCATTCTGGAACTCTTTGAACTTTTCAAAAGATTCCGATTTATGTCTCATTAAATAGACATAATTGTACCTACTGAAAATATCAGTAAAGGTAATGAAGTACTGAAAGTTTCCTCTAGCACTTGGGCTCATTGGGCCATACACATCCGTATGTATAAAGCCCAATAAGTCACTGGCCCTTTCATTTTGTTCGTTCGCGACCTGTGTCGATCGATACACCTTTTGTGTCGATCGACACTACCTTTTGTTGAAAGGGGCCTTCGTCATTTTACCCAATAAACAAGATTCGCATTTCTCACATGATTCATAATCAAATGAGCACAAAAGCCCATCACTATGGAGCTTCTGAATCTGTTTCTCATTTATGTGGCCCAAACGACAATGCCAAGGAAAAATTTGATTCGTGTCATTTGACTTGAATCTCTTAATACTAATGTTATAGGCTGGTACACTTTGGTTTAGAACATAAAGTCCATTCTATAATGGACCGCTACCATAAGATATATCATTGTAGTCAAATGAACAACATTTATTCATAATTGAAAACTGATATCCTTCTAAATCCAAACAAGGAATAGAAATAATATTTCTGCTTATAGCAGGTACATAATAGTAATTATTAAGTTCCAAAACCATGCCAGAAGGTAAAGACAAATGAATTCCTACGGCTAATGTAATAACTCTTGCTCCATTTCCACCGCACAGGTCCACTTGTCCTTTCTCCAAAGTCCTACTATTGCTTAGGCCCTGCATATTTTCACAAAATATGAGCACCACAGCCGGTATCCAATACCTAAGAAATAGGACCAGAAGTAGTAACATTTACTTCTATAACATAAATACCTGAAGAAGAAGTCTCGTACGTCTTCTTCAGCTTCTCATAATCTTCCAGGAATTTATTGCAGTTTCTTTTCAAATGCCCATAACCATTACAATAATGGCACTTATCATCTTTAGAAGGACCAGGTTTAACCTTAGGAGCATGGTTAGACTCGCTTTGATTCACAATCGAGCTCGTCTTGCCATTACCTTTGTTCTTACCAAGTTTCTTAAACTTGTTACCCTTTTGTACCATAAGGAAATTTGGGGTGTCCTTCTTGATGTTAGGTTCTGCAGTCTTGAGCATCCCATGCAACTCAGTCAAAGTCTTTGTCAAGTTGTTCATGTTATAGTTCATAACAAACTGATCATAGCTTGACGGCAGTGACTGCAAAATGATGTCAGTAGCCAACTCTTGGCTAATGAGACAATCCAGTTTCCCCAGGTTATCAATATAACCTATCATCTTAATGACATGAGGACTAACTGGTCCGTCCTTTGGTAGCTTGCACTCAATTAGAGACTTAACTGTCTGGTATCTCTGAGTTCGTGCCTGCTCCTGAAACATACTTTTCAGGTTAGTGATCATCTCTATTGGCGACTCCACGTTCTCAAATTGCTTCTGCAAATCCGAGTTCATGGTAGCCAACATGAGACAACACACATCGGCCACATCATTGAAATGCTTATCCCAAGCATCCTTTTCTGACTGCCAGGCATTGACTCGGTACTTCTTAGGGAGAACTTTCTCAAGGACATAGTCCTTTTTCTCCTGTTTGAGAAAAATTCTCAAGTTCCGATACCATTCAAGAAAGTTGGATCCATTTAACTTGTCCTTCTCAAGGACGGATCGCAGGGAGAAATTGTTATGATGGTTTGCGCTAGACATAGCTGAAAACAAGGGAGGTTTAGTTATGATGTTCAAGAAATGAGAAATCTTAACTATTAAGAAAACTCGCATTGTATTCAAACAATGTTTCCTCAAATGAATATAATGATCCAAGACCCATACTTCACTAAACTTGAGTGAGCCACTGGCTATCACCCAAATTTTAGCTATCTAGGTAAGCAACAACTTTGCTAGTTATATCCAATATAACTCTTGGTTGTGGATTGGCATCTCATGTCCAATCCACCTGATGACTCTGAGCCCAAAACGATTTTGATGGCCCAGTCAAGTAAACCAATCTCTTAAGTCATGTAATTGTTGATACCTTGCACTGCAAGCCTATCAATACGATTACCTCTTGCCTTACTCATGTAATTGTGGACACCTTGCACTGCAAATCTATCGCACAATGAAACGAGTCTTGACAGTTGACAAGATCGGGAAGACATCAAGGATTACTTGGTATTTAGTTTGAGGAACGGAACTATTTTAAAACGTTTAATATTATTATGTTTTAATTATTCTAATAAAGGATTTATCTTGGTTTGGTTCTGTGATTTCAGGTTCAATAACCGAAACCAGCGGACCCTGTGTCGACCGACACTACTTTAGTGTCGATCGATACAGATTTACCAAAACCAATTTGCGATAACCGATCAATCCAATTGATCCGGTTTTTGATAACCGGTCAGTGTCGATCGACACTACATTAGTGTCGGTCGATACCAACCTTATCAAAACAATCACAATAAACCGTTTTAGCGGTTTAACCAATTTTAACCAAGCTAGATAACCGGTCCAATCCAATTGAACCGATTATCCTAATCGCAAGGTCTGTGTCGACCGACACAACTCTTGTGTCGATCGTCACAAGTAGGTTAAACCTGAATTTTATTCGGGTTATCATTATGTGTCGATCGACACCGGATTGGTATCGATCGACACAGTGCGATAAACCCTAAATCGTTTTCAAACAAAAAACCTAAACTAGATTACTTTGATCAAAACGAATTTTAGCATGCTTGTATCAACATTACAGAGATCCAGATTCAACTAATCTAATCAACATGCTACTGATTCAATAGAACCCTAAGGCTCTGATACCACTGAAGGAATTTCTAGCAGTTCCTAATCCAATTAGGCAACCCTAAGTATAAATTCCAAGCCTAGGATCTGGGGTTCATGTTTATATCATTGAATCTACATCAGATCTCGAAGATACCTGGAAGTTATGCAGCGGAAGATGATTAGGTGTTCGAGATTGATTAGCGCCTCAAGTGTTGCGCCTCTACTGGTATCCACACGCACACAAACTGGAACGGACCGGGATGCTAGTGCCGTAGAGATCAGATCTCTAAGAGGTTTCTCTGTTTCACCGAGGTGGCTGTAAATTGAGTACGGTTGCTGTAAAAGTCGACCATATATCATATATATATAGACTTTTACCACGACCTAATTAACCGAGGATCAAACCGTATAAACCAAAATCTCTATTTTGGTTCGCGACCTGTGTCGATCGATGCACCTTCTGTGTCGATCGACACAACCTCATAGAATCGTTATTGAATGTATATCAAATATACATTCACCAGATCATTACACTAATGATCAACCCCATATTAAATATCCAGTTTGCTTAGGTGTGTGACCTTGTAGGATCATATAATACTAGCAATGAGTTCTAAACTCATAGATCATAAGTGGCTTCTAGCGAAGCATTACGATTACCCAGTATCATATGAATGTCTAATCTCGACAACACAACTATCTCTAGAGTGATTACAAGTGTGATTTCAGGACATTCCCAACAGGCTGAACCAACTCCAAACTAAACCGGCTGAAGAAAACCAAGCTGACCGGCGGCTCCGAGAACACTTTGGCGTTGACTCACGGCGGAGGAGAGTTGACTGGCGGCTGATGGACTTCTCCGGTTACTGACCGGCGAAGAGACGATATCCAGTGATGAAGAATCGGCGAGAGAGAGAGTCACGGCAAGAGGGAGAAGCTCACGGTAAGCTTTCTCCGGCGTTGACCTGCGAGACTCCAGCGTTGACCGCGGCGGAGGAGGCTCTCTGGTGGAAGATATCGGTGACTGAAGCTATCACCGGTGAGAGGTGAATCTGATTAGATGATCAACCAGCTAGGGAGAAGAAAAAAGGCTGAGCAGTGGATGAGAAATGGTGGAGATCGCCGGCGGTGACTTCTTCGGCGATGGCTCCAGCGAACTCGGAGGCGGCAGAGGGGCTTGAATGGCGGCTAATGGAGAGGAGAGAGAGGTGATCACGCTTCTGCAACTGGTTTCCGAAGATTTAAGGTGGTTATGGAGTTATAGAGGTAACTTGCTCTTCAAGTCATGAAGAACATCATGAAGATCTTCATCCAATCTTTGAAGATGGAGAGAGAATAAGAGTTTTTGGCTTGAATGTGGAGAGAGAGGGAGGTAGATGTCGTGGGAGGTGGTGAGAGAGAGGTTTGAGAGGATTTTTGAGTGTTTTCTTAGTGAGGGAGAGTGAGAGAAGAGAGTGGAAGGGGTGAGGTGATTGCATGCAAAAACATGCATTGAATCCAATTGGATTCTTTGAACCCGTAAGAGAACATGTAGCGCCAGGGGAGAAGAGAGGAGAGACACTTGGCATCTCAGGGTCACTTCTGCTCCCCATACATTGGATCCACAAAATCTTAATCGATCCAAACACCGATCCGTTCCGCTTGATCCGATAATTCCGCGTTTAAATCACCAAAACCCCGTAGCCTCTGAAATAAATCTCCCCATCTTCGTTTTAAAATACTAGATTATTTTATAAGTATTTAGCAACTCGGTTCACCTCAATCGGCTTCCGTAGCTCCCGCAATGGAATTTTAAAACCCGTTTAAAGTCCGTTTCCACTACTTCTTGTCTTCTAATTGTTTTCTTTATTTAAAAAGAGAAACATTTGGCCCGTCTTTGCTTCCATCTCGCATTTTGGTAAAATTACCAAAATGCCCTTAAGTCTTGGAAATTACAGAAATACTCATGTTGACTTTTCTGCTGAACCATTCAGAAAGTTTCTCAAGGATAGCATAAATCAAAGGTAATAAGTAGTACTTTCTTGCTTTCTTGAACGTGCTGTTTAGAGATTCAGCGGAATTGCTAGTGTCTAAATTGTACTTATCTCCTTTAAAATAGGCTCTTGACCATTTATGCACCTCAACCGTTTTGTCTAGATACTAAGCCGTTTTGGGAAACCTGATCTTAAAATCAGAATATTCTCGGTCGAATTTAGCATGTGTAGATATGAGCTAATTCAATGAATTTACTTGCAATTGTATCTTTGTTGAGGTTATTGACCTTTTTGCTAACGTTCTGAGACAAATACCAGGTGCAATGTCCATGCAGAGATCTCAGGTACACCTCACGAACAGACTTGATGATGATTGAATTTCTATCACTAAGAAAACCAATTCAGGATCAACCGGTATAACAGTTTTCAGGTTTTCGAGAACCCACTTCCATCTAGCATCTTTCTCAGCATCGATTACACCAAAAGCAAGGGAGTAATGGTGGCGATTAGGATCTTGTGTTGTCGCAAATACTAGCTGGCCCCCAAAAACAGTTTTAAGAAAGGTTGCATCCACAACTACACTTTCCTCATTGAACTGAACCCTTCAATGCTAGCTCTGAGGGCAATGAACATGTATTCCAATTTTTTTCACTATCCAACTTCACATTTGTTACTGTACCCAGATTGACCGCCTCTAACATGTATATATAAGAATACAACATCGTGTAGCTCTCTTCAGGAGTTCCTCTAATATTACTAACGACTAGTTTTTTCTCTTAAGGCCGTCGAGTACGAGCACCCCACACCAAGTCTCCCATGAACAAGACTTACAATACTCTTAGGAGTTCGGGTCTCCATTTGATCTGGAATGTCTTGAAGAAAAAAAACAGCTACAATTTGCGGTGTACCTTTCCGTCTACTGCTGCTACCAGTTGCATTAACCCGGGAGCATGTATGCATTTTTCTGTACACTCTAACACTGAAATAATCTGATCTCATTATTCTCGCAACACGTAAATACCAATTACATCCTTTTTTTCTTGACGGCAGTTTAGCACAAGTCGCTCTGTATCATACTTAACAATGGCGACCCCAAAACAACTTTTATTTGAAGCTCTATCAACCAGATCTTGTACTGCCTCCTTCGAACTAAATTCTTGACCTAACTCAATACACATACCATATTCTCATTCTTCAACATACTTAAGACACTCAATAGAACGTGGAAGCTCAACAAATTCATGCCTATCATTTTCTTCCACAACCTCTTCCACAGCCGGAATTTCAACATGTGGTTCTACATTATTACAATCTTTGTTAACATCTTCATCCATTACCTCTTCAATAATCGGTTCATTCTGATGCGTCGGTGCTATACCACCTCTGTAGATAGCTAAAACACCAGCATTACCGATATCATCATCTGGGGAATTTGAAACTGGCACATCATAATTCAACCCAATTGAACTTCCCTCAAAAGCTTTTGAAAGTTGGTCACCCATACCATTTGTTTCCAATTTTTTGATAACCTCCACATTCAAAACAGACCTGAGTTGGTCTTTGTCCAATGTTGTTAGATAAGTAAGAACATCCTCATCATCCGTAAAATCTGATGAGTAAAGTGACTTATAGACCAACGGAATGTAGCTCAATTTCAGCTTCGTAATCGTTTTATCTACCCCAATCTTCCATCAAATCTTTTCCACTAACTTCGCATAAGTAATCTCCTCCAAAGATGCGGTCCTAAACGATCTAGCATAGATTGAATTCCTACAAGAAATCCAAGTATACTCTTCTGGATTGTATCATCCATAGTCGAAATGTATGTTGGTGTGCATGATGGTCTTTTCATCTTATAAGTATAATAAAAAAGGATAACTCAATTATTAGCAAATACCCAACCAAACACAGTAATACCAATTGTACCAGTTGTCTTATGTCATATTTATACCATTTGTCTCAATTGACCTACATTTATAAGTTATTCCATTTGTTCTAGTTGTCTTATCTCTCCCGATTTCGTGACTTCAAATCGGAGTGGATTCTTAAAAATAACTTTCATTCGGCATATAAATTGCACAATTTACCCAATACAAGACTCAAGCTTCATCTCAGTTAGTACATTTCGACCAAATGTATGAACGCAAACAAGTTTTACAAAACAAATCCCTAAAATAAAATTTTCATACTTACAATCCCCTCAAAATTGGAGGATCTGGAGGATAGAGGCGGTCCCGGCGCAAATTCCGCCGCGGATGGACGGTGTTTCGACGGCAAACAGATCGGTATTGGCTCGAAGTTGAATGGAGGGATTCTGGCGAGCTCCGGCGGAGAAAAACGGGATGCCAAGCTCGATTCGCTCGATTCGCTCGATTCGCTCGATTTTATTATTTTCCCAATATTCAATTTCGATTTTAGTTATTAATATTTGTAAAAATAGTTATTTAAAAAATAAAAAAACCCGATTCATTAAGGGTAACAAATGGGACAATGATTCCCTTAAAAACCTTTTGTGTGTTTTTTGTTGTTGTTGTCAACTTTTTTTTTCTTCTTTTTTTTTACAACAATTTTCATTAAGAAAAGTTTAAAATGGCAAAAGAGTGCAACATGCCCGATTACAATAAGTCCAACAGAGAAAATATAAAGCCGTCCCAACAGAGTCAACTTGCAACCGACGAGCGGATAAGCTCAAGGAGTCCCATGTGTCGGGCTGAAAAGCGATGCCGCAATGCAACCACCAATTAAGCAGCTTTGCTGGGAAAGCCATCAAAAAGCACAACGACGCTTCATCTCTGTTCTTGCGACAAGCCATGCTGGAGATCGTGTCTTTTCGTCAAAATACCACCGACAACGAACCGCCAAAATATTAGAGCAGCTTTATCTTCTCATCGGACGATACCACGCCGACGAGTCTCCACCGCCAGCAAAATCAACAAAATGTCCCTTGAAACGTCCATAGGCAAATTGACAAAGCGATGTAGATATTAATCCACGAGGATGATAGGACCGAGAGAGAGGAGGAAGATAAATGAATGCCTCGACGGGATGAAATCCAGAGAAAGGAGATCGTCAGTTCCGATATTAATCGGAAAATTGCATCAGATGAGAGCAACTCCGGGAAAACAGGAAACCTTATTCAAACAAGAAGAAGAATCCGATTAAAATCGGAGAGTATTAACAACAAAACAAAAAGACACTCAAATCATATCCTCTCTTCTGAAAGATAAAGATCGGGAAGAAGAGAAGATGAAACTCTAACCCGAGAGAAAGTTTCTCTCAATAGGCTAGAGAGAGAGAGAGCGTCTAAACCTCTAAAAATTGTTGTTGTTGTCAACTTTATATGTATTAGATCGTAAAAACACTGTACAAATACATAGAAAATACATAGAATAGTAAAAACATCTAAAAACAATTACATGTAATGAGATAACAACAATAGATTAAAGTGAAAATTACTCATGGACTCTTGTTTGTTGAAATATTATTAGACTAAAACTGTATAGTTTATATATAATATAATGTGTGGTTCAAGACAAGATAATTATCATAAGTCTTTGTAAGTACAAAACTCTCATTACACTTTTAATTTTTAAATAAATAATTAGAAACAAAAAAACAAAACAAACCTATGAACCTCAAGATTGAACACAAAAAAAAAAAAAATCAAAGTATCCCATTTTGTCATAAATAGATCATGATTTATTTTCTATGGAAGTGTCTTTGGTTGCATCTAAAAGTGCTTTTAACACTAATGGGAGGATAATAGACTCATATAGAATATAGAAGTTGTTTAACTCACTATATGGTTGACGTTTTTATGTGTACAAAGCAGTGGATGAAACAAGGTATTAGATGTGAATCAAAGATGCTTATAAATGCACAAATTTTTATGAAGCTGAATTCGAAGATAGGCTTGAGAAAGGTTAATATCTGTGTTATTTACTATTATTTCTTCTCTTGTCCTTTATTTTAACAATATGATTTTTTATATTTATTTTCAGAGTTTGAAATCCAAACACATCAAGAAGAGTTGTTTGCTTTGTTATTCTCATCTACAATATAAACTAGTTTTCAATTTCATAACTGTCATATGGTTTATGCTTATTTTACATGGTTTTAACTTCAAATTTGTTGTCGTTTTATGTTACATGAAGTCACGAAGTAAGGAACTAATGGCTATCATTTGCTATTTTAGTTTATGGATTTGTTGGTTGTGTTCTTTAGTAAATTTTTTTATGTTTTAGTTTTGTTTTAGTAATAGTTTGAAATCGATTTTGTTAGAAATTTGGATTTATTTCAAATATTTTATAAAATTTTGGATAGTTTATTAACGTTTGGATACAAATAATTAATTTCAGATAAATTACCCGAAAATCAAATATTCGAATAATATTATGGATTTCGGGTTCAAACTGAAAATAACCGAACCCGAATTGAACATATAAAATACCCAAACGAATCGTATACACTAAAACCCGAACACCCGAAATATCCAAAATATCCGACAAAAACCCGAACAGATATCTGAATGCCCATCCCTAGTTAGTACTCCATTACTAGCAAAAAAGTTTTCAATAGCTCTTCGACAACTCACGGGTGAAGCCCTAAATTGGTAGAATCAAGAGGAGTATGAACAATACTATAAGGAACCAAAGATCAGAACGTGGGAGAATCTAAAGTGGAGCATGTGTGAGAGATATTCACCATATAACCTAGCAATGAAGACCCAAATCCTAAAACCCCAAGGAAAGCAAGCGAAGAAGACTTAATTTCAAACATGTGCAACAAAAGATACCCAAGCAAGGTAAGCTCTCTGTTTCTCAACAAACACAAGAACTGATTTGTTACTGATGTAAGAACAAATGACATATAAAACAAAATCATCCAAGCAAGAAGAAAAATATCAACAAATCACTTGGAGAAGATACTAGCCAAAAACTTGTACAAGGAATAACTCAACAAGTGGAGATCCAACCAGATGTTTATGAGGCACTTAAAGAGGCCAACCATCATCTCAGACGAAGAGTATCTCGGCCCATAAGCGTTGAAAAAGAAACAAGAGCTAAACACAACTCATTGGTGTAATCCACAAGCAACACCCACGAAAGAAAGAAAATCAAATAACATTTAAATAAAGTTTAAATTGTCTGAAAATGATTGTTCCAATGCTTTTTAATGCACTTGTTTACTGTCAAAAGTGATGAGAAAACAATAGGAACCTCAGAGGAGCACACGACCAAATATGAGGAATCAACAATAGTAATCCTTGCAATGGACTAGAAGCAAGTTCAAGGGGAAACTCACCCCTTATTGCCTAATGAAACATAACCATAACATATCAAGGTAAGTAAGAAAATGAATAAATGTATTCTATTGATTTCATGACTGTTATAATGCACTTTTCTTGCAAAAAAAGAGAGATTTACTTATCTAGTATGAAAAAGTAGAGTTATTACTAGATTACAATTAATGTTTTGGCTTTTTTTTTAAGATTTTTTCGTGTCTATTATACCTTTATAGTCATTTGGCAGGACATTTTTTTTTACATAATTGCCATTAGATTTTTTTACCATGTCAGTAGAAAAAATAAATATTTACGAAATGCCAAATTCCCTGAAAAATAAATCCGCAATTTTTTTAAATTCGCAAACATGTGTTGAAGATTTAATTTTTTTGCGGATTTATTTTGCATATTGTTTTTGCCTACTAATTTTTAACTTTAGATTTTCATTTACTTGTTGTAGATTTAATTCTTTGTTGCGGAGTTTTATATAAATCTACGACAAAGAAAAATGTGTTTTTTTAAAATTACCATGCTAGTACGTAGTGTAGCTGATTTGTTTATTGTGTTACATATTTAATTTATTTCTGTAGATTTATTTTTTGGTTGCAGATTTTTTTAATGATTTTTGTTAGTGTCTAAGATTTTTATGTGATTTTGCAGTTTTTTTCTATAATTTATGGATTTAATTTACATATTTAAAATGTAGTGTTGAAGATTTAATGTGTTTGTTGCAGATTTTATAAAACTGGGCAACAAAAAAAAATGTCATGACAAAATTACAGATGTAGTATTATAGTGTAACATATTTTTAAGATGTGTAGCAGATTTTTTATAATTTTTACAGATTTTCAAAATGTGATGACGTTACATGATTTTTTGTTTGCGGATTTTTTTAGAGTAATTTTATAAATATATTTAAAAAAAAATATTCAAAAAAGATTTTGAAATTTTGAAAAGGGATTATCCATAAATATTTAAAAAGGATTTTGAAAAAAACTTTATGAAATATATATATATATATATATATATATATATATAAGTGTCGAATATTTTTGGGTAATATTTAGAAAATAACTATTTAAAAAAAAGTTATTAATTAAAAATGGATATAAATATAAAATAAGGTCCATAAAAATTTATTTTACTACGTAAGTATTTAAGAAATGAATATATAACTTTCGTTTTAATGTTGTAATATACAAAATTTTTTTTTTTTTAGAAACAAAATTCAAAAAATAGAAATAATTATAAATATAAGCTTCCAAAAAAACTTTTCACATTCAAGAAAATTTCTGTTTTTGTAAAAACCCATTAATTTAGGGTGGTAGTTATGGTATATATCATAAACCGAAAGATTACGTTTGTGATGATTAAAGAAAATATTTAATTTCAATTTAACGAAAACTTCTTATTTTATTGCAAAGAAAAAAAACAAAAATTTGAATTTAATTTGGAACTACCCATAAAATTATGGTAGTAGTTTTGAAAATTATCCTAAAATACAAATTATGTTTTCTTTAAGTAAAAGAAAATATTTTAAAATATTGATATTCGGAACTAATATTTTAGTTATTTGGGGACACAAATTAAATTTTTAGTTTTTAATTTTTAGTTTTTTTTTTAATTTTTAAATTTTAATTTTAATTTACTTTTATTTTTTTAATTTTAATTTTAATTTAATTTTAGTTTTTAATTTTTAATTTTTAGTTTTAGTTTTATTTTTTTAATTTTTGTTTTATAAATTTAATTTTTATTTACTTTTTTATTTTTTATTTTTAAATTTCGTTTTAGTTTTAAGTTTTAAGTTTTTTATTTTTTAATTTTTAATTTTTAATTTTTAATTTTTTTAGTTTTTTTTAGTTTTTGGTTTTAAATTTTAAATTTAAACTTTTTTTTGACAACAAGATGAAATAAAGAATTTATTTATCTTTTATCCATGTCGGCGGGTCCGATCCTTTTAATTTTAATTTTTAATTTTAAACTTTTAGGTTTTAATTTTAAATTTTAAATTTTAAAAATTTTAGTTTTTAATCTTTGATCATCTTTAAGAGCAAATTCACTTTTGTTCCTTGTGAACTTTCTGAAGATTTGGTGCGTAATATCCGACTCTACAACCCTCTCAAATAGGACATATGCATTATATCAGGTTATTGAAGTGGTGACTGTGCGACCCATCGATCCACTTTCCTTGTCCAAATTAGTCGTTAGTAGCTTTTGTTGGACCAAAGCATATATATATATATATATATATATATATGATTCTTTCTTTTTTATCAATTTTTTTGATCAAAATATATGTGCTTAAAAGTTTTAAATGATAGTTGTGGTCAAAGTGAATTAGTCTATAAATGATCAAAATGATTTTTATTTACCATTCATAATATTTGATTTAGAGTAATGAGAACAAAAAAAATAAAAACAATCTGTCGTAGATTAAATACGAACGTTTTTTCCGAACAAATAAATTTAGTTTGATCTGTATTTAAATTAGTCTACTTTGACCGATGTTATTAGGCCTGTGACTTCGGTTCTTCGGTTCGGTTACAGTTCGGTTACTCGATTTTTCGGTTTTTTTTTGTTTTTAAAAACCTACCGATCGGTTTTTTCTTCGGTTCGGTTCGGTTTCGGTTCATAAAACTTCGGTTCGGTTCAATAAATTAAGTTCGATTTTATATTCCAAGGCTATATATATATACAAACACAAACTGACAAAAGTATATATATGGAAAGATTGAAACTTTTATTAAAAAATCAAAACTGATCGACAACTACAAGTCTACAATAATGAATAATAGGCTAGGGACTTCGGTTTTTCGGTTTTTTTTTTTTTTTTTTTTAAAACTACCAATCGATTTTTTTCTTCTGTTCGGTTCGATTTCGGTTCATTAAAATTCGGTTCGATTTCGGTTCGATAATTTCGGTTTGGTTTTATATCCGAAGGCTAGATGTTATCTTTCGAGCCCAAAAACTATCCAATCTAGCAAATTCTTCTACTTTGCAACGAGCGTACAGTACACGCGTCGCCAAAAGTCGATTCCAATTTGCGTTTTCAGCCGTTAGATTCCCCAATCACGCCCGTATCTATTCCTCCGCGTAGTGGGTAAATTATTTGGTAAAGAAATATTAATATTCCTTTCAAATAACATTTTGGCTATTTCGTAAGATTCTTCTCTCCGCCTCCGATTCTATAAGAACCGACTCGAGACAACGAAATTGTTAAACAAATTCATCAAACCAAATCAAACACTTAGAAAACAATAGTAAAAAAATGGCCGCAACAGGAGAAGTGTTGGCTTGCCACACCGTCGAGGACTGGAACGAGAAGCTCAAGGCCGCCAAAGAATCCAAGAAACTGGTATCTGTTTTTCTCTCTCGATTTGAAAAATCAGGATCTAGGGTTTCACAATTTGATTGATTGATGTTAACCTTCTGATTTGGGATATTGACGGATTCCGAATTAGAGTTTTAGAATATAACGTGGTTCAGGCCCGAATCGAGTTTCTGATTTGAACCCTAATAGTTCGATTGAAAGCTCCGGATCTTTGAAATTGAAACCTAATAACCCGATACAAGTCTCAAAACACAGCTGATATAAATCGTACCAAACCATGCGAGTGAAATCCTTAATTATGCAAGCTCGATTCGAACCTCCTAGAAATCACTTGAAAAATGGCCTGACCCATTTTGTGTATCTATGGGTTGTATTTATATCTATCGATTTAGCTTCTAAGCTGTGGTTGTGGATGTACACACAGATTGTGATAGACTTCACTGCAACATGGTGCCCACCTTGCCGTTTCATTGCACCCATCTTTGCCGACTATGCCAAGAAGTACCTTGATGTTGTCTTCTTCAAGGTCGATGTGGACGAATTGGGTGTGAGTTTTTCCCCCATCAATCTACAATTTACATTAACCAAACAAAACCCATTTTACTACTTGTAAAACCTCTGCCCTTAAAACTTGCTTGTTATGTTTCTCGCAGACTGTTGCCAAGGATTTTGATGTTGAGGCGATGCCAACGTTTATCTTCATGAAAGAAGATGAGATCCTCGATAAGGTGGTTGGGGCCGCCAAAGATGAAATCCACGCCAAGCTTGAAAAGCACACTCAAGTTGCTGCGGCTTGATGATTATCGTCATTGCTAAAATGTTTTTAATAAATCCTTGTTGCCTTATTTGACACTTTCACTTTGAATGTCGCTCTTTGTGTGGTGGCTACAAGCTTTGGGTGTGAATAAATGTTGCAAACTTTATCACTAGCAGCTATGCTAATTTTTTATGTTAGTTTTTTACTCTTGAGATTTTTGTTTTGTTATGTCAGATTTTCAATAACTTGTACAAAACATACGTTTCAATAGTTTTTCTTTTCTTCTGCTCATACGTTTCAATAGTGAGTAATCACCAAAAAACGGTATTAAAACGTTTAGTTAAACTTTTTTTGAAAAATATATTTACATGGCATGAAATCAGGTTTATGAGAAATATGGCATTAGATGTAGCCCTGTCAAGCGGGTCGAACCTGTGATCCGCCCCGCGGCGGGTTAAAACTAATTTTCGATCTGCATCAACCCGCCCCGCAAACCCGCAAAACAAAAACAGTCGATCCGCATCCGCATCCGCGGTTCTTAACCCGTCCCGTTCCGCGTTTTAAAATCCTAACCCACACCCGCTCCGCTAATTTAAGAAATATTTTTCAGACCCACATCCGTCCTGCGGCGGGTCGATCCGCACTCGACCTGCGGGTTCTGACTCAAATTGACAGGACTATTTAGATGGAAAGTGTATAATAACTTAGATAGAATAAAAAGACAATTGTATCCTCGTTTTATATGATTGAAAAAATTCCAGAAATTTGATATAATCTTTCAGATTGGAAAATTTTAGTAGTTACTAATTACAAAACTGTATCGAAAACGTACTATTTTTTTTATTTTTATATTGGTATAGTTTATATCTTTGGGCTGATTACAAAAATGCCCCTTAAATTGAAGACAACTCTAAAATTACTCTTATAAACTCTTTAAACTTTCGTTACAAATCTCCTTAATAAGTTCGGTATCACAATAGTGTCATCATCAGACTTTACAGTTTTTACCAAAAAACAAGAAAAAAAACTTTTCAAATTTAACTTACTGTCATTTTCTCCAATTCACCAGTCACCATTAACAACCAAATTTGAGCTCTTAATGTCTCATACAACCAATTTCGAGTAATTAAATATCTATATTAGAGTTCACAATCTTCTATTCTCCTATTTCCTCTCCAATTTCATTTAAAAAAACTCTCTAATTTACGTTTTAAAATTATAAAATTTTTGGATCTCTTGCGATTTTGTTTTTTTCTTGCATAAAAATGGTTGGAATTTGTTGGGCATTGGTGTAATTAGAAGTTATGGGCGCTTACGAAGGTAGAAACAAGCTCAAAATCAGATTTAGGTGATTTTTCACAAGATCCGCCGATTTTCAGATCCGTTACGCGATTTCAGACTTCTCATAAAATCTGATGGAGTCTGATGGCCTACGAGAGGGTAGTTTTGTAATTGACTTATAACTTAATCATACCACCATTGAAGTCTGAGAAATTCCTTTGAAAAAATTTATCTAACTTTACAAAGAAGTCTAAATAAACATAGGGTAGTTTTGCAATTAATCGAAATTTGATTTTTTTTCTTCTTCAGACTTCTTTGACAAAAAAAATTGAGTGAATTTGACCGAATCTTGATTTTTTTCAGACGAAATCAGAAGTCTGAAAATAAAAGGGTAGATTTAGTAATTGACCGAAATTTTAAAATATTGACCAGAATAAAGGAAATTTTTTCAGAGTTCTATAGCAGTCTGAAAACAAAAGAAAAAAATATCAGACATCTATAGAAGTCTAAAATCTATACCTTTAAATGAGAAGTAATTTTGGGCGATTGCTGACGGGTCGTCACGAGAGGGCTCTAGAGGCAGATAATGATGACGTGGAAGTGTGACATGGCAAACCCAAAAATAAACAAATGGGTTTGGGGTTCGATTTATTTACAGGAATGCCATCAGCTCGATTTAAAGTTAATTAATTAATTTATTTCCTTAAAAAATCATAATATCTTTCTGAATATCCTATTATTTCGAGTTTGAAAAAGATATTCTAGGGCATATACCAAGCTTCCGAGAGAAGTTTTGAAATCCTATATAAGCTGATCTTGGGGTGGCTTAGAAACACAAATCGTCTGCATCTTCCAAAATTTCAAGAAGCTTTCTGTCTCATTTGTTTTTTCTCATTGGCCGTGGAAGTTTTCTTTCGGATCATCAAAACTTTGGTCAAATGATCCGTTGTCATTTCTATTGCTTTCTTCTTCTTATCGGTTTTCAAAAGATTTCTATGTTTTTGGTTTTTTGGTTCTGTTTTGTAAGTTTGGTCCCATGAAAGAAGAGGCTAAAGTTTAATGATGTTAAGTGAACTAACAAACGTCTGAGAATTTCTATAGAAAGGAGTGTGAATTTATTTTTGAGATCTAAAAGTCCGATTGATGGTTGTTGCGAAGACATTTTTAGTTCACATCACATGTCCCGGTTGTCCTAATGAGCCTATAGTTTGAATAAGTGTTTTCTCATTGTCCATGGAAGTTTTCTTCCGGATCATCAAAATGAAAATGTTAAATTATCTGTTGTCATTTCTGTTGGTTTCTTCTTCTTATCGGTTTTGAAAGGATTTCTATATTTTTTATTTTTTATTCTCTTTTGTTCATTTGGTCCCATCCAAGAAGAAGCTAAAGTTTAATGATGTGAGGTGAACTCTCAAACGTCTGAGAATTTCTACAGAAAGTAAGGATTTCTATGTTTTTGGTTTTAAAATTTCTATTCCTTTCTTCTTCTTCAGTATTACATATGTTTTTTTAATTCTGTTTTGTTATTCTGTCCCATCAAAGAAGAGGCTAAGGTTTAATGATAGGTGAACTAACATACATTTGAGAATTACTATAAAAGTGTGAATTTATAGTAGATATCTAAAAGCCCGAATTACTGTTTTTGTCAAGACTTTGTTAGTTCACATCATATGTTCCGGTTTTCTAATGAGCCTATAGTCCAAAAAAGTGTTGTGAAAAATGAAATACATTGATTTGCTGGTGAAACAATGTATTTAGTAAATATGGTTACGAAAGATCCATATAAGGTTTAGTCCCGATTGTCCCGATAACATAGTCTTTTGCCAATACGTTTGCATCTTCTCATTAGTCCCTATATTCCGAATAAAGTTTTGCAGATATGTTACATACCAACTTGAAACGAATATGTACTTATATGTGATTATTAATTGTTAATAATAATATAAATACGGCGTTTACTAATAGTAAAAAAATGAATAAGTCCCAAGCATCTATACTAAAGCAAGAATTGTCTTTCTATCTTCACACCTTTTACTCACAACTTTTAGAATCTATAAAGGTTCTTGCCCTAGACGATTCATATTTTACTGTTTACAATTTTCTTTCTAGATTTATTCAAAATAAGCAGGAGTATTAACCATGTGTCTTCCGGTCGTCCGAAAACTTTCTGAGATCAACAACGAAGTCCCATTTGTTTTGGACATTAAAGTTTTTCTGCTGCATATATGGATGTGTGCTTCTACCGTTGGAGAAAAAAAATTGTCAATGATTTTAGTCGATCAAGAGGTAATATCTTTTCCCATTTTCGATTCTTAACTTTTGTTCTTGCATATTTCATTGAATGAGTAATTATGGAATTTAGGGTATTAAGATCGAAGCCGTCGTTCATGCTTCTGACGTTGACAAATTTATTAATTCAACTTGGCTCGAGGGTCGTTGGTTTAACCTTACAAATCCTCAAGTAGTTCTTTCACCAGAATATATGTCCTTGAATCCTCACAACTTCAAGCTGGTTTTGACATCATATACATATTTTTGTATGACTTATCATGATATTGCGGATGTTCGTGTTTTTGTTTACACATCGGTTTCGGATATATTAGATCGGAGGGCTTATGATCCGTATCCTAAAGGTATGTTAAAACGTCAATATTGTGCTTTGAATGATGATAAACATGTTATTTACATGTTTTCTAATTTTTTTTTTCACTTTATAGATGTTGTTGGTGTTGTAACCCATGTTGGAAAGCTTCAAAACTATAGGGCAGGGCCAAAGTTGCAGTTTACCATTCGAGATATAAAAGTGAGGCGATCTTAATCTTATATTTTGATGAGTTTTTGGCTTTTGTCTCTAATAATAGTTAAAAAAAATTTTAATTAGTCTTCGGAGCGTTCAGTGTTTATTCATTGGTAGAGATGGTGAGAAGTTGATAAAAAGGTTTCCAGATGATGCCGAAAACATGTCTTCGTGATTCTTAGATGTTTATTCATTAGACATAAAGTGGGTAAGAATTGTAATTTTGTGTGTGATCAGATGAAAATTATTTTAGTATGTATTAAATTTTATGACGTATGATTGATTCATATAGAATTTTTTGCATTCTATAAATTTTTATGAAGTTTTGTTCTTTGTTGTATTTATTTACGTTTTACTTGGCTTAAAGGAGAAGAAGAGCTTTCGACGATTGTCTATGATCAAACTAACAATCCTGACTTTGTTCAGTTCCTCAACAAGTTGTGTTCATAGAACATTGAATTCATGTATGGATCTTGAATTTATATATGGACGAGTAATACATGTATTTCTCTTTTTGTAGATTTCCAAATCCGGTTCCTGAGCAATACTGTGAAGAAGATCGTATGTATCATTTCATCTTCTAAATTATTAATCGAAATTTGGAGACCTTGAGCATTTTTCGATTACTTTGTATCAGTTGATTTTTAATGTTTTCATAATAAACCTATATATCAGTAATGTGTATGAGTTTCTTTATCAGTAACATAATCACTTAAATAGATTAATATATTTAGCTATTTGGACAAACTTATTTTTCAAAGTTTTAAATATATTTTACAAAAAACAAATGTCTATGAGAAATCGATATGAGAGAATATGCGAAACATTAATGTATAATTTGTTAGTCTAAATAGACATTTAACATTTGGTTACAAACGGAATTGTATAATAATAAAACAGTTTAGCGAATCGTAAACATTTCAAATGAATCTAAACAACTGGAAATTTTCATTTATTATTCCGGATCAAATCAACTTAATATCTTAACAATATATAAATTGTTAAGAGTATAACAATTTTATTATTTAAAAATTGTTAATATTATTCGAAGTTTCCTCAAACATATCGCAATATCTTATTGAAAATCTTTATAGTTTGATATATATATTTTTTGAAATATAGTTTTTATCTCTTAAGCTAATAAAACAGGACTATTGGCATATACTAATCTTCCAGTAGAAGATTGCTGCCAAATAAATTCAACCCTAACACGAAAGATCCCTATATTTTATCGAAAATAGCATGGTGAAAAGTTAATGAAATAAATTGTTAATATGTGGAATAAATCGTCAAAAGTGAAAAGATGATTATATGTTAACAGACAATGTTTTAATTTCAAAAACATAATTTTAAATTTACATTATTTTACTTAAAATAAAATATATACACAATCGTGACTTCCTGGAATCGTGGTGAGTATTTATTTTAAAACCCTAGGCACGAAACGTTTTCGAATTTAACTTTATTTCAGTCCTCCAATTTTTCTCTCCTCGATTTTTATTCTAAAAATCTATGGCCCAAAGGAAATACCAGTTACTTACAGAGATCAACAAGTCTACCACCAAACGAAGTTTGAGATTGAAGGTCCTCCGGTGTTGGATGTTTGAAGATGTTATAACCGCCAAAACCATCAAACTACTATTGGTCGATGAACAGGTCTCTTTTAATATTATAACTGTATGTGTACATATTTTCATTCTAATAGTGGTTAGATCAACTTTGTTCTTACGGTATTTGAAGTTTTCTGTATGATTCACTTTATAACAAATAAGGTCAAAGGATAGAAGGACAACTATGGGGTGATTTTGTTGAAATTTTCGAGTGGCTTTTAAAATCTGAAGGCCATTGGATTCACTGGGATAACATTCTTATCGTTGGTAGGCCGATGTCAGGTTGCTTGCCAGATACTTTATTATCTTTATATCGAATCCGTTCATGTATAATATGGAGAATTCCATTCCTTAATGGTGAACACTACTTAGACTTGAAGCCTATAAATGCTGTTTCAAATGGCAGTATAACTAGCATCTATCCAATCAGTATGTTTTTGTTGAACATGTTATAATATTGGTCTATAATATTATTATTTATTAGAGTAGTTTATTCATTTGTTTGGTGTTGTTTGAGGTATAAATTTGATTGGTGTTGTTGTTAGAATTGATGACTTTGAAAGAAATCCAGTTTTTCATACCAATGACCGGGAAACTTATTTCTGGAGGCGTCTTCAAGTAAAATTGGCAATTAATGATTTGGAGTAAGTAGAAATACCATTTATTTAGATGAAGAATATTCTTTGAATATGTAGAACCTTATTTGTACTTATTATTAGCAGAAACAATGCATTGGATTGTGTCGTGAATGGAGATATAGCTATTAGTTTGGTGACGGCATGGGCCAAAAGTCCGAATGAGATATTGTTCTGCTTATTCCAATGCTTTAACATTGTCAAAGATAGTGGTGGTATGAAAGATTTCCAAGCATTTTATAAAATTTTTCCAGTTACTGTAAAATGACAAATGATTATAAGTACTTCTGGATTAGGGTTGGTAAGATTGGAGGCTATTCAACGGGTTTCTAAGATACGGTTTGACGCGTATGAATTTGAAGAATTCCGTGACTTAGTGCAGAGGTATTTGTAAAACATCTACTAATTTGATTAAATGGATGTTTTTTCCAGTAATCTTATGTTTTGATTGTTGGTATGATTTTTTTCCTACAGGTACCCTAAGCTTCCTCTATGTTAAGAAGAGCTATTTTTTCTTTTTCATTTTCTTTCAGTACATTAGGAACTTTGTTTATGTTTTTGTGAACAAATGGTTTGTCTTGATTTGAACATGTTTCTATGATTTATTTAGTAGTTTTTTTAGATTCTCAATTGCATAGGTGATCATGACCTGCAATAATAGCCGCAACTTCCAATGAAGTGTATCGACGTTATTGCATCTTACCTAAAAAATAAATTATAATTTTGTAAATTAAGTTAACTCATTTACGATGTCTAAAAATAAAATAAATTGAACTCATGTAGTACAAAGTAAAGTAATGTGCGAGCATTAATATATAGATGAATTTGTACATATGTAAATGGTGTATTTAAATTGAATAACTAAATATTCTCCAACTAATTAAAATGTGAGATGCTAATTTGTTTCATTTCACGAACAAACGTTTGTAAAATCGATACAAATAGGCAACAATTACTAATGTGTTCAATTTATATAATGTTGATGTTTTCATTTTTCTAATATTGATAAGGGTTATTGTAATTCTTAACTCGGTTCGTTTATGTTAAATATAATATTTTTGTTAACTTTGACATGAATAAAAATGAAAAGTTTAACCTATTAATATAAAGGAGATCATATATTTTCAGAAACTTATAAAATACTAATTTCAAATCTAAATATAAGAAAATTGTATTGGGTTTATCGAGAATAAGAAGTTTTTAGTCATTCTTATTGGCATTTCTTAGTGTGATTCGAAAACCAAAATTTTGGGCTAAGAGAAAAAATATCATTAGTAGTTGTGGCCCAATAGTTATTCATAAACCAATGGGTGTGACTTCAAATTTTTACATCTTTTATTATTATTAATACAATGGTTATTGTTTAGTTATTCACACCTTTTACTCAACAATTTTGGAAACTATTGAATTTAAAAACCCTAAAACGCTTCATTTTCTTATCTCTTACTGAGAGAAAATAAACTTTCTTTCAATCTAATTTATGCGCTAATTTCTCTGATTTTAAACTATGGCTCCACAAACTTTCAAGAAAATTTCATGCATCAACAACTTTATTCCTTGCTTTTGGGACCTAAAAGTTATTCTTCTGCGTATTTGGATGTGTGTTAGGTCTGTTCAACCACAAATACGAATGCTTTTGGTTGATGAGGAGGTAATCAACCATTTCCTCTTAAATCTGTTTTGCTTATTTTGCTATTGCATGATTACGGTATTCGTTTATTTCATTAGGGTACCCAAATAGAGGCTACTGTTCATGAACCTTTTATTGAGAAATTTCGTTACTGTACATGGTGTGAGGGTCGTTGGTTTAAATTTGCGGATGCTCGAGTTGTACAAGCACCATTAT
Source organism: Orychophragmus violaceus (assembly GCA_030180135.1). Taxonomy (NCBI): domain Eukaryota; kingdom Viridiplantae; phylum Streptophyta; class Magnoliopsida; order Brassicales; family Brassicaceae; genus Orychophragmus; species Orychophragmus violaceus. The sequence continues at coordinate 68,300,377 of CM058239.1, forward strand.
ATTTATATATAACGCCTCACGATTTCCAGCTCATATTCTGGTTAAACACAACTTTCTGCCTCACTTATGATAATATTCTGATGAGGTCATCAGAACCAAACCAAACCAGGCGCTGACTAACTCAATCACTGACTCAACCACTACGTCAAGCAGCGCAAGGAGACTTAGAGAAATCAAAGCCACGATGAGTTCTGATCCAATACAAGGCATAGGATTGATTATACATCCAACAATCAATCCTAAGAAGACATATGACCCAGGGGGAATCATAACATATGGAGAAGAGATTATGGAGCCGAGAAGATCTAACAAGACTTATGAGCTCATCTTAGCTCAAGTGGAGACCAAGGTCAAGACATCTAGCTCAGCTCATCATCAGCCTGCCACTAAGAAGAGTCATCCCCAAAAGATGACACAAGAAGAAGATACCGAAAAGGAGCTAACCATATGTAGCATCGCAGCTAGCTCAGGAAGTAGCATCGGCACTAGCTCAACAGACTTGCCATATATGGAAGCACTCACATTTGGAAGGCCAATTCAGCACCAAACGTTTACCTATCAAATCTACAGTATTTTGAGCTCCTTTCCATCAAGTCCAGACGTCCTCAGCTGCACAAGACCACACAAGATTCTCCATAACTTCAACAAGTCATACTTACCATTTTTGGAGAACAAGGAGATCAAACACCAACGGCTTCTTTCCAAGAATGAAAGCCACGAATTGTTTGTCAATCAAGCTGTCCCAAGGATCCTCACTTATCCCTTGAAACCATCCAGATACAAAGGAACAATCAAGAGCATGGATCCCTGCCAAAATCGGCCTAACGGCTAGTTTCCTTTAAGTTAGCGATTTCTTGTTCAAGGTCAATATGACCGTTAGTCTTAAGCCCTATAAAGTCTCATTGTATTGTTCATTTGTAAATCACCTTTCAATCAATTAATCAAAGTATTATTCAGTTCTTTCAAAGAGTTTCTTTGTTAAGAGTTTATTCCTTCTCTTGAATAAGTGTGTGATTCACCTATTCTCTAGAAAACCTTGGATTAGTATTGCTTGTGTGATTCAAGCAGAACTGATTCAACCACCGATTGAGAGAGTCAATCAGCCCATCGAACAAGCGAGTTGTTCATCATCATCCATTCATCTTTCCATTTAATCATCTCAACGTCCTTCCTAAGGAGTCTAGAGACCCACGGTTGGATCCATCTCACCACATCATCACCCACGATCTAGAAGAGAGAGACTTCAGTCCCTGTTCTACGTCAAACACGCTTCCATCTTTCATCATCTGGTATCAGAGCCGAAAGGTTCCTAATCAGGTGTTATCTATCCTTACCTTTCGGTTATTTCTTAGTTTATATTCTCTGATTTGTTTTGTTATTGCATCTAGTTTTTGTTTCATTTCATCTCAAAGAAAAACCATAAAAATCGTTTTGTTTTGCATTCTTAATCAAAAGCCAAAAAAAATCGTTTTGTTTTGCATCTTGAATCAAAAAAAAAGAAGTTTGTTTTGTGTTCTTGTTTTGTTTTATAAAACCAGAAAAAGTTTTAAAAAGAAAGAGGAGAAGTTTTTGTTATTTGATTTGATTTTATTTCCTTTTGTTTTCCAAAGTTGTTTTCAAATTTCAAAAAAAAAAAAAGGATTTCGAAATATTTTAGATTTTTAGAGATTTTCTAGTTTCTATTTCTTTGGTCAAATCTAGTTTTCAAAAAAAAAAAAAAAAAAAAAGGGGAAAGATTTCAAAAGTTTTGATCAAGGATCCATCTGATTTGTAAAGAATTATATTTCCTATTTCAAAACAAGGAAAGTCGTGTGCCATTTTTAAAAATAGGAAAGAGTGATATCCTTTACCCAGAGTTTGAAAGTTTTCGAAATTTTACAAAGAAAAAAAGAGAGAAAAGGTTAGAGGACCCATTGATACTCTTCTAGTTTGAATTGTTGCAGGAACTAACTCAAGACATGTATGGAGAGTACCACCCACCTAGGCGCAAGACTGGATTCAAGCACCATGGAGTTACTTCATATCATATACCAGCTCAACGACAGCTCACTGGTACAAGGAATGCGATAGTCCAAAGAACCAACACAAGGCAGCCGACCACCAGCACAAGAGGTTCCCTAATGTTTTCAGGAAGAAGCAGTAACCCTGAAGCATACTTACAATGGGAAAATAACATGGAGGAATGGTTACAAGTTAACAAAATTCCAGAAGAAAGGAGGTTAGCACTAGCTGTCTCAGCCTTCACAGGAAAGGCTTATGAATGGTGGCTAAAGGAGAACACACCAACCATCCTTAAGAAGCCAGTATTGGATTGGAGAGATCTCAAGTCAAGGATGAAAAAGGAATTTGTGGAGAAGCTTCAAACCACAACCAAGAGAGTGAAGATTGCATCCGAAGCACAAGCTGCTCCTAAGCCCAAGTCTGATTGCCATCAAGAATCTATGGCGACTCTTCAAGCAAGGCAGGATCAGCATTGGCAGAAGATCATGGATATGTTACGCCCAAAGAAACCAGAGAAGAAGCAGAGTCACAAACCCTCACCCAATGCAACCGGACACAGTTTTGATGCCTCACTCAAGTTGCGAGACACGCCAACACAAGGTAAGTGTTCTAACCTTGTAAATTCTAAAGAGCCAACATGTTATAGGTGCCATAGGAGAGGGCATTTTGCTGCAAATTGTCCATCTAAGAAGTTGCTCAATGATATAACATCAGAGTTGAAATTGGAAGTAACTGACACAAATGATAACTTTGTGCAATCTGATATTTTAATTTCCAATTCAAGACTCATGCACTTGTCTTTGCCAAATAGTTTTGATCCAAGAATAAGACAAGAAGAAGAGCACACAAGTCAAGAAGACATCAAGCGTGAGGTGAAAGCAAACAAGGAGAATATCATGTTCCAATTCACCAAGGAAATCACTGTGAGTTTAAGTTTCAATAAATCTGTTCCTATAGTTCTAAACTCAGATATAATCCACTTGCTCTTTCCCTTAAGAGTTGACTTAGGTATAGGTCTGATAAAGATCAAGAAGCCAAAGGCAGAAGGAGTCTTGAAAGAGAGACCAAAACCGAGCCATGTTTCCACACATGAGCCACAAGCAAATCAAAGGCTTGAGTTATATCATGCTTCAACCAAACATGAGGTTATTTCTGAACTTAAAGTGCCTAACACTGATTGTCAAGCCACTAGTATAATGCACTTGTTTCTTGAGTTAAGTGTTGAGACAGGGACTAGATCTAAGGCCAAATGGGAGATCAAGGAAGAGCCACCAGACCAAAGCGAGGACACTACATCAAATAACATTGTGAGTCTTTATTTGATCCACTTCATTTCCCATGACTCAACAGCTGTGTTAAAGGATTTGTTAAGCTTACAAGAGGATGAGATATCAGTAGCACATGAAGATGAATCTAAGGAAAATGATTCAACCCGATACTTATTTGATAAGAAGCCCATAATGCACTTGTCTCTTTGCCAAAGTGTCGAACATATTTCAGGTCTTAAAGAGAGAAGAAGCAAGGTCAGCAAAGGAGGCGTCACACCAGCTCAAAGAAGAGGAGCATTGCTATCCTATTGGCTCAAAGAAGAGCCGCCGGATGCTCCACAACTCAACCGGAATCAAAATGATTCCCAAGGTTATCAAGTTTTGAGGTCAAAACTTCTTGAAGAGGGAGGGTATGATGAGGTCATCAGAACCAAACCAAACCAGGCGCTGACTAACTCAATCACTGACTCAACCACTACGTCAAGCAGCGCAAGGAGACTTAGATAAATCAAAGCCACGATGAGTTCTGATCCAATACAAGGCATAGGATTGATTATACATCCAACAATCAATCCTAAGAAGACATATGACCCAGGGGGAATCATAACATAGGGAGAAGAGATTATGGAGCCGAGAAGATCTAACAAGACTTATGAGCTCATCTTAGCTCAAGTGGAGACCAAGGTCAAGACATCTAGCTCAGCTCATCATCAGCCTGCCACTAAGAAGAGTCATCCCCAAAAGATGACACAAGAAGAAGATACCGAAAAGGAGCTAACCATATGTAGCATCGCAGCTAGCTCAGGAAGTAGCATCGGCACTAGCTCAACAGACTTGACATATATGGAAGCACTCACATTTGGAAGGCCAATTCAGCACCAAACGTTTACCTATCAAATCTACAGTATTTTGAGCTCCTTTCCATCAAGTCCAGACGTCCTCAGCTGCACAAGACCACACAAGATTCTCCATAACTTCAACAAGTCATACTTACCATTTTTGGAGAAGAAGGAGATCAAACACCAACGGCTTCTTTCCAAGAATGAAAGCCACGAATTGTTTGTCAATCAAGCTGTCCCAAGGATCCTCACTTATCCCTTGAAACCATCCAGATACAAAGGAACAATCAAGAGCATGGATCCCTGCCAAAATCGGCCTAACGGCTAGTTTCCTTTAAGTTAGCGATTTCTTGTTCAAGGTCAATATGACCGTTAGTCTTAAGCCCTATAAAGTCTCATTGTATTGTTCATTTGTAAATCACCTTTCAATCAATTAATCAAAGTATTATTCAGTTCTTTCAAAGAGTTTCTTTGTTAAGAGTTTATTCCTTCTCTTGAATAAGTGTGTGATTCACCTATTCTCTAGAAAACCTTGGATTAGTATTGCTTGTGTGATTCAAGCAGAACTGATTCAACCACCGATTGAGAGAGTCAATCAGCCCATCGAACAAGCGAGTTGTTCATCATCATCCATTCATCTTTCCATTTAATCATCTCAACGTCCTTCCTAAGGAGTCTAGAGACCCACGGTTGGATCCATCTCACCACATCATCACCCACGATCTAGAAGAGAGAGACTTCAGTCCCTGTTCTACGTCAAACACGCTTCCATCTTGCATCATCTGGTATCAGAGCCGAAAGGTTCCTAATCAGGTGTTATCTATCCTTACCTTTCGGTTATTTCTTAGTTTATATTCTCTGATTTGTTTTGTTATTGCATCTAGTTTTTGTTTCATTTCATCTCAAAGAAAAACCATAAAAATCGTTTTGTTTTGCATTCTTAATCAAAAGCCAAAAAAATCGTTTTGTTTTGCATCTTGAATCAAAAAAAAAAAAGTTTGTTTTGTGTTCTTGTTTTGTTTTATAAAACCAGAAAAAGTTTTAAAAAGAAAGAAGAGAAGTTTTTGTTATTTGATTTGATTTTATTTCCTTTTGTTTTCCAAAGTTGTTTTCAAATTAAAAAAAAAAAAAAAGGATTTCGAAATATTTTAGATTTTTAGAGATTTTCTAGTTTCTATTTCTTTGGTCAAATCTAGTTTTCAAAAAAAAAAAAAAAAAAAAAGGGAAAGATTTCAAAAGTTTTGATCAAGGATCCATCTGATTTGTAAAGAATTATATTTCCTATTTCAAAACAAGGAAAGTCGTGTACCATTTTTAAAAATAGGAAAGAGTGATATCCTTTACCCAAAGTTTGAAAGTTTTCGAAATTTTACAAAGAAAAAAAAGAGAGAAAAGGTTAGAGGACCCATTGATACTCTTCTAGTTTGAATTGTTGCAGGAACTAACTCAAGAAATGTATGGAGAGTACCACCCACCTAGGCGCAAGACTGGATTCAAGCACCATGGAGTTACTTCATATCATATACCAGCTCAACGACAGCTCACTGGTACAAGGAATGCGATAGTCCAAAGAACCAACACAAGGCAGCCGACCACCAGCACAAGAGGTTCCCTAATGTTTTCAGGAATAAGCAGTAACCCTGAAGCATACTTACAATGGGAAAATAACATGGAGGAATGGTTACAAGTTAACAAAATTCCAGAAGAAAGGAGGTTAGCACTAGCTGTCTCAGCCTTCACAGGAAAGGCTTATGAATGGTGGCTAAAGGAGAACACACCAACCATCCTTAAGAAGCCAGTACTGGATTGGAGAGATCTCAAGTCAAGGATGAAAAAGGAATTTGTGGAGAAGCTTCAAACCACAACCAAGAGAGTGAAGATTGCATCCGAAGCACAAGCTGCTCCTAAGCCCAAGTCTGATTGCCATCAAGAATCTATGGCGACTCTTCAAGCAAGGCAGGATCAGCATTGGCAGAAGATCATGGATATGTTACGCCCAAAGAAACCAGAGAAGAAGCAGAGTCACAAACCCTCACCCAATGCAACCGGACACAGTTTTGATGCCTCACTCAAGTTGCGAGACACGCCAACACAAGGTAAGTGTTCTAACCTTGTAAATTCTAAAGAGCCAACATGTTATAGGTGCCATAGGAGAGGGCATTTTGCTGCAAATTGTCCATCTAAGAAGTTGCTCAATGATATAACATCAGAGTTGAAATTGGAAGTAACTGACACAAATGATAACTTTGTGCAATCTGATATTTTAATTTCCAATTCAAGACTCATGCACTTGTCTTTGCCAAATAGTTTTGATCCAGGAATAAGACAAGAAGAAGAGCACACAAGTCAAGAAGACATCAAGCGTGAGGTGAAAGCAAACAAGGAGAATATCATGTTCCAATTCACCAAGGAAATCACTGTGAGTTTAAGTTTCAATAAATCTGTTCCTATAGTTCTAAACTCAGATATAATCCACTTGCTCTTTCCCTTAAGAGTTGACTTAGGTACATGTCTGATAAAGATCAAGAAGCCAAAGGCAGAAGGAGTCTTGAAAGAGAGACCAAAACCGAGCCATGTTTCCACACATGAGCCACAAGCAAATCAAAGGCTTGAGTTATATCATGCTTCAACCAAACATGAGGTTATTTCTGAACTTAGAGTGCCTAACACTGATTGTCAAGCCACTGGTATAATGCACTTGTTTCTTGAGTTAAGTGTTGAGACAGGGACTAGATCTAAGGCCAAATGGGAGATCAAGGAAGAGCCACCAGACCAAAGCGAGGACACTACATCAAATAACATTGTGAGTCTTTATTTGATCCACTTCATTTCCCATGACTCAACAGCTGTGTTAAAGGATTTGTTAAGCTTACAAGAGGATGAGATATCAGTAGCACATGAAGATGAATCTAAGGAAAATGATTCAACCCGATACTTATTTGATAAGAAGCCCATAATGCACTTGTCTCTTTGCCAAAGTGTCGAACATATTTCAGGTCTTAAAGAGAGAAGAAGCAAGGTCAGCAAAGGAGGCGTCACACCAGCTCAAAGAAGAGGAGCATTGCTATCCTATTGGCTCAAAGAAGAGCCGCCGGATGCTCCACAACTCAACCGGAATCAAAATGATTCCCAAGGTTATCAAGTTTTGAGGTCAAAACTTCTTGAAGAGGGAGGGTATGATGAGGTCATCAGAACCAAACCAAACCAGGCGCTGACTAACTCAATCACTGACTCAACCACTACGTCAAGCAGTGCAAGGAGACTTAGATAAATCAAAGCCACGATGAGTTCTGATCCAATACAAGGCATAGGATTGATTATACATCCAACAATCAATCCTAAGATGACATATGACCCAGGGGGAATCATAACATATGGAGAAGAGATTACGGAGCCGAGAAGATCTAACAAGACTTATGAGCTCATCTTAGCTCAAGTGGAGACCAAGGTCAAGACATCTAGCTCAGCTCATCATCAGCCTGCCACTAAGAAGAGTCATCCCCAAAAGATGACACAAGAAGAAGATACCGAAAAGGAGCTAACCATATGTAGCATCGCAGCTAGCTCAGGAAGTAGCATCGGCACTAGCTCAACAGACTTGCCATATATGGAAGCACTCACATTTGGAAGGCCAATTCAGCACCAAACGTTTACCTATCAAATCTACAGTATTTTGAGCTCCTTTCCATCAAGTCCAGACGTCCTCAGCTGCACAAGACCACACAAGATTCTCCATAACTTCAACAAGTCATACTTACCATTTTTGGAGAAGAAGGAGATCAAACACCAACAGCTTCTTTCCAAGAATGAAAGCCACGAATTGTTTGTCAATCAAGCTGTCTCAAGGATCCTCACTTATCCCTTGAAACCATCCAGATACAAAGGAACAATCAAGAGCATGGATCCCTGCCAAAATCGGCCTAACGGCTAGTTTCCTTTAAGTTAGCGATTTCTTGTTCAAGGTCAATATGACCGTTAGTCTTAAGCTCTATAAAGTCTCATTGTATTGTTCATTTGTAAATCACCTTTCAATCAATTAATCAAAGTATTATTCAGTTCTTTCAAAGAGTTTCTTTGTTAAGAGTTTATTCCTTCTCTTGAATAAGTGTGTGATTCACCTATTCTCTAGAAAACCTTGGATTAGTATTGCTTGTGTGATTCAAGCAGAACTGATTCAACCACCGATTGAGAGAGTCAATCAGCCCATCGAACAAGCGAGTTGTTCATCATCATCCATTCATCTTTCCATTTAATCATCTCAACGTCCTTCCTAAGGAGTCTAGAGACCCACGGTTGGATCCATCTCACCACATCATCACCCACGATCTAGAAGAGAGAGACTTCAGTCCCTGTTCTACGTCAAACACGCTTCCATCTTGCATCATATTCCGAAAAGTCATTTTATGCAATTTGAATCGATTCCAGATATATTAGACGGGAGAGTCTGTGATGAATACCCTATAGGTAACATTTAGTATATACATTTGTTTTGTTTATAATATTATATTAATTATGTTTTTGTAGGTATGATATACATCTATACTTTTAAATAAATAGATTAAATTAGTAGACTCTTCATGAATTTATTTCATTCATTATAGATGTCCTTGGTGTTGTTACTCCTGTTGGATTCCTTGAACCTTATTGGACAAGACCAAAGCTGGAGTTTACAATTCGTGACCTAAGGTTAGTTAAACAAATGCCTATAACCTTTCTCACTTATGTGGTTTTTTTTTTTCTCTGATAATTTTTTTGAAATGCATTCATTTTTCTAGCCTCCAGAGTGTTCAGTGTTTAATATTCGGCGAAGATGCTAAGAAACTAACAAAGAGGTTTTGGAAAGAAACTGATAGACATGTCTTTGTTATTCTCCGTTGCTTCTACATAAAGCACGAAATTGTATGATTTAAAAATTTAATTTAAAAAAAAAAAGAATAAACAAATTTTCTATTACATGTTTGGATTTAGTATTGAGGAGACTTTTAATTTCTATATTGTTTACAATGTTAATGGTCTGTGTTTGTTGGAATTATATAAATAGGTATAACTTGGCTCAAAGGAGAAGAAGGGATGTCAACAATTATGTACGATCAGACCAACAATTCGGATTTTAATGGATTTCTCAACAGGTTTTGGTCATAACCCTAATGCAACTCATTGTGTAATATTATTTATATGTTTTTCTGAATTCATACATTGTTTTATATTTTCTAGCTTTCCAAATCCCGTGTCTGACCAATATCCTGAAGAAAAAAACATTTCCTGGTTCAAGATCTTCTAAATGATGTATCTTTTTTAGAAGACCTTATAAACGTTTTTTTTGCTTAGATGATCAAATGATCGTCTTTATGTTTCTTTTAAAAACATATTTAAAATTAATGTTTACAACCCTTATGTCCATAATCAAATGGTCTTTTTATTACATCATTTAAATATCATATATAATCTCATCTAAATTAATTTTGTTAATGTTAATTTTAATATCAAAATAATGTAATCTCCATGATAGTAGAGGAATCACATGGAAGTTAAATATGACAAATTGTAAAAAAAAAACTTAGTATTGAGATGTTAAATAAAATACAATGTAATGGGTATATAAATTATCAAAATAACATGGGTATATAAACAAAAATAAGATGACAAAAAATATAAACTGAATATGAATTACTTTATTGGACCCTATCTTAATATGGGTATGTAAATCATATGTTTTAAGTATGTTATATAAATCCATTGGTACTTATGTTCCATTCCAAGAACTTAAAATACTATTGAATTCTACTATTGTATTTTGTATTTTGGTTTAAATTACTAATAAATTTTGGTTCTAAAATCTTTGATTTTTGAAACCAGAAATTGAGTGCTAATTGTGTTATTATATTTCATGAATTATGTTCGTTTTAATGATTACATCTATAGTTACTGCCTAATGAAATTTAAAACAATATAAAACAATAACTACTGTCTAAACAATAACTACTGTCTAATGAAATGAAATTTAGCATAATAATTTGGTATATTGCAAATAGTTGAACTTAGTCTAAATAGAGAAACCATAGTTAAACCCACAAGTCTTAGTTATTTTCAATCTAAGATTCCATTTGGGCTAATATAATGCTAACATAACATTATCTTATAATCAGTATTATTAAAGCCCAAATATGAAAAGCCCATTGTAATATGACTGAAGATGAAACGATTCAGTATATTTTGGTCATTCTAATCATTCCAAAAATCGTCCAAGTTCTCAGGCTATCGACGCTAAAAAACTAGTTCAATCTTGGCGCTGCGAAATATATTGAGTATATTGTTGGAGAATCCTGGTCAATCAACAACTAATTCAACAAGGTAACACTGAATTTTTCTTCAAAACAATATTTTAAATTACTGTTTGTATTCATGGAATCTACCGATTTATATTGAGATAAATCAAAAGTGAATGACCATTGAACAAGTGCTCATTGATTCTGGAGCAAAAAATCAAGTTTGAATTTTTGAGTAGCCTTTAGATTTTATATGGTGCCTTTAAAAACAATTCTCTATTTTTAGATGCGGTTTAGTTCATATTGTTTTGGTACATGCATGTAATGATCTTTGATTTTTATGAAGACATAGTAGCTTCTCAAAACAAATCGGAAGATGAAAAACCCACAATTTTTCAAGCCTATGCTTCCAGGAAAATGTAGAAAGAATCTGGTATGTAATCTTAGTTCTTTGTCTCATTAAGCTTTATTTTTTTAAAGTAATTTTATTTCTTGCAATCATTGTTTAAACTTTGTGTTGCAGACTATCCCGGAAAGGTTCTTTAAGAGGTATATACTTGGAAAAACCAATGTTACAGTCGGTAAACTCACGTCTGATGCGAGGCCAAAAGAGTTTCCTATCAAACGAGTTTGTGATAGGCTTACAGAAGGCTGTAGACGGTTTTTTAAAGCTCACGCATTAGACGACTTAGAATTTTTAATTTTTGAGTATCATGGAGCTTCCGATTTCCATATGGTAGAACAGTACGGACCAAGCTGTTGTGAGATCACATATGAAAAACCGTGTCAGATGGAGACTGGAGAAGCTAGCACGAGTAAGTGTTTTTCACCTATTTTCGAGACATTTTCTTCACGCTTTCTACTATTTTGACTAATAAGGAAATGATTTTTGAAGGAACAAAGGAGAAGATTGTTATCTTAAAAGTCACGAGTGACGGCATCAAACGAAGCAAAATCGTAAGTTATTCATTTGTAGTTTGGTTTTAAATATTGTTACATGATCCATATTTGTTCATTTTGCAGTATCTTCCCAAGTCCTTTGTCGAAGCAAACGATTTAGAGAAGGTTGCTGACAACATCATATCGTTGGTCAATGATGCTGGACAGAAATGGTCTGTTGAGCTCACATTCCATTCTGATACTGATAGGCGACGCATTCGTTTGGCTGGCGGCTTAAGAGAATTTCTGAAAGGAAACAATGTGAAGGCCAACCAAACAATCATGCTTCAAATTTTCTGGGAAAATCCAACTGCTCCTGTCCTCAGACTCTCCTCTAAGAATGTCTGACTTGGTCTAACTCACTATTGCGGGGTCTAACTCACTATTGCTCTATTTAATTCTCTCTTTTTTTTTTTTGGTCAAAAACTTATGTTTAGTGCTTCGTTTTGTTTGTTTGTTGAACTGGTACTATATTTTTGTACAAATCTTTATGAGAAGTTAATCTTTATATTTTTACTTACAATTTTAACTATTACCATACCAAATGTAATTCCGTGTGTTTATAGAATATAAAACCGATTTTTATGGAATATCTTTGTTTAAAATTTCACTAAACAAAATATGAAAATCTCTTACAATTCAAATATGGAACTACTTATCGAATACATTAATAAATTAACAAATTATACTATATCCTGGTAGCAAATGAGATATTCTTGCTGTTAAAATAGAAGATATTATAATAACTATGATATTCTAATTTGTAAACTTTGGTATTTTTGTATAATTTATGTGGCCGATATTAGTAAACAAAATCCTAACAAGAGATATTATCTCTAAGAAACCATAATATCATAGTACTATATATTTGATATCTTCTTCTCATTAGTATCATTATTATCTCGGGTTGCTAATGGAAGCTATAGGTAAAGTTGAGAAATCTTTGGCATATTTATTTTTTATACTCCATACATTTTAATTTCTGTTTAACAAGTTATACTAATTTCATTAACCAATCTATTTTTTTAAGCTTTTTCCTGGCATTCTATTGATTCTATGGAAATTTTACCTATTATTCTTCCTTCTCCACAAATTGTTTTCAACGAAGATGTCGGTTTGGCATATCAAGAAAAGAAGATAAATTTCGGGCTCGGATGAAATGCAATCAAGTTCATCTTCAATCAAGACGTCTGCTATATTCACAAATAACAACTAAATTTGTTTGGAATAAAAAACCCTTCAATGGAAACCCAGCAAAAAGGTAAACCGGGTTTATGTGTCTTACCAATATTTACAGAAGAAGTTGGAGAATTATATTATTTACGTTGTCTATTGGATGTAATAAGGGGACCATGTGGCTATTCAGATCTAAGGACTATTAATAATGTTGTTTATGACACATTCCGAGATGCATGGTTTGCCTTACAAAATATTGAAATTCCCTAATTTATGTTCTATTCTTAATCATCTATTTAGTTATTTACTTGAAATAATTGTTGTGTTTCTTTTCAGTGATAGAGAATTAAGGACTCTACATTTTCATTTTTATTCTAAGTTTCTCTTTCTATAAAATCACACTTCATTTACCATTTCTATAGTTTTAAATATTCGACTACATGTGTTTCTACTAATTAAATTAAGCTAAACACTTTTCCAAAAATATATTCGTATGAGTATATACTTATTATTTTATGCATCCAATCCAAACGTAATAATTCAGATATGCATATAAAACTATGACTTAAATATTACACCATCACGATATAGAAAAAAAAACTTATAACATGTTTTATTTTGACACCAATCGAGAAATACACCTAAATGCATTAACAACAGAATAATGCCCGCACATGCGTGCGGGTCGATCACCTAGTATATTACATTTGTTAGTCGGCTATAGAAATCTGAAATACAAAATTTTGGTCAACCCCAAAAATACCCCAACTTTTTATCAGATTTCTCTTGCTGTCTGAATATGTTCTCAGACTGCTTAGGAAGTCTGTTATAAAAAGTCAAATTGGACCATTTGCAAAATTACCACCTACTTTTTGTAAGACCGTAAGAGAAGTCTGAAACTCTTCAGACTTCTTTAAGAAGTCTGATAAAAATAAAAAGTTATTTTTTGATCAATTACAAAACTACCCTTTTTATTTCTCAAACTTCATAAGCTGTCTGACAGAAAAGTCAAAAATTTACAAAGCAGACTGCGTACGCTGTCTGAATGTTTGTCAGATTGCATCCACAGTTTGCTTTGTAACATTTATAATTGCAAAATTATCCTCTTTTTCAGACTGCAATAGAGATATGACAAAAGTATTGTCAGACTTATGTGGAAGTCTGAAATGATAATTTAAAAAAAAAAACACATTTTTATATATATATTTGTGATGAATTTCGTTGATTTTTATTTTTATAAATGTGTGTTAGTTGTATATGTTTCTCATGCGTGAGTTTTACATGCTTATATTTGATAATTATTTTAATAAATTTTGAAGAATATTGACAATGTAAATAATAGAATCAAATTTTGCAAAGAAGTCTGGTTTTTCCAATAAGATCGCTAATGTGGTAATGAGAGAACGGACTTGGCAATTAGCATTGTAAAGTTTATAAGCTTTTAGATCATAAGAATCAGACAACATTAGAGGTCTGTCGATCATATTATCAAACTTCTTTGGCAGTTTGGATATTACAAGTGACCCATTTTTTCCAAGTCTAAGAAAATTCTCGAGGGTTAAGGTGACATATTTTTCTCCAAGGTTAAGGTGACCCCTTTTTCCTAAGTATAAGAAAATCCACCACCACAATCTAAGGGGTAGTGTTTTCTAACCAATTTTCTTAACTCACCGTCAAGGAAGCTAGACCACACGGAGCTGTTATCTTGATGAATTCCAAAGGCGAGGAGTTCACAGTCAACGGGCAAAGGGTGAAACACTATCGGGCGAAAGCCAAGATCCCAGAAGGCGACATTATCCATCTGGATGATCCACCCACTGCCTAGTCGCAGTACAGTCAAGCTATTGACGTTAAACAAGCGTTGAGTGGGAGGCAACCTACTGGTAAGTTGTGAGTATTAGGACTTTTGGTCTTCTTTTTGAGTCTTGAGTCATTTTTTATTTCTTCTTTTGAGTCACTTAGTTAGTCCAATCTGTCTGGAACTTGGATGATTATGAGTTTATGCATGCTACTGTTGCTTCTGACATGATATTTGAGTGATCTAACGCAGTTAACATGTGAGATTTTGAGTGCCAAAGATTCTAACCCGACCATGACACTTAAAACTGTCCTGCGAATGATCATGTGGGATCAGTGTCGATCGATACCAAATCAGTGTCGGTCGACTCCAACCGTGTTAAAGTACGAGATTTTGACTCAATTTTCCTGTAGTTCCAGATTGATTTTGTCCAAACCCAAGCTGCGATTGCACTGAGGACAGTGCAGTTTAAGTGTGGGGGAGGTGGTTACTGACGACGTGTTTTGTTTCCTTAGTGTCATTCCTTTGTTTTCTTTGGTTTTCAAAATTGTTAATGAGTCAAAATCAGTATGAAACTATGAATTTTTGAGGAAATTTTTCGCTGAAACAGGAACTAAGTGACCATTGGAAAGACCTGCAGTAGCTCTATGACTGTTAGAAAACCACACACTGATCAGCCTACCAAGGACACCCATATCTTATCAGGTATTCAGAGGATCCACTACTAACTTCACCTCTAATATTGACTAAATCTTCTCACTTAGGGGCTTGGTATCTCTAGATCGGATTCCTCTGATGTGCTAGACACGACCTATAATCCTGTCTGAGTATGGTTCCTTCTTTTCCCCTCCCTTGAAAAAAAAATATAGAGATAAAAACTGCGGATAAGCTAGTAGCTTCGAAGTGGTCACGGGAGTTGTAGAGACCTCTATTACCTCCTGTGCATCCATGGAAACATGTCCAAAGTTACACCCCGAATAAAAAGGGAAGAGCACTGATAAAAAAAAATGATACCCAGTGGGGAAAAATCAGTTGCTAAGGGAGAAAGGGAAAAGAAAAGAACCAGAAACCGATAGTTTGGTGTACTGACTGGGTTGAGTCCATGTGTCCCCTGATCGACACTCCCTTTGTAAGATCGCACTTAATTATATACAGAGGTTAATGTGGTGATCTTGAATGTCTTGACTGGATTGTGGAGTTTACTTGGGACAGTTGCTAAGTGTGGGGGAAGTACATTGTGGTCTTGATCTCTGGAGGGATGTTTTCATGTGTGTTACTAAGTGAGTGTGAATGCGATGTTCCTACGACGAAATGAGTTTCAGAGTTTTCAAACCTCTTTTCTATACTTTGGTTCTTTGTTTGCTTGAGGACAAACAAGAGCTAAGTGTGGGGGAGTTGATATATCACGGTTTTTCTAGGTTTTCAACCATGATATAAGTGTATATATAGAGTCTTTAACCTGGTTTTTCGAGTCTATCGAGTCTTTTACAGGTAAGCATGCGTTTGGAGCGGAGAGCGGAGTTTTGGGACGTTTCTGGTGATTTCTGCAAGGAGTTGAAGTTGGTATCGTGACCACGATCTGATGTCGACCGACATCCATTTTAGTGTCGGTCGACACTGATGGCGACAGAGACTTATGCGCTAATTGAAGACATCTTTTGAAGAATTGCAAAGTTGCCCACAAGTTTTCCTAATTCTAATTTAGCCCCATAAAGTGTTTAGTGGTTTTTAGTTAGGTTTTTGAGAGCAGTATCGTATATCTTTTGTTCTTGCTTTGTTTTTGGTTTTTGCTTTGAAGTTGGGGATGATCCTACTACTTGTAACCTTTGAGAGAAGGATTCCGAACCCCATTTCTTATATCTATTCAGTTTTTTTTTTCTATTCAAACATAATTTGTCTCATTGATTCCATGTCTGAGTAATAAACTTAGTTAGATTTAGGGATTCTTATAGGGATTTCATGCTTTGCTAGATCACTAGATAATTAGGATTCTAAATCTATCCGTTCATCACCTAGTTGAGAATAGTACTGAATTCTGGATTGATCACCTAGAGTTTAGATCTTAGATAACTAATTTGGCATGAGAGTGTGTATTAGAATCTGATAGAACTAATGTGAGAAATTTGTTTAGATGCAAAGAGATTTGATCTAGAGAATTGTGAACCAAAGAACTTGCTATTAATGCTTGTCTAGAACTCTAAGATTGCAAAGAGATTTTGATCATTAGGTTGCTAGACATAGATAATAATCGCAGCGAGAGTTGGATTAGTTACATTTGCGATTCTAGTTCCTGAACTTGTGCTTAATCTGAATCATGATTATTGAAGTGTCTGACATTGCATGATTTCCTGAAAACTCCCAAAGTCTAGCGTCTTTCTCCTATTGAAAACACCTTTTATATTCATTTGCTTGTTTACCGCTTTAATCTGATTGACTTAGCTAAGTTTAAAAATATATAATCTATCGTGTGACCTCGAGTCTCTGTGGATTCGATACCCTTTGTACTACAGTTGCATTTCTGTGCACTTGCACTTAGAACAGATATATATATAGATATATATATATATATATCACAAAGACAGCATGTATTATATCAGAGTTCATGAGGTGAAAGAGATACAAATTTCACCAGCAAAAAGTTTTTCAATATGCAACAAAATTAACAAGAATGGCGACGATATGTATCTTTCCCAAGAAAAGCACCATCACAATTTTGCTTTATTGGAAAAGGATTGGATGAGAGATTCATCTTCGCTGAACATGGTGGAGCACACGGATGAGGAAAACAATGGTAATTCTCTTTCTCTTGAACTTCATCGACACACCAATAATGAACCACCAGATTGGGGTCGATGCAATTTTTATCAAAATAAGGAAGACCTTGGAAAAAAATTCTATCGTGATCAAGGTTTTGGTATCAGTGATGAAAAGTCGGTCTATGGTGTTTGCATTGACAAATTATGGGCTAAGATCTATTGAGTTTCTTCATATATACGAATACGACCCAAGTTCAAAGAAAATCAGTTTGTCAAAAAGAAGCATGTTTTCGTTTCAGAGATAGTAAATAACGTCTGTCTTTTGGACTTTGTTTATGCATACACAAGCTAAGCCACGTCGGGTGCCGGAAAAAAACCTTTCCCAAAATCCTTTGCAATTTTTCATCACTAAGATGTATTCTTATGAGTTTGCATCCGATGTCCTTGTTGTACATAATTCTATTTTTTAGATACGGGGCCATATTGTTTTTGATGCTGTGACACTTGACGCATATGCGATACAAACTGCAAGAAGAATGAAGCTGCTACGAGACAGTGCACCATGGTCTTTTTCTTTGTTTTTCCCAGATCATTTTACAGGTGAGAAACTTTTGTCTTCATGGCATAGAGGGATTGGGGAATCAGGGGTCAAAAAATTTGATGCTGCTATGTTCTTGCTCTACATTCAGCCATGATTTTAACCATGAAAATATGTCATTAGTGTTATAGACGAGTGGGTTGTTGGTGTTCTTTCACACCTCTAGTTTTCTGCATATGTCCTTACTTGGGATGCTTTATACTGCGGTGGCACTGGGTGTGATAGAAATGGTTCATGCGAGACTAAGTTCTAGGGCGATACCTGCTCTCTTGCTTCCTTGGTTTGGTATGCAGCTGGCAATGAATGTTGCCGGTGTCGTCTTCTCTTTTGGGTTTGTGCGGATTTCCAAAATTTCACAACCACCAAATATTTTATCTTTTCTTTGGTCAAAAGATTTTTGTGGACAAAGGGAAGTACAAGCTTGGCATCAAGTGGGAATTACTCGTGAGTAGTTTGGTCACCTATATTGGTATATCAATGGACCATGTCGAAGAAAACCGTAGAGACATCCATTATTCTACTGGTTTAGGAAAATTTTCTAAGTATTTGGTCTTTAAATTTGACTCTTTCTTAGAAAATATCCTGGACGACAAAGAGGTACCGACATTTTTGTGGAAACCATGGACTCTCAAGGCTTGTGTGCTTCTTCCTTTCACGCTTACGATCATACTTGTGGTGTGTCGTTTCTACTCTGTTTTGGTCCATGTCAACACAAATATGACGGTGAAGAAATTTGAGAAGGAAATCGAAGTTGTGCATAGTACACAATTGTGTTCTAACTACATATCTACAAAAACTAGATGATGGAGTGACATTTCTTGCAAATCAAGCAAGCTGCTGATTTGTTATGCCTTCCACTCTGATTTTCAGCATGTGCGTGGTGTGGTAGCATACTTTCACATGTTTTTCATTTGGCTGCCATCTTTCACTCGATCGTCTCTTGTCGTGTGGGTAATGGCAAACAAATCTGCTGCTTCCCAATTCACAAGACCAGATAATCTCAAGGTTGTAACAAGAACAATGCATGCTAAATTCCTTTTCGGAGTCATGACGAGTGATCCAAAGTCAAGCCAACAAAAATTCCTTGTCTTTCTCCATCGTTAAACCTTCTTTGAGAACAGGACGGAGACTGAGTACACGTTTGAAATTGTGTGTGAATAAATTTATCGATATGTGGCCTCTTATGTTTTTCTTGTGCAGCTTGGGTTTGGGGAACTTCAAAGTTCTTGTTTTGTGTCTTTTTCTCCACATCTTGTGTCTCCAATGGTTTATTTCTTGATCTTTGTCGTCATGGACAAGGTTGAGTGCTACCGTGACATTTAGGTGGACAATAGGAGCCACGATTACGAAGTCCAATGGGATACTGTCATGGATCGTGTGGTTCTTAACATGGAGATTTCCATAAACCTTGATGTAGTGCAGCTAGTGCAAGTCAACAATAGAAATTATTTGGCCGCTCTTGTTCAACGTTTACTGTTATGTCAAGGTAACCGCGAGCTCTTGGTGATCGCGGGAAGGATATTGTCTTCTTTTGTATGGCCACTGTGAATTCCTTTAGCGTTAGTACCCATGTCTCATGCATTTACCTATGTGCCTGTTGTCTTTTTCCCTCTCATCTTTTCAACACTTGGACTGCCACATGGAGTTTTTGTTATAGAGCTTGATGTGTTTCTCACAAATTTTAAGTTCGTTCATGTTAGCTCTGCAGCTAGTGGCGAACAAAAGGGAATGATAGACTATGACAGTTGGTCTTCACTCTTCCACAATCAGACTTCACAACACGAGCGTAGCAGTTTGTGTGCGTCTGTTATTAATTTCCCATTGATCATAGCATATCTCATCCAAGCCCAATGCTATGAATACTTTCTCCAGCTTCCTGCATTTTACACAATCAAAATTCGAGGGCGAATCTTTTCTTACCCCGGGATACCTGATGTAGCGGTTATTTCTTTTTAATCATTCTTATTTTGATTTGGTGTTATCTTCAAAGATTGTAGTTAATCTTTGATAACAACAGGATCTTCCATATTATCTTCTTAACAACTATAAAAGAAGAGTCGATGCCTGTTGTGAGACTTTATTTTTGATTAATAAAAAGAGAACAACTTCTCAAAATCTAAGTCTTTCGCTTCTCCTCTTTTCATACGAAATCGTGAGAACACAGCAACAAGGGTTAGCTTGAAATCCATTAATATTCAGCTACTTCTTGTCTTACCTCTGCATTATGTACTCATCTTCCCCCTGGTGCCAAAGCAAGCAGTCATCGTCTGCGTCATCTACAAGTGGCGAAACAGAGGTGATGCGAGCTATCATCGCCCGTAGGGATGATACCCCACCTGTCCTGATACTGTTGTACGGTTAAGAAGCTTGGATAGGACATTGATACCAATCACAAAGAGATATGGAGATATGGCACGTCCCTGTCTCGAACCACGCTCACTCCCCAAAAAACCTTCCAATTCTCCGTTTACTGAGACAGAGAAAGCGGCTGTAGATAGGCAGACATGTATCCAGTGAATATTGATCCGGTGTAGCCATTGCACGAAGTGTTTCAGTGATGTAAGACCAACGCACACTGTCAAACGCTTTTGAGATATCAAGCTGCATAACACTCCGTGGCTCAGTTTTTTCCTTATGGTAATCTTTCATGAGTTACGTAGCTAGAAGCACATTCTCCAATAAGAGCCTTCCTTTAATGAAAGCACATTGATTCGGTTTAATCATATCAGGGAGGAACACTTTGATGAAATTCACTAAGATTTTCGAGATCACCTTGTAAAGGATGTTGCAACCAGACATAAGGCGATAGTCTTTCATTGTTTCAGGGCCGTCTTTCTTTAGGATTAGAGAAAGTATGGTTACATTAACACATCGCGGAAGAAAGCCATAGGAGAAGAACGATTGTACAGCAACTTTGAAGTCATTTCTTATAATACCCCATAAAGTCATTTCTTTATTTATGCTTCGGAGATTGGGTGAACAAGGAGAGCAGCAATGTGTGTTGAGCATCGATAATCAAGGAGGTCTATAAGTATCAAAAAGCTATCCAAGCTTTGAACCGCTGAATTATCCTTGAAGAAGTTCTCAAAATTGTTTGCTGCAGTCTGTTTTATGGCTTGTGGCTCAGTAATAGTTTCCAATGAATCCAAAACTAAGCGGCGATTGAGTTGAATGATGTTCTGCTCTGAACAGTCTTATAGAAGAAGAAAGTGTTCTGATCACCATGCTTTAACCAGGTTATGCGAGATTTTTGCATGTAAAAATGCTCCTCAATACTTGCACAGTGGTTCCAATAAATCATTGCTTCAGAAACGTCTGCAAAAGAAACAGAGGAAAGTCATTGAGCGCTTGTTTCTGCTTTGTACATAGATCATCAAATGCCTCCTTCGTTCTCCTAGGGATATTCCCAAACCTGTTTCTATTCAAAAGTCGCAAAGCCGGTTTCAGTTGCTTATGTTTATGATGAAACATGAACAAAGCTGATCGTGATTGGTAGAGAGGCTATGTTGAATCCCAAATGGTTGACACAATATCACTGAAATCCGGATGATCCACGAGAAATCCGAAGAACTTAAACGGTCGCTTGTTTCCTATGGGAGGAGACTCTAGACGAACTCAACTTCGAGCATGGTCTGAGACACCAAAAGACTTAAAAATCACAAAGGAGTTGGGAAAATTGTAAAGCCAAGCATCATTTATAAGTAATCAAGCTTTTTCGCTATTGGATTTGCAGCTTCACTGTTTGTCCAAGTGTACTTTGCTCCTACGAAAACCAGATCAGTGAGGTTACAATCAGCTACAGTAGACTGAAAAGCATGCATTCCACTTTGCGTACTAAAGCTTGGGTGGTAAATCCACCTTTAACAATAAATGTTTACAGTTCGTCGAATGAAGAATTATCTAGTCCGGTTTATTTAAAGAAGGTTAGTTTGGCACGAACCAACTTTGGCGTCGAAGAGGCTTAATATCTTTCACTTTATGCATGTTTTTCTTATTTCCCGCACAAATGTTTCATGAAAATACACACAATGTCACACGTGTTGTCGGCACCGAGGAATTGTTGTTACGGAATTTCGATCTAGTCCGGAAAGTTGGGTTACGATCAGAGAAGTCCAAACTACGAGGTGAGAAATAAACTTAGGTGAGGTCAAAACTGTTCTTTATTAATCTTAAGGCCGAAGCCGAGCAATGAACATAATGGTACGAGGTGGGAGTCCGTCGAATGACGTGCTCCCTAAATATTGCTTGAGCTCGGAGCTTTATAAGAGTAGCTCGGCGCCCTCGCAAGTTACAATGTGTCTAAAATGAAGAGTGAAGGGTTCTATTTATAGCACTTGAAGGCTGACTTCCTTTTGGGCCACTGAGTTCTTAGCGGGCTTGTCTTCTTGGGCTAAGATGAAATTGTTGATTTGGAAAGATTTCCAATGGGCTTATGGATGGGTGCTAAACCCATATCCAGCAATTAGCCCCCCCCCCAGCTCGTCGATCTGCGGTCTTGTTGGAGTCGGCGAATTTCTTTGAGTACTTAAGTCAAGCGGAAATCTTGTTAGGTCGCTTTACTTCGGTTGTCGATCCTTTGAACCATCAGGTTCTTTCGCGGTTTTTAAGAAAGTGAAGAGACGCGAACCTCTCAAGGTGCGATTTCATGTATTTGTAAAACCATTCCGGCTTTTTCGAGACTTCGTCTTTTCAATTCCCATCGTCTTTTATCAGGTAATCGTTTCCTCTTGTGGTTTTTTTTGCTTCATATTGGTTCTTCTAGTTGTTGTGCTCTTGTTCCTTCATCTCTGGATTTGTTTGCATGCGAGTGGATTCTAGTTGTCATTCCTCTACTAGTAGCGGCAATTTTGGTTTTTCCGAGTAGTCCAGAGAAAATCCCGTTGAATCTAGGCCGATTAGGGGGACGAAGAGTTTTTCAGGTCTCGGACTAGGCGAAAACCTCGTCGATTTTGCGGTGGTTCCATCACGATGGATTCTTCTGACTGCCAACCACTTGCCGATGTGAGGGAACGGAATCCTAGTGACGGCGACGAGTCTGGCCGTCGAGGGGATATTGTTAGGATTGCTGACTCGGGAGGTTGTCTGAAATCTAGTATGGCTGCTCCTGGCAATTGCTCTCGAGTGACGTCCTCGAAGGGGGGAAAAAGAAGATCGAAGGAAGCGGCCAAAGTGGAAAAGGCGGCGGAGGTGAAGACTATCGTTCCTAGAGCGATTCGCTCGTCTGTTTGTGAGCAGCCTATATTGGATGACATCCGCCAAAGATGTTCCCGTGTTCATGGTCTCGAGCTTCGGTTACCGGCTTTGTGCGAGCGACCCTGGGATGCTCCTCCTGGTTGGGTTTGTCTATAAGAGTGTTGGTTTACCGAATGTGATTTGCTATTTCCCCTTCCCAGATTTTTGGTTGAGTATTGTGAGGCCAGGGAGATGGCCCTTTCTCAACTTTTTCTTGCTGCCATTCGTAATGTGTTGGGAATTCTGATTATGGTCACTGATAGTGAAGTCGAGGTGTCCAATTTTTTTTCCGAGGAGCTGACATCGATTTCGATTAATCAAGGGACGTCTGGGACCTTTTATGTGCGGTTCAGGCCCGGTCGTCGTTTGAAGGTTGTGTCTGCCCCTCAGAATAATACTTCTGATTGGCAAGATTGTTACTTCTTCATGCGTGTTAACAGCGCACTGATCTTTGAATCGAGCAGGGTTTTCATATCGGCCTGGAACTATTATCCGGGTAGCTTTATTTGTTTTGTGCTTGCTTGTTGATATTATCTATCTCATGTTTTTTCTTTTTTCTTGTTTTGGAGTTCGTTCTGCTTCAGGTCGTTGGGTCGCGGAGTTTTTCAGAGACTTGGACAGGTTGAGGGTTCACGGTGGGATAGAATTGCCTCCGACGAAGGATAAAGTGTCCAAGGCCCTGTTTGATCGGAAGGTCCGAGTTTGCTTTGGAAAGATTGATTCAGGTACAGGTGTTCATTTTGATATTGTTTATTTGTTGCTCAGCATTTTTGGCGCTTGATCCTTCTTTGGAAAGTGAACCATTGTCTCCTCGGTTGTTTAGGAAAAAGCGTAGGATGTCTGAGGGGTCTTTAGCGGCGTCAAATTTTCCTTGATGATCGTCCTTGATGATGGCTCGACTGCCATTGGGGAGGAGGCGCGGCCCCTTGTCGCGCTGGATAGGGGAGATATAGCTGAGGGGGAGGAAGCTGACCGAGGCGAGTAGGCTGACCGATGTCAGGAGACATCGCGAGATGTTGCGAACCAGGTCCTTATGCCTTCTAAGGCCTCAGGCGACATGTGTCACCGATCAGGCGTCAAAAGGCGTAGATCGGACTCTGAGGGTGAGGCCGAGCGTTCTGAGGGTCTAGCTCCTGCTCCTCCTTTTGTTCGTGCTGATGACCCGACGGATGAGCCGGGCAATGCTGATCCAAATTTTAGGGACTCTGTTTGGTCGTTTCTTTATAAAGGAACGACTTCCTTGGTGAGCAACAAGTTGTCATGCGCCAATCTTATTCAGAAGATTGTGATAGGGCGCCCAAGAATCTTGTTTCTGTCTCGGCGATGCACAAGTCTCATCTACAGGAGGAGTTGAGTCATCACCTTGTCATGGTTTGCATTCTACTTTTCGTGTATGTTTTGGGTGGGAGAACAGGTGTGTGGACTAATTATTATTCATTGTGTAGTTTTTCGCTATTCTGAACCAGCTCAGGGATTCATACGAGTCCGAGAAGAGACAAGCCAAGTCAACAGAGAGCATCCTTCGAGAGCAGGTTGACGCGCTGCGACGCTCTGCTCGCGAGCTGAAACAGGTTCATAAGGAGCTTGATGAGGCGAAGGGGGTTTCCGCTGCTATGTCTTTGGAGAAGCAAAAGGCAGCGGATCTTGAGAGGTGGTTGATTGAGCTTGAGGGCGAGAAACGTGATCTTCTTTGCAAGGCCGATCGCGAGGCTGGTTCTCTCAAATCGGAGATTGATCTCTTTGTTACTCAACGCGACCGGCTCCAGGCTTCCTTTGATGAGCGCCTTCGTTCTGAGTGAGAGGCGTTGTACAAGAAGGCTTCTGATCGTTTGGACAAGTTGAGGTTAGAGAGAACAAGGAGATGGTTATACTCATAAACTTTTGGAGTTGAACCAAATGGTCGGTATCCTTGGTGCGTATCGCTGCTTGTGGATAGTGGCATGCCAGTCCCTCCTGCAGTGATTGCTCAGCTCGAGAAGGATAAACCTCTCTTGGAGCGGGAGGTCAACGAGTTGCGACCCGATATCTTGGATCCCGACGTTCTTTGTATGTCACCGCTGCAGGGTTAATCGAGTGGCGCTGTTGCCCCCGAAGGATCGGTGGAAGGAGGAGGAGGGGCGAATGTGGTGTCTTTGGTTGTGGGAGGCAAAGACGCTCCCCGTATGTCCGACCTCCCAACATAGTTTCCTTGTTATGATACTTAGTTCGTTTTTTTTTTGGGTCTTGTGACTGTTGTATGAACAGTGTCTCTATTCGCGGATATTATATGTATTTTTTGTTGGGTGTCCGTTCCCTTCCCCCTTCTTTTTTTTGAGGTGTCTGGTGCCTGGCTCCTGCTCGTCAGTGCGACCTTGTTTTTTCGCATGTGATCGTACGAAAATGTCTTGATGTATTTTGGTGGATATGCCCTTTCGATTTTCGAGGCTTGGTCCACGCGCCATTACTGCTCCTTATTAGTTGTTTTGCGTGTTTATGGGAAAGTGGACCGCCGTTTTCGCATTGAAGGTTGCACTGGTAACCTTCGCATTGCTTTGAATGCGTCACTTTGGCCACCGTTGCCTTTCTTGGCTATAAATACTTCCCTTTCTTCTCTGAGTTTTCACAACTCATTGTTTTATTTTTATTTTTCTCCTTTTCTCCCTTGTCTTATTGAGTAGGGTTGAGTTTTTGTTTTTGTTGACGGAGGGTCGAGTCTCAGTGGATCGCGGCAGCAAGGCCGCTATGCCGATGGGTTTCTTTCTTTTCTTTGTTGCTGGCCGTCTCCAACCTCCAGAGTTTTATTGTTTGTCGTTGTCGATCGGGCTCGTATTTTTCCTGCGAAATGGGGGCTCGTCGATGTATGGAAATATACCGATAGCCGCCCTTGTTTGTCTCCTTTGAGAACTTAAGGGCGACGCACAATTTTTCCGTTTGGGTGGATCTGATGCGTCACTGATTTTAGTAACGTGACGGGGGCTGTCCCATCTTGAACTTGTCGCTTTTGACGTAAGCGAATTGCCAGTTCGTTGGGCGCTTTTGACCTTCCCCTCACTCTTCTTTTCTATTGCTTTAACGATTTTTTGTGTGTTTGCAGGGCGGCGGGCGGGGTGTTGGACTGACTCTTCTTCCTCCATGTAAGGGGAGGATTCCTATGGAGGGGGCCGTCGGCATCAGAGTGTCCAGGGGAACCGTGGGGTCCGACTCCAGAGGTTGGTCTTCCTTTTTGGTGTTCTGAGGTTGACTTCTCCTGATTCTTTCCCCCATGACGATCCCCTTCGGCTCGGTTTCGTCGTTGTTCACTGCTGGGCTTCTGCCTTTTGAGGTACCCATGCCGGGAACAGACGTCGAAATCGTCTTTCAAGAAAGGAGCTCTGCTCCTTGTTGGATGAAATCTGGCTCAGCGCACGAGCTCCGATTCGGATGAAATCGTCTTTCAAGAAATTAGATTTTCCCTTTGTCGTTGTTTGTTTGCTGTTTTTTGTTTGTTTGTAAGTTTCCTTGTAATTTTGACGAGAATGGAATAAATGAAAGATTTGTGCTTTATTTGTGATCGTCTCTTCCCCCTCTTCTACCCTTTTTTTTTTGGTGGGTGCGAGTCGTTTCTCGGCTTTGGGGGAGATTAAAATTTAGGTGCGAGTACGTGCCCGGTTTATCCTGTTTTTGATTTTCTCGGATCAAAACAATGCTCGCCCATTTATGTACAGATGTTTGTGAGTGCGAGCTTTACCTCGGCTTATCTCGTCATCTGTGTTAGTTATCTAGGTGCGAATACGTGCTCGGCTTATCCTGTGGAGTCCTTGAACATAGTTATGCGAAGGAGTTTCGGCTTACAAAATTTTTTTAAAGTACTCGTGCGGGTCTCGCCCCAACTTGAGGTCGCTAAAATCGACGATGTGAGGCAATGTCACTGTGCATGGGACACATGTTTATTTGATCAATCATTTGGCCAGAATGTCGATGGTTAGGTGTTAGGGGGCGTGGTTACAAAAAGAAAAGTACTTTTTGAATTAAAATGTGAAAGTGTCTGCACCCTGTAAAGGTTGCCTATGTACTCTCTGAGGAGAGATCAAGCCGAGCGTAGTTCTTTCTTTTACAAATTTTGAGCGGCAACTCGATTACTTGTATTTATATATTTTGGGTAGAGCTTTAGAGCTTTAGTTGGTGACGGTGATTCTTGTTGGGACGATCTCTTGGCCTAAGGACGAGTCTTCCCGCCTTTTTCCGAATTCGAAGTGGTAGTTGTCTGCTCGGATATGAGGCATGATGTCTGTCTTACCTTGCGGTCCACTGTGAAGCAGTATCTCGAGATTTTCTAGCTGCCTCGGAGCGTGAAGATTCCTCCTGGGGTCGGGAACTTTATGCATTGGTGATATGTTGAGGGTAATGCTCTCATGGCGTGAATCCAGGGAGTTCCCAAGATCACGTTGTAGATTGCAGGTTTGTCTATGACGACGAACTTGACGACCTTGGTCACACATCCGACGTGTACTGGTAGTTTGATTGTCCCGATCGTGGTGGTCCTATCCTCGGCAAACCCGGTGAGAGGATTTTCCGAATGTTTCATCCTCTAGTCCCGCAGTTCCATCCTTTGTAGTGTTTCTTCGAATATGAGGTCGACGAGCTTCTCGTATCGATCAAGATTTTGGTGACTTCGCAGTCGCCAATCTGGAGTTCAACGACGAGCGGGTCGTTATGCGGCTTATCGAGGCCTTCTTCGTCTTCTGAGGTGAAGGTGATCTCAGTGCATGGTTTCAGTTCTTCGGGTACGTTCCTATTCCAATGCTGCCTTGTGTCAACTTTCTGATTGTAAGCTGCTATTGACCGTACTGAATCGTTACAGGTGGGGAGTCCTCCCATGATCATGTTGATCCGCTTTCTAGGCGTGGGCGTGTCCTCCTCATCGTCGATGCGGGTTCACTTTGGTGATTCTGTGTTGATATCTCCCTGCTCTGCCCGCGGTTGGCCCGTTTGCCTCGCTTTCTCCTCCTGCGGGAGCTTGAATCATTCTCCCTCGTTTTTGGGTTTCCGCGGTGCCTATCGATTTCTGGGGGATGCTGCTGGACCGTTTCGGTTCGTTATTTTCGTTACCCCTTTCTGATACTCGCCGAACAGGAGACTCTGAAGGTGTCGGAATTCCCCGGTGGTATGTCCGGAGCGCTGGTGGAATGTGCAGAAAGCCTTTTCCTGATCGTCGGTGCTTACGTACTTGTTCCACAGTCGATTTTGATGATTGCTTGGGTGGTTTCGCCCCGATTGCTAGACCGATTGCTGGCTTGCTTGTTGCTCACTGACATAGCATGTTGATGCTTTCTTCCCCTTGTTGTCGAGCCTTTCGGATGTCGGATCCTTTCCCTTCTTGGCTGAGGCGAATTTCTTGGCAAGTAGGTCCTTCTCCCCTCTATTTCGACGAAGACGGCTGCTCGGTGGAGGGCGTCTTCAAGGGTTTGTGTTTTCTTTATGGCCAGCTCGTCTCGGAATGGCGACTCGTACCAAATCCTATTTCGAAGCGCTGGGAGCCCCTCGTTATCAGTTACCGTGATTTTTGAGACGATAACTTTGAACCTGTCGATATACGACCTGAGAGGTTCTTTTGGTCCCTGACTCACGACCCAAAGGTCGGCGCTTGAGGCGCCCTCCTGAATGAACATGGAGTAATGCTTCAAGAAGGTGTTTGTCAACTGATGGTAATTGTCGACTGAATGCGCCCTAGGCGTGAGAACCAGTTGAGGGCCGCGCCGCTGAGATTCTCGACGAATAGCTGGCAGAAACCAGCGCCGCGCTCCTCGGACAAAAACTGGGCTTGCCCCATTGCAATGCTGAAAGCCGCCAGGACTGTCGGGGATCTGAGTTTCCTTCGTAGGTCGGCAGTTTGATCTTTCTGGGGTGCCTGATCGGCGTTCCTGTTATCCTATCCGTGAATGGTGTGTTTTGCATCTCTTTCAAGTCCCGATCAATCTCGGGGGCTGAGCTGGTGGCTTTGTGAACTTTCAATGTCATGTGGTTCAGCTGAATCTTGAGTGACTCGAGCTCGCTATTTATGCTGGCTTCAGCCTGAATTTGGATAAACCCGGTCGACGACGGACCCGGGGGTATGAGTGGTTGCCTGCTTGACTCGGTATTCATGGACAACGTTTCACTGAACAAGACCCTTTGGAGCCGCGGAGTAGGGTTGTCAGTTGTTTGGGACGCGTGATGTCCGGTATTTTGTAGGTAGTTGATCCGTTCCCTGCACGTGTCTTGATTGCTCGTGTGTAGGTCGAAGTGGGCGTTGCTGTCCCGAGTTAGCTCGTCAATTTGTGTCATAAGATTCTTTATGAGGGAGGAGACGTCCTGGTCTTGAGTGTCTGAACGCGCCCCGTCTTGGTGGGTGTTGGATTCCCTGGTTTGGTTGATCCGGGTGTCGGTTGGTGAGAGTGGTGATTGTGCCTCGTTCGGTGGACTTGGCGAGGTCAAACTCGGAGCGAGCGGGCTCGGAGTTTGTTCAGATGGTTTTGGGTTGTTGTTCGTTGAAAGTAGTCCTGTCATCTCGGCCTCGTCTTAGAGTGTAGAAAAGTTTATCGGATCCCCACAAACGGCGCCAATTGTTGTTACAGAATTTCGATCTAGTCCGGAAAGTCGGGTTACGATCAGAGAAGTCCGAACTACGAGGTGAGAAATAAACTTAAGTGAAGTCGAAACTATTCTTTATTAATCTTAAGGCTGAAGCCGAGCAATGAACATGATGGTACGAGGTAGGAGTCCGTCGAATGACGTGCTCCCTAAATATTGCTTGAGCTCAGAGCTTTATAAGAGTAGCTCGGCGCCCTCGCAAGTTACAATGTGTCTAAAATGAAGAGTGAAGGGTCCTATTTATAGCGCTTAAAGGCTGACTTCCTTTTGGGCCACTGACTTCTTAGCGAGTTTGTCTTCTTGGGCCGAGATGAAATTATTGATTTGGTAAGATTTCCAATGGACTTATGAATGGGTGTTAAACCCATATCCAACAGGATTTATTCAAGCATAAGGAGACATGTGAGAAAGGAATTTGGAGGGTCGCATCACGCATAATGGTTACACTTTGGTTATCGTCTCCAATTTCCTCAGTTTTAGATTTAGATTTTGGGTTAAAGTTTGAGATTTTAGATTTTAAATTTAGTTTTAGAACTTACATTTACGTTTACGGATTAGAATTAAAAATAGTGAATCTATATTTTTGATTTACTTTGTTAAATTCTAGATTAATAAATAGAAAAATTAACATTTTAATCTATATGTTTTACATAGATTAACAAATATTAATTTTTGGGATGTATAACACAATTTTTTCAGTTATGGTTCAGAATTTTGCATTTGGAATTTAGTTTTCAAGATTAAATTCCATTTCTCAGAGTTATGCATGGAAATTTAGAAAAATATTGCATTGATAAATGAACAAATATATATATATATATATATATATATATATATATATATATATATATATATATATATATATATCTCTTTTATATATAATAGAATGTAAATCTTTTTTTTTTTGTCGACTACCCATCTCATTAAGCAACATTTTCCCGATAAAAATATTATTTCGTGGAACTTACTCTATTGAACTTGTCTCTCTTAAATGGGAAAATATAACATCCCGAATACGAGCTTTTTCGCAATAGAGTCTGCTCAGAAGTTAACAATACAATGAATATTCCTTAAGCTAAAAGGTTCAAAACTCTTTCTCAAGAGGAGAACCACATTTATTTCTGACAAGAAAGTTGGACAGTCCCCGTATTTTTCAGCTTATCCAAAGGGGACTGTTACAAACTCCTTACTCATGTGACCCTCTAACTCTTCTTCTTCTTCATTTTGGTTTGCTGACTCTAGCTCTCAGCCTCGAAGGAGGCTAACTGAAGAGTATATATCAGGAGATTTATTTTTTGTTAAAACACTTTTTCATTTCTTTCCTTCTATATAATAGATTTTTGGTTTTGATAGAATTTTCTGGGAAAATCTGAAAATTAATTGGTTTAGATATTTTTCTAGGCTACCACACCGATGACAACTCATGTCGGTGGCAAAATTCCAATAAGCAAGTCCCTCACAAGTAGCAACTCAGCCCGAAAGAATTTTCCATATAATATGTTTGATTTTTAGAGTCGTACGAACTTTACATACTTGTTTATTTAAACATGTTATACTTCTCTGACCTCCACATTGTCCAGTTGAAGGTTAGAGCATACACATTCGTGTACCTTACATAGGGGTTCTTATAAAAATTTTAATAGTATTTTGGATTGATGTGATTTGTTAAGAACTTATCTCTATTTTACCACTCCATTATTGTTACTCTAATTGGAATTCTTAAAATTTAAAATATATATTATTAAAAATTTTATTTGGTCCGTGACTTAATACAACAAAGCAGTACAACAAAACATAATAGTAGCAGTCTTGTGACTTAGCACAATACACATTCCGAATACAACAAAAGAGTAGAGTAGCAGCTGAAACCCTTCATCTTGGTCACATGTCTTTGGCTTTATCCTGAAACAAAGAAGGAAACAGCTCAATTAGCAACACAACAAATATATATCACAAGTGACAAACAAACACATCATTACTATTTGCTTACAACCTAGTTAGTTTCTAACATCTCAGCTATTAACTTGTTTTTAGGGTAGTTTCAATCTCTGAAAGAGGTTCGGTCTTTGATAGCAAACGATCCAGCAACTGTTGCTGGTTTAACTTCTGTTTTAACTCCAACATAAGATGTAGCTGTTCCAAGGCCTCCTCTTTTCCTCCTTTTTTACGCTTAGCCGCTTTTGCAGCTTTAACACCAGGAGGTCTTTCATCTTCATCCACATCAACATCAACAGTGGTCTTGCGCTTCTCCTTTCCACCATCCTTGGACAAGAGCGTTGAGCACCATTTCTGGTCATGCCTAAGCTCTCTCCAAGCATGTTCAAGAGTGAACTTGATCTCGTAGTCGCCGTAGAAAATGTCTAGGGCCGCCTTCATCACATCATTGTCATTCTGACCACTTGATTGCTCCTTCAGTGCAGCCTCATAGCATCCTACGAACTTACAAACTTGGTCATTAAGTCTCTGCCACCTCTGTTTGCACTGACCAAGCTCTCTAGGCACCATCCCAGCAAGAAGAGTACTACTGTTGTAGTACTCTTGGATCCTCTTCCAGAATGCACCAGCTTTCTGCTCATTACTAACTATTGGATCTTTGCTTGTGTTTAACCATGCACCAATGTGGATTACATCCTCCTTTGGTGACCATTTCCTCCTTTCCCTAGCACTTGATTCATCAGGACATTGACTACTAAGCCGTGGAGTTTCTGATGAATCAAGATCTACCTGTTGGCTTGCAAGAAGGCTAACAAAGCCTTGGGAATATAGGGAATATGATCCAGAAAATTCCATTCCTAGTAATTTAGTGGTTACTTAGATGGTTTTGTGTTTAACTGTGTTTGTATTTTGGTCGGTCATGTTAAGTACTAATTGCTAAAGCAATTAATGATCGCCACCCATCATTTCTTAACAGTTGGGAGACTAAGTAAAAGCTTAAAGATGTACCATTAAAACATATCATATCATATCCTAATCCATTAAGTCCCATCATTTCAATACAGTTGGGAGGTTAAGTTATAAATGAGTTTTAGTTAGACAACATATTTAGTTCTGTTGAGTTTCATTTACACAAAACATTTAGTTATGTTGAGTTTCGAGTATGATGTTTTAGTTTAGTTCAGTTACAGCTAAATTTTTTTAGTTATGTTCTTTTTTCATTTAACATGTTTAAGTTATGTTCTGTTTAAAAGAAAAGAACCCTAAATCTACTAAGTCTGAGACAAACCTTAAATGTTCTTTCAAGTTCAGTCACTCGCAAAGTCAGCATCGCCACCTCTACCTGCAAGATAACAGATAGTAGAGTCAGTTCTTCCTAGAGAAACATGAATACTGTTCTAAAAATATAAAAGGGAAGGAGTTACCCTCAGTTTTTCATTAGCTCTAATAACCTGCTGGATCTCCTCCTCAACACCAAGAACCCAGGGTTGCCGGAAATGCAACCATCGTCCTACAAGTCAAACTAGGAATCAGTTTAACAACATCTAATTTAATAGACAAGCATGTAATTGATTACCTTGTACACATTGCAGGTGAAGAAGCGCTTGCCAAGAAGAAAGTCGCGAGCTTCTTCTGGAGCTATCTCGGGCACAATGCCTCCACCACATGGACACCTAGTGGGAATTCCATACTCTGCATCAGCTACAAAATCTCTTCTGTCAATGTATTCTTTGAGCTGTTTCATTGCTTTCCTCTCTGGGTCTGCCATTTATCCTGCGTCATATGAAAGTGTTACCAACAATCAAAAGCTCACAGAATCACAGACTACTACAAACATATCAATATGTCGGATAATGTTCTCTATTATCAACAAAGAATCACATTTAACTATACTTAAAAAGGAATCAAAACACACATCACGCGTTCAAGAACAATAACTGTCAATACCTTAAACAAACGGTTAATAAAACCCGGATCGAAACCGAAAAGGAAAAACTCTAGCCGATTCCTAAAAACCCAAAAGAAAACCCTAATTCCAACCCCAAATCAAACCCTAAACGTTAGACCTAAAACGCTTCCGAAATCAAAGAAAAACCCTAAATCTAGTAATAAACAAGCAAATAATCCGTAAAAACAACTATCACGGATACAAAACGGAGACAGAACCGATTAGACGATGAACCCTAAAATCGCCTTCGCAAACGCCCAAATCAAACCCTAACCGTTACACCAAATCGCTGCAGGAATCAAAGAAAAACCCTAAATCTAGTAATAAACAACCAAATAATCCGTAAAAACAACATAATCAAGGATACAAAACGGAGATAAAACCGATTGGAGTACGAACCCTAAAATCGCCCTCGCAATCGCCTCTCGAGAAACAAAAAGCCCTCTCGTACTTCAAATGACGAAACACAGCGAATGTCGCCGTTTCAACGCCAAAAAAAAAAATTGGCGAATGGGAAGATGCCACGTCATTAAGAACCCGTCTCTTAAGGTCCTTATATAAGAACCGGTCCTTAGAAAATTAAGCCTTTCACATTTATTTTAAATACAAAGCCCATATGAACCCGTGCCAAATTCGGTTAAGAAACCTGCGTTGTTCATGGTCTTATGCTTCCATATCATATCTATTCTGATTTGACCGTATAAATTTAGGTCTTCGTACGATTCCATGCATGATTTTCAAGGACTAAATTATGGCTATATCTCACACCTAAAATAAGAGTAATATCCTCCGCATGGAAATAAACACCCAGGAGGGGGATATTACATTCTTTAGTTTCACGACTGATGAAGGAATGAACCATCAGCTGGGGATGTCTTAACTCAATCAGAATCGATGGTTTCTCCGAATGTGCAAGCATATCTGGTATCTACTGCTCGCTCCAAATCTTAGCCATGAGCCAATGATTATCCGTAGGCCCATCTTCAGGAAGGGTTTTGCAGCAAGGAAGCTCCGCACACATATGATGATGAGTGCACCATCTTATCTTTCAAAGGACATGATCTACAGTAGTATCGTCCCGAGAAGACTCGAGCCAGCAATAATGAAGGAAACTGAATCAGTCGCCATAGTTGGTTTGCGAGCAAGACAATATTAAAATTGTGTAAATATTGGAAACCTAGTTCGCGTAAATCTTGGGGAACACAAATATTTTTCCATGCGATCCAATAACTTCCGCCACTGTTTTATTTAGCTCCACTAATATCTCGAAACTAAGCTCTTGAGTTTCTCGATAATGCTTTGCGCCACCGATTTTATTTATAGTTTTTTACTCCTAGCAAACAAATTGACCATGTACTTGCTCGATTAATTAGTGGATCATGTACAATGGAAACTAATTTCATCTTAGAGCCACAATTTTGTTCTGGGAGGCTCAAATACATCCCCATGCCCCTTTCCGATATGATATCAAGCACTTCTTTAATAGAGCTTCTCTTTTCATAGACTACTATTTTACTAAACATTATAGATGATTTAGTGCAATTAAGTAGTTGTCTTGATTCTTTACCATAAGTGTCAAATACTTTTAGAATTTCCGTACATTGTCTAACGTCTTCTCTATAGTAAAAGGTTATCATCGGCAAACATAAGGTGTGAAAACCGGGGCTCTCCCTCAAATGGGGAGTCCCATTACACAATTTACACAGTCCCATTACACAGTTTACACAGTCCCAATAAATCATATGTACAAATAATGAACATGAATGGTGAAAGTGGATCTCCTTGTCGAATGCCCCTTGAAAGAATGATTTTAACTTATGGTTCGCCGTTAATAATAATTTGCTCATATTAGTTTTATAGCCATAAAATTGTTTTTGCAACTCGGATTTATACGGAGGGCATGGAAGTTTTCTTGTTTGAGAAAAATGTTATCGTTACCAACCTCTTGGCCATAACGGTCGATGGGTCTCCCAAGTAAGTGACGGTAGATATTTTTAAAAAAATTCTTTATAATCTTATATCTAATATTACATAGGCTAATTGATCTATTTTTCTCTATCTGTCTTGGTATGTTATTTTGGGATGAAACATATATTTGTCTGGTTCAGTCTTGGCTCAACACTTTATGTCCCAAAAAATTATTTACATTAAATATGTCTTGGCATAGTAATTTTCAGAATCTTTGATTGAATCCACTTGACTAAGGGCCATGTACGGATTTATGTTGAATAAGACATTCTCACTATTGTTTTATATATATATATATATATATATATATGTGTGTGTGTGTGTGTGGGCGCCATGACAACTGAGCGATTAGTAGAATGTGAAACTTTCTCGGTAATATACCGGAGAGATTCGCTTATGTCCGACGAGAATGAAGCCGAAAAAGACCTTGAAAATAGTGAGTAGCTACTAGTTATACTCAAATTTCACTTTCCACCAGAATCTCATTGTGATCATTGAAGCTAATATTGCGGTTCTGAGCACAAGGTTGTTCCGTGATTGTATTGTGAAACTTATTGTTCTTTCTATTTCTTTATGTCGTAAGTTCCTACTTTTTGTTGCGAGACTAGATCTTCTTCTCAGAAAGATGATATTATTTTTCTTCTCAAATCTTTGATTTCTTCAAAAGTGGAATTGTCATCATCTTGTGCTATGTGTAGAGATTTGGATCTCACTTTTGTTTGTTTGTTTGAGCAAGAAAGTAAAAGACACAGAGAATTAACGAGTTCAGATCACGATGTGTGATCCTACGTCTCGGCCTGGAACTTTCCAGTAATCCACTACAACCACAGATTACAAGCTATTAGGGTTCCTCATAATCTCTCTGATTACGGCTTACCCTAATCCTACACACATGCTTATCTTTATATACTAAGTCTATTACAAGGATAAGTAGGTTAAACTAAACCTTAGCCCAATAGAAACAAGCCCGTTCCTAAATGACATACCCAGTCGCGGGCTAAGTCATAACTAATGATTTTCATCACCAAAGCCCAACAAAACTCCACCTTGATAACAATTATTTCCAAGTATGACTCCATTATCCTTGCAAACATGTGTAGCTCCAGACAGTTCCAACACCTTAGTGCTCATCTAAACCGAGAAAGCTCAAAGCCTTCTCAAACTTCTCCACATGAAGAACCTTCGACAACATATCAGCCGGATTCCTCTCAGTCGGGATCTTCGACAACTTCACTTCACCTGAAGCAACTATATCCCTGATGAAATGCATCCTCCTTCTGATGTGCTTCGTTCGCTCATGATGGACATTGTTCTTGGCTAAGCTCAACGCACTCTGTGAGTCACACCAGATCTCCACCGAGTCTTGTTTGAAACCGAACTCCTCAGCCAAACCCCTTAGCCAAATCGCCTCTTTCACAGCTTCTACCAATGACATATACTCTGCCTCAGTTGTAGACAACGCGACAACATGCTGAAGACTCGACTTCCAACTGATAACGCTTCCACCAGCCGTGAAAACATAACCAGTAATCGATCTGCTTCTTTCTAGATATGATGAAAAGTCCGAATCACAAAAGCCTTCAACCTTGAACTCCTTGTTCTTTCTGAACACAATCTTCAAATCTTGAGTACCCTTCAAATACCTTAGTACCCACTTCACTGCATCCCAGTGAACCAAGCCCGGCTTACTCATAAACCTGCTGACTAAGCCAACTGCATAAGCCAGATCACATCTCGTTCCCAACATCGCATACATAATGCTTCCAATAGCATTGGAGTATGGAATGTTCTCCATAATTTTCTCAGCTTCATCATCCCTGATTGTAAACAACTTGAACTGTGATCTAATAGGTGTCGAAACTCTTCTTGATTCATCCATATTGAACACCTGAAGAATCTTCTTGATGTAACCAAATTGAGACAAGGTGAGAACTCCACCTTCACGATCTCTCTCAATATCCATCCCAAGAATCCTTCTCGCTGCTTCTAGATCCTTCATCTCGAACCTACTACTCAATAAGTCCTTCACAACTTGTATCTCCTTCATATCCTTTGATGCAACTAGCATGTCATCAACATACAAGAGTAGGTATATGAATCCCTTACCTTTACTTTCCTTTATGTAGACACAGTGATCATATTCACTTCTTATGAATCCATGACTTACCACAAATTGATCAAAGCACTTGTTCCACTGTCTTGGAGCTTGCTTAAGTCCATATAGTGCTTTCTCCAACAAGCATACATAGTCCTCTTTTTCCTTAACCACAAAACCTTCTGGCTGCTCCATATAGATCTTCTCTTTAATCAAACCACGAAGAAATGCAGTCTTAACATCAAGCTGCTCCAATTCCAGATCTAGACTTGCTGTAATTGATAGAAGGAACCTGATTGAGACATGCTTCACTACAGGTGAGAACACATCCTGATAATCAACACCCTCCCTCTGAGAGTATCCTTTGGCTACCAACCTAGCCTTGTACCTCGGTTCTTCCATCCTTGGTATACCTGGCTTCAACTTGTATACCCACTTGCAACCAATCACTTTTCTTCCTTTAGGCCTTTTGACTAACCTCCAGGTCTTGTTCTTCTCTAGAGAACTCATTTCTTCATCCATACCTCCATTCTAGAAAGTTTTATCCCTACTTTCAATTGCTTCCTGATAATCTCTTGGTTCTTCATGTTGGGATAGTGTCCTGAAATCACACTCGTACTCACTCCTCATGATAGTTGTGTGTCGAGATCATACATTCGTATAATACTGGGCGGTTGCAATGTTTTGCTAGAAGCCTCTTGCAATCTGTAAGTTGTATACTTACTGCCAGTATTATATGATCCTATAGGGTCACACACCTAAGCAAACTGGAAGCTACGACATGGGAATGATCATTATGGTAATGATCATATTAATGTGTATTGGATACACATTATAATCGATGTAATGGTGTTGTGTCGATGGACACAGCTTGTGTGTCGGTCGACACAGTTCGGGTTTTCGAAAAGGCTTTTCGAATTAAGACTTAATTAAGTCTGGCCCGTTAAGCATGTTTAGGTCGAATAAAACTCGAGAGTTTCGACCTAAATAGTGAGCCGTCCATTTTTCTTGAGAGAAAGAGTAGAAACACCAGAAACAGTTGATTCCCGTTCATCCGGCACTAGCATCCCGTTTCCAGCTTGTGTACGTGTGTATCTGGTAGAGACAAGGCATCTGCGTTGCTCCACTGATCTCGTTCACCATTCTCATTCCGCTGCCAGTTCAAAGGTAAGAACGAGGTTGGTTTAATTCAATATATCAAACCCTAGATCCTAGGAGATCCAACACTTCAGAACTCATCTCAACAACAGCTATTAAGGCAAAACTCGCCAAATCATAGTCTTTTAGATGCGCAGGAAGCTTTGACTCTCTTCTTATCCGATCTCGAGTCAATCTGTTATCATCCTCAGGTATATCATCTGAAACTGGACCTCCCACAACTCCACTTGAAGACGAACCTTCTCCTTGGTCTTCAAAAACCGGAATTGCAGTCTCAGACTCTGTCTATTGATCAACAGACAAATCGTGTCGATCGACATGGGGTTCGTGTCGATCGACATAGGGTTCGTGTCGATCGACATGCGTATCGATCTCGTGTCGATCGACATCCGCAAATGTGTCGATCGATGCCTATCTGCAGTCGAATTCTGCAGCTCTGTTTCTGACGCAAAAACACCCTTTTTCAGATCCTTGTAGACTTTTTCTTCCACAAACACCACATTCCTGCTAATCACACATCTTTCATCATCCAGGAGCCAAACCTTGTAACCTTTAACTCCTTCAGGATAGCTAATGAAAACTCCTTTCATTGCTCTTGGTTTTAACTTCCCTTGATCTATATGGACATAGACCAATGAACCAAATCTCCTAAGATGCTTGTAACAAGGCTTTCTTCCCAACCATAGTGTTGGAATTGTGTCCAGTAATCTCGGTACTGTCTCTAGAAAGTAAGAGTATGTCGAGATCAGACATAAGTCATATAATACTGGGGATCATGATGGCTTGCTAGAGTCCGCTCATGATCTATAAGTCTTGGACTTATTGCCTTTATTATATGATCCCATATGGGTCACACGCCTAAGATAACAGGAAAATGTGTTGGAACGGCTTAGCATAAGTATGACAAAAGTGCTAGGCATTTGTCGTACTAAGAGAGAAAGATTAATGGGTCTGATTAAATGGGATTTAATCAGATTGGGCCCAAAAGCCCAAAAGGGAAAGAGAAGGCTTTTAATGACTAAAAGCCAAGTCTTTTCTCCCTAACCCTAACACCCAGCCGCGGCTACTCCTCTCTCTCTGCGCCTCTGTTCCTCGTGGTCTAGCAGCCATTCCTTGTGAAGCGTGTGTGAACCTCTGGAGGATTCATCCCTCGGTGCATCTATCTGATCTCTGACCTGTTCTATTCCTTCCGCTGCAACAAACAGGTAAAAGGTGAGATCATGTAATGTTTCTAAATAAGAACACCTAGATCTGATGCATGTTTAGGTTGATATCAATATGAGAATTGAATCAGGATCAACTGAACTATCCAACAGTGGTATCAGAGCCATTGGTTCTTAGGTTTCTTGTTTTAGATTCATGTTTAGGTTGTTTAATCTGTTTAGAATTGTTTTTGAATCAATTACTGATAAGATAAAACAGTTAAGAATCAGAATTGAACTCTAAACACATTGATTGGATCACAAAACCGAGCTATATGATTCGGGTTTTGTGATCGGCCGAAAGGAAGCTCGGGTGGACGGCGGACGGTCGACCGTGAAGCGTCCCGATCGCATGGATCGTGCGATAGCCGATCGCATGGATCGCGTGTCGTCCCGTGTTCGTCATCCCGATCGTCTCGTCCGGATGCTGTCCCGATCGCGTGAGGTTTTGACCGTCCGGATCGCGTCACGCTCTCGGACGTCCCGATCTCTCGACCCGACTGTCCCGTAGCGTCTCGGCGATCGTCCCGGCTGAACCATACCGCCCCGATCACTCGCAAGCGTCCCGTCCGGCAATCCGAGCGTCTCGATCTCGGATCGAGCATGCGGCTTGCGGCTGGACGGCTCTTGCTCGACCGGTTAGGGTTTTGGGTGTAATTGGGCCGGTTCGATTTCGGTTAGGTGGTTCGGTTTAAAACTTGATTAAAATCATCGTTCTGGTTTAATAAACAGATTTTAATAATTTTATTAAATCTGGTTAAACCAGGATAAGAAATCCAATGTCGAAAGAAATATTGGATTTAGTGCCTAAACCAGGAATTTCTAATTTGATTTGGTTGGACCAAATAAATTGAGAAATTCCGGTTTAGTAAATAACCGGTTGACAATTGTGGTCATCGTAGTAATTGAAACTTGGTTAGACCAGTTTTAATGAACCAGACCGGTTATGTCAATTAATTGGACAATTGGGTCATGTCTTGGACATGAACAAATTCTTGGGCCTCGGGCCAAGAAGTTAAAACAATTGGGCCAATTATTTGAGTCTTTCTTCAGATAAATTTAAAATTTATTTTATAATATTATAAAGTCGATTTTAAATTAAAGTTTCCGAAATTTTATAATTAGAAAGTTTCTTAAAATAGAAGTTTCTGAATTTGCGGGTTTTGGATTTTAAAGAAATTTCTAAAGTTAGAAAGTTTCCGGTTTTAGAAAGTTTCCAATTTTAGAAAGTTTCCAAAAATAGTAGGTTTCCATAAATAGAAAGTTTCCCGAAATAGTAATCTTCTATTTTGGGAATGATTTTAATAAACCTACGAACCTCAAATAATATCAAGCGTTGGATGTCTTGTCCAGGCTATGTCAGCTGTCAAAGCCCATTCAATTGCATTCATGGCCTTACAGTGTGAGGATGTCTGCTTTTGCGTGGGTAAGACGGTTTGTGATTCATAAATGTCATTGGGAGTCCCAGACATTAATGATTACATGACTGTATAGTCCGGTTTTCTTGACTAGGCCATCGGGAGTCCCGGGCCTTGAGACATCAGAGTGGAATTGGCCTCGGGCCCAGATTCACAACCAAGAGTTATATCACGGATATAATTAGCCGATATAGGGCTTACCGATATAAGCTAAGGTTGGGTGATGGCCAGTGGCCCACTTTAATCTTAGTTATATGTGGATCTTGGAATCATTATATTCTATTGAGGGTAACTTATGTTATTGAATATAATGCATGATTAATCATATTATACTTTAATACGAGATTAATCATTTTGAACATATAACTAATAACCTTTTTATTTATATATTTCAGATATGACTACTACAAGCACTCAAAACACATTCTCGATCCGGTCTGTTCTCGAGAAGGAGAAGCTGACTGGAACGAACTTCCTGACATGGTCAAGGAACTTGAGGCTGGTCCTCAAGCAGGAGAAGAAGGATTATGTCCTTCGAGATCCCCTCCCCGAGAGGCCTCTTGCCAATGCTGCCAGGACTCTGCACAATGCTTGGGAAAAGCATTCGTCAGATGAAAATGATGTTTATTGCCTGATGTTGGTGACAATGACTCCTGAGCTGCAAAAACAGTTCGAAAGTGTATTGTCCCCAATCGAAATCATGGCAAGCCTGAAATCGCTTTTTCAGGAGCAGGCTAGGACCGAGAGGTTCCAGACAGTTAAGAACCTCTTGGACTGTAAGTTGGCTGCGAATGCGGCAGTGAGTCCTCATGTCTTGAAGATGATGGGTTATCTCGATCATCTTCAGAAACTCGACTGCCCAATCAGCCAGGAACTTGCCTGCGACATCATTCTGCAGTCTTTACCTGCAAGCTATGATCAGTTCATTCTGAACTTTAACATGCATGGCTTGAGTAAGACACTGCCTGAGCTTCACGGAATGCTCAAGACTGCAGAGCCCAACTTGAAGAAAACCGCCAAGGACCCCAATGTACTTATGGTACAAAAGGGCAAGGGGTTTAAGAAGTCTTCTGCTAAGGATAAGGGAAAGGCCAAGGGTGTCCAAGTCGCGGACAAGGACACGCCAAAGCCCAAGCCCAAGTCCAAGGCTGGGCCTACTGACATGTGCAGGTTCTGCAAAGAACTGGGGCATTGGAGAAGAGATTGTAAGAAATTCCAGGAAGGTCTAAAGGAATTAAAGAAGAAGACTTTCGAGACTTCTTCATCAGGTATTTTTGTTATAGAAGTTAATACAACTACTTCTGATAATACCTCATGGGTCATGGATACTGGTTGTGGGGCTCATATTTGTACTAATATGCAGGCACTCAGCAACAGTAGAAGGCTGAAGCAAGGACAAGTGGAGCTACGAGTTGGGAATGGAGCGAAAGTTTCAGCACTAGCTGTAGGAACATACTTGTTGTCTTTACCTTCGGGATTGATTTTAGAACTTAATAATTGTTATTTTGTACC
The DNA here is from genome assembly GCA_030180135.1 of Orychophragmus violaceus. NCBI lineage: Eukaryota > Viridiplantae > Streptophyta > Magnoliopsida > Brassicales > Brassicaceae > Orychophragmus > Orychophragmus violaceus. Next base: position 68,343,074 of record CM058239.1, read on the forward strand.
TGCTATAAGCAGAAATATTATTTCAATTTCTTTGTTGGATTTGGAAGGTTATGATTTTTCAGTTAAGAATAAATTATGTTCCTTCAATCGCAACAATTTGTTCTATGGTTCTGCCCCTCTTACGAATGGGCTTTACATACTCGATCAATCCGCGCCAATTTATAACATTAATACAAAACGGTTTAAACCTAATGAGGAAAACCGAACGTTTCTATGGCATTGTCGTTTAAGGCACATCAGCGAGAAACGCATCAAGAGGCTCCATTCGAATGGACTTCTTGGCTCATTTGACTTTGAGTCATGTGAGAAATGCGAATCCTGCATGATGGGCAAAATGACACGGGCCCCCTTTAATAAACCTAACGAGAGGGCCAGTGACTTATTGGGCCTGATACACACTGATGTGTGTGGCCCAATGTCCACAAATGCAAGAGGAAACTATCAGTACTTCATTACCTTTACTGATGATTTCAGTAGGTATGGATATGTTTATTTAATGAAACATAAGTCTGAATCTTTTGAGAAGTTCAGAGAATTCCAAAATGAAGTACAGAACCAACTTGGCAAAAGCATTAAGGCTCTTCGGTCCGACCGAGGAGGAGAATACTTAAGCCAGGAATTCAGTGATCATCTGAGAGAGTGTGGGATCGTATCCCAACTCACTCCTCCTGGAACACCTCAATGGAATGGTGTGTCTGAGAGGAGAAATCGGACCTTATTGGATATGGTTCGATCTATGATGAGTCACACAGACCTTCCAATATCCCTTTGGGGATATGCTCTGCTAACAGCAGTGTTCACTCTAAATAGAGCGCCATCAAAAGCAGTAGCAAAGACACCATATGAATTATGGACTGGAGAAGCTCCAATGCTGTCTTATCTAAGAATTTGGGGTTGTGAAGCCTATGTTAAGAGATTAATCTCAGATAAGCTTACACCAAAATCTGATAAATGCTACTTCATTGGTTATCCACGGGAAACCAAGGCTTATTACTTCTATCTACGTTCCGAGAACAAGATCTTTGTTGCCCGGGATTGTAACTTTCTTGAGAGAGAGTTTCTCTCTAAGAAAGACAGTGGGAGTAAGGTACTGCTTGAAGAAATTCAAGATGAACAGGATACTGCTCAACCTAATGAGGAAGAGCAGCAGGAGGATCTACAAGAAATTGTAGAGCCTGAACCTGTAGTACCTGAAGTTCGAAGATCCGGGAGGATCCGTCACGAACCCGAGAGATATCAGGGATTCCTCGTGACTGACTGTCATGATCTTTTGATCATTGATGGTGATGAACCATCGAACTTCAATCAAGCCATGATGGGCCCAGATTCCTCTAAGTGGCGCAAGGCCACTGATTCCGAAATGGACTCCATGTCGGTCAACCAAGTGTTTTCGTTGGTTGACTTACCCGTTGGTGTAAAAGCCATCGAGTGCAAATGGATCTTCAAGAAGAAGATTGACGTGGATGGAAATGTCCAGATTTACAAAGCCAGGTTGGTGGCAAAAGGTTTCAGACAAGTTCACGGTGTGGACTACGATGAAACCTATTCACCAGTGGCTATGATGAAATCTATTCGGATTCTACTAGCAACTGCAGCTTTTCATGATTATGAAATTTGGCAGATGGACGTGAAAACCGCCTTCCTGAATGGTATTCTGGAAGAGGATGTGTATATGACACAACCTGACGGTTACATAGATCCAAAGAATGCTGGGAAAGTATGCAAGCTTCACAAATCCATTTATGGATTGAAGCAAGCATCGAGGAGCTGGAATCTTCGTTTTGATGAAGCGATCAAGCAATTTGACTTCATCAGAAACGAAGAAGAACAATGCGTGTATAAGAAATCTAGTGGGAGCAAGATTGTATTTCTTATTCTGTATGTCGATGACATACTGCTTCTCGGAAACGACGTTCCAATGCTGAAGTCTGTAAAGGACTGGCTTGGAAGTTGTTTTTCCATGAAAGACATGGGTGAAGCCGCATACGTTCTTGGAATTAGGATCTATCGGGATAGACCTAAGAGGCTGATAGGCTTGTGTCAAGACTCATACATTGACAAAGTCCTACATTTTCATCATGAAAGATTCCAAGAAGGGCTTCACGCCAATGGTACATGGCACAACGCTAAGCAAGAAGCAGAGCCCTACGTCGGCTGCCCGAGGCCCAATCCACTCTGATGTCTCAAGGCCCGGGACTCCCGATGGCCTAGTCAAGAAAACCGGACTATACAGTCATGTAATCATTAATGTCTGGGACTCCCAATGACATTTATGAATCACAAACCGTCTTACCCACGCAAAAGCAGACATCCTCACACTGTAAGGCCATGAATGCAATTGAATGGGCTTTGACAGCTGACATAGCCTGGACAAGACATCCAACGCTTGATATTATTTGAGGTTCGTAGGTTTATTAAAATCATTCCCAAAATAGAAGATTACTATTTCGGGAAACTTTCTATTTATGGAAACCTACTATTTTTGGAAACTTTCTAAAATTGGAAACTTTCTAAAACCGGAAACTTTCTAACTTTAGAAATTTCTTTAAAATCCAAAACCCGCAAATTCAGAAACTTCTATTTTAAGAAACTTTCTAATTATAAAATTTCGGAAACTTTAATTTAAAATCGACTTTATAATATTATAAAATAAATTTTAAATTTATCTGAAGAAAGACTCAAATAATTGGCCCAATTGTTTTAACTTCTTGGCCCGAGGCCCAAGAATTTGTCCATGTCCAAGACATGACCCAATTGTCCAATTAATTGACATAACCGGTCTGGTTCATTAAAACTGGTCTAACCAAGTTTCAATTACTACGATGACCACAATTGTCAACCGGTTATTTACTAAACCGGAATTTCTCAATTTATTTGGTCCAACCAAATCAAATTAGAAATTCCTGGTTTAGGCACTAAATCCAATATTTCTTTCGACATTGGATTTCTTATCCTGGTTTAACCAGATTTAATAAAATTATTAAAATCTGTTTATTAAACCAGAACGATGATTTTAATCAAGTTTTAAACCGAACCACCTAACCGAAATCGAACCGGCCCAATTACACCCAAAACCCTAACCGGTCGAGCAAGAGCCGTCCAGCCGCAAGCCGCATGCTCGATCCGAGATCGAGACGCTCGGATTGCCGGACGGGACGCTTGCGAGTGATCGGGGCGGTATGGTTCAGCCGGGACGATCGCCGAGACGCTACGGGACAGTCGGGTCGAGAGATCGGGACGTCCGAGAGCGTGACGCGATCCGGACGGTCAAAACCTCACGCGATCGGGACAGCATCCGGACGAGACGATCGGGATGACGAACACGGGACGACACGCGATCCATGCGATCGGGACGCTTCACGGTCGACCGTCCGCCGTCCACCCGAGCTTCCTTTCGGCCGATCACAAAACCCGAATCATATAGCTCGGTTTTGTGATCCAATCAATGTGTTTAGAGTTCAATTCTGATTCTTAACTGTTTTATCTTATCAGTAATTGATTCAAAAACAATTCTAAACAGATTAAACAACCTAAACATGAATCTAAAACAAGAAACCTAAGAACCAATGGCTATGATGAAATCTATTCGGATTCTACTAGCAACTGCAGCTTTTCATGATTATGAAATTTGGCAGATGGACGTGAAAACCGCCTTCCTGAATGGTATTCTGGAAGAGGATGTGTATATGACACAACCTGACGGTTACATAGATCCAAAGAATGCTGGGAAAGTATGCAAGCTTCACAAATCCATTTATGGATTGAAGCAAGCATCGAGGAGCTGGAATCTTCGTTTTGATGAAGCGATCAAGCAATTTGACTTCATCAGAAACGAAGAAGAACAATGCGTGTATAAGAAATCTAGTGGGAGCAAGATTGTATTTCTTATTCTGTATGTCGATGACATACTGCTTCTCGGAAACGACGTTCCAATGCTGAAGTCTGTAAAGGACTGGCTTGGAAGTTGTTTTTCCATGAAAGACATGGGTGAAGCCGCATACGTTCTTGGAATTAGGATCTATCGGGATAGACCTAAGAGGCTGATAGGCTTGTGTCAAGACTCATACATTGACAAAGTCCTACAAAGATTCAGCATGAAAGATTCCAAGAAGGGCTTCACGCCAATGGTACATGGCACAACGCTAAGCAAGAAGCAGAGCCCTACGTCGGCTGCTGAGCTTGAGCGCATGAAGAACATTCCTTATGCATCTGCAATAGGATCTGTCATGTATGCCATGATCTGTACTCGTCCTGATGTTGCTTATGCATTGAGCATGACGAGTAGATACCAGTCAAATCCAGGTGAAAACCATTGGATTGCCGTAAAGAATATCTTGAAGTATCTAAGACATACTAAGGATAAGTTCTTAGTGTACGGTGGAAGTGATGTGCTTAAAGTCAGTGGATTCACGGACGCAAGTTTCCAGACAGACACAGATGATTTCCGGTCACAGTCCGGTTATGTCTTTTGTCTGAATGGCGGTGCAGTAAGTTGGAGAAGCTCCAAACAGGACACCGTTGCTGATTCCACTACAGAAGCTGAATACATCGCCGCCTCGGAAGCAGCGAAGGAAGCTGTTTGGATACGAAAGTTCATTATGGAACTAGGTGTGATACCAGATGCGGCTGAGCCTCTGGCACTGTTTTGTGACAACAATGGTGCTATAGCTCAGGCAAAGGAACCAAGATCACACCAGAAATCCAAGCATGTTCAAAGAAGATATCACTTGATACGTGACATCATTAATAGAAAGGAAGTCAAGATCAGCCGAGTTCCGACAGATGATAACGTCGCTGATCCGTTGACAAAGCCACTCCCAAGGCCTAAGCTCGAGTTCCTGACTGAAGCTGTAGGCATTAGAAACATTGAAATGTAATCTAAATTTGAGTGGGAGTTTTGTGAGCTTTATTTTAGTTATTTGATATGTTCTTGTAAAACATTATTTTATGTTTTAATGAAATTATTATTTCAAGATTATTTTAACTGTGATGAAATAATCATTCCAAAATGATATGAACCATTTTATAGGTCATCGAAGTAAATGATTTGATCTTGAGTCATCGAAGTCATTTAGCTTGATCAATGAGATCCTATATTTGATAAATGTTTTATATCATCATGTCCCTAGTCGAAGGTTGTTGAAACTGGAACACCAACAACCGTGTGAGACTGGATTGGTACGTGACTTATGACAAAGTCTCAGTGTGTCATAGATGCACGGCATCAAAGTCAGTACATAGGTGTATGTTGGGAACATACGACCGGACAAGACCCGCTTATAAGAACTCTTCAGGATATTTATATCTGTGTCATAAGAGATTCTTACTACGACTATAGAGTATAGTCCTTAGACCTGAGTTCACATGCATGTGACTGCACATGGACTGATGTACTTTGATCATTGTCTAACGCTATCGTTCTGTGATAGCTATAAGGACCTTGTTTGGGTACATCATGAAATGAATAGTTTACAGTGATGGAACAAGATGGGATTTGTCCCTCAAATATAAATGGAGTGAATATCTCTAGGCCAATCGGAGATTTGAATACTGGAAAACGCATGGCCATGCTCAAACGGACTTTCCCGAGTCGTTTGGATTGTCAGTATCAAATCAGAGTCCGATGAACAAGATTAGGCTTTATAAGGATGACACCAATCTTGCCTTATGACTAATCGAGATATTGAGACAAAAGGATTATGAATACAGAGATTCCAGTACAAGTGGGAGATTGTTGGAATTGTGTCCAGTAATCTCGGTACTGTCTCTAGAAAGTAAGAGTATGTCGAGATCAGACATAAGTCATATAATACTGGGGATCATGATGGCTTGCTAGAGTCCGCTCATGATCTATAAGTCTTGGACTTATTGCCTTTATTATATGATCCCATATGGGTCACACGCCTAAGCTAACAGGAAAATGTGTTGGAACGGCTTAGCATAAGTATGACAAAAGTGCTAGGCATTTGTCGTACTAAGAGAGAAAGATTAATGGGTCTGATTAAATGGGATTTAATCAGATTGGGCCCAAAAGCCCAAAAGGGAAAGAGAAGGCTTTTAATGACTAAAAGCCAAGTCTTTTCTCCCTAACCCTAACACCCAGCCGCGGCTACTCCTCTCTCTCTGCGCCTCTGTTCCTCGTGGTCTAGCAGCCATTCCTTGTGAAGCGTGTGTGAACCTCTGGAGGATTCATCCCTCGGTGCATCTATCTGATCTCTGACCTGTTCTATTCCTTCCGCTGCAACAAACAGGTAAAAGGTGAGATCATGTAATGTTTCTAAATAAGAACACCTAGATCTGATGCATGTTTAGGTTGATATCAATATGAGAATTGAATCAGGATCAACTGAACTATCCAACACATAGTTCTTCAGTAATGTTGCCATCTAAAGCTGATGAGGGACTCCTATTGATCTGATACACAGCTGTGCTAACCGCCTCAGCCCAAAACTCTTCACCCAAGCCACTCTCATCCAAGATACAATGCACTTTCTCCATGATAGTCCTATTCATGCGTTCAGCTACTGCATTTTGGTGTGGAGTATAAGCACACGTCCTGTGCCTCTCAATACCATGTTGTCTGCAGAACCCATCAAACTCCTTGTTACAGAATTCCAACCCATTATTAGTTCTCAGACACTTCACCTTCTTGCTAATATGATTCTCAACTAGCTTCTTCCACTCACAAAACTTGGTGAAAGCTTCACTCTTCGCTGCTAAGAAGAACACCCACACTTTCCTAGTGTAATCATCAATGATAACAGAAAATACTGTTTACCTGACAAGCTTGGAGTCACTGTTGGAGACCCAAAGGTCTGCATGTGCATACTTCAATGCCTCTCCTGAATTGTGCTTTCCAATGTGGAAACTCAGATTTTTATGCTTCCCCATCACACAACTTTCACAGAAATCCATGGCTTCAATCCTTCTTTTGTCAATGTTGCCCCTTTTGACCAGGATCATCAAGTTCTTCATGCTCATGTGTCCCAACCTTCTATGCCACAACACTGTTTCATCGTTGGCAACCTTCTTAGAGACAACACTGTTTGACTGTCCTACTATAGTCTCACCATCTAGCAGATACAGAGAACCAGTCAGGAACCTTGAAGAGCCAACTTCCCGTTCTTATAAAACCTTGTCTTCCCTTTTCCACCAGCATGATCAAATCCTAGCTTATCTAACGTACTTGTAGATATCAAATTCCTTTTCAGCTCGGGAATGTACCTGACATTCATCAATGTCTTCACCGTGCCACCATGTGCTCTGATGTTGATTGAACCTATTCCCTTAACCCCAACAGAATAGTCGTTCCCCAGTAGCACTTGTCCTGACTTAAGGACCTCAAACGTATCAAACCAGTCTCTCCTTGAGGTCATGTGATAAGAACAACCTGAATCAATCACCCACCTCTCTTGATGCCAGTTTTCAGAGACTGTTAATGCATCGACACCAGCTGATTCGTCAATTACCACTGCTTCTTCAGCGTTTTCATCATCGCCCATGCTCTTTTTCCTAGCATAACAATCAGCCTTCTTATGTCCTTCCTTCTTGCAGTACCAACATGTCAATTTTGATCCCGACTTTGAACTTGATCTGATCTTATCTGATCTCTGTCCAGACTTCCTGAACTCTGATCTTCCACGAGCCAAATACGCATCTCCAAGCTTCTGAGAATTTGTTTTACCCTTCTCCTTAAGCTTAATTTCCTTCGACTTCGCTGCATTTATCACATCATCCATAGAGAGAGTGTCTCTACCATACCTCAATGTCTCCTTCAGAGAATCGTAATGCGATGGCAAAGAACTCAAAAGAAGTATGGCTTGTACTTCATCTGTAACAGACACCTTCACACAACACATATCGGATACAAGCTTCAAGAAATCGTCGACATTCTGATCTATCGACTTTGATTCCACCATCTTGAATTATAGAACTAATGCTGCAGATGAATCTGACTCGGTAGAGTCTTCGTATTGTATAGCCTCTCTAGAGCTATCCAAATCGCAGCTGCAGTCTTGCACTCCAATATCTGAAGGACATGATCTCCCAAATTGAGGATCAACACGTTCATCGCTTTCTCAGCTCGATCCTCTTTCTTAGCCTATTCCAGCTGAACCCTTTATGCAAACGCATCTGCAGACTCATCCTTCTTGATCTTCCGCTTTGACAGTATTGGCGTTTCTGACAACGCATCCTTTAAACCAAGGATCGACAAGTGAGCTAACATCCTCTTCTTCCACATAGAGAAATCTCCCTGACCATCAAAAGTAGCAATCTTCACATTTGCTGACTTGTCCATGATAGCCAAAAAAATAGAATCACTGTCGCACACAGACCCGTGTGTCGATCGACGCAGACTTAGTGTCGATATATGCGAACCGTGTGTCGATCGATGCAGAACTGTGTGTCGATCGACAGGAAACCCAGAAAACGCCTTCGACCTTTAAACACTAGCCGCCACCCTCAACAATCTGAAACCGAATCTAAACCTCGTCGACTATTGTTCCTTAGTCGCGATTCAGAGAAGAAACCTTACCTCCTTTCTCTGCCCTTGCTCCCGAAGCTTCACACCTCGCTCTGATACCACTTTGTAGAGATTTGGATCTCACTTCTGTTTGTTTGTTTGAGCAAGAAAGTAAAAGACACAGAGAATTAACGAGTTCAGATCACGATGTGTGATCCTACGTCTCAGCCAAGAGCTTTCCAATAATCCACTACAACCACAGATTACAAGCTATTAGGGTTCCTCACAATCTCTCTGATTACGGCTTACCCTAATCCTACACACATGCTTAGCTTTATATACTAAGTCTATTACAAGGATAAGTAGGTTAAACTAAACCTTAGCCCAATAGAAACAAGCTCGTTCCTAAATGACATACCCAATCGCGGGCTAAGTCATAACTAATGATTTTCATCACCAAAGCCCAACACTATGTCATTTTGGTTTTTTAACTCTTCGACAAACTTATATGTATTCATTTTATTTGTCCTCTTCCATCAAGCCGTATTATTACGCATGTGACTAGTTTTTGATGAAAATATCTTAGTGGAATTCTATCAAAAGAGCCACACCCTGAAAGAAATACGTCCTTAAAGCCTGGTTTGCCATCTATCTCTAGGCAAAATATGAAGCTCTTAAAGCCTGGTACAAACGTTTTGAGTTTCAAAAAACGAAAGGTAGTGATGCTGCAGAGGGTGGGAAAACATTATCATCTTCCTTACGGAAGCATTAATATCGCCAGTCTTTGCATGGAATATGCATAGATTCAATATACTGCACAAAAATAATGTGGTTCGTGACTGGTTGCGGACTGCAGAGGTTTCGTTGGCCTGTTTTCTGGAAACAAGGGTTCAAGAATGTAATGCTAAAGCCATTCTGGATTCGGTTTTCAATGGTTGGAATTATTTCACTAATTACCAATACCATCCGTTGGGTCGTATTTGGATTATACGGTCATCGGATATTGCAATGCAAATTTTATATTCTTCGGCTCAATTAGTCTGTTGTGGTGTTACGCATAAGCTGTCGGGGGCTTAGTATATACGTATCGTTTTTTATGGATATAATGAGGTTGTTGCTCATGGAGACTTATGGCGGGATATATGTACCTTTGATTCATCTTATAATATGCCAGCGTATAGTTGGACATTGGCAGGGGACTTCAACGAAGTTCTCGCTACATCGGATCATTCAAGATACTTGGATTATACGGTTGATCAAAAGAGAAAGTTTGAGTATTAAAAAACTAAGGTGTACTGTGGACTAGAAGATTTACCGTATGTAGGGGAGAGGCTCACTTGGAAGAGAAGTGGAAAGAAGTTAGATCAAGTTCTTGTTAATGAGAAGTGGAGGGTTCTCTTTCCTACCTCTTTTGCGTCCTTTCATGTGGGAGGCATATCTGATCATGCCCGAATGGTAGTTCGTTTTTCTGAACAGAAACATGGGGATTTAAAAATTTCAAGCACTTCAATCATGTTGCGAGTCACCAGTCGTTTCTGGAACGTATTGGTGAGGAGTGGAGAAAGAGCCCTCGCCTATATCACTCTCGTACAACTCTGATTATGTTTCACATGAAGGTCGAGAACTTAAAGGCTATTCTGCGTGATCTGAACATAACAAAGTTTGGTCACTTACCGACTAAAGTGACAAATGCTTGCGAAAGCCTGTGTATTGCTCATGATAGGGCTTTTCATGACCCATTTTCACAAAACGTACTGGAGGTAGCTAATGTGTCGACAAGGTGGAACCATCTATCATCTCCGGAGGAGCAGTTTTATAGACAAAAGTCTAGAGTACAATTCCTTAAACTGGGTGATCAAAGAACCAAATATTTCTACCGAGTGTCTGAAGGTAGGAAAGAAAGGAACAAAATCAGAAAGCTTCGGGTTCCCGATGGCTCGGTGTTGACGAGTCTAGCAGACATGAAAGTAGAGGAGGTCGAGCACTTCAAGACTTTTTTGCAGGCTCATCCGACACCGGAGTTGGATATTTCGGTTGATATTTACAAAGAGAAATTAATTTTCGCCGTTCATAGGAGATGTGTATTGAGCTGATGAAGCCCATCACGCGGGAAGAGATACAAAGCGTGGTTTTTCATCTCCCGGGTAACACAACACCCGGTCCAAATGGATTTCCTGTTGAGTTCTATAAGGATGCATGGGCGATCGTAGGAGACGATTTGGTTACTGATGTTCAATCATTCTTTATGTATGGACCTATGCCACGATCATTCAATGCAATGATACTCACACTGATTCCGAAGCACGATAAAGATGAGACGATCACTGAATACATACTATAGCATGTTGCAACTTGCTGTACAAGGTTATTTCGAAGCTGCTTGCTAATAGGCTCAAGAAGACTCTGCCATTGTAAATTGCATTAAAACAGTGCGCTTTTGTCAAAGGTCGTCTACTGCTTGAGAATGTTCTGTTAGCAACAGAAGTGGTTAAAGATTATCACAACCAAATGGTCATACTTGGTGTGCTTTAAAGGTGTATATTGCAAAAGCTTTTGATTTCGTCCAATAGTATTTCATTCGGAAAACCCTTGAAGCGATGGGTTTTCTACTGATATTTGTTAAATGGATTTACACCTGCATCTCTACAGTGGGTTTCTCGGTAGCAGTCAATGGAGAACTTGAGGTATTTTTGCTGAGCGCTAGAGGTATTCATCAGGGATGTGCGCTATCGCCATACTTATATGTAATCGTAAATAATGTGCTATCACAAATGTTGAATACCGCAGATTGGCAAGGAAAGTTTGGCCACCATCTGTTGTGCTTTGCGTTGAACTTGACACACCTCAGCTTTGCTGATGATATCATTATATTTACGGATGGATCGACTTCATCGTTCGCTGGGATTTTGAAGGTGTTCTTGGTTTTTTCTCGTCTTTCAGGGCTAGCTATCAATCCTTCTAAGACTTGAATATTTGCTGCAGGCGTTGACAAAGAGCATGTGGAAATGGTCGCAGCAAGCCGGGGTCTTCATATTGAGGCATTACCGATAAGGTACCTCGACCTACCTTTAATGACCAGAAGCATGACTAAATTAGAGTATGAACCATTAGTTGATCGTGTTCATTCACGTTTGCTGAGTTGGGCCGCGAGTAATTTGTCTTTTGCTGGTCGTCTACTGTTGGTGGTATCGGTTATCTCGCGCATTACTTCATTTTGGTGTGCAGTCTTCCGTTTACCAAAGAAATGCCAGTCTGAAATCAAAAGTATATGTTGTGTGTTCTTATGGAAAGGAAACCCTCTTGCTAAGGGTGGAGGAAATTAGCATGTGAGGATCTTTGTGTTCCAAAAAGTGAAGGGGGTCTGGGAATTCGAAGACTTCAGGATGTCTCATAGTGTTATAGTCTCAGCCTTATATGGCGTCTTATATCGAAATCAAAGTCTCTTTGGGTTTACTGGGTACACTCTCATTTAATCTGGGAGGGTTCATTTTGGGACGTAACCTAAAATTCAAAGGGATCCTGGATATGGCATAAACTCCTAAGGTTAAGACCGATGGCGTGGGAATTTATGAGGTGGGAAGTTCATAACAGAGAGTCCATTTTCTTATTTTATGATCCGTGGCTTTTAGGGAAACTATCTGACTTGATGGGCGATGATGGATCCAGTAGCTTGGAGTGCGGAGATGGGACAGACTGTGTGACATTGTGAGGGAAGATGAGTGGCGCCTGAGGCTCTCTCGGTCACCAACATCGATGGAAATCGGGGAGGCGGTTTATCGGATTACCCCACCATTGCTTCATTCTGGTGGAGATATTCTGTTATGGCGCATGATAATGATGTGTTTAAACCAAAGTTCTCGACAAGCAAGACATAGGAACAAATCCGGTCTCATCATGTTAAAGTCCCATGGGCTAAATTAGTATGTTTCTCGCAAGGGATTCCAAGATATGCTATCATTGAGTGGCTCGCCTTTAAAAACCAGTTATCTACGGGCGACAAGATGCGGCTATGGGGTATAGAGAAACATTGTATATTCTGTGGAGAGAAGAACGAAACCATGGATCATATGTTTTTTTCATGCCCCTACTCTTTCTCATTGTGGATTGAAGTTTGTGGCAGCTTATTGGGTGGTCCAGAAAATCCTGATTGGATGGACATAATTGATCTTCTTCTCTCTCATCGTTTTGACAGGCTGACTTTCATTATGATTCGGCTTGCTCTGCAAATAATGATTTACATGATCTGGCGGCAAAGGAACGGACGCATTCACCATCACCCACCTTCCCCAGTCTCAGTGCTAGTGAATCTCGTAGATCGTACAATGAGGAATAAGATCACCTTGCTGAACTATAGAGATAACCCTCGGCTGCAACTATTTCTTCAAAGATGGTTGGGATCACGGTCTTTTGACCACCAAGCTTACACTTCGATCGGAGAATATGAGAACCATGTGTGGATGGTTTTATGCTTTCCATTGATTTGAGTTTCTGTGTTTTCTCTATTTTTACAGCTCTCAACATTTTTTTTTTGTAAATATCCCTCATAGTTAGCAATATAAGTTTAAATTTTACCAAAAAAAACTGAAGCTATTCTTTGATCTAGGTTGACTTGACTGGATGCGGGATAAAATTGGTCTATGATATGATCCCCTTAGTTTTATATATTATGTCGTTGTTTGGGATAAAAAAGAGTGCCATTCTTCATATACGACCGCTCTTTTCAATATGCATTTCTCCTTTCCGGATCTTTGATTTCCCACTCACAAGAATCAATTTCCTATGAACCATTGGTTGGTAAAACTCTGCGTTTTGCTCTAGAGGAGATTTCTAGGGCGACATAGGGTTTAAGATTTTCTCGTATTCTCTGAATTATCCGGCGCCGTCAAATGACTCCGGAGGCTGTCATGACCGCCCGAGAGATGCCAGAGGGTTCACGACAACACTCGCTTCTAGTTTCAGAGGTGAAAGAAGGAATTTCGTTTAAAGACATGGTGGAGAAGAAAAATAGTTTGACAAAGTACATATGGAGGTTACTATGATTGATGGGATATGATGTGTTACGGTACCGGATGAAGTGCTACAGGATACTTCTTCTCTGTGGGAGGATTTCTTAATTAGGAGGTTTCTAGCAAAAGCCCCTCATATTGCTAAAGTTCATGCAATTTGTCAATAAAATTTTGGCTTTGGGTAATAAGGTAGAGATGATAGTTGTTTTCTCTTTTAACAAAACCACAATGAAGTTCCATATATGTAACTCGACAATCCGCAACCCTCTGATGCGTAGGGGAATGTGGAACTTAGCTGACATCCCTGTTGTGATGTCTAAATGGTCTCCTTGTGAAGAAGAAATACTGCCTGAACTAAAAATGGTTCACTACAAGAAATATGAACACTGATAACACATAAATATAACACGGTTTACAAAGTGATATTATAAAGGGTGTGTGGGGATGAGATACTTTATAATAGCATTATATTAACGGTAAACCTAAATTTCTTTAAGCGGGAATCAAAAATAAGTTTTGGAAGCTCATTTATTTTTATGGACGCCAAAAAGTTAGCCAATTTTTGGTTAGACAAAATTTTGGGCTGTTTACAAAAATGCCCTCGAAATTGAAGTCAACCCTGATTATAACCTCAGCCTTCTCCTTGTAGGAATTCGTTTGGTTGATCCTGATGTAATTCACAGATTCATCTCAACCTAAACATACAGATCTAGGTTCTCTTGAATAGAAACATAACATGATCTCACCTTTTACCTGTTTGTTGCAGCGGAAGGAATAGAACAGGTCAGAGATCAGATAGATGCACCGAGGGATGAATCCTCCAAAGGTTCACACACGCGATCACAGGAATGGCTGCTAGACCACGAGGAGAGAGGCGCGCAGGGAGAGAGAGAGACGCGGCTAGGGTTCGGGTTAGGGAGAAAAGACTTGGCTTTTAGTCATTAAAAGCCTTCTCTTTCCCTTTTGGGCTTTTGGGCCCAATCTGATTAAATCCCATTTAATCAGACCCATTAATCTTTCTCTCTTAGTACGACAAATGCCTAGCACTTTTGTCGTACTTCTGCTAAGCCGTTCCAACACATTTTCCTGTTAGCTTAGGCGTGTGACCCATATGGGATCATATAATAAAGGCAATAAGTCCAAGACTTATAGATCATGAGCGGACTCTAGCAAGCCATCATGATCCCCAGCATTATATGACTTATGTCTGATCTTTGACATACTCTTACTTTCTAGAGACAGTACCGAGATTACTGGACACAATTCCAACAATCTCCCACTTGTACTGGAATCTCTGTATTCATAATCCTTTTGTCTCAATATCTCGATTAGTCATAAGGCAAGATTGGTGTCATCCTTATAAAGCTTAATCTTGTTCATCGGACTCTGATTTGATACTGACAATCCAAACGACTCGGGAAAGTCCGTTTGAGCATGGCCATGCGTTTTCCAGTATTCAAATCTCCGATTGGCCTAGAGATATTCACTCCATTTATATTGGAGGGACAAATCCCATCTTGTTCCATCACTGTAAACTACTCATTTCATGATGTACCCAAACAAGGTCCTTATAGCTATCACAGAATGATAGCGTTAGACAATGATCAAAGTACATCAGTCCATGTGCAGTCACATGCATGTGAACTCAGGTCTAAGGACTATACTCTATAGTCGTAGTAAGAATCTCTTATGACACAGATATAAATATCCTGAAGAGTTCTTATAAGCGGGTCTTGTCCGGTCGTATGTTCCCAAACATACACCTATGTACTGACTTTGATGCCGCGCATCTATGACACACTGAGACTTTGTCATAAGTCACGTACCAATCCAGTCTCACACGGTTGTTGATGTTCCAATTTCAACAACCTTCGACTGGGGACGAGATGATATAAAACCATCTATCAAATATAGGGTCTCATGATCAAGCTAAATGACTTCGATGACTCAAGATCAAGTCATTTACTTCGATGACCTATAAAATGGTTCATATCATTTTGGAACGATTATTTCATCACAGTTAAAATAATCTTGAAATAATAATTTCATTATTAAACATCTCAAATGTTTTACAAGAACATATCAATAACTAAATAAAGCCCTTTAATAACTCCCACTGAAATTAAGACTACATCTTAATTTCACTTATCCTACAGCAACAGTCCGCGACTCGTGCTTAGGCCTAAGGAGTGGCTTCGTTAATAGATTAGCAACGTTCTCATTCGTTGAAACTTGCTGATCTACTTAACATCTCTGTCATTTATCTCACGGAATAGGTTATACCTATCCTCAAGGTGTTTGGACCTCTGATGTGCAGCTAGATTCATCTATGCTGGAATCACATCAAGTTCAGTGATGAACTCTTCTTTCCAAACAACCTCTTTCGCCGCTTCCCAAGCTGCGAAAGATTCAGCTTAAGTCATGGAGTCAGCAACAGTGCCGTGCACCGCCAGACAAACACAAGATATAACCGGACTGTGACCGGAAATCATCTTTGTCTGTTGGAAACTTGCCTTTCAGACTCTATTGACTTATAGCACCTCACTTTCTCCGTAAATCAAGAACTTATCCTTAGTATTCCTCAAATACTTTAGGACATACTTTTAGGAAACTTGATTCTTTGCTGGATTTGACTGGTCTTTATTTGTCTTGCTTAACATTAAAGCAACATCAAACAAGTATGTTTCATGGCATACATGATAGATCCAATTGCCGACGCATATGGAATCTTATCCATGCATTTAAGCTCAGCAGTTATCGTAGGATACTGTATCTTGCTTAACTTAATGCCATGTGACATTGGCATAAAACCCTTCTTGGATTGCTCAAAATGTGTAGGACTTTGTCAATTTTAAGAGTCCTGACTTTGTCCTACCAGCTCTTTTGGATCTCTATCTTTAGATCCAAAATCCAAGAACTACGTGGCTTTACCCATGTCAATCATTAAACCAACTCCCAAGCTAGTCCTTTTCTGACTACAGCGTTGGGACGTTATATCCGAGAATCAGTATGTCATCGACATACACTATGAGAAATGCAATATCGCTCCCACTGATCTATTAGTAAACACACAGTTCCGCTTCGTTCCTGTTAAAGTCAAAACCTTGACTACTTCAACAGAACGAAGATTCCAACTCCGATATGTTTGCTTCCATCCATGAATGGATCGATGAAGCTAACTTACATAAAATGTAATTTTTCGGAGTCCGGGCTTACTTTCGCTTCTTTGAATTTCGCAGATTCGTCGCTTTCAATGATCATCAGATCATGCGAACTTTCAATGATTATCAGGTTCAACTAATGACGAGAAATCACTCTCTGATTAGTAACTGATTCATTCATATCTGCGAACTTCAGGCTCCACAGGTGTAGATTCTACAGAAATCTGTAAATCCTTCCGCTGCTCTCCCTCAATAGGTTAAGCAGCCTCCTGTATTTCTCGAACTTCTTCGAGTTGTACTTTTACTCCCACTGTTCTTCTTGGAAAGTAACTTCCCTTCTTAGAAAACAGAATGGTCGTAAAAATACCGAGCCTTGGTTTCCCTAAGAAAACTTCGAGTTATACTTTTACTCCCACTGTTCTTCTTGGAAAATAACTTCCCTTCTTAGAAAACAGAATGGACGTAAAAGTAATAAGCCTTGGTTTCCCTGGGACAACCAGCGAAGTAGCTCAACTACTAATACTCAGTAAAGACGAATTTGGATCGATTCCAATCCACATTTACGTGGTGTCTTTCAACTGATATTGGTGGAACTATTTTAGCGTAAACTTAGATATTTCTAGAGCGTTATTCTTAAAATATCATGGAAGATTCGTGTGATTCATCTTTAATCATTTCTAATAAGATCTGATTCCTTCTCACAGAAACACCTTCAGGTTTTCAGGAGAAATGAGCTGTGAAACGATTTCACACTCATTAAGGTGATCACACAATCAATGACTTAAGTATTCTCACTCGTGATTTAATCCAGAGTCTTAATACTTTTGTCATTCAGATCCTATACTTCATTCTGGAACTCTTTTGACCATGTCAAAGAATTCCGACTTGTGTCTCATCAAATGAACACAGTCACACTCACTGAAGTAATCAGTAGAGACAATGAAGTACAAGAGATTTTTTTTCTCTGGCATTACTGCTCATTGGGCCACATACATGAGCATGTTCCAGGTCCAATAAGCCTTTGGGCTTTTCTCTAGCTCGGCTAAGACAGGCCCTTTATCTTTTGGTCTAGTAAACAGGATTCAGGTCTCATAAGATATTTTATCAAATGAGCCCAACAGTCCATGACTATGGGATTTCTGAATCCGACTTACTCTATGTGACCAAGACTTTATGCCAAGAAAAATCAGGTTTAATTCATCAGATTTAAACCAATTCGGTATTTATGTTACATTTAGGCACTCTTTGGTTTAAGATATAAAACCCATTCCATGAATAGGGTGCTACAATTAATATTTCATTAAGATCAAAAGAACAAAACTTGTCTTTTATCAAAATGAAAAACATTCAAATTCTTACAAGAAACTGAAAGACAACTCTGCTTAAAGCAGGTACATTGTAGCAATTACTTAATACAAAACCAAGCCTCAAAGGGATCTATAAGTGAAAAACCCTACGGCTGAGGCAGCATCCCAAGCTCCTTCCAGACATTTAGTTTCACTTGCCCTTCATTCAACGTTCTACTGCTGCTTAGGCTCTGCATATTATCACAAATATCAGTGCCACAACCAGTATCCAATACCTTTAAGGTAGAACTTGAAGTAATAACATGAATACCTGAGGAAGTAGTCGCATACATCGACTTTAACTCCTCATCATCTTCCATGAATTTAATGCAATTTCTCTTCCAATGCCCTGTCTCCTTACAGTAGCAGCACTTACCAACGTAAGAGGTATCTGACTCGGGTTCAGAAGACACACGCTTGCCATGATTCAAAATCTGGACAACTTTGTCTTCACCCTTGTCAGCATTAGGTTTAGTAAACCTACCCTTCTCAGTCATGAGATTGTACAGGGTACTCTTCACGTTTGGCTCAACTGTCTTGAGCATATCATGCAGTTCAGTCAGCGTCTTCGTTAAGCCTTTCTTGATATAGTTCTTTCTGAACTTATCATAGCTTGACGGCAGTGACTGCAGAATGATTTCAGTTGCCATCTCTTGGCTAACTGGATAATCCAGTTTCCTCAGGTTATCAATGTAACCCATCATTTTACTGACATGAGGACTTACTGGATGATCATTTGGTAGCTTGCAGCTAGTGAGAGATTTAACCAACTGGTATCTCTCCACTCTTATCTGCTCCTGAAATTTCAATTTCAGGCTACTGATCATCTCTATTGGCGACTCCATGTTCTCATATTGCTTCCGCAAGTCTGAGTCCATGGTAGCCAATATCAGACCACGCACATCTACCGCATCATTATAATGCTTATTCCAAGCATCATATACTGCATGAGAAGCATTGGACCCGATCCTCACGGGGAGAGCTCTCTCAAGAACATAGTCCTTTCTCTCCTGTCTGAGGACTAGCCTCAGGTTCCGCGACCAAGTCAAGAAATTTGATCCGTTCAGCTTGTCCATCTCAAGGACAGACCGGATCGAGAAAGTGTTTTGATTGTTTGTGCTAGTCATAACTGAAAATTAAGATAAAAGGATTTTAGTTAATATGTTCAATATGATTAATCCCGTATTAAATTTAATATGATTAATCATGCATTATATTCAATAACATAAGTTACCCTCAATAGAATATAATGATTCCAAGATCCACATATAACTAAGATCAAAGTGGGCCACTGGCCGTCACCCAACCTTAGCTTATATCGGTAAGCCCTATATCGGCTAATTATATCCGTGATATAATTCTTGGTTGTGAATCTGGGCCCGAGGCCCAATCCACTCTGATGTCTCAAGGCCCGGGACTCCCGATGGCCTAGTCAAGAAAACCAGACTATACAGTCATGTAATCATTAATGTCTGGGACTCCCAATGACATT
The DNA here is from genome assembly GCA_030180135.1 of Orychophragmus violaceus. Lineage (NCBI taxonomy): Eukaryota > Viridiplantae > Streptophyta > Magnoliopsida > Brassicales > Brassicaceae > Orychophragmus > Orychophragmus violaceus. Next base: position 68,362,543 of record CM058239.1, read on the forward strand.
TATGAATCACAAACCGTCTTACCCACGCAAAAGCAGACATCCTCACACTGTAAGGCCATGAATGCAATTGAATGGGCTTTGACAGCTGACATAGCCTGGACAAGACATCCAACGCTTGATATTATATGAGGTTCGTAGGTTTATTTTAAAATCATTCCCAAAATAGAAGATTACTATTTCGGGAAACTTTCCATTTTTTTTTTGGAAACCTACTATTTTTGGAAACTTTCTAAAATTGGAAACTTTCTAACTTTAGAAATTTCTTTAAAATCCAAAACCCGCAAATCCAGAAACTTCTATTTTAAGAAACTTTCTAATTTCAAAATTTCGGAAACTTTAATTTAAAATCGATTTTATAATTTTATAAAATAAATTTTAAATTGATCTGAAGAAAGACTCAAATAATTGGCCCAATTGTTTTAACTTCTTGGCCCGAGGCCCAAGAATTGGTCCATGTCCAAGACATGACCCAATTGTCCAATTAAATGACATAACCGGTCTGGTTCATTAAAACTGGTCTAACCAAGTTTTAATTACTACGATGACCACAATTGTCAACCGGTTATTTACTAAACCGGAATTTCTCAATTTATTTGGTCCAACCAAATCAAATTAGAAATTCCTGGTTTAGGCACTAAATCCAATATTTCTTTCGACATTGGATTTCTTATCCCGGTTTAACCAGATTTAATAAAATTATTAAAATCTGTTTATTAAACCAGAACGATGATTTTAATTAAGTTTTGAACCGAACCACCTAACCGAAATCGAACCGGCCCAATTACACCCAAAACCCTAACCGGTCGAGCAAGAGCCGTCCAGCCGCAAGCCGCATGCTCGATCCGAGATCGAGACGCTCGGGATGATTGCCGGACGGGACGCTCGCGTGTGATCGGGACGGTCGGACGAGCTCGGGTCAGGCGGGACGATCGTGGGACGGGTCGATGCTTGGCCGAGACGCGACGATCGGGACGAGCCGGACGAGATCACGGACGCGATCGCCAAGCGATCGTGGTCGATCTTTCTCGCACGTCAAGCAAGCATCGGGACATGAGAGAGGCGGAACGGGACGATCCATGATCGGGACGAGCCACGACCGGGACGCGATCCGACCCAACCGGCCATCTCTCGGCCGTGATAACCAACCGGCCAAGCCGGTCGATTTTCCTTTGGCCGATCAACAAAACCCGAGTCATATAGCTCGGTTTTGTGATTTCAAACGTTTGTTCAGGATTCAATTCAGTTTCTTAAGTGTTTTTCTTATCAGTAATGGATTCAAAACACTTCTAAACAGAATAAACAACCTAAACATGAATCTAAAACAAGAAATCCTAAGAACCAATGGCTCTGATACCACTGTAGGAATTCGTTTGGTTGATCCTGATGTAATTCACAGATTCATCTCAACCTAAACATACAGATCTAGGTTCTCTTGAATAGAAACATAACATGATCTCACCTTTTACCTGTTTGTTGCAGCGGAAGGAATAGAACAGGTCAGAGATCAGATAGATGCACCGAGGGATGAATCCTCCAAAGGTTCACACACGCGATCACAGGAATGGCTGCTAGACCACGAGGAGAGAGGCGCGCAGGGAGAGAGAGAGACGCGGCTAGGGTTCGGGTTAGGGAGAAAAGACTTGGCTTTTAGTCATTAAAAGCCTTCTCTTTCCCTTTTGGGCTTTTGGGCCCAATCTGATTAAATCCCATTTAATCAGACCCATTAATCTTTCTCTCTTAGTACGACAAATGCCTAGCACTTTTGTCGTACTTCTGCTAAGCCGTTCCAACACATTTTCCTGTTAGCTTAGGCGTGTGACCCATATGGGATCATATAATAAAGGCAATAAGTCCAAGACTTATAGATCATGAGCGGACTCTAGCAAGCCATCATGATCCCCAGCATTATATGACTTATGTCTGATCTTTGACATACTCTTACTTTCTAGAGACAGTACCGAGATTACTGGACACAATTCCAACACTCCTTCCTCTCCATCTTTAATATATCCCCTTATTAATCTGGGTATTTACAGGAATGCCATCGTCAGACTTCTAATGAAGTCTGATATTTTAATCAAAAGACAAAAGGACCCAAAATTATTTTGTATATTCACGAAAATGCCATCACCATGAATGCTCAACAACCACGACACCCACCATCGCCGACGAGTTAATGTGTAATCCAGCTCATTTTTTCACCATTAAAGCTCAATTAAAGCTCAAGAATCTGAGCTCGGACGTTCTCCTCACCGATTTCTCCTTTCCCCTTTGATTTTCGGGGATTTTTCGATATTTTTCGATTCAAAAGTAGCGAAATCGTTTATCACCTTATAAAAACAGCAAAACACGTCTCGGATTTGGGGTTTTCGGTGATATTAGAAGTTCTGGGAAATCGACGCGGCTAAAAACAAACGGAAATCGGACATTGGTAAGAACATTTTCATATCGTCGATTTTCAGATCCGAATTGTAGTCTGCATTTTTTTGTAAGCTTCAATATGGTCAACGAGAGGGTAGTTTTGCAATTGACTTTCAATTGCCATACCTCCATAGAAGTCTGTTAAATTCCTTTGAAAAAAAAGACATCGTTAAGAAGTCGGGCTAAGTCCAAATGAGAAGGGAGGGTAGTTTTGCAATTGATTCAAATTGGTTTTTTGTCAGACTTCTGATGTAGTCTGGCAAGAAATTGACCAATTCTTGAATTTTTGTCAGACGGAATCCGTTGTCTGGAAATTATGGGGGGTAGAAACTGCAATTGACCCAAATTTTCAGATGTTGACCAGAATAAGCGAAAAAATTGTCAGACATGTAAACCTGTCTGAAAATAAGGAAAATAATTTCAGACGGCTATAGACATCTGAAATTCCAAAATTTTGCCAGACGGCTATAGACAACTGAATATTTGAATTTTGGTCAACGCTCGAAAATGTGATGTTTTTATCAGACTTCAATCGCTGTCTGAAACAATTGTCAGACAACATAAGATGTTTGAGAGATATCAGACTTCAGAAGAAGTCTGACGTTTCAAAATCAATTGCAAAACTACCCTCTACTTTTTCTTCAGACTTCTCCGAGAAGTCTGACATTTGAAAATCAATTGCAAAACTAACCCTTTTTTCAGACTTCCTGAGCTGTCTGACAAAAAATTTAAAAAATTCCAAAGCAGACTGCCTTAGCTGTCTGATTGGTTTCAGACTGCAGCCGCTGTCTGGCATTTCAAAATCAATTGCAAAAATACCCTCTTTTTCAGACTACCATAGACGTCTGGTTGCATTAATATCAGACCTCTATAGACGTCTGAATTATTTCAAACTTTTCAAATGCATTTTTATTGTATATTTGTGATTAATTTCGTTGACTTTAATTTTTATAAATGTGTGTTAGTGTTCTAGGTTCCTTCTGAGTGAGTTTTACATTCTTATATATGTTAATTATTTTTAACTAAATTTTTGAATAATGTTGGCAATGTAGCTGATAGCATTAGACTTCACAAAGAAGTCTGGCTTTTCCCAAAAGATCTCTAATGTTGTTTATACGTGTTTGTTTATATAGATAATGGTTCAGTTACCTGTTAATTTTGGTGAATGGGTTGTGAGAGACCAGATTTGGCATTTTGTGGTTGATAAGCTGAAGGGAGGGCGGTTTATCACTCTGCGTGATGGTTCTACTCATCAAGAACTTGTTGAGATGGTACAAGATGATTATATGCTGGACAAGAAAACCGAGTTGGTGGAGTTATCATATCCATTGCCGGAAGCACTCTTGAAACAAATGGATCCGGATAGCCCTCCGGTTTATGTCACAAATGATAGGCAAGTAAGGAGCATGGTTGAGTTAGCTAATACGCATTTAATCCGTCTATGTGTATCGAGCCGATCCTGTAAGGATGATGAAGATTCTGTGAATCATGATGACAAATATGAAGCTGAAGATGTAGACGAAGATGACAAAGAAGAAGACTGGAATGAGGAAGATGTGGACTCAGTCTCGGAGGATTCTGTTTGTGGTGATGTTGGTAATGATGATGTTGGTAACTTGGATGTGCCTGAGAATGTTTTCATGAAACACGCTGAGGCTTACCATGACGATGCTGATTATACCCTATATGGGAAAGTGAAACATGAAGATGTAGATGTGGAAGAAGATGAAGATTATAAGAAATATGAGTTGGAGGGTATGAGTAATCAGAGTGTTCGCAAAAGGGACTTATATGTGGGTATCATTCTCAATAAGTGTGTTGATAGCAAGAAAGACTTAATATCAGAGCTACGTTTGACGGCGATAATGAAGAAATTCGCATTTAGGATAGAGAAGTCTGACAAGACACGTTTTGTTGCTAAATTTCGTGTGGAAGGATGCAAGTGGATGCTTCGAGCGTCTGTGAAGAACGAACCAAACAAGTACTGGGTGATGATCTATTCCCAAACACATTCATGTTCGATGGCGGACCGGATGTCTACGCGCAAACGTTATACTCCAGTTTATATTGGTTGGTTGTTTACTGAATCTTTTGGTATGATTGAGGGGATAACACCAAAGCATGTCAAAGTGTCAATGAAGAAGCAGTTTGGGATTAGGATGAGCTACACAACCGCATACAGAGCATTGTTACATGCTCAAAGGATTGTGAGAGGAACAACGGAAGATGGGTATGAGAGACTGCCTTCTTTTTTGCATGGAATCAGGAAAACCAACCCGGGATCAGTAACTGCTCTTGAGCTAGATGAGAAGAATAGATTTAAGTATCTATTTATAGCATTTGGAGCTTCCATACATGGGTTTACGTTTCGTAGAAGAGTCATTGTGGTGGATGGTACTCATCTTAATGGAAAGTATGGCGGTGTTGTGCTAGTGGCGGCCGCACAAGACGGAAATTTTCAAATATTTCCGTTGGCTTTCGGAATTGTAGACTCTGAGAATGATGAATCGTGGGAATGGTTTTTCACCAAACAGAAAGAATGCATTTCAGACCAATATCCTTTGGTCATAGTCTCAGATAGATGCGAGTCGATCAAGAATGTGTGTGAAGCAGTTTTCCCTTGGGCACAGTGAGGGATATGCTATTACCATCTACAAAATAACATAGTTACCAAGTTCAGGGGAAAACATCTTCTGTACTTGGTGAAAAACGCGGCTTACGCTTATACGATTTACGATTTTGACCGAAACATGGCTTCCTTACGAGCGGTAAATCCTGAGCTTGCTGATTACTTGGAGGAGGCGGATGTGAGTCTATGGTCACGCGTGCATTTCAACGGAGACATGTACTTGCCGGTCTGACAATAGTTATCAGACTTATAGTGATGTCTGATAAAATTCTCAGACCTCCTTTGCTGTCTGAATATTTTTCCAGACGACTGGAGAAGTCTGAAAGCATAATGTTTTTATGATACTTTCTAATTCTTACTTGGGTTAACGTCTTTCAAATTGGTGGATACAGGTACAACATAAAGACGAGCAACATTGCTGAGTCTATAAACTCCGCAGTTAAGAAGGCAAAAGGATATCCCATATCTTTCCTTTTAGAGTTTATACAAGAGATACTAGGGACGTGGTTTTGTAAAAGGCGGCTAGATGCAATGAGCCTCTCAACAACATTTAGCCGAGGAGTTGAATATTTGCTGGCTATTTGTGAATATTACGCAGATATGATGACGGCAGAACGCGTAGATACGTATAAGTTCGTTGTTAAGGGAGGACATAGGGATTGTGTTGTCGATTTGGAACATCAGAAGTGTGAATGTGGTGTTTGGGATTACGAAAAGATACCTTGCTCACATGCCATATGCACTGCACCGGAACTTGAGCTACACATTTCTACCCTTGTATGTCCATCTTACAGAACGGACTACTTGTACGCTGCATACTCGCGCAACATCTTACCAAAGAGTTTTACTGGCAAAGCTAATGATGACTACTTGTACGCTGCATAATCGCGCAGAAGTCTGATATTTTTTAGGGTTCACTGATGATGAGGACATCAAGTCATCATCAACCAAGGAGCATGGAGAGGGCATAGATCAACCAACTAAGACCCTTGGAGAGAAGCAGTTTGTGTGCACCAGAGACATGTGTGCATATCTTGGAGCATATCTATCCAACCAGAAAGAGTTAAGCTACAAATAAACCTGTTTCAGAAACTTAACTCATCAAGGAATCACGGACAAGTGGAATTGTTTCAAAAGCTTTCCACATGAAGAAGTTATTCAAGTTACAAGTCAAGAGAATTGCAGTGGACTCGATGGAGACATACGACAACAAACTGAAGCATTGCAACTCAACCAGGATGAATCAAGCCATAAGGTGACTTGTTCTGGAATCTTGATTCATCAGGGAATCCAGGAGAGTTGGAATCAGACCAACCCCGGTTCTGAGAAAGAATTTATTCAAGTTCTAAACCAATGGTTTGCCAGCTTACCTTATTTGGAGTCTCCCAGATTTATGAAGGCTCAGACCCATATTTGGCGACCAGGAGCACCACATAATCAAAGCTACAATGTCTTGGGATCTTTATTAAGGTATCCAGAAGACCATAGATGCACCAGACCTCACCGGATCACTCAGATCAACAAGAAGACACACTTGCCATATTTGGACCCAAATGGCATTAAACTCCAACAGCTACTTTCTTATGCCTTTATGCACGAATCAGAAGCTTTCTATTGCCTTCAGAATGTCCCAAGGTCGTGCAATTACCCCCCCCCCCCCAAACTCTCAAGATACAAGCCACCAGACTTTCCATTCTTGGACAGATTTGCTCATCAATTCTCTAACAGCTCTTTTCTTTTAATTCTGCTGATTTTCCTCTTATTTCTGGTCATTAGACAGTTGGTAGTCCAGACTATAAAGTCTCATTGTCATTCTCATTTGTAAAACACCTTTCAATCAATCGAGAATAAACAGAGTTTTTCGTTTCAAAGAGTGTTCTTTGAGTTTTGTGTTCATTAGATTCAATTGAGTGATTCATTGAATTCTTTTGAGTTTTCAGACTTGGTTTCTTTTGTGTGATTCAAAGAGACTGATTCTGCCAAGGATTGAGAGAGTCAATCAGCCCACTGAACAAGAGAGTTGTTCAACCCATTCATCTCGCCATCCATATTATGTTCAAAGCTGAGAGAGTTACACAACCAGCAGCCTTGAATCCATCCATCTATCCGTGCCTACATCATCTGGTATCAGAGCCGAAAGGCTCCTAAACAGGTGTTTTCTATCCTTGTTCTCTGTTATTTTCATTATTCTTTTGTTTGGTTCAGTTAGTTTGTCATTTGCATTCATCCCTTTTATGTTTAGTTTCATTGCGTCATAAAACGAAAACCCATAAAAATCTTTCTGATTTTGTTATCCTGATTGTTTCATTGCATAAACTATTAGAAAAGCCATAAAAAGTATTTGTTGCATCTAGTTATTGTCATTGTTCAAATCTGCATCTAAATCGAAAAGGTCATAAAAAGTGGTTCTGTTTTGCATTAAATCATTAGTTATTTCTGATCTGAATTCATTTCTTTGCATTTTTAAGTTAAAAACCAAAAGAAAAGTGCCTTGTTTCATTTAGTTTTGAGTTTTGCCATTAGAGTTTTTGTTGCATCTTTTTATAAAACCAGAAAAGTTTAATAAAGAAGAAGGAATTTTTTTTTTTGGGTTTGATTCGAATTTCTTAAACAAAAAGTCCATAAAAAGTGTTGATTCCTCTTTTAAGTTTTTGGTTTTCGAAAATTTTTATAAAAAAAAAAGTCCAAATAGCTCCTCATTTAGTTTGGACAGAATTTGCTTACCATTTATAAACCAAAACCGTGTGTGATCCTTTTACAAAAGGGAAGTTGTGTTATTCTGTGTTATTCTTTCCTTTCTTCCACTATTTCTCTCAAAAAAATCATTCATTTGGCCTATTTTGAGTATATTCGAAATTTTTGACTGTGACATACTCAACTTTGGTTTATATTCATCCTTATACTTTCCAGAACACATTCATACTTCCTGTTTTTAACTTGTGAACAGAAAAAAAAAATGGATGATGAAGATGGAGCAAATGACTTCAATACTTTAGAGATTGACTGGGGTGATGAAGTGAACTCGTGGAGTGGAGAAGAAGAATTTTCTGAAGAATCTGAGGCAGAAGAAGAAGCATCAGAATCTAGCTTTGAGGCAGAAGCAGAGCTGGACCAAGAAGAATACGAGCTAGAAGATGAAGCACAATGTGAGTCAAGACATGACGAAACATGGAAGGACCAATCTGATTTTGAAGATCCCTGTGGAGCAGAACCTGATTGCAAAGAAAAAGAAGAACCTCATGAGTTTGAATCTTGGAATGGAGAAGCACAATCTGATACCAACTTTGAAGAAAACACAGAGTATGAAGAATCTGATTTTGGAGAAGATTCAAATCCAGAAGAACCTGAGATTGAATGTGTCCTTGGAGGCAAAAGCAGCCACCAAGGCTGGGAAGAAAACGAATCCCCATCCAGTGAAGCTGGGACTGATCCAGAAGAAGAACAATGGTTTGTTGAAGAATTTCAAGATGTGCGCTCAGAATACAATCAGTCCATGAGGAACCAACCACAAGACTATGAGCCAGAAAGTGATTCTAGTGAAGAGGAGCCATACAACATCTGTTTTTCAGGTCGTGTGCAAGGACCAGAAGCTTACTTAAGGTGGGAAAGAGATATGGATGACTGGTTTCAAGCAAATCAAGTTCCAGAAGAGGAGAAGACAACCATTGCTGAAGAAACTTTAATTGAAGAAGCCTATCTAGAATGGGATCAGGATGCTTACCTCAGGCTTGAATATGATCTACCAGACCGCACTTGGGAAGAGATGAAGCAGTTGCTGCATAAGGAGTTTGTAGAAGAAATCTCAACAGACCCATACTACTCAAGGTTTCAAATTCCTCAAGAACCAAGAAGGTGGATCACAATTACCCCACCAACAAAGACTGCCAGCCCTAAAAAAAAAAGGAAAACGTCCAGTAAGAAGAAGCAACAAGCTTCTAAGGTTAGGAAGAAACCGACAGAGAAAGCAGTACAAGAGAAGAGTACTAGTAAACCACAAGAAGAGGTCAATGTCTCAAGCTCTACTACCTTACTCAAGCAATCAGCAGCACCACACCAAGGTAAGTATTCCAACTCTAATAAAGTTAAAGATCAGACATGTTATAGATGTCATAAGAGAGGGCATTTTGCTGCAACCTGTCCATCTAAACAATTGTTGAAAGAAACATCACTAAGATATAAAACCCCATTAGCTAAAACCAGTGATAGTTTAGCTCATTCTGATTTGTTATTTCCCAATTCTAGTGTCATGCATTTGTCTTTGTCAAGAGGATTTGATACAGGGAAAGAAGAACTGAGCAGTAAAAAGCATGAGCAAACCAAATTCAGTAGGGAAGATCAAAGAGAAGAGAAACATGTGTTGGTGATCAGGAAAGAAGATGAACGTTTAATGATCACTAGCTCACAAGAGCAGAAGGTCCAAACTCTCATACAACCTACTGAAGCTGAACATGTAAGTACAAGTATCATACAATCTGTTTTAAGTACTCCAAGAACAGATATAATGCACTTGTTCTTCCCAATGAGCATCTCTACAGAAATAAAGCACAAGGGAGAAGAGAATGTGAACAGAAGCTCAGAAACAGCCCTTACACTAAGTGATCAGACTGATCAAGGCAGAGAGGGAAGGAGAACATTAAGGAGAAACCTCCAGACCAAAGCAAGAACACAACATCTATTAACAAGTTAAGTCTTTACTTGATGCATTTCATTTCCAATGATTCAATAGCTGTGTTAAAGAACTTGTTAAGCTTGCAAGAATATGAGAAATCACAAGCACAGGAAATTGACCCTAAGAAGAATGATTCAAATTGTTTATTCTGTGATAAAGAGCCCATAATGCACTTGTCTCTTTGCCAAAGTGTTGAACATATTTCAGGTCTTAAGGAGAGCAGAAGCAAGATAAGCAAAGGAGACACCATACCAGCTCAAAGAAGAGGAGTAATACTGTCATATCTGCTCAAAGGAGAACCACCAGACACTACACTCATCACCATACCAAATACACATCAAGATTATTCAGTTTCGAGGTCGAAACCTTTTCAAGAGGGAGAGTATGATGAGGACATCAAGTCATCATCAACCAAGGAGCATGGAGAGGGCATAGATCAACCAACTAAGACCCTTGGAGAGAAGCAGTTTGTGTGCACCAGAGACATGTGTGAATATCTTGGAGCATATCTATCCAACCAGGAAGAGTTAAGCTACAAATCAACCTGTTTCAGAAACTTAACTCATCAAGGAATCACAGACAAGTGGAATTGTTTCAAAAGCTTTCCACATGAAGAAGTTATTCAAGTTACAAGTCAAGAGAATTGCAGTAGACTCGATGGAGACATACGACCACAAACTGAAGCATTGCAACTCAACCAGGATGAATCAAGACATAAGGTGACTTGTTATGGAATCTTGATTCATCAGGGAACCCAGGAGAGTTGGAATCAGACCAACCCCGGTTCTGAGAAAGAATTAATTCAAGTTCTAACCCAATGGTTTGCCAGCTTACCTTATTTGGAGTCTCCCAGATTTATGAAGGCTCAGACCCATATTTGGTGACCAGGAGCACCACATAATCAAAGCTACAATGTCTTGGAATCTTTATTAAGGTATCCAGAAAACCATAGATGCACCAGACCTCACCGGATCACTCAGATCAACAAGAAGACACACTTGCCATATTTGGACCCAAATGGCATTAAACTCCAACAGCTACTTTCTTATGCCTTTATGCACGAATCAGAAGCTTTCTATTGCCTTCAGAATGTCCCAAGGTCATGCAATTACCTCCCCAAACTCTCAAGATACTATCCACCAGACTTTCCATTCTTGGACAGATTTGCTCATCAATTCTCTAACAGCTCTTTTCTTTTAATTCTGCTGATTTTCCTCTTATTTCTGGTCATTAGACAGTTGGTAGTCCAGACTATAAAGTCTCATTGTCATTCTCATTTGTAAAACACCTTTCAATCAATCGAGAATAAACAGAGTTTTTCGTTTTAAAGAGTGTTCTTTGAGTTTTGTGTTCATTAGATTCAATTGAGTGATTCATTGAATTCTTTTGAGTTTTCAGACTTGGTTTCTTTTGTGTGATTCAAAGAGACCGATTCTGTCAAGGATTGAGAGAGTCAATCAGCCCACTGAACAAGAGAGTTGTTCAACCCATTCATCTCGCCATCCATATTATGTTCAAAGCTGAGAGAGTTACACAACCAGCAGCCTTGAATCCATCCATCTATCCGTGCCTACATCAACTGAAGTCTGACGTGTATTCAATAGTCTGATATTTAAACTTGTTCAATTTTTTGGGTTCTATTTCAACAAGCGTAGTAATAAACATAACTAGGATTAGTGCTTAAGTTTGTTACATAACTAAAAACAAGCACAAAGTAGTAGGCCAAAAGATGCATGTATTTTCTAAAACCACAATAGATAGATATTTTATATGCAAGAAATCCATAGTTTAGGAATCCAAAAGATAGAGGCGGTCTATTTATCAGCGTAGGTGTCTAGCAAAGCATACTCGGTATGTTGCTCTTCACCTGTTTGCTCGAGTTCAGTCATTATGTCATAAGCTAGCTTGTCCCTGATTGACTTGATGTTCTTATCACAAAGATACTTTGGAAACTCCATTCCAAGTGAATGGAACTCGATGAACTTCAAGCAGAACACTCCACAGTCACCTGTTTGGTGGTTTTGAGGAAGATCGTCGCTCCTAACAATCGTGTGGGTGTAACGTTCGATTGAGTATGGCCACCCATCATCATCAGCTATTTTCAAGACGTGCATCGCATAAGGAAACATCTCACAGATTGGTGCCACTGCCGCTCCGACCAACTCATCAGTCCTATCATTAATGATGTTGTCCCATACTGTTACGTGCCTATCCGGGATAGAAATCATAATTTCTACCCAATGAGTTCCGCCAATGTGCAGTGCGGTGTAAATATAATCAATTTCCACCGCCCAAGCCTTCGGTGATTTGCAGAATATGGGTAGGTCACCAGTGAAGTAATCAAAACAACCAGCAGGAAGCATTCTAGATGAGGCTGAGGCATCATCTCCTGCACCACTCTTAATAAAATCTGGATAGTGTTGACGCCACAAGGCTTGAAGGAGTGTGTCAATGAAACACAGCCTCTCGGTCCTGAACCATTCCGGATGGTTGTGTTGGCGAAGCCTCAACAGATCAATCCCCGCATCAATTTGCTGCATTAAGCCAAGCATGTGTTAATAAAAAAAAAAAACACAACCAGGCAGCTATGGATATACAACCAAACTTCTATGGAAGTCTGGATGTACAACAAGACTTCTATGGAAGTCTGGATGTACAACCAGACTTCTTTGGAAGTCTGAATATACAACCATATAGGAATGGAATTCTTAATTAATAACCATTGGAGTGATACTGACCGTGACATGCAGCCATTCCTTTGGAGTGCGAAGATCGTAACACCATTGTAGTGATGTGTTCACTTTCCTATGCGGATAACCCCTATCAAGAACAATATGCTTGTTAGACATCTAGTTAAGAGATTAGGTCTACATACTTACAATCTAAGTTGAGTATCAACACATACGGCTGTCTTTTGTTGTAATCATTAAGTGCCTTCACTTGCATCCTGGTGAGAGCAGCACAAGGGTCATATCTCGGTGTAACCTGTGCTTGGACAACAGGTTTAACTGGAGTCTTCACCTTCTCCTTCTGTTTAACCTGGGTTGCCTTCGCTTGCATGTAAGCTTCAGCTGCTACCTGCTTAGTGTCCTGTTTAAACATCCGCGTAGAATCGAAGTCTATGCCCGTAGCCGACTCTGCAACGATCAAGACACTCGGATCTGTGTTCTCGGGTTTAGCCTGCATAGACAATTTGATAACCCATGTTAAACATAATGTTCGATCTAAAATTCACACAAGAACCAGACTTCATTAGACGTCTGGTAACTAGAATACATAACACGTCAGACCTCCATAGACGTCTGACATGTTCTGAATGCCAACTAAAAATCATAGCAAACCAATGCAATATAAGTCTAATGCCAGGAATCCATATTCAAAGCAAATACAAGAACCAAGGGGAAAAAAACAAATACGATTATGCTTATGTGTTTACAATCAAGGATGTTCATAAAGCAAGAGAAGGCTACTTCCCCTCAATTGATTTCTTCATAAGTCTGCTACTTCTCTTAGGCCCATCGTTTTTTCCCTTATTTATATCCAGAGATTGAGAGTTTTGGAGACTAACCCCATCATCAGTCGCAGTCGGCTTGGTGGCCTTAGATAGATTGGCGGATTTGTCTGCTGCTTTCTTAGGCTTTGCTTTCCCTGCAGGATTAGGTTCGGGCACCTTCAGTACAACTTTCTTCAGGTTCCTGTGAGGCCTTTCTTTCTTCTTTCTTCCTCCCTCTTCATCAACCGCATTAGCTTTTACTGTAACTAGATTCTGAAGATCTTCAGGTGGATCTTCTTCATCCTCACCAACTCCAGCCTTCTTCATCTCATCATCAGCAGCAGCAGCAGTTACACTTGCATCTTTCTTCTTCTCTCTTCCTCTCTCTCTCCAGTAGCAGCTTTCTTCTTCTCATTTTCCTTCAGTATAGAAGAATCTTTCTTCTGGTCTTTCTCCTTTTGTTCAACTCCAACACTTTGTTTCTTCAAACTCTGGACATTCTTGGCAATATCATCAGTTCTTATACCCATCAGACATAGACCCTCGTTGAAAACGTCTACCAATACACCAATCCGAGTTTCAAATGATTTTTGCAAACCGTCAATCATTTGAACAACATCCCCAATCATAGGACCAGCCTTCCCTACTCTAGGTTTCTTACTAACTGCCTCAACCTCTTCTTCCTCATCTTCATCATCAGAAACAACCTGTATCAACTTCCTCTTGACTCCCACAACCTTACGTTTTTTCTCACCAGTCTCATCAGCAACTTTCTCAGACTTAATCTCAAGCTTAACAGGACCTCCAGATTTGGTCTTGAACACACCTTCACTCTTCCAGTGTTTAGAACCCCACCTCCATTGCACTGTCCCTAGCTGTCCTAACATTGCTTTCACAATGTTCTCAACTTTGTTGTCCTCCTCATCAGGGTTGTCCCACTCGGGAAACATGTCATCGTATTCCTTGATAACAAAGTTGTTGACGCGGGTCTGCAAATTACAAGTCACATAGCAAAAAAAATATAAGCATTTGTAGTATCAAAATGACAGACATCATACGGACTGGGAAAAATGTATCAGACTTCACAAAAAGTCTGGAACATAAGGTCAGACTACACAAGAAGTCTGACATTATGTTTCAGACTTCTATTGATGTCTTATATAAAAAGACAGAGTTCATAAGTATAAGAAATACATGTATGCGTAAGGTTTCGTCGACTTTCTTTCGACTCCGTGATCCCTGGTGCGCCAGCAATGGTAGGTCTGGGGCATCCAGAAGGGGCTCTCCATAAGTTGTCGCCATAGCGGGACATGCCCAGTATATCCAGATGTTCAGGACCTCAGCAAAACCTCTGATCTGATAATTTTTTCCATCCACGAGTTTTCTGTTTGCCTCTTTAATAGAATCTCAGAACCTTGAAGGAGAATCGTCCCCATGGATAAGATTGTATCGATCCTGGAACCAGCAGGTTCTTGGCCATGTCACCCCTTGTGGAGTTTTCCAGTGTTGAGCCTCAATGAAGGTTGCATATATGGCTAGATAGCCCAGCCATATCCTTTGTTGCCGGTCCCAGTCAGAACATCTTGTACAAGCATCCATTAGTTGCGTAGAACTTGGGCCTAAATCGAAATCCACCCTAAGAAGCGTCCACATTTCTTTCATCTCATCGGTATAATGAATTTCAGGATACTCGAGGTTCTCAATATAGTCGCAGTTGAGTCCGGTTATGGCATGAAACTCATTCAAGGAAAACCTGACTGGCTGAACGCCGAGAAGAGACCACAACTCATACTTCTTCTTGCAGTCTAACTGCAGACAGAGCATATAGTGCACCATCCTTGAACACCATTTGAAATTCAGTTCATGGAATCTAAAAAAAAAAACCAAGTTCTGAATCGAGGAGTTCTTGCCATTCATCTGGTAACAACGCTAATTTAACATCAGTTATCAGATCTCTCCTTCCACTAAAGTAGTGTATGCTTTTATCTGGAACCGGTTCATAACCGGCAGTGAACATCCTTTATGGGAATTCAACATCTTCCATAACGAAACCTGAAACAACAAGGGCCACACAAAAAATACAATCTGAATACTACTAGCCATAAGCAATTTGCAGTCAGCCTTACAGAGTCAGACATCTTATGCCGTCTGGCTACTATAGTTATGTAAATATATAGACGAGGAGAAGAGTCGAGGAATCTTACTGTCGAAGGAAGACGACGGAGGAGAAGAGTGAAATAAGATGGGGGTCCACATGCAGTCTGAGGATGTAATCAGACTCCATATGTGGTATGAGATCTACAATCAGACACCATTAGCCGTCTGATTCAAAATAGTTTTACTTAGAATTCTCCCGAAGAAGTTTTAGATGAATCTCACCGTCAAATGTAAGCGGCGGAGCAGAGAGAAACCAGATCTGGAAACGATAACCAGAAAAAGTAGAAGATGTCGTTTGAGTGGCTTTGAGAGAGAATATGTTTTTTTTTATCTTTCCTGCGAAACTGTTAAAAAAAGGTAAAAAAAAATCATATTTATATATGTCTCATAAGAGGCAGTTAAAACGAGACGGTTTTACCACTATCTGACGGTTTTACTGCAGACGTAACTGCCACACTTTTTTCGTCTCCTTTTTACATAACTCCCGCGCATTTAATTTACAAATAATTTAATTTCCCGGGCATGCAAGAGGCCACGTGTCGTCATGTACACGCGAAGTATGAGGAAAATTAATTATTGTAGTTTCAGACTTCATACGAAGTCTGAGGATTATTGTAGTTTCAGACTTCATACGAAGTCTGAGGAAAATCATTTAAGTCTTTAGACTAATTATTGTAGATTCAGACTACATACGAAGTCTGAAGAAAAATATTTATTACTCAGACTTCTTATGATGTCTGATAACATAGTATTTTTTGTTGGAATTGTGTCCAGTAATCTCGGTACTGTCTCTAGAAAGTAAGAGTATGTCAATGATCAGACATAAGTCATATAATACTGGGGGTCATGATGGCTTGCTAGAGTCCGCTCATGATCTATAAGTCTTGGACTTATTGCCTCTATTATATGATCCCATATGGGTCACACGCCTAAGCTAACAGGAAAATGTGTAGGAATGGCTTAGCAGAAGTACGGTAAAAGTGCCAGGCATTTACTGTACTTAGAGAGAATAAAAGGTTTTAGCCACTGTGTGTCGATCGATACACATGATGTGTCGATCGACACAGTGCGCGAATGGCCAAATGGCCCAAGAGGAACCGGACGAGTTTTATAAATAAAACTCGAGTCTGTTTTCTTCTTTAACCCTAGCCCCCTGCGATTTCCTCTCTCTCTCTGCGCCTCCTTCCCTACTGGTCTAGCAGCCGTTTTCTGTGATTGCGTGTGTGAGCCTTTGGAGGATTCATCTCTCGGTGTTTCTCTGATCTCTGACCTGTTCTATCTCCTTCCGCTGCAATTAACAGGTAAAAGGTGAGATCTAATCATTGTTTCTAATCAAGAAGAACCTAGATCTGCATGTTTAGGTTGATATGAATCTAAGAATTGAATCAGGATCAACTAAACAATCCTTCAGTGGTATCAGAGCTATTGGTTCTGGTTTTTCTTGTTTAGATTCAAGTTTAGGATTGTTTTCTTGTTTAAGAAGTGTTTTGAATCAACTACTGATAAGAGAAATCACTTAAGCAACAAGGAATTGAAACCTAAACACACTTGAAATCGCAAATCCAAGCTATATTGATTTGGAATGCGATTTTCATGAAGAAGTATCGGCTGTGATCGCATGGATCGATCGATACGATCGCATGGATCGGTCGATACAACCGCGAGAGATCGCATGGATCGATTAAACGATAGCATGGATTCCGCATATCTCGGCCAAGCCTGCTCAACGCGTGAACGCATCGATCGATGCTGAGAGCATCGACCGATGCGATTGATGAATCGATCGATACGGTTGATGAATCGATCGATGCGGTTGGTTCATCGATCGATACGGTTGGGTTTTAAGACTCGGTTTAAAATTTTGATTAAAATTATTCGTCCTGGTTTAATAAACAGATTTAATAATTTTATTAAGTCTGGTTAAACCGGGATAAGAAATCCAAAGTCGAAAAATTGGATTTTGTGCCTAAACCAGGATTTTCTAATTTGATTTGGTTGGACCAAATAAATTGAGAAAATCCGGTTTAGTAAATAACCGGTTGACAATTGTGGTCATCGTAGTAATTAAAATTTGGTTAGACCAATTTTAATGAACCAGACCGGTTATGTCATTTAATTGGACAATTGGGTCATGTCTTGGACATGGACCAATTCTTGGGCCTCGGGCCAAGAAGTTAAAACAATTGGGCCAATTATTTGAGTCTTTCTTCAGATTAATTTAAATTTTATTTTATAAAATTATAAAGTCGATTTTAAATTAAAGTTTCCGAAATTTTGAAATTAGAAAGTTTCTTAAAATAGAAGTTTCTAGATTTGCGGGTTTTGGATTTTAAAGAAATTTCTAAAGTTAGAAAGTTTCCGTTTTTAGAAAGTTTCCAATTTTAGAAAGTTTCCAAAAATAGTAGGTTTCCAATTTTAGAAAGTTTCCCGAAATAATAATCTTCTATTTTGGGAATGAATTTTTAAATAAACCTACGAACCTCAAATAATATCAAGCGTTGGATGTCTTGTCCATTCTATGTCAGCTGTCGAAGCCCATTCAATTGTATTCATGGCCTTACAGTGTGAGGGTGTCTGCTTTTGCGTTGGATAAGACGGTTTGTGATTCATAAATGTCATTGGGAGTCCCAGACATTAATGATTACATGACTGTATAGTCTGGTTTTCTTGACTAGGCCATCGGGAGTCCCGGGCCTTGAGACATCAGAGTGGATTGGGCCTCGGGCCCAGATTCACAACCAAGAGTTATATCACGGATATAATTAGCCGACATAGGGCTTACCGATATAAGCTGAGGTTTGGTGACGGCCAGTGGCCCACTTTAATCTTAGTTATATGTGGATCTTGGAATCATTATATTCTATTGAGGGTAACTTATGTTATTGAATATAATGCGTGATTAATCATATTAAATATAATATGAGATTAATCATATTGAACATAATAACTAATAACCTTTTTATCTTATATATTTCAGCTATGACTACTACAAGCACACAAAACACATTCTCAATCCGGTCTGTTCTCGAAAAGGAGAAGCTGACTGGAACGAACTTCCTGACGTGGTCAAGGAACTTGAGGCTGGTCCTCAAGCAGGAGAAGAAGGATTATGTCCTTCGTGATCCTCTCCCCGAGAGGCCTGCTAACAATGCCGCCAGGACTCTGCATAATGCTTGGGAAAAGCATTCGTCAGATGAAAATGATGTGTATTGCCTTATGTTGGCGACAATGACTGCTGAGCTGCAAATGCAGTTCGAGAGTGTGTTGTCACCAATTGAGATAATGGCAAGCCTGAAATCGCTTTTTCAGGAGCAAGCAAGGACTGAGAGGTTTCAAACTGTTAAGAACCTCTTAGACTGTAAGTTGGCTGCGAATGCGGCAGTGAGTCCTCATGTCTTGAAGATGATGGGTTATCTCGATCATCTTCAGAAACTCGACTGCCCAATCAGCCAAGAACTTGCCTGCGACATCATTCTGCAGTCATTACCTGCAAGCTATGATCAGTTCATTCTGAACTTTAACATGCATGGCTTGAGTAAGACATTGCCTGAGCTTCACGGAATGCTCAAGACTGCAGAGCCCAACTTGAGGAAAACCGCCAAGGACCCCAATGTGCTTATGGTGCAAAAGGGCAAGGGGTTTAAGAAATCCTCTGCTAAGGATAAGGGAAAGGCCAAGGCTGTCCAAGTCGCGGACAAGGACACGCCAAAGCCTAAGCCCAAGTCCAAGGCTGGGCCTACTGACATATGCAGGTTCTGTAAAGAACCAGGGCATTGGAGGAGAGAATGTAAGAAATTCCAAGAAGGTCTAAAGGAATTGAAGAAGAAGACTCTCGAGACTTCTTCGACAGGTATTTTTGTTATAGAAGTTAATACAACTACTTCTGATAATACCTCATGGGTTATGGATACTGGTTGTGGGGCTCATATTTGAACTAATATGCAGGCACTCAGCAACAGTAGAAGGCTGAAGCAAGGACAAGTGGAGCTACGAGTTGGGAATGGAGCGAAAGTTCCAGCACTAGCTGTAGGCACATACTTGTTGTCTTTACCTTCGGGATTGATTTTAGAACTCAATAATTGTTATTTTGTACCTGCTATAAGCAGGAATATTATTTCAATTTCTTTGTTGGATTTGGAAGGTTATGATTTTTCAGTTAAGAATAAATTATGTTCCTTCAATCGCAACAATTTGTTCTATGGTTCTGCCCCTCTTACGAATGGGCTTTACATACTCGATCAATCCGCGCCAGTTTATAACATTAATACCAAACGGTTCAAACCTAATGAGGAGAACCGAACGTTTCTATGGCATTGTCGTTTAGGGCACATCAGCGAGAAACGCATCAAGAGGCTCCATTCGAATGGACTTCTTGGCTCATTTGACTTTGAGTCATGTGAGAAATGCGAATCCTGCATGATGGGCAAAATGACACGGGCCCCCTTTAATAAACCTAACGAGAGGGCCAGTGACTTGTTGGGCCTGATATACACTGATGTGTGTGGCCCAATGTCCACTAATGCAAGAGGAAACTATCAGTACTTCATTACCTTCACTGATGATTTCAGTAGGTATGGATATGTTTATTTAATGAAACATAAGTCTGAATCTTTTGAGAAGTTCAGAGAATTCCAAAATGAAGTACATAACCAACTTGGCAAAAGCATTAAGGCTCTTCGGTCCGACCGAGGAGGAGAATACTTAAGCCAAGAATTCATTGATCATCTAAGAGAGTGTGGGATCGTGTCCCAACTCACTCCTCCCGGAACACCTCAATGGAATGGTGTGTCTGAGAGGAGAAATCGGACCTTATTGGATATGGTTCGATCTATGATGAGTCACACAGACCTTCCAATATCCCTTTGGGGATATGCTCTGCTAACAGCAGTGTTCACTCTAAATAGAGCGCCATCGAAAGCAGTAGCAAAGACACCATATGAATTATGGACTGGAGTGGCTCCAGTGCTGTCTTATCTAAGAATTTGGGGTTGTGAAGCCTATGTCAAGAGATTGATCTCAGATAAGCTTACACCAAAGTCTGATAAATGCTACTTCATTGGTTATCCGAAGGAAACCAAGGCTTATTACTTCTATCTACGTTCCGAGAACAAGATCTTTGTTGCCCGGGATTGTAACTTTCTTGAGAGAGAGTTTCTCTCTAAGAAAGACAGTGGGAGTAAGGTACTGCTTGAAGAAATTCAAGATGAACAGGATACTGCTCAACCTAATGAGGAAGAGCAGCAGGAGGACCTACAAGAAATTGTAGAGCCTGAACCTGTAGTACCTGAAGTTCGAAGATCCGGGAGGATCCGTCACGAACCCGAGAGATATCAAGGATTCCTCGTGACTGACTGTCATGATCTTCTGATCATTGATGGTGATGAACCATCGAACTTCAATCAAGCCATGATGGGCCCAGATTCCTCTAAGTGGCGCAAGGCCACTGATTCCGAAATGGACTCCATGACGGTCAACCAAGTGTTTTCGTTGGTTGACTTACCCGCTGGTGTAAAAGCCATCGAGTGCAAATGGATCTTCAAGAAGAAGATTGACGTGGATGGAAATGTCCAGATTTACAAAGCCAGGTTGGTGGCAAAAGGTTTCAGACAAGTTCACGGTGTGGATTACGATGAAACCTATTCACCAGTGGCTATGATGAAATCTATTCGGATTCTACTAGCAACTGCAGCTTTTCATGATTATGAAATTTGGCAGATGGACGTGAAAACCGCCTTCCTGAATGGTATTCTGGAAGAGGATGTGTATATGACGCAACCTGACGGTTACATAGATCCAAAGAATGCTGGGAAAGTATGCAAGCTTCATAAATCCATTTATGGATTGAAGCAAGCATCGAGGAGCTGGAATCTTCGTTTTGATGAAGCGATCAAGCAATTTGACTTCATCAGAAACGAAGAAGAACAATGCGTGTATAAGAAAACTAGTGGGAGCAAGATAGTATTTCTTATTCTGTATGTCGATGACATACTGCTTCTCGGAAACGACGTTCCAATGCTGAAGTCCGTAAAGGACTGGCTTGGAAGTTGTTTTTCCATGAAAGACATGGGTGAAGCCGCATACGTTCTTGGAATCAGGATCTACCGGGATAGATCTAGAAGGCTGATAGGCTTGTGTCAAGATTCATACATTGACAAAGTCCTACAAAGATTCAGCATGAAGGATTCCAAGAAGGGCTTCACGCCAATGGTACATGGCACAACGCTAAGCAAGAAGCAGAGCCCTACGACGGCTGCTGAGCTTGAGCGCATGAAGAATATTCCTTATGCATCTGCAATAGGATCTGTCATGTATGCCATGATCTGTACTCGTCCTGATGTTGCTTATGCATTGAGCATGACGAGTAGATACCAGTCAAATCCAGGTGAAAACCATTGGATTGCCGTAAAGAATATCTTGAAGTATCTAAGACATACTAAGGATAAGTTCTTGGTGTACGGCGGAAGTGATGTGCTTAAAGTCAGTGGATTCACGGACGCAAGTTTCCAGACAGACCAAGATGATTTCCGGTCACAGTCCGGTTATATCTTTTGTCTGAATGGCGGTGCAATAAGTTGGAGAAGCTCCAAGCAAGACACCGTTACTGATTCCACTACAGAAGCTGAATATATCGCCGCCTCAGAAGCTGCGAAGGAAGCTGTTTGGATACGAAAGTTCATTATTGAACTAGGTGTGATACCAGATGCGGCTGAGCCTCTGGCACTATTTTGTGACAACAATGGTGCTATAGCTCAGGCAAAGGAACCAAGATCACACCAGAAATCCAAGCATGTTCTAAGAAGATTTCACTTGATACGTGACATCATTAATAGAAAGGAAGTCAAGATCAGCCGAGTTCAGACAGATGATAACGTCGCTGATCCGTTGACAAAGCCACTCCCAAGGCCTAAGCTCGAGTTTCTGACTGAAGCTGTAGGCATTAGAGACATTGAGATGTAATCTAAATTTGAGTGGGAGTTTGAGGGCTTTATTTAGTTATTTGATATGTTCTTGTAAAACATTCTTATGTTTAATGAAATTATTATTTCAAGATTATTTTAACTGTGATGAAATAATCGTTCCAAAGTGATATAAACCATTTTATAGGTCATCGAAGTAAGTGACTTGATCTTGAGTCATCAAAGTCATTTAGCTTGATCATGAGACCCTATATTTGATAGATGGATTATATCATCCTGTCCCTAGTCGAAGGTTGTTGAAATTGGAACACCAACAACCGTGAGAGACTGGATTGATATGTGACTTATGACAAAGTCTCAGTGTGTCATAGATGCGCGGCATCAAAGTCAATACATAGGTGTATGTTGGGAACATACGACCGGACAAGACCCGATTATGAGAACTCTTCAGGATATTTATATCTGTGTCATAAGAGATTCTCACTACGACTATAGAGTATAGTCCTTAGACCTGAGTTCGCATGCATGTGACTGCACATGGACTGATGCACTTTGATCATTGTCTAACGCTATCGTTCTGCGATAGTTATAAGGACCTTGTTTGGGTACATTATGAAATGAGTAGTTTACAGTGATGGAATAAGACGGAATTTGTCCCTCCAATATAAATGGAGTGAATATCTCTAGGCCAATCGGAGATTTGAATACTGGAAAATGCATGGCCATGCTCAAACGGACTGTCCCGAGTCGTTTGGATTGTCAGTATCGAATCAGAGTCCGATGAACAAGATTAGGCTTTATAAGGATGACACCAATCTTGCCTTATGACTAATCGAGATATTGTGACAAAAGGATTATGAATACAGATATTCCAGTACAAGTGGGAGATTGTTGGAATTGTGTCCAGTAATCTCGGTACTGTCTCTAGAAAGTAAGAGTATGTCAATGATCAGACATAAGTCATATAATACTGGGGGTCATGATGGCTTGCTAGAGTCCGCTCATGATCTATAAGTCTTGGACTTATTGCCTCTATTATATGATCCCATATGGGTCACACGCCTAAGCTAACAGGAAAATGTGTAGGAATGGCTTAGCAGAAGTACGGTAAAAGTGCCAGGCATTTACTGTACTTAGAGAGAATAAAAGGTTTTAGCCACTGTGTGTCGATCGATACACATGATGTGTCGATCGACACAGTGCGCGAATGGCCAAATGGCCCAAGAGGAACTGGACGAGTTTTATAAATAAAACTCGAGTCTGTTTTCTTCTTTAACCCTAGCCCCCTGCGATTTCCTCTCTCTCTCTGCGCCTCCTTCCCTACTGGTCTAGCAGCCGTTTTCTGTGATCGCGTGTGTGAGCCTTTGGAGGATTCATCTCTCGGTGTTTCTCTGATCTCTGACCTGTTCTATCTCCTTCCGCTGCAATTAACAGGTAAAAGGTGAGATCTAATCATTGTTTCTAATCAAGAAGAACCTAGATCTGCATGTTTAGGTTGATATGAATCTAAGAATTGAATCAGGATCAACTGAACAATCCTTCATTTTTTAGCTTCAAAAGAGGATAATTCGCATATTTGAATTGGATGATGAATGAAATTTGTCTTATAATACATAAAATTGTACTTGGATACGTAAGACTTATATTACAAGAAACCAAATGCCCTCAAGATAATCGGGACGATAATAACAGCACCAGCAACCATCAGATACTCATACTTGGCGCCACGCACTGTCTGGCTAGATGGTTTCTCAGTCAAGAGCTCCTTTAGTTGAGCTATCTCTGCCTGCGCTTTCTTGATCTCATCGTGCAAGTTGGTAACACAGTCAATTTCAGCATAACAAAGGAAGATGTAATCAACTTGTTCGCCATTTTGGTCCACACGCAGCTTTAAATCGTGAAACTCCTCCATCATAGCCTCATCCCACCACTTCATTATATGGTAGCCACCATCCTATACAGCCACATTTTAAATATGCAATCATCTTCGAAATCCGAATATAAGCTCGAATAAGTCAAAACAAAATAAAAAGGCTACAAAACAGAAGAGAAAGGCATGCAAAAAAGAAGAGAAAGGCAATTACATCCCAGTTACGACATCCAAATAACCTTCTTCCCGGATTATCGGCAGTAGTGGATGTTCGCATGACAGGGTCCAGACCGCAGAAACATTTCTTGAGGAATCCATTGCATGAACCGGATCGTTGTCGAAATGTGGAAGTTGAGAATGAACTACTACTACTTGAGGTTGGAACCTGACTGAATCGTCCCATCCTGTGTACCATAAAACAATTGTAAAAAGCCAGACTTCTAAAACAGTCTGAACAAAAACAAATCCAATTTCAGACTTCTAATACAGTCTAACTGAAGCATAGAACCTAGGGGCCCTAGAACCTATATATTTTCGTTCAAATCTAGACAAAATACATATGAAAAAGAGGATGATTGGGACTCAAAACCGTATGGATCTAAAACGAGAAATATATTAAAAAAAACAATTTTTTGTTCAGATCTAGACGAAAGACATGTGAAAAAGGGGACCATTCGGTCTCAAAACCGTATGGATCCCATGGATCTAAAACGAGAAATATATAAAAATCCATCTATTTTTATTGGGGGACAGATCTAGACAAAGTACAAAGTACATATGAAAAAGGGGATGACTCGAACTCAAAACCGTACGGATCTAATACGAGAAATATATAAAAACCAAATTTTTGTTTAGATCTAGACAAATATAAAAGAAAAAATGACTTCTCTCGTATAGATCTCAAACATTTACAGAACGAAGATCTTAGAATATGATGGCGGCGGTGTATGGACTGGTCATGAGAGACGAAAAAGGAGAGATAATTACAAGAATGAAGAAGATGACGACGGCGGTGGCGGTGGCGGTGGCGGCTGAGGGTTCTCGGAGAGTTATTAGAGGGTATTTAGAGAGTATTTAGAGAGGGAGTGTGTTTCCGTTTTAGAGAGAGAAGTTTGATAATGACTTTTACGAACTAATGTCGGTAACTTCCGTTTATATATGGGGTAAATTCCCAAGTAGGGTTTAGTATTTGGTCGAGTTTAGTCAGACTTCCTCGGTAGTCTGAAAAATCATGTATGTAAATCAGATTAACATGGAAGTCTGATATACCCTAAATATACCCTAAATCTACTAATTACTATTTAAACACCATCATATATATAGAAAACTTATAAAAAACATCAAACTCGTTTAATATACTCACAACCTAACCAGTAGATGCAAATGTAACAATATGGATGAAAATTCACAAACCCTCAGTCTAACCCTACAGATGAAAATATGATATCCAACTTCATATGTTAAGCATAGATCAAGCTACATGGTGTTTTTAAATAACTATACCTTAAATGGTTAAAATTGAATAAAGTTTATGTAATTTTAATTTACATATGTCCAAAAGTCTCATGTTTAATTTATGTATCCGAAATTTTCCTCAAAATATTTTTTTAATAATTTTATAATTTAAATTTTCAACTTAATTATCTCTCAGACACATACGAGAAATCTGAGAGATAATTAAGTTGAAAATTTAAATTATAAAATTATTAAAAAATATTTTGAGGAAAATTTCGGATACATAAATTAAACATGGGACTTTTGGACATATGTAAATTAAAATTACATAAACTTTATTCAATTTTAACCATTTAAGGTATAATTAGTTTAAAGTATTTACGAAACCCCAAAATTCAGACTTCTATAGAAGTCTGACAAACCCTAAATATAGTATTTATCACATAACATTGAAAAATATTTAAACAAAACACCTAGGACACATCAAATTCGTTAATTATATCACCATTATAACATACATGTGCAAATATAATTTTTCAAAGGTGAATTTTCTAATACAATGAATCAAACTAACCCTAAGGTCATATATAAGTTATATGTAAATGTTCCATTATGTTCCATTACAAAGTATTTTCTAAGGCATACTTAACTAACAATGTTTAATATGACTCAATTTTATCAAATTTTAATTTTTATACTACTAAATTGTTTATATATAATTTATGTATATAAAAGTTTTGACAAAATATTTTTTAATAATTTTAAAATTTAAATTTAGTAATTAATTATGTGTCAGACTTCTATTAGAGTCTGACGTCTCAGACATCCATAGAAGTATGAAATAGTCAAAGGTTATAATGGTAATTGCGTTTGACATTTTTTTGATTGGTCGTAAGGACAATGCGGTAATTTCACAAGGCCGAAAGGGCAATTCTGCATTTGATTCAATTTCGAGGGTACACTTTTATTTAAAATCAATTTTGGGGCCATTTTTAGCAATTTCCCCCAAAATTTTATCCTCAATATTTTTAGGGTTTTCGCTAAAATATTTTTTTCCTCTCTATCTTCCTTCTCTCTTCTCTCTCTTCTCTCATTTTTTTCTCATGTTTATATACCGATCTCCATTGCATTCCTCCGTCTTTGGATCATAATCTCTTTTGGCCCTTAAGGCCAAAAATTATTCTATCATGGTCCTCTTTAATCTGTGTAGCTCCCCTTTATATGAAAATCTGAAATTGCACCTAATGAATCTCTATTTTTTTTTAAACTGACAAAAATTGTACAACTGGTATATAATTGGTACGACTCGTAGAACTGGTATAACTAGGACAACTCGGATAACTGGTACAACTAATATGACTGGACTATTCATATAATTGGTACAACTGGTACGACTTATGTGGTCTAATGTTGTTTATTATTTTTTTAGAGAATAATGAATAATATTTGTGGCATAGTCATACATTTTGATTATGGAGGATATTATTCATATGAGAGAGACATAGTACGATGAAACCAGAAAAATCGTCATATTTCCAGTTTTGTGATGGAGGAACTTTGGAAGATGTCACTCATTCTACTTGGGATGTTCTTGAGAAAATACAAACTCAGTGTGTCTTATCTCCGGCTTATAAGAAAAAGAAATAAGAAACCAAATAACTAAATTCCCATCAGTGGGAGAATATCGAAGAAAGAAAAAGAATACATTACCATTTAAGCGATTTTTTATGGTGAAAATTTAAAAGTTGATTGTGTAATTTGTTTGTGGAGTGGATATTATTTGTGTTTGTGTAAGATTTTTTAAGACTGAAGTTTGAATGCATGGTGTTCTTTTAGGTATGAATGATACAACTGATTCAACTATTTGATGGTACAAACATGTAAAACTTTATTTTTGGGTAAATACAATCCCGATGTTAGTTTTAAAACGTCATTAAAACATTTGTAAATTTATTTCCACATTTGTATTAAGTAAGCACATTCAAATTTTGAGTATTTTTTGCATGAGCATCACATTTGTACATAATCTACCTTATACTTTTAAGCTTAGTATTTAAATCCTAATAACACTTATACGAAAAATAATTAACAAGTTATTTTTCACATGTTATGATATGAAAATATTATAAATTTAGTTTATTTACTTAAATTCATAAATATAACTAGAAAAATTTAATATAGAGTATAGAATTACTAATTACAAATTAAAACGACGAAAGTACAACTCTTTGTTAAAAAACTTAATTTGGTACAACTAGAAATCTGGTACAATTCTTATTAAAAAATATTTTTTTTTAATCTAACGACGGTGCACATTTTTCATTTTTTCACGCTTTTCTTGTTTTTAATGCCACTAATTCTAATTTACATTTGTACCAGTTGTATAAAAAATTTTAGCTCTACCAAAGAATCATTCTAGTTGTATTAGTTGCACCTAAAACCAAATATAACCAAAATAAGTTTGAACTACATAAAAATAAATGTGAAGAATCCAATAAAAAATTCATAAGATTTAAATAAAAATATATATATTTAAATCTACAAAATTTGCCAAGAAAGACAAATGCTTCTTCCATCTACAACTATTTTTCTTTTTTTCTTCTTTCTTCTAAGATTATGCACCAAATAGAACCTCTACTCATGATATGATGTAAATAAAGGCACATACGATGGTTACCGACATGAAACAATATGGGTCCAAAAGGGAGCTAATACAATTTGAATGGTAACTCCACGTCATAGGCATCGGTGGCTGGATCAGAATAAACATGCATCCAGTTGCCACTACCAATCTTCCCATCGTACTTAAACCCTCTAATCACTCTCACTTCAACCCCATAATACATACTTCTCTCCATAGCGAGATTCCCACCTTCTAGCTTCTGATACTCAGTTTGCCTACCAAGCTTGTCTTGCCCACCATGTCCTGTATAGATAATCACATCTCCTTGATCATCATCATCATCCTCATTGTTAAGCTGATGAAGAAATCTTCAAATATGCAGTGGTGCCAAAAGCAATTACTTGCCAAGGAAGAAGAAACAGAGTCGGGCTCAGACAAAGTAAAGGAAAGGCCCAGTTTGAGTGACAAAGAAAACAAGCCCATCGATGTAACTTTATCAACAGCTCAGAATAAAACCAAGCCAACCGTTCAGATTGTCTCTGCAGCAACTAGGGATGTTAATATGGGTTTTTGTTAAATGGATTTTTAATGGGTATGTGTTAAATTAAATGGGTTACCCCATTTAAACCCATTTACTAATATGGTTTTCATGTTAAATAAATGGGTATCCTATTAACCCATTTATATTTTACTACACTATCAAATAATTAATATTTAAATTAATATGACATAAGACAAATAGTGTTATTAGTTTCTTTAACTAAAAAATACAAATAATAGGACATAAAGTTAATTTTACGGGAAAATTCGGAATCTATTTCTGATGAAAAAATACGGACATTTTTGGCGGGAAAATGGAAAACGCGGAATCGTATTTTTGGTGCAAAAATGCGGAATTGTATTTTTTTGCGAGAAAACACGGAATCGAATTTTTGGCGGGAAAACGCGTTTTGGCGGGAAAATGCGGAATCACGTTTTTGGCGGAAAACGAGATTCCACGTTTTTGGCTGAAAACCTAATTCCGCGTTTTTTTGGCGGGAAAACCCAATTCCACATTTTTGGCGGGAAAACCCAATTCCGCGTTTTTGGCGGGAAAACCCAATTATGCGTTTTTGGCGGGAAAATCCAATTTCGCGTTTTTGGCGGAAAAATCCAATTCCGCGTTTTTGGCGGGAAAACCTAATTTCGAGTTTTTGGCGGGGAAACCCAATTCCGTGTTTTTGGCGGGAAAACCCAATTCCTCGTTTTTGGCGGGAAAACCCAATTTCGTGTTTTTGGCGAGAAATTGCAATTCCGGGTTTTTGGCGAAAAAACCCAATTCTGCGTTTTTGGCGGGAAAACCCAATTTCGTGTTTTTGGCGGGGAAACCCAATTTCGCGTTTTTAGCGGGAAAATGCAATTCCGCGTTTTTGGTGAAAAAATCCAATTCCGTGTTTTTGGCGGGAAAACTCAATTCCGTGTTTTTGGCGAAAAATATTAGAATCACATTTTTGGCGAAAAAATTTGAATTGCATTTTTTCTAAAATACATTTTTCTGAATATTATTAAATTTACTTATTCATAAAATGTAGTTAATTACACAAAATAAAAAATTAGATGTTAATTGTTCATGTTAATATATTAATATTAAAATAAAATTCTTATAACTTAAATGGGTTAAATGGGTTTCGATGGATAAGTGTAAAATTAATGGGTCTAAATGGGTAAACCCTATTAGACCTTTAAACTAAATGGATCTTAAAGGGTTTAGGATCTAAATGGGTTTGGGTTTAAATGGGGTGGGTCTAAATGGGATGAATTTACCCATATTAACATCCCTAGCTTGCAACCGACACTAAAGACATGGTGCTTAATAAAAAGCAGAATGCAGAGTCGTACAATGTCCTTGTTGTCTTTCCTATCCACAACCGTTTTGCCTCATTGAACGTTCGCTAAATGAGGACCATTTCTTTTTGGTTCATTTAGTGTTTTGAAAAGTTTCATATAAATAGCTCTCTATAAAATCCTTTAGGATTAAGATGATGAAATGAAACAGTAATATTCAACTTCTTCTTCTTCATTTTCTTTTCCTTTCACTTATAACCCAACTTGAACTCCAGGAATCGAACACGCGTTGCGTTTGTCATGATTCAACCACAATAAACGTTCTTTCATCATCGAAGCAACAAAATTCTGTGAAAGATTGTTGAACTCCGGTACAGGTTAGGTTTGAGGTGAGGATAAGCGGAGCTAGTTTCGACAGGGATGTTGAAATTGAACATGGAGGAGGGTGGAATCGGAGATTGTGGTCGGAATCAGTGGCTGTCTTGGGCTTTGGGATCAGTGTTAAAGAGAGAAGATAAAAAACTTCCACCAAAGCCATAAATCATATATACCAATCCAATGCGTACTGTCGAGGAAAACACAATATAAAGAAGATGAGACTTCCATCATTAGAGAGAAGGAGAAAACTCATGATCCAGTGATCTCGCAAAAGTTATAGAATTCCATCACGAAAGAGAAAGAACCAAAGTTGAGAGGAACAGATTCATCCCTAATACATGGAGAATGGCAAAGGCTTTTCATACCAAATCCAAATTCTTGCTCGAGTCGAATGCCAACGAAGATAAGGCTCTCAACATGTTGGCAAGGACGTGAAAGACCCCCGCATGTAGCCATATACAAGTGAACAAGCGCCACACCTGGTGCTTATGAACCACCATTGATACATCTAAAGCCCCCATCTTCTCCAATCTGGTATGAAAGAAGAGAACAAATAATTAGTAACACTTTTAACATCAAAACCCAATCAAATAGTTCGAACCCTTTCATAAAAAGCGAATCTTTTTTTATCAATGATTTAAAAAGTTAAAATTTTAAAGGTTACCCACGTACAAGTGAACAAGCGCCACACCTGGTGCTTATGAACCACCATTGATACATCTAAAGCCCCCATCTTCTCCAATCTGGTATGAAAGAAGAGAACAAATAATTAGTAACACTTTTAACATCAAAACCCAATCAAATAGTTCGAACCCTTTCATAAAAAGCGAATCTTTTTTTTATCAATGATCAAAACCATAAATGACCCTATTTGTCGAACCAAAATCTCAAATGATCATGTTATAAAACTTATTTCGTTTTTATTTATTTTAATCTGAAAATGTGACAATTACCAAAAGCCCAAGAAAATCTCACAAAATTACGGCCTATACCCGGGGGCGTAAACCAACCTCTATCGGATATAACTTGCGAATCGGATCTAACACGAAATTATAACTTGTCCTTCCCCAATATGTAGATAATTTTTCAAATTCTGTAACGTTATTTCTTTCGTTCTTCGTGAAACTAAATAGAACTACTCGAGTTGTACTCGATTTCGAATTTTCACGGAAAATTTTGGAGACAAGGAATTCGAAGAGACGATCTTTTATATTAAGAAAAACTGAGAACTACAGATATATTCCGATTAAGAAATAAAGTAGCAAACGTTCCAATTACAAGCAAGGCACAAAAGGTCACCAATACATGTTGAAGAATTTCACCATCCGTTTGTAGTGGAAGCAGTCTGGGCAGGAGGTTTGCAGATTGCATAGGTGGCAAGAGTTAGGGGGCTTCATGTTCCTCATTGATTCGATGTACAACCGTTTCTTCACAACATTGATGCCATGCAGTGACACCCTCAAGCTCTCCCAAACGTCATCACCATTTTTCATATCATCCCGCCAGTCGATCAAAGCGATGAACGCTTCACCTTCTAGGGTATCGCCGTGAAGGAGGCGGAGCACACCGTAGAGGTTATCAGCCTTCTTATGATTGCTGTCCGCCCCAATCTCTAAATATGCCAAGCCGTTAACGGGGTCGTCCTCAACGAAATAAGCAATAATATCTGGAATGAAATGAGCGGCCAAGTTCTCGTTATCTATGCACATGTCCAACATCTCCATGTGTGCAAGCGCAAGGAGAGGCTTCTTGACTAGCGGTGAGAGGCATAGAGTCTTGTAGACTCTAGGATTTTTGGAGGCTGCTTTCATTTTGATGCATGTTGAGACAGTGTTAGTGTAATCGGCGGGGAAAGTTTCGCCGAGTTTCCGACGATCATGGCTAGGATTTCAATCGGGAGTTGTTGTAGACTTACAATAGACCTCATGTTGTCCATGCTGTGGTACTTTCCTCTGTTTTTGCGGTACTTTCCTCTTCTTCTTTTTTAACTCTCTGTGTTTTCTATTGTTTTTTTAATGCTTGAATCGAGGATTTAAAGGAATTAAAATTTAAGGTTTTGTCAAGTGGTGTCGATTCGGCTGTAAGAGGTGTAATGATTAGGTGAAGTGGCATGGGGGGGTTATTTTTTTGGTTCGGAGATGGCAACAGATTCAAGGATCGACGACGACTATGTCATCTGCATTTAAAGTTGGTAATTTGACAAGATTTCAAAACAGAAATGTCGCATCGGTTACATGTGAGACAAATACGGAGAACTAGAAAATAAAATCATTAGAAATGAACCAGACGAGAAGAAAGAGACAATGTGACATATTTCATTTTGGCGTCAAAAATTAACACACAATATTACCCAAGATAGTAGGTTTACAGAAGTTGCAAATAGTTCTACTTTAGCTGTTTTCAACTTATTTAGTATTACCTAATCTAAAAGTGTGTGTTTTGTAGTTTTACATTTGATATAAATCGATTAACATGTAATTATGATTGTTTTTACATTTATTTGTTTAAAATCAAAATTTCTGTAATTTTTCTTACTTATTTGGTTATTAGTTACAAAGTGATCTTAAAAGTATAAGAACTATATTGTGTAGTTTTGTTTAATTAGAAGTACATTAAGTTGATTAACATATAATTCGATTAACCTGTAATTCTAATCATTTTCTTCAGCAAAGAAATTCTAATCGTTTTATGCATTAATATGTTGATTAATTTAAATTTTGTTAAAATGATACTTGTTAATATGAATTTACAAATTTCATAATTCTCTTAGTAATGCTAGTATTACTAGTATTACCAACATCAACATATATGACACATAGTTATAAAAGCTATACCATTTTACCCGAAATAAATCGTACATATTATACATGTCTTACAAATTAGAGACAAAGATTTACAAAAAAAGGTGAAGATACAATTAAAATCTATAACAACTTCCAAATAGCAACCATTGAAGTCCTTATCTTGGCCGTCTTTTGTTTCACGTCCTTGGACGCGTTGTTGCTGATTCTATCCTGCAGAAACAATAAAAAAAAAACTCAATCAATAACACAAGTTGTGCACTATATTCTAATCAATAAATCATGATTTTCAGCAATTCCAGTTTTACTAGTTATACAATATTTAACAATAATACTATTTTTACATAGTTCTCCTATCACATGAACATGAAATCAACTCAAAATGGATCGGTTTCGAGTTTTAATTTACTTACAATGCACTACGATTCAACCACTGAAATGCAGACCCAATGCATTTGTAACCAATTTAGAGTCCTAATAGATCCAAAACAATGCTAAAACACGAACAACAATGCATATGAATTTAATCAAATCCAATGAGACCTCAATTGGCAAACTTAACGCAGAACGGATCAAGATTCTGTCGGCGGCGATGGAGAATGACGTGGTTGACGGAGGTGGCGGCGGCGAAGTGGTTGACGACGGCGGCGAAGCTCCCCGAACCAGCTCGCGAGGTGTGTCGTTTTCAAAAATTAATTTTGTTTTCTAAAATCAGGGAAGCAGGGGAAATTTGGTCTTTCAACATTTCATTAAACCACGAGGGTATGTGAGATTAGAAGGGGGGTATCCATGATTTTGGTTTTAGAAATAGGTTCATTTGAGATGATTACCCGCCATAACGATAGCTGACACAAGCCATGGAAACCAAACCTTGAAAGGCCGAAACTCCACGAAAGAAGTGCGTTGCCTCCGCTGACGAGTCGTCAGGGAAGTTGTACGGATATATTATTTGTCGGTGCATCTACCACCTTGATCTCTAGACCTTCCCGCCGACCGCTCGAGAGCCAAAATCTCTTCTTATTCCTCTGAATCACGAGG
This sequence comes from Orychophragmus violaceus, assembly GCA_030180135.1. Taxonomy (NCBI): domain Eukaryota; kingdom Viridiplantae; phylum Streptophyta; class Magnoliopsida; order Brassicales; family Brassicaceae; genus Orychophragmus; species Orychophragmus violaceus. The sequence continues at coordinate 68,396,818 of CM058239.1, forward strand.
GTCAAAATCTCAAATAACCTTCTATCCGAAAATTAAATCTGAAATGACCTTTGTTATAAACTTAATTTCTTTTAACATTTTTTAATTCAAAAATAAGGTAAATTACCCTAAGCCCAAACCTGTTTTTGATAATTACACACTATACCTGAGTTTTATCCACCCACCCATCCCCATCGGGTCTAACCCAAAAAACTGAACCCATTTTTCTTACACTGAACCAGTTTGTTTTTAAACTTAACTAATTTTACCTAAATGAAATGAGCAATCTATAATTACTCGAAATCCAGGCTCTACCTCCTCTTTTTATTCATCTCTCTTCGTAAAACTAGGGAATTATCGAGGTGTAATTTGTGAATTCGAGCTAAGGTTCATTTTTGAATTTTTGGGTAATACTGGTACAACTAGGTAAAACTAATTAGATTTACTCTTTAAGAAATAATGTTAGAACTAGGTAAAACTAGTCGGATTCTTTATGTAATACTTGCATAATTTGGTAAAACTCTTTAAGAAATGGTGGTATCTTTGTCTTATGGTGGTTCTTTGGATTTGTTTGTTAAAACTTTGTTGTTGTTTTGTTTTTGAAGATATCCACGAGGGGTTACATCAACGAGGTTTTAAAAACTCTAAAGAGTTCGAAGCTCACTAAGAGGGAGAGGAATTGGTTTGAGAACCAACCTCAGTTCATACACTTTTTTCACAGGGACATCAATCACAAGGTTCAAGGCTGGAAACACATCTTTCACTAAATTAGTAATCTGGTAAAGACGATGGGAGACCATCATAAGGTGATTGGGGATACGGTAGATGGGTTGGAGAAAAGGTGGTTGCCACTAGAAGCGTATGTAAAGGATCAAAGAGGATAATACATTTATGTTGTTGTTTGGACCGTTGAAACTGTATTGAAACTATGTTGCTTTGGTTTTTGAACTCGTACTAATGTTTGATTGGATTTTCTGAATTGGTCCTAGTATCTCAATACTAGGCAATCAAATGTTGGTTTGTTGTGTGTTTGCAACTGTGTTGTCTTTGAATTTGATTCCATGCATAGTACTAGTATTACTAGGTAAACTATGTTGTCCATGTACAAATATTAATCATTTATACTAGTAATTCTAGTATGGATCCATAATCAAGGTGTGAGTGATGAAAATGAGAGGAAATTATCGACGAAAATGAGAGAAGGAAGAGAGAGATAGAGGAAAAGGTCGGATGAGAATGAAGAGAGATAGATAGAGAGAGAGAGAGAGAGAGAGAGAGAGAGAGAGAGAGAGAGAGAGAGAGAGAGAGAGAGAGAGAGAGAGAGAGAGAGAGAGAGAGAGAGAGAGAGAGAGAGAGAGAGACTGATTTGATCTTAAAAGTTGAAAATCAATGAATTTTTCATTTTTGGCGCCTAAAACTTTTATTTTTTAGTTTTCCGCCAAAAATTTTCACTTAGTTTTACCTAAGATAGTAGTTGTACCAAGTTTTCATATAGTTCTACTTTCGGTGTTTTCCAATTTAATTAGTATTACCTAAACTAAAACTTTATTTTTCTAGTTTTACAGTTTATTTTAGTGTTTCATCATGTAATTATGATTGTCCTATGCAATAATAAATTTGAAATGTAGATTTTTTTTTTGTAAATTTCCCTTCCTAAGTTGGTTTGTCAATTAGAAAGTGTTTTTAAAAGTGTAATGAATGTATTGTCTAAATTATTTCATAATAACCCAAATTTGCTAAAATTTGATTATATCCTAGTTATGTAGTTGTGACAACACAATATGCTTTGATTTGGTGATTAGGTTTGGTTTTGTAAAAATTATACCTTATTTCGTTTCAAAGTCAACTAATAGCAGTAGTATCAATTTTACTAGTCGTTCGTTAGTAATGTGCATTTATACTAGTATTATCTAGTAATCACGAAAGCAATATATAGTATTGCATAACAGAAAACCATCTTGACTTAGTTGTTTTACAAAACAAAAGCTTAAAAACCAATAAAAACTAGTAGTTTTCACCAAATAACAACCATAGTAGTTTTCTTGGCCGCCTTTTATTTTGTGTCCTTCAACGACGCTTTTCTCCGCCGGATGGAAACCTTAGTACTCTCTTTCGACCCTTCTTTATGACGTGATTCAGAGGTATGCTATGCTTCTCTTTGATGTAATCCGGGACATTCCATGCAGACATATCTGGCACTACATAAATTGACTTGTAATACGCCAATGTCCACAACTCCGTCTAATATTTTTGGAACACAACACATGTAGTTCTTTTGGATATCACGACCACGAAAACCACCTCTATCACCATTTTTTAAAAATACAATGAAAGCGGATAGTGCGTTGACACAAGGATATTTTTGAATATCGTAAAACCTGCAACTACAACTTTTCAATACCAAGTTCACCAAATAAAGCAAATTGTGTTGCAATTTAACCTTACTTTCATCTAACACAAGCTTCTTATATATCCTAGCTTCTACCATCGTCAAAGTTATCTCCTCCCCTGTTGTCTTCAACATTAAATTATAAATGCGAATATGCAGCCATGCTTAAAAAATATGGGGTCATTCTAAGCAGGGATTATCAAACTGTATGTACCTCGACTCAATCCCCATATCTGTTTTTAATTTTCACCACTAGCTAGCGTCAAGGCTCACGTCATCACATGTTTTGAAGTTGAGTCAACACGAATTACTTATGGCAAGGGATAAGTTTCGTGAAGCACCTCTATCAGGCATTCCTGATATAAGTCAGCGTATGAGATGCTTGAAGAAAACTTTAAGCAAGTGTATGCTCTTACTTTCAATATCAAGGGCACTGTAAGAAGTTGCTCTAAGACTATCACTCTTCTAAGGCCATTTACTTGGTTGATGAGTAAGAATGAAGATATTAGGATCACTACAAGAATATTGCTCGATAGCCACCGATTTATCCGTGGCTATCGCTTTAATTTATGGCTATTTCGGCCATAGCCACAGATAGCAACGAATAAAATTTGTGGTTATAAGCTCGTGGATATCGGCCAAACGTGGCAAGTAACCGTGGCTACAAAAACCACAAATCTAATTGTGGATATAGCTACAAAATATGCACGACATATTTCGTGGCCTTAGCTACGAATTTCCACAGAATATGTCGTGGCAATATTAGCCATCAATAACCACGAATATAATTGTGGCTATATCTAGGAAATAGGCACGCTAAATTTGGTGGCCTTAGCTACGAATTTCCATAGAAAATATTGTGGTTATTTGATATATCATGGTTTTCTAGGTTTTCAACCATGATATAGTTTTATATATTGAGTCTTTAACCTGGTTTTTCGAGTCTATTGAGGCTTCTACAGGTAGGCTTGCGTTTGGAGCAAAGAGTGGGATTATAGGACGTTTCTGGCGATCTGTGCAACGAGCTGAAGTTGGAGTCTCGACCACGACTCGATGTCGACCGACACTCACTTTGGTGTCGGTCGACACTGAGCGCGACAGAAGACTTATGCGCTGGTTGAAGACATCTTTTGAAGAATTGCAAATTTGCCCAGAAGTTTTCCCTAATTCTAATCTAGCCCCAAAACGTGTTTAGCAGTTTTTAATTAGGTTTTTGAGACTCAATATCATTATCTTGTTCTTTACTTTGTTCTTGCTTTGGAGATTGAGAGATTTGGTGCCAAGGGGCTGTTCTTGCTACTTGTAACCTTTGAGAGAAGGATTTCAAACCCCTTTCTATCTATCTATTCAGTCTTTGGTTTTCTATTCAATGATGTGTTGTTTATCCGATAATTTGTCTGAGTAGTAACCTAGTTAGATTTAGGAATTCTCATAGGGTTTTTATGCATGTTTAGATAACTCATTGATTAGGATTCTAAATCTATTCGTTCATCACCTAAGTTGCACTTAACACTGAATTGTGGACTGATCAACTAGGATTTAGATCTGAGATAATTAACTTAGCACGAGAGTGTAAGTTATAATCTACATTAGCTTAGTGTGAGCAATTTGACTAAATACAAAGAGATTTGGATTAGGAGAATTGTGAACCGAAGAACCTGTTTCTAATGCTTGTCTAGAACTCTAGGATTACAAAGAGATTTGGATCGCTAGGTTGCTAGACATAGAAATAATCTCAGCGAGAGTTGGATTGTTTATCATTGTGTTTCTAGTTCTTGAATTTGTGCTTAATCTGAATCCGGTTAGTTAAGTATTTGACATTGTATAATTCCCGAGAACTTCCTAAGTCTGACGCCTTTCTCCCATTGAAAACACACTTGAATTTACTTGCATTCGTTTACTGCTTTCTCTTGGTTGGCTTAGCTTAACTTAAAGACATATAGTCTATCGTGTGAAACTTGAGTCCTTGTGGATACGATACCATGAATACTACATTCGCATAACTGTGCACTTGCAGTAGAATAGGGAATAAACTTTGACCTATCAAGTTTTTGGCGCCGTTGCCGGGGATTCATTTGAGTTCGCCGATATATTTTGCTGTAGAATTTAGTCTAAGTCGTTTTTATTTTCTAGTTACTGATATTTTTCTCGGTCTTGCTTGTTTTGTTGATGCAGGAATCGACAGAAGCATTTAGTGTCGACTGACACCCTTCCAGTGTCGCCCGACATTGAACTCGAGACCAGTTTTTGAGTTCAGTTTATGACAAACTATCACACCCGAAGCAACCCGAACGAAGAACTTGTGAACCTCAGACTTGAGGAGCTTGCTAGACTTGAGAGAACGAACAGAAAGGCTCAGAGAACTTCAAGAATGGTGAATAACCGTTTGATTTTGATACCAGATGCTGAAGGAGTTCTGAGAGACCAGCAGAACAATCCCTACAATGCTCAGGGGCAAAGGATTGATGCCCAAGGGAATGTGATCCCTGAACCTGAGCAGCCTCAAGGTGAGAGGTAGGTGGCTAATCCTGGAGCTAATCCGCAACCTAATCCTCCACAGGAAAGGACTCTTGCTGATTACAATAGGCCTGACGAGTTCTACGCCAAAAGGTTAGCTATTGTGCCTCCTCCTTTTGAGACGAACGAGTTCGAGATTAAGACTGCTTACTATGCATTGGTGAGGCAGCATCCTTTCCATGGCCTTCCTCCTGAGAAGCCAATGGACCACATTGAGGATTTTGAAGCCTTTGTCACTGGGATGAAGCACAATGGAGTTGGTTATGGCTTTCTGCATCTCAAGCTTTTCCCATATTCTCTCGCTGGAGAGGCTGCAGCTTGGCTTAAGCAACTTCCACCTGGGAAGTTAACCACTTGGGATGCAGTGAAGAGAGAGTTCTTGAGGCATTTATATGATAATGCTCGCTCCGATCAGCTCAGACAGGACCTTCTGACATTCACTCAGGGACCTACATAGCCTCTTAAGACTGCTTGGGTGAGGTTTAATATGTACCAACGAGATTGTCCTCATCATGGATTCTCTAAAGTTCAGCTGCTGGGTATCTTATTCAGAGGTATGGATCTTTGGTACCAGTCTGCGTTGGATGCTGCTAGCAATGGCAACTTCAACACAAAGACTCCTGAGCAGACAAGGGTATTGATTGAGAACTTTGTGAGCAACAACAGCACTAAGAATGCTGACAGGAAGAGGAAAGAGTCTGGTGTAAAAGTTTATAACTTCCAGATTGCTGAGATGAAGAATAAGCTGGATATTGTTCATAGCTTGCTGGTTGGGAAGAAAGCTGTCCACTTTGCTCAAGAGGTTGAAGAGATTGAACCTGAAGATGGCTGCCAAGAAGAGGATGTGAACTACATTGGTGGGTCTGGATTTCAAGGAAACAGGTTTGGAAATAAGCAAGATAAAAAGTTCTATAATGCTAACACTGGTTATGGCCAGAAGAGTGCTTTCACAAGAAATCAAAACTCTTCTGGATATGGTCAGAGTGCTGGTTTCCAGAAACCTTTCCAGCAGAACAACTCCTATCGGAGGACCTATGGATCATTTTCTTATCAGACTCCTCCTGTTGCTAATGCTCATGAGAGCAAGCTGCAAGCTATGATGGAGTAGATACTTGAGGGGCAGACCAAGACAACTGTGGACTTCAATAAGAAGATGGATGCCATCTACACTGATCTGAATGGGAAGTTTGATTCTTTGAGCACACATATGAAGCATCTAGATACACAAGTAAACTAGATTTCAAGCTCAGTCAAGGGAAAGAGTGTTCAAAACACACACATCAATGCTTGGACAGTTCAGATTGAGGATGGGCTGGATCAAGGAGAAGGATTTGAGATTAAGACTGCAGAAATTGTGGAAAACAGCCAAAAATCCGAAGCTACAGTCTCCATGTCGACCGACACTAACTCTGATGTCGGCCGACACTCGACTTCAACAGCAATTTCGAGCCCTCATGACGAACTAAAGTCGACCAAGCCCGATTTGATGGTCGATATTGCTGAAAAACTGACGAAGGATTCAGAAGGCAAACCGAGTGTCGACCGATACCACTTCAATGTTGATCGACACTACGGTCATTCGGGCAATGTTTCACCGATGCTTCATGTTGCTACGAAGTCTGAGCAGGAACTTGATGATGCAAGACGCCTGGAGGTGATGAATGAAAAACTGAATGAGGATCCAAAAGCTGATGCTTTGCCAGTTCACCCATGTCTGCAGAGATATGTAGAGAAGATGATTCCCATGGATGAAGATTTGAGAGAATGGGTAGTGGTGCTTCCTAAGAAAATCAGTGATGGGCTGCATAATCAGATTCCAGAGAAGTTGGATGATCCTGGCGTCTTTGTGCTTGATTGCTCGGTCTTCAAGGACAGCTTCAGGCATTCCATGTGATCTAGGAGCTGCTGGTAACCTCATGTCATACTCTGTAGCTGAGAGATTGGGGTTGACGGACTTCAAGCAGGCTAGGATATCTCTAATCCTGGCTGACCAATCTAAGAGGATCCCAGAAGGAGTCCTGGAGGATGTTCCTGTCAGAGTTGGAAACTACTTGATTCCAACAGACTTCGTGGTGCTGAAATATGACAAGGAACCGAATGATCCTTTGATACTTGGAAGACCTTTCTTACCCACAGCTGGAGCGGTGATTGACGTGAAGCACGGTCTGATTGATCTCCACCTGGGAAATAAACCTCTGCACTTCAAAATGGATAAGCTGCGGAAGTCTACTATTGACGGTCAGCCTTTAGCATTGAGATGGAGCAAGAGTCTCAGACTAATGAGGCTGCGGTTTTTGATACAGGAGAAAAGAAGATGGTGGTTTCTCAAGATTCTATTCTAACATCTTCAGAGCCGGTAACTGCTCATAAGCAGAAAGCTTCACACCTCAGAGCTCCACCCAAGCAAAGGTATGCACCTCCCAAACTCAACCCTGCTAACCTCATTGCTATGTCCGCAGGGAAACGCTCAAATGCACCCAAACTTCATTCTCACTCTGGACCTATTCCTACGTTCCTTGGATGATCTCACGCTGACACTGCTTATTCTCCACCATGGATGAGGAGACTTTCGCAGAGGCACTCACAGCCTCTGTCGAAACCACCAGGAGTCTAATCTCCCACCAAAGTCAAGCTAACGACTAAAAACAAGCGCTGAGTGGGAGGCAACCCACTGGTAAGATGTATAAATTAGGATTTTTGGTCTTGCACTTTGATTTCTTTTATTTTTGGTGTTTTTGTGTCGAGTCTCGCAGGACCAGTAGCACTGAGAGATCAGTGTCGGTTGACATCCACTTGATGTCGGTCGACATCAATCTCGAGAAGTTTAGAGCACGGACGATAATCAACCTCAGTCGATTCATAGGGTCGATTTGGGTTATATATATGAATGTCGACCGACATTAACCTCAGTGTCGGTCGACACTGATAAAATCGAGGTAAGTTCTCTTAAAATCCTCGACCCGACTTCATCATCTTCATTCTCCCTCTCGTGAAAAACGATTTAAAAATAGCCACCTCCTTCGATTCTTCACCGTTTTCAACGATTCAAAGCTCTATTCCACTCGATTTTCCGTGCTCTATCCACCCCTACTATTAGTTTCTTCGATCTGCAGAGGTATGACTCGAAATCTCCCTTTTTCAGTTCATGACCTAAGGTAAAAAGCTTCGATTTTCGATCAATCTGTTGATATCTAGGACGTATTGGTTATGGAATATGGTTGATTTGAGTACTGTGGATGATTGTCTAGGCTCAATTGAATGAGATTGTGACTTTGAAATTTTGATGTGTTTGAGTCTCATTCTTTTCGACTGCTCGTTTGTTGTTTTGCAGATGGAACCTTCCCTGAACCGCGGAAAACGACCAAGGAGAGCTACTGAAGCAACGGCTTCTGGCTCAGCCTCACAACAGGATGACACGACCGGTTATAATGCCCGTGTCGCACAGATCAGATCGCCTTGGCCAAGGATGGAGAAAACAAGGTTCAAGCTCACATGCTTTTCGAACGATCCTGCGACAGAGTCTAAGACAACCGCTTGCACCCACAGGCCGATCTCGGAGCAGTGGAATAACTATGACTCCCTGTTTTACAACGCTTGGTGTGGCGTTGATCTCCTGCCCACACGGATCGCTTGTACCACCACGATGAACAAGCTGAAGATCAGATCAGACGTCCTGCGCATTCTGAGGATAATAGGCTTGGGTACCATCTGTACCAAGTACTATGATATGCATGAGGATCTGGTCCGGCAGTTCATGGCGACCGTCCGAGTGTACTACACTAATGATGTGGTGAGAAAGGCGTCTGAAGGGACGTTGACCTTCATGGCTAAGTGTGTGAGTTACAAGATTACTATCCCTGAGCTATGTGACATTTACTCGTTCAACCGGAACAAGGAGCGCGTAAACCTGCCTGAGCAGTGGCGCGATGTGCAAGTGTTTTGGGAGCATTTTGGTAATGGAGTGTATGACTCTCACACCACTCTACAGACTGCAGTGCGACATCCGGTCTTGCGGTACCTTGTCCGCCTATTCACTAACACGATCATGTGCAAGATGGAGCCAGGAATGATGAGGATAGCTGAGCTTTTGCCGCTGTATTTTGGGATTGGCGACATTATTGACGAGAGTGTGTATCAGGATGCACGTTTAGTGGCTAATGTGAACATGGAAGCTGTCTTTGCCCATCATCTAGAGGATCTCAATACAAGGGCATTCAGTGGGAAAGCGACGAAGACAGAGTCTGTTGGGAGCCTACTTACTCCTATCTTTGACCACTTTCAGATTGACAGGAGTCAGATGTCTATATGCACCAAGAAGTCCACAATGGACTTTACACACCTGAAGAGCATGCAGTGGATCAAGGGAGATATTTGTGGGAAATAGTTCTTGTGGCGCTTCACTGATATAGCTGGCGTTGAGCGCCTCTTTCCCCTCCCGGAGACCGCACTTACAGGCATCACGGATGAGCCTCTTTCACTTTCTTCCAGCCCAATGTAGAGATTTGCCGAGCTGTTCCGCGTCGCTCTACCGTGCTTAGAGGAGCTTCTTCTAGAGCTGCTGCCTCTGCTGCTGAGCATGAGGCTGTCCCTACTAATGATCCAGATGAGACCTATGGGTTTCCTGAGCTTCCACAACCAGCAGAAGACATGCTACCAGGGCAATTTCAGAAGTGGGCAAAATGTGTTCTCAAGGGCATTTGGAAGAAAGTTCACCGCATGTCCTGCAAACGCTCACAGCGCGTTCACCACCCACAGCCACGACGTCGCGCACCTGCGCCTGCACCTGCACATGTGAGCTCAGAGGATGAGGAGATAGAGGAGGCTGCTGACTCCGAGGCTACTGACTCTCCAGTCTTCTAGACACTTGCTGCTGCTGATTCTGTGTTTGTTTCTTTTTCTTTTCTTTCTTTTGAGTCATTTTGATGTTTCTTTTGAGTGAGTCTGTCAGTCCCGTCTGTCTGGAACCTTGCTGATTTGAGTTTATTGCATGCTATTGTTGCTTCTGACATGATTTTTGAGTTATCTAACACAGTAACAGGTGATATTTCGAGTGCCAAACAGTCTAACCCGACCGTGACACTTAGAACTGTCCTGCCCATGATTACACGAGCTCAATGTCGACGGACACTAAACCAGTGTCGGTCGACACCAACCGTGTTCAGGTTCAGATTTTTGACTCAATCTTTTAATGGTTCCCGATCGATTTCTTCCGAACCCAAGCTGCGATTGCACTAGGGAAAATGCAGTCTAAGTGTGGGGGAGGTGGTTACCGATATTGTGTTTTGAATTGTCCGAGCTGGATTGTCATGTCCTTTACCTCTACAATCCACCATTTTGTACGAACCAGTTATGTTGTTTATCCTTTCATGTAAAATTTCCTCCCCGTTTAACCATGGCGGAGGATCATCATGAACCGTTTTCCCCCTCCTGAAAGCTTAAACATTTCGTCTATAACAGAATATGATTGCCCGTTCACACCAATTGGATTAAAATCATCAGTCAGTAAGCCTACATAAATATTGAGACTCTCAGAAGCAAATTCAGGATATACCTATTTAAAATGCTTTCATGACCTTCCATCTGATGGATGATGCATTTCTCATTTGGGAGATATATGTTCAGCATGCCATCTTTGATTGATACAAGCGCTTCGATCTGCAATTGGCATATAAAACATCCTCTGCTTTGGTATCTTCTTCCCCGAAGGACCCACATTTGGTTCGTACCGATCTTTTTCACAAATCCGACAACGTAACAAATCTTGATCTTCTCCCTTCCAGAATAGCATACAATTATCCTCTTATACATCGATCTCATGACAAGGCAACCCAAGAGACCGTATTAACTTCTTTGTCTGATAGTAAGATTTATGAGCAATATTACCTAACAAAAAGACAAGATTAAAGGTTCTAGTAATAAATCCACATTAACTTAATTATTTGTCCCGTAAATATTCTAGTAGCAGTAATACCTGATGGAAGAACATGATTAAAGGTGTGAGTGATGAAGTCCACACATTCCTCCGCGAGATTGTAATTGGTCTTCCAACTCATCACCTTCGACGTCAGGTACATTTGAAATATTCCATCAACACACCCATCATATAAAGGTTGGTCTGCAGCTTCTAATGCCTGCTGAACGGAATCCTGATATTTTTCGTAGATTGGTTCTTGGAAATTTGCGGCACCATCGGTAACATGTTGACATCTTTGATGGGATCATGGAACTGATCGACCAGAACTTGAATATTAGGATAATCACTCCAAGCGTCCTGGACATTCTCGATTGGAATATGATGATTTGTCGATGCTTCATCGTCGTACTGGCAATTTTCTCCATGATACGTCCAAACATAGTAATTCTCCGTAAACCCTTTCAATATGAAGTGATTCTTCACCGTCTGCACATCGCTGCGTTTTTGATTCTTGCACTTCTTGTACGGAAAAAATAAATTTCCACACTCTAGAAAAAAGTTTGATTACATGCAAAAAGAAATGAAAATGTTTACTACCTCCATAATAGTTTTCACAAACACTATGATAAAAACTTTTTAAACGTTTATACACTCACTCTCTCCATCGAAAAAAATCTGTCATTTTATGTTTTTTGGTTTTCTTCAAAAGTAAGATTGAAATCACAATCCACGTTTATACAAATATATTTTCGTTGGAATTTATTAGTTTTTAGGCCACAGATAGACACAAATAAGTTCGTGGCTAAAAAGAATATATCCTATGCCAAAAACTATTCACAATTATTATACGAAACACCCCCGTGAAAGTATGATTCGACATTACCCTCACCCTTGAATTTTGTGAATAGACATATCCATATAGCCACAAATAGCCACGGAAGAAAACGTGGAAATAAACATTAGCCATAGATAGCCATGATTTGTTCCATGGGCACACTGAATAATTTCACAGCTATGATTTACAAGACTAAAATTTTGATTCGACATACCCTCACCCGTGAATTGGCTGAAATGACATATCCATATAGCCACAGAAAAAACCGTGGCTATGATATTTAAACTATAGCGACAAATAGTTGCAATAACAGTCTTGACTATACCTACGAATTGCCACGAAGAAGTTCGTGGCTTAATATCCACAAATACTATCGTAGTTGTCCATGGCTACAAGCTTCCACAATATTTTTGTCGCTATTCATGTCTATATTTACCACAAATAGCCAGGAAGTTGGGTGGCTATATAACCACGAAATATTTCGTGTCTAGTCGTGGCTATGTCCTTCCATAACTTTTTGTGTGGCTATTCATAGCTAATTATCCACGGATAACGACAATTGTGGGTTTTGTGGCTAAATAGCGATGGATAGACACAAAATTACCACGAAATACGAGTTTTGAAATTTGTGGCTATTTTATAGCTATTGGTGATTGGAAAAAATAGCCACGAACGATCCGTAACTTAGTCGTGGATATTTCCAATTTTTCTTGTAGTGGATGACGAAGCTATTGATGCAGCAAATGTGTCGAACGGAGCACCAAGCCCAAAAATGTCCAAGATGTTAGAGATACAATATGTTTTCTTTTTTTGTCAACCTTTCATGCTTATGTTAGTTACCACGTCAAAGTTAATAATTCTTTCATTTTCACTACATAAAATCTCTTTCTCTACGATTATAAACTTGGACAAAACAGAGTTTTGTTTTGATTTTGTATCACATTGCTCAGAGGGATTATGCATACTAGGATGCGGCGTCGCGTGGAGTCTATGATTCAGGTAGATTACCGTATCTGATATGTCTCCAACTGCATCAAGGATTTCAATACGACCTACTTGAAAATGTGCTCTGTAGTTTCATGTTGCTTTCTAATTGGTAAACCTTGTTATCCCTTTCAGGCTCTAGATCAAGCTAAGCCATTGCAGAAAACAAGATCCAACAACAAAATTAAAGTTGATCATTACAGTATGTTTTTTTTGGGGATCTTGATCTGGGGCTGTTGTCACTTCTCAGCTAACTGAAGTACAGGTTGGTTACTTACATCTGAAAGGACAGTCGCAAAAGTTCAGCAGGCTGTTTTGGAGGTATGTATGTTTCCATTGATCTGATTTAATGCAAAAATTTCAACTTTGATTTTTTTTTTTTAATCTCTTGCATGATACACAAAATTTTTGCAACGTCTCTTTATCTATTCTCTTTCACAGTTATTTGGGTTTTCCAGCATGAAACAGAGCTGTTGGGAGATAGCTTGGATCTACCTAGTTTTGTTGACTGGACGATTTGAGTAAGATGGATGTGGCTTTTTGTGAAGGAAACACCAAATAGGCAAGAATGCCCTCTTTTGATTTTTTTGTTGAATTAGTAATGTTGTTTCATACCTTGTTTTGTTAAATTGTATTGAATTACTTTGTAAAATTACAAAGTTATGTATTTTTTGATGATATATGAAAAGAAACATATTTTTATTAATTGGTTTTGCAGTATATTATTTAATTGGAATTTCATTATATTAATTTAGAATAATAAAGCATAAATAACATAAATACATGAGTTATAACATATAATATTACATATGAAGATGCAATGACTATATAAATTAAAGCAATTTAACAATGCTATAAAATAAATATATATAGCGTCCTAAAAAAAGCTACCGCAAAGTACATCCAATAATAACAAGGGAAAACATTGCTATCATAGGTGCCATATATTATAGCACATACGAAAAAACTATCATATATGGCCGACCTTTATAGCTGGAACAAACATAGCCATTTCAAAAACGCTATCTATGACATATAATTGCAAATTTTCAGCGTTAACAATTTCCATTTTTCTTATAGTGGTTCCACTATGGGTTCACTTGCACAATGATCGGGTAAAGTGCCAAAATCAACATGAACTAATTTGTTTGTGCAATAAAATACATGAACTAAAATAGAGTGCCAAAATCAACTAATTTTGTCCATAAATTTAAATTAACAACTTGAACCCATATGTTAGTGCCTAAACCTACTTTGACTAACTGAGACGTTAGTCAACTGTTACTGTTACTAAACATGTCGTTTTGGTTCTTAAAAAAAACAAAAAAATTTGCCATCTCTAAGAATCGAACCCGGGTGATGAAGCTTAAAATTGGGGAGTGTAATCCAATTGAGGCAAGTACAATTATCAGTATATAAACACATTCACATTTATATACTTACTAATTGACGTCTCCTTTAATTTAATAAACGCAGAGAAGAACTCGGACAAAAGAAACTCAATTCTTCAATTTCCTTCTAGGGTTCGAATCTGCTGCAAAAGCATAGCGAATCTGTTTTAGGGTTCAGACAGAAGAACTAAACCTTAATCTCAGTGTTTATAGGTTCGATCGGAAGAGAAAAGAAATGGGGAGGTATGTTTCACTCTAGTTTTGTTTAATTCTATGTTGATTTTACTCTAGGACTCTTGATTTCTATGAGTTTATTTCGTTTAGAGATTCGAATTTTAGTGTATATTTTGTTTAATTTCACTCTAAGGCAGCAAAGGCAAAGAAGAAGGCATCTCAAAGAAATGGTGGATATGAGTCAATGACTCTAGAAGATGGAGAAGGACCAAGCCAACCAACACAAAAACAAAACTAGGTCGGATTAAGCTATTCATATGGATTAAGAAGATGATTTTTAGAGAATGAAGCTATTCATGTGGATTTTGCTGAGATGAAGCTTCAATTTAGGTTTTTTTCTTTTGCGGATTAAGCTACATGGTCTAGTTTGATGTTTTCGTTGATGTATGAAGTTTGGTCCAGATTTGTTTTGAATCAAAACAATCGTTTTTTTAAATCCCAGAACACAGATTGTGAGGAAGATTTAAGAGTTAAGGTTCGTTTTAATAAAAATAAATGAGATGACACAAATGTATATATAGACTGTTCGTGTTATCAAATTCTTACGTGGCTCAGTTGGCTTAAGTCCTCATATGATACTTCATGACCCGGGTTTGTTTCTTAGGGGTCGCCATTATTTTTTTAGGAACCAAAACGACGTCGTTTAGTAACAGTAACTGTTGACTAATGTCTCAGTTAGTCAAAGTACGTTTAAGCACTAAAATATGAGTTTAAGTTGTTAATTTGAATTTATAGACAAAAATGGTTGATTTTGGCACTCTATTTTAGTTCATGTATTTTTTTGCACAAATAAATTAGTTCATGTTGATTTTGGCACTTTACCCCACAATGATCCCATGAACATGTCTCGTGGAAAGGGCTTAGTTTTATTACTAGTCCAGTTGGTATGCCGAATAGATTACATCTAGAGACTGCTCAATGCAAAGATTTCAAAGTGGAAAAAGTCTTTGTAAAAGCAGATTTAACTAAGGAGTTACCCAAATCGATGAAATTAAAACTTTAGGGAAAAGAGTTATTGGTTGACTACTACCCTTGTCTGCCTTCGATATGCTCTACAAGTAGGAACAGGGTCACCGCATGTCTTTCGATTTTGGAAACGCCTGAGGATAATTTGCTAAAATAGAGTATCTTAGAGAATGTGGAGGAGATTTCAGAAGTTCAGAATGTGGCTAAAACTGTTGATGGAGCTATAAACGGTAACAATTATGTAATGGAAAATGGAGAAACCCTGAGACAGGCGTCTGCAACACCATCGCATGTTCCTGCAAACTCAAAGGATAATGACTGGTCAATGGTTTCCCCGGGGAAAGAAGGTAGATCTCCAAAGAAATAATTTTATTATTTGATCAGGTTAGCATCTTATCAAATACCAGATTCCACAGTTTTGGAAGATCTTGAGGGCAAGGATGGAGAGATAATGGAGTCAGCCGACAATAAGGGAAAAGATGAGGAGGACAAACTAATGGAATCTGTGGTTCATCAGGTTTTAACAGAGGAAGAAAATACGATGGAAGTGGGTGATAGTACATTAGAGGAGATGCCTATTACACAACCCTGCCAAAGAGAGTAAAATCACGGGAAAGGCTGGAGATATAGTAATCCTAGGATTCTAAGAAGTTAAAAGGAAGCTCAAAAGAATTTATCGGATGCGTCTGTTCAAAAAGCTGTGGATCATAGCAATTTGAATAAAAGGAACTCTTGGAAAAATCATTGATGTCTGAATTTTTTTGGAACATCTATTGTTTAAAAAAAAGTAAATAAGCATAATGTGGTTCAAAATTGTATTAAAAATAAGGTTTTTTGTTTGGTTGTCTACTTGAAATTAAAGTTAAGGAATGCAAAGCTATGCATATTGTATCATCTATCTTCCGTGACTGGTCGTTTCTATCAAATTATGACAGCAATAGGTTGGGGAGAATCTGGATTGTTTGGAGTGTAAAAGTGAGGATTACTCCTTGTTTCACAAGTAAGCAAATGATCACTTGTATTGTTCTAACAGAAGAAATGGATGAGGAGATTATTTTCTCCTTTGTATATGCTGCTAACACGGCTGAGGAAAGACGCGAACTGTGGGCAGATATTAAAAGTCACCAAGATCTTCCTATGTTTTGTTCGAAACCATGGATAGTCTTTGGCGACTTTAACGAGAGTTTAGATGTTGGAGAGCACTTGACTTATGATCTCAATCCATTAATTCCGATTGGAATGAGAGACTTTCAAGAGATGACTCAATACTGTTCTTTACTGGACATGAGATTTCATCGATCTAAATTTACATGATGTAATAAAAGAAATCAAGGACTGATCTCTAAAAATCTGGATCATACTTTGAATAATCCGGCTTGGCTATTGAAATACCCTCATAGTTATTGCTTATTTGAACCATGGGGTTGTTCAGATCATATTCGATGTCGTATACACATCCTAGCAGATCTGCAAAAGCCCAAACCTCCGTCAAGTTTGTAAATGAAGTTGCGGAATTACTAGGATTTCTACCTCTAGTTGACTCTTTCTTGAAAGACACTCCGGTCTTGTATATTTCTACCTCTGCTTTATTTCGATTATCCAAGAAACTGAAGTCAATAAAACCGTTGATTCGAAGGCTTAGTAGGAAAATGTTTCAGAATTATCAAAGAAGACCAGAAAAGCTTATGAGGAGCTGTGTGACAAGCAGAATCGCACAATGCTAAATCCCTCTCCAATGGCTATTCAGGAGGAAGCTACTGTGTATGATCATTGTTCTTTACTTTCGAATATAGAGGAGAAAGTAATCAGTCCAAAGGGGAAGATTCATTGGCGTAAAGTAGGGGATGGAAATAAGAAGCACTTTTACCAAGTAGGTACTGTCAGGATAACAAGAAATATTATAAGAGAGCTGCGTAAGGAAGATGGATCACATGTTGACACTCAGTAGGGTATAAAGAATGAAGCAATAGACTATTTTCATGGGTTTCTTACATCCAGTCCGGATGATTTCCATAGTATCTCGGAGGAGGACAAGACTGAGCTACTGCATTATGTTTGTCCGGAGGAAGAGATGAACATGCTGGTGGAAAATGTTATAGAAGACGAAATTAAAAGTTGTTGTTTGCTATGGCGTGTAACAAATCACCATGCCCTGATGGTTTTACTTGTGAATTCTACAAGGCAGCGTGGCCGGTGGTTGGAAATATTTTGTCGTTGCGGTAAAATATTTCTTCAATAAAGCTTTCTTACCTATAGGTATCAACTCCATAATCCTTGCCCTGATACCTAATAAAGATTCTACCCAACACATTAAAGACTATCGGCCCATATCCTTCTATAACATCATCTACAAGGTAATCTCTAAGATCTTGGCTAATCGACTTAAGCACTTTCTGCCAAACTTCATCTCCAAATCAGTCCGCCTTTGTTAAAGGAAGATTGCTGATGGAAAATGTGTTGCTAGCTTCTAAACTTGTCAAGAAATACTATAAGGAAAATGTATCCTCCAGATGTGCAATGAAAATTGATATATCAAAAGCTTTTAATTATGTTGAATGGCCATTCTTATTAGCCATTCTCTCAGTTATCGAAGTGCCGGAAAAGTTCATTCTATGGATTAAAAGATGCATTACTCTTCTAAATTTCTCGGTTCAGATTAATGGTGAATTGGGAGGATACTTCAAGAGTGAAAGAGGGCTTAGACATATATGCTCTTTGTTTCCTTATCTATTTGTAATATGCATGCACGTTCCCTCGAAGATTCTAGGTAAAGCTGCTCAGGAAAAGCTAATTGGATACCATCCTTATTGTAAAGAGTTGAAGTTTACACATCTTTGTTTTGCGGACGATCTTTTGGTTTTTACAGATGGTAAAATGCAATCACTTGAAACGATTCTTGAAGTGTTTAAGCAATTTGCCAAGATCTCGTGACTTCATATTAGTGTCGAAAAGTCAAAAATATTTATGGCTGGATCTCTGGACAAAGATAAAGGATCCATAGTTCAGAATTTCGCCTTTGACATGGGTAGCCTTCCAGTAATATATTTGTGTCTGCCTTTAATGACGAAGAGGATGAGTGTGCAAGATTATTCCCCACTGGTTGAGAAAGTTCGGAGACGGATTAGTTCATGTACTGCTAGACATCTCTCTTTGGAAGGGCATTTGCAACTTATTAGCTTGGTTATTCATAGTTTAACCAACTTTTGGAGATCCGCTTTCAGGCTACCTAAGGGATGTATCAAAGAGACCGATCAATTGTGTTCGGCTTTCCTTTGGCCTGGACCTAAATTAAAAACAAAGAAAGCAAAGGTTTCTTGGAAAGATGTATCGAAACCAAAAGACGAAGGAGGTTTGGGTCTTCGGTCGATATCACAAGCAAATGATGTGATCTGCCTAAAGCTTATATGGCCATTACTCTCAGCCCCTACTTCGCTTTGGGTGCAGTGGCTTCACATGTACCTGATACAAATTCTTTTTGGAAAGCTTCTAAAAGTAGCTCTCTTGGTTTTTGGATATGGAAGAATGATACAGCCCCAAAAGTGAGACTAGGATAGTGGGAGATGGAAGAACATGTGCTGGCTTTGAAGCTCTCTCACTTGCTCAGAATTGAATGGATGTGCGAGATGGATGAGTAGGTGAACAACTCTCTTGTTCAGTGGGTTGATTGACTCTCTCAATCCTTGGCAGAAGTAGATTGCTTGAATCACACAAACAAACTATTCTGGAAAACTCAGTAGAACCAATTGAATCACTCAAATGAATTCTAATGAACAAACTCTCAAAGATAACTCTCTGAAAATGAAAACTCTGTTTATTACTTGATTGAAAGGTGATTTACAAATGAGAATGACAATGAGAATTTATAGTCTAGACTACCAACGGTCTAATGACCATAAATAATAGGAAAATCAGCAGAATTAAAGAAAAGAGCTGTTAGAGAATTGATGAGCAAATCTGTCCAAGAATGGAAAGTCTGGTGGCTTGTATCTTGAGAGCTTGGGGAGGTAATTGCACGACCTTGGGACATTCTGAAGGCAAAAGAAAGCCTCTGATTCGTGCATAAAGGCATAAGAAAGTAGCTGTGGGAGTTTAATGCCATTTGGGTCCAAAATAGGCAAGTCGGTCCATTTGATTCTCCAAGTGGTTGTGTGCGTTTTGTATGGACTTAGGACGTCTTCTAGCTTCTTTGGTTTGTAGTAAATGTCTCCTGGTCGCCAAGTCTTGGTTTGAGAGGTGATAAACCAAGTGGTCTTCATAGTTTCCTTAAATGGCTCTGGATTGGCAATTTGAATAACTTGTGATCCACCATGAACCGGGGCTCTTCTCGCTTGACTAATGACTTCAAGAAAGGATGTTTGATACAAGTCATTGATGCTGAGTTGGTTGGCATGAGTGGAATCTCCATGGCTGAGTGGTTGAGCTCCTGGTTGCTTATCTCCAATGGCAGGGACCGGCTGGTCGAAGTCTCCTCTATGCATCTTGGTTGATGATGGCTTGATGCCCTCATCATACTCTCCCTCTTGAAAAGGTTTCGACCTCGAAACTAGATAATCTGCACCAAGAAAAAGCAATTTAGCTTTCATTCTCCTTTGGGAGTTTAGGGTCTTACCTTGATGTGTATATGGTCTGGAGGTGAGGGGAGTGTCGGGTGGTTCTCCTTTGAGCAGATAGGATAGTAATACTCCTCTTCTTTGGGCTGGTATGGAGTCTCCTTTGTCTATCTTGCTCCTGCTCTCCTTATGACCTGAAATATGTTCAACACTTTGGCAAAGAGTTAAGTGCATTATGGGTTCTTTATCACATAATAAAAAACATGAATCATTCTCCTTAGAGTCACTTTCCTGTGCTAATGATATCTCATCTTCTTGCAAGCTTAACAATTTATTTAACACAGCTGTTGAATCATTGGAAATGAAATGTATCAAAGAGAGACTTACCTTGTTAATAGATGTGGTGTATTTGCTTTGGTCTGGGGGTTTCTCCTTGATGTTCTCCTTTTCTCTACTGCCTTGATCAGTCTGATCACTTAGTGTAAGGGTTGTTTCTGAGCTTCTCTTCACATTCTCTTCTCCCTTGTGCTTTATATCTGTAGAGATGCTCATTGGGAAGAACAAGTGCATCATATCTGTTCTTGGAGTACTTAAAACAGATTGTATGATACTTGTACTTACATGTTCAGCTTCAGTAGGTTGGATGATGGTTTGGACCTTCTGCTCTTGTGAGCTAATGATAATTAAACGTTCATCTTCTTTTCTGATCACCAAAACGCTTCTCTGGTCTTTGATCTTTCCTACTGACTTTGGTTTTCTCATGCTCTTTCCTGCGCATTTCTTCGTTCCCTGTTTCAAATCCTTTTGACAAAGACAAATGCATGACACTAGAATTGGGAAATAACAAATCAGAATGAGCTACACTATCACTGGTTTTAGCTAATGCAGTTTCCTTTCCTATTGATGTTTCTTTCAACAATTGTTTAGATGGACAGGTTGCAGCAAAGTGTCCTCTCCTATGACATCTATAACATGTCTAATCTTTGAGTTTCTTAGAGTTAGTAGACTTACCTGAGCTTGGTATCTCTGGTTGAATGTGCAAGGTGTTGGATCTGGGTTTGGTTGCCTTGGTTGCAACTTCTGGTTCTCCTATGTTCATAGAAGAAGACTTATTGTTGGAATTATGTCCAGTAATCTCTGTACTGTCTCTAGAAAGTAAGAGTATGTCAATGATCAGACATAAGTCATATAATACTGGGGGTCATGATGGCTTGCTAGAGTCCGCTCATGATCTATAAATCTTGGATTTATTGCCTTTATTATATGATCCCATATGGGTCACACGCCTAAGCTAACAGGAAAATGTGTAGGAACGGTTTAGCAGAAGTACGGTAAAAGTGCTAGGCATTTACTGTACTTAGAGAGACTAAAGGGCCGGTTTAAATCTAAGGGATTTAATCAGACTGAGAATTGGGCCCAAAAGCCCATAAGAACTGGACAAGGGTTTTAATAATAAAACTTGCCCTAGCTCTTATTTTCCTAAGCCACTTTTGCGCCACCTCTCTCTCTCTTCTGCGCCTCCCACCAGCTGGTCTAGCAGCCAATTTCCTGTGCGTGCGTGTGTGAGCCTTTGGAGGAACTATCTCTTGGTGGTTCTGCTGATCTCTGACCCGTACCTCCTCTTTCCGCTGCATAAACAAGGTAACAGGTGAGATCCTTTATGATTCTGCAAGAGAACCTAGATCTGGCATGTTTAGGTGAGTTTAATCTGAAGAATTGAATCAGGATTAACACTAAACGAATCCTTCAGTGGTATCAGAGCTATTGGTTCTGTTAGGATTTCTTGTTTAGAATCATGTTTAGGTTGTTTTAGAAGTGTTTGAATCAATCTATTGATAAGAAAAACACTTAAGAAACAAAGAATTAAAACCTAAACTAGAAATCGCATGATCCAATCTATAGTGAATTGGTTGCGTCGGAGTGTGGTCGAGCCGCACGTCCGGATCGTGAGACGCACGGACCGATCGATGGATCGAGTCGCGTGGTCGAGTCGATCACGGGAGATGGTCCGATCGGCTGAGTAGATCGCATGGATCGATCGTAAGGATCGATAACATGGATCTTCGGTGATCGTGTCCCACCTTCTCTCGACCCGAGCCATCCCGCCTCACGTCCCGAACGATCGCCCGAGCCGTCCCGATCGCGTGGCTTGCGGCTGTCCCGATCGTTCACTCGATCGTGTGAAGCTAGGGCTGACGTGATCGTGAACGGTTCACGTCCAATCGATCGGTTCGGTTTGTTTGACGGTTTGGTTTAAAACAATTAAAAATCTTAATCGTCACGGTTTAATAAACAGACTTAATAAAATTTATTAAGTTCTGGTTAAACCGGGATAAGAAATCCAAAGTCGAAAAATTGGATTTAGTGCCTAAACCAGTGTTTTTCTAATTTGATTTGGTTGGACCAAATAAATTGAGAAAATCCGGTTTAGTAAATAACCGGTTGACAATTGTGGTCATCGTAGTAATTAATTTTGGTTAGACCAATTTTAATGAACCAGACCGGTTATGTCATTTAATTGGGCAATTGGGTTATGTCATGGACATGGACCAATTCTTGGGCCTCGGGCCAAGAAGTTAAAACAATTGGGCCAATTATTTGAGTCTTTTCTTCAGATTTAATTTAAAATTCATTTATAAAATTAAAATCGATTTTAAATTAATCCGTTTTCAAAATCTGAAATTAGAAAGTTTCTTAAATTAGAAGTTTCTAGATTTGCATGTTTTGGATTTTAGGAAATTTCTATATTTAGAAAGTTTCCAATTTTAGGAAGTTTCCAATTTTAGAAAGTTTCCAATTTTAGGAAGTTTCCAATTTTAGAAAGTTTCCAAAATTAGTAGGTTTCCCAAAAAGGAAAGTTTCCCAAAATAGTAATCTTCTATTTTGGGATAAAATTTTAATAAACCTACAAACCTCAAACAATATCAAGCGTTGGATGTCTTGTCCAAGTCTATGTCAGCTGTCGAAGCCCATTCAATTGTACTCATGGCCTTACAGTGTGAGGGTGTCTACTTTTGCGTGGGTAAGACGGTTTGTGATTCATAAATGTCATTGGGAGTCCCAGACATTAGTGATTACATGACTGTATAGTCTGGTTTTCTTGACTAGGCCATCGGGAGTCCCGGGCCTTGAGACATCAGAGTGGATTGGGCCTCGGGCCCAGATTCACAACCAAGAGTTATATCACAGATATAATTAGCCGAGATAGGGCTTACCGATATAAGCTAAGGTTGGGTGACGGCCAGTGGCCCACTTTGATCTTAGTTATATGTGGATCTTGGAATCATTATATTCTATTGAGGGTAACTGATGTTATTGAATATAATGTGAGATTAATCATATTAAGTATAATACAAGATTAATCATATTGAACATGTTAACTAATAACATTTTTATCTTATATTTCAGCTATGACTACTACAAGCACTCAAAACACATTCTCAATCCGGTCTGTTCTCGATAAGGAGAAGCTGACTGGAACGAACTTCCTGACGTGGTCAAGGAACTTGAGGCTGGTCCTCAAGCAGGAGAAGAAGGATTATGTCCTTCGTGATCCCCTCCCCGAGAGGCCTCCTAACAATGCCGCCAGGACTCTGCATAATGCTTGGGAAAAGCATTCGTCAGATGAAAATGATGTCTATTGCCTGATGTTGGCGACCATGACTGCTGAGCTGCAAATGCAGTTCGAGAGTGTATTGTCGCCCATCGAGATAATGGCAAGCTTGAAATCGCTTTTTCAGGAGCAGGCGAGGACTGAGAGGTTCCAGACAGTTAAGAACCTCTTAGACTGTAAGTTGGCTGCAAATGCGGCAGTGAGTCCTCATGTCTTGAAGATGATGGGTTATCTCGATCATCTTCAGAAACTCGACTGCCCTATCAGCCAGGAACTTGCCTGCGACATCGTTCTGCAGTCTTTACCTGCAAGCTATGATCAGTTCATCCTGAACTTCAATATGCATGGCTTGAGTAAGACATTGCCTGAGCTTCACGGAATGCTCAAGACTGCAGAGCCCAACTTGAGGAAAGCCAAGGACCCCAATGTGCTTATGGTGCAAAAGGGCAAGGGCTTTAAGAAATCCTCTGCCAAGGACAAGGGAAAGGCTAAGGCTGTCCAAGTCTCGGACAAGGACACGCCAAAGCCCAAGCCCAAATCCAAGGCTGGGCCTACTGACATCTGCAGGTTCTGTAAAGAACCAGGGCATTGGAGGAGAGAATGTAAGAAATTCCAGGAAGGTCTAAAGGAATTGAAGAAGAAGACTCTCGAGACTTCTTCATCAGGTATTTTTGTTATAGAAGTTAATACAACTACTTCTGATAATACCTCATGGGTTATGGATACTGGTTGTGGGGCTCATATTTGTACAAATATGCAGGCACTCAGCAACAGTAGGAGGCTGAAGCAAGGACAAGTGGAGCTACGAGTTGGGAATGGAGCGAAAGTTCCTGCACTAGCTGTAGGCACATACTTGTTGTCTTTACCTTCGGGATTGGTTTTAGAACTCAATAATTGTTATTTTGTACCTGCGATAAGC
Source organism: Orychophragmus violaceus (assembly GCA_030180135.1). NCBI lineage: Eukaryota > Viridiplantae > Streptophyta > Magnoliopsida > Brassicales > Brassicaceae > Orychophragmus > Orychophragmus violaceus. The sequence goes on from CM058239.1 coordinate 68,421,109, forward strand.
AGAAATATTATTTCAATTTCTTTGTTGGATTTGGAAGGTTATGATTTTTCAGTTAAGAATAAATTATGTTCCTTCAATCGCAACAATTTGTTCTATGGTTGTGCCCCTCTTACGAATGGGCTTTACATACTTGATCAATCCGCGCCAATTTATAACATTGATACCAAACGGTTCAAACCTAATGAGGAGAACCGAACGTTTCTATGGCATTGTCGTTTAGGGCACATCAGCGAGAAACGCATCAAGAGGCTCCATTCGAATGGACTTCTTGGCTCATTTGACTTTGAGTCATGTGAGAAATGCGAATCCTGCATGATGGGCAAAATGACACGGGCCCCCTTTAATAAACCTAACGAGAGGGCCAGTGACTTATTGGGCTTGATACACACTGATGTGTGTGGCCCAATGTCCACAAATGCAAGAGGAAACTATCAGTACTTCATTACCTTCACTGATGATTTCAGTAGGTATGGATATGTTTATTTGATGAAACATAAGTCTGAATCGTTTGATAAATTCAGAGAATTCCAAAATGAAGTACAGAACCAACTTGGCAAAAGCATTAAGGCTCTTCGGTCCGACCGAGGAGGAGAATACTTAAGCCAAGAATTCAGTGATCATCTGAGAGAGTGTGGGATCGTATCCCAACTCACTCCTCCTGGAACACCACAATGGAATGGTGTGTCTGAGAGGAGAAATCGGACCTTATTGGATATGGTTAGATCTATGATGAGTCACACAGACCTTCCAATATCCCTTTGGGGATATGCTCTGCTAACAGCAATGTTCACTCTAAATAGAGCGCCATCAAAAGCAGTAGCAAAGACACCATATGAACTATGGACTGGAGTAGCTCCAGTGCTGTCTTATCTAAGAATTTGGGGTTGTGAAGCCTATGTCAAGAGATTGATCTCTGACAAGCTTACACCAAAGTCTGATAAATGCTACTTCATTGGTTATCCGAAGGAAACCAAGGCTTATTACTTCTACCTGCGTTCCGAGAACAAGATTTTTGTTGCCCGGGATTGTAATTTTCTTGAGAGGGAGTTTCTCTCTAAGAAAGACAGTGGGAGTAAGGTACTGCTTGAAGAAATTCAAGATGAACAGGATACTGCTCAACCTAATGAGGAAGAGCAGCAGGAGGACCTACAAGAAATTGTAGAGCCTGAACCTGTAGTACCTGAAGTTCGAAGATCCGGGAGGATCCGTCACGAACCCGAGAGATATCAAGGATTTCTCGTGACTGACTGTCATGATCTTCTGATCATTGATGGTGATGAACCATCGAACTTCAATCAAGCCATGATGGGCCCAGATTCCTCTAAGTGGCGTAAGGCCACTGATTCCGAAATGGACTCCATGTCGGTCAACCAAGTGTTTTCGTTGGTTGACTTACCCGCTGGTGTAAAAGCCATCGAGTGCAAATGGATCTTCAAGAAGAAGATTGACGTGGATGGAAATGTCCAGATTTATAAAGCCAGGTTGGTGGCAAAAGGTTTCAGGCAAGTTCACGGTGTGGATTACGATGAAACCTATTCCCCAGTGGCAATGATGAAATCTATTCGGATTCTACTAGCAACTGCAGCTTTTCATGATTATGAAATTTGGCAGATGGACGTAAAAACCGCCTTCCTGAATGGAATTCTGGAAGAGGATGTGTATATGACACAACCTGACGGTTACATAGATCCAAAGAATGCTGGAAAAGTATGCAAGCTTCATAAATCCATTTATGGATTGAAGCAAGCATCGAGGAGCTGGAATCTTCGTTTTGATGAAGCGATCAAGCAATTTGACTTCATCAGAAACGAAGAAGAACAATGCGTGTATAAGAAAACTAGTGGGAGCAAGATAGTATTTCTTATTCTGTATGTCGATGACATACTGCTTCTCGGAAACGACGTTCCAATGCTGAAGTCAGTAAAGGACTGGCTTGGAAGTTGTTTTTCCATGAAAGACATGGGTGAAGCCGCATACGTTCTTGGAATCAGGATCTACCGGGATAGATCTAAAAGGCTGATAGGCTTGTGTCAAGATTCATACATTGACAAAGTCCTACAGAGATTCAGCATGAAAGATTCCAAGAAGGGCTTCACGCCAATGGTACATGGCACAACGCTAAGCAGGAAGCAGAGCCCTACGTCGGCTGCTGAGCTTGAGCGCATGAAGAATATTCCTTATGCATCTGCAATAGGATCTATCATGTATGCCATGATCTGTACTCGTTCTGATGTTGCTTATGCATTGAGCATGACGAGTAGATACCAGTCAAATCCAGGTGAAAGCCACTGGATTGCCGTCAAGAATATCCTGAAGTATCTAAGACATACTAAGGACAATTTCTTGGTGTACGGTGGAAGTGATGTGCTTGAAGTCAGTGGATTCACGGACGCAAGTTTCCAGACAGACCAAGATGATTTTCGGTCACAGTCCGGTTATATCTTTTGTCTGAATGGCGGTGCAATCAGTTGGAGAAGCTCCAAGCAAGACACCGTTGCTGATTCCACTACAGAAGCTGAATATATCGCCGCTTCGGAAGCAGCGAAGGAAGCTGTTTGGATACGAAAGTTCATTATTGAACTAGGTGTGATACCAAATGCGGCTGAGCCTCTAGCACTGTTCTGTGATAACAATGGTGCTATTGCTCAGGCAAAGGAACCAAGATCACACCAGAAATCCAAGCATGTGCTAAGAAGATTTCACTTGATACGTGACATCATTAATAGAAAGGAAGTCAAGATCAGCCGAGTTCAGACAGATGATAACGTCGCTGATCCATTGACAAAGCCACTCCCAAGACCTAAGCTCGAGTTCTTGACTGAAGCTGTAGGCATTAGAGACATTGAAATGTAATCTAAATTTGAGTGGGAGTTTGAGGGCTTTATTTGGTTATTGATATGTTCTTGTAAAACATTTTATGATGTTTAATGAAATTATTATTTCAAGATTATTTTAACTGTGATGAAATAATCGTTCCAAAATGATATGAACCATTTTATAGGTCATCGAAGTAAGTGACTTGATCTTGAGTCATCAAAGTCATTTAGCTTGATCATGAGACCCTATATTTGATAGATGACTTATATCATTCTGTCCCTAGTCGAAGGTTGTTGAAATTGGAACACCAACAACCGTGTGAGACTAGATTGGTATGTGACTTATGACAAAGTCTCAGTGTGTCATAGATGCGCGGCATCAAAGTCAGTACATAGGTGTATGTTGGGTACATACGACTGGACATGACCCGATTATAAGAACTCTTCAGGATATTTATATCTGTGTCATAAGAGATTCTCACTACGACTATAGAGTATAGTCCTTAGACCTGAGTTCGCATGCATGTGACTGCACATGAACTAATGTACTTTGATCATTGTCTAACACTGTCGTTAAGCGATAGTTATAAGGACCCTGTTTGGGTGTATTATGAAATGAGTAGTTTACAGTGATGGAACAAGACGGGATTTGTCCCTCCAATATAAATGGAGTGAATATCTCTAGGCCAATCGGAGATTTGAATACTGGAAAATGCATGGCCATGCTCAAACGGACTTTCCCGAGTCGTTTGGATTGTCAGTATCAAATCAGAGTCCGATGAACAAGATTAGGCTTTATAAGGATGACACTAATCTTGCCTTATGACTAATCGAGATATTGAGACAAAAGGATTATGAATACAGAGATTCCAGTTCAAGTGGGAGATTGTTGGAATTATGTCCAGTAATCTCTGTACTGTCTCTAGAAAGTAAGAGTATGTCAATGATCAGACATAAGTCATATAATACTGGGGGTCATGATGGCTTGCTAGAGTCCGCTCATGATCTATAAATCTTGGATTTATTGCCTTTATTATATGATCCCATATGGGTCACACGCCTAAGCTAACAGGAAAATGTGTAGGAACGGTTTAGCAGAAGTACGGTAAAAGTGCTAGGCATTTACTGTACTTAGAGAGACTAAAGGGCCTGATTGAATCTAAGGGATTTAATCAGACTGAGAATTGGGCCCAAAAGCCCATAAGAACTGGACAAGGGTTTTAATAATAAAACTTGCCCTAGCTCTTATTTTCCTAAGCCACTTTTGCGCCACCTCTCTCTCTCTTCTGCGCCTCCCACCAGCTGGTCTAGCAGCCAATTTCCTGTGCGTGCGTGTGTGAGCCTTTGGAGGAACTATCTCTTGGTGGTTCTGCTGATCTCTGACCCGTACCTCCTCTTTCCGCTGCATAAACAAGGTAACAGGTGAGATCCTTTATGATTCTGCAAGAGAACCTAGATCTGGCATGTTTAGGTGAGTTTAATCTGAAGAATTGAATCAGGATTAACACTAAACGAATCCTTCACTTATGACTCTGCTTCAGCTCAGTTTTCTTTTCCTTTAGTTGCAACATCTCCTTTATCTTCTGCCATTGCTCTTGTAAGCTTTGTAGTTCTATACTTTTCTGATCTTTCTTTGCATGAGTGGCCTTCTTAGCTTCTGATTGATGTGTGAAAGCATTTGATAACACATTCTTAGGATCGGGGAGGTAAGCACATTTTCTCCTTTGGGCAGGCTGTGGTGTAGTAATCACCTTACTTGTTGTTGCTTGGCAGGTGAGCTTTGTAGGGATGTTCCTGCGATTCTTCACAAATTCTCTGTACATTCTCACCTTAAGGTCTCCCCAATCTGACACTGGATTGTTGTAGAACGTTGGGACACCTTCTTTCAGCCACCAACTGTAAGCATCTCCAACAAGAGAATCAACAACATATGATAACTTCTCTTCTTTGGGAATGTTGTGGATACTGCTTCATATTGTTATTCCATCTTAGATAATCTTCTGGGTCATTGCTAGAGCCTGAGAAGGTTAATGAATTGGATTGGGAAACACTTCTCTTCCTGCCTTGTGTTCTTGACTTGATTTGTGGGTTGGATGGTTGTACTTGAATGGACATCAAAGTGTGGTGATGCTCCTTCTTTGGTGAGGTTCTGTAGTAGTGGTACTTCTCATCCACTGCCTCATCATAATCTGAAGATTGATAGCCTTGTTCTGTCCATGAATCTTCTTCTTGGTACCAAACTTTCTTGAGATAGCTTCTGATACAGTCTGGTGGGTCTGGTTCTAATTCATCCTCATGTGTTTCTTATTTAAAACTAGTATAGTCCTCTGGCCATGGAGGTTCATCATAGTCCGTGTGCTCATCTGAACATGTTAGACTCTCCTCTTTTTCACTCCAATTGTCCCCATAAGGCTTTTCTTCATCCATGTTTTGGTTCAGTGCCTGCGAAATAAAGACAGAGTGTATCAATGTGTTCTGAAACCTTAGCTTATAAGAAGTATGATGGTATGCACAGTCCAAAAGTGTTTGCAAACCAAAGTAAATTGTTTTTTGGAAAACCCAGTTTTGAAACTTTTCGAAAACACAGAGAATTGATCTTGAAACAAGAAAATATTGTTCTTTCCTTTTATAAAATCCCTCACACGTTTTTTGGTCTGTTAAAAGGGAATACAACAATTTCTTTACCAAATAAAAAGGAGCCTTGTCAATAATTTCGAAAATTCTCTTAGGTAAATAAGGAAATGAACAACTTTTATTAGTTTTGCTTTAAGAAAATCGAATCAAAAGCTGCAAATCTCTTTTTTTTTTGGTTTTAAAGTTTATGAAAACAAAGAACTTCTGGAAAACAAAAGCTTGACAGGAACAAACAACTAATGAAGTTCTTTTCTTTTTCTTTTTGGTTTTTGGATTAAAATGCTAGAGATGAAAGAAAACAGAAACAACTAATGAGATAATGCAAAACAAAAACCTTTTTTGTGACTTTTTCAATTTTTAGATGCAGAATTGAACAAAGACAAAAACTAGATGCAACTAAATCTTTTTATGGCTTTTTCTTATATGTGATGCAATGAACAAACAGATAACTACCTAGATGGAATGAATCAGATTGATTTTTTTTATGGGTTTTCAGTTTTTAAGATGCAATGACAGAACAAAACAAGCGATGAACTATGGAAATCAGAAACGAATGCAGATGGATCTAATGAAAAGTAACCAGAGTATTGGATAGAAAACACCTATTTAGGAGCCTTTCGGCTCTGATACCAGATGATACAGCCCCAAAAGTGAGACTAGGATGGTGGGAGATGGAAGAACAGGTGCTGGCTTTGAAGCTCTCTCACTTGCTCAGAATTGAATGGATGTGCGAGATGGATGGGTAGGTGAACAACTCTCTTGTTCAGTGGGTTGATTGACTCTCTCAATCCTTGGCAGAAGTAGATTGCTTGAATCACACAAACAAACTATTCTGGAAAACTCAGTAGAACCAATTGAATCACTCAAATGAATTCTAATGAACAAACTCTCAAAGATAACTCTCTGAAAATGAAAACTCTGTTTATTACTTGATTGAAAGGTGATTTACAAATGAGAATGACAATGAGAATTTATAGTCTAGACTACCAACGGTCTAATGACCAGAAATAAGAGGAAAATCAGCAGAATTAAAGAAAAGAGCTGTTAGAGAATTGATGAGCAAATCTGTCCAAGAATGGAAAGTCTGGTGGCTTGTATCTTGAGAGCTTGGGGAGGTAATTGCACGACCATGGGACATTCTGAAGGCAATAGAAAGCCTCTGATTCGTGCATAAAGGCATAAGAAAGTAGTTGTTGGAGTTTAATGCCATTTGGGTCCAAAATAGGCAAGTCGGTCCATTTGACTCTCCAAGTGGTTGTGTGCGTTTTTATAGACTTAGGACGTCTTCTAACTTCTCTGGTTTGTAGTAAATGTCTCCTGGTCGCCAAGTCTTGGTTTGAGAGGTGATAAACCAAGTGGTCTTCATAGTTTACTTAAATGGCTCCGGATTGGCAATTTGAATAACTTGTGATCCACCATGAACCGGGGCTCTTCAGGCTTGACTAATGACTTCAAGAAAGGCTGTTTGATACAAGTCATTGATGCTGAGTTGGTTGCCATGAGTGGAATCTCCATGGCTGAGTGGTTGAGCTCCTGGTTGCTTATCTCCAATGGCAGGGACCGGGTGGTCGAAGTCTCCTCTATGCATCTTAGTTGATGATGGCTTGATGCCCTCATCAAAGAAGCTCCTAAAATTCAAACAAGTTGCAGCATCTCTTGCGAAAGTGGATGTTCAAAATGGTAAAAACTGTTCGTTATGGTTTGATATGTGGTCTTTTTTTTTGGAAAAATATTCGATATAACGGGTGAAAGAGGCTTCATAGATCTGGGAATTATGATACACGACACAGTGGAATCTGCGATTCAGACCAGAAGATGAAGAAGACACAGAACACTGGCCTTGAATCAAATTGAGGACGAAATTGACAAGCTGCGGATAAGAGGTCTTTATTCTGGCGATAATATTAGGCTGTGGAGATACAAAGATGATTATAAATCGTCTTTTAATTCCAAGGAAACCTGGAAACTAATTTGTCATGCTGAGCCTCAAGTGTCATGGTCAAGAAGCATCTTGTTATCGTTTGCGACCCTTAAATTTTAAGAAGTCACATGGCTAGGGGCTCTCAATTGACTGTCAACAGGTGACAGAATTTTGCAGTGGTCTGCCCAAGCTGATCCCACCCGTGTGCTCTGCAAAACTGATCTGGAAGCTCGTGATAACTTTTTATTTTCATGCTCTTACTCTGGAGTAATATGGGAAAATCTGGCCATCTTGCTTCTTGGTTCCAAATACTCTGCCTGTTGGGACAGAATTATTGAATCACTAGCTGATACTCGTCAAGGTACAAATCAGATGTTCCTGCTTTGTTATCTCTTTCAGACAACATTATACACCATTTGGAGGGAAAGAAACACTTGAAAGCATGGGGAGAATCCGCGGCCTCCAACATCTCTTATCAGGGTTATCGACAAAACAATACGAAATCAAATATCTTCGCTCGCTTTGATGAAGAAAGAAAAATACGCAGGCGCAATGCAATCATGGTTTTCATCCCAAACCAACTATTTCCTTTCAATGTAATTTTGCAAGATAAATTTTCCCCATGGGTCAAATGAAGTTACATCCATTGTAAACAAATATTTTATTTTGAATTATTTTAATATATTTTTTTTTAAAAAGAATCAATTTCCTTCGTACGAGAAATCATATATCCCACAATTGTCAATCATTTATGGAATAGAATAAACATGGAATCAATTTCCTTCGTACGAGAAATCATATATCCCACAATTGGTTGTACTGTCATCTTGAGGCATGCTTAAGTCTTTAGCTGATCTTTATAACAATTTTATTTTCAGAGTTTCATCTACCATAGACTTGTACTCTGATTCCGCTGAGGAGTGAAAGACAGCATCTTGCTTCCTAGCTTTCCAAGCAACCAGAGAACCTCCTAACAAGGCAACAAATGCACTCTAAGAACGCCTTGTAGTTGGACACGAATTCCAATCAGCATTGCAATATACTGATAAGCGAAAGTCTGAACTAGAACTCAACAGAATACATTGACCAATTGTCCTTTTCAAATACTTCACCACAAGTAAAGCTGCTTCCCACTAATTCTCTATAGCTTTTGTATGAATTGATAGAGAATATGCACTAAGTAAGCTATGTTTGGACGTGTCATTGACATATATATTAGTCTTCCAACCAACAGCCTATATTTCCTTGCATCAATCACGAATGAAACCACTGTCATCGGAACCCAGCTGATGCCGCTGTTCCATTGGTGTCTTAGCTGGCTTAGATCCAAGTAAATCGGCCTCTCCCACTATATCTAGTGTATATTTCCTTTGAGAGAGATAAATTCGTTCATCCCCTCTTCCAACATCGATTCCTAGAAATTATTTAAGGTTTCTCAAATCTTTCATATGAAAACACTTTTCTAAATAATCTTATATTTGGTAAAAAATTATGTTTTTTCCACATTATCAAATCGAGAACATATATGAGTACATTTAGTTCAACATTATCATTTGGGTACGTGAACAAATAGTAGTCTGCATACGAACGTTTGAAACCATCTTTCTTTAGGGGATTCATGAGCTTAGCAAACCAGCACTTATACATCAATTTTTCGGTTCTTGCAAAATCAAACAGCTCAAAACACTATCATAGTCATTGTAGCATAAAGAGGTTTAATCCATCCCATGGGTAGAGTTTAGTTCACTAGGAATACATACAACTAATTGAGCTAAACCAAATTCAAGAGAGGTTTTAAACTTACAATTCTAAGTGATTAGGAACAAAAAAGAAGAAGCAAATAAGCAAGCAATAAGGAGACATTCGAAATTGCAATAAGATACAAGAGAGAAAGCTAAGCAAAGATAAAGGCAATGATTAAGAGAGGTCTTAGGATGGGGTCAATGTACTAGAGATAGCTAGAGATGATCATGGGTGATAATCAACAATCACACATGCATAGGATGGCGTAATGATCCTTACACTAGCTAATCACACTTCCATGCTCAAGCCCTGTGTTAACCATGAAACAATCCATTTCCCAATTTCAAATAACAAGATATCATGCAATTGAATCCAATTAACACCATCAAGCAAGCTTAATCCTTTAGTCAAGAACACTAATTTAGACTAATCTTATTCCTAGGTATTAATCCCTTTGATGAATTCCTAATCAAGAACAAATTTCCATTTGTGATTATGAAACTAACAAGCACTCAAAAAAGATATTATAACCGTTAAACATCTTAGACATCAATTCCCATTTGTTAAGCATGCAAAATCTATAATTAGGTTCATTCAAGCAATTCATCAAATAACTTCCGGGAAACAAAAATCTTATGATTTAAATAAACAATTCCTTGAAAATATAGCATAGATATCAACCTAATAGAGAAGGAAACATGGGAAGGGGACAGATTTATCCTGATGGTAGTAAAAGTAACAATACAGTTTATAATGCTACAACAAGAGGGATAATAATATAGATTAAGCACTAAGTACCCTAGATCGTCCATAATCTAACCCTAATCTACCTCATCCATTATACCCAAAAAGACAACTCACTAATCACCATTTACTCAACTAAACCCATAAGGATAGAGTGAAAAACATGATTAGAAAGGTAAAAGAGGAAGAGATTAAGATTAAAGAAGTACAAATTTTTAAACTTAAGAGAAAATGTATATAAAATTCTTAGATCTAAAAAGGGTAGAGAAAATCTTAAGAGACATTGCCCAAAAATTAGGGTAAATACATATTTATAGGGTAAGAGTTCGAGTTAGGTTTTTGCTTGGGAAGGAGCTCGGTTGCGGTCCAGCCATACCGCGATTGTTAAGTCGTGATGATGGGGAGCTTGGTGGCCTGATCTGGGCGTGTGGTCGCGGATGGTCCGAGTCGCTATGGCCGGACTGTGATGGAGGTCGCGGTCCGTGCAGACCGCGGTGCAGCATCTATAAATCATCATGGTGAATTTCGGCTAGAGATATGTTGTGGCGGACGGCCGGGACCGGCATTGCTGGACTGCCACGGGCCTTGCAAGATTTTTAAAACATTATCTCTCATTTGCTAAAATCCCTGGCGGGAGTGAAGGTTTTGGTCGAGCTGCAGGGACTAGATGGCTTGGACCGTTTGTCTCAGACCGCTACAGAGGCTGCGGATGATGTTTTGGAGCCAGCAGTCTCGGCTGGCCGATGGCCATGACCGTTGTAGCCAAGAAATTATTCTTCACATTTTTAGCTCCTTCTCCTTGTGTATGGCTCATCTCCAATAGCTTATGGCCTACCTCCCAATCATCAACAACACCTAATAAAGACTCCAAAAGAACACATATATGCAAACTCTATTCAAAACACACTAGATGCTCAGCTGAATGATTTCCTAAGAAAATGGCTAGAAATGAATGCAAAAGACATCAAAACGAGGAAAATAAGGATGCTAAAATATGCTAAAATGTGGTCTCATCAATTCCCTCAAACTCAAAGCAAGATGGGCGAATGGTTTGAAAGTAAGAGCTCTAAGTTTGCAAAAGAAATCATCAAGTGAAAGTGGAATCAAGTTCTAGGCGTGAAATTAAGGGCTACAATCAAGTTCACTCTACTTTAAAAAGTTAGCCATGCCTATCCCTACACACATCAAGCTCAAATCCCAACTTCCAAATGAATTCCTATTATCTATCATTTTGACATTCATTAAAGTTTTTGATGAATCATGATTATGCACATCAAGTGAACACATTTTGTTTATGGATTAAGGCCTTGAGATGAAAATGATCTCAATTTTTTGTCGCTTTTCAAGAACAAGAGATCGCTAAAAGATTGGATAAACTATGCAAAATGCTAATAGTAAATAAAAAATTATGCATACAAGAATAAACTCTCATCTACTGAATTCCCAAGATGATCCTACTCAAAGTTCTAAGCCCAAGAAGTCCTCATCCTAGTCTACCCTTTCATAAGGCCATTTGCCTTCTTAAAAATACAAAACCAATCATTTGCTTCTATTTTAAGCACTTAGGAGACTTTTCATTTCAAATCTTGATCTATGGTGGGTCTAAACTCTTTTTCTTTTACTATAGCTGTTTCTTTCTAATATCTTTCCTTTTCTTTGGCTTCTTTTCTTTAATTTTTCTTAGAGACTTTATTTTCATTTTCACTTAGAGCTATTTCAACTTTTATATTGCCCACCAAATCAATCTTTTGATTTCTCCCCCAGGCTTTTCAAATGATTCACATTTCTCCCGAAAACTTATTTCCTATCCTGTTCTTAGCCTAAATGATGCAAGGCTAGCTTTACATGGAAGAGTACCCTTATTGTTCTAAACTTAACACTTTTTGCCTAATTGATCCGAAAGAGACCTCACAACTCTCAATAAAGTGTTTTAGCCTTGAAATGAGGATTAATTTAAGGCAGGGAAGCTAGATAGACTAACAAGAGAGGGGTAAAAGGAAGAAGGAAGTCCAAGTATGTATTAAGTATCCATGTGAACACTTTTCAAAAACAACATGATAATTCAAGTCAAGATTAGCTGTTCAAATAGATAGGAAAAGATTAAAATCACAACAAGCTTCAATCAAGATAAGACATGAGATCCACGAATGGTTCTTCCTTAACTTCAAGATCACTAGATGCATTAAACAATCCACATGCTAGCACAATGAACCAAAACCACAAGACAATTCTTTGCAAGGAAAACATGTCTTAGCTCTCAAATGCAATTGAATGCAATCCTAAATGAATTTAGGCTCAATATTAAACATTCCAATGCAACTAGATGTTTCCTTTTTGTGAAATTTTTTATTTTAAATTTTTATGCTTTTCTATGTCTTAGATTATGCATGAGACTCAAAAATGGAAAATAAGATCATATAAACCAACATTAGCAACAAGTCTCTTCCTTCAAAAACTTAAATCACACAGTCCCTTGGGTGATAAGAGTGTGAGAGGAGACACTTATGACAAAGAAAAATGCAAAATGAAAAATATATGAACAAGAGGAGAAGTGTGTTAATTAGAGATGGAGTGTGAGTGGAATGGGATTCAGGAGTTAGAGGTGGAGGCAAGATACTTCCCCCAAACTTGGGTCGGCATGGAGGAATCCTTCCTCATATTTGGCTTTGATGGATCATGACCGCTAAAAGAAGGAGGAGATGGTTCAGGATTGGTCGCAATTTGATTTGACCCGCTCCTTGTGACCGGCATGGCTGCACCGGGTAGCTCAGGTCGTGATGGTCTATCCGCTACGAGCCTTGAATTATGTTTTGGAAACCTCCTTCTTGCCCTTGCTAGTTTGGCTTAGGAGCATAGTCTTGTTATTGATTAAAGGCGCAAACTTGTTGAAGTTGATAACCTTGGATCCTATAGTTGTTGAAGAATTGTTGGTATTGGCCTTAACTTCCCAAGTAGTTGACCTCATCTTGAGTCATTTGATCCACTTCCACAACTTTTTGAAAAACGTGATTTGGTCTATTGTTTCCAATGAAGTGGATTTCTTTCTTCTCACTAGCTAGGATGAAATTATCCATCTTTTCATTCAAGGCTTTAATGTCCTTGCTACTAGTATCCTCAACAGCCTAACTCCCCTTGAAGCTCTACCATAGTCCTCATTGTAATTGCATCACTCAAGGCAAGGTTTTCAACAAGCTCCATTCCATCGTCAACTTCCTTTCCTAGGAAGTTTTCATTGCTAGCGGTGTGTAAGAGCATCTTTATCTTGGGCAAGACACCACAGTAGAGAGTACTAAGGAGGGACTCTTCGGAGAAACCGTTGTGTGGGCATTGATTGGTGTAGATCTCTAACCGTTCACATGCCTCAAATAAGGTTTCATTGTTGTGTTGAGAAAAATCTGTGATCATATTCCTAGAATGGGCTGTCCTTGAGCCAGAGAAGAACTTGGAAACAAAGGACTTCTTACAATCATCCCAAGAAGTGATATAACCTTGTGGGAGGGTATTTTCCCATATGTGTTCTTATCTCTGAGAGAGAAGGGAAAGAGCCTTAGCTTGAAGCTATCTTCAGACACTCCATTGATTTTGGTCATCCCACAAATCCTATCAAATTAATCCAAGTGGTCTAAGGGATCTTCAGCTGCAAGACCATGAAATCTATTGCCTTGTACCATTGCAATGAGGCTTGTCTTGATCTCAAATTTGTTGTTCTGAATAGAAGGAGGCAAGATTCCTCGGCGGTTTTGGTGAGTGTTTAGAGCATCACCCACACCTCTAGATTTTAAAGGAAGTTTGCATGGAGGAAGAAGGCTAGGAGGAGGAGGCTGATTGAGGTGATCACCGTGATCAGTTTGGTGTCCTTGGCCATCTTAGCCATAGTGTTCAGCCGGGTGATCCATACCCAAACACTGAATGTGTGCTTCTCTCTCTGGATTCCTTATAACTCGCAAACGGGAGAATTTATCTTGGAAGCGGAAGAACCCCATTTCCAATTGTTTAATTTTGTCTAAAGGTTGAACCAATTGTGCATGACCTCTAGACCTTGTGATTATTCACCTACGAGAACAAGAAGGGTAGATAAGTAGAGATATTAATAATGTAACAAAGAAACATAGTCTCAAAAAGATATAAAATCTTAATGACTAAAGCTAAACTCAATTGGCAACAACGTCAAATTGATATAACAATTTTTTGGTTCTTGAAATATCAGTCACCTCAAAAGACTATAATAGTCATTGTAGCATAAAGAGATTTATCAATCCAATGTGTATAGTTTAGTTCACTAGGCATACATACAAAGAAATTGAGCTAAACCAAATTCAAGAGAGGTTTTAAACTAACAATCCTAAGTGATTAAGAACAAGAAACAAGAACAACTAAGAAAGCAATAAGGAGAAATTCTAGATTTCAATAAGAGACAAGAGATCAAGCTAAGCAAAGATAAAGACAATGATTAACAGACGTCTTAGGATGACGTCATTGTACCAGAGCTAGCTAGAATCATCATGGATGCTAATCAACAATCACACATGCATATAATCGCTAAATGATCCTTAAACTAGCTAATCACACTTCCATGCTCAAGCCCTATTATAATCATGCAAAATCTGTTTCCCAATTTCAAATCACAAGATAACATGCAATTCAATCCAATTAACACTATCAAGCAAGCTTAATCCTTTAGTTAAGAACATTAATTTATACTAATCATATTCCTCGGTATTAATCCCTTTGATGTATTCCTAATCAAGAACAATTTTCCATTTGTGATTATTAAATTATCAAGCACTCAAAACAAGATCTTATAACCATTAAACATCTTAGATATGAATTTCCATTAGCTAAGCATGCAAAATATCTAATTAGGTTCTTTCAAGCATTTCGTCAAACACCTTCCGGATAACAAAAAGCGTATGATCTAAATCAACAATTCCTTGAAAATCTAGCATAGAGATCAACCTAATAGAGAAGAATTAGTATAGATTAAGCACTAAGCACCCTAGATAATCCCTAATCTAACTCTAATCTACCTCATCCGTTAGACCCAAGAATACTACTCACTCATCACCATTTCTCCAACTAAACCAATAAAGAGAGAGTGAGAAAACAAGATTGGAAAGGTAAAAGAGGAAGATATTCAGATTAAAGAAGTACAAATTGCATTACACTTAAGAGAAAATGTTTATAAAGTTCTTAGATCTAAAAAGGGTACATAAAAGCTTAAGAGACATGGCCCAAAAATTAGGCTAAATACATATTTATAGGGTAAGAGTTCGAGTTAGGTTTTTGCTTGGGAAGGAGCTCGGTTGCGGTCCAACCGGACCGCAATGGCCAAGTCGTGACGATGGGGCGCTTGGTGGCAAGATTTGGGCCTGTGGTCGCGGATGGTTGATATATCATGGTTTTTAGGACTTTCAACCATGGTATATGTCTTTATTATCGAGTCTTTTAGAGTCTTTTGAAGTTCTTTTATGTGTGTTTACAGGTCTAGGTACGTTTGGAGTGGATTTAGACATTATGGCGCATTCAGGAGGTATTTGGAGCATTTACCCGAGAAGAAGAAGTCACTGCCGATATCAGATGATTGTGTCGATCGACACACATTGTGCATCGATCGACACATATGCGAGATGGACTTTTCTCGCGAGTTTAATGAAGATTTGTGAAAATTGCACTTTGGCCCAGAAGTTTCTCATAATTACAAAGAAGCCCCAGCCGAGTTTAGATCATTATATTAGGGTTTTTAAGCCATTGTTTAGGCTACTCTTTCAGACGCTTTCATACACATTCTATTATTCAGAGAGAGAGAGAGATTTGGAACTCATATTCATTGTTTCTGTTTTATGATATTTGGTTTATTCAACATGTTTTTTGTTTCATCTGCCATGTCTGAGTAGTTTACCTGTTAGGTTTAGGGATTCTCACAGGAAATTTCATGGAATTATAGGTTGATCAATCTGTAGGGATTCATATCTGTTAGTTCTTCATCTAGGGTTGTTTTTATTGCTTGATCTGAATTAGCTACTTAGATTATTGATGTTAGGTTGATTTCTGCAACGACAATTGATTAATTAACTAGAAAGAACCTAGATGATCAATTTTGACTATTCGTAAAGAATTTTGGCTTAGGAGAATTGTGAACGAAAGAAGTCGAGTTTAATGCGTGTTTAGGATCTCTAGTACTCGCAACGAAATTTAATATGCTACGATTGTTAGATAGATAATATTCGCAACCAAAGTTGGTTTCTTATACTTCTGTGATTCTAGTTCTAGAACAGTTCTTAATTAGATCCCGATAGATTGATTAGCATGTGTTCCTGATTTCCTGAGAACTCCCTTGACCTAACGCTTCGTTTGATTGCCTACAACCGCTTACTTTACTTTATTGTTCTGATTTACTGCTTTCTACTGTTTCACCCAGCTTAATTCGACGTTCTATAATCTATCGCAAGATCTTGAGTCTCTGTGGATTCGATACCCTATATACTACTAGTTCACGTCTGTGCACTTGCAGTGTAGATCTAGGGATTAAAACCTGATCGTATCAATGGTCCAGGCCACTATGGCCGGACCGTGATAGAGGACACCATCTGTTCAGACCATGGTGCAGAATCCATGAATCTTCCTGGTGGGTCGCGGTTGTGGCTCGAGATATGTTGTAGTGGACGGCTGGGACCAGCGTTGCTGGATTGTTGTGGGCCTCGCGGGCTATTCAAACCGGTATCTCACATTCGCTCAAATATCTGGTATGAGTGAAGGTTTTGGTCGAGCTGTAGGCACTAGATGTTTTGGAGCCAGCGGTCTCGACTGACCGCTGGCCATGACCGATGCTGCCGAGAAATCATTCTTTACATCTCTAGTTCCTTCTGGTTGTGTATGGCTCATATCCAATAGCTTATGGCTTGCCTCCCAATCATCAAGAACACTTCAAAGCTCCAAGAACACCTAGTAAAGACTCCAAATGGACACTAATACTAAGATTTTAGTGATCCTTGAAGTGTGTATCAATTCCTCAAGTACTGATCGAGTAGTACGAGGTATCGAATCCAAATCAGGATGCACCAAACCTAACAAGTTAAGCAAATCAATATTCAAGTAGTACTTCTAATATCCTAAGTGAAATTTAATCAAGCAGACAAGTGAACAAACATTAAACAGATGATCAAACATACAATAACATATAAGCAAGAAGACAAATGACTAAACACTTAAAATCAATAATTAAAGTCAAGCCAATGGGGTAGGTCAATGACTAGAGTGATCTAAAGCTATTATGAATGCTCAACTATCTCCAAATAAGCTAATCCTTAAGCAAGAACTCAGTCAATCAATTAATCCAATCTTTTGGCACTAATCACTTTGCTTAATCCTTTATCAAGATCAAATTCTCATTTATGAAATAAAGATAGACAAGCATTAATCTCAGGTTCTCTATAGCTAATAAGCATTTTAGACAATCAATCTCATGAGCTAAACATGCAAATCCCTATGAAAGTTATATCTAGCATTTCATCAAACACTTGGTGTGCAACAAATTACCAATGTTCTAAATCAACTTGATCAAGGTTAATCTAGCCTTAAGAACACTCAAATAGGAAGGATCTTAAGTAATCTAGCCCTATGCATCCATGAATCACTCTAAATCACCCTAACCTACCTAAGCCATAAGCCTTAAGAGAAACTACTCACTAATCATGTTAAACCCAACAAACCAATGATAATCATGTTAAGTTTGATGATTAGTGAATGATTAAAAGAATATAAGACTTAAAGATTGAAATTTTCTTACAAAACATTCAAAGAGAGTTTTTTTGGAACAAAGAAAGCTTAGGCAACAAAAATCAGGGTTTTGCCTTTAAATAGTGATCTGTGACGAACCGGGTCAACCCGGACCAAACTGGGTATTGACCCGGTTCAATTGGATCAGATGACTTCGCTGGGGCCGATATCGGCTGGTTTTGGCGGATGTTTGTAGGCCGATAGGATGAGATGGGATGTATCGGTTCATTTAGGTCGATGGGGGCAGCCGATAGAATCTCTGGTCGTTAATCATGGTTTTGAGCATGGTTAGGCATCAGCCTGCTCTGGCCGATAGGTGGATGTTGATGGGGAAGTGTGAGTCGTATCGGCTTGATCTGGTCGGTGTCCCTCCCCGATAGAATCTCTGCCAATATTTGTCAAAGTGTGTGTGTGCTCCTATCGGCCGAATAATGCCGATACACCCTCGTCGATGGATTCGAGTGCACGGTATCGGTTGGCTTATGCCGATGCAACCTCACCGATGGATCCCATGGTCAAACATCCTGAACTCGTCGATGGTTATGGGCTTCTATCGACCTCGTCTGGTCGATGGACCATGCCGATGGCTGCAAATTGACTCGTCCTCTTCACTTTTTCAGCTCCTTAAGTCTTCCAAGTCTCACCAATTCTCCATATTAATTCCTTGAACCTGCAAACTCAAGAAAACAACCCAAGAACAACAAAATATGCATGATCCTAACTCTAAATTCTCATAAGGATTCTAAATGCAAAAGTCTAAGAAACCTACAAGATTGAGTGCAAAATGTAACCAAAACATGAACTAAATCAAGCTTAAAATGCCTAAAATGCAATAACATTAATTCCCCCAAACTTATTCTTTGCTTGTCCTCAAGAAAACTCAAATACTCAAAGGAAAGCTAGAGAGAAAAGTTTAAAAGTTGGAGCTCATATCCAAAGACAAAACCAAGATCAACAAGTTCCAATCTATGTTAATGTTTCTAGGTTGCAATCAAAGCAAGCTTACTCCAAAAATTTAGCCATACTCATCATAGCAATACCTCTAGCTCAAGTCTCAACCTACACAAGCATTACTATCTACTATGTATTTAACATTCATTAAGCTTTCTAAGGTGAATCTTACCCAATAAAAGGTGATTAAACTCATTTGGCAAAGGGTTTAAGTTTTGAGATAAAAATGATCTCAATAAATGGGGTTTCTCCATAAGCAAAAGGGTTCTCTCATAAATAATGAATGAGCTTTGGCAAAATGCTAAGAGTTTAGAAGCAATTGATGCATACTAGGTTGATTTCCATCTACATATGCCCCAATAACTTCCATTCCTAGTCTAACCCTCCTATTTGATGTCTACCTTTTTCCAAGGCTACTTTTGCCTTCTCCCCTTAACATTGATCAATCACTTTCTCACTTTAACACCTAAAGGATCATTTTAAACTTCAACACAATGGTAACTCTTTTCATTTGAGCTTAACTCATTTTTTTTCACTTGCACTAGTGTCTTTCTTATTCACTTATGGATAGCCTTTTGGCTTCTTTTCATTTTACTTCTAGGGACTCTTTCTTTTACCACTTAGAGCTATCTTTTCTTTTCTTTTACCAACATAAATTTGATCCTCTACTTCTTCCCCTTATCTTTCCCTTTCTTTTCCACTCTTTTCCTTTCCCAATTTCCCCCCAAACTTCAATCCTAGCCTATTGTAGGTAAAAGATGTCAAGCTTGCATCTAATATGGAAATTTCCCTTAGTCACTCTCAACTCAACAATTTATGCTAAGATCATTCCAAGGAGGCCTTACTCTCATTCTAGTGTTTAAGGCTTGAAAGAAAGGTGGGTTAAGGCATGGTAATCTATTTGAGCAAACAAGAGTGGTGAAAAAGGATAAGATTGCTCAAATATGCAGAAGGTATCCATGAGTTCAATCAAAAAGCAAGAGCAAGATAATTATATGTCAATATTAAAGTTATCACTTAGTAGAGCTAGTATCAATTCAAAGCGAGTTTCAGTCTAAAATAGATACTAAAGGCAGGAAATCCAAGTAGGGTTCGTCTTAACTTTCTAGCCTTTCTTGATATACAAACCTTGATCAATCAACTAGCATTAGGAACAAGTTTTCACTCAATCTATTCTTACAAGGAATTTAAATCATTTCTCCCTATGAATGCAACCTATATGAAGTCTAGACTCAATCCTTATATGCTATGCAACTACATGTTCTTTTTGTTTTGAAATTATTTGAAATGTTTCGATTTTCTTGGTTTTTTGTATGCACATAGATGAAATGCATGAGACTCAATGGTTAGAAATAGAAAATAAGAACAAAATAAATGAGGTTAGCACTAGCCTTTCCCCCAAACTTAAGTCACACGGTCCCTTGTGTGACAAAAGAGAGGAAGAAGGACCAGGAAACACACACAAATCCAAAAAAAAAGAGCTAAAAAGAAACTATTTACCAAGATAGGAGTGTTTACTTGGTCAATTGTGGGTGGAGGAGGAGGATGAATCTTTTATGGAGTAGGACATGTTTGATGATGAGTATGATGGAGTCTTCATCGCCTTTCTCTTTGTACTCTTCAGCTTGTGACTTGACGGGCGATGGGGCTCGAAATAAGGCTCATCAGAGATCGTCGCCAACTCGTGTCCAGCAATGGAGTGGCGCACTTCATCTATCATCTCATCAGCTTGCTCAATTGTCTGCTCTGCTTGGGGATGAACCGAGGAGCTTCCCATTCTTTTTGGCTCGTTAGAAGCTTAAGTACCTTTGTCATCTTCTTCAACCAGCTTGCTTTTGGTCTTATCTTCCCATTTGTTCATCTTCAGAAGGAGCTTGTTCTGCTCATGCACTGCTCTAGTGGCCCTATTGGCAATGGGATCGAGAAACGGCTGAAAGTAGTATCCTTGGAGATCGTAGACCTTTTCCTTAGGAGGTCTTTCCTCTGTCTCATACTCTCCAGCCTCTTTGCTTCCCGCTACATTTGGGAATGCATCTCCTTTCCCCAACTCTCTTTAGGGAGGAAGCGGATCAAGAGTAGGCTTAGTGGAGGGGTCATATTGATGCTCATTCCCCGAGTTGAACAGCATGTTGGCACGTTTATCGAATGTCTTGATCGACATGTTGAGGATCAAGATCCTCACCTCATACTTAATACCAAAACACATCCTGTAAGCGAATTTCACAGGTATCCCACCACTCAAGAAATGATTCTTAACTAGCGGTGCCAAGTCCAACCAATCAATCTCTGTAGACTCTCCAGGGGTTTTAGGATCGAGAGACCCTTCCAGCTTAATGCCCTTAACCTGTAGAAGTGGTGTGATCAAGCCTCCCATAGTCAATATAGGCTTAGCATTGGCCAACTCCTTATGCACCATAAACTCATTCACTAAGATTGCGGCCATGCTTGGTCTGTACCTAACTGGAGGCATCTGCTTACCATCATAGAACGTTCCCAAGAGAGGATGTAGTCCAAGGTACAGAAACCTCATCTCCAAATCAGTTACATGGCCTGTTTTCTTTCTCGCGAAGATGGTGTGGGCCAATGCCTTGTGCACATAGCGAATGGCAGGGTGGCGGATTCGCGCTGATTTCATTAATCCAAGATGATAAGTTCTAGAGGTGATTGTATCCCACAGTTTCTGGAGGTCGTCTTTGTGGATAGAGAAATATGTACCCCGTTGTGCATCTTCATCCACAAAACCATAGATATCAATGATCTCCTTAAAGCTCATACTGTAGTTTTGTCTCCCAGCCCTGGACTCAATCTTTCCAAAGCCTTCTTCTGATCTCAATGATATATCCTCAACGTAGTAAGTCGGCTTCAAGTTTGCTAGGAATTGGCAAGTTAAACTTTGGTACCCAGCACTAGCCAAACTGACAAACTTTTGCAGTCCCAAATTGTTGAAGATTGCAATCACATCTCCCAATATTCCCAAAACCTCCAAAGAAGCAAATTGAGGATACTTGGTTGCCACAAACGTGATACTCTTGAGCTTAGCCATATACTCAGCACCTGTGTAAATCTTCTTCTTAGGCCTCTTTGCCTTCTCCTTTGTAACCAATGTGGGATCAACTGTTGCTTGTTCCTTTGTAGCCAAACCTTTCCCTTTGGGTCCTTAGCACTTGGCAAAGAAACTAAAGTCCCTTCATCTCTTCTTGGAGCCTTAGACTTGGACTTTACGTTGGTGGATGCTCTACTCATCTTCCTACAAAGAATTACTCAAAGAGAAAGTAAGTGTTTTGCACAATCCAACAACACAAGCACAAAGCTTCAAGCATAAATCACATAGTCATTTCATAGGAGAAACAATCAATGACATGGACTCATTAACTCATATCAATGATCAAACACTTTGATATCTAGCTTATGCTAAGAATTTTCAATTTAAGGGATCATACAAGCTAGGATATCTTAAACAACTCCATTTCAAGATTTCAAGTTCACAATTCATCATCAATGTAACTCCAATTCAACATCAACCTCACTACTTAAAAACCAAGTTCCTAACATGCAATTTTCAAAAAATTGGTGAAACCAAATTCATTCAAATCAAGTAGCCTCACACATACAAGTTAATAACAACCAATTGCATTATTAGAAACCATAAATTTAAGTTTTCCCCAAAATTTGGAAAATGCCCAATTATAAAGAACCCTAATTCACCAAACTTCTAATTCATTCAATATTATGGTGAAATTGGCATGGGTAATCATCTAGAAGTCATCTAGCAAGGGTTTTTAAGCTCAATCGTCAAGAAACAAGAACAAATTTTCGAGTTTAATTTTTTTGAGAATCTTCATTTTACCCACGAAATCGGAAGGAATAAGTGCATACCTTGCTTGTCGGATGAGGGGGTGGAAAATACAGTGACAACAGTGCAAAAAGTGATGAAAAATCGCAGGTTTAGAGTCCAAAATCGCCAAAATTGGTCAGGAATTGAAAGAGATAGAGCTTGAAAAGTTTTGTGTTCTTCAAAACATGTTTGAAGGTTATTGAAAAGAGGGGAGTTTGGGAGTAGTAAACTCATGTGAGGGAGGAGAAAACAAGAGAAAAACGGGCCCCACTTCGGTCAAAATCCATTCTTTTTTTCAAAATTTAGCTCAAAATCGGTTTAAAATGGTTTAAGACTGGTTTGAAATCAAATTGGGATGAAGAACTTACGTGGGCGAGGGTCGGTAATGGGCTGATCTGCTTGATATGCCAAACCGATAGAATCTCTATCAGATTTATGTGTTGGGTACAAAAACTTGTATCGGGTGGGTTTGCCTGATGTACACAAGCAGATACCGTCAAGCCTTTACATCGGCCGATTTTCCCTATGACTCATCTCGATATATTCTATGGAAATTTTTGACCAAAAGCTTCGAAACCACGCATCGGCCCAGTTTTCCCGGTGCAGTCAAACCGATGGCTTCTCTAGGAAATTTCGAGCAAACCATGGAAACCACGCATCGGCCCAGTATATCCGGTGAATTCAAACCGATTGCGCCATTATCTTTCTATCGTCCGTATCTGATCGGTGCAGAGAGAGCGATAGAATCTTTGTCGATTTTATACAAGAAACTGTTGGCCCGTACTGCTCGGTTTTGCCCGAGTAGTTTGCCCGATGTCTTTAGCTTATGTGTATCTGACCATTCTGCTCGATCCAAACAGTCGATGGTTCCCTGTCTATTTCATCGCCAAAAGAGTGTAGCCTGCATCAGCTTTATCTGCTCGACGTACACAAACCGATGTCTCGCACATTCTCATCGACCCCTTCACGCTGATACTCTTGGACCGATATAGTCTTTGGCCCATCTCGTGCATCTTCTCATCGGCTCATTTTGCCTGATGCAGCTGCCCGATGTTGCTCATTCTCATAACCTTAGCCATTTTGCTCCATTTTGACATGACCTTGGCTCAATTCCAATAAACCCACACTTTCACCTAATAGACAAAACCTGAGAAACTTAAAGAAAAAGGTCAAATATGAAAAGATTAAAGATAATATGTACAAATATAAACATGGGAATGTCTACCAAGTGCGCTTTTGTTTAAAGTCGGTAAGCTCGACTTTTGCAAACAAGTTTTTAGGCTAGAGGCTGATTAGAGAGCGGAACTGAAGTCCCCTCCTCTATAGCATCCGAAGCCGAGTAGTGCTTGAGACGTTGTCCATTAACAGTGAATTCCTCATCAGATTTTCCCCAAAGCACAACTGCTCTATAAGGCCTAACTTCCTTAATCCGGAAAGAACCGGACCACCTTGACTTGAGCTTCCCGGGAAAGAGCTTCAACCTGGAGTTAAAGAGAAGCACAAGATCACCTGCTTTGGACTCTTTCTTCAATATCAGCTTGTCATTAAAAGTCTTTGTCCTCTTCTTGTAGATCTTAGAGTTCTCAAAGGCCTCAATCCTAATCTCATCTAGTTCATTGAGTTGCATCAATCTCTTCTCAGTGGTTGTCTTGATATCAAAGTTCAGCAACTTAACAGCCCAAAGAGCTTTATACTCAACCTCAACCGGTAGGTGGCAAGACTTCCCATAGAGCATAGAGAATGGAGTTGTACCTAATGGAGTCTTGAAAGTTGTCCTATAAGCCCAAAGACCATCATCCAACCTCATAGACCAATCCTTCCTAGATGCTCCAACTTTTTTCTCAAGAATAGCTTTGATTTGTCTATTTAAAACCTCCACTTGGCCACGAGTTTGATAATGATAGGGATTGGATACCTTGTTCTTGACATCATACTTCTTCAAAAGATTCTCAATCAGATTGTTGATGAAATGTGAACCTCCACCACTAATCACAACTCTAGGAATCCCAAACCTAGGAAAGATTATACTCTTAAACATCTTGAGCTTTCTTAGCATCATTAGTAGGGCTTGCAATTGCCTCAACCCATTTAGATACATAGTCCACAACCACAAGGATGTATCTATTGCCAAACGAAGATGGTAAAATCCCCATGAAGTCATTCCCCATACATCAAACACTTCAACCTCCAAAATGGGGGTGTTTGTGGCATTTCATTCCTCCTACTTATGTTGCCTTTCCTTTGGCACGGATCACACTTAGCAATAAACTCATGTGCATCCTTGAACATACAACTGGTCACCAAAAACCAACTTGTAAGACCTTTGAACAGTTTTGAAGCTAGCAAAGTGACCTCCATAAGCTGAAATGTGACAATGCATGAGTATCCCATTCACCTCTTCATGAGCTATACTTCTCCTATAGAGCTTATCCTTGCAAAGAGTATACATATATGGTTCATTCCAAAGGTACCGGTTGACGTCTCTGAAGAATTTCTTCCTTTGGTAGACCTCTAAACCGGTGGTTCCTTTCCACAAGCCAAGAACTTCACTATATTAGCATACCATGACTCTTTATCCTCAATAGACCCAACTTCCTCAAGCTTCTTGCTAGTGTTGTGGGCTTCCATAACATCTCTAATCACCATAAAATGTTCCTCCGGTAGAGAATCATTGATAGGAACTTCATCTTCAATTCTCAGCCTTGAAATATGATCAGCTACCCCATTCTCAATTCCATTCTTGTCCTTGATCTCAAGATCAAACTCTTGCAGCAGAAAAATCCATCTCAAGAGCCTCAGTTTGGCATCCTTCTTCGCAATAAGATATCTAAGAGCAGCATGATCCGTGTAGACAATCACCTTTGGCCCAACCAAGTAAGACCTGAACTTCTCAAAAGCAAAAACCACAACCAATAACTCCTTCTCTGTTGTGGCATACCTTCCTTGACCATCATCCAAAGTCCAGCATTCATAATAGATCACACGGAGCTTCTTATCCTTTCTCTTTCCAAGAACTGCTCCAATAGCATAATCAATAGCATCACACATAATACCAAAGGTCAGCTCCCAATCCGGTACATGAACAATAGAAGCACTGATCAAAGCCTCCTTGATCTGGTTGAATGCAGACAGACACTCCTCATCAAACATAAACTAGGTCTCCTTACACAAAAGGCGTGTGAGAGGTCTAGAGATATTAGAGAAGTCCTTGATGAACCTTCTGTATAACCCTGCATGTCCCAAGAAGCTCCAAATACATTTGACAGAGTTTGGTGGCTGAAGACTCATCATCACCTCAATCTTGGCTTTGTCTACCTCAATCCCATTCTCAGAAATCTTGTGCCCAAGGACTATTCCATTCGTCACCATTAAGTGGCATTTTCCCAATTGAGGACAAAGTTGGTCTCCTCGCACCTTTTAGCAGCCTGCACAAATTGATAAGGCAAGAAGCAAAGGAAGAACCATAGACAGAAAAATCATCCATAAACACCTCAACAATATCCTCACTTAGATCAGAGAAGATAGATATCACACACCACTGAAATGTAACGGGTGCATTGCACAGTCCGAATGGCATCTTTCGATAAGCGAAGGCACCATACGAACATCTGAAGGTCGTCTTCTCTTGATCATTTGGGTCAATAAGGATTTGAAAGAATCTGTTGTACCCGTCTAAGAAGCAATAGAAAGGATGATTAGCCAAACATTCTAACATCCAATCAATAAATGACAAGGGAAAATGGTCCTTTCTAGAAGCATCATTCAATTTCCTGTAGTCAATGCACATCCTATGACCCGTTATCGTCCGGGTGGGAATCAACTCATCATTATCATTCTTAATGGCAGTGATTCCCCCCTTCTTATGGACACAATGTACGGGAGAAACCCACGTACTATCTGATATCAGGTAGATAATTCTTGTATCTAACAACTTCAAGATCTCTTTCTTAACAACTTCTTTCAAGTTAGGATTAAGTCTCCTTTGGTGCTCAATTGAGGATAATGACTCATTTTCAAGATGAATTCTGTGAGTACATAAGCTAGGTGATACTCCTGTAATGTCATCTAAAGAATAACCTAAGTTCTTCTATATTTTCTCAACTCTTCAACCAATGCAGTCCGTTCATTCTCATTCAAGCATTCATTAACTATGATAGGATATGTAGAGTTCGAGCCTAAGAAAACATACCGAAGCCCCCGCGGAAGGGGCTTTAATTAAACCTTAGGTGCCTTATGTTCACTCCAATCATCCTCCACAAGCTGACACTTGCTAACAGACACATCTCCATCAGCTCCCATGTCCAAGGCACACACCTCTAGCTCCTTCCCACAATGATCAAATCCAAGCTCAGCATACTCAACATTCCCAAGAAGTGGTTTGTGTGAATCAAGTGTCATCTTGTAAGCCAAGCTCTCCTCATGAAGATAGCCATATTTCCCACACTTCTTAGTCAAATCAACTTGCAGAGGATCTTCCAAATTTAGTTCCTCTAGGAGTTCATCAGCTAACTCATCCATGGTCTCTATGTAGAAAGCTTGACCTTGAATAGTGGGTTTCTTCATCACATTCTTGATATCAAATTTCAGCACAAGATCCTTTCCAAGATGAAGATCAATCTTTCCTTTTCTCACATTAATTATAGCTCCATCAGTTGCAAGGAATGGTCTAACAAAGATGAGAGGGCCTTTTGGTTCCTCATCCATCTCAAGTACTATAAAATCAGTGGGAACCTCAAATCTTCCAATAGGGAACCTTACTGATCTGTCTGCAAGCACCAATGAGATCCTACATGACTTGTAGGTGGAGAAACTGAGCCTCTTAGCAACTGAAAATGGCATCAAGCTGACACTAGCTCCAAGGTCACACAAAAACTGTCAAAGCGAAGAGGTCCTATGGCGAATGGAAGGGTGAAGCTGCCCGCATCTTAAAGTTTCTTGGGCATAAGCTTTTTCTGTATGATTGTACTACATTCATGAGAGAGCACAACCATACCTTCTACTTACTTAGTCCTTTCTTTGATTGCCTCCTTGAGAAACTTGTTATATTGAGGAACCAACAAGAAGGCATCAATCAAAGGAATAGTAACCTCCACATTCTTCATATGTCTGTTAAATAGAGCCTTGTACTTCTCTAGGAGATGTTTCTTGAATTTACCCGAGAAGGGTAATTTAGGCTCATAGAGTTGGTGGCACAAACACACCATTCTTCTTTTTAGGAGAATCATCAATCCTTTTCTCAGCTGTAGCCTTTCCATTTTTCTTGACAACTTCACTATCATCCACTTTGTCAAACTCAGAATTTTCACAATTCACCTCCCCACCTTGTTTCTCAATGTCCTCATTGAGATTAGAAGGCAAATCAGTTGTGGGAAGTTGTCTTGGTTGTAACTCTCTCCCACTTCTCTAGGTGGTAGCATTGATGTATTCCTTAGGATTATGTTCAGCTTTACCGGGAGAAGTTCCAGGAGGTCTAGAGGTAAAAGCATTCTTGTTCTCCATGTTAGTGACCCTAGATGCCAAGTTTTGCAACTCACTCTTTAAGTCCCTTACTTCCATTACCCCTGAATCTTGCCCTTGTTGAAGTTGTTACATCATACCCTTAAGTTCATAATCCATAGTGGAGGAAGTAAAAGTTTGTTGTTGAGGTGAAAACCCCGGTGGAGGAAATTGTTGCTTATGCACAAATCCTCTTTGTTGTCCTTGGAATGTAGCCTTAGAGACAAAGCCTTGTTGGTTGTTGTAGGAAACAAAAGGCCTTTGATGATTGGATTTAGCAAAGCCTTGTTGTTGCCCTCCTTGCCCTTGACCTTGTGGGTTAGCCACATTAGGATTCCTATAGGAGGAATTTGGGTGGTTCCTATAGTTGTTGTTAAAGCCCTTGTTTTACCCTCCTTGTCCTGCCACAAAGTTCACTTCCTCATAGTTAAAATCATCCTTAACACTCTCTGGATATGGTTGGCTATCATCAAAGTTCCCAACAAAGTGGCCTGATTTCTATGTTGATTGGATCATCTTATTCATCTTCTCATGGAGTGATTTGATCTCCTTTTCATACTTTTCCTCAAGTGCACTAGATCCTCATTGATTTTGATCATAGTCTTCACCATAATTCCCATCCCTTGTAGCCAAGTTCTCAATCAGCTCCATGGCTTGATCAACTCCCTTTCCTAAAAAGTGTCCATTGCTAGCAGTATCAAGTAGCATTCTTATCTTGGGGAGAACACCGCGGTAGAGATTGCTGAGAAGTGTCTCCTTGGAAAAACCATGATGGGGACAGTGATGGGTATAGATCTTGAACCATTACCAAGCTTCACAGAAGCTTTCATTGTTTCGTTGAGAGAAACCGGATAGCTCATTTTTTAATCTAGCTATGCAGGAGTTTGAGAAGAACTTCTTGAGGAAAGCTTTCTTAAGTTGATCCCAAGAAGTGATTGAACCTTCAGGTAGGCTCTGCTCCCATAGCTGTGTTTTCTCTGCAAGAGTGAAATAGAAAAGACGCAGGTTGAAGCTATCCTCAGATACTCCATTTAGCCTAGTAGTGATACGGATCTTGTCAAACTGATCAAGGTGCTGTAAAGGATCCTCCATTGACAATCCATGAAACTGCTTGTTCTGTACCATAAAGATGATGCAAGACTTGATCTCAAAGTTGTTATTGGCTATAGGAGGAGGAATGATGCCTTATCTATTGGCATTAGTTTCGGGAGCATCACCCTCTCCTATTGGTCTCACTCCCCTTGGAGGATGTACTGGTATCCTATTTCCTTGACCATCATTAGCATTTTGTCCCTGTGGATTAACATGCTCCACATGACCATGTTGGTCACCACCATGTCCCTCTGGATCCATAGCCTGATGCTCAATATCCACAACCTCTTGTTGAACCTCAACAACTGGTTCCAACCCAAGTCTAGCCAAGTGAGCATAGATGATGTAGGCCTGGGAATCACTCCACAAACCTAAGAACAGATGGTGATCAAAGGTGATCAGAAAGCTTGATGCGGAAGGATGAATGAAGGTAGCGGTGGTGGTGATGCTGATTGACTCTCTCAACCGGTGGATTTGACTGACTCTCTCAGCCTGTGATGGAACAAAGAACTTGAATCTCACAAGTAATCTGGTCCAAGAATTCTATGAGCAAATTGAATCACACCCAATGATCAAAGAAATAACACTTCTTCAAAAGACAGAACTTTGAAAGAAAATGAGATACTTGATTAATTTCTGAAAAGGTTGAAAGGTATTTTACAAAGAGAACGAAATTGAGCTTATATAGGAGCTCAAGTACACTGCTAATAAGCTGTTATGAAGAAAGAAATCGCAGGAATTAAATAAAATAGCCGTTGGAAACTTATGGCAAAATAAACCGAAATTGGTAAGTTGTGATGATGCTTAAGTCTTAATAGCTTTGGCTTGAACCCATGGTGCATAAGGACGTCCAGATTGATGTTTTTGATCATCAAAATGCAGAATCTTGGACAAAAGAGCCGTTGGTCACTTAAAGCTCCCAATGTGAATGCATCCACCAAATATGGTAAGTTTAAGAACAATAAGATTTGCTTGATCCTCTGGTTGCTAGTGTATATAAGGATGATATCTGACTCTCCTGTATAGTTAGATGTGTCTCCGGAATGCTTATATGTCTCTCCTGGTCGCCATATATGGGTTTGAAGTGTACTGAATTCGTGAGCTTCCAAATAAGGCAAACCGAGCATCATCTGCTTTAAAAGTTGAGTAACTTCTACATCCGAAATGTTATTACCTTGATTCCAACTCTCCTGTATTCCATGATTAATCAAGATTCCAGAACAATTCACTTTATTGATTGATTCATCCTGGTCCGATATGTACTCTCCAATAAGTGACAATTGGTTTCCAGCGGGTTCCTTGGAAATCTTCTGAGTTGTAACTTGCATATCTTCTTCATCTGGAAAGATTTTGAAACACTTCCACTTCGTGATGATTTCTTGATGAGTTAAGTTTCTGAAAAGGTTAATTTGTTTCTTAAGTCTTCTTGGTTGGGTAGATATGCTCCAAGATATGCACATATGTCTCTGGTGGGCTCAAACTACTTCTCTCCAAGGATCTTGGTTGGTTGATTTATGTCCTCTCCATGCTCCTTGGTTGATGATGACTTGATGTCCTCATCAGAGCAGCTCTATCTTGTACTCTTTGTTCCATTGCTGTTCTCCTTTTGTATGCTCTGATATCCTCAACCCGTGCAACTAGGTTTCTAGGTCCTCTCCTGCGAATGTTTATTCACCTGACATCAAAGCAAGAAGAAGTAGCAAGATAGTAACCAAAATCTTGATCTAAAAAGGAATATAAATCTAAGTGACTAATCCTAATCCCAAAATGGCAACGGCGCCAAATTGATACTAAGATTTTAGTGATCCTTGAAGTGTGTATCAATTCCTCAAGTACTGATCGAGTAGTACGAGGTATCGAATCCAAATAAAGATGGGATCAATCACAAAGAATGCACCAAACCTAACAAGTCAAGCAAATCAATATTCAAGTAGTAATTCTAATATCATAGGTCAAATTCAATCAAGCAGACAAGTGAAAAGACATTAAACAGATGATCAAACAGACAATAACATATAAGCAAGAAGACAAATGACTAAACACTTAAAATCAATAATTAAAGTCAAGCCAATGGGGTAGGTCAATGACTAGAGTGATCTAAAGCTATTATTAATGCTCAACAATCTCCAAATAATCTAATCCTTAAGGAAGAACTCAATCAATCAATTAATCCAATCTTTTGGCACTAATCACTTTTCTTAATCCTTTTTCAAGATCAAATTCTCATTTGTGAAATAAAGATAGACAAGCATTAATCTCAGGTTCTCTATAGCTAATAAGCATTTTAGACAATCATTCTCATGAGCTAAACATGCAAATCCCTATGAAAGTTATATTCTAAATCAACTTGATCAAGGTTAATCTAGCCTTAAGAACACTCAAATAGTAAGGATCATAAGTAATCTAGCCCTAAGCATCCATGAATTACTCTAAATCACCCTAACCTACCTAACCCATAAGCCTTAAGAGAAACTACTAACTAATCATGTTGAACCCAACAAAACCCATGAGAATCATGTTAAGTTTGATGAGTAGTGAAAGATTAAAAGAAGATACGAAGAAATCAAAGAAAAATTACTCTTAAATTACTGAAAGATTCAAACTTTCTTACAAAACATTCAAAGATAGATTTTTGGAACAAAGAAAGCTTAGGCAACAAAAATCAGGTTTTCGCCTTTAAATAGTGAATAGTGACGAACCGGGTCAACCCGGAACAAACCGGGTATTGACCCGGTTCAATTGGATCAGACGAACTTCGCTGGGGCCGATATCGGCCGGTTTTTGCCGATGTTTGTAAGCCGATAGGATGAGATGGGATGTATCGGTTTATTCAGGTCAATGGGGGCATGCGATAGAATCTCTGGTCGTTAATAATGGTTTTGAGCATCGTTAAGCATCAGCCTGCTTTGGCCGATAGGTGGATGTTGATGGGGAAGTGTAAGCCATACCGGCTTGATCTGGTCGGTGTCCCTCCCCGACAGAATCTTTGGCCAGTATTTTCCAAAGAATGCGTGTGCTCCTATCGGCCGAATATTGCCGATACACCCTTGTCAATGGATTGGAGTGCACGGTATCAGTTGCTTATGTCGATGCAACCGCACCAATGGATCCCCTAGTCAAACATGCTGAACTTGTCAATGTTTTTGGGCTTCAATCGACCTCGTCTTGTTGATGTGTTGGGAATGTCCTTAAATCACACTTGTAATCACTCTAGAGACAGTTGTGTTGTCGAGATTAGACATTCATATAATGCCTGACAATCATAAAGTTTTGCTAGAAACCACTTATGATCAATGAGTTTAGAACTCATTGCTGGCAATATATGATCCTACAGGGTCACACACCTAAGCAGACTGGATATACTTCATGTGGGAATAATCATTAAAGTAATGATCAAGTTAATGTGTATTTGATACACATTAATATACAAGTTTTGAGAGTGTGTCGATCGACACAAGTGTTGTGTCGATCGATGCAAGGCGCAGATCGAAACATTGGTTTCGATTTAATGACTTAATTAATCTCGGTTCGGTCCGGTGATTAATTAGGTTTTCCCAGGTCTATATATATATGATATAGCACGACCTGGAAGAAAAAAGAAGCCGAATCACAGTCACTTCTCAGAAACAGACGTATCCCAAAGAGATCCGATCTGAAGGATTGTTTAGTTGATCCTGATTCAATTCTTAGATTCATATCAACCTAAACATGCGGATCTAGGTTCTTCTCAGAATAGAAACAAATGATGATCTCACCTTATACCTGTTTGCAGCGGAAAGAGATGGTATGTCTGAGATCAGAGAAACACCGAGAGATGAATCCTCCAAAGGTTCACACACGCGATCACAGAAAACGGCTGCTAGACCACTAGAGGAACTCGGCGCAGAGAGAGAGTTTTCGGCTGGAGTGTTAGGGTTAATTGTCCTGAACTCGAGTTTTACCTTATAAAACTTGTCCGATTCCGTTTGGGCCATTTGGCCCAAACACCAATTAACTCGACGGCATTCGCGCACTGTGTCGACCGATACACCTTGTGTATCGATCGACACACAGTAGCTAAACCGTTTTATTCTCTCTAAGTACAGTAAATGCCTAGCACTTTTACCGTACTTCTGCTAAACCGTTCCTACACATTTTCCTGTTAGCTTAGGCGTGTGACCCATATGGGATCATATAATAAAGGCAATAAGTCCAAGACTTATAGATCATGAGCGGACTCTAGCAAGCCATCATGACCCCCAGTATTATATGACTTATGTCTGATCATTGACATACTCTTACTTTCTAGAGACAGTACCGAGATTACTGGACACAATTCCAACAATCTCCCACTTGTACTGGAATCTCTGTATTCATAATCCTTTTGTCACAATATCTCGATTAGTCATAAGGCAAGATTGGTGTCATCCTTATAAAGCCTAATCTTGTTCATCGGACTCTGATTCGATACTGACAATCCAAACGACTCGGGACAGTCCGTTTGAGCATGGCCATGCATTTTCCAGTATTCAAATCTCCGATTGGCCTAGAGATATTCACTCCATTTATATTGGAGGGACAAATTCCGTCTTGTTCCATCACTGTAAACTACTCATTTCATAATGTACCCAAACAAGGTCCTTATAACTATCGCAGAACGATAGCGTTAGACAATGATCAAAGTGCATCAGTCCATGTGCAGTCACATGCATGCGAACTCAGGTCTAAGGACTATACTCTATAGTCGTAGTAAGAATCTCTTATGACACAGATATAAATATCCTGAAGAGTTCTTATAAGCGGGTCTTGTCCGGTCGTATGTTCCCAAACATACACCTATGTACTGACTTTGATGCCGCGCATCTATGACACACTGAGACTTTGTCATAAGTCACGTACCAATCCAGTCTCACACGGTTGTTGGTGTTCCAATTTCAACAACCTTCGACTAGGGACGGGATGATATAAAACATCTATCAAATATAGGGTCTCATGATCAAGCTAAATGACTTCGATGACTCAAGATCAAGTCATTTACTTCGATGACCTATAAAATGGTTCATATCACTTTGGAACGATTATTTCATCACAGTTAAAATAATCTTGAAATAATAATTTCATTAAACATAAGAATGTTTTACAAGAACATATCAAATAACTAAATAAAAGCCCTCAAACTCCCACTAAAATTTAGATTACATTTCAATGTCTCTAATGCCTACAGCTTCAGTCAGAAACTCGAGCTTAGGCCTCGGGAGTGGCTTTGTCAACGGATCAGCGACGTTATCATCTGTCTGAACTCGGCTGATCTTGACTTCCTTTCTATTAATGATGTCACGTATCAAGTGAAATCTTCTTAGAACATGCTTGGATTTCTGGTGTGATCTTGGTTCCTTTGCCTGAGCTATAGCACCATTGTTGTCACAAAACAGTGCCAGAGGCTCAGCCGCATCTGGTATCACACCTAGTTCAATAATGAACTTTCGTATCCAAACAGCTTCCTTCGCAGCTTCTGAGGCGGCGATATATTCAGCTTCTGTAGTGGAATCTGCAACGGTGTCTTGCTTGGAGCTTCTCCAACTGATTGCACCGCCATTCAGACAAAAGATATAACCGGACTGTGACCGGAAATCATATTGGTCTGTCTGGAAACTTGCGTCCGTGAATCCACTGACTTTAAGCACATCACTTCCACCGTACACTAAGAACTTATCCTTAGTATGTCTTAGATACTTCAAGATATTCTTTACGGCAATCCAATGGTTTTCACCTGGATTTGACTGGTATCTACTCGTCATGCTCAATGCATAAGCAACATCAGGACGAGTACAGATCATGGCATACATGACAGATCCTATTGCAGATGCATAAGGAATATTCTTCATGCGCTCAAGCTCAGCAGCCGTCGTAGGGCTCTGCTTCTTGCTTAGCGTTGTGCCATGTACCATTGGCGTGAAGCCCTTCTTGGAATCCTTCATGCTGAATCTTTGTAGGACTTTGTCAATGTATGAATCTTGACACAAGCCTATCAGCCTTCTAGATCTATCCCGGTAGATCCTGATTCCAAGAACGTATGCGGCTTCACCCATGTCTTTCATGGAAAAACAACTTCCAAGCCATTCCTTTACGGACTTCAGCATTGGAACGTCGTTTCCGAGAAGCAGTATGTCATCGACATACAGAATAAGAAATACAATCTTGCTCCCACTAGATTTCTTATACACGCATTGTTCTTCTTCGTTTCTGATGAAGTCAAATTGCTTGATCGCTTCATCAAAACGAAGATTCCAGCTCCTCGATGCTTGCTTCAATCCATAAATGGATTTATGAAGCTTGCATACTTTTCCAGCATTCTTTGGATCTATGTAACCGTCAGGTTGTGTCATATACACATCCTCTTCCAGAATACCATTCAGGAAGGCGGTTTTTACGTCCATCTGCCAAATTTCATAATCATGAAAAGCTGCAGTTGCTAGTAGAATCCGAATAGATTTCATCATAGCCACTGGTGAATAGGTTTCATCGTAATCCACACCGTGAACTTGTCTGAAACCTTTTGCCACCAACCTGGCTTTATAAATCTGGACATTTCCATCCACGTCAATCTTCTTCTTGAAGATCCATTTGCACTCGATGGCTTTTACACCAGCGGGTAAGTCAACCAACGAAAACACTTGGTTGACCGACATGGAGTCCATTTCGGAATCAGTGGCCTTGCGCCACTTAGAGGAATCTGGGCCCATCATGGCTTGATTGAAGTTCGATGGTTCATCACCATCAATGATCAGAAGATCATGACAGTCAGTCACGAGGAATCCTTGATATCTCTCGGGTTCGTGACGGATCCTCCCGGATCTTCGAACTTCAGGTACTACAGGTTCAGGCTCTACAATTTCTTGTAGGTCCTCCTGTTGCTCTTCCTCATTAGGTTGAGCAGTATCCTGTTCATCTTGAATTTCTTCAAGCAGTACCTTACTCCCACTGTCTTTCTTAGAGAGAAACTCCCTCTCAAGAAAGTTACAATCCCGGGCAACAAAGATCTTGTTCTCGGAACGTAGATAGAAGTAATAAGCCTTGGTTTCCCGTGGATAACCAATGAAGTAGCATTTGTCAGATTTTGGTGTAAGCTTGTCTGAGATCAATCTCTTGACATAGGCTTCACAACCCCAAATTCTGAGATAAGACAGCACTGGAGCTTCTCCAGTCCATAATTCATATGGTGTCTTTGCTACTGCTTTCAATGGCGCTCTATTTAGAGTGAACACTGCTGTTAGCAGAGCATATCCCCAAAGGGATATTGGAAGGTCTGTGTGACTCATCATAGATCGAACCATATCCAATAAGGTCCGATTTCTCCTTTCAGACACACCATTCCATTGAGGTGTTCCAGGAGGAGTGAGTTGGGATACGATCCCACACTCTCTCAGATGATCACTGAATTCTTGGCTTAAGTATTCTCCTCCTCGGTCGGACCGAAGAGCCTTAATGCTTTTGCCAAGTTGGTTATGTACTTCATTTTGGAATTCTCTGAACTTCTCAAAAGATTCAGACTTATGTTTCATTAAATAAACATATCCATACCTACTGAAATCATCAGTAAAGGTAATGAAGTACTGATAGTTTCCTCTTGCATTTGTGGACATTGGGCCACACACATCAGTGTGTATCAGGCCCAATAAGTCACTGGCCCTCTCGTTAGGTTTATTAAAGGGGGCCCGTGTCATTTTGCCCATCATGCAGGATTCGCATTTCTCACATGACTCAAAGTCAAATGAGCCAAGAAGTCCATTCGAATGGAGCCTCTTGATGCGTTTCTCGCTGATGTGCCCTAAACGACAATGCCATAGAAACGTTCGGTTCTCCTCATTAGGTTTGAACCGTTTGGTATTAATGTTATAAATTGGCGCGGATTGATCGAGTATGTAAAGCCCATTCATAAGAGGGGCAGAACCATAGAACAAATTGTTGCGATTGAAGGAACATAATTTATTCTTAACTGAAAAATCATAACCTTCCAAATCCAACAAAGAAATTGAAATAATATTTCTGCTTATAGCAAGTACAAAATAACAATTATTGAGTTCTAAAATCAATCCCGAAGGTAAAGACAACAAGTAAGTGCCTACAGCTAGCGCTGGAACTTTCGCTCCATTCCCAACTCGTAGCTCCACTTGTCCTTGCTTCAGCCTTCTACTGTTGCTGAGTGCCTGCATATTAGTACAAATATGAGCCCCACAACCAGTATCCATAACCCATGAGGTATTATCAGAAGTAGTTGTATTAACTTCTATAACAAAAATACCTGTTGAAGAAGTCTCATAAGTCTTCTTCTTCAATTCCTTTAGACCTTCCTGGAATTTCTTACATTCTCTCCTCCAATGCCCTGGTTCTTTACAGAACCTGCATATGTCAGTTGGCCCAGCCTTGGACTTGGGCTTCGGCTTTGGCGTGTCCTTGTCCGCGACTTGGACAGCCTTGGCCTTTCCCTTATCCTTAGCAGAGGATTTCTTAAACCCCTTGCCCTTCTGCACCATAAGCACATTGGGGTCCTTGGCGGTTTTCCTCAAATTGGGCTCCGCAGTCTTGAGCATTCCGTGAAGCTCAGGCAATGTCTTACTCAAGCCATGCATGTTAAAGTTCAGAATGAACTGATCATAACTTGCAGGTAATGACTGCAGAATGATGTCGCAGGCAAGTTCCTGGCTGATTGGGCAGTCGAGTTTCTGAAGATGATCGAGATAACCCATCATCTTCAAGACATGAGGACTCACTGCCGCATTCGCAGCCAACTTGCAGTCCAAGAGGTTTTTAACTGTTTGAAACCTCTCAGTCCTAGCCTGCTCCTGAAAAAGCGATTTCAGGCTTGCCATTATCTCGATGGGTGATAATACACTCTCGAACTGTTTTTGCAGCTCAGGAGTCATTGTCACCAACATCAGGCAATAGGCATCATTTTCATCTGACGAATTCTTTTTCCAAGCATTATGCAGAGTCCTGGCGGCATTGGCAGGAGGCCTCTCGGGGAGAGGATCACGAAGGACATAATCCTTCTTCTCCTGCTTGAGGACTAGCCTCAAGTTCCTTGACCACGTCAGGAAGTTCGTTCCAGTCAGCTTCTCCTTTTCGAGAACAGACCGGATCGAGAATGTGTTTTGTGTGCTTGTAGTAGTCATAGCTGAAATATATAGATAAAAAGGTTATTAGTTAAAATGTTCAATATGATTAATCTCGTATTAAATTTAATATGATTAATCACGCATTATATTCAATAACATAAGTTACCCTCAATAGAATATAATGATTCCAAGATCCACATATAACTAAGATTAAAGTGGGCCACTGGCCGTCACCAAACCTTAGCTTATATCGGTAAGCCCTATATCGGCTAATTATATCCGTGATATAACTCTTGGTTGTGAATCTGGGCCCGAGGCCCAATCCACTCTGATGTCTCAAGGCCCGGGACTCCCGATGGCCCAGTCAAGAAAACCAGACTATACAGTCATGTAATCATTAATGTCTGGGACTCCCAATGACATTTATGAATCACAAACCGTCTTATCCACGCAAAAGCAGACACCCTCACACTGTAAGGCCATGAATACAATTGAATGGGCTTCGACAGCTGACATAGAATGGACAAGACATCCAACGCTTGATATTATTTGAGGTTCGTAGGTTTATTTAAAATTCATTCCCAAAATAGAAGATTACTATTTCGGGAAACTTTCCATTTTTGGAAACCTACTATTTTTGGAAACTTTCTAAAATTGGAAACTTTCTAAAAACGGAAACTTTCTAACTTTAGAAATTTCTTTAAAATCCAAAACCCGCAAATCCAGAAACTTCTAATTTAAGAAACTTTCTAATTTCAAAATTTCGGAAACTTTAATTTAAAATCGACTTTATGATTTTATAAAATAAATTTTAAATTAATCTGAAGAAAGACTCAAATAACTGGCCCAATTGTTTTAACTTCTTGGCCCGAGGCCCAAGAATTGGTCCATGTCCAAGACATGACCCAATTGTCCAATTAAATGACATAACCGGTCTGGTTCATTAAAATTGGTCTAACCAAATTTTAATTACTACGATGACCACAATTGTCAACCGGTTATTTACTAAACCGGATTTTCTCAATTTATTTGGTCCAACCAAATCAAATTAGAAAATCCTGGTTTAGGCACTAAATCCAATAATTCTTTCGACATTGGATTTCTTGTCCCGGTTTAACCAGACTTAATAAAATTATTAAATCTGTTTATTAAACCAGGACGAATTAATTTTAATCAAAAATTAAACCGAGCCTTAAACCAACCATGTCGATCGATGAACCAACCGTGTCGATCGATCCATCAACCACATCGGTCGATGCTCTCGGCATCGATCCTGCATCGATCGTGCATCGATCCTGTATCGATCGATGCTCTCACGCATGCACTGAACCGAGCCAAAACCCTAACCGTGTCGATCGATGTGCACCAACCGCATCGGTCGATGCACCAATATCGAACCTGCATCGATCCTGCATCGATCGATGCTTTCACGCGTTAACAGGGTTAGCCGATAGACTGTATCGACCGATCCATGCGATCGTATCGATCGATCCATGCGATCGCAGTCGATACTGCCTTATGAAAATCGCATTCTACCAAATCATATAGCTTGGTTTCTGCGATTTTATGTGTGTTTAGGTTTCAATTCTTGTTACTTAAGTGGTTTCTCTTATCAGTAGTTGATTCAAAACACTTTTAAACAAGAAAAACAATCCTAAACTTGAATCTAAACAAGAAAAACCAGAACCAATAAGCTCTGATACCACCGAAGGATTGTTTAGTTGATCCTGATTCAATTCTTAGATTCATATCAACCTAAACATGCGGATCTAGGTTCTTCTCAGAATAGAAACAAATGATGATCTCACCTTATACCTGTTTGCAGCGGAAAGAGATGGTATGTCTGAGATCAGAGAAACACCGATAGATGAATCCTCCAAAGGTTCACACACGCGATCACAGAAAACGGCTGCTAGACCACTAGAGGAACTCGGCGCAGAGAGAGAGTTTTCGGCTGGAGTGTTAGGGTTAATTATCCTGAACTCGAGTTTTACCTTATAAAACTTGTCCGATTCCGTTTGGGCCATTTGGCCCAAACACCAATTAACTCGACGGCATTCGCGCACTGTGTCGACCGATACACCTTGTGTATCGATCGACACACAGTAGCTAAACCGTTTTATTCTCTCTAAGTACAGTAAATGCCTAGCACTTTTACCGTACTTCTGCTAAACCGTTCCTACACATTTTCCTGTTAGCTTAGGCGTGTGACCCATATGGGATCATATAATAAAGGCAATAAGTCCAAGACTTATAGATCATGAGCGGACTCTAGCAAGCCATCATGACCCCCAGTATTATATGACTTATGTCTGATCATTGACATACTCTTACTTTCTAGAGACAGTACCGAGATTACTGGACACAATTCCAACACGATCTCCCGACACTAGCATCCCGGCGGATTCCAGTTTGTGTGCGTGTGGATAGCAGTAGAGGCGCAGCACTTGAGGCGCTTTAAGATCTCGATTATTTGTTCATCTTCCGCTGCTAATCACCAGGTAATTTTGAGATCTAATGATTCAATATACCTGAACCCTAGATCCTAGGCTTGGAATTTATACATAGGGTTGCTAATATGATTAGGAACTGCTAGAAATTCCTTCAGTGGTATCAGAGCTTTATGGTTCTATTGAATCAGTTGCATGTTGATTAGATTAGTTGAATCTGGATCTCTGTATTGTTGATACAAGCATGCTAAAATTCGTTTTGATCAAAGTAATCTAGTTTAGGTTTTTTTGTTTAAAAACGATTTAGGGTTTATCGCACTGTGTTGATCGATACCAATCCGGTGTCGATCGACACATAATGATAACCCGAATAAAACTCAGGTTTAACCTACTTGTGACGATCGACACAAGAGTTGTGTCGGTCGACACAGACCTTGCGATTAGGATAATCGGTTCAATTGGATTGGACCGGTTATCGAGCTTGGTTAAAATTGGTTAAACCGCTACAACGGTTTATTGTGATTGTTTTGATAAGGTTGGTATCGACCGACACTAATGTAGTGTCGATCGACACTGACCGGTTATCAAAAACCGGATCAATTTGATTGATCGGTTATCTCAAATTAGTTTTGGTAAATCTGTATCGATCGACACTAAAGTAGTGTCGGTCGACACAGGGTCCGCTGGTTTCGGTTATTGAACCTGAAATCACAGAACCAAACCAAGATAAATCCTTTATTAGAATAATTAAAACATAATAAGATTAGACATTTTAAAACAGTTCCGTTCCTCAAACTAAATATCAAGTAATCCTTGATGTCTTCCCGATCTTGTCAACTGTCAAGACTCGTTTATTGTGTGATAGATTTGCAGTGCAAAGTGTCCACAATTACATGAGTAAGGCAAGAGGTAATCATGTT
The DNA here is from genome assembly GCA_030180135.1 of Orychophragmus violaceus. NCBI lineage: Eukaryota > Viridiplantae > Streptophyta > Magnoliopsida > Brassicales > Brassicaceae > Orychophragmus > Orychophragmus violaceus. The sequence continues at coordinate 68,462,582 of CM058239.1, forward strand.
GATAGGCTTGCAGTGCAAGGTATCAACAATTACATGACTTAAGAGATTGGCTTACTTGACTGGGCCATCAAAATCGTTTTGGGCTCAGAGACATCAGGTGGATTGGACATGAGATGTCAATCCACAACCAAGAGTTATATTGGATATAACTAGCAAAGTTGTTGCTTACCTAGATAGCTAAAATTTGGGTGATAGCCAGTAGCTCACTCAAGTTTAGTGAAGTATGGGTCTTGGATCATTATATTCATTTGAGGAAACATTGTTTGAATATAATGCAAGTTTTCTTAATAGTTAAGATTTCTCATTTCTTGAACATCATAACTAAACCTCCCTTGTTTTCAGCTATGTCTAGCGCAAACCATCATAACAATTTCTCCCTGCGATCCGTCCTTGAGAAGGACAAGTTAAATGGATCCAACTTTCTTGAATGGTATCGGAATTTGAGAATTGTTCTCAAACAGGAGAAAAAGGACTATGTCCTTGAGAAAGTTCTCCCCAAGAAGTACCGAGCCAATGCCTGGCAGTCAGATAAGGATGCTTGGGATAAGCATTCTAATGATGTGGTCGATGTGTGTTGTCTCATGTTGGCTACCATGAACTCCGACTTGCAAAAGCAATATGAGTATGTGGAGTCGCCAATAGAGATGATCAATGGCCTGAAAAGTATGTTTCAGGAGCATGCACAAACTCAGAGATATCAGACGGTTAAGTCTCCAATTGAGTGCAAGCTACCAAAGGACGAACCAGTTAGTCCTCATGTCATTAAGATGATGGGTTATATTGATAACCTGGGGAAACTGGATTGTCCCATTAGCCAAGAGTTGGCTACTGACATCATTTTGCAGTCACTGCCGTCAAGCTATGATCAGTTTGTTATGAACTATAACATGAACAACTTGACAAAGACTTTGAATGAGTTGCATGGGATGCTCAAGACTGCAGAACCTAACATCAAGAAGGACACCCCAAAAGTCCTTATGGTACAAAAGGGTAACACGTTTAAGAAACTTGGTAAGAACAAAGGTAATGGCAAGACGAGCTCGATTGTGAATCAAAGCGAGTCTAACCATGCTCCTAAGGTTAAACCTGGTCCTTCTAAAGATGATAAGTGCCATTATTGTAATGGTTATGGGCATTTGAAAAGAAACTGCAATAAATTCCTGGAAGATTATGAGAAGCTGAAGAAGACGTATGAGACTTCTTCTTCAGGTATTTATGTTATAGAAGTAAATGTTACTTCTTATGGTTCTACTTATTGGGTATTAGATACCAGCTGTGGTACTCATATTTTGTGAAAATATGCGAGGCCTAAGCAAAAGTAGGATTTTGGAGAAAGGACAAGTGGACCTGCGCATGGGTAATGGAGCAAGAGTTGCTGCATTAGCTGTAGGAACATTTCATTTGTTTTGCCTTCTGGCTTGTTTTTGAACTTGAGAACTGCTACTATGTACCTGCTATAAGAAGAAATATTATTTCTATTCCTTGTTTGGATATAGAAGGATATCAGTTTTCAAATTAAGAATAAATGTTATTCATTTGATTAAAATGATATGTTTTATGGTAGCGGTCCATTAGAGAATGGACTTTATGTTCTAAAACAAAACGTGCCTATCTATAACATTAATACCAAGAGATTCAAGTCAAATGATACGAATCAAACTCTTTCTCTGGCATTGTCGTTTGGGCCACATGAATGAAAAACGGATTCAGAAGCTCCATAGTAATGGGGTTTTGGGCTCACTTGATTATGAATCATGTGAGAAATACGAATCTTGTTTATTGGGTAAAGTGACGAAGGCCCCCCCCCCCTTTCAATAAAAGGTAGTGTCGATCGACACAAAAGGTGCGACGATCGACACAGGTCGCGAACGAACAAAATGAAAGGGCCAGTGACTTATTGGGCTTTATACATACGGATGTGTATGGCCCGATAAGCACAAGTGCTAGAGGAAACTTTCAGTACTTCATTACCTTTACTGATATTTACAGTAGGTATGGTTATGTCTATTTGATGAGACATAAATCTGAATCTTTTGAAAAGTTCAAAGAGTTCCAGAATGAAGTACAGAATCAACTTGGCAAAAGTATTAAAGCTCTACGATAAGATCGTGGAGGTGGATACTTAAGCTAAGAATTCAGTGATCATCCGAGAGATTGTGGAATTGTTTCACAACTCACTCCTCCTGAATCGGAATTTATTAGATATGGTTCGATCGATGATGAGTCATTCAAATCTTCCATTATCCTTCTAGGAATACGCTCTAGAAATGTCTGCGTTTACACCGAATAGGGTTCCATCAAAATCATTTACAAAGACACCACATGAGATGTGGAATGGAAATGTTCCTAATTTGTCTTTGATGAAGATTTGGGGTTGTGAGGCTTATATTAAACGTTAAATCTCTGATAAGCTCACACCCAAATCCGATAAGTGCTACTTCGTTGGTTATCTTAACGAAACCAAGGCATATTACTTTTACAACCGGTCCGAGAAAAAATTGGTTGTTGGTCGGAACTATGTTTTTCTTGAGAAAGATTTTCTTTCCAGGAAGAACAGTGGGAGTAAAGTACAACTCGAAGAAATTCAAGAATCACAGGAGACTGCACAACCTGATGAGGAAGAGCAACAGTTGGATCTACAAAGGGTTGTAGAACCTGCACCTGTGGTGCCTGAAGTTTTGCAAAGGATCTAATGAATGTATATTCGATATGCATTCAAATGGTGAGTTTCCGAGAAAGTGTCGCTCGACACAAAGGTGTATCGATCGACACAGATCGCGGACCAAAATAAGCGATTTTGGTTCATGACTTAATTAACTGCGGTTTAAATCTTGGTTAATTAGGTCGTGGTAAAAGTCTATATATGAGATATGTGCACGACTTTTACACAAACCTGAAGCTCGCAGATCCGAAAGGATCCGTCACGAACCCGAGAAATGTGGATTTTTCGTAACCAATTGCCATGATCTGTTGATCATTGAAAATGACGAGCCTGCAAATTTTGAAGAAGCAATAATGGGCCCTGACTCTGAAAATGGCTAAAAGCCACTGAATCCGAAATGGGATCCATGTCACGGAACCAAGTATGACTTGGATTGATTTACCTGATGGTGTAAAAACCATTGAGAGTAAATGGATCGTCAAAGAAGAAAAGTTGACGTGGAAGGTAATATTCAGATATACAAATCTAGGTTGGTGGCAAAAGGTTTCAAGTAAATTTATGGTATTGACTATGATGAAACCTATTCCCCAGTCACTATGCTTAAGTCCATTCGGATTCTCCTAGCAACCGCCGCTCATTATGATTATGAGATCTGGCAGATGGATGTGAAAACAGTTTTCCTCATTGGAATTCTGAAAGGATGTGTACATGACATAACCTGAAGGTTTCATTGATCCTAATGCTGCTAGGAAGGTATGCGAGCTTTATCGATCCATTTATGGATTGAAGCAAGCATCAAAGGGTTGAAATCTGCGTTTTGATAAAGCAGTCAAAAGGTTTGACTTTATCAGGAACGAAGAGGAACTGTGTGTTTACAAGATAACTAGTGGGAGTGCAGTTGCATTTCTAGTATTGTATGTGCATACTGATTCTCGAAAGTGAAGTTCCACTGTTTCAGTCTGTTAAGACTTGACTCGAAAGTTGTTTTTCGATAAAAAATTATGGGAGAAACCGTATAAATTCTTGGAATAAAATCTATAGAGGTAGATTGGACAAGCTAATTGGATTGTGTCAATATACTTATATTGATAAGGTCTTGCACAGGACCAGTATGAATAATTCCAAGAAGGGCTTCATGCCAATGACTTTAGGCATTACTCTTAGCAAGACGCAGTGTCTTTCGACACACGCTGAGCGAGAGCGAATGAGGGTCAGAATACCGGTAAAGGCATTAGATGTTTTAAGATGTGATCTTAATTTTAGTGGGAGTTGTTGTTGTTGATTTTAGTAATGATATGATGTTCACATAATTTGATTATGTTAATGAAATCTGATTTTGGTATTATTTAATTATGGTTATTAAATAATACTCCCATAGTAATTTATGACATTTTTATAGGTCCTCAAGTATGTGACTTGATCATGAAACCCTATAAATGACAAATGACATAAATCATGTTGGTCCCTGGTCAAGGTTGTTAAAATAGGACACTAACAACAGCGTGATACTAGTATGTGAGGTGACTGATGACTAAGTTTCATGGAGTCATTAATAAGAGTATTAAAGTCAATCACATAGATATGTGTTAAAGAACACAGAATCGGACATGACCCACTAATGAGAACTCTGCAGGATAGTTAAATAAGTGTCATGAGAGTTTTCATTACGACTATCGAGTATAGTCCTTAGACATGAGTTCATCATGTTTTCTTACATGTGAATTGGTCCGCTTTAACCTTGTCAAACGTCAGCCGTAACTGGTGACTATAAAGGCATTGATTGGGCGTATCATGAAGTGTGTGAAAGAATAGGGATGGAACAAGACGGGATTTGTCCCTCCTATATAACAGGAGATAAATATCTCAGGGCCCGTCGAATATTTGATACTGAGAAATGTGTGGCCGCACTCAAACGAGGTGATTGTCAGTCGTTTGTCTTGTCAGTATAAATCGGAGTTCGATGAACATGATTTTGGCTTAATAAGGATGACACAGATCTTGCCTTATGTCAGATCGAGATATAGAGACGAAGGGATTATGGGAATAGATGATTCTAGTACAAGTGGGAGATTGTTGGGAATGTCCTGAAATCACACTTGTAATCACTCTAGAGATAGTTGTGTTGTCGAGATTAGACATTCATATAATGCCAGGCAATCATAAAGTTTTGCTAGAAACCACTTATGATCAATGAGTTTAGAACTCATTGCTGGTAATATATGATCCTACACGGTCACACACCTAAGCAGACTGGATATACTTCATGTGGGAATAATCATTAAAGTAATGATCAAGTTAATGTGTATTTGATACACATTAATATCGAGTTTTGAGAGTGTGTCGATCGACACAAGTGTTGTGTCGATCGATGCAAGGCGCAGATCGAAACATTGGTTTCGATTTAATGACTTAATTAATCTCGGTTCGGTCCGGTGATTAATTAGGTTTTCCCAGGTCTATATATATATGATATAGCACGACTTGGAAGAAAAAAGAAGCCGAATCGCACCCACTTCTCAGAAACAGACGTATCCCAAAGAGTGTAGGAATGTTTAGATGAATCCTGATTCAATTCTCTGATTCAGATTATCCTAAACATGCGGATCTAGGTTCTCTTGATTAGAAACAATTGTTGATCTCACCTTTTACCTGTTTTGTGCAGCGGAAAGGGAGAACAGGTCAGAGATCAGAGAGCCACCAAGGGATGGATCCTCCAAAGGTTCACACACGCACGCAAAGGAATCTGGCTGCTAGACCACGAGGAGGGAGGCGACAGAGAGAGAGAGAGAGGCGCAGACCTTTTTAGAATTAGAGAGCTAGGTCAGGTTTTATTCATTTAAAACCTGTCTTAGTTCTCATGGGCTTTCGGGCTCAATTCTCGGTCTTATTATTTCCTAGGCGTTCACGCACTGTGTCGATCGACACACCTTGTGTATCGATCGACACACGATTGCTGAACCCTTTAATCTCTAAGTACAGTAAATGCCTAGCACTTTTACCGTACTTCTGTCAATCCGTTCCTACACATTTTCCTGTAAGCTTAGGCGTGTGACCCATATGGGATCATATAATAAAGGTAATAAGTCCAAGACTTATAGATCATGAGCGGACTCTAGCAAGCCATCATGACCCCCAGTATTATATGACTTATGTCTGATCATTGACATACTCTTACTTTCTAGAGACAGTACCGAGATTACTGGACACAATTCCAACAATCTCCCACTTGTACTGGAATCTCTGTATTCATAATCCTTTTGTCACAATATCTCGATTAATCTTAAGGCAAGATTGGTGTCATCCTTATAAAGCCTAATCTTGTTCATCGGACTCTGATTTGATACTGACAATCCAAACGACTCGGAACAGTCCGTTTGAGCATGGCCATGCATTTTCCAGTATTCAAATCTCCGATTGGCCTAGAGATATTCACTCCATTTATATTGGAGGGACAAATTCCGTCTTGTTCCATCACTGTAAACTACTCATTTCATAATGTACCCAAACAAGGTCCTTATAACTATCGCAGAACGATAGCGTTAGACAATGATCAAAGTGCATCAGTCCATGTGCAGTCACATGCATGCGAACTCAGGTCTAAGGACTATACTCTATAGTCGTAGTGAGAATCTCTTATGACACAGATATAAATATCCTGAAGAGTTCTCATAATCGGGTCTTGTCCGGTCGTATGTTCCCAACATACACCTATGTATTGACTTTGATGCCGCGCATCTATGACACACTGAGACTTTGTCATAAGTCACATACCAATCCAGTCTCTCACGGTTGTTGGTGTTCCAATTTCAACAACCTTCGACTAGGGACTGGATGATATAATCCATCTATCAAATATAGGGTCTCATGATCAAGCTAAATGACTTTGATGACTCAAGATCAAGTCACTTACTTCGATGACCTATAAAATGGTTTATATCACTTTGGAACGATTATTTCATCACAGTTAAAATAATCTTGAAATAATAATTTCATTAAACATAAGAATGTTTTACAAGAACATATCAAATAACTAAATAAAAGCCCTCAAACTCCCACTCAAATTTAGATTACATTTCAATGTCTCTAATGCCTACAGCTTCAGTCAGAAACTCGAGCTTAGGCCTTGGGAGTGGCTTTGTCAACGGATCAGCGACGTTATCATCTGTCTGAACTCGGCTGATCTTGACTTCCTTTCTATTAATGATGTCACGTATCAAGTGAAATCTTCTTAGAATATGCTTGGATTTCTGGTGTGATCTTGGTTCCTTTGCCTGAGCTATAGCACCATTGTTGTCACAAAACAGTGCCAGAGGCTCAGCCGCATCTGGTATCACACCTAGTTCAATAATGAACTTTCGTATCCAAACAGCTTCCTTCGCAGCTTCTGAGGCGGCGATATATTCAGCTTCTGTAGTGGAATCAGCAACGGTATCTTGCTTGGAGCTTCTCCAACTGATTGCACCGCCATTCAGACAAAAGATATAACCGGACTGTGACCGGAAATCATCTTGGTCTGTCTGGAAACTTGCGTCCGTGAATCCACTGACTTTAAGCACATCACTTCCACCGTACACTAAGAACTTATCTTTAGTATGTCTTAGATACTTCAAGATATTCTTTACGGCAATCCAATGGTTTTCACCTGGATTTGACTGGTATCTACTCGTCATGCTCAATGCATAAGCAACATCAGGACGAGTACAGATCATGGCATACATGATAGATCCTATTGCAGATGCATAAGGAATATTCTTCATGCGCTCAAGCTCATCAGCCGTTGTAGGGCTCTGCTTCTTGCTTAGCGTTGTGCCATGTACCATTGGCGTGAAGCCCTTCTTGGAATCCTTCATGCTGAATCTTTGCAGGACTTTGTCAATATATGAATCTTGACACAAGCCTATCAGCCTTCTAGATCTATCCCGGTAGATCCTGATTCCAAGAACGTATGCGGACTTCAGCATTGGAATGTCGTTTCCGAGAAGCAGTATGTCATCGACATACAGAATAAGAAATACTATCTTGCTCCCACTAGTTTTCTTATACACGCATTGTTCTTCTTCGTTTCTGATGAAGTCAAATTGCTTGATCGCTTCATCAAAACGAAGATTCCAGCTCCTCGATGCTTGCTTCAATCCATAAATGGATTTATGAAGCTTGCATACTTTCCCAGCATTCTTTGGATCTATGTAACCGTCAGGTTGCGTCATATACACATCCTCTTCCAGAATTCCATTCAGGAAGGCGGTTTTCACGTCCATCTGCCAAATTTCATAATCATGAAAAGCTGCAGTTGCTAGTAGAATCCGAATAGATTTCATCATAGCCACTGGTGAATAGGTTTCATCGTAATCCACACCGTGAACTTGTCTGAAAGCTTTTGCCACCAACCTGGCTTTATAAATCTGGACATTTCCATCCACGTCAATCTTCTTCTTGAAGATCCATTTGCACTCGATGGCTTTTACACCAGCGGGTAAGTCAACCAACGAAAACACTTGGTTGACCGACATGGAGTCCATTTCGGACTCAGTGGCCTTGCACCACTTAGAGGAATCTGGGCCCATCATGGCTTGATTGAAGTTCGATGGTTCATCACCATCAATGATCAGAAGATCATGACAGTCAGTCACGAGGAATCCTTGATATCTCTCGGGTTCGTGACGGATCCTCCCGGATCTTCGAACTTCAGGTACTACAGGTTCAGGCTCTACAATTTCTTGTAGGTCCTCCTGCTGCTCTTCCTCATTAGGTTGAGCAGTATCCTGTTCATCTTGAATTTCTTCAAGTAGTACCTTACTCCCACTGTCTTTCTTAGAGAGAAACTCTCTCTCAAGAAAGTTACAATCCCGGGCAACAAAGATCTTGTTCTCGGAACGTAGATAGAAGTAATAAGCCTTGGTTTCCCGTGGATAACCAATGAAGTAGCATTTGTCAGATTTTGGTGTAAGCTTGTCTGAGATCAATCTCTTGACATAGGCTTCACACCCCCAAATTCTGAGATAAGACAGCACTGGAGCTTCTCCAGTCCATAATTCATATGGTGTCTTTGCTACTGCATTCGATGGCGCTCTATTTAGAGTGAACACTGCTGTTAGCAGAGCATATCCCCAAAGGGATATTGGAAGGTCTGTGTGACTCATCATAGATCGAACCATATCCAATAAGGTCCGATTTCTCCTCTCAGACACACCATTCCATTGAGGTGTTCCGGGAGGAGTGAGTTGGGATACGATCCCACACTCTCTTAGATGATCACTGAATTCTTGGCTCAAGTATTCTCCTCCTCGGTCGGACCGAAGAGCCTTAATGCTTTTGCCAAGTTGGTTCTGTACTTCATTTTGGAATTCTCTGAACTTCTCAAAAGATTCAGACTTATGTTTCATCAAATAAACATATCCATACCTACTGAAATCATCAGTGAAGGTAATGAAGTACTGATAGTTTCCTCTTGCATTTGTGGACATTGGGCCACACACATCAGTGTGTATCAGGCCCAATAAGTCACTGGCCCTCTCGTTAGGTTTATTAAAGGGGGCCCGTGTCATTTTGCCCATCATGCAGGATTCGCATTTCTCACATGACTCAAAGTCAAATGAGCCAAGAAGTCCATTCGAATGGAGCCTCTTGATGCGTTTCTCGCTGATGTGCCCTAAACGACAATGCCATAGAAACGTTCGGTTCTCCTCATTAGGTTTGAACCGTTTGGTATTAATGTTATAAATTGGCGCGGATTGATCGAGTATGTAAAGCCCATTCGTAAGAGGGGCAGTAGTTGTATTAACTTCTATAACAAAAATACCTGTCGAAGAAGTCTCGAGAGTCTTCTTCTTCAATTCCTTTAGACCTTCTTGGAATTTCTTAAATTCTCTCCTCCAATGCCCTGGTTCTTTACAGAACCTGCATATGTCAGTTGGCCCAGCCTTGGACTTGGGCTTGGGCTTTGGCGTGTCCTTGTCCGCGACTTGGACAGCCTTGGCCTTTCCCTTATCCTTAGCAGAGGATTTCTTAAACCCCTTGCCCTTTTGCACCATAAGCACATTGGGGTCCTTGGCGGTTTTCCTCAAGTTGGGCTCTGCAGTCTTGAGCATTCCGTGAAGCTCAGGCAATGTCTTACTCAAGCCATGCATGTTAAAGTTCAGAATGAACTGATCATAGCTTGCAGGTAATGACTGCAAAATGATGTCGCAGGCAAGTTCCTGGCTTATAGGGCAGTCGAGTTTCTGAAGATGATCGAGATAACCCATCATCTTCAAGACATGAGGACTCACTGCCGCATTTGCAGCCAACTTACAGTCTAAGAGGTTCTTAACAGTCTGAAACCTCTCAGTCCTTGCTTGCTCCTGAAAAAGCGATTTCAGGCTTGCCATTATCTCAATTGGTGACAATACACTCTCGAACTGCATTTGCAGCTCAGCAGTCATTGTCGCCAACATAAGGCAATACACATCATTTTCATCTGACGAATGCTTTTCCCAAGCATTATGCAGAGTCCTGGCGGCATTGTTAGCAGGCCTCTCGGGGAGAGGATCACGAAGGACATAATCCTTCTTCTCCTGCTTGAGGACCAGCCTCAAGTTCCTTGACCACGTCAGGAAGTTCGTTCCAGTCAGCTTCTCCTTCTCGAGAACAGACCGGATAGAGAATGTGTTTTGTGTGCTTGTAGTAGTCATAGCTGAAATATATAAGATAAAAAGGTTATTAGTTATTATGTTCAATATGATTAATCTCGTATTATATTTAATATGATTAATCACGCATTATATTCAATAACATAAGTTACCCTCAATAGAATATAATGATTCCAAGATCCACATATAACTAAGATTAAAGTGGGCCACTGGCCGTCACCCAACCTTAGCTTATATCGGTAAGCCCTATATCGGCTAATTATATCCGTGATATAATTCTTGGTTGTGAATCTGGGCCCGAGGCCCAATCCACTCTGATGTCTCAAGGCCCGGGACTCCCGATGGCCTAGTCAAGAAAACCAGACTATACAGTCATGTAATCATTAATGTCTGGGACTCCCAATGATATTTATGAACCACAAACCGTCTTATCCACGCAAAAGTAGACACCCTCACACTGTAAGGCCATGAATACAATTGAATGGGCTTCGACAGCTGACATAGACTGGGCAAGACATCCAACGCTTGATATTATTTGAGGTTCGTAGGTTTATTAAAATTTCATTCCCAAAATAGAAGATTACTATTTCGGGAAACTTTCTATTTTTGGAAACCTACTATTTTGGGAAACTTTCTAAAATTGGAAACTTTCTAAAACCGGAAACTTTCTAACTTTAGAAATTTCTTTAAAATCCAAAACTCGCAAATCTAGAAACTTCTATTTTAAGAAACTTTCTAATTTCAAAATTTCGGAAACTTTAATTTAAAATCGACTTTATAATTTTATAAAATAAATTTTAAATTAATCTGAAGAAAGACTCAAATAATTGGCCCAATTGTTTTAACTTCTTGGCCCGAGGCCCAAGAATTGGTCCATGTCCAAGACATGACCCAATTGTCCAATTAAATGACATAACCGGTCTGGTTCATTAAAATTGGTCTAACCAAAATTAATTACTACGACGACCACAATTGTCAACCGGTTATTTACTAAACCGGATTTTCTCAATTTATTTGGTCCAACCAAATCAAATTAGAAAATCCTGGTTTAGGCACTAAATCCAATAATTATTTCGACATTGGATTTCTTATCCCGGTTTAACCAGAACTTAATAAAGTTATTAAGTCTGTTTATTAAACCGTGACGGTTTAAGTTTTAATTACATTAAACCGAGCCAAAACCCTAACCGCATCGATCGACGCTCTCAGCATCGATCCTGCATCGATCGTGCATCGATCCTGCATCGATCGATGCTCTCACGCGTGCACGAACGGTTAACAAATTTGGCCGAGAGATTCTCGCGAGATCCATGCGATCGTTTGATCGATCCATGCGATCGTGGTCAATCTCTCGCTGTTGTAACGATCGATCCATGCATTGCATCGATCGATGCAATGCGATCTCAGTCGATGCAAAAATCAGTTTAGGTCGCATACCAAATCAATATAGCTTGGTCATGCGATTTTTCAACTGTTTGTTTAGGATTCAATTCTTGTTTCTTAAGTGTTTTAATCTTATCAGTAGATTGATTCAAAAACACCTCTTTAAACAATCCTAAACATGAATCTAAACAAGAAAAACCAGAACCAATAGCTCTGATACCACTGTAGGAATGTTTAGATGAATCCTGATTCAATTCTCTGATTCAGATTATCCTAAACATGCGGATCTAGGTTCTCTTGATTAGAAACAATTGTTGATCTCACCTTTTACCTGTTTTGTGCAGCGGAAAGGGAGAACAGGTCAGAGATCAGAGAGCCACCAAGGGATGGATCCTCCAAAGGTTCACACACGCACGCAAAGGAATCTGGCTGCTAGACCACGAGGAGGGAGGCGACAGAGAGAGAGAGAGAGGCGCAGACCTTTTTAGAATTAGAGAGCTAGGTCAGGTTTTATTCATTTAAAACCTGTCTTAGTTCTCATGGGCTTTCGGACTCAATTCTCGGTCTTATTATTTCCTAGGCGTTCACGCACTGTGTCGATCGACACACCTTGTGTATCGATCGACACACGATTGCTGAACCCTTTAATCTCTAAGTACAGTAAATGCCTAGCACTTTTACCGTACTTCTGTCAATCCGTTCCTACACATTTTCCTGTAAGCTTAGGCGTGTGACCCATATGGGATCATATAATAAAGGTAATAAGTCCAAGACTTATAGATCATGAGCGGACTCTAGCAAGCCATCATGACCCCCAGTATTATATGACTTATGTCTGATCATTGACATACTCTTACTTTCTAGAGACAGTACCGAGATTACTGGACACAATTCCAACAAAGAGATCCGATCTCCCGGCACTAGCATCCCGGCGGATTCCAGTTTGTGTGCGTGTGGATAGCAGTAGAGGCGCAGCACTTGAGGCGCTTTAAGATCTCGATTATTTGTTCATCTTCCGCTGCTAATCACCAGGTAATTTCGAGATCTAATGATTCAATATACCTGAACCCTAGATCCTAGGCTTGGAATTTATACCTAGGGTTGCTAATATGATTAGGAACTGCTAGAAATTCCTTCATGATGGACCATTCCGTTGGCTGCACAATAACTTATCCTCTTCACATTTTCAGCTCCTTAAGTCTCCCAAGTCTCACGAATTCTCCATATTAAGTCCTTGAACCTGTAAACTCAAGAAAACACTCAAAGAACAACAAAATATTCATGATCCTAACTCTAAATGCTCATAAGGATTCTAAATGCAAAAGTCTAAGAAACCTACAAGATTGAGTGCAAAACGTAACCAAAACATGAACTAAATCAAGCTTAAAAATGCCTAAAATGCAATAACATCAGACACATATATGCAAAACTCTATCCTAAACACACTATATACTCAAATGAATGATTTCCTAAAAAAATGTCTAGGAATGAATGCAGAAGACATCAAAACCATGCAAATAAGGATGCTAAAATATGGACTCCAAGCACCTAGGAGATTTTTTTATGTCATAAATCTCCTAGTAAAGTAGACATACTTTCTCTACATTTTAACGATGAAAACCTTGCGGAAGGTTCATATATACTTCTTCTTATAGTTCTCCTTAGAGAAAGGCATTATACACATCCATTTGATGGGCTATCCAACTTTTTCCAGCAATAACATGCAAAAAGCTCTGACATATTGTCATTTTCACAACCAGAGCCAAAGTTTCATCAAAGCTTCTCTTTTTATTTGTTTATTCCCCAAAGCTACTAACCACGACGTGTGTCTTTAAATAAACCCATTTGAATTGTAATTGATTTTGTAAACCCAAATATAGCCAATCACAATTTTCCCAGGAGGTAAATCATCAGAAATGCCATAAGGTTTTATTCACCTAAAAAGCTTCCATTTCTCCTTTCATCGAGTTCCTCCACACCTTTTGTCTTACAGCCTATTTAAAGCTCCGGGCTACTATTATTTGATGACTGCTTCTAGAAAAACATGATGTGCAGGTGGAAAATTCATATATGAAACATACTCCTCAAGAGTATACGAAGACATACCTTCTTGGACCGTGCAAAAATAGAAGAAGAGTCGACGAGAGTGTGATGGGGGTCTTCTTTCAAACATTGAACATTGTAAAACTTGTCGTGCTTAAGCTTAGTTGGCATATGCTTCTCCCTAATCCATATTCCTAGTATCGGCTCACCTTCCTTGGTTTCTATACTCGTCACTACTTCCTTCGTATTTACTTCTGGATCAAGGTCAATAAGCTCACTTGCTTCTTCTAGATGTCTCGAAGGAGTTGCACTGTATTCATCTCTAACTGCTTCTATCTTATATTGAGAAATCACTGCCAGTTCACTGTCAATGGCACTCCCCCTATTTTCTAACCCGGGTTGAGTACTTGCAGTCTATTCTTCATCTTGAACATATTGTTTTTAGCGATTGATCCGCATGAATCTCAGAAAACTTGCAAAAGGAAACTCGTTTTCTAGAAAAACTATATCTCTAGACACGAAGAACTCATTTTTCTCAATGTCGTATATTCTCCATCCTTTCTTTCCAAATGGGTCCAACAAAAATGCATCGTCTACAACGATCCCAAAATTTATCCTTGTCTCTTGCATTTCTATGAACATACATAAGGATCCTAAAACCCTCAAGTGTTCATAATATGGTTTGCGACCAAACAATACCATATATGGTGTGTTGTTCTTCAACAACTTAGATGGAGTGAGACTGATCATGTGCGCTGATGTGGATATTGCATCGCCCTAAAATTGGATGGGTAAACCGGCTTGAAACAACAAAGCCCTTGCCACATTCATGATATGTCTGTGTTTCTCTTCACTCTTCTATTTTTCTGTGGAGTTGCTACACATGACGTTTGATGTATGATTCCCTTCTTTGTAAAGAAAGAACCCAAGGACATGAACTTTGTACCATTGTCACTGTGAATAGCCTTTACTGTCTTACTAAAATTTCTTTGCGTACACACAAAAGTTTTGCAAGACATCTCTAACTTCTGATTTTTCAAGCAAGAAATGTGTCCAAACTATTGGGAATGTCCTGAAATCTATTGTACTTGCTCTAAGTGAAAGTCGTACTGTCGAGATGAGACAATCATATGACATTGGGAACTCATAATGCTTTGCTAGAAGCCACTTATGATCAATGAGTTGAGAACTCATTGCTAGTGTTATATGATCCTACAGTGTCACACACCTAAGCAAACTGGACGTTGAACATGAGGTTGATCATTAATGTAATGATCGGGTGAATGCATATTAGATATGCATTCAGTATCGAGTTTCTGGAACAGTGTCGATCGACATAATATGTATGTCGGTCGACACAGATCGACCGTGTCGATCGACACATAGAGTGTTTCGGTCGACACGACTCGCGGATTACCAAATTAAATCGGTTTAATTGTTGGTTAATTCCGTTGTGGTTTAAGTCAACATATATCAAGATATATGGTCGACCAAAAACACTAATCTAACCTAACTCACAGCCACCAGAACTAAAGAAAAACCTCTCTGGAGATTAGATCTCTGATAGGCACTAGCATCCCTGCTGTTCAGTTTGTGTGCGTGTGGATACCAGTAGAGGCGCAACATTTGAGGCGCTCTAGATCTCGATTATCTGCAAATCTTCCTCTGCAAATCACCAGGTAAATCTGAGATCCCATAGATTCAATTACATGAACCCTAGATCCTAGGCTTGGAATTCAGACCAGGATTGCCTAATTGGATTAGGATCTGCTAGAAATTCCTTCAGTGGTATCAGAGCTTTAGGGTTCCATTGAATCAGTAGCATGTTGATTAGATTAGTTGAATATGAATCTCTGTATAGTTGATACAAGCATGCTAAAATTCGTTTTCATGAAAATCTAGTTTTTAGGTTTTTTGATTGAAAAACGATTAGGGCTTATCGCACTGTGTCGATCGACACCAATCCGGTATCGGTCGACACAGAAGGATAACCCGAATAAAACTTATTCACCTAGTGTCGATCGACACAAGAGTTGTGTCGGTCGACACAGACCTCGCTAGATTGATGAATTGGTTCAATTGGATTGGACCGGTTATCGAGCTTGGTTAAATGGTTTAATTGCGATTGGTTTGATTAGGTTGGTATCGACCGATGCTAGTGTAGCATCGATCGACACTGACTGGTATTCAAAACCGGATCAATTGGATTGATCGGTTATCGCGTATTATTTTTGGTTATTTTGTATCGATCGACACTATAATAGTGTCGGTCGACATCAGATTCGATGATTGGGTGTTTGGAACCTGCAATCACAGAACCAAAGCATGATAAATCAATTAATTATAAGAATTAAAACATAATAAAATTGAACGTTTTAAATGATTCTGTTCCTCAATCAAATATCAAGTGATACTTGATGTCTTTCCAATCTTGTCAACTGTCAAGACTCGTTTCATTGAGTGATAGGCTTGCAATGCAAGGTATCCACAATTACATGAGTAAGGCAGGAAGTAATCGTGTTGATGGGCTTGCAGTGAAAGGCGTCAACAATTACATGACTTAAGAGATTGGTTTACTTGACTGGGCTGTCAAAATCGTTTTGGGCCTAGAGACATCAGGTGGATTGGACATAAGATGTCGATACATAACCAAGAGTTATATTGGATATAACTAGCAAGGTCGTTGCTTACCTAGATAGCTAAAGTTGAGTGATAGCCAGTGGCTCACTCAAGTTTAGTGAAGTATGGGTCTTGGATCATTATATTCATCTGAGGAAACATTGTTTGAATATAATGTGAGTTTTCTTAATTGTTAAGACTTCTAATTTCTTGAACATCATAACTAAAACTCCCTTGTTTTTCCAGCTATGTCTAGCACAAACTGAAGGATTATGGTGTTTGTTCAAGGTTTAATTCCCAAATTACAACCTAACACATAATCTTAAACAGATCTAGGTTCTTGCAAAACGAATCATAAAACCAACCAAACCTGGATCATTACCTTTCAGATTGCAGCGGATAATTGATGGTAATGATGAGATCAGTTAGAACAGATGAACAACCTGCTCCTCCTTTGGTATCCACACTCTTACAAGCCGGGATGGCTGCTAGACCAAAGAGATGGATCAGATCAGAAAAGAGAGAGTTAGAGAGAGAGAGGGGGCACGGCCACCAAGAAGAAAATCGCAGGGAAGTTCTTCCTTAGGGTTTCTTATTCCTTTTATCTCTCATTAATGGGCCCAAGTCATTAGACTAATGGCTCATTAATCTTTTGGGCCCAAGACACAAATCAGACAAAAGCCTATATTTTGTCTGGCCCAATTCTCTGATCTAATACAGTAAATGCCATTGCATCTTACCGTATTAATTCCATTTTAACTTTCCCGTTAGCTATGGTGTGTGACCCTTAGGGATCATACAATACTGGTAATAAGTCCTAAACTTATAGATCATGAGCGGACTCTAGCAAGCCATCATGATCACCCAGTATTTATGACTTATGTCTGATCTCGACACTTATCATACTTTCTAGAGATAGTACGGTAGATTTCAGGACATTCCCAACAATCTCCCACTTGTACTGGAATCCTACACAGGACATTCCCAACAATCTTCCGATTGTACTGGAATCCTACATTCCCTAGTCCTTTTGTCTTAATATCTCGATCTGGCATAAGGCAAGATGTGTGTCATCCTTATATAGCCAGACCATGTTTATCGGACCAGATTTGATACTGACAATTCAAACGACTTGGGCAAGTCCGTTTGGGAATGGCCATTCTCTTACCAGCTATCAAATCTCCGATTGGCCTAGAGATATTACCTCCGTTAAACGGCAGGGACAAATCACATCTTGTTCCATCACTATGAACTACACAATTCATAATACACCCAACCAAGGTCCGTATAGCTCCCAGTTACGAAACAGCGTTAGACAATGATCAAAGCGCATTACTCCATGTGCAGCCACATGCATGCGAACTCAGGTCTAAGGACTATACTCTATAGTCGTATATGAGAACTTCTTATGACACAGATATTAATATCTTGCAGAGTTCTCATCTTGCGGGCCATGTCCGGTCATATGCTCCCCTACATATACCTATGTGTCGACTTTGATGCCGCGCATCTATGACCCCTCGAAACTTGGTCATAAGTCTCAACACAATCTAGTCTCAACAGGTTGTTGGTGTTCCAATTTCAACAACCTTAGACTATGGACACTATGATTTATGTCACTTCGTTAAATATGGGGTTTCAGGATCAAGTCTACTCATTTACTTCGATGGCCCATATATAGTGACATGAATCATTTTGGAACGATTATTTATATCACAGTTAAAATAATCCAGAAATCATTAGATTTCATAAACATAAAATATTATGTTTACATGAACCTTTCAAAACAACTAAGTAAAGCCCTTTACAAACTCCCACTGAAATTAAGACTACATCTTAATTTCACTCATCCTACAGCTACAGTCCGCGACTCGTGCTTAGGCATAAAGAGTGGCTTCGTTAATAGATTAGCAACGTTTTCATTCGATGAAACTTGCTTATCTACTTAACACCTCTGTCATTTATCTCACGGAATAGGTTATACCTACCCTCAAGGTGTTTGGACCTCTGATGTGCATCTAGCCTCATCTATGCTGTGAATCACATCAAGTTCAGTGATGAACTCTTCTTTCAAACAACCTCTTTCGCCGCTTCTCAAGCTGCGAAATGTTCAGCTTAAGTCATGGAGTCAGCAACAGTGCCAGTTAGACACAAGATATAGCCGGACTGTGACCAGGAATTATCTTTGTCTATTGGAAACTTGCCTTTCAGACTCTATCGACTTGTAGCACCTCACTTTCTCCGTAAATCAAGAACTTATCCTAAGTATTCCTCAAATACTTCAGAATATTCTTTACGGCAATCCAGTGATTCTTTGCTGGATTTGACTGGTCTTTACTTGTCTTGCTTAACATTAAAGCAACATCAAAACAAGTACGTGTCATGGCATACATGATAGATCCAATTGCCGTCGCATATGGAATCCTATCCATGCATTCAAGCTCAGCAGATATCGCAGGACACTGTATCTTGCTTAATGATTTGCCATGTGACATTGGCATAAAACCCTTCTTGGATTGCTGATTACGTGTAGGACTTTGTCAACTTAAGAATCATGATTTTGTCCTACCAGCTCTTTTGGATCTCTATCTTTAGATCCAAAATCCAAGAACTACGTGGCTTTACCCATGTCAATCATAAAACCAACTCCCAAACCAGTCCTTTACCGACTGCAGCATTGGGACGTTATATCCGAGAATCAGTATGTCATCGACATACACTATGAGAAATGCAATAATGCTCCCACTTATCTTTTAGTAAACGCACAGTTCCACTTCGTTCCTGTTCAAGTCAAAACCTTGACTACTTTAACAGAACGAAGATTCCAACTCCGATATGTTTGCTTCCATCCATGAATGGATCGATAAAGCTAACTTACACAAAATGTAATTTTTCGGAGTCTGGGCTCACTATCGCTTCTTTGAAATTTCGCAGATTCGTCGCTTTCAATGATCATTAGATCATGCGAACTTTCAATGATCATCAGGTTCAACTAATGACGAGAAATCACTCTCGGATTAGTGACTGATTCATTCAGATCTGCGAACTTCAGGCTATACAGGTGTAGATTCTACAGAAATCTGTAAATCCATCCGCTGCTCTCCCTCAACAGGTTGATCAGCCTCCTGTATTTCTCGAATTTCTTCGAGTTACGCTTTTACTCCCACTGTTCTTCTTGGAAAATGACTTCCCCTCTTAGAAAACAGAATGGACGTAAAAAGTAACAAGCCTTGGTTTCCCTAGGACAACCAGCGAAGTAGCACAACTACAAATACTCAGTAAAGACGAATTTGGATCATTTCCAATCCACATTTATGTGGTGTCTTTCAACTGATATTAGTGGAACTATTTCAGCGTAAACTTAGATATTACTAGAGCGTTATTCTTAAAGAATATCATGGAAGATTCGTGTGACTCATCTTTAATCATTTCTAATAAGATCTGATTCTTTCTCACAGAAACACCTCCAGGTTTTTCAGGAGAAATGAGCTGTGAAACGACTTCACACTCATTCAGATGATCACACTATCAGTGACTTAAGTATTCTCACTCTTGATCTAATCCAGAGTCTCAATACTTCTGTCACTTTGATTCTATACCTCACTATGGAACTCTTTCGACCATGTCAAAGAATTCCGACTTGTGTCTCATCAAATGAACACAGTCACACTCACTGAAGTAATCAGTAGAGACAATGAAGTACAGGAAATTTTCTCTGGCATTACTGCTCATCGGACCACATACATGAGTATGTTCAATCTCCAATAAGCCTTTGGGCCTTTCTCTAGCTCGGCTAAGATGGGCCCTTTGTCTTTTGGTCCAGTAAGCAGAATTCAAGTCTCATAAGATATTCGATCAAATGAGCCCAAAAGTCCATAACTATGGGGTTTCTGAATCTGACTTACTCTATGTGACCAAAACATTTATGCCAAGAAAAATCAGGTTTAATTCATCAGATTTAAACCAATTGCGGTATTTATGTTACATTTTAGGCACTCTATGGTTTAAGATATAAAACCCATTCCTTGAATAGGGTGCTACAATTAATATTTCATTAAGATCAAAAGAACAAAGCTTGTCTTTTATCAAATGAAAAACATTCAAATTCTTACAAGAAAATGAAAGACAACTCTGCTTAAAGCAGGTATATTGTAGCAATTACTTAATACAAAACCAAGCCTCAAAGGCATCTACAAGTGAAAACCCTATGGCTGAGGCAGCATCCCAAGCTCCTTCCAGACAAGCAGTTCCACTTGCCCTTCCTTCAACGTTCTACTGTTGCTCAGGCTCTGCATATTATAACAAATATCAGTGCCACAACTAGTATCCAATACCTATAAGGTATAACTTGAAGTAATAACATGAATACCTGAGGAAGTAGTTTCATACATCAACTTCAACTCCTCATAATCTTCCATGAATTTAATGCAATCTCTCTTCCAATGCCCAGTCTCTTTACAGTAGCAGCACTTACCAACGTAAGAGGTATCTGACTCGGGCTCAGAAGACACACGCTTGCCATGATTCAAAATCTGGACAACTTTGTCTTCACCCTTGTCAGCTTTAGGTTTAGTAAACCTACCCTTCTCCTTCATGAGATTGTACAGGGTGCTCTTCACGTTTGGCTCAACTGTTTTGAGCATGTCATGCAGTTCAGTCAACGTCTTCGTTAAGCCTTTCTTGATATAGTCCCTTACGAACTCATCATAGCTTGACGGCAGTGACTGCAGAATGATATCAGTTGCCAATTCTTGGCTAACTGGATAATCCAGTTTCCTCAGGTTATCAATGTAACCCATCATTTTACTGATATGAGGACTTACTGGATGATCCATCGGTAGCTTGCAGCTAGTGAGAGATTTAACCAACTGGTATCTCTCCACTCTTACCTGCTCCTGAAATTTCAATTTCAGGCTGCTGATCATCTCTATTGGCGACTCCATGTTCTCATATTGCTTCCGCAAATCTGAGTCCATGGTAGCCAATATCAGACCACGCACATCTACCACATCATTATAATGCTTATTCCAAGCATTATATACTGCATGACTGGCTTTGGATCCGATCCTCTCGGGGAGAGTTTTTCAAGGACATAGTCCTTTCTCTCCTGCCTGAGAACTAGTCTCAGGTTCCGCGACCAAGTCAAGAAATTTGATCCGTTCAGTTTGTCCATCTCAAGGACATACCGGATCGAGAAAGTGTTTTGATTGTTTGTGCTAGTCATAACTGAAATTTAGAGATAAATAGAGTTTTAGTTATTTAGTTCATAAAAGAGTAATCTTAATAACTTATAAGAAAACTCGCATTGCATTCAAAATTTCTTTGTTTAACCTCATAAGAATGCAATGATTCCGAGACCCATGTTCAGCTAAATCCAAAGTGGGCCACTGGCCGTCACCCGGAATTAGCTTTACTTGGTAAGCATACACACAGCTAGTTATAACCAATAACTCTCGGTTGTGAATTGGGCCCAAGGCCCAATACACCAGATGTCTCAAGGCCCGGGACTCCCGATGGCCCAGTCAAGGAAACCAATCTCTTACAGCCAAATAATCACTAAAGTCTGGGACTCCCAATGAAATTAGTGACTATATACTACTTTACTTACGCGAAAACAGACACCTCACACTGTAAGCCATATCTGTAATCAAATAAGCGTTAAGTAGCTGACAAGATTGGAAAGACATCCAAGCTTGATATTGTTTTTGAGGATTTTTAAATTTTGTTTCCAAAAATAGAAGATTACTATTTTGGGAAACTTTCTTATTTTAGAAACTTTCTAAATTTAGTAACTTACTAAAAATAGAAATTTCTAATTTAAATATTTCATTAAATATTTTGGGTTGGGTCACAAATTATAGGCCCAATTCTTTGGCCCAAGACCATAGAATTCCAGCTGGCCCAATAATTTGACATAACCGATCCGGTTTATTAATTCTGGTCCAAGACCAAATTAACTATCAAAACCATCGGTTATTTACTAAACCAGACCAGCTCTAAATTATTTGGTCCAACCAAATCAAACTTAGACCAGTCTTCGGTTTAGGTTAAAATTCAAAAATTTTGAATTTAAATCCGGTTTAACCAGAAATTAAATAATACCAATTGTATTAAATAATTTCCAGCAAACCGCGATTTGGGTTAACCGCTTGAACCACAATTAATTAAATAATTAAATAATTAATTATTAACAATTCAAAACAAACGATTATGAGATCTTCATAAGATCCTTGTGACAAAAAATCCTTAACAATCGATTATTAACTTATCAATCGATTATTAACTTAACCATTCACATAAGGACAAAAAATCCAAGCGATACACACAACTCTTATCGATTATAGTGATTAAGATTATCAAACGAAACAAGTCAACAATAACAAACCATAGGTTTTCGATAATTCGATCGTGACTCGTCAAACAACACGTTTTTGTCCTTTATCAAACCCTAACAACACGTCTAACAACACGTTTTCTTTTGTTCACTTCAATAATGGATTCTTAACATCACACTTAAAGACAAAACAAAACAAAAACGATTATGATAATTGCTTGTTCACATGAGACAAAAACGATTTGACCTTGTACTCAATTCAATAATGGATCGTGACTTTCACAAACAATTCAACGTCGGAAACTCACTTAAACAAATCGAATCTTAATTATACAACGAGTCCAACAATTCATTGTTTTCGATTATTAATGATCAATCCAATTCGATAATCATGGTAATAAACATAAGCGAACCAATAACTCTTAATTGATTCTTAAACAATTAAACAGCCCTATGATCCAAATTACAAGAAACTAATGACCTTAGCTCTGATACCACTGAAGGATTATGGTGTTTGTTCAAGGTTTAATTCCCAAATTACAACCTAACACATAATCTTAAACAGATCTAGGTTCTTGCAAAACGAATCATAAAACCAACCAAACCTGGATCATTACCTTTCAGATTGCAGCGGATAATTGATGGTAATGATGAGATCAGTTAGAACAGATGAACAACCTGCTCCTCCTTTGGTATCCACACTCTTACAAGCCGGGATGGCTGCTAGACCAAAGAGATGGATCAGATCAGAAAAGAGAGAGTTAGAGAGAGAGAGGGGGCACGGCCACAAAGAAGAAAATCGCAGGGAAGTTCTTCCTTAGGGTTTCTTATTCCTTTTATCTCTCATTAATGGGCCCAAGTCATTAGACTAATGGCTCATTAATCTTTTGGGCCCAAGACACAAATCAGACAAAAGCCTATATTTTGTCTGGCCCAATTCTCTGATCTAATACAGTAAATGCCATTGCATCTTACCGTATTAATTCCATTTTAACTTTCCCGTTAGCTATGGTGTGTGACCCTTAGGGATCATACAATACTGGTAATAAGTCCTAAACTTATAGATCATGAGCGGACTCTAGCAAGCCATCATGATCACCCAGTATTTATGACTTATGTCTGATCTCGACACTTATCATACTTTCTAGAGATAGTACGGTAGATTTCAGGACATTCCCAACACAAACCATCGTAATAATTTCTCCCTGCGATCCGTCCTTGAGAAGGACAAGTTAAATGGATCAAAATTTCTTGAATGGTATCGGAACTTGAGAATTGTTCTCAAGCAGGAGAAAAAGGACTATGTCCTTGAAAAGGTTCTCCCTAAGAAGTACCGAGCCAATGCCTGGCAGTCAGATATGGATGCTTGGGATAAGCATTCAAATGATGCGGTGGATGTGAGTTGTCTCATGTTGGCTACCATGAACTCGGAATTGCAGAAGCAATATGAGTACGTGGAGTCGCCAAAAGAGATGATCACTGGCCTGAAAAGTATGTTTCAGGAGCAGGCACGAACTCAGAGATACCAGACGGTTAGGTCTCTGATTGAGTGCAAGCTACCAATGGGCGAACCAGTTTGTCCTCATGTCATTAAGATGATGGGTTATATTGATAACCTGGGGAAACTGGATTGTCCCATTAGCCAAGAGTTGGCTACTGACATCATTCTACAGTCACTGCCGTCAAGCTATGATCAATTTGTTATGAACTATAACATGAACAACTTGACAAAGACGTTGACTGAATTGCATGGGATGCTTAAGACTGCTGAACCTAACATCAAGAAGGACACCCCAGATGTCCTTATGGTACAAAAGGGTAAAAAGTTTAAGAAACTTGGTAAGAACAAAGGTGATGGCAAGACGAGCTCGATTGTGAATCCAAGCGAGTCTGGTCATATTCCTAAGGTTAAAACCAGTCCTTCTGAAGATGTTAAGTGCCGTTATTGTAATGGTTATGGGCATTTGAAAAGAAACTGCAATAAATTCTTGGAAGATCATGAGAAGCTGAAGAAGACGTACGAAACTTCTTCTTCAGGTATTATGTTATAGAAGTAAATGTTACTTCTTATAATCCTACTTATTGGGTATTTGATACCAGCTGTGGTACTCATGTTTTGTGAAAATGTGCAGGGGCTGAGCAAAAGTAGGATTATAGAGAAAGGACAAGTGGACCTATGAGTGGAAATGGAGCAAGAGTTGCTGCATTAACCGTAGGAGTATTACATTTGTTTTTCCTTTTATGGCATGCTTTGAACTTAAAACTGCTACTATGTACCTGCTATGAGAAGAAAGATTATTTCTATTCCTTGTTTGGATATGGAAAGATATCAGTTTTCAAATTAAGAATAAGTGTTATTCAATTGATTACAGTGATAGATTTTATAGTAGCAATCCATTTGAGAATGGATTTTATGTTCTAAACCAGAATGTGCATAAATATAACATTAATACCAAGAGATTCAAGTCAAATGATACGAATCAAACTTCTCTCTAGCATTGTCGTTTTGGGCCACATAAATAAAAAACAGATTCAGAAGCTCCATAGTGATGGACTTTTGGGCTCATCTGATCATGAATCATAATGAGTAAAGTGAATCTGGTTTATTGGGTAAAACGACAGAGGCCACTTTCGAAATGGTAGTGTCGATCGACACAAACGGTGTGTCGGTCGACACAAGTTGCGAACAGATAAAATGAAAGGGCCAGAGGCTTATTGGGCTTTATACATACGGATGAATATAGGCCGGTGAGCATTAATGCTAGAGGAAATTTTTCAGTACTTCATTACCTTTACTGATGTTTTCAGTAGGTACAGTTATATCTTATTAATAAGACATAAGTTAGAATCTTTTGAAAAAGTTCAAAGAGGTCTAGAATGAAGTACAGAATCAATTTGGCAAAAGTATTAAAGCTCTACGATGAGATCATGGAGGTGAATACTTAAGTCAAGAATGTAGTGATCATCTGAGAGATTGTGAAAGTGTTTCACAAGTCACTCCTCCTGAATCGGACTTTATTAGATATGGTTCGATCAATGATGAGTCACTTAGATCTTCCAATATCCTTCTAAGAATACACTCTAAAATTGTCTGAGTTTACATTAAATAGTGTTCCATTAAAATCAGTTACAAAGATACCACATGAGATGTGGAATGTAAATGTTTCTGATTTATCCATCATAGAGATTTGGAGTTGTGAGGCTTATATAAAACGTTTAATCTCTGATAATCTCACACTCAAATCTGATAAGTGCTACTTCATTGGTTGTCCTAACAAAACCAAGGCATATTACTTTTACAACCAGTCCGAGAACAAATTGTTTGTTGCTCGGAACTATGTTTTCTTGAGAAAGACTTTCTTTCCAAGAAGAACAGTGGGAGTAAAGCACAAATCGAAGAAATTCGAAAATCACAGGAGACTGCTCAACCTGATGAGGAAGAGCAGCAGTTGGATCTACAAAGAAGTTGTAGAACCTGCACCGGTGGTGCCTAGAGTTTAGAAAGGATCTGGTGAATGTATATTCGATATACATTTAAATGGCGAGTTTCTGAAGAAGTGTCGATCGACACAAAGGTTGTATCGATCGACACAGATCGCGAACCAAAATATTTTGGTTTATGATTTAATTAACTACGGTTTAAATCTTGGTTAATTAGATCGTGGTGAAAGTCTACATATAAGATATGTGCGTGACTTTTAACACAAGACTGAAGCTCGCAGATCCAAAAGGATCCGTCACGAACCCGAGAAATGGGGATTTCTCGTAACCAATTGCCGTGATCTACTGATCATTGAAAGTGACGGGCCTGCAAATTTTGAAGTAGCAATGATGGGCATTGACTCCGAAAGTGGCTGAAAGCCGCTGAATCCGGAATGGCGATGTCCAAAGCTGGATTGGTGGAAAAAGGTTTCAAGTAAATTCATGGTATTAACTGTGAAGAAACCTATTCCCAGACACCATGCTTATGTCCATTCGGATTCTCCTAGCAACCACCACTCATAATGGTTATGAGATCTGGCAGATGGATGTGAAAACAGTTTTCCTTAATGGAATTCTAGAAAAGAATGTGTACATGACATAATCTGAAGTTTTCATTGATCCTAATGAAGCTAGGAAGATATGCAAGCTTCATCGATCCATTTATGGATAGAAGCAAGCATCTCGGAGTTGGAATCTTCGTTTTGATAAAGTAATCAAAATGTTTGATTTTATCAGAAATGAAGAGGAACCGAATGTTTACAAGATGACTAGTGGGAGCGCAGTTGCATTTCTAGTATTGTATGTTGATAACATACTACTCCTCGGAAATGAAGTTCCATTGTTTACAGTCTATTAAGACTTGATTCAAAAGGTTGCTTTTCGACAAAATTATGGGAGAAACCGTATACATTCTTGGAATAAGAATCTATAGAGATAGATTGGATAAGCTAAGTGGATTGTGTCAAGATACTTATGTGATAACGCCTTGCACAGATCCAGTATGCATGATTCCAAGAAGGGCTTTGTGCAAATGAC
Organism: Orychophragmus violaceus; assembly: GCA_030180135.1. Taxonomy (NCBI): domain Eukaryota; kingdom Viridiplantae; phylum Streptophyta; class Magnoliopsida; order Brassicales; family Brassicaceae; genus Orychophragmus; species Orychophragmus violaceus. The sequence goes on from CM058239.1 coordinate 68,489,769, forward strand.
TCTTGGTATTACTCTTAGCAAGACGCAGTGTTTTTCGACACACGCTGAGCAAGAGCGAATAAGGGTCAGACTACTCCTAAAGGCATTAGATGTCTTAAGATGTGATCTTAATTTTAGTATTGATTTTAGTTATGATATATTGATTCGTATAAACATAATATGATTATGTTATTGAAATCTGACATCTGTATTATTTAATAATGGTTATTAAATAATAGTCCCAAAGTAATTTATGACATTTTTATAGGTCATCAAGTATGTGACTTGATCATGAAACCCTATAGATAGTAAATGACATAAATTATGGTAGTCCCTGGTCAAGGTTGTTAAAATGGGACATTAACAACCGCGTGAGACTAGTATGTGAGGTGACTGATGACTAAGTTTCATGGAGTCATTAATAAGAGTATTAAAGTCAATCACATAGGTATGTGTTAGAGAACACATGATCGGACATGACCCACTGATGAGAACTCTACGGGATAGTTATATAAATGTCATGAGAGTTTTCATTACGACTATAGAGTATAGTCCTTAGACCTGAGTTCATCATGTTTTCTTACATGTGAATTGGTCCGCTTTGACTTTGTCAAACGTCAGCCGTAACTGGTGATCATAAAGACATTGATTGGGCGTATCATGAAGCGTGTGAAGGAACAGGGATGGAACAAGATGGGAATTGTCCCTCCTATATAACAGGAGATAAATATCTCAGGGCCCATCGAAGATTTGATACTGAGAAATGTGTGGCCACACTCAAACGAGGTGATTGTCAGTCGTTTGTTTTGTCAGTATAAATCGGAAATCGATGAACATGATTTTGGCTAAATAAGGATGACACGGATCTTGCCTTATGCCGGATCGAGATATAGTGACGAAGGGATTATAGGAATAGATGATTCCAGTACAAGTGGGAGATTGTTGGGAATGTCCTGAAATCTATTGTACTTGCTCTAAGTGAAAGTCGTACTGTCGAGATGAGACAATCATATGACATTGGGAACTCATAATGCTTTGCTAGAAGCCAGTTATGATCAATGAGTTGAGAACTCATTGCTAGTGTTATATGATCCTACAGGGTCACACACCTAAGCAAACTGGACGTTGAACATGAGGTTGATCATTAATGTAATGATCGGGTGAATGCATATTAGATATGCATTCAGTATCGAGTTTCTGGAACAGTGTCGATCGACATAATATGTATGTCGGTCGACACAGATCGACCGTGTCGATCGACACATAGAGTGTGTCGGTCGACACGACTCGCGGATTACCAAATTAAATCGGTTTAATTGTTGGTTAATTCCGTTGTGGTTTAAGTCAACATATATAAAGATATATGGTCGACCAAAAACACTAATCTAACCTAATTCACAGCCACCAGAACTAAAGAAAAACCTCTCTGGAGATTAGATCTCTGATAGGCACTAGCATCCCTGCTATTCAGTTTGTGTGCGTGTGGATACCAGTAGAGGCGCAACATTTGAGGCGCTCTAGATCTCGATTATCTGCAAATCTTCCGCTGCAAATCACCAGGTAAATCTGAGATCCCATAGATTCAATTACATGAACCCTAGATCCTAGGCTTGGAATTCAGACCAGGATTGCCTAATTGGATTAGGATCTGCTAGAAATTCCTTCACAAACTTATCTTGAAAATCGAAAACTATGATAAGGAAATAGATGGCACCACACGATGTCGAAACTCTGCACGACCCCAAACATCTACATGATCCAAATCAAAACAATCTTTTGTTCTATTCAAACAATCATAAAATAATATCTTGTTTTCTTAGCTTTAAAACACATGTCGCAATGACTAGAGATAACTTTATTCAAAACACTAAAATCAGAAGAAAGCACTGAAAAAGCGGGATGACAAAACCTTCAATGCCACAACACTTGGTCTTAGTTTCCATCAGTCATGTTGACTTGTATAGCCGAGACATTCTTGAAGTAATACACCCCATAACATTCCTCTCTGGATCCAATCAGAGTCCTCGTAGAACGGTCATGTAAAAGGCATATTGTATCAATGTCTTCACACTGACATTGTCTCACCACTTCCTTCCTCTCACGTTCAAGCACTTAAGGATCCAAATTGGAATCATGCAGTGACTGGAGAATATAATGCTCTTATTAAAGCTAGAATGTGGTGACGGCCAAAAGTTACTAATGTGGTTCGTTCTATGTGGTTGTTCATGCATGGATTTGATTCAGGTGGAAAGCTCGTTCGATACAATTGCTCGTTTGGTGGAAAATGGAAAATCCCAACAATATGGCATTGACTGGGACAAAACGTTCAGCCCGGTGGTCAAACCAGCGACCATTCGCGCAGTTCTTAGTGTTGTTTTCGCTCGTGATTGGCCTCTACACCAACTCGATGTGAAGAATGCTTTCCTCAATGATAACTTGGAAGAAACAGTATACATGCACCAGCCTCCCGGATTCCATGATGCATCCAAACCTGACCATGTTTGTCTGCTTCACAACTCCCCTCTATGGCCTCAAACAAGCTCCTCGCGCTTGGTATACATGGTTCGCTGTCTTTGCTCGTCGAATTGGTTTCTTCCTAAGTACCTCTTATACATCTCTCTCTATCATGATCCATGGCAATGAACGAGCTTATCTCCTGCTTTATGTGGATGAAATTTCCCTCACAGCTTCCAATCACACACTGCTGAAATCGATCATCACATCTCTTCACTTCGAGTTTGCTATGACTGATTTTGGACCATTACATCATTAACTCGGTATCTCTATATTCCAAAATGCACAAGGTCTGTTTTTTCATCAGAAAAAATATACAGCGGATATCATTCATCATGCCAATATGATCTCGTGCAATCCTTATCTCACACCGGTAGATTCGAACCCAAAGCTTGCTGCTGATACAAGCCCTCCAATGAAAGATCCAACATTGTATCAGAGTCTTGTTGGCGCACTTCAGTATCTAACCTTCACAAGATCTGACATCGCATACGCAATTTAGCAGGTGTGCTTTATGCATGATCCTCGATTATCTCACTTTCTTACTCTAAAACACACACTTCGGTACTTAAAGGGGACGATCACGCGAGGTTTGCAGCTTTATCGGTCCACCAACACCACTACCTTGCCAGCTTATTCAGATGCCGATTGGGCAGGCTGTCCGGATACTCGACGGTCAACCTCTGGTTTCTGTGTGTTTCTTGGTGACAATCTCATGTCATGGTCGTCGAAGGGACAACGCATGATCTCTAAATCCAGTGCTGAAGCAGAATATAGGGGCGTCGTGAACGCCGTCTCCGAACTTACAAGGCTACGCAATCTGTTTGTTAAACTCCAGAGTCCAATGCAATGAACATTCGTGGTCTTCTGTGACAACGTCATTGCTGTGTATATGTCTGCGAATCCGGTTCAGCACCAACGGACAAAACATATAGAGATTGACATTCATTTCATACGCGAAAGAGTAGCTCTCGGTCATATAAAGGTTCTTCATGTTCCTTGTTCTCAACAATATGTTGATATCTTCAATAAGGGACTCCCATCCAAGTTATTCTTAGACTTTCGATCCAATTTAAACGTCTGAGTACCTCTCGTTCTGACTGAGGGGGTAGGGGTGTATAAGAATATAGGAAAATATAATATTTCCTTTATACATATTATGTCAAATATCTAAAGATTAACATCCCCTTACCTATATAAGTATTATCATATCAATAAAAATCTCTACGGAATTTATTCATCCTACATTTGCCCGAAGAATTAAATATCTCCATTGACAATTCATTGTAATTATCCCTTTTTAGTTGTACCGAAGTGATAATTGCGCCAAGATTATCAGAGGAGAATAAGGAATATGGTGAAACCACCATAATTTCTTCATGTTTTGCTACAATATCCCTTGAAGATTTGTCTTCTCCGTCGTGCATCTTTGATTAAAAATTGCAGCTGAAAGCTATGCTTGTTGTTGCAACAAAAAAAAAGTTTAGATTGATCTTATTAGCTCTGATACCTTGTGAAATAATAGAATTTGTTGATCTTTTGACAAACTTTCTAAGGTTTATATACAACATTCGATATAACTTCTCCTTATTGACCTTATCTCTAAGTTAGAGAATATTCATCTCTAACTTCTTATCTTTATCTATTAGATATACATAAATATAATTCTATATTATGTATCATCATTACCCATCCAGCTGAAGTCCTCATCGTCCTTATTTTTTTCTGAACCTTCTTCATCAAAGTTTAACAACTATGTAAAAACGGTTCGAACAATCGCAATCTTGCTCGCTTCCACGGTCAGAGCCTCTGACTCCTCCTTCTCCTCCTCTAAGGTCAGCTCAAACCAAAATTTTTCTTCTTTTCTTGGGGGAATTGCTAAAAATGCCCCTTAAATTGGTTTTAAATAAAAGTGTACCCCTCAATTTGAATCAAATGTAAAACATGTTTTCCTTCCTAGGTAAATTACTGCGAAGCCCTTATGACCAAACAAAAAAACAGAAACCGCAATTACCATTATAACCTTCGCATGTGTCAGACTTCTATAGAAGTCTGATACAGAATAAATTTGTAAATTTAAATTTTAAAATTATAAAAAAAATATTTTATCAAAAAATTTATATACAAAAATTAAATATATACAATTTAATAGTATATAAATTAAAATTTGGTAAATTGAGTCAAACTAAACAATATATAAGGTAAAGTAAGTTCTAAACCTCAAAACATGTTTTGTAATGGAACATTTACATACAAGTGACATATAACTTTAGGGTTAGATTCATGGTTTACCAAATTAACATTTAAAATTTAAAATGTGCACATATGTGTTATAATGTTCATATATTTAACAAATTTTATGTTTCCTAGTTGTTTTGCTTAAATATTTTTACTTATAAGTAATAAATATTAGATTTAGGGTTTACCAGACTTCATGGCGAAGTCTGAATTTTGAGGTTTCTCAGACTTCCAAGAGAAGTCTGAGACGTATTTAAGTTAAAAATTTAAATTTAAAAAGATATAAAAAATAATTTGATATACTTTTTGATACATAAATTAAGCATAAGCATTTTTTATGTATATAAATTAAAATTATATAAACTTTGATCAAAATTAAGCATTGAAGATATATTTTGTTCAAAACACCATGTAGTTTGGTCTATGTTTCACATATGAAGTTGAATATCATGTTTTTCTTTGTAGGGTTAGATTGAAAGTTTGTGAATTTTCATTCATATTGTTACATTTACATATAGTGGTTAGTTTATGACTATGTTTAACGAGTTTGATGTTTATTATAAGTTTCTATATAAAATGATGGTATTTAAATACTAATTATTAGATTTAGGGTTTCTCAGACTTCTAGATAAATCTGGTTCAAGTATTTAGACTTCCATGAAGTCTTATTTCAGACTGCATATGAAGTCTGAAATTTGAAAGTTTTTAAAAAAATTCAGGCGAAATTTTTTTAAAAAGGCGGGAAATTTTCCCGCTCATAGAAGTTCCTTCTCAGACTGCATATGAAGTCTGATACAAAATATTTTACAATTTTTAATTATTAAAAATCTGGCGGGAAAATTTCCCTCCAATTTATCTCCACTTATCTAAACCTAATCTTGTACACATATAACACCAAAAAAAAAAAAAATCTCCACATTCTTCCCTCTCTTACAACCTCTCTTTCTCTCTCTCTTTTGTAAAACCTCTCTCAAATTTCTCATCCAAAAATGTTCTCAAGCTTATTGTCTCATATGAGTTCTTATGTATGTGATTTATAGTTGACTCTCTTTGAGCTGCGAAATAGGCAAGTGAATCTGTTCTTTTTAGTGTTTTCAAAAGTTTTTAACTGAAATAATTGAGACTTTTGACATAGACTTTTGATTATACAATTTGATTTGCTCAAACAATCTTTTATTATCCATTTCTTTGAGACTTATTCGCTAACTAATGCAAGAGCTATGTGTTTTTACTTTTTCAGGTGCTTGGTTTAAGATTGAGCCAGCTGACTCTCCAAGGAGGCAGGAGTTGGGACTTCTTATGATGCTAATGGCTCATAAATTTTGAGTGTAGTACGAGGAACACGAAGTCTGAGAATCTAATACCTGACTACAACCGAAGTCTGAGAGTTTCTCAGACTTCCAGGTAAGTCTCGTTCAAGTATTTAGACTGCGTATGAAGTCTGAAATTTGCAAGTCTTTAAAAAATTTCACGCGGAAACTTTTTAAAAAGGCGGGAAATTTTCCCGCTCACAGAAGTTCCTTCTCAGACTGCATATGAAGTCTGATACAAAATATTTTAAAATTTTTAATTAATAAAAATCTGGTTGGAAAAGTTCTCTCCAATTTATCTCCATTTATCTAAACTTAATCTTGTAAATACATATAACAGCAAAAAAAAAACTTCACATTTCAATCTCTTACAACCTCTCTTTCTCTCTCTTTTGTAAAACCTCTTTCAAATGTCTCAACCAAAAAGGTTTCTAAAAGGTATTCTCTTGGAGACTTGTTTGCTAACTAATGCAAGAGCTCTGTGTTCAAGCTTTTTCAGGTGCTTGGTTTAAGTTGAGCCAGCTGACTCTCCAAAGAGGCTGGAGTTGAGACTTTTTATGCTGCTAATGGCTCATAAAATTTCACTGTAGTACGAGGAACACGAAGTCTGAGAGTCTAATATCAGACTACCAGGTAAGTCTGGTTCAAGTATTTAGACTTATCGAAGTCTTATTTCAGACTGCGTATGAAGTCTGATACCATGCAAACTAATACATATGTTGATTTAGTGTAGGTGTTGAAGGTGCTTTGGACAAAACAAGAAAACATAAGAAGAGCAATCTTGAATGTCTATGGTGGGACTGACATTGTACACATGGTGTGTATGGCGATACAAGGAACACAAAGCAATCAAAATTCTAGTATACTATGCTTGTATTGTATTAGATTATTGGATGATCAAGTTGTATAAATTTACTTTTGTCTACTCAAATCAACAAGGAATTTTGCTTATTGAAAGTATACAATATCAGAAAATGGGTCACTTTAACTTTGGAAGAAAACATTACTCTTTAGATTACATACACCAACATATGACAAACTAAAATAACCTTAAGTGGTGCTGAATATGTCGTCAGACATCAACTGCTGTATGATTCTTATGAGCTAAAAGTTTATAAAATTAACAAGTTCAAATGTCAAGTTCGTTCTCTCATCATCACATTAGCGATCATATTGAAAAAAATCAGCTTGTAAACGCTCGGCATGTGGTTGTGTAGCTCATCCTAATCCCAATTTGCTTCTTCACTGATACTTTGATATGCTTTGGTGTAATCATTTCAATTATATCAAAGCATTCAATAAACAACCAACACATATAATGTGGAGTATGACGTTTACGCATAGACATCCGTTCCACCAGCTCGGTTTTCTTGTATTATTTGTATAAACAAACATGTATAAACCACATTAGAGGTCTTTTGGGAAAAGCCAAACTTCTTTCGAAGTCTTATGCTATTAGCTACATTGCCAATATTATTCAAAAAATGATTTAAAAATAATTACCATATATAAGAATGTAAAACCGATGCAGAAGGAACATATAAAACTAACACACATTTATAAAAATTAAAATCAACAAAATTAATCACAAATATAGAATAAATTGCATTTTTAAAGTTTTTAACATTTCAGACGGTTATAGCTGTCTGATAAAAGTGAAACCAGACCTCTATGGCAGTCTGGAAAAAGGGGTATTTTTGCAATTGAAATCGAAATGTCAGACAGCGGATGCAGTCTGAAATCCATCAGACAGCATACGCTGTCTGCTTTGGAAATTTTGTCAGACAGCTTATGAAGTCTGAGAAAAAAGGGTAGTTTTGCAATTGAATTTGAATTGCCAGACTTCTCGGAGAAGTCTGATAATTACTAGAAGTCTGAGAGGGTAGTTTTGCAATTGATTTTGAAATGTCAGACTTCTCTAATGTATGTGATAATTTTCAGACTTCTTATGCTGTCTGACACGAGTTTCAGACGGCGAGGGAAGTCTGATAAAAAACATCGCATTTTCGGTTTTTATCCATCGTTGACCAAAATTCGATTTTTCAGATGTCTATAGCCGTCTGACAAGAGTTTGAAATTTCAGATGTCTATAGCCGTCTGGTGTTATTTTTCCCTATTTTCAGACAGATTTAGAAGTCTGACGATTTTTTCTCTTACTCTGGTCAACATCTGAAAATTTGGGTCAATTGCAGTTTCTACCCCTCCTTTTTGTCAGACATCGGATCCCGTCTGACAAAAAGTCAAAAATCGGTCAATTTCTTGCCAGACTACATAAGAAGTCTGACTAAAAAATCAAATTTGAATCAATTGCAAAACTACCCTTGACGTCTTGGTGACGTCAGATAAATTTTTTTTTTTGTTTTCAAAGGAATTTCTCAGACTTCTATGGAAGTCTGTCAATTGAAAGTCAATTGCAAAACTACCCTTTCGTTGACCATAATTTTTCATCAGACTTCGTGGGAAGTCTGAAATCGCGAAACAGATCTGAAAATCGGGGGATCTTGTGAAAAATCACATAAATCTTATTTTGAGCTCGTTTTTACCTTCCCCAAACACTCAAAACTTTTAGTTACACCAATACCCAACAAACCCAACCATTTTTATGCAAGAATGACCAAAATCGCAATAGATCCAAATTTTAAAATTTTGTAGAACGTGAATTAAAGAGTTTTTTGGATGAAATTGGAGAGAAAATAGGAGAATAGAAGGTTGTGAACTCTAATATGGAGTTTTGATGGGTCGAAATTGGTTGTGTGAGGCATTAGGAGCTCAAAATTGGTTGTTAATGGTGTTTGGGTGAATTGAAGAAGATGACAGTTTCGTAATTAAGTTAGAACTAAAGGGTTTTTTTGGTCTTTTGGTAAAAATGTCAGACTTCATATGAAGTCTGACGATGGCATTCTCGTGAATAACTAAGATAACTAAGGGGATAAATTAGCGTGAGAGAGGAAGGAGAGGGCCGAGGGTATAATCAGGGTTGACTTCAATTTCAGGGGCATTTTTGCAAACAGCCCTCTTTTCTTCTCTGTTCGAGCTCAAACAAAGCATTAGCATTATTAGTTTTTTGAATTGCGGTCGAGGTCACCTTGAAATTTAGGCTCTTTTTTATGGTCTTCTAGCATCAAATGAATCACCCAACTTAGCCCCTAAGCCAGGTTTTTCATTTCAGCCTCACTTTTTTTTAGAAAAATCAATATAAAGGGTCATTCTCGTCGATGTTCAGGTGAGGAATTTTTCTTCAGTTTTGTTGATTGAAAAATGTGATCCAACACGACTCCTCCAGCCTCATGGGATGGACCACCTCTGATGTTCCTATGCATGTGAACCTCATGTCAGGCCGTTTCTTTATCCTTTTTTTTTTTATATCAATTTCTCTCTTTTGTTGGATGCGTATGAGTTTTTATATCGTCTTTTGCGATAGATCTCATTTCTTTTTTATGGATGCAGGTGAGGCAAATATATAAATGCAGAAAGTAAGACAACACAAAGTTTCTTTCTCAAATTCGAATTCTTTTGAATAGAAAGTAATTCCATCATAAAGATTCCATATCTCAACAATAAAATATAATCACGTCCTGAGTCAAGTATTGTACTACCACTTGTACTACGTCGTGACTGACACATCAAATACATTTTTAATCGCCCCCCTTTAGACTATGTATGTGATCTCAACTACCCTAGCATCAAAGGCTTCGTCACTAACAACATCCAACACCATCAAGCACCAGCAACACCATTCTCCCCATACTTGAATCATATCATGGTCAAAAACTAACACTTGAACCGTCCTCCTCCATATTGAGGATTAAATCCCACTGCACCATCTCTGAAGTGATTAACTTTCTTTCTCCAAATCTTCATGGGCCTTGTCCATCCATGATTAGCCCTTTGAACATGTCTTTTACCTTCACAATGATAACAAATAAGACCATGAAATCTAACTTCATAAGCTTTCTCCATTCGTTTCTTCTCTCAATAACTTGAAGCATCTTGGCCTAGTATGCCTAACAACTCCACAATGATGACAAACATGCTTTAAATTTGTTGAGGTACACTCCTCACTTCTGGAATTTTACTTGTTGCAGTCGTTGTAGCAGATTTTGTACCAGTTGTCTTACTAGTTGCCGTACCAGTTGCAGACTTCATAACAGTTATAGTCTTTATAGCAGTTGTCGATGCAACATCCATTTTTCCACTAGACACAAAAACACAGTCAGCTTTTTAAGATTCTAAATTGAATCCAAGACCACATTGATCACTTTTGCCAATGGTGAGAAGATGATCCAACTGCTTTGTGCCATTATTCAGCATTCTCACGCCCTTTTGAGTTTCTTCAAGTTGAACTCTGGCTTGTTGTGCTTCTTCTTATTTCTTTGTTGCATACTTTAGTACTTCATCAACTTGAGCTTCTAACTTGACTTTCTCCTTAGTCAATGATGAATTCTCTTCAACCAGCTTACACAAATGCTCATTCAAAGCTTTATTGTTCTTAGCAAAATCATCATCATCACTTCCATGGTCATCATCACCTTCATCCTTGTCAATATCAATTGCACACCTTGTTGCAGACGCTGACGCAGATTCCGTCGCAGACGCTGATGCAGACCCTGTTGTAGATTTCGTAGAAGAACTAGGTTCAAAGGTTTTGAATGCCACAAAATTCTTTATTCCTCCATCATCATCTGAATCACTTTCAGATTCATCCTTGACGTTCTTCTTCTTCTTGTTATGCTGTAAATTTGCACATGACCAAATCCATGACATTCATAACATTGTATCTTTGATGATGGATTATCCAACTTCTCTCTTTTATATCTCTTGTTTTTGTTGGAATTATGTCCAGTAATCTCGGTACTGTCTCTAGAAAGTAAGAGTATGTCAATGATCAGACATAAGTCATATAATACTGGGGGGTCATGATGGCTTGCTAGAGTCCGCTCATGATCTATAAGTCTTGGACTTATTGCCTTTATTATATGATCCCATATGGGTCACACGCCTAAGCTAACAGGAAAATGTGTAGGAACGGCTTAGCAGAAGTACGGTAAAAGTGCCAGGCATTTGTCGTACTTAGAGAGAGATTAATGGGTCTGATTAAATCCAAGGGATTTAATCAGATTGGTATTTGGGCCCAAAAGCCCAAAAGGGAAAGAGAAGGGTTTTATAAACTAAAACCCAAATCTCTTTCTCCCTAACCCTAGCCTCCCTGCGCCAACTCTCTCTCTGTCTGCGCCTCCTCTCCCTTGGTCTAGCAGCCTCTCTTCCTGCTTGGTGTGCGTGTGTGAACCTCTGGAGGAGTTATCACTCGGTGGCTCTCTGATCTCTGACCTGTTCTCTCTTTCCGCTGCATAAACAGGTAAAAGGTGAGATCAATAAAGTTTATATTCAAGAGAACCTAGATCAGCATGTTTAGGAACTGTTGAATCTGTGAATTGAATCAGGATTAACAACCAAAACATCCTTCAGTGGTATCAGAGCTATTGGTTCTGGTTTTTCTTGATTAGAATCTCGTTTAGGATTGTTTTTCTTGTTTAAAAGTGTGTTTTTGAATCAACCTACTGATAAGAGCAAAACACTTAAGAAACATGAATTGAATCCTGAACAAACAACTATGAAATCGCATGGACCAAAACATGTTTTGGTATGCGTCGGCCTGGTTTTGATGCATGGATCGATCATGGATCGATCGCATGATCATAGCCGAGCGGATCGCTTGATGCACGGGTCGATCGCGGATCGATCGCGTGATCATGCCGATCGCTTGATGCTCACGGCGAGTGCATGGCATGGATCATCACAGATCGATCAAGTCCAGCTCACGCCGCGTCTCGACCCAACCGTCCCGTCCCGATCTCTCGTCCGGTTTCGCGCCTCGATCATCGACCAGCTGCGGCTGTCCCATCGTCGTGTGAAGCTAGGGTTTTGGCGAGTAAATGGTTCGGTTCGGTTTAAGGCTCGGTTTAAAATTTCAATTAAAATTTTTATTTCGTCCTGGTTTAATAAACAGATTTAATAAATTTATTAAGTCTGGTTAAACCGGGATAAGAAATCCAATGTCGAAAGAATTATTGGATTTTGTGCCTAAACCAGGATTTTCTAATTTGATTTGGTTGGACCAAATAAATTGAGAAAATCCGGTTTAGTAAATAACCGGTTGACAATTGTGGTCATCGTAGTAATTAAAATTTGGTTAGACCAATTTTAATGAACCAGACCGGTTATGTCATTTAATTGGACAATTGGGTCATGTCTTGGACATGGACCAATTCTTGGGCCTCGGGCCAAGAAGTTAAAACAATTGGGCCAATTATATGAGTCTTTTCTTCAGATTAATTTAAAATTTATTTTATAAAATTATAAAGTCGATTTTAAATTAAAGTTTCCGAAATTTTGAAATTAGAAAGTTTCTTAAAATAGAATTTTCTAGATTTGCATGTTTTGGATTTTAAGAAATTTCTAAAGTTAGAAAGTTTCCGGTTTTAGAAAGTTTCCAATTTTAGAAAGTTTCTAAAATAGTAGGTTTCCAAAAATAGAAAGTTTCCCAAAATAGTAATCTTCTATTTTGGGAATGAATTTTAATAAACCTACAAACCTCAAATAATATCAAGCGTTGGATGTCTTGTCCATTCTATGTCAGCTGTCGAAGCCCATTCAATTGTATTCATGGCCTTACAGTGTGAGGGTGTCTACTTTTGCGTGGATAAGACGGTTTGTGATTCATAAATGTCATTGGGAGTCCCAGACATTAATGATTACATGACTGTATAGTCTGGTTTTCTTGACTGGGCCATCGGGAGTCCCGGGCCTTGAGACATCAGAGTGAATTGGGCCTCGGGTCCAGATTCACAACCAAGAGTTATATCACGGATATAATTAGCCGACATAGGGCTTACCGATATAAGCTAAGGTTGGGTGATGGCCAGTGGCCCACTTTGATCTTAGTTATATGTGGATCTTGGAATCATTATATTCTATTGAGGGTAACTTATGTTATTGAATATAATGCATGATTGATCATATTAAGTATAATATAAGATTAATCATATTGAACATATTAACTAATAACCTTTTATCTTATATATTTCAGCTATGACTACTACAAGCACACAAAACACATTCTCAATCCGGTCTGTTCTCGAGAAGGAGAAGCTGACTGGAACGAACTTCCTGACGTGGTCAAGGAACTTGAGGCTGGTCCTCAAGCAGGAGAAGAAGGATTATGTCCTTCGTGATCCTCTCCCCGAGAGGCCTGCTAACAATGCCGACAGGACTCTGCATAATGCTTGGGAAAAGCATTCGTCAGATGAAAATGATGTGTATTGCCTTATGTTGGCGACAATGACTGCTGAGCTGCAAATGCAGTTCGAGAGTGTGTTGTCACCAATTGAGATAATGGCAAGCCTGAAATCGCTTTTTCAGGAGCAAGCAAGAACTGAGAGGTTTCAGACGGTTAAGAACCTCTTAGACTGTAAGTTGGCTGCAAATGCGGCAGTGAGTCCTCATGTCTTGAAGATGATGGGTTATCTCGATCATCTTCAGAAACTCGACTGCCCAATCAGCCAGGAACTTGCCTGCGACATCATTCTGCAGTCATTACCTGCAAGCTATGATCAGTTCATTCTGAACTTTAACTTGCATGGCTTGAGTAAGACATTGCCTGAGCTTCACGGAATGCTCAAGACTGCAGAGCCCAACTTGAGGAAAACCGCCAAGGACCCCAATGTGCTTATGGTGCAAAAGGGCAAGGGGTTTAAGAAATCCTCTGCTAAGGATAAGGGAAAGGCCAAGGCTGTCCAAGTCGCGGACAAGGACACGCCAAAGCCCAAGCCCAAGTCCAAGGCTGGGCCAACTGACATATGCAGGTTCTGTAAAGAACCAGGGCATTGGAGGAGAGAATGTAAGAAATTCCAAGAAGGTCTAAAGGAATTGAAGAAGAAGACTCTCGAGACTTCTTCGACAGGTATTTTTGTTATAGAAGTTAATACAACTACTTCTGATAATACCTCATGGGTTATGGATACTGGTTGTGGGGCTCATATTTGTACTAATATGCAGGCACTCAGCAACAGTAGAAGGCTGAAGCAAGGACAAGTGGAGCTACGAGTTGGGAATGGAGCGAAAGTTCCAGCACTAGCTGTAGGCACATACTTGTTGTCTTTACCTTCGGGATTGATTTTAGAACTCAATAATTGTTATTTTGTACCTGCTATAAGCAGAAATATTATTTCAATTTCTTTGTTGGATTTGGAAGGTTATGATTTTTCAGTTAAGAATAAATTATGTTCCTTCAATCGCAACAATTTGTTCTATGGTTCTGCCCCTCTTACGAATGGGCTTTACATACTTGATCAATCCGCGCCAATTTATAACATTAATACCAAACGGTTCAAACCTAATGAGGAGAACCGAACGTTTCTATGGCATTGTCGTTTAGGGCACATCAGCGAGAAACGCATCAAGAGGCTCCATTCAAATGGACTTCTTGGCTCATTTGACTTTGAGTCATGTGAGAAATGCGAATCCTGCATGATGGGCAAAATGACACGGGCCCCCTTTAATAAACCTAACGAGAGGGCCAGTGACTTATTGGGCCTGATACACACTGATGTGTGTGTCCCAATGTCCACAAATGCAAGAGGAAACTATCAGTACTTCATTACCTTTACTGATGATTTCAGTAGGTATGGATATGTTTATTTGATGAAACATAAGTCTGAATCTTTTGAGAAGTTCAGAGAATTCCAAAATGAAGTACAGAACCAACTTGGCAAAAGCATTAAGGCTCTTCGGTCCGACCGAGGAGGAGAATACTTAAGCCAAGAATTCAGTGATCATCTAAGAGAGTGTGGGATCGTGTCCCAACTCACTCCTCCTGGAACACCTCAATGGAATGGTGTGTCTGAGAGGAGAAATCGGACCTTATTGGATATGGTTCGATCTATGATGAGTCACACAGACCTTCCAATATCCCTTTGGGCATATGCTCTGCTAACAGCAGTGTTCACTCTAAATAGAGCGCCATCGAAAGCAGTAGCAAAGACACCATATGAATTATGGACTGGAGTGGCTCCAGTGATGTCTTATCTTAGAATTTGGGGTTGTGAAGCCTATGTCAAGAGATTAATCTCAGATAAGCTTACACCAAAGTCTGATAAATTCTACTTCATTGGTTATCCGAAGGAAACCAAGGCTTATTACTTCTATCTACGTTCCGAGAACAAGATCTTTGTTGCCCGGGATTGTAACTTTCTTGAGAGGGAGTTTCTCTCTAAGAAAGACAGTGGGAGTAAGGTACTGCTTGAAGAAATTCAAGATGAACAGGATACTGCTCAACCTAATGAGGAAGAGCAGCAGGAGGACCTACAAGAAATTGTAGAGCCTGAACCTGTAGTACCTGAAGTTCGAAGATCCGGGAGGATCCGTCACGAACCCGAGAGATATCAAGGATTCCTCGTGACTGACTGTCATGATCTTTTGATCATTGATGGTGATGAACCATCGAACTTCAATCAAGCCATGATGGGCCCAGATTCCTCCAAGTGGCGCAAGGCCACTGATTCCGAAATGGACTCCATGTCGGTCAACCAAGTGTTTTCGTTGGTTGACTTACCCGCTGGTGTAAAAGCCATCGAGTGCAAATGGATCTTCAAGAAGAAGATTGACGTGGATGGAAATGTCCAGATTTATAAAGCCAGGTTGGTGGCAAAAGGTTTCAGACAAGTTCACGGTGTGGATTACGATGAAACCTATTCACCAGTGGCAATGATGAAATCTATTCGGATTCTACTAGCAACTGCAGCTTTTCATGATTATGAAATTTGGCAGATGGACGTAAAAACCGCCTTCCTGAATGGTATTCTGGAAGAGGATGTGTATATGACGCAACCTGACGGTTACATAGATCCAAAGAATGCTGGGAAAGTATGCAAGCTTCATAAATCCATTTATGGATTGAAGCAAGCATCGAGGAGCTGGAATCTTCGTTTTGATGAAGCGATCAAGCAATTTGACTTCATCAGAAACGAAGAAGAACAATGCGTGTATAAGAAAACTAGTGGGAGCAAGATAGTATTTCTTATTTTGTATGTCGATGACATACTGCTTCTCGGAAACGACATTCCAATGCTGAAGTCGGTAAAAGACTGGCTTGGAAGTTGTTTTTCCATGAAAGACATGGGTGAAGCCGCATACGTTCTTGGAATCAGGATCTACCGGGATAGATCTAGAAAGCTGATAGGCTTGTGTCAAGATTCTTACATTGACAAAGTCCTACAAAGATTCAGCATGAAAGATTCCAAGAAGGGCTTCACGACAATGGTACATGGCACAACGCTAAGCAAGAAGCAGAGCCCTACGAAGGCTGCTGAGCTTGAGCGCATGAAGAATATTCCTTATGCATCTGCAATAGGATCTGTCATGTATGCCATGATCTGTACTCGTCCTGATGTTGCTTATGCATTGAGCATGACGAGTAGATACCAGTCAAATCCAGGTGAAAACCATTGGATTGCCGTAAAGAATATCTTGAAGTATCTAAGACATACTAAGGATAAGTTCTTGGAAGTGATGTGCTTAAAGTCAGTGGATTCACGGACGCAAGTTTCCAGACAGACCAAGATGATTTCCGGTCACAGTCCGGTTATATCTTTTGTCTGAATGGCGGTGCAATCAGTTGGAGAAGCTCCAAGCAAGACACCGTTGCTGATTCCACTACAGAAGCTGAATATATCGCCGCCTCAGAAGCTGCGAAGGAAGCTGTTTGGATACGAAAGTTCATTATTGAACTAGGTGTGATACCAGATGCGGCTGAGCCTCTAGCACTGTTTTGTGATAACAATGGTGCTATTGCTCAGGCAAAGGAACCAAGATCACACCAGAAATCCAAGCATGTTCTAAGAAGATTTCACTTGATACGTGACATCATTAATAGAAAGGAAGTCAAGATCAGCCGAGTTCAGACAAATGATAACGTCGTTGATCCGTTGACAAAGCCACTCCCAAGGCCTAAGCTCGAGTTTCTGACTGAAGCTGTAGGCATTAGAGACATTGAAATGTAATCTAAATTTGAGTGGGAGTTTGAGGGCTTTTATTTAGTTATTTGATATGTTCTTGTAAAACATTCTTATGTTTAATGAAATTATCATTTCAAGATTATTTTAACTGTGATGAAATAATCGTTCCAAAGTGATATAAACCATTTTATAGGTCATCGAAGTAAGTGACTTGATCTTGAGTCATCAAAGTCATTTAGCTTGATCATGAGACCCTATATTTGATGGATGGATTATATCATCCTGTCCCTAGTCGAAGGTTGTTGAGATTGGAACACCAACAACCGTGAGAGACTAGATTGGTATGTGACTTATGACCAAGTTTCATGGTGTCATAGATGCACGGCATCAAAGTCAATACATAGGTGTATGTGTTGGGAATGTCCTGAAATCTACCGTACTATCTCTAGAAAGTATGATAAATGTCGAGATCAGACATAAGTCATAAATACTGGGTGATCATGATGACTTGCTAGAGTCCGCTCTTGATCTATAAGTTTAGGACTTATTACCAGTATTGTATGATCCCAAAGGGTCACACACCATAGCTAACGGGAAAGTTAACATGGAATGAATACGGTAAGATGCAAGGCATTTACTATATTTGTGCAGAGAGTTGGGCCGTTAGTTTAATCACTTGGGCCCATATCGAGACAAATGACTTGTGTCGATCGACACAAGTGTATGTGTCGGTCGACACAGTTGCGAAACCGAGACATCGGTTTAGGTTTATGACAGAGTCGATATTTATTTGAGTTGTCTCAAAATTTCGACTCCAATAGTCTGCGACCTAAAACGTGAGCCGTCTCTCTTCTCTCTCTGATCAATCCATTGCTTTGGTCTAGCAACCATCCCGGCTTGTAAGAGTGTGGATACTGAAGGAGGAACAGGCATCTGATCTGTTCTAGCTGATCTCATCATTACCATCCATCAATCCGCTGCAAACTGAAAGGTAATGATCAGGTTTGGTTTATGATTCATTTGTCAAGAACCTAGATCTGAGTTATATGTGCTAGGTTGCAATCTGTTAATTGAACCATGAACACACATATAATCCTACAGTGGTATCAGAGCACCAGGTTATTGGTTTTTGCTTTATGAATCTGATTTAGGTTGTTCTTACTGTTTAAAATCGAATTTGGTTAAGAAATTTGATCAGAAAACATGAAAACCTAAGAATTAGATCGCATCAATCCGATTGAAAGCCATTGGTGTGCGATCTGGTCGCCCGTGTCGATCGACGAGGGAGCGAGGTATCGGTCGATATCGATCGATCCGATTGACATCTCGCGGTCCTGATGACCCGATTGACCCGAGCTGATACTCGCTAGTATCGATCGACATGAAAGACTCATATCGATCGATACGAAGGCGATGCAGATGATCCGCGAGTAGCCAATCGTTTCAGCCGAGCTTCGTGGTTCATCTTTCCCTAAACCGAGACAATGAACCGATCAATCCGATTGTGGTTCATTGTCTACTTTAGCCAGAACCGCAAGTTAGGTCAAAATTGGCTAAAACACAAGGTGTTTTTTCCCGGTTTTGGACTTAACTGAACCGATCCAATTTAATTGGTGGTTCAAGCGGTTAACCCAAATCGCGGTTTACTGGAAATAATTTTATTTCTGGTTAAACCGGATTGAAATTCATAAAATTGAATTTTAACCTAAACCGAAGGCTGGTCTAAGTTTGATTTGGTTGGACCAAATAATTTAGAGCTGGTCTGGTTTAGTAAATAACCGATGGTTTTGATAGTTAATTTGGTCTTGGACCAGAATTAATAAACCGGATCGGTTATGTCAAATTATTGGGCCAACTGGAATTCTATGGTCTTGGACCAAGAATTGGGCCTATAATTTGTGACCCAACCCGAAAATATTTATAAAATATTAAAATTAGAAATTTCTATTTTTAGTAAGTTACTAAATTTAGAAAGTTTCTAAAATAAGAAAGTTTCCCAAAATAGTAATCTTCTATTTTTGGAAATAAAACTTAAAATCCTCAAAAACAATATCAAGCTTGGATGTCTTTCCAATCTTGTCAGCTACTTAACGCTTATTTGATTACAGACATGGCTTACAGTGTGAGGTGTCTGTTTTCGCGTAAGTAAAGTAGTATATAGTCACTGATTTCATTGGGAGTCCCAGATTTCAGTGATTATTTGGCTGTAAGAGATTGGTTTCCTTGACTGGGCCATCGGGAGTCCCGGGCCTTGAGACATCTGGTGAATTTGGGCCTCGGGTCCAATTCACAACCGAGAGTTATTGGTTATAACTAGCTGTGTGTATGCTTACCAAGTATAGCTAATTCTGGGTGACGGCCAGTGGCCCACTTTGGATTTAGCTAAACATGGGTCTCGGAATCATTGTATTCTTATGAGGTTAAAACAAAGAAATTTTGAATACAATGCGAGTTTTCTTATAAGCTGTTAAGATTGCTCTTTTATGAACTTAATAACTAAATCTTTATTGTCTCATATTTTCAGCTATGTCAAGCACAACAACACAAAACACTTTCTCGATCCGGTCTGCCCTTGAGAAGGACAAACTGAACGGATCAAACTTCCTGAACTGGTCCAGGAACCTGAGACTTGTGCTCAGGCAGGAGAAGAAGGCTTATGTCCTTGAAAGAGCTCTCTCTCCTAGACCTGCGAATAATGCCGCACAAGCTGTGAAGAATGCTTGGGATACGCATTCTTCAGATGCTAATGACGTGATTTGCCTGATGTTGGCGACAATGGCTCCCGAACTGCAGATGCAGTGGGAAGGCCTGACTTGTCCCATGGAGCTGATGGCAAATCTGAAAGCGTTGTTTCAGGAGCAGGCTCGTACAGAGAGATTCCAAACTGTTAAGAATCTCTTGGACTGTAAAATGGCTAAGGATGCAGCAGTGAGTCCTCATGTTCTGAAAATGATGGGTTATCTCGATCATTTGACGAGGCTCGACTGTCCTATAAGCCAAGAGCTTGCTTGTGATATCGTTCTGCAGTCTCTTACTCCTGCATATGACCAGTTCATTTTGAACTATAATATGCATGGGTTGATAAAGACGTTGCCTGAGCTACATGGTATGCTCAAGACTGCAGAACCGAATCTGAAGAAAACCAAGGAGTCGTCTGTACTCATGGTGCAGAAGGGCAAGGGTTTCAAGAAATCCGCTGCAGACAAGGGAAAGGGCAAAGTAGTTGGCAATGAAAACGCCAAGCCCAAGCCCGTGTCCAAAGCTGGGCCTTCTGACATCTGCCACTTTTGCAAAGAGGCAGGGCATTACCGCAGGGACTGTAAGAAATACCAGGAAAGTCTGAAGAAGAAGAAGTCCTTCGAGACTAAATCTTCAGGTATTTTTGTTATTGAAGTAAATACTACTACTTCTGATAATACCACTTGGGTATTAGATACTGGATGTGGGGCTCATATTTGTACTAATATGCAGGCGCTCAGCAACAGTAGAAGGTTGAAGCAAGGGCAAGTAGAGTTGCGGGTTGGCAATGGAGCGAAGGTTCCAGCACTGGCCGTTGGCACTTATTTGTTGTCTTTACCTTCTGGATTGATTTTAGAACTTGAGAATTGTTATTTTGTACCTGCTATAAGCAGAAATATCATTTCAGTTTCATTGTTGGATTTGCAAGGATTTGATTTTTCTATTAAGAATAAATTATGTTCCTTTAATCTCAATGATATGTTCTATGGCTGTGCCCCTCTTATAAATGGGCTGTACATGCTGGATCAATCTGCTCCAGTATATAACATAAATACAAAACGGTTCAAATCTAACGAAGAAAATGAAACGTTTCTCTGGCATTGTCGTTTGGGGCACATTAGTGAGAAACGCGTCAAGAGGCTCCATTCAAATGGACTCTTGGGCTCATTTGACTTTGAGTCTTGTGAGCAATGCGAATCTTGCCTAATGGGCAAAATGACAAGGGCGCCTTTCAATAAACCCACAGAAAGGGCCAGTGAACTATTGGGCCTGATACATACTGACGTGTGTGGCCCAATGTCCACAAGTGCTAGAGGAAACTTTCAGTACTTCATTACATTCACTGATGATTTCAGTAGATATGGATATGTCTACTTGATGAAACATAAGTCGGAAACCTTTGAAAAGTTTAAAGAATTCCAGAATGAAGTACAGAACCAGCTTGGTAAAAGTATTAAAGCTCTTCGGTCGGACCGAGGAGGAGAATACTTGAGCCAGGAATTTCGTGATCATCTGTGTGAGTGTGGGATTATCTCCCAACTCACACCTCCTGGAACACCACAGTGGAATGGTGTGTCTGAGAGAAGGAATCGGACATTGTTAGATATGGTCCGATCCATGATGAGTCACACAGACCTTCCTATATCCCTTTGGGGATATGCTTTGCTCACCGCAACGTTCACACTGAACAGAGTGCCATCAAAGGCAGTAGCAAAGACACCATATGAGATATGGACTGGAAAAGCTCCAGCAATGTCTTTTCTCAGAATTTGGGGTTGTGAAGCCTATGTCAAAAGATTAATCTCAGACAAGCTTACACCAAAATCTGACAAATGCTACTTCATTGGTTATCCTAGGGATACCAAGGCTTATTACTTCTATCTGCGATCCGAGAACAAAATCTTTGTTGCTCGGGATTGTACTTTTCTTGAAAGGGAGTTTCTCTCTAGAAAAGATAGTGGGAGTAAGGTACAACTTGATGAAATTCAAGAAGGACAGGAATCTGTTCAACCTAATGAGGAAGAACAGCAGGATGAATTACATGAAGTTGTAATAGAACCTGAACCTGCAGTACCTGAAGTTCGAAGATCCGGAAGGATCCGTCAGGAACCTGATAGATATCAGGGATTCCTTGTGACTAATTGCCATGATCTTTTGATCATTGACGGTGATGAACCCTCGAACTTTGCAGAAGCCATGATGGGCCCTGACTCCTTAAAGTGGCGTGAAGCCACAGAATCCGAGATGGACTCCATGTCTGCTAACCGAGTGTTTTCACTGGTTGATTTACCTGCTGGTGCAAAAGCCATCGAGTGTAAATGGATCTTCAAGAAGAAGATAGACGTGGATGGAAATGTCCAGATTTACAAAGCCAGGTTGGTGGCAAAAGGTTTCAAGCAAATTCATGGTATAGACTATGATGAAACCTATTCACCAGTGGCAATGATGAAATCAATTCGGATTCTCCTAGCAACTGCCGCTTATTATGATTATGAGATTTGGCAGATGGATGTGAAAACCGCCTTCCTGAATGGAATCTTGGAGGAGGATGTGTATATGACACAACCTGACGGTTACATTGATCCTAAGAATGCTGGGAAAGTATGCAAGCTTCACAAATCCATTTATGGATTGAAGCAAGCATCGAGGAGTTGGAATCTTCGTTTTGATGAAGCAATAAAGAACTTTGACTTCATCAGAAACCAAGAGGAACAATGTGTGTATAAGAAAACTAGTGGGAGCAAAGTGGCGTTTCTTATCCTATATGTCGATGACATATTGCTTCTTGGAAATGATATTCCAATGCTGAAGTCTGTTAAAGACTGGCTGGGAAGTTGTTTTTCCATGAAGGACATGGGTGAAGCCGCGTATGTTCTTGGAATCCGAATCTTTAGAGACAGATCTAAAAAGCTGATTGGACTTTGTCAAGATGCTTATATAGATAAAGTCCTGCATCGATTCGGAATGGATAAATCCAAGAAGGGGTTCACGCCAATGATACATGGTGCTTCACTAAGCAAGGATCAGTGTCCTAAGACACCTGATGAGCTTAAGCGCATGAGTAGGATTCCTTATGCTTCGGCTATAGGATCTATCATGTATGCCATGATCTGTACTCGTCCTGATGTTGCTTATGCACTAAGCATGACGAGTAGGTACCAGTCTAATCCAGGTGAGAGTCACTGGATTGCCGTAAAGAATATCCTGAAGTATTTGAGGAATACTAAGGATAAGTTCTTGGTTTACGGAGGAAGTGAAGTGCTTGAAATCAGTGGATTCACGGATGCAAGTTTTCAGACAGATAAGGATGATTTCCGGTCACAGTCTGGCTACATCTTCTGTCTGAATGGCGGTGCAGTAAGTTGGAAGAGTTCCAAGCAGAGCACCGTAGCAGATTCCACAACTGAAGCTGAATACATCGCTGCTTCAGAAGCTGCGAAGGAAGGAGTTTGGATTAGGAACTTCTTGATTGAACTCGGTGTATTCCCTAATGCCACTGAGCCTTTGGCACTGTATTGTGACAACAATGGTGCAATTGCTCAAGCCAAGGAACCGAGACATCATCAGAAATCCAAACACATTATGAGAAGGTATCACCTGATTCGTGATATAGTGAATAGAGGCGAAGTGATGGTCAGCAGAGTTCCCACTGATGAGAACGTGGCTGACCCGTTGACAAAGCCACTCCCGAGACCTAAGCACGAGTTGCATACTGCTGCTGTAGGAATTAGAGATATTCAAATGTAATCTCTTTTTGAGTGGGAGTTGTGAGGGCGTTTGTTTTAGTTATTTTGATTGGTTCTTGTAAACATTTTCTTAAATGTTAATGAAATTTTTATTTCTGGATTATTTTTAACTGTGATATAAAATAATCGTTCCAAAATAATTCATGTCATTATATATGGGCCATCGAAGTACATGAGTAGACTTGATCCTGAAACCCCATATTTAACGAAGTGACATAAATTATAGTGTCCATAGTCGAAGGTTGTTGAAATTGGAACAACAACAACCTGTTGAGACTAGATTGTGTTGAGACTTATGACCAGGTTTCGAGGGGTCATAGATGCGCGGCATCAAAGTCGACACATAGGTATATGTAGGGGAGCATATGACCGGACATGGCCCGCTAATGAGAACTCTGCAAGATATTAATATCTGTGTCATAAGAAGTTCTCATATACGACTATAGAGTATAGTCCTTAGACCTGAGTTCGCATGCATGTGGCTGCACATGGAGTAATGCGCTTTGATCATTGTCTAACGCTGTTTCGTAACTGGGAGCTATACGGACCTTGGTTGGGTGTATTATGAATTGTGTAGTTCATAGTGATGGAACAAGATGGGATTTGTCCCTGCCGTTTAACGGAGGTAATATCTCTAGGCCAATCGGAGATTTGATAGCTGGTAAGAGAATGGCCATTCCCAAACGGACTTGCCCAAGTCGTTTGCATTGTCAGTATCAAATCTGGTCCGATAAACATGGTCTGGCTATATAAGGATGACACGCATCTTGCCTTATGCCAGATCGAGATATTAAGACAAAAGGACTAGGGAATGTAGGATTCCAGTACAATCGGAAGATTGTTGGGAATGTCCTTTGTAGGATTCCAGTACAAGTGGGAGATTGTTGGGAATGTCCTGAAATCTACCGTACTATCTCTAGAAAGTATGATAAATGTCGAGATCAGACATAAGTCATAAATACTGGGTGATCATGATGACTTGCTAGAGTCCGCTCTTGATCTATAAGTTTAGGACTTATTACCAGTATTGTATGATCCCAAAGGGTCACACACCATAGCTAACGGGAAAGTTAACATGGAATGAATACGGTAAGATGCAAGGCATTTACTATATTTGTGCAGAGAGTTGGGCCGTTAGTTTAATCACTTGGGCCCATATCGAGACAAATGACTTGTGTCGATCGACACAAGTGTATGTGTCGGTCGACACAGTTGCGAAACCGAGACATCGGTTTAGGTTTATGACAGAGTCGATATTTATTTGAGTTGTCTCAAAATTTCGACTCCAATAGTCTGCGACCTAAAACGTGAGCCGTCTCTCTTCTCTCTCTGATCAATCCATTGCTTTGGTCTAGCAACCATCCCGGCTTGTAAGAGTGTGGATACTGAAGGAGGAACAGGCATCTGATCTGTTCTAGCTGATCTCATCATTACCATCCATCAATCCGCTGCAAACTGAAAGGTAATGATCAGGTTTGGTTTATGATTCATTTGTCAAGAACCTAGATCTGAGTTATATGTGCTAGGTTGCAATCTGTTAATTGAACCATGAACACACATATAATCCTACAGTATGTTGGGAACATACGACCGGACACGACCCGCTTATAAGAACTCTTCAGGATATTTATATCTGTGTCATAAGAGATTCTTACTACGACTATAGAGTATAGTCCTTAGACCTGAGTTCGCATGCATGTGACTGCACATGGACTGATGCACTTTGATCATTGTCTAACACTGTCGTTCTGCGATAGTTATAAGGACCTTGTTTGGGTACATCATGAAATGAGTAGTTTACAGTGATGGAACAAGACGGAATTTGTCCCTCCAATATAAATGGAGTGAATATCTCTAGGCCAATCGGAGATTTGAATACTGGAAAATGCATGGCCATGCTCAAACGGACTGTCCCGAGTCGTTTGGATTGTCAGTATCGAATCAGAGTCCGATGAACAAGATTAGGCTTTATAAGGATGACACTAATCTTGCCTTATGACTAATCGAGATATTGAGACAAAAGGATTATGAATACAGAGATTCCAGTACAAGTGGGAGATTGTTGGAATTATGTCCAGTAATCTCGGTACTGTCTCTAGAAAGTAAGAGTATGTCAATGATCAGACATAAGTCATATAATACTGGGGGGTCATGATGGCTTGCTAGAGTCCGCTCATGATCTATAAGTCTTGGACTTATTGCCTTTATTATATGATCCCATATGGGTCACACGCCTAAGCTAACAGGAAAATGTGTAGGAACGGCTTAGCAGAAGTACGGTAAAAGTGCCAGGCATTTGTCGTACTTAGAGAGAGATTAATGGGTCTGATTAAATCCAAGGGATTTAATCAGATTGGTATTTGGGCCCAAAAGCCCAAAAGGGAAAGAGAAGGGTTTTATAAACTAAAACCCAAATCTCTTTCTCCCTAACCCTAGCCTCCCTGCGCCAACTCTCTCTCTGTCTGCGCCTCCTCTCCCTTGGTCTAGCAGCCTCTCTTCCTGCTTGGTGTGCGTGTGTGAACCTCTGGAGGAGTTATCACTCGGTGGCTCTCTGATCTCTGACCTGTTCTCTCTTTCCGCTGCATAAACAGGTAAAAGGTGAGATCAATAAAATTTCTATTCAAGAGAACCTAGATCAGCATGTTTAGGAACTGTTGAATCTGTGAATTGAATCAGGATTAACAACCAAAACATCCTTCAGTTTTCCTTCATCTTCAGATACTTAGAAAATTATCTTGACAGCATTGCCATAAGATCTTCAGAAGATGAAACCTGTAGAGAAACTCCATCATCATCCTTCTTATGAGCTTTTTCCTCATACGATTTATTTAACTCAAAAGCTTGAAGTATCCCAACAAACTCATCAAATGTCATCTCATCCTGATTACGAACTTCTTCAACAGCAGAAATTTTTGATTCAAACTTTGATGAAAGAGATCTCTTTAACTTCTTCACAAGCTTCTTGTCCTTGTAGTGCTTTCCAAGAGCGAATGACTCATTAGCTATGTCACACAGCTTAGCACTAAATTGAGCCAAGGTTTCTCCTTCATCCATCCTTAGATTCTCAAATTTAGATGCTCTTGGCAGTTGTTGTACCTTCAAACATGTTCTCCAATGTTTTCCATACCTTTTGAGCTGACACACATTGAGAAATCAACTTGAAGTAACTTGCATCAATTGCATTATAAATTGCAATCTTGGTCTTAGAGTTGCAACTTGATGCTCTCTTCTCTTCAGCATTCCATTGATCTCTCGGCTTAAGAACTTCAACTTCTTTATCATTAATCATTACATGGGGATTCCAACCAATCTCAATCGAATTCCAACAATCATCATCAAGACCACTAATGAAGCTTGCATACGAACCTTCCAATATCCATAATTTGAAGAGTCAAGCCGTGGTGGTCTTGTCATTGACGTTCCTTCTCGATGAGACTCCATCAAATCTGATTCTGAACTTTTGTGCTACTTCCTGAGCTACCTTCTGATCCTCCTCACCTTAGATCTGCCCTAAACAAGACTAAATCTCTATCAAGCACCCGCTCTGATACCAATTGAAAGTGCAGGTGAGACAAATACATAAGTGCGGAATGTAAGACAACACAAAGTTTCTTTCTCAAATTCGAATTCTATTAAATATAAAGTAATTCCACCAATTAGAAACGCATAGATCAAACCCTATTGAACTACCGCTCTATTCAATACAAGAACTCTTCAGGATCACACTAACCCTGAGCTAAACTCCCCCTAGAGCCTAGACTTTAACACACATGCAACCTCACCAATACAAAAGCTCTCTTGAGTTTTTATTCTCTCAGCTCTTGCATCTTCGTAAGGCCATGCCTCTCTTCTTTATATTAGGCTAAACTTACTCTCCAAGTTTACCAAAATAAAGCTATAACAAATATACTTTTTGTTAAGATATTTTCTATTCCACATTTTTGTAACTTTTCCTTTTTTTCTTGTATCTTCTCCAAAGAATAAATAAACCACTCCAAGCTGAAATCTTCTCTCCAATATCTTCATCCATCTCAGCAGACAACTCATAAATCAAATCACATCATAAAGATTCGTTCATATCTCAACAATCAAATATTATCACGTCATGAGTCACGTCTTGTACTACCAATTGTACTATGCCGTGACTGACCCATCAAATACATATTCATTTATCTCTTTCAAGAGAGTCAAATTTTTTATTTCATTGTTTATGATAGCACGAGAATCTTCATGATTGTCAAGGCAATGTTGTTTTCAAACGATATCTCTCATATGTTGTTTATCGTCCATGTAAAGCTGCTTTGAAGAGGGAGATTTCCCTTTTAACTCTTTATGTTTTCGGAGAAAACATCATCCTGATTGTGTCTCTCAGAATCTGGTCATGGCTTTGTCAGAGCCGAGGTATTCTTATACATCCCTACTCCAAGACGATGGGTATCATCTCTAGATCCCCTTCTTTGGTCCCTCAATGCTTCCCTTTCAAGTCTTTTTCCTGTCTTTGTTACTCAGTAAGATGTGGAAAAGTATCCTCTTCATGTGAAATATTTCGGCATGTGAGGCAGTAGCAATGTAGGTTTATGTACTGCAAAGTATATGGCATGATCTCACTCATGCCCACTTTCACATTTAGAGAAAGCTTCAACAGTAAGTCGACATCAAACTGATAGGTTTTAGCTATCTCGAACTCTCAACTCTATGTAAAAACTCTTAAGACTGAAGATAACTTGTATTGAATGAATCAAGAGAAATACAGCTTTGAAAGTAGATTACAAGTGAGCTCTCATAACGAACACATAAGCAATCTCGATATCATATCGATGGACAAGTCCAAACTCATAACGTCGAACCAATTAACAATCAAAGCATGAAATGGGAAATGTTCAACAACAAACTATTTATACTCGGTTTCTATAAAGCTTCAAGACTTCTTCTTAGAAAAAAACATCTAACTCCAGCCAATGCTTAACTTTCATTTTTAATTTGACTTCTAAGTTAACAGTTTAATCCACATCAGCTCCCGCCACTTCCACATTATCCTCATTCAAAATTTTCTTCTTTTTTTGTTAGTAATCTTGGTTGTATATATCAATACTCCCCCAAGAAAATCAATTTTGACCTCAAGCTTGAATGAAGAAAACCTTTGTCGATCTACAATGGCGCCAAAAACTTGATATGCTCAAAGTTTACCTCCCTATAGCTAAACTGCAAATGCACAAGATGCAATCATAGTATAAAAGATGTCGAATCCTCAAAGACTCTAGTTCACACAATAGATTTGTTTTTTTTTTTAAATTAAGCTAAGTGATATCGATATAAATGTAATAGCAATGCGATTAAAATAGATATATATCAATAAGACAATGTGCTAGGCTTAGGGAATTTTCAGGAAATCAAGAATATAAGCAAATCAATCAATCAAGATCCAAATTAAGCAATGTTCTTGAACTCGAATAAGTAGATTATATATGTCTAAATTATAGGATCTTAAATCATTTGCACATCCTAAAGTCCAAACAAACATTAAACGCATGTTCGATTTTTCACAAAAAAAAACTAAACAAAATTGCTTTGAAGATAGGTATTTTGCTCACTCTAGATTAATTCAGGTTAAAAAACTAAAAATAGAAAAGTAACGGAAAGGCGAATGGCGACGGAGAGGACGAACTAGGGTTGGGATGCGATATCAACTTCAACGGATCTCGGATGATCTAAGTTTTGGTGGGGGCTATGTTTTGGGTCGAGTATCGGTGTTCAGATATGGAGAATAACTTGTTGGAGATTCGGCGATGGGTGTATCGAACGGAAAATCGGAAAATATTTTGATGGCGGTGATACAAGAAATTTGTATCTCAAAATCACAATAGAACCAGAAGCTAATGTTCACAAGAAACAACAACTTCTCTTGCCAAAAGAACTTCCAACCCAACGATGGAGCTCAGATCGACGATGAACACTCAAGAACAAGAGAGAGAAAGAAACTGAGAAAACTCTCAGCAATATTTTTTCGATTGATTTCTAAAGTGATGAATTCTCCTGTTTTAGTTGACTCAGCTCCATTCCATTGTTTAATCTGAGCCGTCCACCTGTCACTCTTATTTTCCTGTAACAAATCTTCCCCCTTTGAAAAACCTTGACCACAAGGTTTATGAGAAGTTTTGATGCAGCATTTCATGGAAATTGGCTTTGTAGCTTCAGCAACACGGAACAGTCTACCAGGATCCCAAACTCGACTCACATATCTTGATAGAAGCTCAAACACCATACTCATAATAGTTCCCCATGAAAAGAATCGCATGAATACCTCAGGAGGCAGTGTGTGTCGTTTAATGCAGCGTGTGATAGCTACTCTAGCATTGCAGCTCTCACAAAATACTGATTGTCCCCATTGAGCAGCTCCAAACTAAGGTAATCATTCAAACTATCATCCATACGTTGGAAGCCTTTGAGATTACACTCATGTGTATCTTGCTGAATCCTATTATCCAACTCTAGCGTCATATCAGAGAAAGCTCCTTCCCGGAAAGCTGTGTTCATGTACAGATTCTGGGATATACTAATTGCACAACAAGTAGCGACCATATTGGTTAAACCAGTCGGTGTAGAGTTAGAAGCACAAAGTTCCAAGGGGAGAGTTGGACCAAGAGTCAGGATGATTGCAAAAGTCGTCTGCCACATACCAGAGGTACTAGAACCTTGTGATGCAGTATTTATAGCTCTGTTAATGGTGCTTTCCTTGTATTTAAACCACCAATTTTTGCACAATTTCCTCTGCCTAGAAGTTGAAACCCAATTGTTGCTACCAAACAAGTTCCTTCTTTCCATAACATCATGCTTTGCAATGTTCTGTTGATCATTGTCATCATGTTTTCGCTGCGCCGCATGTGTTTGTCTTCTATTGTCCTCGTCCAACGCCATTGCATCTTCAGCTACTAACAGAAAAAAAGAAGGCAATTCTTCACTGTTCATAATGAAGCTAACTTGTCTCTCCATATGAACAGATCTGTGAAGCAGAGGAGACAAAGTGATCCCTAAAGCAGTATCCGTTTGCTGTCCTTTAGCACTCACGAAGCTGCTGTTTAGGGATTCTCTATTTCCATCCATGTATCCCTCAATCTCAGACTGATCGTTTTGTTCATCTTGTGGTGTAACTGGACTCTTTGTTCCCTTTATCTTGTCAGCCTTTAGACTCGCAACCACAGCTGTGTTGCTCTTCATATCCTCATCCTTCCCAATATTCTCATCTTCGTTAGCTCGTATGGCACTCATTTCCTCTGTTGACACAAATTTACTAGGCTGGATCAGACTCTCTTTAGGCTCCTCATTGTGCAGAGCATGTGTGGACCGTTTAATCGGATGTGCACTTTCATATAGTCTTCCAATCATCAGACATTGTCGTATTGATTGGGGTTGAAACATACGAACATTCATCTGAGTATCATTCCTACGGCCAGCAAGATAGACACTAACCAAATATTCTTCAGGAAGAGTCAGATTAGTACTAATGTGCTCAAACTTAGCATGATATTCCAAGATACCATCAGTTTCCTCTAATTGATTCAGCTCCACTAACCATTCATTGAAACTTCCTAACCTTTTGTGATGAACTGAATCGGAATGCAGCGTATGAGCAATCTGTGCCATTGGAGCCAAAGATTCCAATTTCGCCCGCCTCGTAACACCGGCTTGGTTCGGATGACATCCAGTGCGATGATTCTGTTGATTCGAAATCCCAGAAGATGTATCACTAGATGAATTGTATGATATCTGATTCGATAACGACCTAATCGCTTCTGTCATCTCCTTCGTTCTCCTGGTAATTACACAAGACAATGATGCAATCGATCCTTCGATGTGTTGAAATCGATCTGAAAATTTATCCTCCAGCTCTTTCTTCATCGTTTCTATCAACTGAGCAAGAAGCTGTGTTTCCGCCATGATTCCGAGGATTGAGAGGATCTCTGATACCTTTGATACAAGAAATTTGTATCTCAAAATCACAATAGAACCAGAAGCTAATGTTCACAAGAAACAACAACTTCTCTTGCCAAAAGAACTTCCAACCCAACGATGGAGCTCAGATCGACGATGAACACTCAAGAACAAGAAAGAAAAAGAAACTGAGAAAACTCTCAACAATATTTTTTCGATTGATTTCTAAAGTGATGAATTCTCCTGTTTTAGTTGACTCAGCTCCATTCCATTGTTTAATCTGAGCCGTCCATCTGTCACTCTTATTTTCCTGTAACAGGCGGATTCTGGTAAGATACAATCAGGGGGTTTGAAGGGAGAAATCAGGGGTTTTTTGAAGGTATAGCTTGATTGGATCGAAGAGAATAAGAATCTCTTTCAAGGGGATACGATTTTGGATTTCAGGATTTTCAATTGGAGCTATCTCCGGAAAATATTTAAGGTATTGCTATGGTTGATTATAGTCAATCATTTTACCATTAACTTTGTAGTATCGGCATGGAATCTGTGGATTATCATTGAGCGTGGGGACAGTATCAATTATCGCAGCTTTGTCAGGAGCAAAAAGAGTGTTATGGAAAGAACTTTTTCTACGATTGGGTTCCATTACCATATTAGTCTCCTTCGAAGATGGCGAGAGATATGGAGGAGGTTTTTTAGGGATCAGATTGCTAGTCATAATCATCTACAGTTATGGCGATTGATTGAGGAATATCCCATAGGGAAGGATATTAGGCAGTATATATGGGATGGGTATGGCTTGAAGGAATGCATCACTTTCAAACATTATCTGTATTCGCACAAATTTCTTAAGAGAGCAGACATGTCTCAGAGTAACGTTTTGGTCACAAAGAGGGCGGGGAAGATGACGGCTGTGGCAACCAAGCGTCTGAAGATTTCGGTTCCGCACTTCGACAACACTGAGTTGATCAAGGGGTATTTCAAGACAATGATCGGAAGGTGCATGAACCCCAAGAAACATGATACCAAATCCTTGATTCATATTCTACCAAGGATTTGGAAGATGGAGGAAAGGATTGTTGGAGCAGACTTGGGTATGGGGCGGTTCCAACTAGAATTTGACAACGCAGAAGACATCTACGACGTCCTCAGCATGGGTCCTTTCCACTTTGACCACTGGATGGTCTCTTTGGTAAGATGGGAACCCATTAGCGATGCTACCTATCCTTCGGTGATAACGTTTTGGGTAAAGGTTATTGGGATTCCTCTCCACTAGTGGGTTGAGCAAACTTTCAAGAGTGTAGGTGATGGACTAGGCAAAGCAGATCTGGTGGACATTAATGAAGGCAAAGTCCGGGTGGTAATTGATGGTTTCAAACCGCTGGTGTTTGAATCCACAGTGGATTTCAAGACTGTAGAAGAGGCTGAGGTGCAGCTGCGATATGAAAAGCTCCATGGTTTAGAACCAAAGAGTTACAGAGGAGCGGTCATCATTGGGAATCGGTCTGAGAACAGGGAAGCAAAGGTAGAGTCTGGTAGATCTTTTGGAAAGCAGGCTCAGGACAAAGGAAAAGGTAAAAGAGTGGAGGATAAGGAGTACTCAAGGGGATCATCTAGAAACGAAACAAGGGTGAGCTATCAAAAGTATGATAGGAAATGGGGAGAAGGGACTTCATACAGGCCAAGGACACACAAGTATTCATCACCAAGAGAGTATAGACGTAGAGATGCCTCAGTGGATAGGGATGTGGGCAAGAATAAGGGGGAGTTTTTAACAGAACAAGAAAGATTGATACTGGAAGCTTTCCGTGCAAAGAAGTTCTCTTATGGAGTTTTATCTGAAGAAATTGCAGAAGCAGAACGAGGTGTTGGTAGAAATGGGGATGATATCAAGGTGCAAACGAAAGTAAGGAAAGCACTGAAATTTAATGAAGACAGGTTTGAGGAAGAGGCCAATGCTGCAGCAGACATGAAGACTCATATGGATGATACCCAGGAAGATATGGATCAGGACGATGACTTGGGTGATGATCTTTTGGAAATGACAGAGAGTGAGAAAAAAGATGGGGAAGTTGGGAACGAAGCCATGGAGCAGGAGGCTATGCAGATATCCTCAGAGAGGCGTGAAGATGCTGACGGAGAGACAGGAATGCAAAACAGTGGAGCTGGGATGGAGGAGGGAAAGGCTGAGAGCAAGAAAGGTGGCATTCAAAAAATGGCAGGGGGGGGAAGAAGAAGAGCCTCAATGGTCCTCCAGTTATGCTAGGGCGTCTGCCCAAGCAGAAGATGGCTCAGAATCTGACATCACCTCTAAGGAGACAGACATACAAGGGAGAAGCTGAGCCAAGGAAGGGGCAGGGGGAGCAGGACAATAAGGACCCTAAGATTCCGAGGCTAAACAATGGCAATGACACAGGCCCCTCAGCTTAAGGGACACTGGTCTTATCGTTTTTAAGCTTTAAGTGATGGAATCAATAAGTTTGGAGTTGTTGTTTTTTGGTTTTTGTCTTTTGTTTCCGGATTCTTGGTGTTTGGTTTTTGAGTCCAGTGTTTGGTTTTTGAGTCCAGTGTTTGGTTATTCTCTGTTTTCGTTAGCATTGGTTGGTGTATCATGGCTCACTACCTATGGAATAAAAATCTCTTTTCTGGCTTTTACTTGGGAGGGTGGTATTACGGACTTCATCTTTCTGATATAAGTTGTTCTGAGTGGGCTACCTTTATATGGTGCAGGCTCATAAGGGATGGGGAGGTATGTGGGGAGGAGAACTCTACACAGTGCTACACCATTCAGATCTGGGATGGAAGACTTATGGACATGTCACAGGTACATGACTATTTCCTGGAAATGGTGGTAGTTCTATAAGGCGATGGCTAGCCAGAACGATCCCAACACAATCAAGGGCAATGTCGAGATCAGTAAAACAGGTTATTCACAATCCTTTAAAAATATATGTTTATCTTTCTTTGGAAAGTGACATTCATCTCGCAAAGGTATCAACACCTAAACCCTTAGTGAATGCTAGGAAGCCTGCTTTACAAAATAATGTGGTGGTTTCAATTATTGGGAGCTTGTATATTGGATGGAGGGAATTAAGGTTTGACTATGGGAGTTTATTTCAGCCTTATTTGGTAGTAGAAAGCCCAGCAATATCTCTTTTGCTGAAATTGTTGGAAGATTATACTGATCGGGAATTTTTGCCCACTTTCAATAATGGCTTAGAAAGTTTGATTTGTTTGGCTTCGAAACGTTTACACAAAATGGCTCACTTTACTGTTTTAAGAGATAATTTGGATGAGCGCAAGACATTTAAGTTTATATACCTTGGAAAGAACAGTATGGATACTTTAAAATATGCGCGGTTTAATAAATTATCTCACTTAAGAATGATAGGTATACGATGGGATCCTATCTATGTTCTTCGATGTTTTGGCTGGTGGTTGAGGTTGAGCTCTTTTGGAGAATTAAGTTTCAGCTTTGAATCTGGAATAAGGAGTAGGGTCTTAAGGTGGTCGGATACCACAAACGGTGGGTATATTTTGGGATTCTGGTGGAGGAAAACGCAAGTCCACAGTTGTGAATCTTGGCAGGTTCATGAGGATATACTTTTTGAAAGGGGGTCTAATATGGTCTCAAGCTATGCTTCGTATAATGATGCGAAGGGTGGTGTCATTATAATCATTACACACTGTGTTGTTTTTACTTTGGTTAGCTTTGTTCCATGGAACTTAGATAGATTTGATTCTTACCTATGGTGGACCTATGGCTCATACTCTACTAGTGATTGTAGGTTACAGTGGTCATATCAAACTTTGATTTCATGGGCTACAGATGTGCGCATGAGGCTGTGACACTGTTGGTGCAAGAGAGCTATGAGTGCATAAAGGTGGAAATGCTGAGTATAGGCTCAGACCAAGAATTTGCATGGCCATGGTTTGGAAAGTATTTGGTATCACATTCATATATTGTTCCTGCTTTTAAAATTAGTGGACATAATAAAAATGTTTGTCTAGCTGGTATCTCGTTAAAATTATATAGGTGGAAGGGAAATAGCCTTTGGTGGAAAAGAAGATTTTGTGTGCGTTTCTATCTTATCAAGTTTTGGAAGCTCTGGTGGGGACTCCAAGAAGGGACGATGAAGAGGAAGGGGGACATAGAACCTTTGTATAGAGCATGGAAGCATGATTGGGTTGTGGCAGGAACTTCTGGGAGCTTGGAAGCCAGCTATTACAATGGTTACATGGATGGGTCCATATGGAAGATCTTTGAGGAAAAGATGTGGTTACATCATATATTTTGGACAATGGACACTAGTAAAAATATATCGTATAGCCACGTTTTATTTCGTGACTATTGCTAATATTTCGTGGCTATAAGCGGTTTTAGCCACGATTAGTCACGGAAAAAAAACGTGGCTATACGATCGTGACTATTTTTTTCGTGTCCAAATCGTGACAAAATTAGCCACGTTTTGTCAAGAATATTTCGTGACAAAATTAGCCACGTTTTGTCACAGTTTATATCGTGATTATAATTTGCCACGACTATGTCACGTTATATTTCGTGACTTATGTTTTTTTGTCACGATTTGTCACATAATTAAACGTGGCTGAAGTCAAAAAAATTAAAAAAAAAATTACAAAAAATTAATTTGATATAACAATAATTAAAAACAAAATTACAAATTAAATTTAAAAATTATTAAATCAATTGTTCTTAGGATCCTGGAGACGTTTATCAAGACCCACCGGCTTCGTCTTCACCACCGGTTTCGTCATCACCACCGGCTTCGTCTTCACCGTCACCGGAATAAAGTCACGGCGGGTCCGGTGATATGGCCGCCTTCACCACCACCGGCTTCGTCTTCTCTCTATCTCTCACCACCTGCAACTCCAGGCGGCACACCATCACCTCTCTCACCATGGCCGCAGCTGATATCGTCACCGACGACCACCACAGCCGTCACCACCACCGGATTTGTCTTCGTCTTCACTTTCTCACCACCAGCTTCGTTCTCTCATAGCCATTTCGTCTGCGTCTTCTTCCGATAACTCGTCGTCTTCAGCAGCTCCGACAATGAGAAGAGGACGAGATGGGAAATCGATTCGGCGGCAAGGACGAGTCTTCGTCTTCATCTTCGGAGGCAAGGACGTGATTTTGCAGGTGCATCAATATAATCTGATGATTTTTCATATCTACATAAGAAAAAAAAAGAATGAAGTAACGGCTGTGTTGTGTTGAGAGAGATGAGTTATTAACTAGGTTAAAATAAATCAAGGGTTGTGATTTAATGAGATAAATCTGATGGTCCACAATTGTAATATGTGTGTTTACTTAATGAAATCTGAACCATTGAAATGTTTAAATAAATGGTCCAAAAGTGTGATCCAAGTGATATAGTTTCAACCAATAGAATTTTTTTTGTTATATTTAATATATAATAATCAAAAAATTATTTAAAAAATAGTAAAAATGGTTAAAATAAAAATTTTAAGAATTCAGAAATTTAAAATTATAATAGATAGAACTTTAAAAGTATTAAATTTTAAAAATGAAATAAAAATAATAAAAATGAATATACATGTAAAATAAAAATGATTAAAGATTTAAAGAGATAATTTAAGACTTTTAATTTATGATAAGTATTTCAAATTAGTAGATTTTCAAAACAAAATCTTAATTTTATAATACAAATGGTTAAAATTAAAATTTTAAAAATCTTAAATTTATAATTGTGATAGATAAAAAAAGTGTTTGGGGTTTAAAGTTTGGGGTTTGTTTAGTTTAGGGTTTTAGGGTTATTGATTTTATAGTTTATGATTGAGATTAATGTTTAGAAATGATTATTTTTTAGGATATATGGTTTTAAGAGTTGTGTTTAAGGTTATAAGAATGTTTGAAAAAGAAATATTTGAAAAAATAATTTGTATAAGTGTTGAATCTTAGGTTTGAATATGTTATAGTAATTGAAATTTTGTTACAGTATAATGTTTGGAGGGTAAAGTTTTAAATAAAGGTTTAAAATTTTAGATTTGGAAATAATAATTCATTTTATAATTAATTTTTATATTTTGATTTAATAGTTTATGATTAAGAGTATGATTTATAGTATGGTAATGGTTTAGAGTTTAGGGTTTAGAGGGTATGGTTTGGAAATTTTAGTATAATTATTTTTATAATTAATGTTTATATTTTGATTTAATAGTTTATGATTAAGAGTATGGTTTATAATATGATAATGATTTAATGTTTTTGGTTTAGGGTTTAAGGTTTAGGGTTTAAAGGGTAAGGTTTGTAAAATTTTGATTGGATAGACCTTGGCCACGAAATAAACGTGTCTAAATCGTGACTAATTAGACACGATTTAGCCACAATATTTTACATGTATAGGTTTGACACGATTAGTTCGTGACAAAACGTGGCTATACTAAGTCACGCTTTATGTCGTGACTATAACGTGACTAATTGCCACGTTTTGGACACGATTTAGCCACGTTTGTTTGTCACGTGACTAATCGTGACTAATTATAAAATAGCCACGATTTGGTCGTGACAAAAACGTGGCTATACGGTATATTTTTACTAGTGGGAGCCATTGGATTATACAGTACTATCTATCCTCATCTACACGGGTTTTTAAGGTTGGACATGGCTATCTGGTGCTGGCAAAGCTTAAGGCAACAACGAGGTGTGACTTTAAGGTATGCCAGAAGAATGTAGCGTAAGGAGAGATGCTTGTGTGAGAAACCTTAAGATTGGTATGAGGAATGGCGATCAGTGCATCTGAGTCGCTTACTGATCTCGTTCACCAATCATTCCGCTGCCAGTTCTAGGTAAGAACGAGGTTGGTAATTTCAATATAACGAACCCTAGATCCTAGGAGATCCAACAGTGGTATCAGAGCCAGGTAGGATTTAGTCTATTGAATCTGAGGCATTTAAATCGAATACTGATGAATTTGATTAGTTAATTGCCTGTTAAATCGTGTTTTCAAGAAATTAATCTCAGATTGAATCTCTGTTGAAAACGACGAACTGTTGTTATCGCACTGTGTCGATCGACTCTAAGCTTGTGTCGGTCGACACGCCGCGAAACGCATAATAAAATTTTAGGGTTTGTCGCAGAGTGTCGATCGACGCAAAGCGTGTGTCGGTCGACACAGAGCAAAAACTCATAAATAATTCTAGGGTTTCGATCTGAGATCGAGTACCCGTATTCCTGCTGTGTCGATCGACACACTGGGTGTGTCGGTCGACACAGGCAAAGCGATTAGATAGATCGGTTCAATTGGATTGAACCGGTTATCTCGCTCGGTTAATTTTAATTAACCAATTGGTTCTGATTTGGTAATGTCGATCGACACAGAGTTGTGTGACGATCGACATGGACCGTTAAACCGAACCGGTTCAATTAGATTGAATTGGTTAAGGAAATTTGATCCGGTTTGACCGGTTATCGAAGACCGGTTTAAATTGTGTTGTATCGACCGATGCCAATGGTTGGCGTCGATCGACACACCATTCGCAAATGTGCTGGTTGGACCACAAATTTGCAGATACCAGACCAATTTTAATCCCAAAGTTCTAGATGAACCTAAACTTAATAAAACTGAATGTTTTGATTAACTTAATAATTTCTTGGATGTATATTGGATATGCATCAAGATTAAATATATTCTAAACCTATCTAATACACATTGGATGTGTGTTAGATCAAAGCTTAGTTTCAATAAGGTCAACTGTCAAGACTCA
The DNA here is from genome assembly GCA_030180135.1 of Orychophragmus violaceus. Classification (NCBI taxonomy): domain Eukaryota; kingdom Viridiplantae; phylum Streptophyta; class Magnoliopsida; order Brassicales; family Brassicaceae; genus Orychophragmus; species Orychophragmus violaceus. Next base: position 68,528,985 of record CM058239.1, read on the forward strand.
TTTCGTTGTTGTGATAGCCTTGCCAAGAGCTTGATGTCCACAATTACATGAGTAAGGCATGTAGTAGTGTTGATGGTCTTGCAGTGCTTGACATCAACTATTGCATGACCTAAGAGATTGAGTTACTAAACTTTCAGAGTTCCATTTCCTCAACTAAATATCAAGTGACCTTTATGTCTTGCCCAATCTTGTCTACTGTCAAGACTCGTTTCATTGTTGGATAGTCTTGGAGTCCTTGGTATCCACAGTGACGTGAGTAAGGCAGGTGATCATTGATAGACTTGCAGTGCGACTGTCAATGATCACAAGACAGAAGAGATTGGTTTACTTGACGGGGCTATCAGAAGTTCTGGGCCCAGAGACGTCAGAGTGGATGAGACATGGATTGTCTCATCTACGACCAAGAGTTGTACTGAGTACAATTAGCAATGGTTAGCTTACCTAGATTACTAAACTCTGGGTGATGACGAGTCGTCCACTCAGATCTTAGTGATGTATGGATCTTGGATCATTATATTCATTGAGGAAACATTGTTTGAATATAATCCGAGTTTTCTTATTGGATAAGATTCCTCATTTCCTGAAATCATAACTAGAATTTTCTTTGATTAAAATTTTCAGCCTATGTCTAAAACTACCTTCTCGTTGCGATCCGTCCTTGAGAAGGACAAGTTAAATGGATCAAACTTTCTGGATTGGTATCGAAATTTGAGATTTATACTCAAGCAGGAGAGTAAGGACTATGTCCTAGAGAAAGCTCTCCCAGAAAGGCTTGGGGCCAATCGCTCAAATGCAGTATATGATGCTTGGAATAAGCATTATATTGATGTGGTAGATGTACGTGGTCTGATGTTGGCTACCATGGTATCAGACTTAAAGAGTCAATACGAGAACATAGAGTCGCCAATAGAGATGATCACCAGCCTGAAACTGAAGTTTCAGGATCTAGCACGAGTTGAGAGATTCCAGATGGTGAAGTCTCTCACTGGGTTCAAGCTACCAAAGGATGCTCCAGTGAGTCCTCATGTCATTAAAATGATGGGTTACATTGATAACCTGGGGAAACTGGATTGTCCTGTCAGCTTAGAGTTGGCTACAGACATCATTCTGCAGTCACTGCCGTCTAGTTATGATAAGTTTGTCAAAAACTATATCAAGAATAACTTGATGAAGAAGTTGACTGAGCTGCATGGCATGCTCAAGACAGCAGAGCAAAACATCAAAAAGGGTAAAAGATTTGAGAAATCTTGTGTTGACAAGGGTAGAGGCAGGGCCGTCCAGATTTGGAATCAGGATAAGCCTGTGTCATCTTATAAGCCCAAGTCAGGCCCATCTGATGTTGATAGATGCTGCTACTGTAAAGAGTTTGGGCATTGGAAGAGAAATTGCATTAAATTCTTGGAAGATTCACAAGAAATGAAGGAGATGTATGGTACTTCTTCTTCAGGTATTGTGTTATTATTTCAAGTTCTACATATGTATTGGATACTAGTTGTGGTACTGATATTTTGGAAATATGCAGGGCCTAAGCAATGGTAGAACGTTGAGGAAAGGACAAGTGGAACTGCGTGTCTGGTATGGAGCAATGGTTGCTACATAAGCCGTAGAGATTCTCCACTTGTAGGAGCCTTTCAAGCTTGGTTTTTGAATTAAGTAATTACTACTATGTACCTGCTTTATGCAGAAATGTCTTTCATTTTCTTGTGAGAATTTGGATGCTTTTCATTCTGATAAAAGACAAGTGTTGCTCTTTTGATCTTAATGAAATATTATATGGTAGCACCCCTTTTGATAAATGGGTTTTATATTTCAAACCAATATACACTTGGATATAACATAAATACCAAACGGTTTAAGTCTGATGACTTGAACTCGATTTTCCTTAGCATAGTCATATTGACCAAATAGAGTGAAGCGGCTTCAGAAGTTCCATAGTTATGGGCTTCAGGTTCATTTGATTGTAAATCAATTGAGACATGAATTCTGCTTGTTGGGCCAAATGACTAAGGCTTATTTTGCAGAGCTAAAGAAACGGGCCAGAGGCGCGTTGGGCCTTACACATACTGATGTATGCGGCCTGATGAGCATTAGTGCCAAAGGAAAACTTCAATACTTCATTGACTTATTGATGGCTTCAGTAAGTATGACTGTGTTCATTTGATGAGACACGAGTCAGAATCATTTGGAATGATCAAAGGAGTTTCAGAATGAAGTATAGAACCGATTTGACAGAAGTATTGAGATCCTTGATTAGATCGCGGAGGAAAATACTTGAGTCAAGAATTGGGTGATCATCTAAGTGAGTGTGAAGTCACTTCACATCTCATCTCTCCTGAAAACCTTGAATGGTGTTTCTGAGAGAATGAATCGGATCTTATTGGATATGCTCCGATTAATGATGAGTCACATGAATCTTCCATTATCTTTTTAAAAATATGCTCTAAAATGAATATGAGAATCAGTGAAAAGCACCACATTGGATGTGGACTGGGTGATTTCCAAATATGTTTTTCTGATTAATTGGGATTGCAAGGTTTGTGTAAGGCAGTTGTCAACAAGCAAACTTGAATCCAAATCTGATAGGTGCTGCTTCGCTGGTTGTCCTAGGGAAACCGAGGCTTAGTACTTTTGCAGCCAATCCGAGAACAAAGTTTTGTTGTTCGGAACTCTGTTTTTCCAAGAAGAACAGTGGGAGTAAAAGTACAGCTCGAAGAAATTCGAGAAACACAGGAGGCTGTTCAACCTGTTGAGGGAGAGCAGCGGTTGGATCTACAGAGTACTGTAGGATCGACACCTGTGGAGCCTGAAATTCGCTGATCCTAATGGATCCGCCACTAACCCGAGAGTGATTTCTCGTGACCGATTGCCGTGATCTGATGATCATTTAAAAGTGACGAGCATGCGAAATTCAAAGAAGCGATGGTGAGCCCCAACTCCGAAAAATAGGCTGGGTATGCATGTTAGCTTCACCGATCTATTCATAGATTGAAGCAAACATCTTGGAGTTGGAATATGCGTTCTGTTAAAACGGTCAAAGGTTTTGACTCGGTCAGGAACGAATAGAAACCGTGCATTTACAAGTAAACTAGTGGGAGCGTAGTTGCAATTCTCAAACTGTATGTTTAGAACGTACTTAATCTCATAAACGACGTTCCGATGCTAAAAGTCTTGTCAAGATTTGGGTCGGAAGTCAAACTTAACGATGGACATGGGAGAAGCCGCGTAAGCTCTTGGAATATGGATCCATTGAAATGGACCAGAAGAACTAATTGGATCGTGTCAAAATCCTTATGATTATAAGGTACTGGACAGTTCCAATATGCATGATTCCAATAATGGCTTCACACCAAAGGTCTTATGGCAATGATCTTAGCAAGATGAAGTGTCTTGGACACTGGCTGAGCTAGTGTCTATGAGTGAGATTCCTTTTTGCTCATGCAATAGAATCCATCATGAATGCCATGTTTTGCGCTCGTCTAAATGCAGCTGACGCATAAAGCATGACGAGTAGGTACCAATTTGTTCCAGTAAGAGTCACTGGACAGTTGTAAGGAATATCCCCAAGTGTTTGAGAAACACTAAGGATAGGTTCTTGTACAACTGAGAAAAAGACGAATCTGGTATGAGTAGTTAGACGGACAAAGATGAATCCCGGTTCCCACCTGGTTATGTCTTTTGCCTGAGTAACGGTGCTGTCTGTTGGAAAGGTTTCCAAGCAGAGGACCGTAGAATAGTGCTTGTTAAAGAATAGCAGTGTGGTTTGTTGGAATGGTTCCAAGCAAGAACACCGCAGCATCTCTCACAACCTAAGCACGAGTTGTATACTGTTGCTGTAGGTACTAGATATTTGAAGACTTGGTCTTGATTCTAGTGGGAGTTAGTTTAGTTATGATGTTAAGATAGATATGATATGGTCATGTTTATGAAAAACTGACATCAACATTATTTGACTATTGGATAATTAAATAATGGTCCCAAAATAAGTTTATGTCATATTATAGGCCATCAAGTTGAGGACTTGATCATGAAACCCTATAAGTAACAAATGACATAAATTATGATGTGTCCCTAGTCGAGGTTGTTAAAGTGGGACAATAACAACCGCGAGAGACTAGATTGTGAGGTGAATGTTGACTAAGTTTCATGGAGTCAATGATATGAGTATCACAGTCAGTCACATAGATATATGTTGGTGAACATATGATCGGACATGACCCGCTAATGAGAAGTCTACAAGATAGTTATATCTGTGTCATAAGAGGTTCTCATTACGACTATAGAGTATAGTCCTTAGACCTGAGTTCATCATGCTTTCTTGCATATGAATTGGTACACTTTGACCTTGTCAAACGTCGACCCGTAACTGGCGACTATAACGACACTGTTCAAGTATATCATGAAGTGTGCGTTGAAATAGGGATGGAACAAGATGGGATTTGTCCCTCCTGAATAACGGGATATAAATATCTCAGGGCCTATCGAAGATTTAATACTGAGAAAAATGTGTGGCCGCACTCAAACGAACTGTAGTTCAGTTGTTTGTAATGTTCAGTATAAGATCAGGAGTTCGATAAACACGATGCTGGCTTAATAAGGATGACACCAATCTTGCCTTATGCCAAATCGAGATATAGAGACAAAAGGATTATAGGAATTGATGATTCCAGTACAAGTGGGAGATTGTTGGGATAGTGTCCTGAAATCACACTTGTACTCACTCCTGATGATAGTTGTGTGTCGAGATCAGACATTCGGATAATACTGGGCGGTTGCAATGTTTTGCTAGAAGCCTCTTGCAATCCGTAAGTTGTAGACTTACTGCCAGTATTATATGATCCTATAGGGTCACACACCTAAGCAAACTGGAAGCTAAAACATGGGAATGATCATTATGGTAATGATCATGTTAATGTGTACTGGATACACATTAATATCGAGAAAATGGTGTTGTGTCGATCGACACAGCATGTGTGTCGGTCGACACAGTTCGGGTTTCGAAAGGGCTTTTCGATTTTATGACTCAAACGAGTCTGGCCCGTTATGTGTGATTCTAGGTCGAATAAAACCTGATGGTTTTCGACCTAGAACAGGAGCCTTCGTCTCTTTCTTGATAGAAGAGGCAGAAACACCAAAACTCAGAGATCCCATAGATCCGGCACTAGCATCCCGGTTTCCAAGTTTGTGTGCGTGTGTATCTGGTAGAGGCGAAGCATCTGAGTCGCTTACTGATCTCGTTCACCAATCATTCCGCTGCCAGTTCTAGGTAAGAACGAGGTTGGTAATTTCAATATAACGAACCCTAGATCCTAGGAGATCCAACATTCTTTTACACAAAAATTTATGGGTCACTTTGGAAATGACAAGATGTACACGGTAGAACCGAGAGGAGCCATCATGGGACTGGTGTTATATTATAATGACATATCGGATGTGAACATTTTATATGCAAGCAACAAGATTATCGATATTGAAGCAGAGGTACAAGGGAATAGGGTTTCAATATCTTTTGTCTATGATGACCCAGTACAGAAATTCCGGGACCAAGTTTGGGAGCGACTGACTCTTTTGGGTGTTGTGAGTACGAACACGTGGTTTATAATAAGTGATACTAATGAGATTACGGGCAATCATGAAAAGCAAGGTGGATCTCTACGGCACACATCCACATTCGTATCTTTTAATAATATGATCCATGATTGTGGTTTAATCAAATTTCCGGCATTGGGGGACTCTTTGTCCTGGAGAGGTAGGAGAGGAAAACAACTTATCAGGTGCAAGTTGGATAGAGCTGTGGCAAATGAAGATTGGCACTCACTTTTTCCTTTCTCTTTTGTAGAATATTTGGGAATGATTGGTTCGGATCATAGGCCGATCGTGGCATCGATCGAGGATAAGATTCAGAAGTGACGAGGTCATTTCAAGTTTGATAAACGCTGGGTGGGAAAAGATGGCTTAATGGATACGATCAAGCATGGATGAGAAGGATTAGATGGCACAGGAGAAAGAAGCTTCTATGACAGGATTGGCAGGTGCAGACGGGAACTATTGAAATGGAGGAAAAACAATCCTCCATATAACAAAGATCACATAATTGAGTTGCAGAAAATACTGGAGGAGGCCCAAAAAGACGATAACAGGACAAAATCACATTGTACGAACTCTAGAGATAGTTGTACTGTCGAGATCGGACAATTCATGTGGTACTGGGTAGTCATAACGTTTTGCTAGAAACCGCTTATGACAAATGAGTTGTAACTCAATTCCAGTATCATGTGAACCTACAGGGTCACACACCTAAGCAAGTTGGATATACTCTGCATGGGATAGATCATTGGCAAATGGTCTGATCGATGTGTATTAGATACGCATCGAATTAAGTTTCAAAGAGGTGTATCGATCGACACCATTAGGTGCGTCGGTCGATACAAGACTTGTGTCGATCGACACCAATGGATGTGTCGGTCGACACACTGGCGAATCCGAAACTGATGTTTCGGTTTATGACAGAGTCGATATATAAGTGATCTTATTATTCGACCTAAGACATACGAGCCGCCCAGACAGTTTTCTGAGACAGAAAACAGAAGCTCTTCCTCTAGAAACTAAGGTCCCAAAGAGATCCGAGCACCGGCGCTAGCAACCCGGCGGATTCCAGCTTGTGTGCGTGTGGACTACGATAGAGGCGCAGCATCTGAGGCGCAGTAGATCTCGTATTACCTGATCCATCTTCCGCTGCCAAACACCAGGTAATCACGAGGTGAGATCATGATTCAATTAACTAGACCCTAGATCCTAGGCTATCGGGAACTCGCGAGAATTCTGAATCTGTAGAATTGGCTCGGATTCCCAACAGTGGTATCAGAGCCTTAGGGTTTAACCATTGAATCTTAAGCATGTAATTCGAAAACTGATGTGTTTGAATAGATCTATGCTTAGTGTTTCATGTTTTGATTAAGAGAAACTCTCTGTGAATTGGAACGATGAACGACTGTTTTCGCATCTGTCGATGAACTTGGTGTGTCGGTCGAAACAGAATCGCGAACTGCTGTTTTCGCATGGTGTCGATCGACACACTGGGTGTGTCGGTCGACACAGAATCGCGAATTCGACAGAGTCGGCGGCTAGGGTTTTTCGCGAAGAAAAACCGAAAGTGTGTCGGTCGACACAGAGCAAACTCGGTCGAGTGTCGATCGACACAGTTTGAGTGTCGGTCGACACAGGACGAAATTCGGCGACACAGGTTGAGTGTCGATCGACACAGGCCGAGCGAATGGTTAATCGGTTCAATTGGATTGGACCGGTTATCATGCTTGGTTAAGTCCGAATAGATCGGTTTAAATTGGATGAATTAGTTCAATTGGATTGAACTGATTATCTCAATTAGCATGAACCGATGGGTTAAATCAGTTTGATTGGATAATTCGGTTCAATTGAATTGGACTGGTTATCACAATTAGTTGAAACTGGTTTAAACGGTTTAAATTGGATGAATTGGTTCAATTGGATTGAACTGATCATCCCAATTAGTATAAACCGATTGGTTAAGATCAGTTTGATCAGATAAGTCGGTTCAATTGGATTGGACCGGTTATCAAAACGATCTTCGGTTTAGGTCTATGTCGACCGTCACACATGGGTTGTGACGATCGACATGACCGGTTCGATGAACCGGGTTAATTAAATTAACTGGTTATTGAAGTCCGGTTTTGTTTGGTAGTGTCGATCGACAGACATTGTCTGCGTCGATCGACACAGTATTCGAAATTCTGGTTATTGAACCTTGAATTTGCAGAAACCAAACTAGACTTAAACATTGATCAAAGATTAGCTTCAATGTGGTCAACTGTCAAGACTCGTTTAGTTGTGTGATGTCTAGCCAAGAGCTTGGTGTCCACAATTACGTGAGTAAGGCAGGTAATAACATTGATGGACTTGCAGTGCATTAACATCAACAATTACATGACCTAAGAAATTGATTTGCTAAACTTTTGGGTTTAGTTTCCTCAACTAAATATCAAGTAACCTTGATGTCTTGCCCAACCTTGTCTACTGTCAAAACTTGTTTCATTGTTGGATAATCTTGGAGTCCTTGGTATCCACAGTGACAATGAGTAAGACAGGTGGTCATTGATAGACTTGCAGTGCAACTGTCAATGATCACAAGACAGAAAAGGATTGGTTTACTTGACTGAGCTATCAGAAGTTCTGAGCCCAGAGACATCAGAGTGGATTAGACATAGTTTGTCTCATCCACAACCAAGAGTTGTACTGAGTACAATTAGCAATGATTTGCTTACCTAGATAACTAAAGTTTGGGTAATGGCGAGTCGCCCACTCACATTTTGGTGAAGTATGGATCTTGGATCATTATGTTCATAGAGGAAACATTGTTTGAATATAATGCGAGTTTTCTTATTCGATAAGATTTCTCATCATATACATAACTAAATCTTTGTTTTTCTTGGATTTCAGCTTATGTCTATGACTACTTTCTCGTTGCGATCCGTCCTTGAGAAGGACAAGTTAAATGGATCCAACTTCCTGGATTGGTATCGGAATCTGAGATTCATTCTCAAGCAGGAGAGCAAGGACTATGTCCTTGAAAAGGCTCTTCCAGAAAAGCTTGGGACCAATCGCTCGCATGCAGTGTATAATGCTTGGAATAAGCATTATACTGATGTGGTAGATGTGCGTGGTCTGATGTTGGCTTCCATGAACTCAGACTTGAAAAGTCAGTATGAGAACATGGAGTCGCCAATAGAGATGATCACCAGCCTGAAACTGAAGTTTCAAGATCTGGCACGAGTTGAGAGATTCCAGATGGTGAAGTCTCTCACTGGGTGCAAGCTACCAGAGGATGCTCCAGTAAGTCCTCATGTCATTAAACTGATGGGTTACGTTGATAACCTGGGGAAACTGGAATGTCCTGTCAGCTTAGAGTTGGCTACTGACATCATTCTGCAGTCACTGCCGTCAAGCTATGATAAGTTCATTAAGAACTATATCAAGAAAGGCCTGACGAAGACGTTGACTGAGCTGCATGGCATGCTCAAGACAGCAGAGCAAAACATCAAAAGGGGAAAAAGATTTGAGAAATCTTTTATAGACAAGGGTGAAGGCAAGGCCGTCCAGATTTGGAATCAGGATAAGCCTGTGTCATCTTTTAAGCCCAAGTCAAGCCCATCTGGTGTTAGTAAGTGCTCTACTGTAATGAGTCGGGGCATTGGAAGAGAGATTGCATAAAATTCTTGGAAGATTCACAAGAGATGGAGAAGATGTATGGTACTTCTTCTTCAGGTGTTGTGTTATTAATTCAAGTTCTACATAAGTATTGGATACTTGTTGTGGTACTGATATTTTTGAAATATGCAGGACCTAAGCGACAGTAGAACGTTGAAGAAAGGACAAGTGGAACTGCGTGTCTGGTTGAAGCAATGGTTGCTGCATGAGCCGTAGAGATTCTTCACTTGTAGGAGCCTTTCATACTTGGTTTTAGAAATTAAGTAATTGCTACTATGTATCTGCCTTGTGCAGAAATGTCTTTCATTTTCTTTTGAGAATTTGGATGTTTTTCATTTTGATAAAAGACAAGTTTTGTTCTTTGGATCTTAATGAAATATTCTATGGTAGCACCCCGTTTAGAATGGGTTTTATATCTTAAACCAGCAGAAGTTAAATATAACACAAATACTAAAGGTTTAAGTCTGATGACTCGAACTCGATTTTCTTTGGTATAGTCATTTAACCACAAGAGTGAAGCGGATTCAGTAAATCCATAGTTTTGGACTCATTTGATTGTTAATCAATTGAGATATGAATCCTGCTTGCTGGACCAAATGACTAAGGCCCATTTAGCAGAGCTAAAAGGAAACGGGCCAGAGGCTTATTGGGCCCTACACATACTGATGTATGCGGCCCAACTAGCATTATTGCCAAAGGAAATATTCTGTACTTCATTACTTTATTGATGGATTCAATAAGCATGGCTGTGTTCATTTGATGAGACACAAGCTGGAATCCCTTAAGGGAGTTCCAAGATGAAGTGTAGAACCAATTTGACAGAAGTATTGAGATCCTCGATTGAATCACGGAGGAAAATACTAGAGTCAAGAATTGGGTGATCATCTGAAAGAATGAATCAGATCTTATGAGATATGATTCGATTAATGATGAGTCACATGAATCTTCCATAACCATTTAAGAATACGTTCTGAAATGTCTATGTTCACGCTAAAAGGTTTCTATCAGAATCAGTGAAAAACACCACATTGGATGTGGACTGGGTGATTTCCAAATTTGTTTTTCTGATTAATTGGGATTGCAAGGTTTGTGTAAGACAGTAGTCAACAAACAAACTTGAATCCATATCTGATAAGTTCTACCTCGCTGGTTATCCTGAGGAAACCAAGGCTTAGTGCTTTTGTTGCCCAGAACTGTGTCTTTTAAGAAAGGTGATACTTTCAAAAGGAACAGTGGGAGCAAAAGCACACATCGAAGAAATTCGATAAACACAGTAAGCTGTTCAACCTGTTGAGGGAGAGCAGCGGTGAGATCTACAAAGTACTGTAGGATCTGCAACTGTGGAGCCTGAAATTCGCAGATCCGAAAGGATCCGTCACTAACTCGAGAGTGATTTCTCGTAACCAATTGTCGTGATCTGTTGATCATTGAAAAGTGACGAACATGCGAAATTCAAAGAAGCGATGGTGAGCCCCAACTCCGAAAATTGGCTGGGTATGCATGTTAGTTTCACCGATCCATTTCTGGGTTGAAACAAACATCTTGGAGTTGGAATCAACATTCTGATAATGTGGTCAAAAGTTTTGACTTGATCAGAAAGAAAAGAAACCATGCGTTTACAAGAAGACTAGTGGGAGCGTAATGGCAATTCTCACACAGTATGTAGATAACATACTTGAATCTCACAAACGACGTTCCGACGCTAAAGTCTTGTTAAGATTTGGGTCGAAAGTCAAATTTAAACGATAGACATGGGAGTAGCCGCGTGAATTCTTGGAATAAGAATCTATTGAATAGATTAGAGTAGCTAATTGGATCGTGTCAAAATCCTTATGTTGATAAGGTATTGGACAGTTCTAATGTGCTTGATTCCAAGAATGGCTTCATACCAAAGGTCTTATGGCAATAATCCAAGCAAGATGAAGTGTCTTGGACACTGGCTGAGCTAGTAACAATATTAGTAAGAAGAAGTGTTTCTGAACACTGTCTGAACTAATATTAATGAGTGTGAGTTCTAATGCTGCTGCAATAGAATCCATCATAAATGCCATATTTTGCGCTCGTCTAGATGCAGCTTAAGCATGACGAGAATATACCAATGTACTCCGGTAATAGTCACTGAACAGTTACCAGAAATATCCCAAGTGTTGAGAAACACTAAGGATAGGTTCGTGGTGAACTGATAAAGTGACGAACCAGTTGAAAGTAGTTAGTCGGACAAAGACGATTCCCGGTTCCCACCTGGTTATGTCTCTTTGTCTGAATAGCGGTGCTAACTGTTGGAAAGGCTCCAAGCAGTAGACCGTAGAATAGTGCTTTTATCTGAATGGCGGTGTAATTTGTTGAAATTGTTTCAAGCAATAGCACCGCACTCTCTCCCACAACCTAAGCACGGAATTTATTCTGTTGCTGTAGGTATAAGATATCTGAAAAGATGATCTTGATTCTAGTGGGAGTTATTTTAGTTATGTTGTAAACTTTACATAGACATGCTTTGGCAGTGTTTGTGTAAGTTAAAACTGACATCAGTATTATTTAATTATTGGATAATTAAATAATGGTCCCAAAGTACTTTATGGTCATCTTATAGGTCATCAAGTTGAAGACTTGATCATGAAACCCTATAAGTAAAAGATGACATAAATTATGATTGTCCCTAGTCAAGGTTGTTAAAATGGGACACTAACAACCGCGCAGACTAGTATGTGAGGTGACTGTTGGACTAAGTTTCATGGAGTCAATGATATGATTATCACAGTCAGTCACATAGATATATGTTGGTGAACATATGATCGGACATGACCCGCTTAATGAGAACTCCACAGGATAGTTATATATAAGTGTCATGGGAGGTTCTCATTACGACTATAGAGTATAGTCCTTAGACCTGAGTTCATCATGCTTTCTAGCATATGAATTGGTGCGCTTTGACCTTGTCAAACGTCGTTCCGTAACTGGCGGCTATAACGGCATTGCTTCCGACGTATCATGAAGTATGTGTAGAAACAGGGATGGAACAAAATGGGATTTGTCCCTCCTGTATAACGGGAGATAAATATCTCAGGGCCCATCGAAGATTTGATACTGAGAAAATGCATGGCCGTGCTCAAACGAGGTGATTGTCAGTCGTTTGTTTATCAGTATAGATCAGAAGTTCGATGAACATGATGTTGGCTATAATAAGGATGACACAGTCTCTTGCCTTATGCCATATCGAGATATAGAGACGAAGGGATTATAGGAATAGGTGATTCCAGTACAAGTGGGAGATTGTTGGGATTATGTCCTGAAATCACATTGTACGAACTCTAGAGATAGTTGTACTGTCGAGATCGGACAATTCATGTGGTACTGGGTAGTCATAACGTTTTGCTAGAAACCGCTTATGACAAATGAGTTGTAACTCAATTCCAGTATCATGTGAACCTACAGGGTCACACACCTAAGCAAGTTGGATATACTCTGCATGGGATAGATCATTGGCAAATGGTCTGATCGATGTGTATTAGATACGCATCGAATTAAGTTTCAAAGAGGTGTATCGATCGACACCATTAGGTGCGTCGGTCGATACAAGACTTGTGTCGATCGACACCAATGGATGTGTCGGTCGACACACTGGCGAATCCGAAACTGATGTTTCGGTTTATGACAGAGTCGATATATAAGTGATCTTATTATTCGACCTAAGACATACGAGCCGCCCAGACAGTTTTCTGAGACAGAAAACAGAAGCTCTTCCTCTAGAAACTAAGGTCCCAAAGAGATCCGAGCACCGGCGCTAGCAACCCGGCGGATTCCAGCTTGTGTGCGTGTGGACTACGATAGAGGCGCAGCATCTGAGGCGCAGTAGATCTCGTATTACCTGATCCATCTTCCGCTGCTAAACACCAGGTAATCACGAGGTGAGATCATGATTCAATTAACTAGACCCTAGATCCTAGGCTATCGGGAACTCGCGAGAATTCTGAATCTGTAGAATTGGCTCGGACCAAAGTTGGTTTCGGAGACGCAATCTGCCTTTGTTGCGGGCAGACAGATTTCTGATAATATTTTAATAGCTCAGGAGATGTTTCACGGATTACGGACAAATCCATCTTGTAAGGGTAAATTCATGGCAATCAAAACGGACATGAGTAAGGCCTATGACAGAGTAGAATGGGACTTTATCGAGAATCTTTTGGGCAAGATGGGATTCGCAACTCAATGTCTGGATCGGATCATGCGATGTATAACCACGGTTCAGTATAGGGTTCTCATTAATGGACAGCCACGGGGTCTCATAGTTCCACAAAGAGGGTTGCGGGAAGGTGACCCTTTATCACCATACTTATTTATTTTATGCACGGAAGCTTTGATCGCGAATATAAAGAGAGCAGAACGCGAGAAGCAACTTACGAGAATGAAGGTGGCAAGAGCTGCCCACCAATTTCACACCTACTATTTGCGGATGATATTTTATTTTTCTGCAAAGCTAATAAGGAGGAATGTCAGACAATTTTAGAGATACATAAGGACTATGAGAGGGTATCGGGTCAACAAATAAACTTCGCAAAATCTTCACTTCAATTTGGGCATACAGTTGGAATTGAAACTCGCGAGGAGGTGAAGGAACTATTAGGTATTACAACGTTGGGTGGAATGGGATCATACTTGGGTATTCCAGAGAGTCTGAGTGGACCCAAAACGCAGGTTTTTAGTTTTTTACAGGATAGACTTCATGGAAGAGTTAATGGCTGGACGATAAAGCTACTCTCACGAGGTGGCAAGGAGGTTATAATAAAGGCAGTGGCAACAACCCTGCCAAATTATGTAATATCTTATTATCGATTACCGAAGAAGATCACTAGGAAAATGGCAAGCATAGTTTTAAACTTTTGGTGGAGCTCGGGTGGCACAAGTTCAAGTATGCATTGGATGTCTTGGGACAAACTTTGTAGAGAAAAAGGAGATGGGGGAATTGGGTTTAGAGACTTTCATGACGCGAACACGGCATTTTTGGCGAAACAATTATGGAGACTAATTGAAAAGCCGTATATCCTTTTTCAAAAGTGTTTAAAGAAAGATATTTTAGGAAGGCGGATCCTCTTGATCCAATACGATCTTATTCAGCATCCTATGGATGGCGAAGCATTACATCAGCTAGGCCTCTGGTTAAGAAAGGACTTATCAAAAGGGTGGGAACATGGAAGTCTATTTCAATATGGAATGACCCGTGGATACCATCCTATCGCCTGAGACCAGCAACTCAAAAAATGGATACCAATCATTCTCTGGTTACTGTTGACCAACTGATTGACCAACACAACCAGATGTGGAATATACAACTTATGGAGACGGTTATAGCATCAGAGGATGTGGATTTGATACTGAATATTCCATTTAGCCGGTCTCATAGATCTGACAAGTTGGGATGGTTTCCTACGAAGTCTGGAAAATATACGGTGAAGTCGGGGTATCATTTGGAGAGGGACTTTACCGACAATGGCGAAGCTACCCTTATTTTGGAGCCAAGTATCAAAAAACTTCAAGTGTTCTCTTGGAAGCTCAATTGCCCACCTAAAATAAGGCATTTCATATGGCAAGCATTATCAGGTTGTTTACCAGTGACCAAAAACTTGAAGGGAAGAGGGATAAAATGTGACAATCGTTGTGTTCGGTGTGGAGCGGAGGAGGAATCCATAAATCACGTGCTATTCGAATGTCCACCAGTAACTCAGGCATGGGCACTACCGCGCATACCGACAAACTCGGAGTTTTTTTCCAACGTCATCTATCTATACGAATATGGATTATCTATTCTGGAGATTACCCACGGACAAGACGATGGATGTCTACCCTTGGTTAATATGGTATATTTGGAAGAGTAGGAATGATATGGTCTATAGTCATAATGACCGGAATCCCCAGGAAACTTTAACAATGGCAGAAACAGAATTGGTGATATGGGGAGGTGCACAAATGAATAAGGTAAAAGAATCATCACCAGAAACAGAAGGTGGAGGTTCTTTTGAAACTGACTTGAAAATTAATGGTCAATGGTGTTTTGTGGATGGATCTTGGAAAGAGGGCGACAAGTTTTCAGGCCAAGGATGGTATAGTGGTTATGAGAGAGATGTGAATGTGTTGATGTGGGCAATGAACATCAGAGCTAGCTTATCCCCACTACATGCAGAATTTGAAGCCCTGGTATGGGCCATGGAATGCATGAAGTATCATAAATATCAACACATCACATTTGCAACAGACTGTTCAGAATTGATGAAGATAGTGTCGGAACCAGAAGAATGGCCAGCTTTCTCGATTCACTTAGAGGAGTTCCAAACAAGAAGGGAGCACTTCTTAACTTTTGAACTCATCCATGTACCGTGCACAACAAATTTGATGGCAGATAGACTAGCACGCAGTGCCCGCCTAAGACCGTCATATTTAATCCACGTTGGACCGGAACCACCAAGTTGGATTAAAGAGAAATAGGTTTCATGTTTTATTCTGTTGACAAAAAAAATATTAATTCAGGTTATTATTAATAAATTCATGCCAATCAATTATCCTAAGTTCTAAGTTCAAGGTGATCAGTCTAGCATTAGCATTGAGCACAACCTAGGTGAAGAACTAATCGAGTTATGAATTATAACTGACCAATCAACCTAAAATTCCATGAAATCCCTTATGAGAATCCTTAACCTAACAAGGATAACTACTCATACATGTCAATTAAATCAATAAACATGAATCGAAAAATGAATAAGATAATAACATAAAATAAACCGGGGTTCGAAATCCGTCTCTCTCAAAGTATAAGTTTAACCCTAAAAGCTCTCAAACTCTAAAACTCAAAATTTGATAAAAGATAGCCTAAACAATTTCTAATAAAACCTAAATATTAGTCTAAATACGATTTGGGGTCATAATGTAAATAGTGAACAATCTTGTAAATCTTCCAAAGTCTTTGAAGTCTCAATGGATTTGTGGAAACGGGGTCGGTGTCGATCGACATCAATGGCCATGAATGGCACTCACTTTGATCTTCTTGGCTACAATCTCCAAAAAGCTCCACAATGCTCCATAATCTCCAAATGATCTCCAAAAATGTATAAACCTGTAAATGATTCGAAAGGACTCGAAAACCACATAAAATACTCAAAATATATACATAAAACCCCTACAAATCATGATATATCAGTTAGCTGCAACAACTTCTGATCCCTGTCCTTTAGTGACTATTCTAACTCAAAGTTAGCAGTTGAACCAAGCTCAAATGGTATAATGGCAGGTGGATCACGCCCATATACGACCTTGAAAGGAGTCATTTGTAACGATTTGTGAAATGAGGTGTTATATCACAGTTCCGCCCACGATAAGTACTTATGCCAAGTCCTTGGATGTACATAAGCATAGCAACGAAGATAGGTTTTTAAGGAATGGTTCAAAACTTTTGTTTGACCGTCTGTTTGTGGATAAAACGCAGTGATGTAATTCAGGTTTGTACCAGCTAACCAGAATGACCATTTGTGTCGATCGGCGACGGCGCCAAAAACTTGATATGCTCAAATTTTACCTCCCTAGAGCTACACTGCAAATGAACAAGATTCAATCGTAATATAAAAAGGGTCGAATCCTCGGAGACTCTAGTACACACAATATATTTTTTTGTTTCCAATTAAGCTAAGTGATATCGATGTAAATGTAATAGAAATGAAAATAAAATAGATGTAAATCAATAAGAGAAAGCGATAGGCTTAGGGAATTTCTCAAGAAATTAAGAATATAAGCAAATCAATCAATCATGATCCAAATTAAGCAATGTTCATGGACTCGAATCATTAGATTATAACTAACCAAATTTTGTTGCGAGAATTATACATTTCTAAATCATATAATCTTAAATTCCTTTTGCATATCCTAAAGTCTAAACAAACATTAAACGCATGTTCGATTGCTCACAAAATAACTAAACAAAATTAGTTTGAAGATAGGTATTTTTCTCACTCTAGGTTAATTAAGGTTATTAATTACACATTCATGCCAATCAATTATCCTAAGATCTAAGTTCAAGGTGATGAGTCTAAAATTAGCCTTCAGCACAACCTAGGTGAAGAACTAATCGAGTTATGAATCATAACTTACCAATCAACCTAAAATTCCATGAAATCCCTTATGAGAATCCTTAACCTAAAAAGGAGAACTACTCATACATGTCAATTGAATCAATAAACATGTTGAATAGAAGAATGAATAAGATAATAGAATAAAATAAACCAGGGTGGAAAATCTCTCTCTCTCTCTCAAAGTATAAGATTAACCCTAAAAGTGTTGGATCTTTGGTGTTAATCCTGATTCAATTCATCAGATTACTTGATCCTAAACATGCCAGATCTAGGTTCTCTTCTTTAGAAACATAAGTAGATCTCACCTTTTACCTGTTTTGTGCAGCGGAAAGGAAGAACAGGTCAGAGATCAGAGAGCCACCGAGTGATAACTCCTCCAGAGGTTCACACACGCACACCGAGCAGGAAGAAGGCTGCTAGACCGAGCTGTGGGAGGTCGCAGGGAGAGAGAGAGTCGCGGCTAGGGCTTCTCTTCAACCTGAACTCGTCTTAAGTTTATATAAAACTTGTTCAGTTCGTTTTGGGCCATTTGGCCCAAATGCCAATTAACTCCGAGGCGTTCGCGCATTGCATCGATCGTTGCACCTTATGCATCGATCGATGCACAATGGCTAAACCCTCTTATTCTCTCTAAGTATAGTAAATGCCTAGCACTTTTACCATACTCCCGCTAAACCGTTCCTACACGATTTCCTGTTAGCTTAGGCGTGTGACCCATATGGGATCATATAATAAAGGCAATAAGTCCAAGACTTATAGATCATGAGCGGACTCTAGCAAGCCATCATGACCCCCAGTATTATATGACTTATGTATGATCTTTGACATACTCTTACTTTCTAGAGACAGTACCGAGATTACTGGACACAATTCCAACAATCTCCCACTTGTACTGGAATCTCTGTATTCATAATCCTTTTGTCACAATATCTCGATTAGTCATAAGGCAAGATTAGTGTCATCCTTATAAAGCCTAATCTTGTTCATCGGACTCTGATTTGATACTGTCAATCCAAACGACTCGGGACAGTCCGTTTGAGCATGGCCATGCATTTTCCAGTATTCAAATCTCCGATTGGCCTAGAGATATTCACTCCATTTATATTGGAGGGACAAATCCCGTCTTGTTCCATCACTGTAAACTACTCATTTCATGATGTACCCAAACAAGGTCCTTATAACTATCGCAGAACGATAGCGTTAGACAATGATCAAAGTGCATCAGTCCATGTGCAGTCACATGCATGCGAACTCAGGTCTAAGGACTATACTCTATAGTCGTAGTAAGAATCTCTTATGACACAGATATAAATATCCTGAAGAGTTCTTATAAGCGGGTCTTGTCCGGTCGTATGTTCCCCAACATACACCTATGTACTGACTTTGATGCCGAGCATCTATGACACACTGAGACTTTGTCATAAGTCACGTACCAATCCAGTCTCACACGGTTGTTGGTGTTCCAATTTCAACAACCTTCGACTAGGGACAGGATGATATAAAACATTTATCAAATATAGGGTCTCATGATCAAGCTAAATGACTTCGATGACTCAAGATCAAGTCATTTACTTCGATGACCTATAAAATGGTTTATATCACTTTGGAACGATTATTTCATCACAGTTAAAATAATCTTGAAATAATTTCATTAAACATCTCAAATGTTTTACAAGAACATATCAATAACCAAATAAAGCCCTTTACTAACTCCCACTGAAATTAAGACTACATCTTAACTTCACTTATCCTACAGCTACAGTCCGTGACTCGTGCTTAGGGTTAAGGAGTGGCTTCGTTAATAGATTAGCAACGTTCTCATTTGTTGAAACTTGCTGATCTACTTAACATCTCTGTCATTTATCTTAAGGTGTTTGGACCTCTGATGTGCAGCTAGTCTCATCTATGCTGGGAATCACATCAAGTTCATTGACGAACTCTTCTTTCCAAACAACCTCTTTCGCCGCTTTCCAAGCTGTGAAATGTTCAGTTTAAGTCATGGAGTCAGCAACAGTGCCTTGCACCGCCAGACAGACACAAGATATAACCGGACTGTGACCGGAAATCATCTTTGTCTGTTGGAAAATTGCCTTTCAGACTCTGCTGACTTGTAGCACATTACTTTCTCCGTAAATCAAGAACTTATCCTTAGTATTCCTCAAATACTTTAGGACATACTTTAGGAAACTTGATTCTTTGCTGGATTTGACTGGTCTTTACTTGTCTTGCTTAACATTAAAGCAACATCAAACAAGTACGTTTCATGGCATACATGATAGATCCAATTACCGAAGCATATGGAATCTCATCCATGCATTTAAGCTCAGCAGTTATCGTAGGATACTGTATCTTGCTTAACTTAATGCCATGTAACATTGGCATAAAACCCTTCTTGGATTGCTTAAAATGTGTAGGACTTTGTCAATTTAAGAATCCTGACTTTGTCCTACCATCTCTTTTGGATCTCTATCTTTAGATCCAAAATCCAAGAACTACGTGGCTTTACCCATGTCAATCATTAAACCAACTCCCAAGCTAGTCCTTTACCGACTACAGCTTTGGGACGTTATATCCGAGAATCAGTATGTCATTGACATACACTTTGAGAAATGCAATATCGCTCCCACTAATCTATTAGTAAACACACAGTTCCGCTTCGTTCCTGTTCAAGTCAAAACCTTGACTACTTCAACAGAACGAAGATCTCCGATATGTTTGCTTCCATCCATGAATGGATCGATGAAGCCAACTTACACAAAATGTAATTCTTCGGAGTCTGGGCTCACTTTCGCTTCCTAGGATTTCGCAGATTCGTCGCTTTCAATGATCATAAGATCATGCGAACATTCAATGATCATCAGGCTTAACTAATGACGAGAATTCACTCTCGGACTAGTGACTGATTCTTTCATATCTGCGAACTTCAGGCTCCACAGGTTTAGATTCTACAGAAATCTGTAAATCCTTCCGCTGCTCTCCCTCAATAGGTTAAGCAGCCTCCTGTATTTCTCGAGTTGTACTTTTACTCCCACTGTTCTTCTTTGGAAAGTAACTTCCCTTCTTAGAAAACAGAATGGTCGTAAAAATACTTTTACTCCCACTGTTCTTCTTGGAAAGTAATTTCCTTCTTAGAAAACAGAATGGTCGTAAAAGTACCGAGCCTTGGTTTCCCTAAGAAAACTTCGAGTTATGCTTTTACTCCCACTGTTCTTCTTGAAAATAACTTCCCTTCTTAGAAAACAGATTGGACGTAAAAGTAACAAGCCTTAGTTTCTTTAGGACAACCAGCGAAGTAGCACAACTACAAATACTCAGTAAAGACAAATTTGGATCGATTCCAATCCACATTAACGTGGTGTCTTTCAACTGATATTTGTGGAACTATTTCAGCGTAAACTTAGATATTTTAGAGCGTTATTCTTAAATAATATCATGGAAGATTCGTGTGACTCATCTTCAATCATTTCTAATAAGATCTGATTCTTTCTCACAGAAACACCTTCAGGTTTTCAGGAGAAATGAGCTGTGAAACGATTTCACACTCATTAAGATGATCACACAATCAATGACTTAAGTATTCTCACTCGTGATTTAATCCAGAGTCTTAATACTTTTGTCATTCAGATCCTATACTTCATTCTGGAACTCTTTCGACCATGTCAAAGAATTCCGACTTGTGTCTCATCAAATGAACACAGTCACACTCACTGAAATAATCAGTAGAGACAATGAAGTACAGGAGATTTTTCTCTGGCATTACTGCTCATTGGGCCACATACATGAGTATGTTCCAGGTCCAATAAGCCTTTGGGCTTTTCTCTAGCTCGGCTAAGATAGGCCCTTTACCTTTTGGTCTAGTAAACAGAATTCAAGTCTCATAAGATATTTTATCAAATGAGCCCATACGTCCAAGACTCTGGGATTTCTGAATCCGACTTACTCTATGTGACCAAGACTTTATGCCAAGAAAAATCAGGTTTAATTCATCAGATTTAAACCAATTCGGTATTTATGTTACATTTAGGCACTCTTTGGTTTAAGATATAAAACCCATTCCATGAATAGGGTGCTACAATTAATATTTCATTAAGATCAAAAGAACAAAACTTGTCTTTTATCAAAATGAAAAACATTCAAATTCTTACAAGAAAATGAAAGACAACTCTGCTTAAAGCAGGTACATTGTAGCAATTACTTAATACAAAACCAAGCCTCAAAGGGATCTATAAGTGAAAAACCCTACGACTGAGGCAGCATCCCAAGCTCCTTCCAGACATGTAGTTTCACTTGCCCTTCCTTCAACGTTCTACTGTTGCTTAAGCTCTGCATATTATCACAAATATCAGTGCCACAACCAGTATCCAATACCTTTAAGGTAGAACTTGAAGTAATAACATGAATACCTGAGGAAGTAGTCGCATACATCGACTTTAACTCCTCATCATCTTCCATGAATTTAATGCAATCTCTCTTCCAATGCCCTGTCTCCTTACAGTAGCAGCACTTACCAACGTAAGAGGTATCTGACTCGGGCTCAGAAGACACACGCTTGCCATGATTCAAAATCTGGACAACTTTGTCTTCACCCTTGTCAGCATTAGGTTTAGTAAACCTACCCTTCTCATTCATGAGATTGTACAGGGTACTCTTCACGTTTGGCTCAACTGTCTTGAGCATATCATGCAGTTCAGTCAGCGTCTTCGTTAAGCCTTTCTTGATATAGTTCTTTCTGAACTTATCATAGCTTGACGGCAGTGACTGCAGAATGATTTCAGTTGCCATCTCTTGGCTAACTGGATAATCCAGTTTCCTCAGGTTATCAATGTAACCCATCATTTTACTGACATGAGGACTTACTGGATGATCATTTGGCAGCTTGCAGCTAGTGAGAGATTTAACCAACTGGTATCTCTCCACTCTTATCTGCTCCTGAAATTTCAATTTCAGGCTGCTGATCATCTCTATTGGCGACTCCATGTTCTCATATTGCTTCCGCAAGTCTGAGTCCATGGTAGCCAATATCAGACCACGCACATCTACCGCATCATTATAATGCTTATTCCAAGCATCATATACTGCATGAGAAGCATTGGACCCGATCCTCACGGGGAGAGCTCTCTCAAGAACATAGTCCTTTCTCTCCTGTCTGAGGACTAGCCTCAGGTTCCGCGACCAAGTCAAGAAATTTGATCCGTTCAGCTTGTCCATCTTAAGGACAGACCGGATCGAGAAAGTGTTTTGATTGTTTGTGCTAGTCATAACTGAAAAATAAGATAAAAGGATTTTAGTTAATACGTTCAATATGATTAATCTCGTATTAAATATCATATGATTAATCACGCATTATATTCAATAACATCAGTTACCCTCAATAGAATATAATGATTCCAAGATCCACATATAACTAAGATTAAAGTGGGCCACTGGCCGTCACCCAACCTTAGCTTATATCGGTAAGCCCTGTATCGGCTAATTATATCCGTGATATAACTCTTGGTTGTGGATCTGGGCCCGAGGCCCAATCCACTCTGATGTCTCAAGGCCCGGGACTCCCGATGGCCTAGTCAAGAAAACCAGACTATACAGTCATGTAATCATTAATGTCTGGGACTCCCAATGACATTTATGAATCACAAACCGTCTTACCCACGCAAAAGCATACATCCTCACACTGTAAGGCCATGAATACAATTGAATGGGCTTTGACAGCTGACATAGCCTGGACAAGACATCCAACGCTTGATATTATTTGAGGTTCGTAGGTTTATTAAAATTTCATTCCCAAAATAGAAGATTACTATTTCGGGAAACTTTCTATTTTGGAAACCTACTATTTTCGGAAACTTTCTAAAATTGGAAACTTTCTAAAAACGGAAACTTTCTAACTTTAGAAATTTCTTAAAATCCAAAACATGCAAATTCAGAAACTTCTATTTTAAGAAACTATCTAATTTCAAAATTTCGGAAACTTTAATTTAAAATCGACTTTATAATTTTATAAAATAAATTTTAAATTAATCTGAAGAAAGACTCAAATAATTGGCCCAATTGTTTTAACTTCTCGGCCCGAGGCCCAAGAATTGGTCCATGTCCAAGACATGACCCAATTGTCCAATTAAATGACATAACCGGTCTGGTTCATTAAAATTGGTCTAACCAAAATTTTAATTACTACGATGACCACAATTGTCAACCGGTTATTTACTAAACCGGATTTTCTCAATTTATTTGGTCCAACCAAATCAAATTAGAAAATCCTGGTTTAGGCACTAAATCCAATAATTATTTCGACATTGGATTTCTTATCCCGGTTTAACCAGACTTAATAAAATTATTAAATCTGTTTATTAAACCGAGACGTTTAATTTTAATTAAATTAAACCGAGTCTAAACCCTAACCGCATCGATCGATGCTCTCAGCATCGATCCTGCAACGATCGTTCATCGATCCTGCATCGATCGATGCTCTAACGCATGCACGAACGGTTATCAGGTTTGGCCGAGAGATTCTCGCGAGATCCATGCGATCGTTTGAACGATCCATGCGATCGCGGTCAATCTCTCGCGACTGCAACGATCGATCCTTGCATTGCATCGATCGATGCAATGCGATCTCTCGTGGTTGTATCGACCGATCATGCGATCGCATCGATCGATGCATCGCGATCACAGCCGATACTTCTTTATGAAAATCGCATTCTTCCAAATCAATATAGCTTGGATTTTTGCGATTTCAAATGTGTTTAGGTTTCAATTCCTTGTTGCTTAAGTGATTTATCTTATCAGTAATTGATTCAAAACACTTCTTAAACAAGAAAACAATCCTAAACTTGAATCTAAACAAGATGAACCAGAACCAATGGCTCTGATACCACTGTTGGATCTTTGGTGTTAATCCTGATTCAATTCATCAGATTACTTGATCCTAAACATGCCAGATCTAGGTTCTCTTCTTTAGAAACATAAGTAGATCTCACCTTTTACCTGTTTTGTGCAGCGGAAAGGAAGAACAGGTCAGAGATCAGAGAGCCACCGAGTGATAACTCCTCCAGAGGTTCACACACGCACACCGAGCAGGAAGAAGGCTGCTAGACCGAGCTGTGGGAGGTCGCAGGGAGAGAGAGAGTCGCGGCTAGGGCTTCTCTTCAACCTGAACTCGTCTTAAGTTTATATAAAACTTGTTCAGTTCGTTTTGGGCCATTTGGCCCAAATGCCAATTAACTCCGAGGCGTTCGCGCATTGCATCGATCGTTGCACCTTATGCATCGATCGATGCACAATGGCTAAACCCTCTTATTCTCTCTAAGTATAGTAAATGCCTAGCACTTTTACCATACTCCCGCTAAACCGTTCCTACACGATTTCCTGTTAGCTTAGGCGTGTGACCCATATGGGATCATATAATAAAGGCAATAAGTCCAAGACTTATAGATCATGAGCGGACTCTAGCAAGCCATCATGACCCCCAGTATTATATGACTTATGTCTGATCTTTGACATACTCTTACTTTCTAGAGACAGTACCGAGATTACTGGACACAATTCCAACAAAAAGCTCTCAAACTCTAAATCAGACAAGGAATCTCCATGTGGTATTTCTTCTGACTAATTTCATGGTCATTTGTTGGATTTACAATTATCAAGTCTGACTGATTTCATGGTCATTTTTCTGAAGTTTCAAAAAAAAAATCTTGATTTTATTTTTGTACTACGGCTAACACTCTGCCTGGTTAAATTACCTGAACGCTTGAAATTTAACATTTTTACCTATAAAACCCTGAATGTTTGAAATGATATATAAGTGTTTGCGGCTATAGAAAGGTCTAATGTTGGATTTGGCCGGATTTACTGATGAAATATATAAAGACAATAAATTACACCGAGAAAGTTAATAGGCATATTTCTAGGGCTCTTCTTCGTGTTCGTCATCTTCATTCGCATCACTAGAAGAGGATAAGTTACAACGGAATTCATCTTCTGGTTCCGCATCCCCGACCTCGTAATCAAGATGTATTGGGTTTCGTCCTTGTACCAAGTTCTCAATAACGAGATTTTCGATTCTATTCATCATCACATGATCATCATTTTCTTGTTGCAAAAGAATCGGTTCCATGTCACCATAATCTCCCGTAATATTTCCCCTCAGGTTGACTGGAACAACATTTAGCCACAAGTGCTTTAGTTTCTTCTTGTATGGATACGGGATATAGCAAACTTGATCCGCTTGTGAGGCTGTTCAATTTTTATGTATTGAATGAAGTTATATACAAACATATATTTGAAGGCATTAAGATTTATAGGTAAGGAACATACGTACCTAGTACAAATGGTTTGTCTTTATTGTATCTTCTTGATAAAAGAACGTCTAAAAAGCCAACATTACTCATCCGAGTGCCTATACCAATCATAGGGTCGTACCAGATACATTTAAAAAGTGTGATTCTCAAATTCACAATTTCCTCATACTCGAGCTACATGATATCAGTTAAAATCCCGTGGAAATAAACCGCATCAGATCCATCAGCATAATTCTCTCCTTTAACATGTACACCATAGTTACATGTCTTCCGTCCCTCTCCGTGCTTCTCCGTATGAAACAAATATCCTCTTGTAAAATAGATGGTCCAGGTTTTAGCCTTATGCAGGGGTCCATGCACTATCTCTCGCACCCAAGGAGGAAAAGGATATGTGTTTTTCCAACAAGTAACATGTATATAGAAAAGAAAATATCAAATAGGTATGAGTTCGGCAAAGATAAATTCATATAATTATATAGGTACAACTGAATTTTACACATACATAATCTTCCACCCATATACGATATTCTTCGGGTCTTTTTGCGGAGACTTCTTCTTCAGAGAGTTCAGGTTATTTTCTGGAAATATAATCTTCCAACATCCTTTAATTTCAACCAAAACTTATATGAGAAATCATATATATAGTGGAATATATTAAACCGAAACATGCCAAGTTATATATATATATATATATATATATATATCTACATATACCTTTCTAGTGGCTCAAAATATCCACAGTTTCGCAGAACATATACATGTGCGCATCTATAGTCTTTCTCTGAAAGCCAAATTTCTTACATTCTTTCACTTGGACGACCTACTTGAGTAAATGTATCAGGAACATAGACATGATATACGAGGATTTCACCTTCAGTGAATTTGCCTTCAGTGAATCTGGTTAACCTGACCAAATTAATTGGTTTAGAAAAATTTATAATTAATCAATAGCTACCATGTGTGTGTCTTACAAATGGCAAAGTGAACATGTGATTGGCCGTAGCGCCTTTACCTTGATTTCTTTTTTATATTCGCATCAAAGTACTGCTCTAAGAAATAAGCTACCTCCTCAATGATATATGACTGAATAATGGATCCTGCCGCATATCTTTTGTTCTTTGCTTTCCCTTTCAACTTTTTGAAATACCTTTCAAAAGGGTACATCCACCTATACTGAACCGGACCTCCTAATTCAGCGTCATAGGAGAGATTTATCGGTAAGTGCTCCATCACGTCGAAAATGATGGTGGGAAGATCTTTTCCAAGTTGCATATGATTAAAACTATGTTTTCTTTGAGAATTTGGACGCGGCTTTTTGGAAAGTTCTCGAGCATGAGTCACGGAAAAAACTTCCAACCCCTATAATATATATATATATATATATATATTTTTTTTAAACTGTTGGTAAATATAAATTAAAATACTATATATATATATCTATATATATATATATACTATAAGTAAAATTAAATAGAACCTGCTAACGCAAGGTGGATGTTCCGGTCTAAGAGTTCGGCAAAGATAAATGGAAGTAGCCGCTCCATAAAAACGTGGCAGTCATGACTCTTCATCCCTCAAAACTTATCGGTCTCCATATCAGCAATACTAGCTAAGTCGGCCGCATAGCCATATGGTAATATGTACGTGTGGAAAGGAGCTTTACCCTCACCATCAATATGTAGGTGTGGTCGAGAACATAATCGTTCTATATCAATTTTTTACATGATGGTGTCTTTGGATTTACCCTTCACACTTAAAAGAGTATTCATGACGTTGTCAAAAAAATTCTTCTCTACATGCATCAAATCAAGATTATGTCGGAGAGTGAGGTCCCTCCAGTACGAAAGCTCCCAGAATATGCTTTCCTTGTGCCAGTTATGCCTCCTCCCATATCCAGGCTCCTTCTTTTTGTGACCGTTTCCACCGACGCCCTTTGTTTTCGGTGGATTTACACCTTGCAATCGCTCGTTGTAAACTTGCTCACCACTCAAAGCCTCAGGTGGATGCTCTTTCGAGGCGTTTTTTCCCTTCAAGAAGTCTTTTTTATTCTTCCTCAATGGATGACCAAATGCAAGAAATCTTCTGTGACAGTCAAACCAACACGTCTTCCTTCCCCTAGGCAGATAAAAAGATTTTGTATCTTCAATGCAAATAGGACAAGACAATCCACCGTGGGTCGTCCATCCTAATAACATCCTATATGCCGGAAAGTCACTTATCGTCCACAGCAGCACTGCTTTTAGTTTAAAGTTCTCATTCAACGACACATCGTATGCATCGACTCCAGAAGACTACAATTCTTGTAACTCCTCAATAAGAGGTCAAAGGAAGATATCGAGACTAGTGCGCGGATGATTTGGCCTAGAATTCAGAATTATAAGAAACAAGTAATTTGTGTTCATGCACATATCAGGGGGTAAATTATATTGAGTCAAGATCATGGGCCACAACGAATGATTATGTGACATGCCAAAAGGATTTAACCCATCTTTACATAATCCAAGATAAACGTTACGGGATCTTTGGCAAACAGAGGATGTTGAGCTTGAAATGATTTCCACTCCGCCGCATCAGACGGATGACATATTTCTCCCTCCTTTATTTAATGCTCGGCATGCCATCTTGTTGCCGCTGCAGTCTTATCGCTTTGATACATTCTCTTCAGTCTGTTGGTAATTGGTAGATACCACATACGACTGTAGGGTACTATGGTTCTACTTTGTCTCTCATTCGGCTACCATCTTGGTTTAGCAAAAAACCGACACTTATCTTCCTTTTGGTCTTCTTTCCAAAAGATCATACAATTTTTCATGCAAACATCAAGTGTATGATAGAGGAGGCGTAAATTGCGCATCAGTTTCTATGTCTCGTAATGTGAACATGTTGCCTGTTTTCCTTCTGGTAAATACCTGTCATCATTTGACATATCGAATCCACTAACCTTTCACTCATATTATGTTTTGCCTTGTTATGCAGGACCCGAACAGCCAAGGATAACTGGAAGTGACCTTCACGACAACCATCATATAAAGGATTGATGGCTCCTTCTAACCGATCATAAAACTTTTTGAATGATTACGTACAAGTTCTTCACTATTACTCGCGTAATCACGAAATGCATCATTCACCATATCCACATATCTATTTTCTACCATATAACCATGACCATTCAGATCAACATAACTCGTTCCTATATCCAAACCGGTTTGTTCTCCATGCTTATACCAAACATAATAATCAAGCATAAATTCTCGACTAAACAGATGACTCCAAATTCCTTATTCCGTGTTTTCCCGTTTTTCGTTCTTGCAAAAACTAAAAGGGCAGAGAAACTTACCGCCATTGCTCAGCGCTAAAGGCTGGTTTTTGGCAAGTTCTATAAATTCTGTTGAGAAATTGTCTGTGGCATCATCGAACCTATTATACATCCACTCCTGATGGTTGCTATAAATATTGTATCCTCCCGCCATGTAACTAGTTTTCCAAATTCTTTGTGTTTCTACAAATGAAAACGAAATTTCGACTATGTAGATATAATTGGTCACTACCATTAATTGTCATAAATGCATGTCGCATGAAACCGGTACACCTACCACAAAAATGTATAATATAACCAAACTATATTATATTATTATTACTAAATAAAATTATATCATACGACCCATACCCGACTACTTTGCGACACGAATAATGAGTTGCATGTTAGTCGCAACAATAGCGACAAATAAACGACTTTGTTAATACTATACACGAAGTAGCAAATGAGTCGCCCATATAGTGACTAATTTGTGATTTTTCTATGACTCTTCACATCAGACGCAAACTAGTTGCCATATTACCGACTAGCCTACAGTGTTGTTTCCGGTCTGTGTTCGTTAATCACTCGTAAATCGGCGACTAAATTGGCAACAATCGTTTTTGGTCGTATATTAGCGAGTAATACACGTCCATATATCTGTAGTCGCAAAATAGTAGCAATATTGTCACCTAATAGCCGCAAAATGTTACGACTACAAGTATAGTCGGAAGTTCCAGTCGCAAAAACGATGTTTTCTTGTAGTGTGATAAAAGATAGCCTAAACAATTTCTAATAAACCTAAATATTACTTTAAACACGATTTGGGGTCATAATGTAATTAGTGAACAATCTTGTAAATCTTTCTTTAAAGTTTCGATGGGTTTGTGGAAATGGGGTCGGTGTTGATTGACACCAATGGTCATGAATGGCAGTGACTTTCATATTCTCTGCTACAATCTCCAAAAAGCTCCAGAATGCTCCATAATCTCCAAATTATCTCCAAAAATATATTAACCTGTAATGATTCAAAAGGACACGGAAAACACATAAAAGACTCAAAATATATACATATATTATGGCTTAAAACCCCTAAAAATCAGATTTATCAGTTAGCTGCAACATCTAACAACAACTTCTCATCCGTCTCCTTTAGTGACTGTTCTAACTCAAAGTTAGCACTTGAACCAAGATCAAATGGTATAATGGCAGGTAGATCACGTCCATAGAAGACCTTGAAAGGAGTCATTTGTAATGATTTGTGAGATGAGATGTTATACCACAGCTCCGCCCACAATAAGTACTTATGCCAAATCCTTGGATGTAAAGAAGCATAGAAACAAAGATATGTTTCTAAGCAACGGTTCAAAACTTCTGTTTGACCGTCCGCTTGTGGATGAAACACCATGATGTACTTCATCTTGGTACCAGTTAACCGGAATGTTTCAGACAAAAATGAGCTTAGAAATATGCGATAACGAGAAGACACAATGCTCCTAGAGAATCCTTGTATATGATCAATTTTTGTAAAAAAATTTCTTTGCAACCTTCCATTTATGTAAAAGT
Source organism: Orychophragmus violaceus (assembly GCA_030180135.1). Lineage (NCBI taxonomy): Eukaryota > Viridiplantae > Streptophyta > Magnoliopsida > Brassicales > Brassicaceae > Orychophragmus > Orychophragmus violaceus. The sequence goes on from CM058239.1 coordinate 68,559,494, forward strand.
ATGTTTCAAGGAAACAAAGTGTGCATACTTTCTGAGTCTATCAACCACCACTAAAATAACATTCACACCATTTAAAGTTGGAAGTCCCTCTATGAAATCCATATTAATGTCTTCCCAAATACGAACATGGACATGCAAAGCTTGTAAAAGTCATGTTGGATAGAGATTCGAGTATTGATGTGTTTGACACACTCCACACTCAGTCACATAATCTTACACTCTTTTGTAAATGGCTTCACAGTAGAACGATCAATGAATTATCTTCAAAGTCTTGAGAAAATCTAATGACACCCAAATTTAATGTCATGTGATACAGCCAAGATCAAAGGAATTACAGAGATCCTTTTGGAATCACTAACGTCTTCTTAGCCAATAACTTCCCATCCACCACTTAATACTTAGTAGATACCAAACATCCATCTGGTAACTGTTTGATAACCTTATGAATGGAGACATCTTCTGAAATTTCTTAGTATAAGTCATACCATTGAAGAACAGAAGGTACGGTCAAAGTTACCAACAAAGAAAAAACTAACATACACCGAGATAACCCATCCCTTGCTCTTATCTCACTGCCCGGTTTATAGGAGATATCAAAATCAAAACCCAACAATTTAATGAGCCATTTCTGATATTCCATATTAACTTCCTTTTGTTTTAATTCAAACTCCTTTGACCTGTGTGGACTTAAAATTTCTTCCTGAAAGATAGTGCTTCCACTTTCTAACAGCCATATCAATTGCCATTAGTTCCCTTTCGTAGGCCGGCTTCAATTGTTCTCTTGTGGTTAATGCACGACTTAAGAAGGTGATAGGAGTTATTCTCTTGATATTATTCTCTCTCCAAGACAAAAGCTTGATGCATTCTATTCAGTGACAAACACTTTTTGAAAATCAGGCAGGTGAAGGACTAGTGCTTGAACCATACCTTGTTCCAGTTTCTCAAAAGCTAATTAAGCTTCCATGTACCAGATGAATTGGTCCTCCTTCAACATGGACGTTCAAAGGTATAAATAACAGTCATAATGCTGCACAAAACGCTTCTAATACCCTGTTATACCCAAGAAGCCACATAATTGTTTCACATTCTAAGGAGTTGGCCAATAATTCATTGCCTCTGTCTTGTTTTTGTCCGTAGCTACACCATTCTAGGCTATTATATGCCCAAAATACTCCACTTGAGCCATCCCAAAAGAATAGTTCTTCTTACTAGCAAACAGTTTTTGGTCCCTCAACACTTGTAACACTTGAGCTAATAATTCAAATGCTGAGAAATATTGTTGATGTATATCAATATATCATCAAAGTAAACCAGAAAATTATTGAATGGGTGGCTTGAAGACTTTATTAATTTATGCTTGAAATGTGGTTGAGGCATTTGTGAGCCCAAAGGGCATAACAAGAAACTCATAATGCCCATCAACTGTTCTGAATGCTGTTTTCTAAATATCCTCATCTACCATTCGAATTTGATGATATCCTGACCTTAAATCCAATTTCGAAAACCCCTTTGCCCCATGTAGTTCTTCTAAGAGTTGATGATGAATGGAAGTGGGTACTTGTCAAGAACAATTGCTCTATTTAGTGCTTTGTAGTCAAGACAAAAGCGGAATGAACCATATATCTTCTTGACCAAGAGGACTGGGCTAGAGAATGGACTCGTAATTGATTGGATGGTCCCAGATTCTAACATCTTTGTGACCATTTTCCTCCATTAAAATTTTTGTTGCATGAGGATACCGGTAAGGTTTTACATAGACTGTTGCAACCCCTGGAGTTAGAACAATTGAATGTTCCTCCTCTGACTGGTGGTAAACCCTATGGCAAGCTAAAAACGTAAACTTCCCCAAGAGAGTATAAATTTCAGACTCAATATATGGTATTGTCGATGCCACTATAGAACTAGATGACATCACTACTCTTCTTGTTTTACCAGCTTTATAATTGGGTACAATGACTTGAATGAAAGCTTAGGACAGCGTAAATCTTTGTCACCAAACAAAGTCACTCTAGCTCTGTTATAGATAAATGAAAGGTATTGCTCCTTCCAATCCACCTCGTATTTACCTAATGTCTCAAGCCATTACAACCAAGTATGACATCAACATTTCCCAGTTCTTGAGAGATGAGTTTAGATGTGAAGGCAGTTTGATTTAATTGGAAAGTGACTGATCGGTAAATTCCTAAAGCTTGAAGCATCAGGCCATTTCCCAGTAACACATCAAGACTGCTATCCACAGAAAGTTGTAACTGCAGCCTTTGCACAACCACTGGTGAAATGAAGTTGTTTGATGCTCCGCTATCAAGCATGAGAATCACCTCCCTGTTGTTGATTCTTCCTATGAGTTTAGTTGTCTTTGTAGAATCAATTCCAATGAATGAGTTAAGAGATAGAGTACAAAGTTCTTGTTGCATCAGTTGTAGTTTCTCTTCTTTACTGGCTGTATAATCGTCCAATACTTCCATCTCTATATCATTCACATTTGTCAACACCCTCGGAGATCTATAGGGACATTCATGCTCTTTTGACAAAATACCTTTAAACATAAAGCAAAGCTTATCCCTTCGCATTGCATCAAGCTCCACATCTGTAAAGTTTTTTTGTGGTCGTATACTTTGTTGTGGTCGTATGCTTTGTTGACTGCCTGATCTTGAATCGTTCATTGTATTTGCCTCTCCTCTTTGTCTTTCCCCATTAGTCCGACTTATGTACTGAGAAACATGTTGTTTTTCTGTTGGTATGCTCGAGTCTGAGTAGTTCTAGTATGATTGTTGGTTGCTTCACTTACTACTTTACAAAAAACATTGGACTCCATTTTCAACACAGCTGGCTAGCTGATCTAAACTTTGGCAAACCTTGGGGATCCTTCATATGATTCACCTCTTTCATCTCTTGATTGAGACCATTATAGAAAATACGCTCCAAATGAGAATCCTCCAAACCAGGGACCTGAGCAGATAAGTCCGCAAATTCAGAAATGTACTCTGAAATTGATCCATTCTGCTTTATCGCAAACAACTTCGTACTTGGCTCATCGATTCTGAAAATCGCATTACCAACATTTTCATTCTATTGTTCTTATGTTTTTATAGAATTAAGTTGTTCTTCTTCACGAATCACTTTCGCATACCTCTTTCCCAAATCAGGCAGTTCATCGGCTTCAATGATTAAGTTGACCACATTCCTAAAACGTGGTTCATCTAGTCCCATGATGAACATGTTCATCTTCTTTTTCCTTTTCATACTTTTATGTAGCACTACACGTAAAAGTAGGCAGAGGTTTGTAAGTTTTCATCTCATCCCACTTGGTTGCTAAACTCCCATAGTACTCCATCACCGATCGTCTATTTGGTCGATGCCAACTGTTCCATGAGCTGGTTCACCCTGACTTTGTTTCCAACCAAAATTCTTCTTTTGATATTTCCCCACAGTTTATAAGCATTTGTTATAAACGTGACATTGGACCTTAATCTAGATTCGATCAACGCACGAACACCTCACGATCATGGAGTTCACACTTAGCCACGTCTCTAGGATAGTATCATCTTCACTCAATTGGGGTAAAAAACCGTCGATGAAGCATTTTTTCTTTTTGCTCGAAGAATTAAACATCTCCATTGACAATTCATTGTAATTATCCCTTTTTAGTTGTACCGAAGTGATTATTGCGCCAAGATTATATAAGGAATATGGTGATACCACCATAATTTCTTCCTGTTTTGCTACAATATTAAGCTTAGATTGATCTTAGCTCTGATACCATGTGAAATAATAGAATATGTTGATATTATTGACAAACTTTCTAAGGTTTAAATACAACAGTAGATATCAATTATTGACATTATCTCTAAGTTAGAAAATATTCATCTCTAACTTCTTATCTTTATTTATAAGATATAGAAAATATAATTGGGAAAAATGCTAAATAATACTTGAACTCTTCAAATCTGGCAAAAAAATTACCTCAATTCCATGCCTGTCCAAAAAATACATAAACTTGTATTGGACTTCTTAAATATACACAAACTATTAGTTGACTTTGCCAATTTGACACGCCGTTATCTAAGTTAACAAATTAATTAAATGGCATTTAGTTGACCGTTTAATGTGTCGTTAAGTCTAAACGACGTCGTTTTAGACACTAATCTGAATAATCAAAAAACAATAAAAATCTGCCTAACACAAGCCTCGAACTTAAGTTTTGAAGGCATGAGAGAAGGTTTGGTTGCCACTAGGCCATTGTATTTCATCAAAGTATATTGGACAAAAATTATACTTATAACGAATAAGAGATCCTTTCATTAAAACCCCAAATCAACAAAGAAAACTTAATCTCTGTAATTTCTCATCATTGCTGGGTCATACCGTTATCTTCAACACCATTTTCACTCTAGGTTTGAGTTTCTTGAAAAGTAAGTTCGAAATACCTGGAAATATGCAACGGACAAGAGAACACACTGAAGAGATTATTCTTACACATGACAGCTCCATCATCATCTCGTGACATGATTTCCCAAGAAAACCTCTCTAAGCTGCAAGGAACAAGTCAATAGCTTCCACAAAACATGTCGTGGACTTACCATTTAAGCCCCTCACCATAACATTTCAAGAACTGAACTATTACGTCGACGTTCCTGTGGTACAAGCATCTATTTCATTCTTGGTTAATAATAACCATTTTCCAACTGCAAATGATGCATATAAATCCATGGATCTTTGCCAATCTCAGGAGATGAGAGGTCAAGGATACACTGAGAAGAAACTGCAGCTTCTCTCGAACATCACCGGAGCTTTCAGGCCCGGCGTTCTAACGGCGTTAATGGGAATCAGTGGAGCCGGAAAACCACTCTGCTAGACGTTCTCGCCGGAAGAAAAACAAGTGGATACATCGATGGAGACATCAGAATCAGCGGATTCCGTAAAATCCAAGAAACGTTCGCAAGAGTCTCAGGCTACTGCGAGCAAACATATATACACTCACCGAACACTGTCGAAGAATCCTTAATTTACTCCGCGTGGCTCCGTCTAGTTCCAGAAATCGATCCCAAAAGATTAGGTTTTCTTTGTTGGATCACCTCTGTGATGTTCACCCAACTCAGCCCCTAAGCCAGGTTTTTTACTTCAACCTCACTTTTCTTAAGAAAATTTAATATAAAGGGTCTTTCTCTTTGATGTTCAGGCGAGGATTTTTTCTTCAGTTTTGCTGATTGTAAAATGTGATCCAACACAGCTCCTCGAGCTTCATGGGATGGACCACCTCTGATGTTTCTACGCATGTGAACCTCATGTCAGGCCGTTTCTTTATCCGTGTTTTTATATCAATTTCTCTCTTTTGTTGGATACATATGAGTCTTTGTATCTTCTTTTGCGATAGATATCATTGCTTTTTGTGGACTTTATCTCTTTCAAGAGAGTCGAAATTTTGATTTCATTGTTTATGATAGCACGAGAATCTTCATGATGGTCATGTCAGTGTTGTTTCCAAATGATATATCTCATATGTTGTTTATCGTCCTTGTAAAGCTGCTCTGAAGAGGGAGATTCCCCTTTTAACTCTTGGGAAATTAGGTCATATAGCTAAAAAAGAGACACAAATTAATAAAATAAAAAATGCTTTTGAGGGTAAGTAAAAAAGACTTTTAACCCATCATCTTCACTTTATTTTCTGACAATTATTTTTCTTACTTTTTTATTTTCTCCGTTTTATCTTTTTCACAACCTCTCTCCTTCTTTTTGTAACTTTATATGTTTCACTTTTCACCGGTCAACATTTTAAGTTTTGACGCTCCTTACCAAACCTTTTTTCATCGAAGTCTTTTTATTTCTCTTGACTTAATATACAGATGTAGTAGACTATTTTTAATATCTCTCATGAAATAGTCGTATACTTTGAAAAATATGATGTAATTAATCTTATAATAATAGTTAACTATGTACGTTATAATATAGTAGTTGACTATCTTGGCAAAGTATTTCAATATAAATTATAAAATAGTTGTCTATATAACTTATCTTATTTTAAATAGATGATGTAACTTATCTTATCTAAATAGATAACTATGTACGTTATAAAATAATAGTGGCTATCTTATCAAAATATTTCAATGTAAATTATAAAATAGTAGAAAAGTAGTTGGCTATGTACATTCAGTATTCGAATACATCATCGAATATAACTAAGATTGAATGTCAAACATATCCAACTATTTTTCAACAATTTATCCGCACGGAATAGTTGTATACTTTTAAAGATGATGTAATATATCTTATCTAAATAGTCAACTATGTATATTTTAAAATAGTAGTTGGCTATTTTTATCAAAGTATTCCAATGTAAATTATAAAATAGTTGAAAAGTAGTTGACTATATAATTCCAATATTCGAATAAAATAGTTCAAAATTATAAAATAGTTGAAAAGTAGTTGACTATGTACATCCAGTATTCGAATACATCAAGATTGGATGTCAAACATATCCAACTACTTTTTAAACATTTTATCCATGTGAAATAGTCGTAAACTTTTAAAGATATGATGTAATTTATCTTATCTAAATAGTTAACTGTGTACGTTATAAAATAGTAGTTGGCCATTTTATTAAAGTCTTCTAATGTAAATAATAAATAGTTGACTATGTACGTTATAAAAGTAGTTGACTATGTACATCCAATATTCGAAATAGTGTAAATTATAAAATAGGTGAAAAGTAGTGGGCTATGTACATCCAATATGAGAGAAAACATGGTGAGATCCCTCTTCCAGCTTCAACTCTAATCCGAAACATCGAGAGAATGATCCGGAACAGAATCACTTCTATTGCGGGTTTGGGAGCTACGAATTACAAAGGATCAATGAGTGTTTGGTTCACTAGTAGGCAATCAAATTAAGTTCAGATTGTAAAATTTGTTTCTGTCTGCTTCGGTATGCAAAGATTGTATTCTCAATCTGATGTAAAAACGTATTTTTCTTTTTGAATCAATTTAACATTTTTTCAAAAAAAAAAAAAAAATATGTACATCCAATATTTGAATAAATCATTGAGTATAATTAAGATTGGATGTCAAACATATCCAACTATTTTTCAACAATTTATCCACGTAAAATATTCGTATACTTTTAAAGATATGATGTAATTTATCTTATCTAAAAGTTAACTATGTACTTTATAAAATAGTAGTTAGCTATCTTATTAAAGTATTCCAATGTAAATTATAAAATAGTTGAAAAGTAGTTGGCTATGTACATCTAGTATTCGAATACAGTATAAAGTAGACAACTACTCTGGTCGAAACAGACAAAAGCAGCTGTCACTTTCCATCGGTACTTTATATTCCAAAAAGCATATATCACTTTTTTGCAGGTCTAAAACTTGTATGCATGGAAAAAGCAAGGGTAAAATTGCCCAACTTAACGTGTGAATTTCATTGTGTTGTGCTAGTTTCCTAATTTTCATGGTCAACTTGCTATGGAGTAAGTTTTGACCACTTTTTGTAATATTCACCAAATTAACCCTTAACTCTTTATGGTTTCCAAAATAAAATCATCCTGATTGCGTCTCTCAGAAGCTTGTCATGGCTTTGTCAGAGTCGAGGTATTCATCTACATACCAACTCCAAGCCGACAGGTGTCATCTCTAGATCCCATTCTTTGGTACCTCAATGCATCCCTTTCAAGTCTTTTCTTGTCTTTGTAATTCAGTAAGATGTGGAAAAGTCTCCTCTTCCTATGAAATATGTCGGCATGTGAGGCAGAAGAAATGTAGGTTTATGTACTGCAAAGTATCTGGCATGATCTCACTCATGCCCAGTTTCGCACTCAGAGAAAGCTTCAACAGTAAGTCAGGATCAAACTGATTGGTTTTACCTATCCCAAACTCTCAACTCTCTGTAAACACTCTTAAGACTGAAGAATACGTGTATCGAATGAATCAAGAGAAATACATATTTTAAAGTAGATTACAACTGAGCTCTCATAACGAACACATAAGCAATCCCGATCTCATATTGATCGACAAGTTCAGACTCATAACGTCTAGAACCAATTAACAATCAAAGCATGAAATGGGAAAGGTTCAAACAAACTATTAACTCGGTTTCTATAAAGCTTCAAGACTTCTTCTAACAGAAAAACCTCTAACTCCAGCCAATGCTTAACTTTCCTTTTTAATTTGACTTCTCAGTTAATTGTTGAATCCACATCAGCTCCCGCCAATTCCACGTTATCCTCATTCAGATTATTCTTCTTTTTCGATAGTAAGCTTGGTTGTATCTATCAATAATCCCCCAAGAAAATCAAGTTTTCCATCAAGCTTGCATAAAGAAAACATTTGCCGATCGGCAACGGAGCCAAAAACTTGATATGCTCAAAGTTTACCTCCCTAGAGCTACATTACAAAAGCACAGGACGAAATCGTCGTATAAAAGAGGCCGAATCCTAAGAGACTCTAGTTCACACAATAGATTTTTTTCCGAAATAAGCTAATGATATCAATACAAATGTAATAGCAATGCGAAAAAATAGATATAGATCAATAAGACAAAGCGTTAGGGTTAGAGAAATTCTCAGGAAATCAAGAATATAAGCAAATCAATCAATCAAGATCCAAATTAAGCAATGTTATTGAACTCGAATCACTACATTATATATGTCTAAATCTTAGGATCTTAAATTTATTTGCAGATCCTAAAGTCTAAACAAACATTAAATGCATGTTTGATTGTTCACAAAACAACTAAACAAACCTCCTTTGAAGATAAGTATTTTGCTCACTCTAGATTAATTATCCTAAGGTCTAAGTTCCAGGTGATCAGTCTAGAATTAGCCTTGAGCACAACCTAGTTGAAGAATTAATCAAGTTATGAATCATAACTAACCAATAAACATAAAATTCCATGAAATCCCTTATCAGAATCCTTAACCTAACAAGGAAAACTACTCATACATGTCAATTGAATCAATAAAAATTTTGAATAGAAAAATGAATAAGATAATAGAATAAAATAAATTGGGGTTCAAAATCTCTCTATCGAAGTATAAGATCAGCTCTAAAAGATCTCAAACTCTAAAACTCAAAGTTTGATGAAAGATAGCCTAAACAATTTCTAATAAAACCTAAATATAGTATAAACACGATTTGGGGTTATAATGTAAATAGTGAAAAATATTGTAAATATTTCAAAGTCTTTAAAATCTCGATGGATTTGTGGAAACGGGGTCGGGGTCGATCAACACAAATGGCCATGATAGGCAGTGACTTTGATCTTCTCGGCTACAATATCCAAAAAGCTCCATAATCTCCAAATGATCTCCAAAAATGTATAAACATGTAAATGATTCGAAAAGATTCGAAAACACACATAAAATACTCAAAATATATACATAAAACCCCTAAAAATCATGATAAATCAGTTACCGGCAACAACTTATGATTCCTGTCCTTTAGTGATTGTTCTAACTCAAAGTTAGCAATTGAACCAAGCTCAAATGGTATAATGGCAGGTGGATCACGTTCATAGCTCTCTTCTTTATAAATAAGAGCCCAAAAAGCCCAAAAGCAAAAGAAGAGATTTCATCGAAGCTCTGTCCATCCCGCATCGCATCCACCCCCTCCAGAGAGTAGATCTAGGGCTTCTACATCGTTTGGTATTGAAGGTAATCCCGGAAACCTGTTTTCAGATCTGATTCTTCTTAGGCCGAGATCTAAAACCTCAATATCTTTTTATCCGTAATGAATCTGGGAAATCCAAGACCACCATCGCGTTCCTCTCGTCGAGACGAAGCCGTAGCCGTCAACCTCACCCCCATCAGCCGCTGGACGCGCCCGCAATCGCCAGGAGAAGAATCGGCCGGTACTCCACGCGCCGTCCACACGCCGCCGTCGAGTCAACTCGGCCGGCAACCGAGTCGACTCGGTTGACCGGGTTGTTGACGGGTTGACCGGGTCGTTGACCGGGTTGGTCAGCGTTAACCGGGTCAGACCGTTGACTGTTAACCGGTCCGGTTTGGTTCGGTTTAATCTGGTTTGGTTGGGTTATCCAATTTCAATTTTAATTTCGATTTTAATTTCAATTTCCGGTTTAGGTCGGTTAAGCTGGTTTGAACTGGGTATTTTCAATCGATCATAACTAGCTCATCCCAAGTCCGATTTAAGCGAATCAAAAGCCTATCTCACTCGATTTCTAGTCCTCTTTCCAGATCTGATGTCATTTCGGGCTAATGGAGCTTCTAAATTACCGTTTTGCCCTCTTCTTTGGCTAAGGTGAGGATCGGTATTGATCCTTGCTTATTCCATTTCAATTCCGGACGCAAGTCCTTTGTTAATGTCGTCTTCCTATGTGATTGATTGTTGAACGTAGAATGGATAGGTTATCACTTAAACCAAAAAAGTTGCTTGTGTGGATTAGGTTGCTGTAGAAATTGATTGACTGGACAAGGTACGAGGTTCGTTCCGTGATTGTCCTTGATCGTCAGAGGAGGGTCCTGACGAGCCCTCCCGTGGTGGTGTGTTGTGGTTCGAAGGTTCGCGAGCCGTTTTTTTGCTGTGGAAAGGGCGTAATGGCCGGTCCGTGGGTGGGATTAGGGGAAGGCAGCCCTAGTCCGCAACCATAGACAGGTAGTTATTTTGTAGGTTGATTGTAATGTGCTTTCGGGCATTGCGTGCAAGGTGATATTAGCTTAGAACTTGTTTCTTAGTTGTGTGGCGTAAGCCGGGACAGCGGGTTCCTTAAATCCGCCCTCATTGGGTAATTGAGTTTGAAACAATTACTCAGTCCTCTTTTCCTTTCCCTGTCCCCGTTTTCTTGCAGGATTCAAATGCTGGATTGAACGATCGTGTGACGTTATTGGTGGATTTGTATACGAAGAGAGCGACGGGTTCCTGGGACAAGTTGAGTTGGCATCCCGGTTGGACCAGAATGGGTTCAACGGGTGCCCTAAAGCCGCGTATCCGGTTTACCGAGAGGCGGGTGTTACAATTTGGTATCAAAGCCTAGGTTAAGATCTCCGAGTGCCATCCTAGGAGATCAGCTTTCGTTGTTTTCCAAAAACCTTGTTTTCAAATCTTTTTCCAAAGTGTTTGCGAATTTTTCATAAAATGGTTACTTTGCGAAAGTTTTTTCAAGCACCAACTATATCATAGATTGTTCTCCACGCCGGTCCTAATCTAGAAAGAATTTATCCTTGCAGGTTGGCGTTAGTGTCTTCAAACCTTAGTGGTGCTACTGCCATTAAGATGTGCGCCGAGAGGTATGTCGTGATGTGTGCCGTTGAGGTGTATGTTGGGGTGTATGTTGTGGTGTGCGCCTATAGGGCAGTCAGTACTAATGAGGTGTACTGGGGGTCATCGTCTGTTCAGAGCGTTGTTCAACCAGGCGTGCGAGGGTGATCAAGATGTGGAGACGTTCACCGGAGAGACTACATCGGGAGTGTAGGAGAGAGTTGCAAGAGTTCCAGGAAGTGCTAGAAGAGTTGCAAGAGGCGTTGGGGGAAGTTACAAGGAGTGCTACAGGAGCTGCAAAAGGTCGATGGAAAGACCGGATCGCAAGGAGGCCATTTGGAAGTGGCGGTGTTCCGACTGGATTAAGCGTCAATAGTTGTTTGAGTTGCTTGGATCACAAGGAGCAGCAGGAGGCTATCCAAATCTCTTCTAAGTATGGAATCTTAGAATCAGATTTGTGACATCAACTTTGATGAGTTATGAACCGCTCGTTTGAAGTTTGATCAAGCTGGAAGCTGCAGGAGATCTTCATAGAATGGCAGACTCGAGAATCAATGGTGGGACCGGAAAGGAAACGGTATGCCCTGGAGTTCTTTGTGGATTACTGGAGCAGCTAATGGGATTCCACAAGATGGAAAGAAGATCGCATAAGCATTTTGGGAAGTGGCATTGTGGTATGTGGAATTGCCTGGCCAGCCGGACTTCTGTAATTGCAAGCTCAAGTGGACAAAGCTAGTTATTGGAAATGGAAATCCAACGGAAGAGTGTTAGGAAAAAACTATGGAGGATTGACAAGAAGCTGCAAGGAATAGCAACGGAGGGAAAGCTTAATGGGGAAGGAAACCCAAAGGATGGTGGTTGGAAAGCACTACATCTGGATCACAAGGTAGGAAACCTTGAGCTGAAATTCAGATTGAAATCGGTTTGGAAATCAGAGTGCGCAGTGGAAGCAAGGCATGGGAGTATATCAGAGGCATGTGGGTCATTCCCCACAAGTCAGTAGCCATAATGGACATGGTTAACCTCATCGTTCACCAAGGGACAGCAAAGATGATGGTTTGTGCGACAGTCGACACCACAGTGCACGGTAATGGAAAACCGTCAAAGAGAATCCATTTGGAAGTGGATGACGCACTATGGCAAGGTAATGGAAACGTTGAGGAGAACTGGTTTGAAGCGGAGCATCTCATTCATGTATTAGAACCACTCGAGGGATGAGTGTTGTTTCTAACCGTTGGAGACCGACCCTAATGGACATGGGCGGTAGCATGTGGGGTCTTGCATTGCATTTTGGAAGCTGCTATTGGATTGACACCAAGGAGAAGGAATCTCCAGAGTGTGGTTTGAAATAGGGGGGGGGGGGGGGGGGAGAAGCAGTCTTCAAGATTCAAGGACATGGTCTTTTCAAGCGGGCAAGCAATCAAGTCAGTTTCGATCAGCGAAGTTTGCAGAGTTTGGTTGGTAAAGAGTTGCAATGGAGAACTCCCGCCACCGAATTCGGGACGAATTCCTTTAAGGGGGGGGAGGAGAATTTGTAATGGCCCTGGCCCACCCTAGTTTAAAATTTTTATAAAAGAAGCGGAAGCCCAGCAACCAAGCCCAAAAGCCCATTCTTTTCCCCAAAACCCTAGCTCTCTTCTTTATAAATAAGAGCCTCCACCCTTTGGGAAAAGTAGAAGAAGAGATTTAGTCGAAGCTCTGTCCATCCCGCGTCGCATCCACCGCCTCCAGAGAGTAGATCTAGGGCTTCTACATCGTTTGGTATTGAAGGTAATCCCGGAAACCTGTTTTCAGATCTGATTCTTATTAGGCCGAGATCTAAATCCTGCATATCTTTTTATCCGTGATGAATCTTGTAAATTCAAGACCACCATCGCGTTCCTCTCGTCGAGACGAAGCCGTAGCCGTCAACCTAGCCCCAATCAGCCTCTGGACGCGCCCGCAATCGCCAGGGGAAGAATTGGCCGATTCTCCACGCGCCGCCGTCGCCAGAGCCACGCACCGCCGCCGTCCGCCGCTACCTGTCGCCGGAGCTCCGCCGCTGCCTGTCGCCGGAGCTCCGTCGCCGCCGATCACCCGAGCCGCCATCGAGTCAACTCGGCGGGCGACCGAGTCGACTCGGTTGACCGGGTCGTTGACCGGGTTGACCAGGTCGTTGACCAGGTCGTTGACCAGGTCGGTCAGTGTTGACCGGGTCAGACCGTTGACTGTTGACCGGTCCGGTTTGGTTCGGTTTAATCTGGTTTGGTTCGGTTATCCAATTTCAATTTTAATTTCGATTTTAATTTCAATTTCCGGTTTAGGTCGGTTAAGCTGGTTTGAAGTGGGTATTTTCAATCGATCATAACTAGCTCATCCCAAGTCCGATTTAAGCGAATCAAAAGCCTATCTCACTCGATTTCTCGTCCTCTTTCCAGATCTGATGTCTTTTCGGGCTAATGGAGCTTCTAAATTACCGTTTTGCCCTCTTCTTTGGCTAAGGTGAGGATCGGTCTTGACCCTTGCTTATTCCATTTCAATTCCGGACGCAAGTCCTTTGTTAATGTCGTCTTTCCTAGGTAGTTTAGGATTGGTAATGCGCGCTATGTGATTGATTGTTGAACGTAGAATGGATAGGTTATCACTTAAACCGAAAAAGTTGCTTGTGTGTGATGGCTTGTGTTGATTAGGTTGCGGTTGAAATTGATTGACAGGACAAGGTACGAGGTTCGTTCCGTGATTGTCCTTGATCGTCGGAGGAGGGTCCTGATGAGCCCTCCCGTGGTGGTGTGTTGTGGTTCGAAGGTTCGCGAGCCGTTTGTTTGCTATGGAAAGGGCGTAATGGCCGGTCCGTGGGTGGGATTAGGGGAATGCAGCCCTAGTCCGCAACCATAGACAGGTAGTTATTTCGTAGGTTGATTGTAATGTGCTTTTGGGCATTGAGTGCAAGGTGATATTAGCTTGGAACTTGTTTCGTAGTTGTGTGGCGTATGCCGGGACAGCGGATTCCTTAAATCCGCCCTCACTGGGTAATTGTGTTTGAAACAATTACTCAGTCCTCTTTTCCTTTCCCCGTCCCCGTTTTCTTGTAGGATTCGGATGCTGGATTGAGCGATCGTGTGACGTTATTGGTGGATTTGTATACGAAGAGAGCGCCGGGTTCCTGGGACAAGTTAAGTTGGCATCCCGGTTGGACCAGAATGGGTTCAACGGGTGCCCTAATGCCGCGTCTCCGGTTTACCGAGAGGCGGATGTTACAATTTGGTATCAGAGCCTAGGTTAAGGTCTCTCAGTGCCATCCTGGGAGATCAGCTTTCGTTGTTTTCCAAAAACCTTGTTTTCAAATCTTTTTCCAAAGTGTTAGCGAAATTTTCATAAAATGGTTACTTTGCGTAAGCTTTTTCAAGCACCAACTATATCATAGATTGTTCTCCACGCCGGTCCTAGTCAAGATAGAATTTCTCCTTGCAGGTTGTCGTTAGTGTCTTCAAACCTTAGTGGTGCTATTTCCCTAAAGATGTGCGCCGAGATGTATGTCGTGATGTGTGCCGTTGAGGTGTATGTATTGAAATGGAGATTAAGGAATCCATATCTCAGCATTGTGCACTTGAAGATAATGTAGCCGGTTGTGATTAACATACAAGAATGAAGTCCAAGATGAAGTGACTTCATTATCTCGGTCTACATCTACTTATAACAAGTCCTAAGGCTCAGAATATCATGCATTTGGCTCTTAACTCACGCACAGACCAGTCACTATCAGTCTTGGACAGAGCAGAGACATGTCACTTTCTCTTGTGACCGTTTGGAGCCATTCTCTCTCTACTGCCGAGTTCTTTTGTTCTTATGTGAATTCTATTCATTTTTTATTGTGTGTAGCCCTAGCATAGTTTATATTTAAGTCTTGTAAACACTTATGAATCAAGTAATGAGAATTATTCTTCTCAAAACCGCCTCTCTCTCTTCTCTCTCTCTCGGCTCTCAAGAACCCTAATAGGGTCCGAGCCTCTCTCTCTCTTGATTCTCTCTTCCTAATCTCACTATTCTAACATGGTATCAGAGCTATAAGCTCCTGTACCTATTCTACTTCCGCAATCTCTGATTCTAAAATCTCATTTCACTGTTTTTGAAATCTGTTCTTGAGAGTTCTTGATAAATCTTTCCTGTTCTTAAGAGTTTCAGTTCTTAAGCATTCTTCTTTGGTTCTTTACCTCTGCGTGTGTTCTATTTGGTTTGAGAAACCTTCTGTTACAAATATCTCATCTTGAAACTCCCTCCCTTGCTATAAATCAGATTTAGCAATGGAGAACTCAAGTGAAGTCATTTCTGTGATTCTTAGAGGCCCCAACTACATAGGTTGGGCAAGGATTGTGAAGTCAGCTCTGAGAGGGCGTGGACTATGGAAATATGTACTAGGCAGTGAAGCATCATCTCAGCAAGCTCAAGGAGAAGCTGGTATGAAGATGGATGCAGCTGATGAAGAAGCATGGACACAAGGAGACCAAAGAGTGTTGTCCATACTTCAAAGCTCACTTGACCAGGAGCTGTTGGAAGCATATTCTTATTGTATAACTGTTAGAATTAGAATATGAGATTATGAAGAGTATTTGAGTGTTTAACTCAGTGAGAATGAAGAACATGTGAGAAATGCTTCTCCTTAACACTTGAACTAGCTGCTCATTCAGAACTGGCTGTTCAGTCTCTCCATTTTGATGATCCAACTCCTCAGTTTCTATCCCATGTTCCTCATGCTCCTCAACACCAGCTTGATCATGTGTACTTGAATCAGATTCTTGTGGTTCTTGTCCTGATTCTTGAGTGTCCCCCTCATGATCAGGATGGGGTTGTTGTGGAGCTTCTGAAGGTAATCAGGGACTGAAGGAGCATGACTTGCTTTGGCCGGTTGCTGAGGCAGATTAATACCAAGACCTTCCATGATCATCTTTAAGTTAGCCGCTCGGTCTGATTGGGAAGTGGGAAGATCCTTCAAGCTTTCCCAATTCTTCTCATCATAGAAACTTCTTGTCTCCATAAATTTCACATCTCTTGAGACCAAAACCTTCCTTGTCTCAGGAACATAAGACTTGTACCCTCTTTGTGTTGTGGAATATCCAATGAATATTGCTTTGGTGCTCTTAGCATCCAACTTACCTCTTTGTTCTCCTGGTATTAATACAAAACAAATGCACCCAAACACACGTAAGTGATCAACCAATGGATTTGTTCTTTCTATGGACTAAAACAAATGCACCAAAACAAATGCACCCAAACTCAGTGAGAATGAAGAACATGTGAGAAATTCGTATGAGATTAGAGGAGAGATTGTGTGAGAGAGAGAAGAAGAAGTATGAGGGAAAAACTCCCAAAAAGAGTGTATATTTTTCTTCTTGATATTACAATGAATATATAGACATAAAAAAACTAAATTTCGTGGCTATACATTCAAATTCAAATTTAGATGACAAATAATTCTTAGGACCCCCTTAGACAAAAGGGTGAAGCAAGTAGGGAAGGGAATCTCCATTTGAATTTGAATCTTGTCTCCTGGCACTATTCATCCGTGGAGCCAACCTTCTAGAAGATCTTTGACTTGATTCATGGTAACTTATCCTTTTACCACTTAACCATGAGATTAAATTCCCTTCGCTTTTACTTATTCACCTCTTCTTCATCTGATCGGATGAAAGGACTTCTGATTAATGTCTTCATCTCAATACTTTGGATCTCCATTTCAATACTCCCTCTCAAGCTTGAATTCAAAGGCTGAATCAAGCTTGGAATGGCAATGGAGATCTACCTCATTAAAAACCTTCACGAAGAAAACCACATGGGATAAAACTTCATGAAGGGAAAAAGAGTGTAGTCTCCACAGCCTTAGAGGATTCATGAAGCTCCATGAGTCCAAGCTTGGAGTGAATGGACTCACACACCTTCAAACTGGCCGCCTTGGTGAAGACATCAGCAAGTTGTTCTTCACTTCTTGTAAAACATGGCAACACAATCCCTTGCTCAATCATCTGTCTAACCTTATGACAATCCACTTCTATATGCATAGTCCTTTCATGGAAGACTGAATTTGAAGCAATATGAATAGCAGCTTAGTTGTCACAATGCATAGTGATTGGCCTTGATGTTTCAATCCCCAAATCCACAAGGAGAGCTTTGATCCATGCCAACTCGGTTGCTAACTTCCTCATAGCTCTATACTCAGCTTCAGCACTTGAGCATGACACTATCTTCTGCTTCTTGCTCTTCCAAGTAACAAGGTTGCCTCCAATGAATGTGCAATATCCAGTAGTAGACCTCCTGTCCACTCTATCTCCTGCCCAATCATCATCACAATACCCAACCACTTCTGTGCTTTGATTTCTACCCATCCAAATGCCTTGACCAGGAGCACCACTTAAGTATCTAAGTATCCTTTCAACCATACTCCAGTGATGTATCTTGGGAGCTTGCATATGTTGGCTTACTTGGTTTACTGCAAAACACAAATCAGGTCTGGTTATGGTTAAGTAAATGAGCTTACCCACCATCCTTCTATACTGAGTAGTGTCCTCAAATGGTCTATCCTCAAGCTCCCCCTCTCTTATGACTTTGTAGCCTTCCTCAAGAGGTTTCTTAGCCGGTTTTGATCCTATCTTTCCTGCTTCAGATAACAAATCAAGTGTGTACTTCCTTTGTGATAAGAAGAGTCCATCATTAGATCGACAAACTTCTATCCCAAGGAAGTACTTTAGAGCACCAAGATCTTTTATGTCAAAAACAGATTTGAGATAAGCCTTAGTGTCTTGTATACCTGACTTGTTGCTTCCTGATATGATAATGTCATCAACATAAACAAGGATGACAATGATACCTTCCTGATCTTGGAGAGTGAACAAGGTGTGATCTCCTTCAGATTTCTTGAATCCTCTTTGCGTTAGTGTTGAGCTCAACTTATGGTAACAAGCTCTAGGTGATTGCTTTAGTCCATAGATAGCCTTCTTAAGTCTTAGTACCTTTCCTGATTTCACAATGTCCTTAATACCAGGTGGTGGTGTCATATATACCTCATCTTCAAGCTCCCCTTGAAGGAATGCATTCTTGACATCCATTTGCCAAAGTTCTCAATCAAGGTTTGTTGCCAAAGATAAGATGATCCTAACTGTGTGAAGCTTAGATACTGGTGCAAAGGTATCCAAGTAATCCTTTCCATAGGTTTGAGTGAAGCCTCTTGCTACCAGCCTTGCTTTGTATCTCTCCACCTCTCCATTACTTCTATACTTGATGGTGAACACCCACTTAGAACTCACTGCCTTCTTCCCTTTTGGAAGTTCTGCCTCATACCAAGTCTCATTGTTTTCCATTGCTTTAGTCTCTTCATTCACAGCTTGCATCCACCTCTTATCCTCCTTGGCTTCTTCATAAGTTGTTGGTACTTGTTCTTGATCCAACTTCCCAATGAACACTTGATGTTCCAAAGGTATGTTAGCCAAAGTGCAAACAGCTTGAATTGGATGAGCTACTGCATTGATGTTGAAGTAAACTCTAGTCTTCTTCCATTCTGATAGATCCTTTCTCTCCCTTGTGCTTCTCCTTAACACTTGAACTGGCTGCTCATTCAGAACTGGCTGTTCAGTCTCTCCATTTTGATGATCCAACTCCCAGTTTCTATCCCATGTTCCTCATGCTCCTCAACACCAGCTTGATCATGTGTACTTGAATCAGATTCTTGTGGTTCTTGTCCTGATTCTTGAGTGTCCCCCTCATGATCAGGATGGGGTTGTTGTGGAGCTTCTGAAGGTAAATCAGGGACTGAAGGAGCATGACTTGCTTTGGCCGGTTGCTGAGGCAGATTAATACCAAGACCTTCCATGATCATCTTTAAGTTAGCCGCTCGGTCTGATTGGGAAGTGGGAAGATCCTTCAAGCTTTCCCAATTCTTATCATCATAGAAAATTCTTGTCTCCATAAATTTCACATCTCTTGAGACCAAAACCTTCCTTGTCTCAGGAACATAAGACTTGTACCCTCTTTGTGTTGTGGAATATCCAATGAATATTGCTTTGGTGCTCTTAGCATCCAAGTTATCTCTTTGTTCTCCTGGTATTAATACAAAACAAATGCACCCAAACACACGTAAGTGATCAACCAATGGATTTGTTCTTTCTATGGACTAAAACAAATGCACCAAAACAAATGCACCCAAACACACGTAAGTGATCAACCAATTAGCTCACCTTTACCTTTGAACAGCCCAAATGAGCCTTGTTCTTTCTGAATCTGTCCACACATATCATCCAAGTCAGGTAAAGTGTATGCCCTTAGAATGTGCTTAATCAACCCATTGTAAGATGAGTTCAAGGTGAGCAGAAGAGCAAAGAATTTATCTTGCTCTCTTCTTTCATGTAGCAACAGAGGGTCACTGCTTGATGGCCTCAACATCTCCAGCTCTGCCCATAGTGAGCTAAACTTCCCAAAATGAGCTTTAAACTCCATATCTTCTTGCTGGAGGTTGTTGATGGCCAGCTTAACCTCAAAGACTCTGCTCAGGTTTGATTTATTTCCATAAACCTTCTCAATAGTATCCCACAGCTCCTTAGAAGTCACACAATAAGAGTAAGCCTCCAACAGGTGCTGGTCAAGTGAGCTTTGAAGAATAGAGAGCACATTCTGGTCCCCTTGTATCCATGCTTCTTCATCAGCTTCAGACGCCTCTTCATGAGACTCACCACCACCTTTAGCTTCTGCCTTGGCTTCAGCTTCAGTAGTGACTTTAATCACCTTCTGTGGAGCAGTGCTACTCGAGATATACTTCCACAAACCTCTGCCTCCAAGTGCAGACTTAACCATTCTGGCCCAAACAATGTAGTTGGTGCCCTTAAGAATCACATGAATAACCACTCTTGAGTTCTCCATTGCTGAGACTGGTTTGTAGCAAGGAGGGAGTTTTCAAGATGAAATGTTTGAACAGAAGAGTTCTCAACTCACAGAGAACACACACAGGAGTAAACAAGCCAAAGAAATGACTTAAGAGTTTAAAAGTTTCAAAAACAGGAACAAGCTTTCAAGAACAGATTTTAGAACAAGTTCAAAGAAAAGATTGCGGAAATGAATAGGTACAGGAGCTTAATGCTCTGATACCATGTTAGAATTAGAATATGAGATTATGAAGAGTATTTGAGTGTTTAACTCAGTGAGAATGAAGAACATGAGAGAAATTCGTATGAGATTAGAGGAGAGATTGTGAGAGAGAGAGAAGAAGAAGTATGAGGGAAAAACTCCCAAAAAGAGTGTATATTTTTCTTCTTGATATTACAATGAATATATAGACATAAAAACAACTAAATTTCGTGGCTATACATTCAAATTCAAATTTAGATGACAAAATAATTCTTAGGACCCCTTTAGACAAAAGGGTGAAGCAAGTAGGGAAGGGAATCTTCATTTGAATTTGAATCTTGTCTCCTGGCACTATTCATCCGTGGAGCAACCTTCTAGAAGATCTTTGACATGATTCATGGTAACTTATCCTTTTACCACTTAACCATAGATTAAATTTCCTTCGCTTTTACTTATTCACCTCTTCTTCTTCTGATCGGATGAAAGGACTTCTGATTAATGTCTTCATCTCAATACTTTGGATCTCCATTTCAATAATAACCTCCAAGGAGCTGTCGGAAACTCTTGAGAAGGTTTATGGCAACACAACTAAGCTGAGCAGTGTCTTTGAAGTTAAACAGGCCATCAACAATCTACAACAAGAAAATAGAGAGTTCAAAGCTCACATTGGGAAGTTCATGTCTTTATGGGCAGAGTTGGAGATGTTAAGGCCTTCAAGCATTGATCCTCTTGTGCTAAATGAAAGTAGAGAGCAGGATAGAGTATTTGCGCTTCTGCTCACCTTAAACTCATCATATAATGATCTAATCAAACATATTCTATGGGCAGACACATTACCATCTTTGGATGAGGTGTGTGGACGAATTCAAAGAGAACAAGGATCAGTTGGGCTGTTCAGTAGGAAAGCTGAGCTTGTGACTGCAAACAAAGGGGTTTATGAACCTGAGGAGATGCAGAACTATGGTAATGATAGGAGAGGAGGCTTGAAGTGTGTGTATTGCAAGAAGAGTGGTCACCTAAAGGAGAAGTGCTGGCGCTTATATCCACACCTCAGACCATCCTCTCACAGCCGGTTTCAAGATCAAACGGCAAACCTCTCCTTTGGTGCAGCTGAACCTGGTTCATCTTCAATGCAGCCTTGTGATGTAGCAAGAACAATGGTGGCTCATCATGTTCCTTATGTTCCTGATCAGTGATAGGTCAAGAATTAATCCTTATACTAAACTGCAAGTGCACATCAATATCAATGTAGTATATAGGGTATCGAAATCCACATAGACTTCGGTGTTCAATAGCTCAAGAACAGGAATTTAACTAGGAAGAAAGCAATGTAATTGAATTAAGAACAATGCAAGAAAGTAAGCAGATGGCAAAGATTGTTGGTTGTGAAAGCAAGTTATTAAGAGCGCTAGGTCTAGGGCGTTCTCAGGAAATCAGACAAGCAGACAGTTCATTCAGCAAGGATCTAATTAAGCACAGTTCTAGAACTCAAAACACAGATATAGAATTAACCAAATTCCTTTGCGATAATTCTTTAAGTCTAAGTGCAGCAAACCAAACATTCGTTTGCGAGAACTAACAGATTAAACCAGCTTTAATTCCAAGTTTGATATGTTCACAATTATCCTAAACCAAACTTTCGTTTGCGCAAAGTTTAATTGCCCAATTTAATTAGTTCAGATTCCTAAACCCCACTTTCGTGACGTATTTAGCAACCTAAGATCTAGATTCTAATTGATCAGGTTAGAACTAGCTTTAAGCACAATTAAATTGAAGAACAGATATAGTTTGAATCCTTAACTGAATTTAAACAAGTCTAGCAAGCCATGAAATCCTATGTGAGAAACCCAAAACCTAACAAGGAATCTACTCAGACATAGATAATGAAAACATAATCATATGATGAATAAATTGCATAAAAGAATAAGAGTAAAAGGGGTTCGAAATCTTCTCCAAATACAGATGAAGTAATAGGTTCAGATCAGCCCCAAAAGCTCTAAGAATCCTCTGCTCTTAATTATGAAAGCGTATCTAATAAAAACAGCTAAAACTTAATTATATAGGTATAATCTCGGCCATTGGCTTCTTTGTAAATATCAGGAACTTCTGGATCAAAGTGCAATATCTTGATTCTTCTAAACCGCCGAGTTTTGGCCCATCTCGCTGGTGCATCGATCGATGCTAGGCATGCAACGATCGACACCTTTCTCTGTTTCGGACAGTGAACTCTATCTCTCGGCCAAACACTCCAAAAATCTCCAAAATGCTCCATTATCTCCAATTTAGCTCCAAACCTGATTATACCTGTAAAAGACTCTAAAAGAACACAAAAGACACTAAAAACACAACTATATCATGGCATAAAACCGGTAAAAACCATGATATATCAACTCCCCCACACTTAGCCTTTGCTTGCCCTCAAGCAAAACATAGAGCTAAAGCTTGGTGAAGAGGTTTGAAAACTTTCAGAAACTCATTTCATCCTAGAAGCTACAATACTCAGATTCCCCTTAGTAAACCACTGAAAGAATCAATTACAGGATATCAGACCAACATGTACTTCCCCCACACTTAGAAACTGTCCTAAGTAAACTCCACAATCACATTCAAGCATTCAAATTCTCCCTACTGACTTCTGCAAGTATTTAAGTGCGGTCTCACCTAAGGAGTATCGATCAAAGGGCACATGGATTCTTACCTTATCAGCTCTAGACCACCATACTATCTTTCTCTAGTCCCTTTCTTCTCTTTCCCTTCTTTAACAACTGATTTTTCCCCATTGGGTATCATTTTTTTTTATCAGTGTTCTTCCCGTTATGGGGTGTACTTTGGACACATTCCATGGATCACATGAGAGAAAATAGTGTTTGCTACCATTTCCATGACCACTTCGGAGTTACTAACTCATCCTCAGTTTATTATCTTTTTTTTTTTTTTTACTTTATAGAAGGGGAGAAGGGAACTAAATAGGATAGGTTGACAGGCTGTGTCAGAACTAACAAGGGAATCCGACACAAAGTATACCAAGCCCTTAGGTGAGAAATCTAAGTCAGTATTAAATTGAAGTCAGTAAAAGGATCCTCTGATACCTGAAGTGATGTGGGTGTTCCCAGTAGGTTGATCTGTGATGGGGTTTTCTAATAGTCAGAGATAGATCCTGCAACTTCATCCCAATGGTTACTTAAGTTTCTGCAAGTCTTGTAAATCTTCTCAGAAAATCATAGTTTCTTACTTAAACAATTTTGACTCAATAAAACAAATTTTTTTTTTTTATGAAAAACAAACTGACTCATAAGAAAACAGAAAGATAATCATTAGTAGCACCTCCCCCACACTTAAGACACACTGTCCCCAGTAGTGTCCAGCGAAGGATCGGTAAAAAGAAAATAAAAAATTGAAAAGATGAAATTATGTCTGTCGGGTTACCTCTGTCGCTCAGGCATCGATCGTTGCACTAAGTGCACCGACCGTTACTTGGCGATTTTCGTGTATGATCGATCGTTGCTAAGGACCGCAACGATTGCTGCAATGCGATTCCTTTCGTGTTGTGACGATCGACACAGAAGTGAGTCGATCGTTGCACTGCGATTTTGTCCGAGACCTGCAAACATAAACTCACCAAAAACAAAAACAAACGTAAAATCCTAACAAAAACACCAAAAATTAAGTAGAAAAACACCAGTACCTAATGGTGGGTTGCCTCCCACCCAGCGCTTGTTTAAGGTCAATAGCTTGACCTATCAGAAAGAGACCGGACTCATGGCGGTTTCAACAGAGACTTTGAGTGTCTCTGTGAATGTCTCCTCATCCAAGGTGGCGTATAAGCATTCAGATCATGAGATCTTCCAAGGAATGAGTAATCAGAATCAGGGCGGGAGTGAAGCTTGGGCGGTCTACTGCGTTTTCCTGCATTCAAAATAATGTGGTCAGAAGGTTTAAGCTTATGTGATTTGTACCTTACCTTTGATGTATATCTGATGTCTGGAGCTTTCTGCTTATGAGCAGTTGCAGGTACTGAAGATATTAGAGCAGGTTCAAGAGGAACCGCCATCTTCTTTTCTCCACTATCAGATACTGTAGTTCCACCAATCTGAACTTCTTCTTTCAGATGACCATCAGTGGAGATCACCTTCTTTTCATGAACTCGCGAAGTTTTAACTGGTGGTATTTCATTCACCTTCTTATCCATCACTTTCATGCAGTTAGCCACTTCTAGCTCTTGTCTGGAAGGTTTAGGAACCTTAGGATATGGCACTGGGGGCTTGTAGGCTCGTTCTGGCACTGTTGCAGGTTTCTGGACATGTCTGCGTTCTGTGTCGATCGTTGCATGATGTGTGTCGATCGATGCAAGACGATTTTGTTTCTCGAAAGAACTCGAAATTGCCGTCAGAATGGCGTGTCGATCGTCACTGAGGGGGTGTCGATCGGTGCATGTATCAGGCAGACAATATTCATCCAGAAAATCCGAGATTATGCTCTCTTCTTCACCTAGCAACTCAATCTCATCCCTTATGTTCACAGCATTGATGTGCAGCTTCCGTTCAGCTCTCTTAGCTTCATTCTGCCTCTCTATTGCTACATCTCTTCGTTCAATTTTGATATCCAGCTCCTCCATATGCGTGCTCAAAGATTCAAACTTCTCATTCAAGTCTTCATACAAAGCATCCATCTTTGAGTTGAAGGACCTATCAATCTGTTGTTGTCTCTCAAGGTACTGCTCCATCATGATTTCCATTCTGCTCTCATGAGCTGTAGGTGCAGGCGGTACTTGGTAAGAAGAAACACTACAACTCCTTGTAAAGGGTTTCTGAAAAGCAGATCCGTGACTATAGAATCCAGTTCCTTCAACGCAATGGTTAGCTTCTTGTGCATACTTTCCAAGTAGAAGACTATGCAGAGAGTCAACTTGGTTCTTCAACCCAGCTATCTGTGAACTGTCAATCCCTGAGCTGAAAATATCATTCCGACACATCGTCCTGATGATCTCTTAGTGTTCTTGGTGATTCAGCGAAGTGTGTCGATCGATGCAAGAAGGGCGTCGATCGATGCAATGCGAAATCAGAGAAAACAGAAAAATAAATCAGCAAAAATAAAATAAAATAAAAACAAAAACGAAAAGAAAAAGAAAAATCCTAGTAAAACCCTAGGCTCGAAGCTATCGAAGACTCAAAGAGTCCCCGGCAACGGTGCCAAAAACTTGATAGGTCAAGAATTAATCCCTATACTAAACTGCAAGTGCACAACAATATCAATGTAGTATATAGGGTATCGAAATCCACAGAGACTCCGGTGTTCAATAGCTCAAGAACAGGAATTTAACTAGGAAGAAAGCAATGTAATTGAATTAAGAACAATGCAAGAAAGTAAGCAGATGGCAAAGATTGTTGGTTGTGAAAGCAAGTTATTAAGAGCGCTAGGTCTAGGGCGTTCTCAGGAAATCAGACAAGCAGACAGTTCATTCAGCAAGGATCTAATTAAGCACAGTTCTAGAACTCAAAACACAAATATAGAATTAACCAAATTCCTTTGCCATAATTCTCTAAGTCTAAGTGCAGCAAACCAAACTTTCGTTTGCGAGAACTAACAGATTAAACCAGCTTTAATTCCAAGTTTGATATGTTCACAATTATCCTAAACCAAACTTCCGTTTGCGCAAAGTTTAATTGCCCAATTTAATTAGTTCAGATTCCTAAACCCCACTTCCGTGACGTATTTAGCAACCTAAGATCTAGATTCTAATTGATCAGGTTAGAACTAGCTTTAAGCACAATTAAATTGAAGAACAGATATAGTTTGAATCCTTAACTGAATTTAAACAAGTCTAGCAAGCCATGAAATCCTATGTGAGAAACCCTAAACCTAACAAGGAATCTACTCAGACATAGATAATGAAAACATAATCATATGATGAATAAATTGCATAAAAGAATAAGAGTAAAAGGGGTTCGAAATCTTCTCCAAATACAGATGAAGTAATAGGTTCAGATCAGCCCCAAAAGCTCTAAGAATCCTCTGCTCTTAATTATGAAAGCGTATCTAATAAAAACAGCTAAAACTTAATTATATAGGTATAATCTCGGCCATGGGCTTCTTTGTAAATATCAGGAACTTCTGGATCAAAGTGCAATATCTTGATTCTTCTAAACCGCCGAGTTTTGGCCCATCTCGCTGGTGCATCGATCGATGCTAGGCATGCGACGATCGACACCTTTCTCTGTTTCGGACAGTGAACTCTATCTCTCGGCCAAACACTCCAAAAATCTCCAAAATGCTCCATTATCTCCAATTTAGCTCCAAACCTGATTATACCTGTAAAAGACTCTAACAGAACACAAAGACACTAAAAACGCAACTATATCATGGCATAAAACCGGTAAAAACCATGATATATCAATCAGTGTGATGTGGTAAGAAAATCAGACCTTGAGGCTTTCATTAAAACCATCAAGGAAACCTCTGGTATGACTTTTGGAACCTCACTCTTTGCATCAAACAGAATCAAACCATTGATAATTGATTCAGGTGCATCCCATCATATGATCAGTGACTCTAAGTTGATAGAAAACATTCAACCTGCTCTTGGTAATGTTGTGATTGCAAATGCTGATAAGATTCCAATTCAAGGCATTGGAAACCTTAAGTTGTTTAGTAAAGAATCAAAAGCTTTCTATATGCCCAGTTTTACATCAAATATATTATCTGTGAAAAGAGTAGCTAGTGATCTCAATTGCAATGTTATTTTCAGTTCTAATGATGTTGTGTTTCGAGATATTAAGACAAGCAAGTTGCTTGGGAAAGGTGTGACAAAGGATGAGCTTTAGATGATTGAAGATACTAATCCATCTTTTTCTGAATTATCTACTGCTCTTTCTACTTTCATGAGTGTTGATGATTCTATTTGGCATGCTAGACTAGGACATCCACACTCTAGGGCCTTAGGTCTCTTATTACCTTCTGTTTCATTTAAAAATGATGAGTGTGAGGCTTGCATTCTTGGGAAACATTGCAAATCTATTTTTCCAAGTTCTAAAACTGTTTATGAAAGTTGCTTTGATCTTGTTCATTCTGATGTGTGGACTGCTCCTTGTGTGTCTAGAGAGAACCATAAGTACTTTGTCACTTTCATTGATGAAAAATCCAAATACACTTGGATAACATTGATGCAAACTAAGGATAGAGTGTTAGAGGCTTTTATGAACTTTCAAAGTCATGTTACTAACCATTTCAATGCTAAGATCAAAATTTTTAGGTCAGACAATGGTGGTGAGTATACAAGTAGTGCCTTCAAACAACACTTGTCCAAACATGGGATTCTTCATCAAACAAGCTGTCCTTACACTCCACAAAAAAATGGAGTGGCTGAGAGGAAGAACAAACAACTAATGGAAGTGGCAAGGTCCATGATGTTCTACAAGAATGTCCCTAAGAGGTTTTGGGGAGATGCAGTCAAAACTGCATGCTACTTGATCAATAGAACTCCCACAAGAGTTCTTAAGGATCAATCACCATTTCAGGTATTAAACAAAACAAATCCATTGGTTGATCACTTACGTGTGTTTGGGTGAATTTGTTTTGTGTTAGTACCAGGAGAACAAAGAGATAAGTTGGATGCTAAGAGCACCAAAGCTATGTTCATTGGATACTCTACAACACAAAGAGGATACAAGTGTTATGTGCCTGAAACAAGGAAGGTTTTGATCTCTAGAGATGTGAAATTTATGGAGACAAGGAGTTTCTATGATGTGAAGAATTGGGAAAGCTTGAAGGATCTTCCTACTTCCCAATCAGATAGAGCTGCTAACCTACAGATGATCATGGAAACCCTTGGCATTAGTATGCCTCAACAACCGGCTAAGACAAGTCCTGCTACTTCAGTCCCTGCTCCAACTTCAGAAGCTCCTCAACATTCCCATCTTGATCATGAGGAGGACACTCATGAATCAGCACCAGAACCGCAAGTAGCTGATCCTTCTACACATGATCAAGTTGAAAATGAGGAGCATGAGGAACATGAGGAGAACCTGAGGAGTTGGATCATCCGATTGAAGAGGTTGAACAGCCGGTTGTGAATGAGCAGCAACAAGTTCAAGTGTTAAGAAGGAGCACAAGGGAGAAAAAGGATCCATCAGAATGGAAGAAGACTAGGGTTTACTTCAACAGCAATGCAGTAGCTCATCCCATTCAAGTTGTTTGCAGTTTAGCTCATGTACCTTTGGAGCATCAAGTGTTCATTGAGAAGTTGGATCAAGAACATGTACCAACAATCTATGAAGAAGCAAAGGAAGATAAGAGGTGGATGCAAGCTGTGGATGAAGAGACCAAAGCAATGGAGAATAATGAGACTTGGTATGAAGCTGAACTTCCTAGAGGGAAGAAGGCAGTGACTTCTAAATGGGTTTTCACCATCAAGTATAGAAGTAATGGAGAAGTGGTGAGATACAAAGCAAGGTTGGTTGCAAGAGGCTTCACTCAAACCTATGGAAAGGATTACTTGGATACCTTTGCACCAGTAGCTAAGCTTCACACAGTTAGGATCATCTTGTCTTTAGCAACAAATCTTGATTGGGAACTTTGGCAAATGGATGTCAAGAATGCATTCCTTTAAGGGGAGCTTGAAGATGAGGTATACATGACACCACCTTCTGGTCTTGAAAGCATTGTGAAACCAGGGAAGGTGTTAAGACTCAAGAAGGCCATCTATGGATTAAAGCAATCACCTAGAGCTTGGTATCATAAACTGAGCTCAACACTTATGCAAAGAGGATTCAAGAGGTCTGAAGGAGATCACACATTGTTGACTCTTCAAGATCAGGGAGGTATCATTGTTATCCTTGTTTATGTTGATGACATTATCATATCAGGGAGTAACAAGTCAGGTATACAAGACACTAAGACTTATCTCAAATCTGTTTTTGATATTAAAGACCTTGGTGCTCTAAGTACTTCCTTGGGATAGAAGTTTGCCGATCTAATGATGGACTCTTCTTATCTCAAAGGAAGTACACACTTGATTTGTTATCTGAAGCAGGAAAGATAGGAGAAAAACCGGCTAGGACACCTCTTAAGGAAGGCTACAAAGTCATAAGAGAGGGGGAGCTTGAGGATAGACCATTTGAGGACATTACTCAGTATAAAGGATGGTTGGTAAGCTCATTTACTTAACCATAACCAGACCTGATTTATGTTATCCAGTGAACCAAGTAAGCCAGCATATGCAAGCACCCAAGATGCATCATTGGAACATGGTTGAAAGGATACTTAGATACCTAAGTGGTGCTCTTGGTCAAGGCATTTGGATGGGTTACAATCAAAGCACAAAGATAGTTGGGTATTGTGATGCTGATTGGGCAGGAGATAGAGTGGACAGGAGGTCTACTACTGGATATTGCACATTCATTGGAGGCAACCTTGTTACTTGGAAGAGCAAGAAACAGAAGATAGTGTCATGTTCAAGTGCTGAAGCTGAATATAGAGCAATGAGGAAGCTAGCAACAGAACTGGCGTGGATCAAAGGTCTTCATGTGGATTTGGGGATTGAGACTTCAAAACCAATCACTATGCATTGTGACAACCAAGCTGCTATTCACATTGCATCAAACTCAGTCTTCCATGAGAGAACCAGGCATATAGAAGTGGATTGTCACAAGGTGAGGCAGATGATTGAGCAAGGAGTGGTGTTACCATGCTTTACAAGGAGTGAAGAACAACTAGCTGATGTGTTCACCAAGGCAGCTAGCTTGAAGGTATGTGTGTCCATTCATCCAAAGCTTGGACTCATGGAGCTTCCGGAATCCTCTAAGGCTTTGGAATCTACACTCTTTTTTCCTTCATGAAGTTTTATCCCATGTGGTTTTCTTCATGAAGGTTTTTAATGAGGTAGGTCTCCATTGCATTCCAAGCTTGATTAAATCCTTGAATTCAAGCTTGAGGGGGAGTATTGAAATGGAGATTAAGGAATTCATATCTCAGCATTGTGCATACATTGTGCACTTGAAGATAATGTAGCCGGTTGTGATCAACATACAAGAATGAAGTCGAAGATGAAGTGACTTCATTATCTCGGTCTACATCTACTTATAACAAGTCCTAAGTCTCAGAATATGATGCATTTGGCTCTTAACTCACGCACAGACCAGTCATTATCAGTCTTGGACAGAGCAGAGACATGTCACTTTCTCTTGTGACCGTTTGGAGCCATTCTCTCTCTACTTCCGAGTTCTTTTGTTCTTATGTGAATTCTATTCATTGTTTATTGTTTGTAGCCTAGCATAGTTTATATTTAAGTCTTGTAAACACTTATGAATCAAGTAATGAGAATTATTTTTCTCAAAACCGCCTCTCTCTCTTCTCTCTCTCCCTCGGCTCTCAAGAACCCTAATAGGGTCCGAGCCTCTCTCTCTTGATTCTCTCTTCCTAATCTCACTATTCTAACAGTATGTTGGGGTGTATGTTGTGGTGTGCGCCTATAGGGCAGTCAGTACTAATGAGGTGTATTGGGGGTCATCGTCTATTCAGAGCGTTGTTCAACCAAGCGTGCGAGGGCGATCAAGATGTGGAGACGTTCACCGGAGAGACTACATCGGGAGTGTAGGAGAGAGTTGCAAGAGTTCCAGGAAGTGCTATAAGTGTTACAAGAGGCGTTGGGGGAAGTTGCAAGGAGTGCTACAGGAGCTGCAAGAGGTCGATGGAAAGACCGGATCGCAAGGAGGCCATTTGGAAGTGGCGGTGTTCCGACTGGATTAAGCGTCAATAGTTGTTTGAGTTGCTTGGATCAAAAGGAGCAGCAGGAGGCTATCCAAATCTCTTCTAAGTATGGAATCTTAGAATCATATTTGTGACATCAACTTTGATGAGTTATGAACCGCTCGTTTGAAGTTTGATCAAGTTGGAAGCTGGAGGAGATCTTCATAGCATGGCAGGCTCGAGATTCAACGGTGGGACCAGAAAGAAAACGGTATGCCCTGGAGTTCTTTGTGGATTACTGGAGCAGCTAATCGAGTTCCTCAAGATGGAAAGAAGATCGCAGAAGCGTTTTGGGAAGTGGCATTGTGGCATTTGGAATTGCCTGGCCAGCCAAACTTCTGTAATTGCAAGCTCAAGTGGACAAAGCTAGTTATTGGAAATGGAAATCCAACGGAAGAGTGTTAGGAAAACACTATGGAAGATTGGCAAGAAGCTGCAAGGAATAGCAACAGAGGGCAAGCTTAATGGGGGAAGGAAACCCAATGGATGGTGTTTGGAAAGCACTACATCTGGATCACAAGGAAGGAAACCTTGAGCTGGAATTCAGATTGGAATCGGTTTGGAAATCAGAGTGCGCAGTGGAAGCGTGGCACGGGATATATCGGAGGCATGTGGGTCGTTCCCCACAAGTCAGTAGCCATAATGGACATGGTTAACCTCATCGTTTACCAAGGGACAGCAAAGATGATGGTTTGTGCGACAGTCGACACCACAGTGCACGGTAATGGAAAACCGTCAAAGAGAATCCATTTGGAAGTGGATGATGCACTATGGCACGGTAATGGAAACCGTTGAGGAGAACTGGTTTGAAGCGGAGCATCTCATTCATGTATTTGAACCACTCAAGGGATGAGTGTTGTTTCTAACCGTTGGAGACCGACCCTTATGGACATGGGCGGTAGCATGTGGCGTCTTGCATTTCATTATGGAAGCTGCTATTGGATTGACACCAAGGAGAAGGACACTCCAGAGTGTGGTTTGAAATAAGGGGGGGAGAAGCAGTCTTCAGGATTCAAGGACATGGTCTTTTCAAGCGGGCAAGCAATCAAGTCAGTTTCGATCAGCGAAGTTTGCTGAGTGTGGTTGGTAAAGAGTTGCAATGAAGAACTCGCGCCACCGAATTCGGGACGAATTCCTTTAAGGGGGGGGGGGAGAATTTGTAATGGCCCCGGCCCAGCCCAGTTTAAATTTTTTATAAAAGAAGAGGAAGCCCAGCAGCCAAGCCCAAAAGCTCATTCTTTTCCCCAAAACCCTAGCTCTCTTCTTTATAAATAAAAGCCTCCACCCTATGGGAAAAGCAGAAGAATATATTTCCTCGAAGCTCTGTCCATCACGCGTCGCATCCACCGCCTCCAGAGAAAAGATCTAGGGCTTCTACATCGTTTGGTATTGAAGGTAATCCCGGAAACCTGTTTTCAGATCTGATTCTTCTTAGGCCGAGATATAAAACCTCCATATCTTTTTATCCATGATGAATCTTGGAAATTCAATACCACCATCGCGTTCCTCTCGTCGAGACGAAGCCGTAGCCGTCAACCTCGCCCCCATTAGCCTCTGGACGCACCCGCAATCGCCAGCAGAAGAATCTGCCGGTTCTCCACGCGCCGCCCACGCGCCGCCGTCGCCAGAGCCACGCACCGCCGCCGTCCGCCGGGAGCCGCCGCCGTCCGCCGCTGCCTGTCGCCGGAGCTCCGCCGCCGCCGAGTCAACTCGGCCGGCGACCGAGTCGACTCAGTTGACCGGGTCGTTGACCGGGTCGGTCAGCGTTGACCGGGTTGGACCGTTGACTTTTGACCGGTCCGGTTTGGTTCGGTTTAATCTGGTTTGGTTCGGTTATCCAATTTCAAATTTAATTTTGATTTTAATTTCAATTTCCGGTTTAGGTCGGTTAAGCTGGTTTGAACTGGTATTTTCAATCGATCATAACTAGCTCATCCCAAGTTCGATTTAAGCGAATCAAAAGCCGATCTCACTCTCCAGATCTGATGTCTTTTCAGGCTAATGAAGCTTCTAAATTACTGTTTTGCCCTCTTCTTTGGCTAAGGTGAGGATCGGTCTTGACCCTTGCTTATTACATTTCAATTCCGGACGCAAGTCCTTCGTTAATGTCGTCTTTCCTAGATAGTTTAGGATTGGTAATACGCGCTATGTGATTGATTGTTGAAAGTAGAATGGATAGGTTTTCACTTAAACCAAAAATGTTGCTTGTGTGTGATGGCTTGTGTTGATTAGGTTGCGGTAGAAATTGATTGACAGGACAAGGTACGAGGTTCGTTTGGTGATTGTCCTTGATCGTCGGAGGAGGGTCCTGACGAGCCCTCCCGTGGTGGTGTGTTGTTGTTCGAAGGTTCGCGAGCCGTTTGTTTGCTGTGGAAAGGTCGTAATGGCCGGTCCGTGGGTGGGATTAAGGGAAGGCAGCCCTAGTCCACAACCATAGACAGGTAGTTATTTCGTAGGTTGATTGTAATGTGCTTTCGGGCATTGCGTGCAAGGTGATATTAGCTTAGAACTTGTTTCGTAGTTGTGTGGCGTAAGCAGGGACAGCGGGTTCCTTAAATCTGCCCTCACTGGGTAATTGTGTTTGAAATAATTACTCAGTCCTCTTTTCCTTTCCATGTCCTCGTTTCCTTGAAGGATTCAGATGCTGGATTGAGCGATCGTGTGACGTTATTGGTAGACCAGAATGGGTTCAACGGGTGCCCTAATGCCGCGTCTCCGGTTTACCGGGAGGCGGGTGTTACAATTTGGTATCAGAGCCTAGGTTAAGGTCAACCAGTGCCGTCCTGGGAGATCAGCTTTCATTATTTTCCAAAAACCTTGTTTTCAAATCTTTTTCCACTGTGTTTGCGAAATTTTCATAAAATCGTTACTTTGCGAAAGCTTTTTCAAGCACCAACTATATCATAGATTATTCTCCACGCCGGTCCTAGTCTTGATAGAATTTCTCCTTGCAGGTTGGCGTTAGTGTATTCAAACCTTAGTGGTGCTACTGCCCTTAAGATGTGCGCCGAGATGTATGTCGTGATGTGTGCCGTTGAGGTGTATGTTGGGGTGTATGTTGTGTTGTGCGCCTATAGGGAAGTCAGTACTAATGAGGTGTATTGGGGGTCATCGTCTGTTCAGAGCATTGTTCAACCAAGCGTGCGAGGGCGATCAAGATGTGGAGACGTTCACCGGAGAGACTACATTGGGAGTGTAGGTGAGAGTTTCAAGAGTTCCAGGAAGTGCTAGAAGAGTTGCAAGAGGCGTTGGGGGAAGTTGCAAGGAGTGCTACAGGAGCTGCAAGAGGTCGATGGAAAGACCGGATCGCAAGGAGGCCATTTGGAAGTGGCTGTGTTCCGACTGGATTAAGCGTCAATAGTTGTTTGAGTTGCTTGGATCACAAGGAGCAGAAGGAGGCTATCCAAATCTCTTCTAAGTATGGAATCTTAGAATCAGATTTGTGACATCAACTTTGAGATCTTCATAGCATGGCAGGCTCGAGATTCTACGGTGGGACCGGAAACAAAACGGTATGCCCTGGAGTTCTTTGTGGATTACTGGAGCAGCTAATGGAGTTCCTCAAGATGGAAAGAAGATCGCAGAAGCGTTTTGGGAAGTGGTATTGTGCCATTTGGAATTGCCTGGCCAGCCGGACTTCTGTTATTGCAAGATCAAGTGGACAAAGCTAGTTATTGGATATGGAAATCCAACGGAAGAGTGTTAGGAAAACACTATGGAAGATTGGCAAGAATCTAAAAGGAATAGCAACGGAGGGAAAGCTTAATGGGGAAGGAAACTCAAAGGATGGTGTTTGGAAATCACTACATCTGGATCACAAGGTAGGAAACCTTGAGCCGTAATTCAGATTGGAATCGGTTTGGAAATCAGAGTGCGCAGTGGAAGCGTGGCATGGGAGTATATCAGAGCCATGTGGGTCGTTCCCCACAAGTCAGTAGCCATAATGGACATGGTTAACCTCATTGTTCACCAAGGGACAACAAAGATGATGGTTTGTGCGACAGTCGACACCACAGTGCACGGTAATGGAAAACCGTCAAAGAGAATCCATTTAGAAGTGGATGATGCACTATGGCACGGTAATGGAAACCGTTGTGGAGAACTGGTAGAAGCGGAGCATCTCATTCATGTATTAGAACCACTCGAGGGATGAGTGTTGTTTCTAAGCGTTGGAGA
The DNA here is from genome assembly GCA_030180135.1 of Orychophragmus violaceus. Taxonomy (NCBI): domain Eukaryota; kingdom Viridiplantae; phylum Streptophyta; class Magnoliopsida; order Brassicales; family Brassicaceae; genus Orychophragmus; species Orychophragmus violaceus. The sequence continues at coordinate 68,594,712 of CM058239.1, forward strand.
CCGACCCTAATGGACATGGGCGGTAGCATGTGGCGTCTTGATTTGCATTATGGAAGCTGCTATTGGATTGACACCAAGGAGAAGGACACTCCAGAGTGTGGTTTGAAATAAGGGGGAGAGAAGCAGTCTTCAGGATTCAAGGACATGGTCTTTTCAAGCGGGCAAGCAATCAAGTCAGTTTCGATCAGCAAAGTTTGCAGAGTGTGGTTGGTAAAGAGTTGCAATGGAGAACTCGCGCCACCGAATTCGGGACGAATTCCTTTAAGGGGCGGAGAATTTGTAATGGCCCTGGCCCAGCCCAGTTTAAAAAATTTTATAAAAGAAGAGGAAGCCCAGCAGCCAAGCCCAAAAGCCCATTCTTTTCCCCAAAACCCTAGCTCTCTTCTTTATAAATAAGAGCCTCCACCCTTTGGGAAAAGCAGAAGAATAGATTTCGTCGAAGCTCTGTCCATCTTGCGTCGCATCCACCGCCTCCAGAGAGTAGATCTAGGGCTTCTACATCGTTTGGTATTGAAGGTAATCCCGGAAACCTATTTTCAGATCTGATTCTTCTTAGGCCGAGATCTAAAACCTCCATATCTTTTCATCCGTGATAAATCTGGGAAATCCAAGACCACCATCGCGTTCCTCTCATCGAGACGAAGCCGTAGCCGTCAACCTTGCCCCCATCAGCCTCTGGACGCGCCCGCAATTGCCAGGAGAAGAATCAGCCAGTTCTCCACGCGCCGCCCACGGGCCGCTGGAGTCGGAGCCACGCCACCGGCGCCGTCCGCCGGGAGCCTCCGCCGTCTGCCGGGAGCCGCCTCCGTCCGCCGCCGATCACCGGAGCCGCCGCCGAGTCAACTCGGCCGGCGAGCGAGTCGACTCGGTTGACCGGGTTGACGGGGTCGTTGACCGAGTCGGTCAGTGTTAACCGGGTCGGAGCGTTGACTGTTGACCGGTCCGGTTTGGTTTGGTTTAATCTGGTTTGGTTCGGTTATCCAATTTCAATTTTAATTTCAATTTCCGGTTTAGGTCGGTTAAGCTGTTTGAACTAGGTATTTTCAATCGATCATAACTTGCTCATCCCAAGTCCGATTTAAGCGAATCAAAAGCCTATCTCACTCAATTTCTCGTCCTCTTTCCAGATCTGATGTCCTTTTGGGCTAATGGAGCTTCTAAATTACCGTTTTTCCCTCTTCTTTGGCTAAGGTGAGGATCGGTCTTGACTCTTGCTTATTACATTTCAATTCCGGACGCAAGTCCTTTGTTAATGTCGTCTTTCCTAAGTAGTTTAGGATTGGTAATACGCGCTATGTGATTGATTGTTGAACGTAGAATGGATAGGTTATCACTTAAACCGAAAATGTTGCTTGTGTGTGATGGCTTGTGAGGATTAGGTTGCGGTAGAAATTGATTGACAGGACAAGGTACGAGGTTCGTTCTGTGATTTTCCTTGATCGTCGGAGGAGGGTCCTGACGAGCCCTCCCATGGTGGTGTGATGTGGTTCGAAGGTTCGCGAGCCGTTTGTTTGCTGTGGAAAGGGCGTAATGGCCGGTCCGTGGGTGGGATTAGGGGAAGGCAGCCCTAGTCCGCAACCATAGACAGGTAGTTATTTCGTAGGTTGATTGTAGTGTGCTTTCGGGCATTGCGTGCAAGGTGATATTAGCTTAGAACTTGTTTCGTAGTTGTGTGGTGTAAGCCGGGACAACGGGTTCCTTAAATCCGCCCTCACTGGGTAATTGTGTTTGAAACAATTACTCAGTCCTCTTTTCCTTTCCATGTCCCCATTTTCTTGCAGGATTCGGATGCTGGATTGAGCGATCGTGTGACGTTATTGGTGGATTTGTAAACGAAGAGAGCGTCGGGTTCCTGGGACAAGTTGAGTTGGCATCCCGGTTGGACCAGAATGGGTTCAACGGGTGCCCTAATGCCGCGTCTCCGGTTTAACGGGAGGCGTGTGTTACAATTTGGTATCAGAGCCTAGGTTAAGGTCTCCCAGTGCCATCCTGGGAGATCAGCTTTCGTTGTATTCCAAAAACTTTGTTTTCAAATTTTTTTCCAAAGTGTTTGCGAAATTTTCATGAAATGGTTACTTTGCGAAAGCTTTTTCAAGCACCAACTATATCATAGATTGTTCTCCACGCCGGTCCTAGTCTAGATAGAACTTCTCCTTGCAGGTTGGCGTTAGTGTCTTCAAACCTTAGTGGTGCTACTGCCCTTAAGATGTGCGCCGAGAAGTATGTCGTGATGTGTGCCGTTGAGGTGTATGTTGGGGTGTATGTTGTGGTGTGCGCCTATAGGGCAGTCAGTACTAATGAGATGTATTGGGGGTCATCGTCTGTTCAGAGCGTTGTTCAACCAAGCGTGCGAGGGCGATCAAGATGTGGAGACCTTAACCGGAGAGACTACATCGGGAGTGTAGGAGAGAGTTGCAAGAGTTCCAGGAAGTGCTAGAAGAGTTACAAGAGGCGTTGGGGGAAGTTTCAAGGAGTGCTACAGGAGCTGCAAGAGGTCGATGGAAAGACCGGATCGCAAGGAGGCCATTTGGAAGTGGCGGTGTTCCGACTGGATTAAGCGTCAATAGTTGTTTGAGTTGCTTGGATCACAAGGAGCAGTTGGAGGCTATCCAAATCTCTTCTAAGTATGGAATCTTAGAATCAGATTTGTGACATCAACTTTGATGAGTTATGAACCGCTCGTTTGAAGTTTGATCAAGCTGGAAGCTGGAGGAGATCTTCATAGCATGGCAGGCTCGAGATTCAATGGTGGGACCGAAAAAGAAACGGTATGCCCGGTAGTTCTTTGTGGATTACTGGAGCAGCTAATGGAGTTCCTCAAGATGGAAAGAAGATCACATAAGCGTTTTGGGAAGTGGCATTGTGGTATTTGGAATTGCCTGGCCAGCCAGACTTCTGTAATTGCAAGCTCAAGTGGACAAAGCTAGTTATTGGAAATGGAAATCCAGCGGAAGAGTGTTAGGAAAACACTATGGAAGATTGGCAAGAAGCTGCAAGGAATAGCAACAGAGGGCAAGCTTAATGGGGAAGTAAACCCAAAGGATGGTGTTTGGAAAGCACTACATCTGGATCACAAGGTAGGAAACCTTGAGCTGGAATTCAGATTGGAATCAGTTTGGAAATCAGAGTGCGCAGTGGAAGCGTGGCATGGGAGTATATCAGAGGCATGTGGGTCGTTCCCCACAAGTCAGTAGCCATAATGGACATGGTTAACCTCATCGTTCACCAAGGGACAGCAAAGATGATGGTTTGTGCGACAGTCGACACCACAATGCACGGTAATGGAAAACCGTCAAAGAGAATCCATTTGGAAGTGGATGATGCACTATGGCACGGTAATTGAAACCGTTGAGGAGAACTGGTTTGAAGCGGAGCATCTCATTCATGTATTAGAACCACTCGAGGGATGAGTGTTGTTTCTAACCGTTGGAGACCGACCCTAATGGACATGGGCGGTAGCATGTGGCGCCTTGCATTGCATTATGGAAGCTGCTATTGGATTGACACCAAGGAGAAGGACACTCAAGAGTGTGGTTTGAAATAAGGGGGGAGAAGCAGTCTTCAGGATTCAAGGACATGGTCTTTTCAAGCGGGCAAGCAATCAAGTCAGTTTCGATCAGCGAAGTTTATAGAGTGTGGTTGGTAAAGAGTTGCAATGGAGAACTCCCAACACCGAATTCGGAACGAATTCCATTAAGGGGGGGGGGAGAATTTGTAATGGCCCTGGCCCAGCCAAGTTTAAATTTTTTATAAAAGAAGAGGAAACCCAGCAGCCAAGCCCAAAAGCCCATTCTTTTCCCCAAAACCCTAGCTCTCTTCTTTATAAATAAGAGCCTCCTCCCTTTAGGAAAAGCAGAAGAATAGATTTCGTCGAAGCTCTGTCCATCCTGCGTCGCAGCCACCGCCTCCAGAGAGTAGATCTAGGGCTTCTACATCTTTTGGTATTGAAGGTAATCCCGGAAACCTGTTTTCAGATCTGATTCTTCTTAGGCCGAGATCTAAAAGCTCCATATCTTTTTATCCGTGATGAATCTGGGAAATTCAAGACCACCATCGCGTTCCTCTCGTCGAGACGAAGCCATAGACGTCAACCTCGCCCCCATCAGCCTCTGGACGCGCCCGCAATCGCCAGGAGAAGAATCTGCCAGTTCTCCAAGCGCCGCCCACGCGCCGCCGTCAACGGAGCCACGCGCCGCCGTTGTCCGACGGGAGCCGCCACCATCTGCCGCCGCCTGTCGCCGGATCTCCGCCGCCGCCGATCACCGGAGCCGCAGCCGAGTCAACTCGGCCGGCAACCGAGTCGACTCGGTTGACCGGGTCGTTAACCGGGTCGGTCAGCATTGACCGGGTCAGACCGTTGACTGTTGACCGGTCCGGTTTGGTTCGGTTTAATCTGGTTTGATTCGGTTATCCAATTTTAATTTTTAATTTCTATTTTAATTTCAATTTCCGGTTTAGGTCGGTTAAGCTGGTTTGAACTGGGTATTTTTAATCGATCATAACTAGCTCATCCCAAGTTTGATTTAAGCGAATCAAAAGCCTATCTCACTCGATTTCTCGCCTTCTTTCCAGATCTGATGTCCTTTAGGGCTAATGGAGCTTCTAAATTACTGTTTTGCCCTCTTCTTTAGCTAAGGTGAGGATCGGTCTTGACCTTTGCTTATTCCATTTCAATTCTGGACGCAAGTCCTTTGTTAATGTCGTCTTTCCTAGGTAGTTTAGGATTGGTAATACGCGCTATGTGATTAATTGTTGAACGTAGAATGGATAGGTTATCACTTAAATCGAAAATGTTGCTTGTGTGTGATGGCTTGTGTGGATTAGGTTGCGGTAGAAACTGATTGACAGGACAAGGTACGAGGTTCGTTCCGTGATTGTCCTTGATCGTCTGAGGAGGGTCCTGACGAGCCCTCTCGTGGTGGTGTGTTGTGGTTCGAAGGTTCGCGAGACGTTTGTTTGTTGTGGAAAGGGCGTAATGGCCGGTCCGTGGGTGGGATTAGGGGAAGGCAGCCCTAGTCCGCAACCATAGACAGGTAGTTATTTCGTACGTTGATTGTAATGTGCTTTCGGGCATTGCGTGCAAGGTGATATTAGCTTAGAACTTGTTTCGTAGTTGTGTGGCGTAAGCCGGGACAGCGGATTCCTTAAATCCGCCCTCACTGGTAATTGTGTTTGAAACAATTACTCAGTCCTCTTTTCCTTTCCCTGTCCCCATATTCTTGCAGGATTCAGATGCTAGATTTAGCGATCGTGTGACATTATTGGTGGATTTGTATACGAAGAGAGCGCCGGGTTCCTGGGACAAGTTGAGTTGGCATCCCGGTTGGACCAGAATGGGTTCAACGGGTGCCCTAATGCTGCGTCTCCGGTTTACTGGGAGGCGGGTGTTACAATTTGGTATCAGAGCCTAGGTTAAGGTCTCCAAGTGCCATCCTGGGAGATCAGCTTTCGTTGTTTTCAAAAAACCTTGTTAAAAAATCTTTTTCCAAAGTGTTTGCGAAATTTTAATAAAATGGTTACTTTGCGAAAGCTTTTTCAAGCACCAACTATATCATAGATTATTCTCCACGCCGGTCCTAGTCTAGATAGAATTTCTCCTTGCAGGTTGGCGTTAGTGTCTTCAAACCTTAGTGGTGCTACTGCCTTTAAGATGTGCGCCGAGATGTATGTCGTGATGTGTGCCGTTGAGGTGTATGTTGGGGTGTATGTTGTGGTGTGCGCCTATAGGGCAGTCAGTACTAATGAGGTGTATTGGGGGTCATCGTCTGTTCAGAGCGTTGTTCAACCAAGCGTGCGAGGGCGATCAAGATGTGGAGACCTTAACCGGAGAGACTACATCGGGAGTGTAGGAGAGAATTGCAAGATTTCCAGGAAGTGCTAGAAGAGTTACAAGAGGCGTTGGGGGAAGTTGCAAGGAGTGCTACAGGAGCTGCAAGAGGTCGATAGAAAGACCGGATCGCAAGGAGGCCATTTGAAAGTGGCGGTGTTCCGACTGGATTAAGCGTCAATAGTTGTTTGAGTTGCTTGGATCACAAGGAGCAGCAGTAGGCTATCCAAATCTCTTCTAATTATGGAATCTTAGAATCAGATTTGTGACATCAACTTTGATGAGTTATGAACCGCTCGTTTGAAGTTTGATCAAGGTGGAAGCTGGAGGAGATCTACATAGCATGGCAGGCTCGAGATTCAACGGTGGGACCGGAAAAGGAAACGATATGCCCTGGAGTTCTTTGTGGATTACTGGAGCAGCTAATGGAGTTCCTCAAGATGGAAAGAAGATCGCATAAGTGTTTTGGGAAGTGGCATTGTGGCATTTAGAATTGCCTGGCCAGCCGGACTTCTGTAATTGCAAGCTCAAGTGGATAAAGCTAGTTATTGGAAATGGAAATCACACGGAAGATTGTTAGGAAAACACTATGCAGGATTGGCAAGAAGCTGCAAGGAATAGCAACGGAGGGCAAGCTTAATGGGGAAGGAAACCCAAAGGATGGTGTTTGGAAAGCACTACATCTGGATCACAAGGTAGGAAACCTTGAGCTGGAATTCAGATTGTAATCAGTTTGGAAATCAGAGTGCGCAGTGGAAGCGTGGCATGGGAGTATATCAGAGGCATGTGGGTCGTTCCCCACAAGTCAGTAGCCATAATGGACATGGTTAACCTCATCGTTCACCAAGGGACAACAAAGATGATGGTTTGTGCGACAGTCGACACCACAATGCACGGTAAAGGAAAACCGTCAAAGAGAATCCATTTGGAAGTGGATGATGCACTATGGAATGGTAATGGAAACCGTTGAGGAGAACTGGTTTGAAGCGGAGCATCTCATTCATGTATTAGAACCACTCGAGGGATGAGTGTTGTTTCTAACCGTTAGAGACCAACCCTAATGGACATGGGTGGTAGCATGTGGCGTCTTGTATTGCATTATGGAAGCTGCTATTGGATTGACACCAAGGAGAAGGACACTCCAGAGTGTGGTTTGAAATAAGGGGGAAGAAGTAGTGTTCAGGATTCAAGGACATGGTCTTTCCAAGCAGGCAAGCAATCAAGTCAGTTTCGATCAGCGAAGTTTGCAGAGTGTGGTTGGTAAAGAGTTGCAATGGAGAACACCCGCCACCGAATTCGGGATGAATTCCTTTAAGGGGGGAGAATTTGTAATAGCCCTGGCCCAGCCCAGTTTAAAGTTTTTAGAAAAGAAGAGGAAACCCAGCAGCCAAGCCCAAAAGCCCATTCTTTTCCCTAAAACCCTAGCTCTCTTCTTTATAAATAAGAGCTTCCACCCTTTGGGAAAAGCCGAAGAAGAGATTTTGTCGAAACTCTGTCCATCTCGCGTCGCAGCCACCGCCTCCAGAGAGTAGATCTAGGGCTTCTACAACGTTTGGTATTGAAGGTAATCCCTGAAACCTGTTTTCAGATCTGATTCTTCTTAGGCCGAGACCTAAAACCTCCATATCTTTTTATCCATGATGAATCTGGGAAATCAAAGATCACCATCGCGTTCCTCTCGTCGAGACGAAGCCATAGCCGTCAACCTCGCACCTATCAGCCTCTGAACACGCCCGCAATCACGAGGAGAAGAATCGGTCGGTTCTCCACGCGCCGCCGTCGCCGGAGCCACGCGTCGCCGTTGTCCGCCGGGAGCCACCGCCGTCCGCCGCCGCAGATCATCGGAGCCACCGCCGATCACTCGGTTGACCGGGTCGTTTACCGGGTTGAACGGGTCGTTGACCGGGTCGGTCAGCGTCGACCGGGTAGGACCGTTGACTGTTGGCCGGTCCGGTTTTTTTCGGTTTAATCTGGTTTTTTCGGTTATCCAATTTCAATTTTAATTTTGATTTTAATTTCAATTTCCAGTTTAGGTCGGTTAAGCTGGTGTGAACTGGGTATTTTCAATCGCCTATCTCACTCGATTTCTCGTCCTCATTCCAGATCTGATGTCCTTTCGGGCTAATGGAGCTTCTAAATTACCATTTTGCCCTCTTTTTGGCTAAGGTGAGGATCGATCTTGACCCTTGCTTATTCCATTTCAATTTCGGACGCAAGTCCTTTGTTAATGTCGTCTTTCCTAGGTAGTTTAGGATTGGTAATGCGCGCTATGTGATTGATTGTTGAACGTAGAATGGATAGGTTATCACTTAAACCGAAAATGTTGCTTGTGTGTGATGGCTTGTGTGGATTAGGTTACGGTAGAAATTGGTTGACAGGACAAGTTACGAGGTCTGTTCCGTGATTGTCCTTGATCGTCGGAGGAGGGTCCTGACGAGCCCTCCCGTGGTGGTGTGTTGTGGTTCGAAGGTTCGCGAGCCGTTTGTTTGCTGTGGAAAGGGCGTAATGGCCGGTCCGTGGGTGGGATTAGGGGAAGGCAGCCCTAGTCCGCAACCATAGACAGGTAGTTATTTCGTGGGTTGATTGTAATGTGCTTTCGGGTATTGCATGCAAGGTGATATTAGCTTAGAACTTGTTTCGTAGTTGTGTGGCGTAAGCCGGGACAACGGTGTTGGAATTGTGTCCAGTAATCTCGGTACTGTCTCTAGAAAGTAAGAGTATGTCAATGATCAGACATAAGTCATATAATACTGGGGGTCATGATGGCTTGCTAGAGTCCGCTCATGATCTATAAGTCTTGGACTTATTGCCTTTATTATATGATCCCATATGGGTCACACGCCTAAGCTAACAGGAAACTATGAGGAAACAGCTTAGCAGAAGTACGGTAAAAGTGCTAGGCATTTACCGAACATAAAGAGAGATTAATGGGTCTGATTAAATCTGAGGAATTTAATTAGACTGGGAATTTGGGCCCAAAAGCCCAAAAGAATTAGAGAAGGGTTTTATAAATAAAACCAAGCATAATTCTCTCTTCCCTAACCCTAACCCAGCCGCGATTTCTCTCTCTCTCTCTGCGGCCTCCCTCATCTCGGTCTAGCAGCCATTTTCTGTGATTGCGTGTGTGAGCCTTTGGAGGATCCATCTCTTGGTGGTTCTGCTGATCTCTGACCATTACCTCCTCATTCCGCTGCACAAAAAGGTAACAGGTGAGATCCATTAAGTTTCTAAATAAGAGAACCTAGATCTGCATGTTTAGTAGGATGAATCAATTGAGAATTGAATCAGGAAACACTAAACGATACAACAGTGGTATCAGAGCCATTGGTTCTGTGGTTTTTCTTGTTTAGAATCAAGTTTTAGGATTGTTTAAGAAGTGTTTTGAATCTGAGTATTTTTTGAATCTGATTTGTAAAACACTTAAGAAACAAATTAAAAACCTAAAACCCTAACTATGAAATCGCATGGACCAAACAAGGTTTGGTATGCGTCGGCCGATCGTTTTTGATGCACGGATCGATCATGGATCGATCGCGTGATCATGGCCGATCGATCGCTTGCGTGCGAGGATGGACCGATCGGATCGATTGGATCGATCGCAAGGATCGTGTCCTGTTGCCTCGTCGTCCCGCTCGCGTGTGTTGCTGTCCCGATCGCTCGGCGATCGTGTGAAGCCAACGACCCGACTCGACGATCACGCTCCCGTCCCGATCACAAGCCGAGCTCGTCCCGATCACAAGGCTTGCGGCTGTCCGGATCATGCACGATCGCGGTATGCTTGCGGCCATGACCTAATGGTCGGTTCGTTTTGGTTTTTGTGATGGTTCGGTTTAAGTAAAAAAAAAAAAAAATTTAACCGTCACGGTTTAATAAACAGACTTAATAAAAATTTATTAAGTTCTGGTTAAAGCGGGATAAGAAATCCAATGTCGAAATAATTATTGGATTTAGTGCCTAAACCAGTGGTTTTCTAATTTGATTTGGTTGGACCAAATAAATTGAGAAAATCCGGTTTAGTAAATAACCGGTTGACAATTGTGGTCATCGTAGTAATTAATTTTGGTTAGACCAATTTTAATGAACCAGACCGGTTATGTCATTTAATTGGACAATTGGGTTATGTCTTGGACATGGACCAATTCTTGGGCCTCGGGCCAAGAAGTTAAAACAATTGGGCCAATTATTTGAGTCTTTTCTTCAGATTAATTTAAAATTTATTTTTATAAAATAATTATTAAAATCGATTTTGAATTAATAAGTTTCCAAAATTTTAAATTAGAAAGTTTCTTAAATTAGAAGTTTCTAGATTTGCATGTTTTGGATTTTAGGAAATTTCTATAATTAAAAGTTTCTAATTTTTGAAAGTTTCCAAAATTAGTAGGTTTCCCAAAAAGGAAAGTTTCCCAAAATAGTAATCTTCTATTTTGGGATGAAATTTTAATAAACCTACAAACCTCAAATAATATCAAGCGTTGGATGTCTTGTCCAGGCTATGTCAGCTGTCGAAGCCCATTCAATTGTACTCATGGCCTTACAGTGTGAGGGTGTCTACTTTTGCGTGGGTAAGACGGTTTGTGATTCATAAATGTCATTGGGAGTCCCAGACATTAATGATTACATGACTGTATAGTCTGGTTTTCTTGACTAGGCCATCGGGAGTCCCGGGCCTTGAGACATCAGAGTGGATTGGGCCTCGGGCCCAGATTCACAACCAAGAGTTATATCACGGATATAATTAGCCGACATAGGGCTTACCGATATAAGCTAAGGTTGGGTGACGGCCAGTGGCCCACTTTAATCTTAGTTATATGTGGATCTTGGAATCATTATATTCTATTGAGGGTAACTGATGTTATTGGATATAATGCGTGATTAATCATATTAAATTTAATACAAGATTAATCAAATTGAACATATTAACTAATAACCTTTTTATCTTATATTTCAGCTATGACTACTACAAGCACTCAAAACACATTCTCAATCCGGTATGTTCTCGAGAAGGAGAAGCTGACTGGAACGAACTTCCTGACGTGGTCAAGGAACTTGAGGCTAGTCCTCAAGCAGGAGAAGAAGGATTATGTCCTTCGTGATCCTCTCCCCGAGAGGCCTCCTGCCAATGCCGCCAGGACTCTGCATAATGCTTGGGAAAAGCATTCGTCAGATGAAAATGATGTCTATTGCCTGATGTTGGCGACAATGACTGCTGAGCTGCAAATGCAGTTCGAGAGTGTATTGTCACCCATCGAGATAATGGCAAGCCTGAAATCGCTTTTTCAGGAGCAAGCAAGGACTGAGAGGTTTCAAACAGTTAAGAACCTCTTAGACTGTAAGTTGGCTGCAAATGCGGCAGTGAGTCCTCATGTCTTGAAGATGATGGATTATCTCGATCATCTTCAGAAACTCGACTGCCCTATCAGCCAGGAACTTGCCTGCGACATCGTTCTGCAGTCTTTACCTGCAAGCTATGATCAGTTCATCCTGAACTTCAATATGCATGGCTTGAGTAAGACATTGCCTGAGCTTCACGGAATGCTCAAGACTGCAGAGCCCAATTTGAGGAAAACTGCCAAGGACCCTAATGTGCTTATGGTGCAAAAGGTCAAGGGCTTTAAGAAATCCTCTGCCAAGGACAAGGGAAAGGCTAAGGCTGTCCAAGTCTCGGACAAGGACACGCCAAAGCCCAAGCCCAAATCCAAGGCTGGGCCTACTGACATCTGCAGGTTCTGTAAAGAACCAGGGCATTGGAGGAGAGAATGTAAGAAATTCCAAGAAGGTCTAAAGGAATTGAAGAAGAAGACTCTCGAGACTTCTTCATCAGGTATTTTTGTTATAGAAGTTAATACAACTACTTCTGATAATACCTCATGGGTTATGGATACTGGTTGTGGGGCTCATATTTGTACTACGAGGCTGAAGCAAGGACAAGTGGAGCTACGAGTTGGGAATGGAGCGAAAGTTCCTGCACTAGCTGTAGGCACATACTTGTTGTCTTTACCTTCGGGATTGGTTTTAGAACTCAATAATTGTTATTTTGTACCTGCGATAAGCAGAAATATTATTTCAATTTCTTTGTTGGATTTGGAAGGTTATGATTTTTCAGTTAAGAATAAATTATGTTCCTTCAATCGCAACAATTTGTTCTATGGTTGTGCCCCTCTTACGAATGGGCTTTACATACTTGATCAATCCGCGCCAATTTATAACATTGATACCAAACGGTTCAAACCTAATGAGGAGAACCGAACGTTTCTATGGCATTGTCGTTTAGGGCACATCAGCGAGAAACGCATCAAGAGGCTCCATTCGAATGGACTTCTTGGCTCATTTGACTTTGAGTCATGTGAGAAATGCGAATCCTGCATGATGGGCAAAATGACACGGGCCCCCTTTAATAAACCTAACGAGAGGGCCAGTGACTTATTGGGCCTGATACACACTGATGTGTGTGGCCCAATGTCCACAAATGCAAGAGGAAACTATCAGTACTTCATTACCTTCACTGATGATTTCAGTAGGTATGGATATGTTTATTTAATGAAACATAAGTCTGAATCTTTTGAGAAGTTCAGAGAATTCCAAAATGAAGTACAGAACCAACTTGGCAAAAGCATTAAGGCTCTTCGGTCCGACCGAGGAGGAGAATACTTAAGCCAAGAATTCAGTGATCATCTAAGAGAGTGTGGGATCGTATCCCAACTCACTCCTCCTGGAACACCTCAATGGAATGGTGTGTCTGAGAGGAGAAATCGGACCTTATTGGATATGGTTCGATCTATGATGAGTCACACAGACCTTCCAATATCCCTTTGGGGATATGCTCTGCTAACAGCAGTGTTCACTCTAAATAGAGCGCCATCGAAAGCAGTAGCAAAGACACCATATGAATTATGGACTGGAGTGGCTCCAGTGCTGTCTTATCTAAGAATTTGGGGTTGTGAAGCCTATGTCAAGAGATTAATCTCAGACAAACTTACACCAAAGTCTGATAAATGCTACTTCATTGGTTATCCGAAGGAAACCAAGGCTTATTACTTCTATCTACGTTCCGAGAACAAGATCTTTGTTGCACGGGATTGTAGCTTTCTTGAGAGGGAGTTTCTCTCTAAGAAAGACAGTGGGAGTAAGGTACTGCTTGAAGAAATTCAAGATGAACAGGATACTGCTCAACCTAATGAGGAAGAGCAGCAGGAGGACCTGCAAGAAATTGTAGAGCCTGAACCTGTGGTACCTGAAGTTCGAAGATCCGGGAGGATCCGTCACGAACCCGAGAGATTTCAAGGATTCCTCGTGACTGACTGTCATGATCTTCTGATCATTGATGGTGATGAACCATCGAACTTCAATCAAGCCATGATGGGCCCAGATTCCTCTAAGTGGCGTAAGGCCACTGATTCCGAAATGGACTCCATGTCAGTCAACCAAGTGTTTTCGTTGGTTGACTTACCCGCTGGTGTAAAAGCCATCGAGTGCAAATGGATCTTCAAGAAGAAGATTGACGTGGATGGAAATGTCCAGATTTATAAAGCCAGGTTGGTGGCAAAAGGTTTCAGACAAATTCACGGTGTGGATTACGATGAAACCTATTCCCCAGTGGCAATGATGAAATCTATTCGGATTCTACTAGCAACTGCAGCTTTTCATGATTATGAAATTTGGCAGATGGACGTAAAAACCGCCTTCCTGAATGGAATTCTGGAAGAGGAGGTGTATATGACACAACCTGACGGTTACATAGATCCAAAGAATGCTGGGAAAGTATGCAAGCTTCATAAATCCATTTATGGATTGAAGCAAGCATCGAGGAGCTGGAATCTTCGTTTTGATGAAGCGATCAAGCAATTTGACTTCATCAGAAACGAAGAGGAACAATGCGTGTATAAGAAAACTAGTGGGAGCAAGATAGTATTTCTTATTCTGTATGTCGATGACATACTGCTTCTCGGAAACGACGTTCCAATGCTGAAGTCTGTAAAGGACTGGCTTGGAAGTTGTTTTTCCATGAAAGACATGGGTGAAGCCGCATACGTTCTTGGAATCAGGATCTACCGGGATAGATCTAGAAGGCTGATAGGCTTGTGTCAAGATTCATACATTGACAAAGTCCTACAAAGATTCAGCATGAAAGATTCCAAGAAGGGCTTCACGCCAATGGTACATGGCACAACGCTAAGCAAGAAGCAGAGCCCTACGACGGCTGCTGAGCTTGAGCGCATGAAGAATATTCCTTATGCATCTGCAATAGGATCTATCATGTATGCCATGATCTGTACTCGTCCTGATGTTGCTTATGCATTGAGCATGACGAGTAGATACCAGTCAAATCCAGGTGAAAACCATTGGATTGCCGTCAAGAATATCCTGAAGTATCTAAGACATACTAAGGACAAGTTCTTGGTATACGGTGGAAGTGATGTGCTTAAAGTCAGTGGATTCACAGACGCAAGTTTCCAGACAGACCAAGATGATTTCCGGTCACAGTCCGGTTATATCTTTTGTCTGAATGGCGGTGCAATCAGTTGGAGAAGCTCCAAGCAAGACACCGTTGCTGATTCCACTACAGAAGCTGAATATATCGCCGCTTCAGAAGCTGCGAAGGAAGCTGTTTGGATACGAAAGTTCATTATTGAACTAGGTGTGATACCAAATGCGGCTGAGCCTCTAGCACTGTTTTGTGATAACAATGGTGCTATTGCTCAGGCAAAGGAACCAAGATCACACCAGAAATCCAAGCATGTTCTAAGAAGATTTCACTTGATACGTGACATCATTAATAGAAAGGAAGTCAAGATCAGCCGAGTTCAGACAGATGATAATGTCGCTGATCCGTTGACAAAGCCACTCCCAAGGCCTAAGCTCGAGTTCCTGACTGAAGCTGTAGGCATTAGAAACATTGAAATGTAATCTAAATTTGAGTGGGAGTTTGAGGGCTTTATTTAGTTATTTGATATGTTCTTGTAAAACATTTTTATGTTTAATGAAATTATTATTTCAAGATTATTTTAACTGTGATGAAATAATCGTTCCAAAGTGATATGAACCATTTTATAGGTCATCGAAGTAAGTGACTTGATCTTGAGTTATCAAAGTCATTTAGCTTGATCATGAGACCCTATATTTGATAGATGGCTTATATCATCATGTCCCTAGTCGAAGGTTGTTGAAATTGGAACACCAACAACCGTGTGAGACTAGATTGGTATGTGACTTATGACAAAGTCTCGGTGTGTCATAGATGCGCGGCATCAAAGTCAGTACATAGGTGTATGTAGGGTACATACGACCGGACAAGACCCGATTATAAGAACTCTTCAGGATATTTATATCTGTGTCATAAGAGATTCTTACTACGACTATAGAGTATAGTCCTTAGACCTGAGTTCACATGCATGTGACTGCACATGAACTAATGCGCTTTGATCATTGTCTAATGCTGTCGTTAAGCGATAGTTATAAGGACCTTGTTTGGGTGTATTATGAAATGAGTAGTTTACAGTGATGGAACAAGACGGGATTTGTCCCTCCAATATAAATGGAGTGAATATCTCTAGGCCAATCGGAGATTTGAATACTGGAAACTGCATGGCCATGCTCAAACGGACTTTCCCGAGTCGTTTGGATTGTCAGTATCAAATCAGAGTCCGATGAACAAGATTAGGCTTTATAAGGATGACACTAATCTTGCCTTATGACTAATCGAGATATTGTGACAAAAGGATTATGAATACAGAGATTCCAGTACAAGTGGGAGATTGTTGGAATTGTGTCCAGTAATCTCGGTACTGTCTCTAGAAAGTAAGAGTATGTCAATGATCAGACATAAGTCATATAATACTGGGGGTCATGATGGCTTGCTAGAGTCCGCTCATGATCTATAAGTCTTGGACTTATTGCCTTTATTATATGATCCCATATGGGTCACACGCCTAAGCTAACAGGAAACTATGAGGAAACAGCTTAGCAGAAGTACGGTAAAAGTGCTAGGCATTTACCGAACATAAAGAGAGATTAATGGGTCTGATTAAATCTGAGGAATTTAATTAGACTGGGAATTTGGGCCCAAAAGCCCAAAAGAATTAGAGAAGGGTTTTATAAATAAAACCAAGCCTAATTCTCTCTTCCCTAACCCTAACCCAGCCGCGATTTCTCTCTCTCTCTGCGGCCTCCCTCAGCTCGGTCTAGCAGCCATTTTCTGTGATTGCGTGTGTGAGCCTTTGGAGGATCCATCTCTTGGTGGTTCTGCTGATCTCTGACCATTACCTCCTCATTCCGCTGCACAAAAAGGTAACAGGTGAGATCCATTAAGTTTCTAAATAAGAGAACCTAGATCTGCATGTTTAGTAGGATGAATCAATTGAGAATTGAATCAGGAAACACTAAACGATCCAACAAACGGGTTCCTTAAATCCGCCCTCACTGGATAATTGTGTTTGAAACAATTACTCAGTCCTCTTTTCCTTTCCCTGTCCCCGTTTTTTTTGCAGGATTCGGATGCTGGATTGAGCGATCATGTGACGTTATTGGTGGATTTGTATACGAAGAGAGTGCCGGGTTCCTGGGACAAGTTGAGTTGGCATTCCAGTTGGACCAGAATGGGTTCAATGGGTGCCCTAATGCCGCGTCTCCGGTTTACCGGGAGACGGGTGTTACAATTTGGTATCAGAGCCTAGGTTAAGGTCTCCCAGTGCCATCCTGGGAGATCAGCTTTCGTTGTTTTCCAGAAATCTTGTTTTCAAATCTTTTTCCAAAGTGTTTGCGAAATTTTCATAAAATGGTTACTTTGCGAAAGCTTTTTCAAGCACCAACTATATCATAGATTGTTCTCCACGCCGGTCCTAGTCTAGATAGAATTTCTCCTTGCAGGTTGGCGTTAGTGTCTTCATACCTTAGTGGTGCTACTGCCCTTAAGATGTGCGCCGAGATGTGATAGGTGTAGTTTTAATCCCTATACTAAGTGCAAGTGCACAGTGATGTAGTTGTAGTACTTAGGGTATCGAATCCACAGGGACTCCGGTCAACGATAGATTTAGAACAACAAAGATTAAACTAGGAGAAAGCAAAGGTGATTAAACTAAAAGCAGAGCAGAAAAGTAAATCAGTAGCAGGAGTGGTTTGTGACCAAGGAAGCGAAGCGTTAAGTCTAGGGAGTTCTCAGGAAATCAGGAACACAAGCAATCAATCAGTCGAGATCCAATCAGAAACTGTTTCTAGAACTCAAACACAGATATAGAATGAACCAAATTTCTTTGCGAGAATTCTCTAAGACTAAGTGCAGCAAACCAAACTTTCGTTTGCGAGAACTAACAGATTAAACCAGCATTAATTCCAAGTTTGATATGTTCACAATTAAACTAAACCAAACTTTCGTTTGCGAGAAGTTTAATTGCTCATCTAGGTTCTTTCTAGCTAATTAACCAACTTTCGTTGCATCAATCAACCTAACATCAATAATCTAAGTGGCCACTTCAGATCAAGCATTAAGAACAATCCTAGACGAAGAACTAGCAGATATGAATCCCTACAGATTAATTAAACTATAATTCCATGAAATCCCTAATGAGAATCCCTAAACTTAACAGGTAGTCTACTCAGACATGTTCATCGAAACAGAAGATATCATAAGTAGAAAACCAAATATCATAAAACAGAATAATCAATAGGGGTTCGAAATCAAGTCTCTTTCGAGAACAAGATCAGCCCCTAAGGCTCTCTGAAATAAAATAAAACTTAAGAAAAGCGTAGCCTAAACAATGGCTTAAAAACTCTTATATAATGGTCTAAAGTCGGCTGGGGCTTCTTTGTAATTATGGAAACTTCTGGGCAAAGTTGCAATATCTAATTCTTCTCATTAAACGCTCGCGAGAATGTCTGCATCGACCTTGCATCGATCGTTGCCACAGGTGTATCGATCGATGCAGGTCCGTGAATTCGGCAGTGAAGTCTATCTCTCGGGTTAAATTCCCAAAATGCTCCAGAATGCTCTATAATGTCCAATTCCGCTCCAACCGTCTTTAGACCTGTAAACATAACTAAAAGACTCCAAAACATAGTAAAAGACTCGATAAATAATACATATACCATGGTTAAAAACCCTAAAATCCATGGTATATCAACTCCCCCACACTTAGCTCTTGCTTGTCCTCAAGCAAGTAAAGAACCAAAGCATAAGAAAAGAATTTTGAAAACACAGAAACTCGTTTCGTCTTAGGAACTTTTGCATTCACATTCACTTAGTAATCCACTGAAAACTTTCCTGCAGAACTCAAGACCAACATGTACTTCCCCCACACTTAGCAACTGTCCTAAGTAAACTCCACAATCACATTCACGCATTCAAATTCACCCTACTGACTTCTGCAAGTATTTAAGTGCGGTCTCACCTAAGGAGTATCGATCAAAGGCACATGGATTCTTACCTTATCAGCTCTAAACCACCATACTATCTTTCTATAGTCCCTTTCTTCTCTTTCCCTTCCTTAACAACTGATTTTTCCCCACTGGGTATCATTTTATTTTATTTTATCAGTGTTCTTCCCGTTAAGGGGTGTACTTTGGATACATTCCATGGATCGCACAGGAGATAATAGGGGTCTCTACCACTCCCGTGACCACTTCGGAGTTACTAACTCATCCTCAGTTTATTATCTTTTTTTTTTTTTTTTTACTTTATGGAAGGGGAGAAGGGAACTAAATAGGACAGGTTTACAGGCTGTGTCAGAACTAACAAGGGAATCCGACACAAAGTATACCAAGCCCTTAGGTGAGAAATCTAAGTCAGTATTAAATTGAAGTCAGTAAAAGGATCCTCTGATACCTGAAGTGATGTGGGTGTTCCCAGTAGGTTGATCTGTGATGTGGTTTTCTAATAGTCAGAGAGGCTCTGCAAGTCTGTCCAATGGTCACTTGGTTCTTGTTCAAGCGAAAAGTTTCCTCGAAAAATCATAGTTTCATACAAATTTTCAATAAAACAAATTTTGAAAAACTAAGAAAACAAAAGCGTGCGTCAGTAGCTTCCTCCCCCACACTTAAACTACACTGTCCCAGTGTAATCAAAGCATGAGATCGGTGAAAGAATAATCAAATTGAAGAACAAACCGAAAAGTTGCAGATTACTTACCTGTCGTCGCCCTGTGTCGATCGATGCCACAAGGGTGTCGATCGATGCAAAGTGATTATTCCTGTTTCTCTCACCTCTGAACACACTTAAACAGAAAAATTAAAAATACCAAAACCAAAACGAAAATATAAAAACAAAAACGAACCTACTAGTGGGTTGCCTCCCACTCAGCGCTTGTTTTTAGTCATTAGCTTGACTATTGGAAAGAGATTGGATTCATGGCGTTTTCAACAGAGACTTTGAATGTCTCTGTGAATATCTCTTCATCCAAGGAGGTGTATATGCTTTCAGATCATGAGGCTTCCCTAGGAAAGAGTAATCAAAATCAGGGCGGGAGCGAAGCTTGGGCGGTCTACTGCGTTTTCCTGCATTCAAAACAATGTGATTAGAAGGTTTAAGCTTAGATGATTTGTACCTTACCTTTGATGCAGATCTGATGTTTGGGGCTTTCTGCTTATGAGCAGTTGCAGGTACTGAAGATGTTAGAGCAAGTTCAAGAGGAATTGCCATCTTCTTCTTTCCACTATCAGATACTGTAGTTCCACCAATCTGAACTTCTTCTTTCAGATGACCATCAGTGGAGATCATCTTCTTTGCATGAACTCGCGAAGTTTCAACTGGTGGTGTTTTATTCACCTTCTTATCCATCACTTTCATGCAGTTAGCCACTTCTAGATCTTTTTTGGAAGGTTTAGGAACCTTAGGATATGGCACAGGGGGCTTATAGACTCGTTCTGGTACTGTTGCAGGTTTCTGGTCATGTCTGCGTTCTGTGTCAATCGTTGCATGATGTGTGTCGATCGATGCAGGGCGATTCTGTTTGTCGTAAGAACTCGAAATTGCCATCAGAACGGCGTGTCGATCGACACTAAGAGGGTGTCGATCGATGCATGTATCAGACAGACAATATTCATCCAGAAAATCCGATATTATGCTCTCTTCTTCACCTAGCAACTCAATCTCATCCCCTAAGGTCACAGCTTTGATGGATTTGTACTGTTCAGCTTTCCTAGCTTCATTATGCCTTTGTATTGCTCCAGCTGTTTGTTGAACTTGGACATCTAGCTTCTTCAAATGTGTGCTCAAGTATTCAAACTTCCCATTCAGATTTTCATGTATAGCTTCCAGCTTCCTGTCGAAGTTTGCAGCGGTCTTAGCCTGATCCTCTAGGAACTGCTCCATCATGGATTCCATCTTGCTCTTACAAGCATTAGCAGCAGGAGATGCCTGATAGGAGGGTGATCCATAAGTCCTTTGATAGGAATTACCTTGCTGATTTCCATACCTGTTTCCTTGAAACCCAGAACCATTTATGTAGTTCCTCTCCTCTTCCTGTCTTTCCAGAAACTGCTCCATCATGCTCATCAGCTTATTAGACTGTGTATTGTAGGAGAAACAGGCTGATATGATGGAGATTCATAGTCTCTGGTGAATGAATTGGAACCATAGCCTCTGCAGAACGAGTTATTCTGCTGATTTTCCAACATCCGTTCCATCATTCCCATCATTCTTTCGCACTGTGTCGATCGATGCAGAGTAGCGTCGATCGATGCAAGCTCGAGAATGCAACAATCGACACACAGGACAGTGTCGATCGATGCAAAGCGATTACAGGCGTACCTGAAACGCAAGAACAGAAAAAAAGAAAAAAAAAAGTTAGTAGCAAAAATTAAAAACGAAAATCCTAGTCTAAACCCTAAGTTCAAATCTATCGAGGACTCAAAAGAGTCCCCGGCAACGGTGCCAAAAACTTGATAGGTGTAGTTTTAATCCCTATACTAACTGCAAGTGCACAGTGATGTAGTTGTAGTACTTAGGGTATCGAATCCACAGGGACTCCGGTCAACGATAGATTTAGAACAACAAAGATTAAACTAGGAGAAAGCAAAGGTGATTAAACTAAAAGCAGAGCAGAAAAGTAAACCAGTAGCAGGAGTGGTTTGTGAGCAAGGAAGCGAAGCGTTAAGTCTAGGGAGTTCTCAGGAAATCAGGAACACAAGAAATCAATCAGTCGAGATCCAATCAGAAATTGTTTCTAGAACACAAACACAGATATAAAATTAACCAAATTTCTTTGCGAGAATTCTCTAAGTCTAAGTGCAGCAAACCAAACTTCCGTTTGCGAGAACTAACAGATTAAACCAGCATTAATTCCAAGTTTGATATGTTCACAATTAAACTAAACCAAACTTTCGTTTGCGAGAAGTTTAATTGCTCATCTAGGTTCTTTCTAGCTAATTAACCAACTTTCGTTGCATCAATCAACCTAACATCAATAATCTAAGTGGCCAGTTCAGATCAAGCATTAAGAACAATCCTAGACGAAGAACTAGCAGATATGAATCCCTACAGATTAATTAAACTATAATTCCATGAAATCCCTAATGAGAATCCCTAAACTTAACAGGTAGTCTACTCAGACATGTTCATCGAAACAGAAGATATCATAAGTAGAAAACCAAATATCATAAAACAGAATAATCAATAGGGGTTCGAACTCAAGTCTCTTTCGAGAACAAGATCAGCCCCTAAGGCTCTCTGAAATAAAATAAAACTTAAGAAAAGCGTAGCCTAAACAATGGCTTAAAAAATCTTATATAATGGTCTAAAGTCGGCTGGGGTTTCTTTGTAATTATGGAAACTTCTAGGCAAAGTTGCAATATCCAATTCTTCTCATTAAACGCTCGCGAGAATGTCTGCGTCGACCTTGCATTGATCGTTGCCACAGGTGTATCGATCGATGAAGGTCTGTGAATTCGGCAGTGAAGTCCATCTCTCGGGTTAAATTCCCAAAATGCTCCAGAATGCTCTATAATGTCCAATTCCGCTCCAAACGTCTTTAGACCTATAAACATAACTAAAAGACTCCAAAACATAGTAAAAGACTCGATAAATAACACATATACCGTGGTTAAAAACCCTAAAATCCATGGTATATCAAGATGTATGTCGTAATGTGTGCCGTTGAGGTGTATGTTG
This sequence comes from Orychophragmus violaceus, assembly GCA_030180135.1. Classification (NCBI taxonomy): domain Eukaryota; kingdom Viridiplantae; phylum Streptophyta; class Magnoliopsida; order Brassicales; family Brassicaceae; genus Orychophragmus; species Orychophragmus violaceus. Next base: position 68,616,635 of record CM058239.1, read on the forward strand.
AGGTGTATGTTGTGGTGTGCGCCTATAGGGCAGTCAGTACTAATGAGGTGTATTGGGGGTTATCGTCTATTCAGAGCGTTGTTCAACCAAGCGTGCGAAGGCGATCTAGATGTGGAGACGTTCACTGGAGAGACTACATCGGGAATGTAGGAGAGAGTTGCAAGAGTTCCAGGAAGTGCTAGAAGAGTTGCAAGAGGCGTTGGGGGAAGTTGCAAGGAGTGCTACAGGAGCTGCAAGAGGTCGATGGAAAGACCGGATCGCAAGGAGGCCATTTGGAAGTGGCGGTGTTCCGACTGGATTAAGCGTCAATAGTTGTTTGAGTTGCTTGGATCACAAGGAGCAGCAGGAGGCTATCCAAATCTCTTCTAAGTATGGAATATTAGAATCAGATTTGTGACATAAACTTTGATGAGTTATGAACCGCTCGTTTGAAGTTTGATCAAGCTGGAAGCTGGAGGAGATCTTCATAGCATGGCAGGCTCGAGATTCAATGGTGGGACCAGAAAGGAAAGGGTATGCCTTGGAGTTCTTTGTGGATTACTGGAGCAGCTAATGGAGTTCCTCAAGATGGAAAGAAGATCACAGAAACGTTTTGGGAAGTGCATTGTGGCATTTGGAATTGCCTGGCCAGCCAGACTTCTGTAATTCAAAGCTCAAGTGGATAAAGCTAGTTATTGGAAATGGAAATCCAGAAGAGTGTTAGGAAAACACTATGGAAGATTGGCAAGAAGCTGCAAGGAATAGAAACAGAGGGCAAGCTTAATGGGGAAGGAAACCCAATGGATGGTGTTTGTAAAGCACTACATCTGGATCACAAGGTAGAAAACCTTGAGCTGGAATTCAGATTGGAATCGGTTTGCAAACCAGAATGCGCAGTGGAAGCGTGGCATGGGATTATATCAGAGGCACGTGGGTCGTTCCCCACAAGTCAGTAGCCATAATGGACATGGTTAACCTCATCGTTCACCAAGGGACAGCAAAGATGACGGTTTGTGCGACAGTCGACACCACAGTGCACGGTAATGGAAAACCGTCAAAGAGAATCCATTTGGAAGTGGATGATGCACTATGGCACGGTAATGGAAACCGTTGAGGAGAACTGGTTTGAAGCGGAGCATCTCATTCATGTATTAGAACCACTCGAGGGATGAGTGTTGTTTTTAACCGTTGGAGACCGACCCTAATGGACATGGACGGTAGCATGTGGCGTCTTGCATTGCATTATGGAAGCTGCTATTGGATTGACACCAAGGAGAAGGACACTCCAGAGTGTGGTTTGAAATAAGGGGGGGGGGGAGAAGCAGTCTTCAGGATTCAAGGACATGGTCTTTTCAAGCGGGCAAACAATTAAGTCAGTTTCGATCAGCGAAGTTTGCAAAGTGTGGTTGGTAGAGAGTTGCAATGGAGAACTCCCTCCACCGAATTCGGGACGTATTCCTTTAAGGGGGGAGAATTTGTAATGGCCCGAGCCCAGCCTATTTTAAAATATTTATAAAAGAAGAGGAAGCCCAGCAGCCAAGCCCAAAAGCCCATTCTTTTTCCCAAAACCCTAGCTCTCTTCTTTATAAATAAGAGCCTCCACCCTTTGGGAAAAGCAGAAGAAGAGATTTCGTCGAAGCTGTGTCCATCCCGCGTCACAGCCACCGCCTCCAGAGAGTATATCTAGGGCTTCTACATCGTTTGGTATTGAAGGTAATCCCTGAAACCTGTTTTCAGATCGGATTCGTCTTAAGCCGAGATCTAAAACCTCAATATCTTTTTATCCGTGATGAATCTGGGAAATCCAAGACCACTATCGCTTTCCTCTCGTCGAGACGAAGCCATAGCCGTCAACCTCGCCCCCATCAGCCTCTGGACGCCCCCGCAATCACCAGGGGAAGAATCAGCCGGTTCTCCACGCGCCGCCGCCGTCCGCCGGGAGCCGCCGCCGTCCGCCGCCGCCTGTCGCCGGAGCTCCGCCGCCGCCGAGTCAACTTGGCCGGCGACCGAGTCGACTCGGTTGACCGGGTCGGTCAGCGTTGACCGGTCCTGTTTGGTTCCGTTTAATCAAGTTTGGTTCTGTTATCCAATTTCAATTTTAATTTCGATTTTAATTTCAATTTACGGTTTAGGTCGGTTAAGGTGGTTTGAACTGGGTATTTTCAATCGATCATAACTAGCTCATCTCAAGTCCGATTTAAGCGAATCAAAAGCCTATCTCACTCAATTTCTCGTCCTCTTTCCAGATATGATGTCCTTTTGGGATAATGGAGCTTATAAATTACCGTTTTTCCCTCTTCTTTGGCTAAGGTGAGGATCGGTCTTGACCCTTTCTTATTCCATTTCAAATCTGGACGCAAGTCCTTTGTTAATTTCGTCTTTCCTAGGTAGTTTAGGATTGGTAATGCGCGCCATGTGATTGATTGTTGAACGTAGAATGGATAGGTTATCACTTAAACCGAAAATGTTGCTTGTGTGTGATGGCTTGTGTGGATTAGGTTGCGGTAGAAATTGATTGACAGGACAAGGTACGAGGTCTGTTCCGTGATTGTCCTTGATCGTCGGAGGAGGGTCCTGACAAGCCCTCCCGTGGTGGTGTGTTGTGGTTCGAAGGTTCGCGAGCCGTTTGTTTGCTGTGGAAAGGGCGTAATGGCCGGTCCGTGGGTGGGATTAGGGGAAGGCAGCCCTAGTCCGCAACCATAGACAGGTAGTTATTTCGTGGGTTGATTGTAATGTGCTTTCGGGCATTGCATGCAAGGTGATATTAGCTTAGAACTTGTTTCGTAGTTGTGTGGCGTAAGCCGGGACAGCGGGTTCCTTAAATCCGCCCTCACTGGGTAATTGTGTTTGAAACAATTACTCAGTCCTCTTTTCCTTTCCCTGTCCCCGTTTTTTTGCAGGATTCGGATGCTGGATTGAGCGATCATGTGACGTTATTGGTGGATTTGTATATGAAGAGAGCGCCGGGTTCCTGGGACAAGTTGAGTTGGCATCCCGGTTGGACCAGAATGGGTTCAACGTGTGCCCTAATGTTCTTGAACTAAAATCATTAGATTATAACTAACCAAATTTCGTTGCGAGAATTATATATTTCTAAATCATATAATCTTAAATTTCTTTTGCATATCCTAAAGACTAAACAAACATTAAACGCAGGTTCGATTGTTCACAAAATAACTAAACCAAATTCCTTTGCAAATAGGTATTTTGCTCACTCTATATTAATTCAGGTTATTAATTATGCATTCGTGCCAACCAATTAATTCGTGCCAACCAATTATCCTAATATCTAAGTTCCAAGTGATCAGTCTAGAATTAGCCTTAAGAACAACCTAGGTAAAGAACTAATCATAACTGACCAATCAACCTAAAATTCCATAAAATCCCTTATGAGAATCCTTAACCTAACAAGGTGAACTACTCATACATGTCAATTGAGTAGAAGACCTTGAAAGTACTCATTTGTAACGATTTTTGAAATGAGATGTTATACCACAGCTCCACCCACGATAAGTACTTATCCCAAGTCCTTAAATGTACAAAAGCATAACAACAAATATATGTTTCTAAGCAACGGTTGAAAACTTTTGTTTGACCGTCCGTTTGTGGATGAAACACCGTGCTGTATTTCATATTTGTAGCAGTTATCTGGAACGTTTCAGACCAAAACGAGCTTAGAAATATGAGATAACAATCAAACACAATGGTCTTAGAGAAGCCATGTAAACGAACAATTTCTGTAACAAATTGCTTTGCTACCTCCATTTCCGTAAAAGTATTCTTTAAGGAAACAAAGTGTTCATACTTTCTTATTCTATCAACCACCACTAAGATAACATTCACACCATTTAAAGTTGGAAGTCCCTCTATGAAATCCATACTAATGTCTTCCCAAATACGAACATGGACATGTAAAGCTTGTAAAAGTCATGTTGGAGAGAGATTCGAGTATTGATGTGTTTGACACACTCCACACTCAGTCACATAATCTTACACTCTCTTGTAAATGGCTTCCCAGTAGAAAGATCTATGAATTATCTTCAAAGTCTTGAGAAAACCTAATGACCCCCAAATTTAATGTCATGTGACACAACCAAGATCAAAGGAATTACAGAGATCCTTTTGAATCACTAACGTCTTCTTAGCCAATAACATTCCATCCACCACTTGATACTTAGTAGATACCAAACATCCATCTGGTAACTGTTTCATAACCTTATGAATGGAGACATCTTCTGAAATTTCTTTGTATAAGCCCTCCCATTAAATAACAGAAGGTACGGTCAAAGCTAACAACAAAGAAGAAACTAACATACACTGAGATAACCCATTCACTGCTCTATTCTCACTGCCGGTTTAGAGGAGATCTCAAAATCAAAACCCAACAATTGAATGAGCCAATTCTGATATTCCGTGTTAACTTCCTTTTGTTCCAACAAACATTTCAAACTCCTTTGACTTGTGTGGACTTAAAATTTCTTCCCAGAAGACAGTTCTTCCACTTTCTAACATCCATAACAATTGCCATTAGTTCCCTTTCGTAGGCCGGCTTAAATTGTTCTCTTATGGTTAATGCATGACTTAAGAAGGTGATAGGGGTTCTTCTCTTGATATTATTCCTGCTCCAAGGCCAAAGCCTGATGCATCTGATTCAGTGACAAACACTTTCTGAAAATCAGGCAGGTGAAGGACTAGTCTTGTACCATATCTTGTTTCAGTTTCTCAAAAGCTAATTGAGCTTCCATGGACCAGATGAATTGGTCCTCCTTCAACAGGGACGTCAAAGGTTTAGCTAACAGCCCATAATGCTGCACTAAACGCTTGTAATACCCTGTTATACCCAAGAAGCCATGTAAATGTTTCACATTCTGAGGAGTTGGCCAAGAACTCATTGCCTCTGTCTTGTTTTTGTCGGTAGCTACAATTCTCAGCTATTGTGTGCCCAAAATACTCCAGTTGAGCCATTCCAAAAGAACAATTCTTCTGACTAGAAAACAGGTTTTGGGCCCTCAATACTTGTAACACTTGAGCCAAATAATTCAAATGCTGAGAAATATTGTTTATGTATATCAATATATCATCAAAGAAAACCAGACAAACTATTGAATGAATGGCTTGAAGACTTTATGTATTAATGCTTGAAATGTGGTTAGGGATGTTAAAACAGGCGGGCCGGCCCATTTAGACCCGACCAGTTTATGTATGTACCCGTTTAGGAATGTACCCGATTTGGCCCGTTTATAGTTTAGACCCATTTTTTGCCTGTTAAACTAACACATGCCCGTTTAAGCCCGTTTAGGCCCGTTTATAATTTTTCTTTTGAAACAAAAATACAAAATACAAAAAAAAATTATATTATAATTTTTAAAATTATAAACATTAAATACCATATTAATGAAATATTGTTAGTTGAACATTTTATCATCCTTATATAACTCATATTATCATTCTTCTTTAAACCTAATTTTTAAAAAGAAATTAACCTTATGTTTTGTAACAAAACTTTTGTTGGTTGATTTTTTTTTTTAAATTAAATGGGCCTAAACGGGTACCCATTTCCCAATAACACATCAAGACTGCCATCCGCAGAAAGTTGAACTGCAACCTTTGCACAACCATTGGTGAAATGAAGTTGTTCGATGCTCCGCTATCATGCATGACAATCACCTCCCTGTTGGTTATTCTTCCTATGAGTTTAGTAGTCTTTGGGTAATCAATTCCAAGGAATGAGTTAAGAGATAGAGTACAAAGTTCCTGTTGCACCAGTTGTAGTTTCTCTTCATTACTGGCTGTATAATCATCCAATACTTCCATCTCTATACTGTTCACATTCGTCAACACCCTCAAAGATCTATTAGGACATTCATGCTCTCTTGACCAAGTACCTTTTAACATAAAGCAAAGCTTATCCCTTCGCATTTCATCAAGCTCCAGATTTGTAAAGTTTTTATGTGGTTGTATGCTTTGTTGTGGTCGTATGCTTTGTTGACTGCTTGATCTTGAATCATTCATTGTATTTGCCTCTCCTCTTTGTCTTTCCCCATTAGTGTGACTTATGTATTGAGAAGCAGGTTGTTTTTTCTGTTGGTATGCACGAGTCTGTTGACTAGATGATGAACGTGAAAGCTCAATGGCTTTGGTTGGTCATTGGCTTTTCTTTTCTTTTCATGAACACTGATGTTGTTACAGAACAAAAAAACTAGTGAAGAAGCTGAAAATGATAGATACAAATATCAACATAGAAATAAGTTGATAATTCTAATCCAGTCCATCACAGCAGAGCAAAATTTCAGGTTCTTATACCAAGAGTTTGCTGGAAACCGTAAATCATGGGAAGATATCTTGCAGTTAATAGCGGTGTGTTGTGTTCAGGGATGTCTGCCAAATCGTCAAAAGTAGTGAAAACAAGTACATGGTCTGATCCCTTTAACTTAACACCCTTTAAATTGATCCCAGAGCTGCCCCAAATACTCCAACTAGGATTGTTTTTGCAAAATTAGTTAAGATTATTGGAAAGAGATATATATACCTTAGACCACGGTCTATAATGCAGCCGAGTTCAACTTCTTAGCTACCATATTCTTTGCTAATTCACACAAATATATAAAAAATGCCTTCAGTTTATCACAAAACCAGATCAAAAGTATTTGGAAGAGAAGAAAACCATCGTAGCAGAATTCTTAACTCCATTCACACACAGTTTAAGGAGACTGGTTCATCAAAGACGTCTTACCAACCCCTGCAAAATCATAAGTTCCAGATGCCCAATTAGTCAAAGGGAAATAAATAATCTCACTGATTCAGTTTTGTAGACTAATTGATGAAGAAAAGTTCATCAGTAACCTGATTTATACTCTGGAAAGAAGAGAGGAAGGAGGAAAACGTGAATATTCATGATCGTCATTTCCGCAACCGATCTTGCTCGGCTTGCTGATCCTCCATGATCTATGATAAAAATATTCAAACAATCTTCTGTTACGACTAAACGATCATCGAAAAAATAACGGCCAGACCGAATGATAAGAACAGTACGTATTATTCCTATCAATCACCACAGACAATGTACAAAGATGTATCTCCCTCACAAGATCTCACCTCTCATGTACAAAGAATGACTCTCTCTCACTTTCTTGAATGTAATCGATACCTCTCTTACTCTCTCTCTTTCTACTTATATACAAGTATTCAATTGTAAAAGAAAGACTCGTGTATCAATTCTGTTACGACTTTTCTCTTCAACATCTTTGACCTTCCACGTCAGCATTAGCTCTTCTCCTTCGTGAAGTATAAGCTCCATTGGCTTATCAATACCCCCCCCCCTCGAAATTCAACTTGTCCGCAAGTTGGAACTCTGGAAACTGATGCTTAATGTCGCGAGCCAGCATCCAAGTACCATCATGAAGTGGCAACCCTTTCCAACTAATCAACACTTCTAGATGACCATCATGCAAGTATCTCGAGTCTAACACTGAATCAGGTTCCACAACCAACGCATCAGCTGGTGATAATGCAGAAGGCAGCTTCGTGACTTCATGGTTTCGTCCCAACACATGTTTGAGCTGAGAAACATGAAATACTGGGTGTATTCGTGATTCATTAGGTAACCTGAGCCTATAAGCAACTTCACCAACTCGTTCCAAGACTTCAAATGGTCCATAGTACTTTGCGGCTAACTTCTTACACCAACGTTTAGCCACGGTAGATTGTCGGTAGGGTCGTAGCTTCAAAAACACCAAAGACCCCACCTCAAATACTACATCCCTGCGACTCTTATCAGCATTATTTTTCATCAACGATTGTGCTTTACACAAATGCTCTTTAATATCCCTCAACATATCATCTCGGGCCTGTAACATCACTTCCAATTCACCATTAACCGTGGACCCTGTTTCATACTTCAACAATTGCGGTGATTCTCTCCCATAGCCCAAAACAAATGGGCTTGTTTTCAAGGACTTATGATACGACGTGTTGTACCAATACTCTGCCCAACACAAGAACTGAGACCAACGACACGGATGAGCTTATGTGAAACACCTGAGATACGTTTCTAAACAGCGGTTTAAAACTTCACTTTGGCCATCCGTTTGGGGGTGATAAGCCGTACTGAATTTTAATTTGTCCCCACTTGTTTAAACAGCTCTTTCCAAAAGTGACTCTGAAATATGCGATCCCTATCCGAGCTATGGACTTTGGTACTCCATGTAGTCTAAGACCTCCTTGACAAACTTATGTCCCACATCCAAAGCTGAGTAAGGATGCATGAGCCCGATAAAATGCGCATACTTGGAGAGTCTATTCACTATCACCAGTATTGATTTCACACCATTTGACAGTGGCAGTCCCTCTATAAAATCCAAGGATATATCCTCCCAGATTTGATCCGGAATTGGTAAGGGCTATAACAAGCCATCTGGAGCAAGAGTCGAATACTTGTTTGTCGGAACTTTTGAACAATTGTTTTCGCCTCGACTACTTAAAATTTGCCATCATCGCAATCGATTATGACGAGCTGGTGGGCTAACTTTTGTGGTTGAAATCCCCCTCGACGAAATCAATACTCGAAAATTGACCAAGCGATCGGGCATAGCTATGTTCCTTACAAACAATGCTTCGTATGAATGACGTTTCGTATGAACGACATTACGTGTAAATAACATTTCGTATAAAATGTACGAAACCGCATAGCCAAAGTTCCAAGCAATCAAACTTCTCAGATGGATCAATTAGAAAGGCGTATTACTCAACAAAATATATGGGAAAACTCAGACGCTCGAACGATCCAAGCAAGACAATCTGCTCGGACATTCCGAGCAGGACAGCCTGCTTGGACGTTCTGAGCAAGACAACCTGCTTTGAAAATTCGAGCAGAACAGCCTGCTCTGACGTTCCGACCAAGACAGCCTGTTCGGAAAATCCGAGCAGAACTGCCTGCTCGGACGTTCCGAGCAGGACAGTCTTCTTGGAAAATGGAAGCAAAACACACTCCTCGGATGTTCCGAGCAGAACACACTCCTCAGACGTACGAGCAGAACACACTCCTCGGACGTTCCAAGCAGAAAACACTCTTCGGATGTCCTGAGCAGAATACACTCCTCGGACGTTCGGGTGTTCTGAGAAGAACACACACTTCGGACGTTCCGAGCAGAACACACTCCTCGGACGATCCATGCATGACACATTGCTTGGGCCAACAGCATGGACACTTGTCGATATCTTCCTCCGAACGTGTGATTAGCGGTAACCCATCTTCGTAACAACTTACACATACTCGAAACTACTAGCCGTTGACAAAATTTCCGAATTAATTATACAAAATACGGACTTGGGCAACTCTATAGATTTTGGGCCGGACTAAGAAGACATATACTCAACGGACTCAGATCGTCCTTTTCGGCCCATTTGAAAGATAAAACTAAGTCGCGGAAAGATAAATACAAAAAATGGGAATTCCAACTAAGTCATCTTTTTCCTATTGTTTACTTAGAATCTTATGTTCCCTAAAAGTTTAACCTTACAAGAATCGAGCATGCGAGTTCCAACTCTCACATAGATTATTGATATAAGATTGATTCTCGCAACAACAATTGGTTAATTAGCTAGAAAGAACTAGGGTGAGAAAATTTCCTATTCGAAAAGAGATTTGGTTTAGGAAATTTGTGAGCAAATCAAACTTGGACTAATTGCATATTTAAATTTAAGGATTCGTAAATAAATTTTGTTTCCTTGTTGTTAGACATAGATAATTTCCTCAGCCAAAGCTGGTTGATTTTACAATTGTGTTTTAGGTTCTAGAACATTACATTTGAATCAGAACTCATTGATTGATATGATGACTCTGATTTTCTGAGAATTCTCTGAGCCTAGCGTTTTCTTCCATCGTTTACACACTCTCGATTTACTGTTTTCTTGCCTTTCATTACTTTCATCTCATCTAGCTTAACTTGAATTGATAAATCTATTAAGCATTCATGAAACTCATTGTTCGATATCCTAAGTACTACATCGATATAGTTTTGCACTTTCAATTTTGTATCAGGGATAAAAATCAACCTATCAAGTTTTTGGCGCTTTTTCTGGGCCGAATGCGCCAGGTATTTCAACCTGAGTTGACTAAGCCATCTCCAGAACCTGCAACTGATCATGAGCAGAAAGCTCCAGACATCACACTTCCACCAGAGAAAAGATAAGTACTTCATAAGCCTTCACCTCCTGACCGCATTGTTTTAATGTGGGGAACGTTCTATCCCACCCACACTAAGCTCCCACCCTTGTGACATTCCTACATTCCTTGGATATCCCATGCTCACGATGCTTGCACACCACCTTGGATGAAGAGACATTCGCAGAGGTACTCTTTACCTCTGTCAAATCCACCAGGGCCTGATCTCCTGCCAAAGTCAAGCTAAAGACTAAAAACAAGCGCTTAATGGGAGGAAACCCACTGGTGAGTTTGTACCTATTTAATTTTTTTTCTCATTGGTTCTTTTAATCTTTCTATGTTTGTGTATCAAAAACGAATATCAGTGCTGAAACACGAACAGTGTCGGTCAACACCCCATTCGAATAACGGACAAATGTCGAGGACGCTAGACACGGATCAGACTTGTGTCGACCAAAGCCTGGTGTCGATCGACAATGGTGTTGTGTGTCGGTTGACACTCACCACGCTATCCGGTAAGGTTTCATATTTTCCAGTTTTACTTGCTTTTAACTCTGTTTTTCCTGAACCCAAGCATCTTTAACACTGGGGACAGTGTTGTTTAAGTGTGGGGGAGGTGATTGATGCCATCATTTTCGTTTTTCTTAGAGGCATGTGTCTGTTCGTTTTGAGTTAAACCCTTGTGCATGAAAAAATGAGTTTCCGAGGAATAACCACACCTGCAAGAACCTAAGTGACTACAGGAACAAGCTTGACAGGCATCTAAGACTGATGGAAAACCCCACGCCAGATCATCCTACCAGTGTTACCCATATCCTCTTGGGTATATGGAGGATCCACGACTGACTTCACCCCTAACATGACTTAATTCTCTCATCTTGGTTTTTGGCATACATTGGATTGGATTCCTCCTTCAGTTCTAAATACTTGTCTGTGTGAGTATGATTCCCCTCTCTCTTCCCTTCAAAGCAAAATAAAAAAGAGATGAAAATGTGAGGATAAGTAGTAGCTTCGAAGTGATCATTTGATGTGGTAGTAACCATGTTGTCTCTTATGCTTCATGGAAACATGTCCAAATAAACTTGATAATAACGGAAGAGAAACCGATAGAGAAAAAAAAGTAAAATGATAACCAATGGACAAAATTGGTTGTTGAAGTGAGAGAAAGGAGAGGAAATGAACAAGAAGTTAAGATAGTATGTGTGATCAGGTTCTGATTTAGTAAGAGTCAATGTGTCCTTTGATCGAAACTCCCTTGATGAGACTGCACTTAATCTTAAAGAGGTCAGTATGGTGAATTTGGATTTCTCATTTGGATTGTGGAATAGTTTGGGACAGTTGCTAAGTCTTGGGAAAGTACATGGTGGTCTGGATTCTGTCAGGTAAGTTGTTCATGTGGCTTAGTATGGTTATTGTTATATGGAAATTATTTAGGAAGAAATGAGTATCTAAGTTTTCCTTTCAATTTTTGGTTTTATGTTTGCGTGAGGGCAAGAAAAAGCTAAATTTAGGGGATATATCATGGTTTTTATGGGTTTTTAACCATAATAAGTGTCTTGTGTATAGAGTCTTTTCACTGTTTTCAGAGTTTTTTTAGAGTCTTTACATGTATTTGCATGTTTGAAGCTTAATTGGAGATTTTGGGAGCAGTTGGAGCTTTGTAGGCGAGAAGAAGAATTTAGAGGCGATCATGGTTGGTTGTGCCATTACCCAAATTTTCTCACGAGATTAAAGAGACTTTGGAGTTTTCCACAATTACCCCGAAGTTTCCCATATTTACAAGAATGCATAAATCGTGTTTTAGACTATTTAATTAGGTTTTGAACCATTTTTTAGGCTACACTTTATTTTACCTTCAGAGAGATTTGTAGCAGAGATTTGGGGCTGATCTCCAGGGATTTCGAACCCCAGTTTTCTTCAATTGATTTCTTTATGCAATCTATTCTTATAATGATTCATGTTTCATTGATCATGTATGAGTAGTTTTCTAGTTGGGTTTAGGGTTTTTCATTAAGGATTTCATGAATTGTTATGTTGATTAGATAGTCAAGGATTCATAACTTCTAGTTCTTCATCTTAGATTGTTCTTAATGCTTGATTTGAACTGGTCATTTAGATTATTGGTATTAGGTTGATTCTCGCAACAACGGTTGGTTAATTAGCTAGAAAGAACTAATGTGAGAAATTTTCCTATTCATAAAGAGATTTGGGTTAGGGAACTTGTGAAGAAATCAAACTTGGACTAATCGCATGTTTAGATTTTTGGGATTTGCAAAGAATTTTTGTTTCCTAGGTTGTTAAACATAGATAATTTCCGCAGCAAACCTGGTTGATTTTACCATTGTGTTTTGATTTCTAGAACATTGCATTTGAATCCTAACTGACTGATTGATAAGATGATTCTGATTTCCTGAGAATTCGTTGAGCCTAGCGTTTTCTTCCATCTTGTACACACTCTCGGATTACTTTTTTTCTTGCCTTTCATTACTCTCATCTCATATAGCTTAACTTGAATCGATAAATCTATTGTGCATTCCTGATACTCATTTTTTGATACCCTAAGTACTACATCGATATAGCTCCGCACTTGCAGTTTCATATTAGGGATAAAAATTGACCTATCAGAATCCAAGTATTAACACTAAACCACATACCGGGTTTTCCTTTGATAATATCCCGCCTGTAAAAATGGAGAGACAAAATCTATGAGATACATTCATGGCTTACTGAAAAATTTCTCAACCAAGGATTCACTCTTTCCAAAGTTATAGAAAAAATTGTCGATATGTTCCATGGCCACCTCAGACAATGATGGACCAGTCTTCGCGATTACAGACAACTAATATGCCAGTCCACTAAAATTTATGCTTCGATTGGACACATCCACAATTAGTTTTTCGGTACATAGGACAGTATACTATCCAAGAAAGAGAAGAATATTTTAGCATGAGATGTTGCTCTTTCAAAAGAAAGAATCTAGAAATAAACTATGAAAGGATATCAAAAAGATTATACATCTTGAATGGAATAGATGACGTCGACCTCAAGCAAGCTTACTTGAATTCACTTCCATAACTACTTGGAAATGAGACTTCACGTACATTATATCTCAAAATATGGTTCTGAATCAAGCTTCATTGGGAGATATACTAAATATCTCTTGCAGCTCTCGAGAAGTTATGCAATCACCATAAGTTTTTCAATTAATTGCAATAGCAAGTAAATCTTCTTGGAAAACCATGTGAGCGTCTTTAACTCTCTATCAAGTATAAACAAAAGAAGTGTGGTTGTTCCTCAAGCTATGGAAAAGAGAGAAAAGCAAGAAGTAAATGGCAAAAGAAGTATATCCAATTATCTAGAGAAAATAAATGGAAATTCTTCAAAATGAAGAAAAGAAGAGTTTCAAAAAAATCAAACATATGCTACATCTTTAAAAAAAATGACACCCCTTGGTTATCTTGCCCAAATTCATTCAGATATTGAATTAGTATTCTGTCTCGATGATGAACCAACTGATGATACATTAATATCAATGGGAATTGAACAAAGAGACGAGTCTTCAGGAGAGTCTGACACAGAAGAGGAAGAAGAAGACGGAGACGAACATTTTATGCTCTTCGAAATTTATATACTTGACATTTGTAAAGGAGACCAGCTAGAAGAATGAGAATTGGCACATTCATTCCAACCATCTCCAAATGCCAAAATCTACATCTTCCCTATGAAGTTAGACTAGCCCATACTAGTCATAGCCTACTTTGACACTAAAGCTAGATATACTTTCATCCTCCCATTGGAATTGTTGCTCAATACCATTCATAGCAGCCAATGGCCAGAGTTTCCACATTACCCTCATCAGTAAACTTATCTATATCCAACTTTTTCCACGATATATAATCTAAAATATTTGGGTTTGATATTCCTAGAAAATACTTTATACTCAGATTTGATGTCCTCTATATCCTCAAAAGATTATCATAGCATCGAAAAGGTCTCAAATACAAGAACCACATTTTACCTTGGACCCCAATCTCCCATATCTATCCTATGAAAATTCATAACCCCATCAAAGATGAAATTGTAAAAAAAAAACATGTGCCACCTCCTACTCTGAATTCCTCACACAAAATATTCCTCACCCTTGTGGAAAACTCCAGAATTCTTCATATCCTTACCCTTCAAGAAAAATGAAGATGTCAACACAATAAAGTAAACCACCATGGGATGAACTCAGATCACTACATTTTTGCACTTGAACAAATAGATCTTCTCTAGAAAGAAGATCTTATTGAGAAAACTACTTCACCATGGGCATGTGAAGCATTTTATGTCAACAAGCGAGCATAACAACTTCGAGGAAAATTGAGAGTGGTTATCAACAACCAGCCACTCAATCACTTCCTTGTGGATGACAAGTTTCTCTTACCAAAGCGAGAAATATTATTCCAGAGACTTCCCCAGACATAAATTTTCTCCAAATTCGAAATGAAAGCAGGTTTTTGGAAATTAGGAATCAAACTTGAAGACAGGCCGAAAACATGTTGTTACATACCAGACCACAGTTATCATTTTAAAGTCATGCCATTTGGATTCAAGATTGCTCCCCATTATTCTAGAAGGTTATGATTAAGATATTTGAGTTAACCCTCTCCAATGTGTTGGTGTACATTAATGACATTTTGTTGTTCTCTACATAGACTCACACACAACAACAACTAAAAAAAATCCATAATATTGTACAACAATATGGTATTATGCTCTCCGAAAAGAAAATGGTTATTGGAGAACAAAGAAAGACTTCCTTGGCATGCACATCTCAAAAGGAAAATATCATCTCCAGCTTCACATTGCATCTCAGCTCAATGAATTTCCAAACAAAAAGCTCTCTTTCAAGCAAGTTCAACAATTCCAACGAATTGTTAACTACATGGCTGACTTCATAAATGATCTAGCAAAACTTATATCAGTTTTCTCAGCCCAACTCAAGAATGATGCTCCTCCATGGAACCAACAACGCACATAAGCTGTGAAAGAGATCAAATGAATCACATAAACACTTTTATCACTGAATATTCCATCCAACGAAAAAATGATACTTCAAACAGACGCAAGGGATTGCTACTAGGGTGTTGTTCTGCTATAAGAAGATGAAAAAAGAAAATGACACATTTGCGGGTACATAAGTGGTGTTTTCAAAGAAGGCGAGAAGCACTACCATTCCACATACAAAGAATTACTTGCAGTCAAGCCAGGAATAGAAAAGTTAGAATTTCATCTGGATGGTCAACATTTCCTCATAGAAATGGACATGTCGTCAATTCCAAAGATGATACTGTTCAAGCAGAAGGTCCTGCCACAAGCATAGTTACTCATATGGGTAAGCTGGTTCTCACAATGAAAATTTGACGTCAAGCATATCAATGGGAAAGACAATGTCCTCCCTGATTTCCTATCCAGAACCCGGTGACAAATCTCGACGATCATCACGGTGATATAAAATTCTAGTCCAGAAAATCTAGCAGAACAAACCTTAAGAAACTTGATTGAAATAATGCCACAAGGACTACAAGCGAAGATGTTAGACATTTTTCTGGTCTACAGGGAAGTCGAAACACTCCATGAAATCTTAAGTCTCTACATCCATTGGTATAGTCTAGATCAAGGTCCACTCCTCGGATTGCCTTACCATCTAGTATATCCTTTCCTAACTACCATATATGAAAACTCGTCACACTATGGTAAATTTCAAAGAGAAGCATATCTCCTACTTTGGTACTTCACAGACTTGTACACTATTGGAGTACTCTTTGACAAGTGTCGGTTACTATAGTATATGGCACAGTGCATCATGACAATGAAGAAGCCACACTACAAACTACTAAAATTACAAACACATAGTAAGTACAAACACAAAGGAGGTTTAAGGATCAAAGGTGTATTTAAGATGATGTTTAATGGAAATATCAAAGATATATAAGAAGGGGAAAGCTTTATTTATCAAGAACACTCAAAATATTACAAATTTTTTTAGAGAACTCTTAGACTCAACTTACTTGGCTTGGTTACAAATCTTGTCCAGCCTTGGAATTTATAGTACAAAGGCTAAGGAATATTACATGGTATATTCCTTAGATTTTTACAACTTATTCAACACAATCAAAACTACTATAGTTGACATTATTTCTCACCACGTATATTTTTCAACACACTCATAATATTGTTTGCTAAACTATGCTGAACATATTTATTTATCATATTTATTTATTATTTAATATCTATTCTCAGGGTCACCTAAAATATAGATCGATTTCTCCTTATTTGTTATTAAAGTACATGTTATCTTCTTCGTTGTCAGAAAAAACATCAATAACATAGACTTTGTGATATGGGTTGTACCTTTTGACATTGTACTTCTTTCCATCAACTCTGTATATTGGATGGTTGGGATTAAAATCTACCTAAGCGTACTGATCATGGAAGCTTGCTAGAATTTGCCTTATTTCTTCGACAAAATCAAATGGGTAAAAATATTTGTTGTGTCAATGTGATGTGTGGACAAAAAATTGTGAGGTCGAATTTGGATTTTTCAATGTAATTCATTGTCGTCAGTCCACTTGTCCTTTGGTGGAAGTTTCCTCCGTCAAAAGTGTCAATATGGTAGTTTGTCTAGACACGTAATTCAAATATCTTCTCGATCACGACCCCATCTATTTGTTGGTCTTGGGATTTAATCATCTTGAATGTGACAAGACTTGTTAATCCTCCTTGGGCGCGGATATTTTCTTGCCACTATGTTATGTCATGGAACAGTGTCCGCCATCTATACAGTAATTTGTAGTTTGGCTTCCTTCTTGCCATGACGCACGTTTCCAAATAATGTAGTAACTGACACTTGTCGAAGAGTACTCTAATAGTGTACAAGTCTGACAAGTACCAAAAGTAGGATATATGCTTCTCTAAGAAATTTACCATAGTGAGTTGGTTTTACATTTATGGTAGTGAGGAAAGGATATACTGGATGGTAAGACAATTTGAGGTCCACAGACCATACCTATGGATGTAGAGTCTTAGGAATCCATGAAATGTTTACAATCCCCTGTAGGCCAGAACAATATCTAACATCTTCGCCTGAAGTCCTTGTAGCATCATTGCAATAAAGATTCTTAAGGTTTCTTCTGCTGGATTTTCTTACTAAGAGTGTAAATCACCGGGATTATTGCCGATATTTGTCGTTGGATTATTGATAGGAAATCAGGGAGGACGTTGTCTTTACCTTAGATATGCTTGATGTCAAATTTCCATTGTGTGAACCAGCTTACCCATCAGAGTAATTGTGCATGTGGCAGGACCTTCTGCTTGAATTGTATCATCTTTGTAAACGAAGACATCCCAATTTTCTTTGAAGAAATGTTGATCAACCAGATGAAACTCAAACTTTCTATTCCTCGTTTTACTGCAATTATTTCTTTCTATGTGGAATAGTAGTGCTTCTCGCCGTCTTTGAAAACACCGCTTTTGTACCCGCAATTATGTCGTTTTCCTTTTTTGTCTTCTTCTAGTAGAACAGCACCCCAGTAGCAATCACTTGCGTTTGTTTGAAGTATCTTTTCTCGTCTGGCGGAATATTTAGTGGTGGAAATGTCTTTGTGATTCGTTTTAGCATTTTTACAGCTTTTATGCATGTTGATTCCATGGAGGAGCATCTCTCTTGAGCTAGGCTGAGAGAACTGATATAGATTTTGCTAATTCATGTATGAAGTCAGCCATGTAGTTAACAGTTCCTTTTAATTGTTGAACTTTCTTTAAAGAGAGCTTTTCGTATGGAACTGCATTGAGCTTATATGCAATGCGAGGCTGAAGATGACATTGTCCTTTTGAGATGTGCATGCCAAGGAAGTCAATCTATGTTTATCCAATAACCATCCTCTTTTCGGAGAGCATAATACCATAATGTTGTAAAATATTATGGAATTTCTTCGATAGTTGGGTGTGAAAGTCAATTTCTGGAGAGAACAAAAGAATTCTATCAATATACACCAACGAATATGAGAGGATTGGATAAATTATCTTAATCATAACCTTATGGAATAATAAAGGAGCAATATTCAATCCATATGGCATGATTTACCAACGATAGTGGTGGTTTGGTATTCAAAAACTTGTTTCCGGCAAGTCTTTAGGTTTGATTCCTACTTTCCAGAATCCTATTTTCAAATCAAATTTTGAGAAAACTTGTGCATGAGGAAGTCTCTGGAATAAGACTTCTCTCTTTGGTTAAGGAAACTTGTCGTCAGCAAGAAAGTGATTGAGTGACTGGTAGTTGATAACCAATCTCAATTTTCCTTGAATTTGTTCTACAGGCTTGTTGGCATAGAAAGCTTCACATGCCCATGGTGAAGTAGTCTTCTCAATAAGATCTTCTTTCTGGAGTACATCGATTTCTTCAAGACCAAGATTGTGGTGATATGGGTTCATCCTAGGATGGCTTGCTTTAGTTGGGTTGACATCTTTATTTTTTAAAGGGTGAGGATATGAAGAACTTTTGGTTTTTCCACAAGGCCGAGAAATTCTGAGTGAGAGGTGGCACATGTGGTTTTGGAAATTTCATCTATAATGGGGTTAAGGCTTTCCATATGATAAAGATGGGAAATTAATATTCAAGGTAAAAGGTGGTTCTTGTGTTTGAGACCTTTTGGATGCCATGATTTTATTTTGAGCCTGTGGAGGACATCAAATCCAAGTATAAAGTCTTTTCTAAGAAGATCAGACTCATACACTTTAGATTATATATATTAGTAGGAGTTGGATATAGATAGGCTTGCTGATGAGGGAAATGTGGAAAGTCTGGCCATTAGCTGCTCTTAATTGCACTGAGCAAGAATTCCAATAGGAGAATAGAACTATATCTGGCTTGATGTGTGCAGATGTGGCTCTAGTGTCAAAGTAGGTTATGACTGGTATGGGCTTATCATACTTGGTAAGGAAGATGTAGATTGGCATTTGGAGATGGTTGGAATGAATATGCCAATTCTCCTTCTTCTAGTTAGTCTACTTTACAAGTGTCAAGTGTGTAAATTTCGAAGATCATAAATTGATCGTTTCCATCTTCTTCTTTCTATTCTGTTTCAGATTCTCCTGAAGACACATTTCCTTGGTCAATTCCCATGGATGAATGTATCATCCATTTGTTCATCATCGAGAGAGAATATTGATTCAATATCTGAATCATCAATGTCTTCAATTTGTGCTAGATAACTAAGTAGTTTGTCTCTCTCTTTTTTGTATTGTTTTGCATAGTGTCCTTTTTACTTGCAAATGTAGCATTTGTCCGATTTTTTAAAACTCTTATTTTCTTCTTTCTAAAGAATTTCCATTTCTTTCCGCTAGATAATTAGGGATAATTCTTCTGCCATTTACTTCTTTGTTTTCTCTCTTTTTCATAGTTTTAGGAGCAACCACACTTCTTTTTCTTACACTTGATATAGAGTTCATGACGGTCACATGCTTTTCCAAGAAGCTTTCATTTCTCTTGTAATTGTTTGAAAAACTTCTGGTGATGGCATAACTTTTCGAGAGTTGAAAGTGACATTTGGTATATCTCTCCCAATGAAGCTTGATTAAGATTCATATTTTTGAGAGATAGTATAAGTGAATTCTCATTTCCAAGTGGTTCTGGAAGTGAGTTCAAGTAAGCTTGGTTGATGTTGATGTCATCTATTCCATTCAAGGCGTATATCTTTTTTACATCCTTTCGTAGTGTCTTTCTAAATCCTTTATTTTGAAAGAGAAACACCTCATTCTAAGATATTTTTCTCTTGCTAGTGATCCTATGTACCAAGAAACTCATTGTGGATTGTGTTCAATCAAGGCATTAACATTAGGGGACTAGCGTATTTATAGTTGTCTGTAAACGCTAAGACTGATCCACCATTTTATGAAGCGTTCATAGAACTTAGTGACCATGTCTAAGACCGTTGAAGAGTGGCTCTTGGATTGAGTAATTATTGAGTAAGCCATGCATGCATCTCATAGACTTTGCCTCTCAATTTTGACGGGGGATATTATCAAGGGAAAAAAAGATGTGGTTTAATGTGAATCACTGGATTCTAATCTGGTGGAGGATGAGCTCTACGAGGTTCTTTTCTATCTTCATATATGTTTCTTTTTCACTTTCCATATCTTCTTCTTCTACAACTGGGTCCACGACTTCTTCGTCTAAATTGTCTTCTGGAATCTCAGACTTTTTTGTCATGCGATGTTGTACGGTGCCTTTTCCTGCTTGGCTACTTTTTCAAGAGGGTGGATATCGGATTATTGGTATGTTCCACCATAAACTGTGGCTCACTCCTTTCAGGTAAAGCTTGAGTTTTCGAAGATTCTTCCATAATATCTTTTGGATTTTCTCTCTATACAGAAACAACTGATTTTTTTTCTTTTTTTAACATGTCTTCTTCAACAACACTGGTTGGTAAAAAAGAGGAAGAGCCAAAATGACTTGAGTCTTAAAAAAAAATAAGAAAAGGTTGTGTTTGAACCATGTAAAGTGGGATGTAAATTGGGTAGTGTAAATAGATCGTATGGCATTTGGGTTTGCTTTTTTGACTGGTTTTGTAAGAATTACAGTTAAACCTTAAGAGATTTTAGTTATGATTATTTTTCGGCACATAAAAGGTGATGGCATGAAAACATTAGTTGCTAGGTCGTTGAGTTCTTGGTGGAAAAAGGCCATCTTTCATCTACTGTTGATCAAAGGATCATATGCTACCTAATCATTAATACTATCTAACTGAAAAGGTTCATTTATAAAGTTAGAAAGAATATTGGACATCAACTGAGACTCAAATCTGTCCCTTACACCAACTTGAGTTACTTGAATATAAAGATGCATTGTGTAACACGCGTTTCCCGGCGAAGTGGAAACGCGGCGTTCAGGCACCCGTCAAACCGGGGCGGTCCGACCGGGAAGCCTTTCCAATCCGGTCCCAGGCACCCAGGTGCTTCCTTCGTATTCAAATCCACCAATCTCATCACACGACCGATCGATCCCGCATCCAGACCTGCAAGAAAAGGGGACGAGAAAGGGAAAGAGGATTGAGTAATTGTTTCAAACACCATTACCCAGCGAGGGCGGATTTAAGGAACCCGCGATCCCGGCTTACACCACACAATTATGAATTCTAGTCCTAGGCTAATATCACCTTTCACACACGCCCGAAGGCTTCACCACACAATCTATGTGTGTTCGTGCTTACCTGGCCCAAATCCCACACACTCCCGAACACCTACGGGCCCGAAGCCTCGAACACGTGCTACAACCTCCCTGACAACAAGGCTGCGTACTATTCATGTTATACACGCCTTCCACACAAGCCCTAGCACAGTTCTACCAAGCATATCCATCACGCACACACACAACGTTTTCGGTTTAAGCGATATCCAAGCATTTCTACATTTCACAATCAATCACATCAAGCCCTTTACTACGCTACGCTACCTAGGAAAGACGGTATTATTAGAGAGGAAGATGAAATTGAAGAAGAGAGGCTGAAATCATGAAGACAAAGCCGAGCCTCATTCCTAGTTAAGACCTTGAAGTGTCTCACAAGCAAGTGAAGTAGTTCTTAAGTGAGCAACAAGGCATCTAGGGTTTAGTTCAAGATGTCTAAGTGTGGATAAATCTTGAAGAAAGAAGAAGACCCGGCCCATTGAAGACAATTGATCAAACCCATGATCTCCTTGGTGAGATGTTAAGCTCTTGGAAATGTTTTCATATAGCTAAGGACTTCTTTATACAACTAGATTAATGGCTTTCTTGAAGTACAAACTAGTTGTCTTTGTTTGAGCAGAACCGGTTTCCTTCTTCATCTTTAACTTGTTTATGTTCTTGTTATAAGTTATGGTTCTGAGCTTCTTATGAATGTCTCATGAACTGAACTTGATGATCAGAGCTGATGGAATTCCTAGCAGTTCCTAATCCAATTAGGCAACCCTGGGTCTGAATTCCGAGCCTAGGATCTAAGGGTTTAGGTAATTGAATCAGGGATCTTGCGTTTACCTTGTTCTGGCAGCGAAAGATGAATCAGGTAAGACGAGATCAGGAGCGATTCAGATGCCTCGCCTCTATCGTAGTCCACATGCACACAACCTGGAAAGCCGAGATGCTAGTGCCGGATCTGGGAATCGAGTAGAGAGAGTTTCTGCTTTTCTAATCACGAAAAGTGAATTGCATATGGTTCAGGTCGACCATATAAGCCTATATATACGACCTGTTATGACTAAACCATCTTTCGGATTTAACCGAAAAAGTCTAAGTCATAAACCGAAACATAAGTTTCAGAATCGACCCTGTGTCGATCGATACACCAACTGTGTCGATCGACACACCTCTCTTTAATTAATATTGATATGTATCCAATACACATCATCTTGATCACCACCATGATGATCATTCCGATATATAAGCTTCCAGATTGCTTAGGTGAGTGACCCTATAGGATCATTTAATACTGGCAGTAAGTCTACAACTTACAGACTGCAAGAGGCTTCTAGCAAAGCATTGCAACCGCCCAGTATCATACAACATGTTTGATCTCGACGTACAACTATCGTTAGAGTAAGTACAATGTGATTTCAGGACATAATCCCAACAATCTCCCACTTGTACTGGAATCACCTATTCCTATAATCCCTTCGTCTTTATATCTCGATATGGCATAAGGCAAGACACTTTGTCATCCTTATTATAGCCAACATCATGTTCATCGAACTCCTGATCTATACTGATAAAACAAACGACTGACAATCACCTCGTTTGAGCACGGCCATGCATTTTCTCAGTATCAAATCTTCGATGGGCCCTGAGATATTTGTCTCCTGTTATACAGGAGGGACAAATCCCTTCTTGTTCCATCCCTGTTTCTACACACACTTCATGATACGCCTAAGCAATGCCGTTATAGCCGTCAGTCACGGAACGACGTTTGATAAGGTCAAAACGTACCAATTCATATGCTAGAAAGCATGATGAACTCAGGTCTAAGGACTATACTCTATAGTCGTAATGAGAACCTCCCATGACACTGATATAACTATCCCGTGGAGTTCTCATTAGCGGGTCATGTCCGATCATATGTTCACCAACATATATCTATGTGATTGACTGTGATAATCATATCATTGACTCCATGAAACTTAGTCCAACAGTCACCTCACATGCTAGTCTCTCGCGGTTGTTAGTGTCCCACTTCAACAACCTCGACTAGGGACAAACATAATTTTATGTCATCTTTCACTTATAGGGTTTCATGATCAAGTCATCAACTTGATGACCTATAAAATGAACATAAAATACTTTGGGACCATTATTTAATTATCCAATAATCAAATAATGTTGATGTCAGTTTTAACTTACACAAACATTGCCATAGCATGTCTATGTAAAGATTACAACATAACTAATGTAACTCCCACTAGAATCAAGATTATCTCTTCAGATAACTAATACCTACAGCAACAGAATAAATCTCATGCTTAGGTTGTGGGAGAGACTGCGGTGTTTTTGCTTGAAACGATTCCAACAAACCACACCGCCATTCAGATAAAAGCACTATTCTACGGTTTTCTGCTTGGATCCCTTCCAACAGATAGTACCGTTATTTGGACAAAAAGACATAACCAAGTGGGAACCGGAAATCGTCTTTGTCCGTCTAACTACTCTCAACTGGTTCATCACTTCCTTAGTTCACCACGAACCTATCCTTGGTGTTCCACAAACACTTGGGATATTTCTGGCAACTGTTCAGTGAATTTTACCGGAACAACTTGGTATCTACTCGTAATGCGTAAGCTGCATCTGGATGAGTGTAAATTATGGCATTCATGATGGATTCTATTGCAGAAGCATAAGGAATCACACTCATACATACTAGCTCAGCCAGTGTTCAAAACACTTCATCTTGCTAAGATTGTTCCTAGCTCAGCCAGTGTCCAAGACACTTCATCTTGCTAAGATTATTGCCATAAGACCTTTGGTGTGAAGCCACTCTTGTAATCATGCATATTGGAACTGTCCAAAGCCTTATCTACATAAGGATTCTAACACGATCCAATTAGCCTTCCCTATCCATCTCAAAGGATCCTTATTCCAAGAACTCACGCGGCTTCTCCCATGTCCTTTGATGAAAATGACTTCCGACCCAAGTCTCATGAGACTTGAGCGACGGAACGTCGTTTATGTGAATGAGTATGTCGTATACAGTGTGAGAAATGCAACTACGCTCCCACTAGTCTACTAGTAAACGCACGGTTTCTATTCGTTCCTGATCAAGTCAAAACTTTTGACAGTTTTATCAGAACGTGGATTCCAACTCCAAGATGTTTTGCTTCAATCCAGAAATGGATCGGTGAAGCAAACATGCATACCAAGCCAATATTCAGAGTTGGGGCTCACCATCGCTTCTTGAATCTCGCAGGTTCGTCACTTTTCAAAGATCAAAAGATCATGGCAATTGGTTACGAGAAATCACTCTCGAGTTAGTGACGGATCCATTCGGATCTGCGAACTTCAGGCTCCACAGGTGTAGGTCCAACAGCTCTTTGCAGATCTCACCGCTGCTCTCCCTTTACAGGTTGAGCAGCCTCCTGTGTTTATCGAATTTCTTCGATGTGTACTCTTACTCCCACTGTTCTTATTGGAAAGTATAATCTTTCTCAAAGACACAGTTCCGGACAACAAAATTTTGTTCTCGGATTGGTTATAAAAGTAATAAGCCTCGGTTTCCCTAGGACAACCAGCGAGGTAGAACTTATCAGATTTGGGTTTCAAGCTTGTCAGCTATCATTCCCAAATAATCAGAAACAACATACTTGAA
Source organism: Orychophragmus violaceus (assembly GCA_030180135.1). Classification (NCBI taxonomy): domain Eukaryota; kingdom Viridiplantae; phylum Streptophyta; class Magnoliopsida; order Brassicales; family Brassicaceae; genus Orychophragmus; species Orychophragmus violaceus. The sequence goes on from CM058239.1 coordinate 68,641,646, forward strand.
AAACTTCCAGTCCACATCCAATGTGGTGTCTTTCAATTGATTCTGATTGAAACCCCTTTTCTGCGCAAACACAGACCTTTTAGAGCGTATTTTAAAAGGGATAATGGAAGATTCCTGTGACTCATCATTAATCGGAGCATATCTAAAAAGGTCCGATTCGTTCTCTCAGAAACACCATTTAGGTTTTCAGGAGAAAAGAGCTGTGATATGACTTCACACTCATTTAGATGATCGCTCAATTCTTGACTCAAGTATTTTCCTCCGCGATCTAATCGAGGATCTCAATACTTCTGTCAAATCGGTTATATACTTCATTTTTGGAACTCCTCAAAAGATTCCTACTTGTGTCTCATCAAAAGAACACAGCCATACTTACTGAAGTCATCAATAAGGTAAATGAAGTATTGAAGATTTCCTCTGGCACTTATGCTCATCAGACCACATACATCAGTATGAGCAATGCCCAATGAGCCTCTGGCTCTTTTCTTTAGCTCTGGTAAATAAGTCTTATTCATTTGGCCCAGCAGGCAGAATTCATGTCTCATATGATTTATAATCAAATGAGCCCAAAAGCCCATAACCATGGAGCTTCCGAATCCGCTTCACTCTTATATGGCCAAAACGACTATGCCAAGGAAGGACTGGTTCGAGTCATCAGACTCAAACTTTTAGTATTTATGTTATATTCAAAATTCTGCTGGTTTAAGATATAAAACCCATTCTAAACGGGGTGCTACCATAGAATATTTCATTAAGATCTAAAGAACAAAACTTGTCTTTTATCAGAATGAAAAACATCCAAATTCTAACAAGAAAATGAAAGACATCTTTGCATATAGCAAGTACATGGTGGCAATTACTTAATTTCTAAAACCAAGCTTGAAAGGCTCCTACAAGTGGAGAATTTATACGGCTAATGCAGCAACCATTGCTTCATTCCAGACGTGCAGTTCCACTTGTCCTTTCTCCAATGTTCTACTGTTGCGTAGGTCTTGCATATTTCAAAATATCAGTACTGCAACTAGTATCCAATACTCACGTAGAACTTGAAGTAATAACACAGTCCCATACATCTTCTCCATCTCTTGTGAATCTTCCAAGAATTTAATGCAATTTCTCTTCCAATGCCCAAACTCTTTACAGTAGCAGCATTTATCAACATCAGATGGGCCTGGCTTGGGCTTAAAGGATGACACAGGCTTATCCCGATTCCAAATCTGAATGGCCTTGCCTCCACCCTTGTCTATACAAAATTTCTCAAATTTTTTGCCCTTTATGATGTTTTGCTCTGCTATCTTGAGCATGCCATGCAGTTCAGTCAACTTCTTCGTCAAGCCTTTCTTGATATAGCTGTTAATAAACTTATCATAGCTTGACGACAGTGACTGCAGAATGATGTTTGTAGCCAACTCTAGGCTAACAGGACAATCCAGTTTCCCCAGGTTATCAAAGTAACCCATCATTTTAATGACATGAGGACTTACTGGAGCATCCTTTGGTAGCTTTCACCCAATGAGAGATTTAACCGTCAGGTATCTCTCAATTAGTGCATGTTCCTGAAACATCAGTTTCAGACTGGTGATCATCTCTATTGGCGACTCCACGTTCTCGTATTGACTCTTCAAGTCTGAGTTCATGGTAGCCAACATCAGACCACACACATCTACCACATCAATATAATGCTTATTCCAAGCATCATATACTGCATGCGAGGCATTGGTCCCAAGCCTTTTGGGAGAGCTTTCTCAAGGACATAGTCCTTATTCTCCTGCTTGAGAACTATTCTCAAATTCCGATACCAATCCAGGAAATTTGATCCATTTAACTTGTCCTTCTCAAGGACGGATCGCAATGAGAAAGTAGTTTTAGGCATAAGCTGAAATCCAAGAAAACAAAGATTTAGTTATGTATTCCATGAAATGAGAAATCTTATCTAATAAGAAAACTCGCATTATATTCAAACAATGTTTCCTCTATGAATATAATGATCCAAGATCCATATTTCACCAAAATCTGAGTGGACGACTCGCCATCACCCAAAATTTAGTTATGTAGGTAAGCAAATCATTGCTAATTGTACCCAGTACAACTCTTGGTCGCAGATGAGACAATTCATGTCTTATCTACTCTGACGTCTCTGGGCCCAGAACTTCTGATGGCCCAGTCAAGTGAACCAATCTCTTCAGTCTTGTGATCATTGACAGTCGCACTGCAAGTCTATCAATGATCACCTGCCTTACTCATGTAGTAGTGAAAACCAAGGACTCCAAGGCTATCCATCAACGAAACAAGTCTTGACAGTAGACAATATTGGGCAAGACATCAAGGTTACTTGATATTTAGTTGAGGAAACTAAACTCTAAAAGGTTAGCAAATCAATCTCTTAGGTCATGTAATTGTTGATGTCAAGCATTGCAAGTCCATCAACATTATTACCTGCCTTACTCAAGTAATTGTGGACACCAAGCTCTTGGCTAGAACATCACACAACGAAATGAGTCTTGACAGTTGACCATATTGAAGCTAATCTTTGATCAAAGTTCAAGTCGAGTTTGGTTTCTGCAAATTCAAGGTTCAATAACCAGAATTTCGAGTACTGTGTCGATCGACGCAGACTATGTCTGTCGATCGACACCACCAGACAAAACCTGACTTTAATAACCGGTTAATCCAATTTACCCGGTTCATCGAACCGGTCATGTCGATCGACACAACCCATGTGTGACGGTCGACATAGATCTAAACCAGAGACAGTTTTGATAACCGGTCCAATCCAATTGAACCAACTTATCAGATCCAACTGGTCTCAATCGATCAAATCGGTTTATATTAATTGGGATAATCAGTTCAATCTAATTGAACCAATTCATCCAATTCAAACCGATCTGTTCGGCCTTAACCAAGCATGATAACCGGTCTAATCCAATTGAACCGATTAACCAATCGCAAGGTCTGTGTCGACCGACACTCAACCTGTGTCGATCGACACAGTAGGCTTTCTGTTTTTCTTCGCGAAAAACCCTAGCCGCCGAATCTGTTCTGTGTCGACCGACACTCAACCTGTGTCGATCGACACAGTAGGCTTTCTGTTTTTCTTCGCGAAAGACCCTAGCCGCCGACTCTGTCGATTTCGCTATTCTGTATCGACCGACACACCTAGTGTGTCGATCGACACTCTGCGAAAACACAGAATCGTTTTCGATCTGAATCGATCTAACCTGTTCTTATTCATACTATCTTATGAACGAATTTAAATCATCAAATTCTACTAGACAGGCTGATTCAATGATAAAACCCTAAGGCTCTGATACCACTGATGGAATTCCTAGAAGTTCCTAATCCGATTAGGCAACCCTGAGTCTGAATTCCGAGCCTAGGATCTAAGGGTTTAGGTAATTGAATCAGGGATCTTGCGTTTACCTTGTTCTGGCAGCGGAAGATGAATCAGGTAAGACGAGATCAGGAGTGATTCAGATGCCTCGCCTCTATCGTAGTCCACACGCACACAACCTGGAAAGCCGGGATGCTAGTGTCGGATCTGGGAATCGAGTAGAGATAGTTTCTGCTTTTCTAATCACGAAAAGTGAATTGCATAGGGTTCAGGTCGACCATATAAGCCTATATATACGACCTGTTATGACTAAACCATCTTTCGGATTTAACCGAAAAGGTCTAAGTCATAAACTGAAACATCAGTTTCAGAATCGACCCTGTGTCGATCGATACACCAACTGTGTCGATCGACACACCTCTCTTTAATCAATATTGATATGTATCCAATACAAATCATCTTGATCACCACCATGATGATCATTCCCATATATAAGCTTCCAGATTGCTTAGGTGTGTGACCCTATAGGATCATATAATACTGGCAGTAAGTCTACAACTTACAGACTGCAAGAGGCTTCTAGCAAAGCATTGCAACCGCCCAGTATCATACAACATGTTTGATCTCGACGTACAACTATCGTTAGAGTAAGTACAATGTGATTTCAGGACATAATCCCAACAAGAGCTTCCTCATGGATGCATCTGAAATTCTAACATGGTATCAGAGCAGCTTGATTCTTGGCTGCAAAAACTTTTTAAGATAGAGAGCAAAACTCTGTCTTGTTTAATCTTTTACTTCCGCAATGTTTCTATGAACCAAGCTCCTGTTTGTTGCTGGTTCCTGTTTCTAAAGTCTTGTGCTCTTTCTTGTTGAGGAGTTAACAAGTTCTTGTTAAGAAATCAGAGAAGAACAAGAGCATATGATTGTGTCTTTCTTTGTTGCTTCTCTGGTTCTTGTTGCTTGTTTCAAACTGAGAAAACTCAGTCCCTGAACTTTTGATATGTTTATTAGTTAAACTGAGCAAGAAACTCAGTCCCTGAACCTTAAACATATTCTCTAACATTTTTACTTTATGTGTTTCAGGTTCATTCTCCCATTCTACTATTCTCTGAGTTTGGTTTACATGCTCTTAATCTGAGTTTATGCATTCCAAACTCACATACTCTCTTTACTCTCATTCTCTGGTGCACACTCTTAATTTGAGTTGTGTGACATCCCATACTCTTTATACTCTGGTTACTTCTCTTTTACTCTAAAGTTTACTCCTAAACAACTATCTTATTCTTGCACAGAAACTTAAAGCTCATTAGTCCTGATCAAACTTGTGTTGCTTGAGTGTTGTCTTGTGTTTAGGTGTTCTTAGGAGGAATGGCGAGTTGTTGGCAATAAGGATCAGTCTTAATGGCGGTTCATGCTGATGTTTAAGTAGATGTGTGGTTTGAGGAGCTAAAGAAGTCTCCAACACAACCAGTGAGCTGTTATATGGGTTGTGGATAAGCCAAAAATCCTCTTGATGTTTAAGTAGCTGTGTGGTTTGAGGAACTAAAGAAGTCTCCAACACAACCAGTGAGCTTTCTTATTTGTTGTGGATTAGCCTAAATCCTCATGGATAGTTGTGGGTTAGCTGAAATCCTCATGGAGCATTCATCAAGATGGTGGATGTGCTTATTGTTGAAGGATCTTCCCAAGGGAGAATGGCGGTTTATACTCTCTCCATTCAAGAAGGGAGAGGCCTTGTTTGTTGTTGTTTAAGTTGGTGTTAGAACCGTGGTTCAACCAAGTGGAGTAAGACCACAAGACAAGCCCAACATAGTGATGGCTATGGTGGAAGATCTAGTGGATATGCAAGCTGGTGACACGATGAATCAGCCCAACTCATTTTGTGATGAGAGGCGTGACAGGGCGATTCGTCTTCCTCTGCCCAACTCCAAACCCAAGAGGAAGCTTGATTCGTTGAGGAATTAGAGACGGCGGAGAGGATGTGCCGGCACGGGATGAGGATGTGCTCGTCTTCGTCTCTCTCGTTGAAGCTCTGGCGGCTCCTCCCCTTCCCAACGATACATCACGACGGCACCAGGAAGAAGAAGGTGAAGGAAGAGATTACTCACATGGTGAAGAGGAAAAGGACTCAGATTTTTTTTTTTCTGTAACGGCGCAAAGAAGAGAAAGATAAGTAGATCTAGGGTTAGTGATGAGAAAATCAACTTTGCCATAAAAGAAAATTTGCGTGTTGTTCCAGTGACAGAGAGAGAATCAAATCTGTAGATGCAAGAGGTCTTTTTAATCTACGGTCTATGATACATTAGAAGTAATCCTCACATTTCACTAGTAACCAATAAGAAATCAATATCTAAGGTTTGAAAAATTTAGATTGGACAGACCTTGGCCACGAAATATACGTGTCTAAATCGTGACTAATTAGTCACGATTTTGCCACGTTACTTTACGTGGATAGGTTAGGCACGAATATTTCGTGACAAAATGTGGCTATATTAAGTCATGATTTGTATTGTGACTATAACGTGACTAATTGCCACGTTTTTGACACAATTTTGACACGTTTGTTTGTCATGTGACTAATTGTGCCTTTTTCGTGACTAATTATAAAAAGCCACGATTTGATTGTGACAAAAACGTGGCTATAGCGCAAAATTCTACTAGTTAACTCCATCTAATGGAAATGAGAAAACTTGCCTGAAGAGCTTCCATGGTAATGTTCAGGAAAATCAACCTGAAGCTTGTAAGTTTCATTCACATAGAGTGTACCTGGTACTCTTGTTACCTCAATTATCAATCTTACAATCACACACACAATCCATCAAAAATTTCGGAATCGAAGACGTAAACATTGATGAGATTTTTTTTTTGAATAACTGTTAAATTCATTCAAAAAAAAACCATTGTTCATTTTACAAGTGGGCATAGAAATAGATACAAAGATTGACTCTAATTTGAAACTTTTTTTGAAAGTTTAAGGTCTTGAGCTGAACCTAACTTGCATTGCATTTCCCTTGTTCTTGGATGCAATTGAAGAGATCATGTTTCTTATTTGTTTATCAACAAATCTGATGATAGATGTCGGGGTTTGAGGTGCTTCGCCATGCTTCCTTTGATTTCTTTCGCGCCAAATCGTGTGTGTTGTGGCCTGCAAGACATAGCGAAACAAGAAGGTTTTGGTGCGATCAAGTGTTGAACCCGCGAGTATCTCCATGTTCCTTCTCCAATCAGTGGTGTAGTGGGTGTTGAATAGACCATAGGCTAGAGTATTCCAAATTTCGGCTGAGAAAGAACAGCTGAAGAATAGATGGTCCCGACTTTTTCCATGATTGTGATAGAGAATACATGTTGGATCGGTTGATTGATTCCAATGTATAGCTCTATCACATGTAGATAGTCTGTCGTAAGCTGCAGTCCAAGAGAAAACATAGTATTTAGGTGTCGACAATGAAAACCGGATGGCCTTGTGCCAGTGGACGTGTTGTTGATCCTGTCGTGTTTCTTTCAAGGTGTCTTTAGAGCTGAATGTCCCTGAGTACAGTCCCGTTTTATTTTTCCAAAGCCAGACATCAGTTCCCTCTATTAAACCTCTGTCCCTGATATTCTGAATTTCAGATTCCACCTTATTGAGAATGTCCACCCGATGCCTTCTTCTTCGATGCACGTATAGTGCACCTTTGATTGTTTCTTCTTGTGGGATTCCAAAATCAATACAGCCCCTACTGCCTGTTAAATCCATAATTTGTCCAAGAGGAGACCATACGTCGTACCAAAAAGATGTGTCTGAATCACTATTAACCTCCACCTTCGCAAACTCAGCTGCAATTGGTCTTGGCTTAAGTAGTTTCTTCCACATCCGTGATCCCTTATTACATTTGATGTTCACTGACCAGAACGATCCCTTTCGAATAAGGAGTCTGTGAATCCATCTTACCCAAAGAGACTGACGAGCCGAGAGTAGTCGCCATATCAGTTTCAGACAACTCAAAGTGTTTACTTCATCAATGGATCTCAGCCCTAAACTCCCTTCATCACAGGCTTTGGTTCAGGCTAGATGGGATGTGGTCTGGGTTAGCCCGGTCATTTTCCTTGTTTGTCTTTTGTCCTTCAGCCGGTGGTTTTGTTGGGTTTTATTGTGTCTTATCTTTGCTTTAAAGCTTATTATCGATCTTTATTTTGGATCAAATCACTAAAAATCCCGGATCTTTTTGGCTTACGGTACGGCTTAGCCGTAATATTTTCTGGTTTTGATAGTCCAATTGTCCATTTAAGTTGGTGTTCATTGTGTTGAGCCTTTCTTGGGTTTGTTCTTGCTGTTTTAACGAAAAGTACTGGCAATCTTTCCATAATATCTGGGTGGCATATGCGTTTCAAACCTTTTCAATGAAGCTTCAGAGAAGTTATATCTGGAAAAATTTGAATAAGATGATTAATGAAGAAGATTTATCTTATCTATGAGAAGTATCATATATGGTAAAAGATCTTAGAATTCCGCCTGCTAGTGTAGGATCGGGAACATCAACCTTTTTATCTTGTTTCAGGAAACTTTTGTGTGTAATTTCTCTATTGTGTCTCAGATGAATGTCTCACTATTAAAGTTAGGAAAGACCAATAGTTCTGATGCTATTTCATACATTGTATTTCTTCTCTGATGTAATTTGTAACCAACCAAATATCAATAAAACCAGTGTTAAAAAAAAGCCCCCTTCTTCTTTCGACTTACATACATCTTTCCATGCGATTTTAGCTTTTCATGGATTGAGCTCGGGTCCTGACCAAAGAAACGCTCCACAGAGTTTGTCAATTTCATGTATACATGCTTTAGGAAGCCTGAAAGCTGATATCCAAAAGTTCCTAAGGCTATGTATAACGGAACCAATAAGTTGCAGATGGCCTGCAAAGGAAAGGTGCCGAGCAGTCCAAGAGCTGATTTGAGGTCAGATCTTTTCAATAAGAGGCGTGTAGTCTGCAACTGTCATCCGTTTTGTCAGTAAGGGTAATCCTAGGTATCGGACATGGAGATTTCTTGAGTCAAAACTGAACTGCTCCATTATCGAATCTCTGTCCATGTCTGCAACTCCTGCCATATATATGGTCGATTTCTCCATACTAATCTGTAATCCTGAAACCTCTGCGAATTCTTTAAACACCTTAAGAGCATATTCAATTGAATCTTGCTTCCCATCAGTAAAAACTAACATGTCAGCCGTAAAACACAGATGCGTTATATTTAAATCTTCGAAAAATGGGATGGTACCCGATTCTCTTTTTCGTTGCCGCTCTGTCGAGCAGCTTTGATAGAACGTGCATGCAGATAACGAATAGATAATGATAAGAGCACATCCTTGGCGCAAGCCTCTCTCACTTTTGAAGTAGCCAGCAAGTTCACCGTTGACTTGGACATAGAAACGGGCCAATGTTATACATTTTTGTATCCACAAAATTTATTTCTCCGGGAACTTGAGAGCGGAGAGTATAGTTAGGAGGAATTCCCATTGAACCGAGTCGAAAGCCTTAGAAATATCAATCTTCAAAGCACACCTAGATGTAATTGAGCTCTTGTGATAGCTTTTGACCAATTTCGACGCTAGTAGGAAATTTTCCATTAGCAACCGATCCTTTACGAGCGCAGAATGATTTGGTGAGATGAACTTTGTTAGCATCCTTTCCAGATGATTAGCTATAATCTTTGATATCACATTGTATAAGACATTGCAGCATGAGATGGGACTATTGTTGGAATTGTGTCCAGTAATCTCGGTACTGTCTCTAGAAAGTAAGAGTATGTCAATGATCAGACATAAGTCATATAATACTGGGGGCCATGATGGCTTGCTAGAGTCCGCTCATGATCTATAAGTCTTGGACTTATTACCTTTATTATATGATCCCATATGGGTCACACGCCTAAGCTTACAGGAAAATGTGTAGGAACGGATTGACAGAAGTACGGTAAAAGTGCTAGGCATTTACTGTACTTAGAGATTAAAGGGTTCAGCAATCGTGTGTCGATCGATACACAAGGTGTGTCGATCGACACAGTGCGTGAACGCCTAGGAAATAATAAGACCGAGAATTGAGCCCGAAAGCCCATGAGAACTAAGACAGGTTTTAAATGAATAAAACCTGACCTAGCTCTCTAATTCTCTCAAGGGTCTGCGCCTCTCTCTCTCTCTCTGTCGCCTCCCTCCTCGTGGTCTAGCAGCCAGATTCCTTTGCGTGCGTGTGTGAACCTTTGGAGGATCCATCCCATGGTGGCTCTCTGATCTCTGACCTGTTCTCCCTTTCCGCTGCACAAAACAGGTAAAAGGTGAGATCAACAATTGTTTCTAATCAAGAGAACCTAGATCCGCATGTTTAGGATAATCTGAATCAGAGAATTGAATCAGGATTCATCTAAACATTCCTTCAGTGGTATCAGAGCTATTGGTTCTGGTTTTTCTTGTTTAGATTCATGTTTAGGATTGTTTAAAGAGGTGTTTTTGAATCAATCTACTGATAAGATTAAAACACTTAAGAAACAAGAATTGAATCCTAAACAAACAGTTGAAAAAATCGCATGACCAAGCTATATTAATTTGGTATGCGACCTAAACTGATTTTTGCATCGACTGAGATCGCATTGCATCGATCGATGCAATGCATGGATCGATCGTTGCAACAGCGAGAGATTGACCACGATCGCATGGATCGATCAAACGATCGCATGGATCTCGCGAGAATCTCTCGGCCAAATCTGTTAACCGTTCGTGCACGCGTGAGAGCATCGATCGATGCAGGATCGATGCACGATCGATGCAGGATCGATGCTGAGAGCGTCGATCGATGCAGTTAGGGTTTTGGCTCGGTTTAATTTAATTAAAACTTAAAAACGTCACGGTTTAATAAACAGACTTAATAAATTTATTAAGTTCTGGTTAAACCGGGATAAGAAATCCAAAGTCGAAAATTGGATTTTGTGCCTAAACCAGGATTTTCTAATTTGATTTGGTTGGACCAAATAAATTGAGAAAATCCGGTTTAGTAAATAACCGGTTGACAATTGTGGTCATCGTAGTAATTAAAATTTGGTTAGACCAATTTTAATGAACCAGACCGGTTATGTCATTTAATTGGACAATTGGGTCATGTCTTGGACATGGACCAATTCTTGGGCCTCGGGCCAAGAAGTTAAAACAATTGGGCCAATTATTTGAGTCTTTCTTCAGATTAATTTAAAATTTATTTTATAAAATTATAAAGTCGATTTTAAATTAAAGTTTCCGAAATTTTGAAATTAGAAAGTTTCTTAAAATAGAAGTTTCTAGATTTGCGGGTTTTGGATTTTAAGGAAATTTCTAAAGTTAGAAAGTTTCCGGTTTTAGAAAGTTTCCAATTTTAGAAAGTTTCCTAAAATAGTAGGTTTCCAAAATAGAAAGTTTCCCGAAATAGTAATCTTCTATTTTGGGAATGAAATTTTAATAAACCTACGAACCTCAAACAATACCAAGCGTTGGATGTCTTGCCCAGTCTATGTCAGCTGTCGAAGCCCATTCAATTGTATTCATGGCCTTACAGTGTGAGGGTGTCTACTTTTGCGTGGATAAGACGGTTTGTGATTCATAAATGTCATTGGGAGTCCCAGACATTAATGATTACATGACTGTATAGTCTGGTTTTCTTGACTAGGCCATCGGGAGTCCCGGGCCTTGAGACATCAGAGTGGATTGGGCCTCGGGCCCAGATTCACAACCAAGAGTTATATCACGGATATAATTAGCCGACATAGGGCTTACCGATATAAGCTAATTTTGGTGACGGCCAGTGGCCCACTTTAATCTTAGTTATATGTGGATCTTGGAATCATTATATTCTATTGAGGGTAACTTATGTTATTGAATATAATGCGTGATTAATCATATTAAATATAATACGAGATTAATCATATTGAACAGAATAACTAATAACCTTTTTATCTTATATATTTAAGCTATGACTACTACAAGCACACAAAACACATTCTCAATCCGGTCTGTTCTCGAGAAGGAGAAGTTGACTGGAACGAACTTCCTGACGTGGTCAAGGAACTTGAGGCTGGTTCTCAAGCAGGAGAAGAAGGATTATGTCCTTCGTGATCCTCTCCCAGAGAGGCCTGCTAACAATGCCGCCAGGACTCTGCATAATGCTTGGGAAAAGCATTCGTCAGATGAAAATGATGTGTATTGCCTTATGTTGGCGACAATGACTGGTGAGCTGCAAATGCAGTTCGAGAGTGTGTTGTCGCCAATTGAGATAATGGCAAGCCTGAAATCGCTTTTTCAGGAGCAAGCAAGGACTGAGAGGTTTCAGACTGTTAAGAACCTCTTAGACTGTAAGTTGGCTGCGAATGCGGCAGTGAGTCCTCATGTCTTGAAGATGATGGGTTATCTCGATCATCTTCAGAAACTCGACTGTCCTATCAGCCAAGAACTTGCCTGCGACATCATTCTGCAGTCATTACCTGCAAGCTATGATCAGTTCATTCTGAACTTTAACATGCATGGCTTGAGTAAGACATTGCCTGAGCTTCACGGAATGCTCAAGACTGCAGAGCCCAACTTGAGGAAAACCGCCAAGGACCCCAATGTGCTTATGGTGCAAAAGGGCAAGGGGTTTAAGAAATCCTCTGCTAAGGATAAGGGAAAGGCCAAGGCTGTCCAAGTCGCGGACAAGGACACGCCAAAGCCCAAGCCCAAGTCCAAAGCTGGGCCAACTGACATATGCAGGTTCTGTAAAGAACCAGGGCATTGGAGGAGAGAATGTAAGAAATTCCAAGAAGGTCTAAAGGAATTAAAGAAGAAGACTCTCGAGACTTCTTCGACAGGTATTTTTGTTATAGAAGTTAATACAACTACTTCTGATAATACCTCATGGGTTATGGATACTGGTTGTGGGGCTCATATTTGTACTAATATGCAGGCACTCAGCAACAGTAGAAGGCTGAAGCAAGGACAAGTGGAGCTACGAGTTGGGAATGGAGCGAAAGTTCCAGCACTAGCTGTAGGCACATACTTGTTGTCTTTACCTTCGGGATTGATTTTAGAACTCAATAATTGTTATTTTGTACCTGCTATAAGCAGGAATATTATTTCAATTTCTTTGTTGGATTTGGAAGGTTATGATTTTTCAGTAAAGAATAAATTATGTTCCTTCAATCGCAACAATTTGTTCTATGGTTCTGCCCCTCTTACGAATGGGCTTTACATACTCGATCAATCCGCGCCAGTTTATAACATTAATACCAAACGGTTCAAACCTAATGAGGAGAACCGAACGTTTCTATGGCATTGTCGTTTAGGGCACATCAGCGAGAAACGAATCAAGAGGCTCCATTCGAATGGACTTCTTGGCTCATTTGACTTTGAGTCATGTGAGAAATGCGAATCCTGCATAATGGGCAAAATGACGCGGGCCCCCTTTAATAAACCTAACGAGAGGGCCAGTGACTTATTGGGCCTGATACACACTGACGTGTGTGGCCCAATGTCCACAAATGCAAGAGGAAACTATCAGTACTCCATTACCTTCACTGATGATTTCAGTAGGTATGGATATGTTTATTTAATAAAACATAAGTCTGAATCTTTTGAGAAGTTCAGAGAATTCCAAAATGAAGTACAGAACCAACTTGGCAAAAGCATTAAGGCTCTTCGGTCCGACCGAGGAGGAGAATACTTAAGCCAAGAATTCAGTGATCATCTAAGAGAGTGTGGGATCGTATCCCAACTCACTCCTCCCGGAACACCTCAATGGAATGGTGTGTCTGAGAGGAGAAATCGGACCTTATTGGATATGGTTCGATCTATGATGAGTCACACAGACCTTCCAATATCCCTTTGGGGATATGCTCTGCTAACAGCAGTGTTCACTCTAAATAGAGCGCCATCGAATGCAGTAGCAAAGACACCATATGAATTATGGACTGGAGAAGCTCCAGTGCTGTCTTATCTCAGAATTTGGGGGTGTGAAGCCTATGTCAAGAGATTGATCTCAGACAAGCTTACACCAAAATCTGACAAATGCTACTTCATTGGTTATCCACGGGAAACCAAGGCTTATTACTTCTATCTACGTTCCGAGAACAAGATCTTTGTTGCCCGGGATTGTAACTTTCTTGAGAGGGAGTTTCTCTCTAAGAAAGACAGTGGGAGTAAGGTACTGCTTGAAGAAATTCAAGATGAACAGGATACTGCTCAACCTAATGAGGAAGAGCAGCAGGAGGACCTACAAGAAATTGTAGAGCCTGAACCTGTAGTACCTGAAGTTCGAAGATCCGGGAGGATCCGTCACGAACCCGAGAGATATCAAGGATTCCTCGTGACTGACTGTCATGATCTTCTGATCATTGATGGTGATGAACCATCGAACTTCAATCAAGCCATGATGGGCCCAGATTCCTCAAAGTGGCGCAAGGCCACTGATTCCGAAATGGACTCCATGTCGGTCAACCAAGTGTTTTCGTTGGTTGACTTACCCGCTGGTGTAAAAGCCATCGAGTGCAAATGGATCTTCAAGAAGAAGATTGACGTGGATGGAAATGTCCAGATTTATAAAGCCAGGTTGGTGGCAAAAGGTTTCAGACAAGTTCACGGTGTGGATTACGATGAAACCTATTCACCAGTGGCTATGATGAAATCTATTCGGATTCTACTAGCAACTGCAGCTTTTCATGATTATGAAATTTGGCAGATGGACGTGAAAACCGCCTTCCTGAATGGTATTCTGGAAGAGGATGTGTATATGACACAACCTGACGGTTACATAGATCCAAAGAATGCTGGGAAAGTATGCAAACTTCATAAATCCATTTATGGATTGAAGCAAGCATCGAGGAGCTGGAATCTTCGTTTTGATGAAGCGATCAAGCAATTTGACTTCATCAGAAACGAAGAAGAACAATGCGTGTATAAGAAAACTAGTGGGAGCAAGATAGTATTTCTTATTCTGTATGTCGATGACATACTGCTTCTCGGAAACGACATTCCAATGCTGAAGTCCGTAAAGGACTGGCTTGGAAGTTGTTTTTCCATGAAAGACATGGGTGAAGCCGCATACGTTCTTGGAATCAGGATCTACCGGGATAGATCTAGAAGGCTGATAGGCTTGTGTCAAGATTCATATATTGACAAAGTCCTGCAAAGATTCAGCATGAAGGATTCTAAGAAGGGCTTCACGCCAATGGTACATGGCACAACGCTAAGTAAGAAGCAGAGCCCTACGACGGCTGATGAGCTTAAGCGCATGAAGAATATTCCTTATGCATCTGCAATAGGATCTATCATGTATGCCATGATCTGTACTCGTCCTGATGTTGCTTATGCATTGAGCATGACGAGTAGATACCAGTCAAATCCAGGTGAAAACCATTGGATTGCCGTAAAGAATATCTTGAAGTATCTAAGACATACTAAAGATAAGTTCTTAGTGTACGGTGGAAGTGATGTGCTTAAAGTCAGTGGATTCACGGACGCAAGTTTCCAGACAGACCAAGATGATTTCCGGTCACAGTCCGGTTATATCTTTTGTCTAAATGGCGGTGCAATCAGTTGGAGAAGCTCCAAGCAAGACACCGTTGCTGATTCCACTACAGAAGCTGAATATATCGCCGCCTCAGAAGCTGCGAAGGAAACTGTTTGGATACGAAAGTTCATTATTGAACTAGGTGTGATACCAGATGCGGCTGAGCCTCTGGCACTGTTTTGTGACAACAATGGTGCTATAGCTCAGGCAAAGGAACCAAGATCACACCAGAAATCCAAGCATGTTCTAAGAAGATTTCACTTGATACGTGACATCATTAATAGAAAGGAAGTCAAGATCAGCCGAGTTCAGACAGATGATAACGTCGTTGATCCGTTGACAAAGCCACTCCCAAGGCCTAAGCTCGAGTTTCTGACTGAAGCTGTAGGCATTAGAGACATTGAAATGTAATCTAAATTTGAGTGGGAGTTTGAGGGCTTTTATTTAGTTATTTGATATGTTCTTGTAAAACATTCTTATGTTTAATGAAATTATTATTTCAAGATTATTTTAACTGTGATGAAATAATCGTTCCAAAGTGATATAAACCATTTTATAGGTCATCGAAGTAAGTGACTTGATCTTGAGTCATCAAAGTCATTTAGCTTGATCATGAGACCCTATATTTGATAGATGGATTATATCATCCAGTCCCTAGTCGAAGGTTGTTGAAATTGGAACACCAACAACCGTGAGAGACTGGATTGGTATGTGACTTATGACAAAGTCTCAGTGTGTCATAGATGCGCGGCATCAAAGTCAATACATAGGTGTATGTTGGGAACATACGACCGGACAAGACCCGATTATGAGAACTCTTCAGGATATTTATATCTGTGTCATAAGAGATTCTCACTACGACTATAGAGTATAGTCCTTAGACCTGAGTTCGCATGCATGTGACTGCACATGGACTGATGCACTTTGATCATTGTCTAACGCTATCGTTCTGCGATAGTTATAAGGACCTTGTTTGGGTACATTATGAAATGAGTAGTTTACAGTGATGGAACAAGACGGAATTTGTCCCTCCAATATAAATGGAGTGAATATCTCTAGGCCAATCGGAGATTTGAATACTGGAAAATGCATGGCCATGCTCAAACGGACTGTCCCGAGTCGTTTGGATTGTCAGTATCGAATCAGAGTCCGATGAACAAGATTAGGCTTTATAAGGATGACACCAATCTTGCCTTATGACTAATCGAGATATTGTGACAAAAAGATTATGAATACAGAGATTCCAGTACAAGTGGGAGATTGTTGGAATTGTGTCCAGTAATCTCGGTACTGTCTCTAGAAAGTAAGAGTATGTCAATGATCAGACATAAGTCATATAATACTGGGGGCCATGATGGCTTGCTAGAGTCCGCTCATGATCTATAAGTCTTGGACTTATTACCTTTATTATATGATCCCATATGGGTCACACGCCTAAGCTTACAGGAAAATGTGTAGGAACGGATTGACAGAAGTACGGTAAAAGTGCTAGGCATTTACTGTACTTAGAGATTAAAGGGTTCAGCAATCGTGTGTCGATCGATACACAAGGTGTGTCGATCGACACAGTGCGTGAACGCCTAGGAAATAATAAGACCGAGAATTGAGCCCGAAAGCCCATGAGAACTAAGACAGGTTTTAAATGAATAAAACCTGACCTAGCTCTCTAATTCTCTCAAGGGTCTGCGCCTCTCTCTCTCTCTCTGTCGCCTCCCTCCTCGTGGTCTAGCAGCCAGATTCCTTTGCGTGCGTGTGTGAACCTTTGGAGGATCCATCCCTTGGTGGCTCTCTGATCTCTGACCTGTTCTCCCTTTCCGCTGCACAAAACAGGTAAAAGGTGAGATCAACAATTGTTTCTAATCAAGAGAACCTAGATCCGCATGTTTAGGATAATCTGAATCAGAGAATTGAATCAGGATTCATCTAAACATTCCTTCAACTATGTCCTTATTTGCTTTTCTTCTTCTTTCTTTGGTATTAAAGCTAGGATTGTTGAGTTTACACCAGTAAGTAAGAATCCATTATCGAAGAACGACTGTATTGCAATATAACAAACTCTTTACCTACCACCGGCCAAGCCATTTTGTAAAATTCACAAGTATATTCATCCGGATCCGGAGCCTTGTTGCGAACAATACTCCTTTGATCTCTTCCTCTGTTACGTTTTTTATCAGCTCAACCTTGTCTTCTTCGTGACACTCAAACCCCAATAAATCATGAAGTTCCTCCTCTGAAAATCTATTGTAGTTCTCCATCTTTTGCGTGAGAAAACTCGTGAAATGGTCCACTGCTTCTTTTTTAATTTCAGCTTGTGAAGTGACCACAGACCCGTCTAGTATCTGCAGTTCTCTAATATAGTTCCTGGATTTATGGATTGTAGCAGTTTGATAAAACTGTTTATTATTACCATCTCCCACACGGATCCAATGAATTTTGGCTTTATGGCTAAGGACTTTCTCATCTATGTCTGAGATAATCCGCCACCGATCATAGGCCCTTGTTTCCTCTTCGATATTGGATTGAGTCGGGTTGTCCATTGTTGTTGTTGGACAACTGCAAAGTCGTGTGTAAGCCTCCTTAGTCCTTTTTGAAACATCTAGGAGACGATTTCTGCTCAGATTTTTCAGCAACGGCTTTAATGATTTCAACTTCTTTGAAAGTCTGTGAAGAGCTGAGGTTGACTGGAATATTGCTTCAGTTTTTTCCCAATGAGATTCTACTAGAAGCAAAAACTCAGGCATCTCAGCTACAACATTAGTAAATTTGAATGGACATCGAGGTTTCACAGACTGTGCACTGATACAAATTTGGCATCGTAAATGGTCTGAACAGCCACCACTTTCAAATACACTATAAGCGTCTGGATATGCATTTACCCAAGCATTATTCATCAAGGTCCTAACCAGTTTTTTGCATATTAACCCATCATGTCTCTTGTTGCACCAGGTGAGCCTTAGTCCATGATAGCTGATATCCAAAAATGAGAAATAGCGCATGACCGCTTGGAACTCCCTCATTCCTGTCGAGATCATAGGTGAATTATCATAGTCTGAATGTTCCTCGACGTCTAGAGTTTCATTGAAATCTCCAAAGATGAGCCACGGTTTATCTCTAAATAATAGTGACAAATCTTGGTGATCTTTCAAGTCTCTCCACAGCTCTCTCCTCTCCTCCATCATGTTTGCCGCATATACAAATGAACATAACACTTCCTCTTCCATACCATCCAACAATACCCAACAAGTAATCATCTGTGAGCTTTTAAAATAGGGTGTTACCCTTGCTTGAGGACTCCAGACAACCCAAATCTTCCCAAGTCTGTTATGCTCATAATTGGACATAAAAGACCAATCTCGGAAAACAGACGAAGCAATACGCATTGACTTGTTTTCTTTGACTCTTGTTTCTAGTAAACAACCAAAACTGCATAGATTCCTATTTTATCGATTCACGAACAACATCGTGTTTAGATGATTTATTAAAACCACGAATGTTCCATAAAATAACAGACATTAATGATTCCTTCGAGTGTTCCTTTTTTTCAAATTGTCCGGAGCTCCCTCCTTAGCTTTCTGAACAGTCGAATCTGAAAGAAACTGATGGTTATCCTTTGAAACTCTTGGTCTGGATTGTCTCTGTGCCGCCACTTCAACGTCCATTTTTGAGTTTCATTGGCATTCCCTTGATGATTGTCATCCGAAGATTGATCATCCTCTTCATCTTCCAACAAATCATTTACTTCTGATGTTTTTCCTGGTTCCTTTGGTGTAGGCGAGTTTTGATCTAAGATTTCCCCTTCCTCCCCTTATATGTTTAAGAATGAGTATCTTGAGTTTTACAATATGGAAACCTCACCAAATTTTAGATCCTTCTTATTCTTCCCTGGAGATTTGACTCCCTTTGTTGGTGTGAACCATTCTCCAACATTTTCATTCACTTCACTCCCTATTTGCGCCATCTCCTTATTGTTTTGTATGTCCTCCATTTCTGATGATAAGACATCATCAAGATAAACTATGGATCTGACATAGAGCTCCTTGCGGAATCTAGCAGTAAACAAGAGTCCATTTTTAGTGCTTTGAGGGTTATGACCTTGTTTGGGTTTGCAATTTTGGACTTGATATCTTTGAACATATCGATGTAGCTTCGAAGCGATTCATTTCTTCCTTGTGAGACTGCCCAAAGTTCGGCCTCTAAAGCTTGTTCTTGTATGTACACGGAGTACTGCTTCAGAATGGCTGAAGCGAGGTAATTAAAGTTGTCGATGGAATTTCCTTTAAGGGCTGCAGACCATTTTAGGGCTGGAACGACGAGATTTTCAGCAAAGAAACAACAGTAGAGTGCCTCTTTCTAGTAATCGTTTAGGTGTACACGAACTATTGCAGTCTAAACAATATGATGTAAGCTCAGGGGTCACCTTTCCCAGCGTATTCTGGAAATTTGATCTTAGAAGCAAATGGGACGCATGCGTTAACGATCCTATCAGGGAAGGGAGTTTGTCGAGTTTCCTCGATTACCCTGTTAATATCAGGAGGTGAACTCACATCCAAATGAACTCAAGTGTTTGTCTTTTGGTGTGTTCGACGTATCTTTGAAAATATTTGTGGTCAATCGTATCTTTAGGTCGATGGGGTAGTTAGTTTGCACGTTTATCTAACCGTTACCCAAATGGGGAGGTGTGAAATGACACTAGGCTCCAGAGCTAGTCCTAGCGGAGAGATCGGGAGGTTGCCTCAATGTAGAAGAAACGTCACACGACCTAAACCAGTGGGATATAGATGGTTCACATCCCGGTGGCATCAGAGGTGGAGAAAGCAACCGTGTGGTTTGGCGGCCTGCCGTTCCCGTGAAAGTAGAGATCGAGAGGTTCATTGTTAACAAAGCTGAGCTCATGATAGGTGAAAGTTTATTCCCTATTCTACTTCAAGTGCACAGTTATGCGAATGTATTATTCATGGTATCGTATCCACAAGGACTCAAGATTCACGTGATAGACTATATACTTTCAAACTTAGCTAAATCAATCAGATGAGAAAACAGTAAACAAAGCAGAAATGTAAAGGTTGTTTTCGATGGGAGAAAGGCGTTAGACTCAGGGTATTCTCAGGAAATCATACAATGTAGACACTTAGCTATCAGGATTGAGGTTAAGCACATGTTCAAGAACTATAATCACAATGTAAAACAATTCAACTCTCGCTGCAACTGTTATATATGTCTAGCAACCTAATGATTCAAATCTCTTTGCAATCTTAGAGTTCTAGACAAGCATTTTTAGCAAGTTCATAAGTTCACAATTTTCCTAGACCAAATCTCTTTGCATCTAATCAAATTGCTCACACTAAGTTCTTTCAGATTATAACTCACACTCTCGTGCCAAATTAACAATCTAAGATCTAAACCCTAGGTGATCAATCTAGAATTCAGTATTAGTCTCAACTTAGGTGATGAACAGATAGATTTAGAATCCTAAACAATCAGTAACCTAACAAGGCATGAAATCCTATTGAGAATCCCAAAATCTAACTAAAGTTACTACTCAGACATAATATCAAATGAATAACACATGAATGAATAAAATAAAACAGGGGTTCGAAATCCTTCTCTCAAAGGTTACAAGTAGCAAGAACAGCCCCCAACAATATCTCTCAATCTCCAGAGCAAAAGCAAGAACAAAAGTCAAGAACAAGATAATGGAGTCTGCTCTCAAAAACATAATTAAAAACACTAAACACGTTCTGGGGCTAGATTAGAATTAGGGAAACTTCTGGGGTGACTTTTCAATTCTTCAAAAGATGTCTTCAACTCAGCGCATAAGTGTCTGTCGCGCTTGGTGTCGACCTACACCATGGTGAGTGTCGGTCGACATCACGTCGTGGTCGAGACTCCAACTTCAGCTCGTTGGAAAGCTCACCAGAAATGTCCCAAAACTCTGCTCTTTGCTCCAAACGCAAGCTTACTTGTAAAGGACTCAATAGACTCGAAAAACCAGGTTAAAGACTCAATAAATACAATTATATCATGGTTGAAAACCTAGAAAAACCATGATATATCAACTCCCCTACACTTAGCTCTTGCTTGCCCTCAAGCAAGTGAAAGAACTAAAGCATAAGAAAGAGGTTTGAAAACTCAGAAACTCATTTCGTCCTAGGAACTTTCGCATTCACATTCACTTAGTAAGCCACTGAAAACTTTCCTGCAGAGATCAAGACCACAATGTACTTCCCCCACACTTAGCAATTGTCCCAAGTAAACTCCACAATCTAGACAGAGCATTCAAGTTCACCACACTAACCTATGTATGCAATTAAGTGCGGTCTCACAGAGGGAGTATCGATAAGAGGAGACATGGACTTAACTCAGTCAGTACTTGACCACCAAACTGTCGGTTTCTGGTTCCTTTCTTTTCCCTTTCTTTCTTAGCAACTGATTTTTCCCCATTGGGTATCATTTTTTTTTTATCAGTGCTCTTCTCTTTTTATTTGGGGTGTAACTTTGGACATGTTTCCATGGATGCACAGGAGGTAATAGGGGTCTCTACCACTCCCGTGACCACTTTGAAGCTACTAGCTTATCCGCAGTTTTAATCTCCTTTTTTCAAGGGAGGGGAAAATCAGAAACCATACTTAGACAGGATCATAGGCTGTGTCAAACACATCAGAGGAATCCGATCCAGAGATACCAAGCCCCTAAGTGAGAAAATTCAGTCAGGATTAGAGGTGAAGTTAGTGATGGATCCTCTGAATACCTGAGAAGATATGGGTGTCCTTGGTAGGTTGATCCGTGTTGGGTTTTCTAACAGTCATAGAGCTACTGTAAGTCTGTCCAATGGTCAGTTAGTTCCTGTTCCAGCGGAAAATTTCCTCGAAAAATCACAGTTTCAGACCAATTTTGACTCAATAAAACAGTTTGAAACCAAAGAAAAACAAGGACTGACGCTAAGAAAATAGAACACAATGTCAGTAACCACCTCCCCCACACTTAAACTGCACTGTCCCCAGTGCAATCGCAGCTTGGGATTGGTATAAATCGATCGGGAATCATAGAAAGATTGAGTCAAAAATCCGAACCTGAACAAGGTTGGTGTCGACCGACACTGAATCCGTAACCTCAGATTCTTCTCTATTTTCGATGAATTTGATATACCATGGATTTTAGGGATTTTAACCATGGTATATGTCTTTGTTATCAAGTCTTTCTATGTGTTTTGGAGTCTTTGCAGATGTTTTACAGGTTTAATAACATCTGGAGCCTAATTGGACGTTTTGGGAACATTTGGAGCAATTCTGCACTATTTAGAGACTTCACAGAGTTTCCTGGCTGCGTTTTCGCCTTGCAACGGTCGTTGCAGTGCTGCAGTGGTCGACGCAGTAGGTAGACGCAGTTCTGCACCCAAAAATCTGCATTTTGGAGAAATTATAGTTTTTGCCCAGAAACTTCCCAGGCTTGTAAAAAGACCCCCAGACGTGTTTTAGACTATATATTAGGGTTTTTAGCCACTTGTTTAGGCTACGCTTTTCTTAAGTCTTATTTTATTTTCAGAGAGAGTTAGGGGCTGATCCTGATCTCGAAAGAGAGAGGATTTTGAACCCCAGTTATTTATTTGATTTTATAATATTTTATTTTCTATTCAAGATGTCCTATGTTTCGATGATCATGTCTGAGTAGATTACCTGTTAAGTTTAGGGATTCTCATTAGGGATTTCATGGAATTATAGGTTAATAAATCTGTAGGAATTCATATCTGTTAGTTCTTCATCTAGGATTGTTCTTACTGCTTAATCTGAATTAGTTACCCAGATTTATGATGTTAGGTTGATTGATGCAACGACAATTGGTTAATTAGCTAGAAAGAACCTAGATGAGCAATCTAATTTCTCGCAAAGGAATTTGGTTTAATTAGATTGTGAACATATCGAATTTGGAATTAAAGCTAGTTTAATCTGTTAGTAATTGCAAAGGAATTTGGATTGCTGCACTTAGACTTAGAGAATTCTCGCAACGACAGTTGGTTAATTCTATATCTGTGTTTGAGTTCTAGAACAGTTCTTAATTAGATCCTGATTGATTGATTAGTTTATGTTCCTGATTTCCTGAGCACTCCCTAGACTTAACGCTTCGCTTCCTTGCTTACAAACTCGCTATTTACTTTCTGTTTGCTTTTTAGTTTCTCATCATATTTGCTTTCTCATTGTTTAATCTTTTCTGTTCTTAATCTATCGTTGACCGGAGTCCCTGTGGATTCGATACCCTAAGTACTACAACTACATCACTGTGCACTTGCAGTTAGTATAGGGATTAATTCTTGACCTATCAAGTTTTTGGCGCCGTTGCCGCGGACTCTTTTGAGTCTTCGATAGATTTGAACTTAGGGTTTAGACTAGGTTTTTCGTTTTTGTTTTTGCTAACTAATTTTTTCTTTTCTTCTTTTTCTTGCGTTTCAGGTACGCCTGTAATCGCCTTGCATCGATCGACACGGTCTTGTGTGTCGATCGTCACATCTTCGCACTTGCACCGATCGACACTGATGTGCATCGATCGACACTACGCGTGAGATGATGGGAATGATGGAACGGATGCTGGAAAATCAGCGGAATAACTCATTCGGTAGAGACTATGGTTCTTATTCATTCACCAGAGATTATGAATCTTCATCATATCAGCATGTTCCTCCTGAAAATACGCAGTCTGGTAAGCTGATAAGTATGCTGGAGCAGTTATTGGAAAGACAGGAAGAGGATTTGAATTACATCAATGGCTCTGGATTCCAAGGAAACAGGTTTGGTAATCAGCAAGGTAACAAGTTCTTTAATGGTGAACAGAAGAGTGCTTTCACAAGCAAGCAGATCTCTTCTGCATATGGACAGAATGCTGGTTATCAGAAGCCTTTTCAGCAAGGTAATTCTTATCAGAGAAATTATGGATCATCCTCCTATCAGGTACCTCCTGCAGCTAGTGCTTATGAGAGCAAAATGGAATCCATATTGGAGCAGTTGCTAGAGGATCAGACTAAGACTGCTGTAGACTTCGACAGGAAGCTGGATGCTATGCATGAAAATCTGAATGGGAAGTTTGAATCTTTGAGCACACATGTGAAGAAGCTAGATGTCCGGATTCAACAAGAAGCTGAAGCAGTGCAAAGGCAGAATGAATCTAGGAGAGCTGAACAGAAGCTGCACATCAATGTTGTGACCATAAGAGATGGGATTGACTTGCTGGGAAAAGAAGAGAGCATAATCTCGGATTTTCTGGGTGAATATTGTCTGTCTGAGACTTGCATCGATCGACACAACTCAAGCATCGATCGACACAGTCCCGATACGTCTGATGTAACTGCTCGAAATCGCCTTGTGTCGATCGACACACATCGTGCATCGGTCGACACAGAACGCAGACATGACCAGAGACCTGTAACAGCCCCAGAACGAGTCTATAAGCCCTCCGTGCCGTATCCTAAGGTTCCTAAACTGTCTAAATAGGAGCTAGAAGTGGCTAACTGCATGAAAATAATGGATAGGAAGCAGAAAGCCACCATTGATGGACATATCTTCAGTGTTGAGGAGGAACCAGAGGTTCCTATTGGAGAGGAGAAGATGGCAGTTCATTCTGAACTTGCTCTAACATCTTCAGCAACTGCAACTGCTCTTAAGCAGAAAGCTCCTGATCTCTTGCATCCACCAAAGCACAGGTATAAAAATCCTAAACTTAAACCTCCTAATCCATCAGCTGTGAATGCAGGAAAACGCAGAATCCCACCCAAGCTTCGCTCCCGCCCTGATTCTATTCCTTCGTTCCTTGGGAGACCTCATGATCAGAATGCATATACGCCGCCATGGATGAAGAGATATTCACAGAGACATTCAAAGTCTCTGTTGAAACCGCCATGAGTCCGATCTCCTTTCCATAGTCAAGCTATTGACTTTAAACAAGCGCTGAGTGGGAGGCAACCCACTATTAGGTTCGCTTTAGTTTTCGTTTTACAATTTTATTTGGTGTTTTTACTTTTTCTGTTTTTGTGTGTTCAAAGGCTTGAGAAACAGGCAGAATCGCCTTGCATCGATCGACACACCTAGTGCATCGTTCGATGCAGTCGCGATTTACGGTTTACCGATTCGATTGCGGTCCAAAAATTGGTTATTCACATAAATGCGAGCAGAATTCGCCTGCATCGATCGACACACATTGTGCATCGATCGACACAGGGCGACGACAGGTACGTGTTCTGCAACTTTTCGGATTGTTTCGATTTGATTATTTATTCTCACCGACCCTAAGCTTGACACTACTGGGGACAGTGTGTTTTAAGTGTGGGGGAGGAGCTACTGACCTACGCTTTTGTTTTCTTAGAGTCGGTATGTTTTTTTCAAAAAAATTTGTTTTATCGAGTCAAAACAGTTTAAGTAGGAAACAATGATTTCTTGAGAAGATTAACAGCACTTGCAGGAACTTAAGTAACCATTGGGATGAAGTTGCAGATGATCTATGACTATTAGAAAACCCAGACACAAATCAACCTACTGAGGACACCCACATCACTTCAGGTATCAGAGGATCTTTTACTGATTTCACCTTAATACTGACTTAATTTCCCTCACATAAGGGCTTGGTATACCTTGTGTCGGATTCCCTTGTTAGTTCTGACACAGCCTGTAAACCTGTCCTATTTGGTTCCCTTCTCCCCTTCCATAAAAAAAAAAGATAATAAACTGAGGATGAGTTAGTAACTCCGAAGTGGTCACGGGAGTAGTAGCAAACACTATTACCTCCTGTGCATTCATGGAATGTGTCCAAAGTACACCCCAAAACGGGAAGAACACTGATAAAAAAAATAAAATGATACCCAGTGGGGAAAAATCAGTTGTTAAGGAAGGGAAAAGAGAAGAAAGGGACCAGAGAAATATAGTATGGTGGTCTAGAGCTGACAAGGTAAGAGTCCATGTGCCCTTTGATCGATACTCCTTAGATGAGACCGCACTTAAATACTTGCAGAAGTCAGTAGGGTGAATTTGAATGCGTGAATGTGATTGTGGAGTTTACTTAGGACAGTTGCTAAGTGTGGGGGAAGTATATGTTGGTCTTGATATCTTGCAGGTGATTCTTTCAGTGGATTACTAAGGGGAATCTGAGTGTTGTTGCTTCAAAGATGAAAAGAGTTTCTGAAAGTTTTCAAACCTCTTCACCATGCTTTGGTTCTTTATTTGCTTGAGGACAAGCAAAAGCTAAGTGTGGGGGAGTTGATATACCATGGATTTTAGGGATTTTAACCATGGTATATGTCTTTGTTATCAAGTCTTTCTATGTGTTTTGGAGTCTTTTCAGGTGTTTTACAGGTTTAAGAACATCTGGAGCCTAATTGGACGTTTTGGGAGCATTTGGAGCAATTCTGCACTATTTAGAGACTTCACTGAGTTTACTGGCTGCGTTTTCGCCTTGCAATGGTCGTTGCAGTGCTGCAGTGGTCGACGCAGTAGGTAGACGCAGTTCTGCACCCAAAAATCTGTATTTTGGAGAAATTACAGTTTTTACCCAGAAACTTCCCAGACTTGCAAAAAGGCCCCCAGACGTGTTTTATACTATATATTAGGGTTTTTAGCCACTTGTTTAGGCTACGCTTTTCTTAAGTCTTATTTTATTTTCTGAGAGAGTTAGGGGTTGATCCTGATCTCGAAAGAGAGAGGATTTTGAACCCCAGTTCTTTATTTAATTTTATAATATTTTGTTTTCTATTCAAGATGTCTTCTGTTTCGATGAACATGTCTGAGTAGATTACCTGTTAAGTTTAGGGATTCTCATTAGGGATTTCATGGAATTATAGGTTAATAAATCTGTAGGAATTCATATCTGTTAGTTCTTCATCTAGGATTGTTCTTACTGCTTAATCTGAATTAGCTACCCAGATTTATGATGTTAGGTTGATTGATGCAACGACAGTTGGTTAATTAGCTAGAAAGAACCTAGATGAGCAATCTAATTACTCGCAAAGGAATTTGGTTTAATTAGATTGTGAACATATCGAATTTGGAATTAAAGCTAGTTTAATCTGTTAGTAATTGCAAAGGAATTTGGATTGCTGCACTTAGACTTAGAGAATTCTCGCAACGACAGTTGGTTAATTCTATATATGTGTTTGAGTTCTAGAACAGTTCTTAATTAGATCCTGATTGATTGATTAGTTTATGTTCCTGATTTCCAGAGAACTCCCTAGACTTAACGCTTCGCTTCCTTGCTTACAAACTCGCTATTTACTTTCTGTTTGCTTTTTAGTTTCTCATCATATTTGCTTTCTCCTAGTTTAATCTTTTATGTTCTTAATCTATCGTTGACCGGAGTTCCTGTGGATTCGATACCCTAAGTACTACAACTACATCACTGTGCACTTGCAGTTAGTATAGGGATTAATTCTTGACCTATCAGAATTCCACAGTCTCAACCTCAAAACTTCCTTCCTGATCCAACTCATCTTCAGTCTGGAACGAGACATCATTGATGTGGGTGTTTTGAACACTCTTTCCCTTGACTGAGCTTGAAATCTGGTTTACTTATGTATCCAGCTGCTTCATATGTGTGCTGAAAGACTCAAACTTCCCATTAAGGTCAGTGTAGATGTCATCCATCTTCTTATTGAAATCTACAGTAGTCTTCGTCTGCCCCTCAAGTATCTGTTCCATCATGGCTTCCAACCTGCTCTCATGAGCATTAGCAACAGGAGGAGTCAGATAAGAAGATGATCCATAGGTCCTCTAATAAGAGTTGTTTTGCTGAAAAGGTTTCTGGAAACCAGTATTCTGACCATATCCAGAAGAGTTTGGATTGCTTGTGAAAGCGCTCTTCTGACCACCAGTGTAGAACTTGTTACATTGCTGATTTCCAAACCTGTTTCCTTGAAATCCAGACCCACATGTAGTTCACATCCTCTTCTTGGCAGCCATCTTCAGGTTCAATCTCTTCAACCTCTTGAGCAAAGTGAACAGCTTTCTTTCCAATCAGCAAACTATGAATAGTGTCCAGCTTATTCTTCATCTCAGCTATCTGTAAGTTGTCAACTTTTCCACCAGACTCTTTCCTCTTCATGTCAGCATTCTTAGTGTTGTTTCTGCTCACCAAGTTCTCAATCAATACCATGGCCTGCTCAGGAGTCCTTTTGTTGAAGTTACCATTGCTAGCAGCATCCAACGCAGACTGGTACCAAAGATCCACACCTCCGAAGAAAATGCCCAGCAGCTGAACTTCAGAGAATCCATGATGAGGAAAATCTCGTTGGTACATCCTAAACCTCACCCAAGCAGCCTTAAGAGGTTTTGTAGGTCCCTGAGTAAATGTCAGAAGGTCCTGTCTGAGCTGATCGTATTAGGGACATAAGTCCCACATCGGTAGTTGGAAGGGATCAAGAGCAATATATAAGTGATATGGGCCACTCCACTTGTCACCAATTGGTTTTAGGTTGGAAGCCCATAGATATTAACATGGTATCAGAGCCCGATCCACACAGTCCAACCCGATCCGACCCATAGTTGGTTCAATCATCGACAACCCATGCCCAATTTGGTGTCGTCGATCCAAGCCCGAATATTCCGAGATTAATGGCCAAATAGCCATTATCTCGAGGGGGCGTATTAGGGACATAAGTCCCACATCGGTAGTTGGAAGGGATCAAGAGAAATATATAAGTGATATGGGCCACTCCACTTATCACCAATTGGTTTTAGGTTGGAAGCCCATAGATCTTAACAGATCGGAGTGAGCATCATCATAGAAATGCCTCAAGAACTCTCTCTTCACTGCATCCCAAGTGGTTAAATTCCCAGGTGGAAGTTGCTTAAGCCAAGCTGCAGCCTCTCCAGCGAGAGAATATGGGAAAAGCTTGAGATTTTGAAAGTCATATCCAACTCCATTGTGCTTCATCCCAGTGAAAAAGGCTTCAAAATCCTCAATGTGGTCCATGGGTTGCTCATGAGGAAGGCCATGGAAAGGATGCTGCCTCACAAGTGCATAGTAAGCAGTCTTAAGCTCGAACTCATTCCTTTCAAAAGGAGGAGGCACAATAGCAGACCTATTGGCGTAGAACTCGTCAGGCCTATTGTAATCAGAAAGAGTCCTTTCATATGGAGGATTGGGTTGCGGATTAACTCCAGGATTAACCACCTGCCTCTCACCTTGAGGCTTCTCAGGTTCAGGGATCACATTCCCTTGGGCATCAATCCTTTTACCCTGAGCATTGTAGGCATTGTTCTGCGGGTCTCTCAGAACACCTTCAGCATCTGGTATCAAAATCAAACGGTTATTCATCAAAATAAAACAATTCGACTCTCGCTGCAACTGTTATATATGTCTAGCAACCTAATGATTCAAATCTCTTTGCAATCTTAGAGTTCTAGACAAGCATTTTTAGCAAGTTCATAAGTTCACAATTTTCCTAGACCAAATCTCTTTGCATCTAATCAAATTGCTCACACTAAGTTCTTTCAAATTATAACTCACACTCTCGTGCCAAATTAACAATCTAAGATCTAAACCTAGGTGATCAATCTAGAATTCAGTATTAGTCTCAACTTAGGTGATGAACAGCTAGATTTAGAATCCTAAACAATCAGTAACCTAACAAGGCATGCAATCCTATTGAGAATCCCAAAATCTAACTAAAGTTACTACTCAGACATGATATCAAATGAATAACACATGAATGAATAGAAAATAAGACTGAATAGAATAAAACAGGGGTTCGAAATCCTTCTCTCAAAGGTTACAAGTAGCAAGAACAGCCCCCAACAATATCTCTCAATCTCCAGAGCAAAAGCAAGAGGAAAAGTCAAGAACAAGATAATGGAGTCTGCTCTCAAATACCTAATTAAAAACACTAAACACGCTTTGGGGCTAGATTAGAATTAGGGAAACTTCTAGGGTGACTTTGCAATTCTTCAAAAGATGTCTTCAACTCAGCGCATAAGTGTCTGTCGCGCTCAGTGTCGACTGACACCATGGTGAGTGTCGGTTGACATAACGTCGTGGTCGAGACTCCAACTTCAGCTCGTTGCACAGCTCACCAGAAATGTCCCAAAACTCTGCTCTTTGCTCCAAACGCAAGCTTACATGTAAAGGACTCAATAGACTCGAAAAACTAGGTTAAAGACTCAATAAATACAATTATATCATGGTTTAAAACCTAGAAATACCATGATATATCAGCTCACAAAGGTAGAGAAAGGTGGACACCTTCCAGTTCAAGCTGGTGGACGAACTGGGCTGATGTATACCTTAGCAAAGGTAGATTTCCTCTGTTAAGATGAAGCCGTGAAATGCTAAGAATATTGGACTAAAATATCTCAACAAGTCTGCTCGTGAGATCTCGTTCTTGCCGATCTTGTCGAGATGTTAGAGCTCGGGTTGACGATTTGTGGGTTTGTGCCTTGTCAACCAGTGTAGAGAGATTTCTGCGAATCTCGGCCAGATCATTAGGGTTGGGTCTCGTAGGCTCAGTCACTCGTGGATTGTTTCTGGTCAGAGTTTGCCCCTCACCGGTCAGGTTTTCTTTGGATCTTGTCCAGAGCCGAGAAATTGTGCGATCAGCGGCTAAGATATTCCCATTGGGAAGTTCTCTCCAGCTATGGTGCTAGATTGCGGAAGGCTTGGATGTACAATAATGTTTGAAGGATGAGTTGTATTTCCAGATCCTTGTGAATCGGTTTCAGTGGGAGTATTGACCCGTGGGGTCCACTTCTCAGAGTCTGTTGAAACTGGCTATTTTTAGCCGGATCTAGCGAGTTTTGTTTGTTCAAGTCTCATTTTGTTTTTTTGAGATCTTTTATCGAAATTCTTTGTCGGAGGATAGTGATCTCTTCTCACATACGGCGCCAAAATAAGGATCCGGAAATCCGCACTACGAATTTGTAATTTGGGTTAGGGAAATAATCGATAGGCTAGTTCTTCAAAATTCACACGATGCTTCAAAGAACTATTTAATCGAATTTTTAATTTGGGTTGTGGAAGCCCCCCTTGGTCTAGTGGTTTGACTAAGGGTTCATTAATGCTTCTACACCAGAAGGTCTAGGGTTCGAATCCCAGAAGGTGCAATTTATTATCTATTAATGCAGATTAATGGAGATAAGGTTACATGAGGTCTTCAGCGTGGTGCAGATGCAATCGTCAAGCGTGGATCTTCATAAGGCGATTCAGTGTGAGGAAGGCATGAAACATGTAGAACCGTCAGACGTGGATCTTCATAGGATGGTAAAAATTGTCAGCTGATAGAGTTGTCGATGTAATAATTCTCATAAAATCTGTAATAAAATAGTAAAACCAGTGTTAAAAAAAAATTATCTTGTATTGATTGAAAGAATATTACAGAGAGATCTAGAATGAGAGTTTTACAATGAGCATGTAAAGTTGTTTCGCGTACAAAAGTGTGTAAAAAGAAGATCCTTGAATTTAAGCCCTTGAACTCCTTTTAAAGCCTCTTTTTTTTAGCTATTCATCCTGCATATCTCGTTGTGTACTCATTGAACGACTTGCGATCTTCGGACAGTTGAACTGATTTCGGAGTGAATTGCCTTGACTAAATCAGCTTGTCGGTTGACTTTTATTTTATGAACGTCCTTTTTAAACGTAGTCGTTCTGTAACTCTTAGGCAGAGACTGGATGAGCCTATTTATGGGCCGCATAAGATGTCTTTAATTCTGATTTGTTTAATGATAAAACCTTAGACTTCATCAGGCCAAATTGAGGGGTGAATTTTAGTACCAACATTGGTCAAACAAAAAAATAATATGGAAACATAATTATAAATATATATGTTAAAATTATTATGATCAAACTAAAACCTTGATTGGTAACTTGCATAATGGGGGAATTGAGCTTAAAACGTGATCACACAAGTATTTTATCAATAAAAAAATTATATGGAATGCAAAATAAAACGCAAAAACATAGACTTGTGTTTTCGCTGGAAAAAAATATAAAAAAAGCCATTATGCGGAAAAGTGAACTTTAGCTAAATTATTTGTGGATTAAGCTTTTACATTCTTTGATTGGTAATCTAATATATAATGAGAAACCACTTTCTCCATCTAAGTGACATGTGTCCTATATTTTTAATAAAATCAATGAGCCTCAACCAAAAAGCCTTACACGAATTCATAATAGTGGACCTCAAAATTTAGTTAAGAGTATTTCAGCCCACAAAAAATCTAACACTCTCCCCTTTCTTCAAATCGACAGCGACTCATGAACTTTTCATGGCAACCCGTTTGAGAGCTTCATCATTCATAGATGTCATAAATATCCCATCAATTGCTCTACAACAACCATTCAAATAGCCTTCAAATCACGATTTCAACCGTTTCATGTAAATAACCTATAAATTCTCGCCTCTTCATATGAAAATTCATCGACACGCAAACTGAGACACATCTAATGATTCCACCGGAAACGAAGTCCTAGTTCAGGAATCGGTCAAAACCACTTACCCGGATCAAGAATCAGTGAGAGAATCAGAGCCAGTTCAGGAGTAGATATCTAAAACAGAGGACGAGAAGACGATTGAGTTGTTCGCTGTGGCTGAGGAAGAAGACGACGGTGGTCACGTCGAATTGCCGCCAGAGGAGTGTCATTTGTTCACCGGAGAATGGGTTTTCGATAACGAGACGCATCTGTTGTGTAAAGAGGATATGTGCGAGTTCTTAAAGTGATTTACATGAGAAATGGAAGAAAAGATTCTATGTATCAGAATTGGAGATGGCAACCCAGAGACTGTTCTTCACCAAAGTAAGCAAAAGTTCCTTTTTTTTTAAATCGATCATTGGATTGATTTAGTGTTGGGTAGTCTTATATGTCTAGGTTATGTTTGACTCGGTGAAGGTTCAAAGCGAAACTGCTACTGGAGAAGCTAAGAAACAAGAGAATGATTTTCGTTGGGGATTCACTTAACCGGAATCAATGGGAATCGATGGTTTGCTTGGTTCAACTTACGTGTGTTTTTAGCAGATTACTGGAGAAAATAAATAGACCGCCATCAAAACCAACCGGGAAAGGTTTTAACAAGAGAAGAAGAGATCAATAACAAGAGTTTTCTACTCAAAGCCAAAACGAGATTTACAGGTACAAAACATGGGCTGCGTTGCACTATGTAAAATAGATATATTCAAAGATTGGTTTTCCTTTAGTATTCGTCTTATGCTATAAGGGTTTGTTTATTTACTATTCAGAAACCAGAAGAGGGATCTATTAGTCAAAGGGTCCAGAGGCTTGCAAAAACCGCTTCTTGAGGGTATAGATTCTTCCTCAACTGAGCTAATTTCTCAGAAGATGTTTAATGTTTTCACTCACTTCAGTATGTTGATTTATTTCCACAGAAACAACCACATCTTTGTTAAATTCTGATGATTTGGCTGCTATGTGGAATTGTCTGAGAGAAATTTGTGTGACTTATGATACCACTGGTGCAGAAAAGGTACATACTCAAAGTTTTGATCGAGAGCTGAAATTATGTGTATCTACGTTAACAATGATTGTGATATTTGGTAAATCTTTGTCCAAGTAGGTGAACTATGAAGACTTGTGTCACATTGCCTCTGCATGGACTAGAAAAATCGGCACCAAATGTTGCCCGTTTTTCAGCCCATCCAATTTCATGAAGATTGAGGAGGATGAAGCTGGAAGGATTGTTATTTCACCATTATATCTTTATGTGACGCCCACGGTGTGTATCCTCATGCTTTCTTTTTATTATTTGATATCTCTGGCTTACACTTTGTTAATCGTGGCTGAATATTTTCCTGTTGCCATAATCTAAATAGGACTTTTGGTATTGTGTTTGAAAAGCACCAGCTTCAGCATTTTTCCTTTCTTTTAAAAATATTTTTCTGAGTAACCGACTGTAGTTTATACTTGTCTTGATAATCATTTATTCATCACTGTTCAGGCATCGCTTTCGCAAGCTAGGATTGAATGATTGATATGAGTGAGCTTGATGAAGACTCTGATGGTTTCCTTCAGTCTGACGTAAGTACCCAAGTGGCTCTAGGCTTAAAGTTTAGAATTTCCCCATTCTAGAAAATGAATATGTGGTTACAATTTGCAATAGGTGGCTGGAATTGGAACTGAAGCTGGTCGCAGACGTGGGGATTATGGGTGCTCGAAACGCAGGAAAAAGGACGTTGTTGAGCGTGATAAGTGCAGCGCAGCCAACCATTGCAAAATACCCATTCACCACGTTACTTCCCAATCTTGATGTGGTTTCATTTGATTACGATTCAACAATGGTGGTCGCAGATCTTCCTGGTTTGCTCGAAGGAGCACACATAATCTTTGGTTTACGCCATGAGTTTCTAAGGCACACTGAAAGATGTTCAACACTGGTAAAACAACCATCTTTAGTTTCAAGCTTGATACTAAATTTTTGTTTGGTCTAGAAAGAGTATATGACCTGATGATTAATTCACAAGGTTTTTTTCTATAATATGTGTAATATATATTTTACGTCAAAATCAGTTTCATAACGAAAGACATTACATGTTTGCACAAGAAAACTAATTTATATTCCCACCGAATCAAAATAAATTTTCGATGGACGAATATAATAGATTTACAACGTTTTATTTGTGCGCCGCCATTTATACAAATACTCTCTCTGCTACAGATAGATCATATTCATTAGTTTTCTTACACACCCGATGTTAGTGGCTTTTTTATATTGTGGATTACCACAAGGAACGCCATAAACAACAAACAACATATACTCCAACACAATACTCAACGATCAACGTACATCATGTTCACCTATCCACACAATAACAACACAAAAGTCAGACAAACAATTAACAACGCATCAAAACAAAATATGGGAACACAACAAAGTACTAAGAAAACCATGAACAAACTATCAAATGTCCGCAAAATATAAATACAATACGCGAGATACAAGAGAGCTACTAAACCCCCGCGCACGCACGGAGGTGGAAAATCAACTAGTTTATAGAATGGTGAAACTGTATTTAAACCCAATACCAATTCCGCCATTCTAAAAGCCTATCAATCAAAGCTTAAATTAGGGCTGGGCATAATATCCGGACCCGAAATACCGAACCGAACCCGAACCGAAAAAGTAGAACCGAACCCGAACCCGAACCGTCAAAATACCCGAACGGGTCCTAAACTCCTATATCCGAAGAACCGAACCCGAACCCGACCCGAACCGAGAACCGAATGGGTACCCGAAATATCCGACTTACAATTATATACCTAAAATATTAATTATATTTATACTTAATATAACAAAATTATCCAAAATTACAATTATAAACTTAAATATATTAGTTATTTTTAAGCTATAATAACTAAATTATCAAAAATAAACAAAATATATGAATGGTTTTGTTATATTAATCAAAATTTAACGAATTTTTATTTAAATATAACTAATTTTTATTTTTGTTTTATGTTTTTCGGGTACCCGAACCCGAACCGAACCCGAACTGAAATTCTAAAATACCCGAATGAGTTTATATCTCTAAATCCGAAAACCCGAAAACCCGAAAAACCCGAACCGAACCCGAACGGGTACCCGAACGCCCAGGCCTAGCTTAAATGAAAGATTTAGCAAGGAGTTAATTTAATTATAATCTAACTATATGTAATATTGTTTCTATTTTATCTGGTCAAAAATTAGGATTTAACTAGTACGTCGTAAATTACCAAATATAGGGGTTAACTATAAATGATTACAAGCTTTTTATCTAATCACACTACAGGCTTACTTGCAATGATATGCAAAAACCAAAAACCTCAAACACAAAATAATTAGAGTTTTCTTTGGTTCCCCTATGCAATAAAAATGAAGGGTTTTAATTAGCACGAAATCATTAATCATCCCTTTACATCATTATAAAACCAACACGTAGAAAGTTCTCGTCTCAAAGCTGAAAGCTCCTTATATCATATATTATATTTTGGTTTGCAAATCATATTAAACAAATTTCCAAATGCCGATCCTAGTCATAAAACTCGTTGTTTTTAGGCAAATTATTTGCCCACATTACGCTGTTGCATTCCTGTGCTTCGCCTTAGAGCTACTCGACAAGGAGAAAGATCTAGCCAAAATATTCGGTATTTTTGCGACACATTAGTCTTCATGTTTCTCGATTAAATCCAAAATCTGATCGAAGAAGAAGTGAAAATACGTAAGTGTGGTCGAGTGGTTTAGCTTTACAAAAAACAATGGGACTCTCTATTGGCACACACTAAACGCGATGGGAGTCTCTACTGATGTTGTGCATTGTCCACGTAATCGGTTCGTGATATTGGGTTCTGATCAGAGCCTTCAAGATGGTGTTGGGCCGGATATTGTGCTGGAGCAAGACGATAGAGTTGGTATAGAGCTAAAGCAAGACGATAGAGGTTAGTGATCATGTTGGGCCTGATGATGGTGGCCTATAAAATGTTAAGCCTTTACTATTGAATAAAAGGTAGACGATACCGTATCAAGATAGAAGATGTGGACCTATGTATGTTTACTGTACTTGTGCAATGTTATGTACCTTATCGTTGTACAATTATAATCAGAAATCGAGTTGTACGGGGTAATGTAAGAAAATATTTGCCACAAATTATTTATGAATTTATTAGAAGAGAGAGTAAAGGATTCAAGAAGATGAAGAAATGAATTTTGTTATTCAACGTTACTGAAATGTTTACACATGAATGTGTATATATACCACCGGTTTACATTATACCAGTTGGTTTACATAAATTGATTTTGATTTTTTCTTATATCTAATATTTCCCCTTAAGATGGTTTATATAATGATTTCAAAGCTATCTTGCCTATTAGACTATGAAATAAACCAGGAAACAAAGCCTTTGTAAAGACATCAGCTAGTTGTAGCCAGGAGCGGACGCACCATATAACTTTCGTGGCACGTGCCACATACTAACTTAGTATTATAACTAGCTGTGTAATTTTAATTGGTGTACAAGATTCAGCTCAACCAGTTCTAAGATGCTTTGCTTCTATTACTAACCTGAGTTCAAAGCTCATTGTTGCCTTTTTGTCTTTTTTTTAAAAACAAAATTCTTGTATTTTCTTTTATCCATAAATACATATTTTCTTTACTTTAAGTATATTCCAAAGTCTTGTAATATATTTATACTGCTTTTCTTTTAATTATATATTCTACCATTAAAAAACTTATGTTTTACTCCTATAATTGACTTTAGTTAAGTTTATTAATTTTAAGATTTTATTTTTATTTATATCGTACTTCCAAATAGTTAAACCATGTTTTGTTCTATGAGAATTTTGTTCCTAAAAACGTTTTCTATCATACTTTTAATATTTTTATATAAATAACAATTAGAACAAATTTACTTTTTATATATGGTATTATTATGTACTATATAATACCATACAAATTAATATGCATCTAGAGAAAAATAAGTTTTTCTTTATTATAGTTCAAATTTTAAAACAAAATAAGACTAAAATTGTAATAATTTCTTTAATACTTTCAGTAATAAATTTTAACTACCAAATTCGATTTATATTTTCCAAAAGTATATTTAATATGTATATATAGGTGCCCCATACCGATTTAGTTTCTGGATCCGCCCCTGGTTGTAGCTCACTCCTGATGTGTAATGTCTTGATCAAGCCTTGTTCAATGCGTTCTTTGACCTCATGACAATCCAAGTCCACATGTTTTGTTCTTACATGAAAAACAGGATTGTTAGCTATGTGAATAGCAGCTGTTGAATCACAATAGAATGCCACGGCCTTTTGTTGAAGAGCATCCAATTCACTGAGCAAATTCCCCATCCATACCACCTCTTTTGTCGCAAAAGCCATTGCTCTATACTCTGATTCAGCTGAAGAATGTTACACCGTTTGCTGTTTCTTGGACTTCCAAGATATCAATGAAGGACCAAGAAACATACAGTAGCCTGAAGCAGACCTACGAGTGTCAACGCAAGAAGCCCAGTCTGCATCTGTGAAATTTTGAAAGACTAAGTCTGATGTAGATGCATAGAATAGAACAAGACCAATAGTTCCTTACAAGTATTGTAGAACTCTATAAGCAGCTTGTAAGTGTGATTGCATAGGGGCAGAAGCAAATTGACACAACTTGTTAACTGCATAAGTAATATCTGGTCTAGATACCGTCAAATACATCAGCTTTCCGACCAACCTTCTGTAGACGCCAATATCCTCAAGAACATGTTTTGTAGAGTGTTGACAGAGTTCGAAACTAGGATCCATCGGTATACTGGATGTTTTGCATCCTAACATACATGTTTCTTCAAGCAATCCTATAACATACTTTCTTTGGCAGATTGAAATGCCTTTGGAAGATCTTGCAATCTCCAAACCCAAAAAGTATTTAAGAGTGCCTAAATCTCTTAGCTTGAAAGCCTTCTGCAAATCTGTTTTCACCTGTTTACTTCCTCCAAATCATTGCTAGCCATTATGATGTCATCTACATAAACTAGAACTGCCATGTGCTTCCCAGCCTTTCGTCTGAAAAACAAAGTGTGATCGGTTTGTGATTTTCTAAAGCCCAAACGTACCAAAGTTGTGCTGAATTTTATAAATCACTGCCGAGAAACCTGCTTCAATCCATAGATTGACTTCTTGAGTTTACAGACAGGGTTGGAAGGCAAAGATTCCCCCTCTCTTGGTGTATACCCTGGAGGCAAGTTCATGTAGATTTACTCATTCAATTCCCCATTTAGAAAAGCATTAGAGATGTCTAGTTGATGTAGACTCCAGTTCTTTGCAGTTGCCACGAAAAGTATTGTAGTCATTTTGGCTACTGAGGAGAAGGTATCAACAAAATCTATTCCCTCCTGTTGTGTTTATCCTTTAGCTACCAAGCGTGCTTTATATCGCTCCAGAGATCCATCTGTATTGACCTTGAGTTTGTATACATACTTACACCCAATGGCGTGTTATCCTTGAGGTAAAGAGCATACATCCCACATGTGATTGCTTTCCAAAGCTATTAACTCTTCATTCATAGCTTGAAGCCATTCATCAAACTTATTAGCCTGCGCAGAAAATGTGGGTTCTGGAAGGAGATTCAAAGCACATATAAAAGCTTGATATTCTTCAGACAAAGCTTCATAAGACATGTAATTTGCCAACAGATAAGGAACTGCAGTTTCAGTCAAGTTGCAGTAGTAATCATGAAGATATCCAGGCAATCTTGAAGTTCTCGTTGAGTGATTTTGTAAGATATTAGGATCTTCAGAGACATTAGGAGGTTCCCTTGATCTAATAAGAGGTTCCTCTGATCCAATATATGCTCCATAAGTAAAATCATTCAAAGAGAAGATATCTGTTAAAGAATCAGACTGGCCATTTGCAAAGGGAAAGATCTCCTCATGGAACACCACATTGCGAGAAATGGTGACATTCTGAGTCTACAGGTCCAACAGTTTGTAGCCTTTGCATTCTCCAGGTCGTGCTCTTGGTTGAAAATTATGTCTGTCTTTATTGAAGTAGAGATGTATTTTAAACAACCAAACACACGTAAACCATTATAATCCGGTTTCTTATAAGTTAAAACTGTAGGATTATATGTGTGTTCATGGTTCAATTAACAGATTGCAACCTAGCACATATAACTCAGATCTAGGTTCTTGCAGAACGAATCACAAAACCAAACCTGATCATTACCTTTCAGATTGCAGCGGATTGATGGATGGTAATGATGAGATCAGCTAGAACAGATCAGATGCCTGTTCCTCCTTCAGTATCCACACTCTTACAAGCCGGGATGGTTGCTAGACCAAAGCAATGGATTGATCAGAGAGAGAAGAGAGACGGCTCAGGTTTTAGGTCGCAGACCGTTAGAGTCGAAATTATAAGACGACTCATATAAATATCGACTCTGTCATAAACCTAAACCGATGTCTCGGTTTCGCAACTGTGTCGACCGACACATACACTTGTGTCGATCGACACAAGTCATTTGTCTCGATATGGGCCCAAGTGATTAAACTAACGGCCCAACTCTCTGCACAAATACAGTAAATGCCTTGCATCTTACCGTATTCATTCCATGTTAACTTTCCCGTTAGCTATGGTGTGTGACCCTTTGGGATCATACAATACTGGTAATAAGTCCTAAACTTATAGATCAAGAGCGGACTCTAGCAAGTCATCATGATCACCCAGTATTTATGACTTATGTCTGATCTCGACATTTATCATACTTTCTAGAGATAGTACGGTAGATTTCAGGACATTCCCAACAATCTCCCAATTGTACTGGAATCCTACAAAGGACATTCCCAACAATCTTCCGATTGTACTGGAATCCTACATTCCCTAGTCCTTTTGTCTTAATATCTCGATCTGGCATAAGGCAAGATGCGTGTCATCCTTATATAGCCAGACCATGTTTATCGGACCAGATTTGATACTGACAATGCAAACGACTTGGGCAAGTCCGTTTGGGAATGGCCATTCTCTTACCTGCTATCAAATCTCCGATTGGCCTAGAGATATTACCTCCGTTAAACGGCAGGGACAAATCCCATCTTGTTCCATCACTATGAACTACATACTTCATAATACACCCAACCAAGGTCCTTATAGCTCCCAGTTACGAAACAACGTTAGACAATGATCAAAGCGCATTACTCCATGTGCAGCCACATGCATGCGAACTCAGGTCTAAGGACTATACTCTATAGTCGTATATGAGAACTTCTTATGACACAGATATTAATATCTTGCAGAGTTCTCATCTTGCGGGCCATGTCCGGTCATATGCTCCCCTACATATACCTATGTGTCGACTTTGATGCCGCGCATCTATGACCCCTCGAAACTTGGTCATAAGTCTCAACACAATCTAGTCTCAACAGGTTGTTGGTGTTCCAATTTCAACAACCTTCGACTATGGACACTATGATTTATGTCACTTCGTTAAATATGGGGTTTCAGGATCAAGTCTACTCATGTACTTCGATGGCCCATATATAGTGACATGAATCATTTTGGAACGATTATTTTATATCACAGTTAAAATAATCCAGAAATAAAAATTTCATTAACATTTTAAAATGTTTACATGAACCTTTCAAAACAACTAAGTAAAGCCCTTTACAAACTCCCACTGAAATTAAGACTACATCTTAATTTCACTCATCCTACAGCTACAGTCTGCGACTTGTGCTTAGGCATAAGGAGTGGCTTCGTTAATGGATTAGCAACGTTCTCATTCGATGAAACTTGCTTATCTACTTAACACCTCTGTCATTTATCTCACGAAATAGGTTATACCTATCCTCAAGGTGTTTGGACCTCTGATGTGCAGCTAGCCTCATCTATGCTGTGAATCACATCAAGTTCAGTGATGAACTCTTCTATCCAAACAACCTCTTTCGCCGCTTCTCAAGCTGCGAAATGTTCAGCTTAAGTCATGGAGTCAGCAACAGTGCCTTGCACCGCCAGTTAGACACAAGATATAGCCGGACTGTGACCAGGAATTATCTTTGTCTATTGGAAACTTGCCTTTCAGACTCTATCGACTTGTAGCACCTCACTTTCTCCGTAAATCAAGAACTTATCCTAAGTATTCCTCAAATACTTCAGAATATTCTTTACGGCAATCCAGTGATTCTTTGCTGGATTTGACTGGTCTTTACTTGTCTTGCTTAACATTAAAGCAACATCAAAACAAGTACGTGTCATGGCATACATGATAGATCCAATTGCCGACGCATATGGAATCCTATCCATGCATTCAAGCTCAGCAGATATCGTAGGATACTGTTTCTTGCTTAACGTATTGCCATGTGACATTGGCATAAAACCCTTCTTGGATTGCTGATTACGTGTAGGACTTTGTCAATTTAAGAATTCTGACTTTGTCCTACCAGCTCTTTTGGATCTCTATCTTTAGATCCAAAATCCAAGAACTACGTGGCTTTACCCATGTCAATCATAAAACTAACTCCCAAACCAGTCCTTTACCGACTGCAGCATTGGGACGTTATATTCGAGAATCAGTATGTCATCGACATACACGATGAGAAATGCAATATTGCTCCCACTTATCTTTTAGTAAACGCATAGTTCCACTTCGTTCCTGTTCAAGTCAAAACCTTGACTACTTTAACAGAACGAAGATTCCAACTCCGATATGTTTGCTTCCATCCATGAATGGATCGATGAAGCTAACTTACACACAGTGTAATTTTTTGGAGTCCGGGCTTACTTTCGCTTCTTTGAATTTCGCAGGTTCGTCGCTTTCAATGATCATCAGATCATGCGAACTTTCAATGATCATCAGGTTCAACTAATGACGAGAAATCACTCTCGGATTAGTGACTGATTCAATTTTATCTGCGAACTTCAGGCTCTACAGGTGTAGATTCTACAGAAATCTGTAAATCCATCCGTTGCTCTCCCTCAACAGGTTGAGCAGCCTCCTGTATTTCTCGAATTTCTTCGAGTTATACTTTTACTCCCACTATTCTTCTTGGAAAGTAACTTCCCTTCTTAGAAAACAGAATGGACGTAAAAGTAACAAGCCTTGGTTTCCCTAGGACAACCAGCGAAGTAGCACAACTACAAATACTCAGTAAAGACGAATTTGGATCGATTCCAATCCACATTTACGTGGTGTCTTTCAACTGATATTGGTGGAACTATTTCAGCGTAAACTTAGATATTTCTAGAGCGTTATTCTTAAAGAATATCATGGAAGATTCGTGTGACTCATCTTTAATCATTTCTTATAAGATCTGATTCATTCTCACAGAAACACCTCTAGGTTTTCAGGAGAAATGAGCTGTGAAACGACTTCACACTCATTCAGATGATCACACAATCAATGACTTAAGTATTCTCACTCGTGATCTAATCCAGAGTCTTAATACTTCTGTCATTCAGATTCTATACTTCATTCTGGAACTCTTTCGACCATGTCAAAGAATTCCGACTTGTGTCTCATCAAATGAACACAGTCACACTCACTGAAGTAATCAGTAGAGACAATGAAGTACAGGAAATTTTCTCTGGCATTACTGCTCATCGGACCACATACATGAGTATGTTCAATCTCCAATAAGCCTTTGGGCCTTTCTCTAGCTCGGCTAAGATGGGCCCTTTGTCTTTTGGTCCAGTAAGCAGAATTCAAGTCTCATAAGATATCCATTCAAATGAGCCCAAAAGTCCATAACTATGGGGTTTCTGAATCCGACTTACTCTTTGACCAAAACATTTATGCCAAGAAAAATCAGGTTTAATTCATCAGATTTAAACCAATTCGGTATTTATGTTACATTTAGGCACTCTTTGGTTTAATATATAAAACCCATTCCTTGAATAGGGTGCTACAATTATCATTTCATTAAGATCAAAAGA
Source organism: Orychophragmus violaceus (assembly GCA_030180135.1). Lineage (NCBI taxonomy): Eukaryota > Viridiplantae > Streptophyta > Magnoliopsida > Brassicales > Brassicaceae > Orychophragmus > Orychophragmus violaceus. Next base: position 68,684,881 of record CM058239.1, read on the forward strand.
ACAAAACTTGTCTTTTATCAAAACGAAAAACATTCAAATTCTTACAAGAAAATGAAAGACAACTCTGCTTAAAGCAGGTACATTGTAGCAATTACTTAATAAAACCAAGCCTCAAAGGCATCTACAAGTGAAAACCCTACGGCTGAGGCAGCATCCCAAGCTCCTTCCAGACACGCAGTTTCACTTGCCCTTCCTTCAACGTTCTACTGTTGCTCAGGCTCTGCATATTATAACAAATATCAGTGCCACAACCAGTATCCAATACCTTTAAGGTATAACTTGAAGTAATAACATGAATACCTGAGGAAGTAGTCTCATACATCGACTTCAACTCCTCATAATCTTCCATGAATTTAATGCAATCTCTTTTCCAATGCCCAGTCTCATTACAGTAGCAACACTTACCAACGTAAGAGGTATCTGACTCGGGCTCAGAAGACACACGCTTGCCATGATTCAAAATCTGGACAACTTTGTCTTCACCCTTGTCAGCATTAGGTTTAGTAAACCTACCCTTCTCATTCATGAGATTGTACAGGGTACTCTTCACGTTTGGCTCAACTGTCTTGAGCATATCATGCAGTTCAGTCAACGTCTTCGTTAAGCCTTTCTTGATATAGTCCCTTACGAACTTATCATAGCTTGACGGCAGTGACTGCAGAATGATATCAGTTGCCAATTCTTGGCTAACTGGATAATCCAGTTTCCTCAGGTTATCAATGTAACCCATCATTTTACTGATATGAGGACTTACTGGATGATCCATCGGTAGCTTGCAGCTAGTGAGAGATTTAACCAACTGGTATCTCTCCACTCTTACCTGCTCCTGAAATTTCAATTTCAGGCTGCTGATCATCTCTATTGGCGACTCCATGTTCTCATATTGCTTCCGCAAATCTGATTCCATGGTAGCCAATATCAGACCACGCACATCTACCGCATCATTATAATGCTTATTCCAAGCATTATATACTGCATGACTGGCTTTGGATCCGATCCTCTCGGGGAGAGCTTTCTCAAGGACATAGTCCTTTCTCTCATGCCTGAGGACTAGCCTCAGGTTCCGTGACCAAGTCAAGAAATTTGATCCGTTCAGTTTGTCCATCTCAAGGATAGACCGGATCGAGAAAGTGTTTTGATTGTTTGTGCTTGTCATAGCTGAAATTTAGAGATAAATAGAGTTTTAGTTATTAAGTTCATAAAAGAGTAATCTTAACAACTTATAAGAAAACTCGCATTGCATTCAAAATTTCTTTGTTTAACCTCATAAGAATGCAATGATTCCGAGACCCATGTTCAGCTAAATCCAAAGTGGGCCACTGGCCGTCACCCGGAATTAGCTTTACTTGGTAAGCATACACACAGCTAGTTATATCTCATATAACTCTCGGTTGTGAATTGGGCCCGAGGCCCAAATTCACCAGATGTCTCAAGGCCCGGGACTCCCGATGGCCCAGTCAAGGAAACCAATCTCTTACAGCCAAATAATCACTAAAATCTGGGACTCCCAATGAAATTAGTGACTATATACTACTTTACTTGCGCGAAAACAGATACCTCACACTGTAAGCCATATCTGTAATCAAATAAGCGTTAAGTAGCTGACAAGATTGGAAAGACATCCAAGCTTGATATTGTTTTTGAGGATTTTAAGTTTTATTTCCAAAAATAGAAGATTACTATTTTGGGAAACTTTCTTATTTTAGAAACTTTCTAAATTTAGTAACTTATTAAAGTTTTCGGTTGGGTCACAAATTATAGGCCCAATTCTTGGCCCGAGACCACAGAATTCCAATTGGCCCAATAATTTGACATAACCGATCCGGTTTATTAATTCTGGTCCAAGACCAAATTAACTATCAAAACCATCAGTTATTTACTAAACCAGACCAGCTCTAAATTATTTGGTCCAACCAAATCAAACTTAGACCAGCCTTCGGTTTAGGTTAAAATTCAATTTTATGAATTTCAATCCGGTTTAACCAGAAATAAAATTATTTCCAGCAAACCGCGATTTGGGTTAACCGCTTGAACCACCAATTAAATTGGATCGGTTCAGTTAAGTCCAAAACCGGGAAGAAACACCTTGTGTTTTAGCCAATTTTGACCTAACTTGCGGTTCTGGCTAAAGTAGACAATGAACCACAATCGGATTGATCGGTTCATTGTCTCGGTTTAGGGAAAGATGAACCACGAAGCTCGGCTGAACCGATTGGCTACTCGCGGATCATCTGCATCGCCTTCGTATCGATCGATATGAGTCTTTCATGTCGATCGATACTAGCGAGTATCAGCTCGGGTCAATCGGGTCATCAGGACCGCGAGATGTCAATCGGATCGATCGATATCGACCGATACCTCGCTCCCTCGTCGATCGACACGGGCGACCAGATCGCACACCAATGGCTTTCAATCGGATTGATGCGATCTAATTCTTAGGTTTTCATGTTTTCTGATCAAATTTCTTAACCAAATTCGATTTTAAACAGTAAGAACAACCTGAATCAGATTCATAAAGCAAAAACCAATAACCTGGCTCTGATACCACTGTAGGATTATATGTGTGTTCATGGTTCAATTAACAGATTGCAACCTAGCACATATAACTCAGATCTAGGTTCTTGCAGAACGAATCACAAAACCAAACCTGATCATTACCTTTCAGATTGCAGCGGATTGATGGATGGTAATGATGAGATCAGCTAGAACAGATCAGATGCCTGTTCCTCCTTCAGTATCCACACTCTTACAAGCCGGGATGGTTGCTAGACCAAAGCAATGGATTGATCAGAGAGAGAAGAGAGACGGCTCAGGTTTTAGGTCGCAGACCGTTAGAGTCGAAATTATAAGACGACTCATATAAATATCGACTCTGTCATAAACCTAAACCGATGTCTCGGTTTCGCAACTGTGTCGACCGACACATACACTTGTGTCGATCGACACAAGTCATTTGTCTCGATATGGGCCCAAGTGATTAAACTAACGGCCCAACTCTCTGCACAAATACAGTAAATGCCTTGCATCTTACCGTATTCATTCCATGTTAACTTTCCCGTTAGCTATGGTGTGTGACCCTTTGGTATCATACAATACTGGTAATAAGTCCTAAACTTATAGATCAAGAGCGGACTCTAGCAAGTCATCATGATCACCCAGTATTTATGACTTATGTCTGATCTCGACATTTATCATACTTTCTAGAGATAGTACGGTAGATTTCAGGACATTCCCAACAAAAACATCATAGGGCGACTTATCTTTCAATAGAGGAGTAGGAAGTCGGTTAATAAGGAAGACTGAGGTGAGAACACAGTCTCCCTAAAACTCCAAAGATATATTGGATTGAAACATAAGTGCTCTGGCTACGTTTAGGATGTGGTGGTGCTTGCGTTCGACGACCGAGTTTTGTTCCGGTGTCTCTGGGTAGGAATGAAAAGTCACTATTCCCTTCTTCTTGTACAGTTCATTGAATTTCAGCTCTTGGGCGTTATCTGATCTTACTGCCTTGATCTTGGCTTTATACTGGGTCTCTACCATCTGAATAAATTCTGGGAAGATAGTTAAGACTTCTTTCTTGCTTCTTAGGAGATATACCAAGTCACTCTCGTATGATCATCGACCACTGTTAGAAAATATTTGTATCCTTCAGTTGTAGGTACAGAGAAGGGTCCCCAGATGTCTATGTGAACAAGATCGAAAGGCTTTTCACACATGTTATTCTGTGAGTTAAAAGATAGATGTTTTTGCTTGGCAAGAGGACAAACATCACACTGAAACTGCTCTTTATTTCTCTGTTTAATACTCAATACATCTATAAGAGAATCAAGTTTGTATACAAATGGGTGTCCTAATATGTTATGCCATATGACTGAATCTACAATAAGATTTGAGTAAGCAGAAAACATAGAAATGTTTGGATCTAAGATGGATGAAGCTTCCAGAACATATAGATTCCCAATCTGCTCACCCTGACCAATCATCAATCCCTTGATATGATCATGTATCGTACAAGTAGATTGGTCAAAAGATACTCTGCATTTCAGATCTTTTGTCAGCTGACTCACACTCATAAGATTCAGTCTAAAAGTTGGTATAAACAGCACATTTTGAAATACCAAATTGTCAGTTAGCCTTATCTTTCCTAATCCAGCAACAGTTACTTCTAGACCAGTTGGTAGCATAATAGTAATTTTCAAAGGACCAAAGAGTTCTTCAAAAAGAATTTTATCATGACACACATGGTACGTGGCTCCACTATCTACTATCCATGTTTGAGATGATAAAACATGTCTTGTAGTTCTCAGAATCAAAACAAATCAAAGAGTGGAGTTGGAGAATGTCATACCCGGAAGTGTGGTGATCGAGCCACCTCCTGAAGTGGATGCCACTGATGTAGATCCATAAATCTGAGAATAGAAGTAGGCTATAACCCCTTGTATCTGATCTTTGGTTAAACTGATTCCCAACTTAGATATATTATCTGCATCAGTAGATACATCTGTTAGAGACAACTGTGCAACTTTAGGAGTGTATGATGCTACCTGCTGCGTAAGAGCATTTGTTTTCTCAGACTGTTGCTTCTGTTTTTGCATAAAAGCATTCGGATAACCATGAATTTTGTAGCATGTGTCAACACTGTGACCATTATATCCGCAATGGGTACAGACTGGCTTGTTCGGCTTGACCTTGGAGTGACTGGACTGAGCAGCATTCACAGAAGCCTGATTCTCATTGACGAAGCCAACTTGAAAAGAAGAAGCATTGCTAAAAGGAGTGATGTTTCTCTGATTATAGTCATGATCCAGTAAGTTGTAGATCTCTGACAGCTCATGAATGTTTTTCTTCATTATGATTTGGCTCCTGATTGTGCCATATGAATCATTTAAGCCAGCCAAAAACTTAAAAACTTTGGAATGTTCTTGTTTTGTATATGTTGCCTTGCAACATTCACAATTGTGGCAGGTTTCTTGACAGGCTGCACCTTCCAACTCATCCCAGAGTGTCTTCAGAGTTGTATAGTAAGTTGCAAGATCCGTAGATCCTTGCTGTAAAGACCAAATCTGTTGAGAGAGTTGATACGATCTCTGAATGTTCGTGATATGAAACCTTTTCAGAAAATCTGTCCATATATCAGTCGCATCGTTAAAACGAAGAATGCTTTTATATATCTGTTTCGAAACCGAATTCAGATCCTAAACGTTTGATCAGATTAACTACATCTAGGCAAGGTTCTGTTTATAAAAGATAGTTTATTCTTCGCATCCAGAGCTATGGACATCGCAATTTTCCATTCATCAGAATTTGTGCCATTGAATACCTCAGAGATGATCGTAATTCCCAGATTATCGTTTTTCGTCAGATAGAACGGAGAATGAATGCTATCGAACGATTCTTTAGGAGAGACTGGTGACCTCGGAGACATTACCAATGCTTTAGGATTGGAAGCTTTTTGAGTTTAAGATGACTTCATTTTAGTTGCTCGACGCATAATCCGACGTACAAGCACCATTGAAGTGAATCTAAGAGCTCAATTTGAAGATAATCCTTCGTTGATTCAAGATTCCTGAATAAGAATCCGATAAACAAAGAAATTGAGAAAGTTATCTGTGAGATTCAACAGATAAAGAAGGTCAAAGATCGAAAAGATCGAAAAGAGGATCGAGTGAGAGTTCGATCTCACTGCTCTGATACCATATTAGAAGAGAGAGTAAAGGATCGAAGAAGATGAAGAAGTGAATTCTGTTATTCAATGTTACTGAAATGTTTACACATGAATGTGTCTATATACCATCGGTTTACATCATACCAATTGGTTTACATAAATTGATTTTGGTTCTTTCCTATATCTAATAGAATTAAAACTAAATCGACTCTTCGATGTCTATGGAAGTCACATAAAGCTAAAGACGGTGAAGGATTTGTGACATGTTCACGGAGAAGAACTTAGAGCCGTCCGATTGAAGTGGTTTTCCTGTAATTTTTGACTCATTCACATGTCTTTTCTTGTAGCCTTTCCTTACTGCTCCGGGAAAGTTTTTTTTTTCTTGCACATAAGTTCTTCTTCTTTTTTTTTCTATATTCGAAAAATTCAAACAAAAGAAGCATAATCTGGAGAATAGTAAGATCACGTGTAATAGGCTACATAAAGAGGTATCAGAATGGCAAGTAAATCCACCGACCGGGTTTAAGCACAAAGTTACTGACAATCTTCAAATGTATAATTACAAAAAAATACAAAATCTCATCAATGGAAGAAGCAAAGAAACTCGAGGGACACGACTGCGTTTTGCTAAGGAGGCGAATTTGGGCGATTAGGGTTTTGCAACTTCGTCTTCTACAAGGCATCCCGCTGGCGCCGCCTGATGCCTCCCACAGAAGCTATGGCCGTCACGGAAGCCTCGGAGGAGGCTACTCAATGATCTCGACCAGTTATTCACCTGAATACTGCGAGTTCATGGGCTGGAGTAGTTCAAAAGCAAAAGGTTCTTACTAAGTATGACATGGAGATTACGATGAAGGATGGGGTAGGTTCAATGGTGGTACCAGACGAGGTTCTTCAAGACGCTTCACCGTTATGGGAGGATTTCCTAGTTGGCAGGTTTTGGGCGAATGCACCACACGTTGCTAAAATTCACGTAATAGTCAATAAAATATGGGCTTTAGGAGACAAATCTCAAATGATTGATGACTATTCAATCAACTCAACAACAATGAAGTTTCGAATCTCAAATTCTGCAGCACGTAACAGAGTTCTACGGCGCGGTATGTGGAACCTTCCTGAAGTACTAGTGGTTATGGCTAAATGGTCTCCTTTCGAGGAAGATATACAGCCTGAAGTGAAATCAGTACCTCTTTGGGTCAACCTGAGGAATGTGCCTATGAGCATGTTTTCATGGAAGGGCTTAAGTTTCATAGCTAGTCCGGTGGGGGAACCTGAGGAATGTGCCTAAGGTTTTTGTTAAAGTTGATCTAACCAAGGATTTACCTCGATCAATGAACTTTACACTCCAAGTGAAAGACACTCTAGTAGATTTCTCTTACCCATGGCTGCCCTCAAAGTGTTCCCTCTGCAGTTAATGGGGACATCTTTCAACTGCCTGCTTAGCAAATATCACTGACAAAAAGGAGAAAAATGTTGAGCATGAAGAAGAATCGACAGTAAAGGAGAAACAGGTTGCTGGAAACAACGCTGAGATCCCTAGTAAGCCTATACATGAAGCTCTAGCAGATATTCCTGCAAAAAAAAACTTTGGAAGAACACTCCTGAAGAAAGCGAGCTCCTAACTAAGCCCGATTCAAATAGAGTCCTCTAGTAAGAGGAGACCCATGAATCTCCACCACCATGTCCCAGAAAACCAAAAACGTATCGATCTCATTTTCTAGAACCTCATCCTTCGTGGTGGTACCAAAAAATTTGCAGTCCCCCCCTCCCGCACCTTTGAAACACACGAAATCGAGCTCTAGCTCTGGCTTCATCTCAACTCGCACTTCGTGTGGTAGAAGAGTTATGCCCACCTAAAAGCATTAAACATAAAATAATTGTACCTAAACGCATCGATCTCATTCGTTGAAAGCTAGAACTATGCAGCAGATTGGCCGAATTACAGTCTCCCACCCACTCTCTGCCTTGGTTAATGCGAAAATAGTTTTACCTCGCACTTCCCGGGAGGGAGAAGTGCCACAGCCACCCTATGCCTTGGTTAATACAAAATCGACCTCTAGTTCTGGTTTGAGGTTACCTCGCAGTTCCGGTGGGGGAGATTTCATTTTTGAATGCTCCAAACTTTGCCGCGAATTGGTAAACTCAACTAAAGTTTCCAACAAAAAGTCTTCAAAGATTCCAGGAATAAAAAATTACTGGAAGGACCTAATCACAAAATTTTGTTCTAGGAAAGTGAAACACTAAGCCTTGACAAACTGCATGAAAACGCTCTCATAATTCAGTGTAGTTAAATTGGAACTGTCCAGAATCATGGACGATATCAGAAGTTCGATAGATGTACTCTTTTATCCTGCCTTTAGAAAAGTGGGCTACACATATTCTGATATTAAGGGAAAGAAATCTGCTCTCACTTTCTTTTCCGGTAAAACAACGTACTCACTCGTGATGTGGTCATCAAACTAAGCATCTACCAACATCAAGCACCCGAGTTCAGGAGAGCCACAATGACATACTCTAAGGCAATCGATTTAGACTTCATGGATAACCTTGCACTTCTAAGCATCAACAAAGCTCAGCCTCGAATCATCCAAGAGCTAAAAGATATCATCAAAACAAGTTGCTTAGCCGATAAAGAGCAAATGGATCAAGAAGAGGATTATGAAGCTTATCACGTGGAAATACTTGAAGATCTCAACCATTTCAACCCAAAGGGAGTTCTAGAGGAAGAATTCATCAAAGGATGCAAGCTAAATGAACCAATACCAGCTCAGAACACTCCATCTTCAAAACTGGCCAATACACACACCAACCAAGTAACTTCAATTCATTATGATTTTGTGCAGGTAATACAAAGTGTCTCAGTGGTAAATGAAGCTTCAAACAACCACAGTTCAAGCCTCATAAGGCACATCATTATCTTAGATAGTTTTCTTTTTAGTTTAGCAAACTTTCCTTTTATGGTCTTTTAAACGCTTTGCAGTTTTCATTTGACGAGTCATGTTGTTTTGAGTCTTTGTTGTTGTTTTTATTTCGACCTAAATTAGGTCTTTAGCTGAAGAACCCCTTTATAAGGTTCCCCTGCAGCTTTGTAAACATTTACCCTTTTTTGATATCAATAAAAACGAATTTTCTTGTTCTTCTTCAAGCACAGCCTTGTGAGAAAACTTTGCTTGTTCTTGTATGTGTGATTCACATAAGATTGAGTATCCTGCTGTATCAGAGATCCTCCCATAGTCTCTGTGGTGCCTTCGATCCATCTCGGTTCATATTACTTGTGGAATCAAGTGTTCTCAGCCATTGTTGCTTGTGGAATCAATCAACAACCATTTCACTCTCATCTCTACCAACATTCACCATCCACCATCATAGTGTCTGTCTTGGGGCTACATCATCTGGTATCAGAGCCGAAAGGCTCCTAACAGGTGTAATCTATCCTTTAATTTTCGTTCTCATTAGATTGCATCTGTTTCATTTGTTCATCATTCTGTTGCATCCATTTCTATTCTGTTTTATTAGAACTGTCATTCTTTTTTTAGTTTTCCTGTATTATTTATTGCATATATAAAAATAAAAAAGTGTTTTGTTGATTTAGTTTCTATCAGTAGTTCATCTTTGCATCCATAAACGAAAATCATAAAAATAGTCACTGTTTTTGCATTAGCTCTCTAGTTGATTCTGTTTTTCCTTCATCTATTGCATATTTTAAACCTAGAAAACCAAAAGAATTGCATTAGTTTGTGTCATTTTCGTGTTCATTGACTTTTACAGAAGTTTTTATTGTTTTAAAACCAGAAAACCCCCAAAAGAAGAAGATTGCTTGTTTGATCCGTTTTTTCCTTCTTCCCAAGCCAAAAACTAGTTTATTTCCTTTTCTAAATTATTCAGTATCCTTTTGTGTTGCATTTCGAATTTTAAGCCAAAAAGGTCAAAAAAATTACCAAAAGTTTTACTTAAGTGTTTTAACCCTGCTTACAAAAAAAAGAAAAGGAAAGTTGGTTTGTGTGTTAATAAGTTTATATCCTAAGGTTTATAGAACACATTAATACATTTCTAGACTTTATTTGCAGGCACATAACATGGATGATGAAGACATAGAAAGTGACTACACATCAGAGGTAGACTGGGGAGAAGATGAAAACCTGTCTTGGAGTGTAGGTGAAGAATCAGATAACAACTCATGGCAAGAGAAGAAGATTTTGTTGAAGAATCTTGGACAGAAGAGGAAGTAGAGCAAAATCAAATTGAGTCTGAGGTTGAAGATGCCTACACCAAAGACCACTTTTCCACTAGTGATTTAAGGAATGAGGAAGCATGGGAGAATCAGTCTGATTTTGAAGCCACCTATGGAGCAGAACCAGAGTGTGAGGAAGAAGAAGAACCTCATGAGTTTGAATCTTGGAATGAAGAAGCTCAATCTGACACCAATCTTGAAGAAAACACTGAGTATGAGGAATCTGCTTTTGGAGAAGATTCAAACCTAGCAGAACCAGAACTTGAATGTGACTTTGGAGACAGACGCAACAACCAAGGCTGTGAAGAAACTGAATACCCATTCAGTGAAGCCGAGACTGAGTCTCAAATCAGTGAAGAGGAGGAGCTTAAACATAGAGACGTAGCACCAGAACCACCAGACCAAACATCACATGATTACACCTACCCATCCAACAACAGCTATGGTAATGATCTTGATCAATTTTATTTACAACTCATTGCATTTTCAGGTCATGAACAAGGACCATAAGCCTATTTGAGGTGGGAGAGGAACATGGAGGATTGGTTCCAGTCACAGCAAGTTCCAGAAGAAGACAAGCTAGTATATGCTGAAGAAACTTTAACTGGAGAAGCTTTCAACAATTGGGAAACAGAAGAAGCCATTCGGCTTGCTTACAAAGGTCTATCTTACACTTGGGAAGACATGAAGAGGTTAATGTATTCTGAGTTTGTGGAGAACGCCAACTCCAAGAAAAACAGCACTCCATGAGTGTTTTCCGTGCACCACCCATGTGTAAACCTCAAGCAAAAAGTCAAGGTAAGTGTTCTGCCCCTAAAACATCAATTGAATTAACTTCATACAGGTGTAAGAACAAAGACAACACTACTAGAGGACTCCCAAGCAAGAAAGTTACAACGTCCATGGGTTCAAGTTATGGAGAGGTTGTGACCAAGAAACAAGCAAATCAAGAGAAGAAACCAGCCTTGGTTAGAAAACAATATAAGACTCCAAAAGCCATGATGACCAAGACACAACCAGCCAACCCTGAGGTAAGTACCTTGACAGCCCCTCAAGATATTTATCAGCTTTTTGATAAGAAAGTACACTGTATTATGTCCAAAAGAGTTGAGAAAGGTATAGGTACCAAAGCTGATCTGGATCAAACTGGTTGCATTCATCCCAAGTAAACAAGAAACAAGAGATTGTTTCTGCCTCTAGCAATAAAAAGGTACAAGCTCAGATGTCTCAATCTGTTTATAATGATCCCATAACTGGTATGATGCACTTGCCCTTGTCCAAAAGTGTAGAGACAGATACAGGACCTAAGAGAGAACAATGTAAGCGAGAAGAGCAAGAAAAGAAGACCCAACCAGAACCGAGTTCACCTTCACATGAACCACAAATAAAGCCTGCTCAAGGTAAGTCTTCTTACCCTTTGAATCTTCTTGAAGTAGTCTGTTATAGATGTCAAGGCAAGGGCCACTATGCTAAAACATGTCCAACAAAGAGATTAGCAAATACCACATCTTTAGAACTGGAAAGTAAGAGTCTTAAGGAGTGTGATACCATTGTTGAATCTGATCTTAATATTATAAGTTCTAGCATAATACACTTGTCTTTGCAAAAGGATGTTGAAACAGGATTAGGTGTGACAAATGAGAAAGTGGATCAAAACACTACTCATTATGTGATCTCTAAAGGAAGCCATCCAGAAGCACACATTCAGCCTGACCAAGAATCGGATTCTAAGACCCATGATGATAAAGAGATCAGAAATGAAGCTGCAACACCTGTTTTGAGAACTCCAAAAGATGAACTAGATCATGAGTTCAATCCAGAACCAAACAACAAGTGGAAACGAAAAACAGAACAAGGAATTGTTCACACCATTTCTAAGCCTGAGATAAGTGCAGAAATAACTCAACCTGTTCCGACTGATTTATTAACTGCTATAATGTGCTTGTCTTGTCCAAAAGAAATTGAGAAAGATATAGGTAAGGAGGATATAGGAACAGAAGTTCCAGATTCATCAACTTGTCAAGATGAAGAGCTTGCAAAATCTGTCCTTAAGCAACTTACACCAGCTTATCTTGCTGCAAAGAAAGTGAATAACAAAGCTGAGTCATTACAACGTTCATTGTGTGGTACACAGGTAAGTGAAACTCAAAATTTGAAATTGGATTGGAATAACTTCATAACAACTCAAGGTCTCAAATACTTTGTTTTTGAAGTCTCCATTTCAAGTATAATACACTTGTTCTTTCCCTTGAGTGCTCATAAAGGAACATGTGCAATGGAAAAGCATAAGGATATAGAAGAAGATAACACATATCCCATTCAAATCAAAGAGAAACCACCATATTCATACCAACCATTCCCAAAGCATCAAACTCGAGGTAATTATCTTGACTCCCAAAGGCGAATGAAACCTGACTTGCTTTCTCTTGGTACATGTCAGACAGTTTTGAGGACAAAACTTTTTGAGGAGGGAAGGTATGATGTGGTCATCAAACCAAGCATCTACCAACATCAAGCACCCGAGTTCAGGAGAGCCACAATGACATACTCTAAGGCAATCGATTTAGACTTCATGGATAACCTTGCACTTCTAAGCATCAACAAAGCTCAGCCTCGAATCATCCAAGAGCTAAAAAATATCATCAAAACAAGTTGCTTAGCCGATAATGAGCAAATGGAGCAAGAAGAGGATTATGAAGCTTATCACATGGAAATACTTGAAGATCTCAACCATTTCAACCCAAAGGGAGTTCTAGAGGAAGAATTCATCAAAGGATGCAAGCTGAATGAACCAATACCAGCTCAGAACACTCCATCTTCAAAACTGGCCAATACACACACCAACCAGGTAACTTCAATTCATTATGATTTTGTGCAGGTAATACAAAGTGTCTCAGTGGTAAATGAAGCTTCAAACAACCACAGTTCAAGCCTCATAAGGCACATCATTATCTTAGATAGTTTTCTTTTTATTTTAGCAAACTTTCCTTTTATGGTCTTTTAAACGCTTTGCAGTTTTCATTTGACAAGTCTTGTTGTTTTGAGTCTTTGTTGTTGTTTTTATTTCGACCTAAATTAGGTCTTTAGCTGAAGAACCCCTTTATAAGGTTCCCCTGCAGCTTTGTAAACATTTACCCTTTTTTGATATCAATAAATACGAATTTTCTTGTTCTTCTTCAAGCACAGCCTTGTGAGAAAACTTTGCTTGTTCTTGTGTGTGTGATTCACATAAGATTGAGTATCCTGCTGTATCAGAGATCCTCCCCTAGTCTCTGTGGTGCCTTCGATCCATCTCGGTTCAGATTACTTGTGGAATCAAGTGTTCTCAGCCATTGTTGCTTGTGGAATCAATCAACAACCATTTCACACTCATCTCTACCAACATTCACCATCCACCATCATAGTCTCTGTCTTGGGGCTACATCAACTCGGCACAATCAGACTACTAGTCGAGGCAGTCGTAGTAATAAAGCAAATAGACTTCATGGTAGTAAACAGGCTATCTCCCTTTAACACGACAGTTGGCAGGCCATGGATTTAAACCATGCAAGCAGTTTCGTCTACGTACCATCCGTTCATAAAGTTCCTTAAACCTAAGGGAATCAAACCGTTCTACGGAAGCCAAAGCCTCTTGAGTCTGCTACCTAGATTTTTATCGACATATTTAACAATATGAGTTATAGCAATTAAAGAAACATAACGAGATTGCCGAACAACATGTCAAACTCAAAAATGATCCTATGATTTGGGGACATCAAAAAGAGCTCGTTACTCAGGTATGCATGATGCGTCGGCATTGGAGCCGACCTAACAAACCCAATAAAGAATGAGCTTATAGCCTTCTTCAAAGCTAACGTGGACACTTTTACATGGTCCACCTCAGACATGAAAGGAATCAGCCTGGAAGTGACATCTCACGACCTAAAAGTTTATCCTACTTATAAACCTATAAAAAACGACGCAAGCTCGGTCCTGACCGATCTAAATCAGTAAGAGATGAAGTCGACCGACTACTCAAGTTATGCCAGATCATGGAAGTAAAATACCCCTACTGGCTCGCTAATCCATTAGTCATCAAAAATAAAAACGGGAAGTGGAGAGTGTGAGATCAAGGATTTACACCAACATTTGTATGCACGTGGATTTGGACTTTAAGAAGAGATAATATTGAATTCCTATGAATGAAGGATGTATTTAGGATTGAATGTTGAGATAGAACTTATACAATGATTTAACTGATTGTACAAAGAATGAGATCGAATATTTTAGGTGGAAGTGTTTTTGTCGAATAATGTGTGTCCCCGTTTTCGAATGGTCTTCTCCTATTTTATAGTTTAAACTCCCCTTTTTCTTGTTAAGATCTTCTGGTTGATTTCTTGTTGACGACGATCTCTCCTCTTCCGTGATTCTCAAAATCTGTTACAACAAACTGTGACACATTCTTTGACGACCTCGGCTTTAAGATTTCATATTGGATAAGAGGTGTGAAGAGGCATTCAAACAGCTCAAAAAAATATCTAAGAGAACCTCATATTCTCTCTAAACCAGTTGAAGGAGAACAACTCTACCTTTACATTGTAATATCATCTACTGCAATGAGTGGGGTACTATTTTGCGAAGAGAAGAATGAGCAACAATTAATCTCTTACATAAGCAAAACGCTAATAGACGCATAAACCAGATATCCAACAATGGAAAATTGGATCTAGCCCTGGACATGTTAGCTCGCAAGCTCAGACCATACTTTCAATTACATTCAATCGTAGTGATGACCTCACAATCCATTTGAGGCATACTCCACAGTCTCTGGTTGGTTGACTAGCCAAATAGATCCTCGAGCTCGAAGAATATGACATCAAATACCAAATCAAGACCTGCGCAAAAGCTCAAGTCTTAGTAGACTTTGTCATCGATATAGCACCGCAGTCCACAGAAGAATTTGTTCCGGTAAAAAATGGACATTCCATGTCGAGGAAGCATCCTCCAAGTATGATGAGGAGTCGGCAAAAAACTAATTACACCTACGGGAGAGGTGATAGAACAATCCTTCAGACTCATTTTTGTAACATCCAAAAACGAAGTAGAGTACGAAGCTCTCATCGCCAGTCTTGGGCTCGCTCTTGGGATTGGAGCTCGAGAACTACTGACCTTAAGTGATTCCCACCTCGCCACGAGCAGCTCGTCACAACCCAATTCCACGGCGAGTACGAATCTAAGGACAACATAGTGGAGGCCTACCAGAAATTCATATGTGGATTGACAAATCAGCTTGATTCCTTCGAGGTAACCAGAATCCCACGAGGAGAAAATACCTCTGTAGATGCTTTAGAAGAAACCTCTAACCCTCTGGTCAAAAACATTATTCATGTCAAAGGAACAGAAAAAGCAACCGTCAATGACATAAGACCCACCGACGTCCTAGACGTCCCCGATTCCAACCTCCTAATGAGAACTCCTGAGACACCTCTTCCAAATGTCGAGTTTGTTCTCCACGTGATGAGACACCTCTTCCAAATGTCGAGTTTGTTCTCCACGTGAAGGGACCTCCCATCGAGAAGGAACCACCGGATCCCTTCTCGGGAGATCAGCTTGAGCTGAGACCTATCTTGAGAATACCATCATTGAGTACATCCAGCACATGACTTCACCCCCAAATAAATAGGATGCTCGTAAACTCAAAGCCAACAGCACAAAATATTGTTTTATACAAAACAAATTATTCAAGTGTAGTCTCTCCAAGTCGTACCTAGTATGCGCTCACAGAAGAGAGATCACAATTCTACTTACTGAAGTGCACCAGGGTTCTTGCCAAAGTCATTATGGAAGATGCGCACTAGCGATACGAATCAAACGCCGAGGCTACTTTTGGCCTACTAAGGTTGCGATTTTGATACCTACTCTGCAAAGTGCGATAAATGCCAACGGCATGCACCTATAATCTACAAACCAGCCGAACACTATTATCAATTTCAGCTTCCTACCCATTCATGAAATGGTCTATAGACATCGTCGGACCTTTCGTCGCGTTCGGTAAGCACATATAATATTTCTTTCTAGTCCTTACGAACTACTTCACCAAATGGATATAAGGAGAATTATTTCAGAAAATAACCAAACTCCAGATGCAAAACTTCATATGGAAGAAAATCATATGTTGCAATGGTCTCCCTTACGATATTGTTACAGACAACGGAAAAAATCTCAAGATATCCTTAAGGAAATGGTCAGGCCTAAGCCTAGACAATCTTAAGAAAAGACGATGCTAAGAAACAAAGATGGAGTGAAGAGCTACCCATAGGACTCTCGACATGCCGCACCTCGCAAGCTACCAACGAGACCGCCTTCTCACTTGCATGCACAATGGAGGTAGTAGTCCCTGCCGAAATACATGTTCTAAGTATCTGAACAGAGAGCTCAACAAATAGATGCTATTGGATCACCTAGAACTGATCGATGATAGATGCGATCAAGTTCTAATTCGAATCCAAAACTATCAAAAAGACATATCTCGCTGCTACAACTCCAAATTCAAACATAGGAGGTTCAATGTAGGAGACTACATCTTGCGCAAAGTCTATCAACATACCAAAGATCTAGATGCTGGGAAACTAGGGACCAATTGGGAAGGACCTTACCTAGTCACTGAAGTAGTCCGCAACAGAGTCTACAAGCTCAAGAACGTCCAAAACAACAAACCAAAGATACGACCATGGAATGCCATGAATCTCATGATGTAATACCACCGAGTACTTCTCTTACAATCAAACTACGTTTAGGATTGATCCCTTTCAAGGTATGTAGACAACTCACCCTCGAGTGCAGCCCCCACCTCTTTTAATTTCTTCATTTTATCTCGTCAGTATCAACAACAGTCAATGTGGATTCGGAAATCCACACTAGATATTTTTTGATTTAGAAAGGAGAAATTGTCGAAGGACTGTAACCTCAAAAATCACACGATGCTTCAAAGAACTATCTAAAACGAATATAGGTTTCATAATTATCTTGTATTGATGAAAGAATAGTACTAAAGGGGTCTCAAGAGAGAGTTTACACTGAGCTCGTAGAGCTGCTTGTGTGTAAAACGTATGTGAAAAAGAAGGTCCTTGAACCAAAGCCATCGAACTCCTTTTATAGCCTCTTAGACGAGCTCTCCATCGTGTATATCTCGTCGTCCTCATGTTGGAACAATCTCCATGATCTCTGGACGGTTGAGCTGATCTCAGAGTGATCTGCTTTGAATAATCATCTCGGCGGTTGACTTAAATATATGGCACGTCCTCTTCAATACATGGTTGTTTTCCAGGTTATAAGGCAGATATAAGATAGGCTTTGGTTTGGGCTGGAGTGATTTCTATAAAGTCGACTTGTTTGGGAGATAAAGTCTTTGGGCCTTAACGGCCCAAATCCTTGAGTAGATTTTGTTCCAAATATTTTTCCCCAGCCTATTAATTATTTAATTATAGTAATTAATTGGCAAGAAATGTGACAGTTCCTCTGTCTGCGAAGGCCTAATCCACTGACATCAGCTCTTGGATGTCGAGATTCGAAATCATTATAGGGTTTCTCATCCGGCAGTTGAGATCCTCCGAATTGAAAGATCTATGTGATCTGGAAAAATATCGTGGTTTGAAATCAAAAAGATCTGAATCAACGGTTAAGATCCGCGGGAGGTGAGAGGTTCCTGCGACCTCAAGAGTTGTTGTTGAAATGGAATCATGAGTAGATATATTCTTTTATTTTTGAAAAAAAAAAAATCCGATGGTTGGGACTGATTTTGAGCAAGAGATCCGCGGGATCTCGAGAACTGTCATAGCCATTTAGCTTTAAAAGAGCTGCCCACGTCTCCATCCATGAATCACGCATGCTACTCAAAGGTAAACTCTTAACTACTTCTTTCTCTTTTTATCGTGTTTATAAATTGGTTTTTTCTTCTAAAAAACTAAGAATAGTATTCTGATTTTTGCCTAAAGACTTTTAAGATTTTCCACTTTAGCTTTTGCAAAAATCTTTTCTTTCTCGATTTGTTTTCCTCGTTATTCCTTTTTTCGATTTTGGCTTAGTTTACCCGTTCTCATCCCATTATGGCGTTGAACCAAGGAAGAGGAGATGGCGCAAGCCCTTCCAGTGCAACGAGTGAGGTTTTATTCAGGCCGTACAGACCATCGAGGGCTATTCATGAAGACGTCAAAGACATAAGGAGGATACATAAATTCAGGAGGGGAATAGATATCGATCTACCCTTTCGGTTCGAGAATCCCGAATAAGTTTGTCCAGGTTGGTGTTGTGCCTACACGATATTCTTTGAAACGTGTGGGCTCACTTTCTTGATTCCAAAGCTTTTGTTGGAGGTGCTGCCTAGTTTGGAACTGGTCTTTCCTCAGATGTGCCATAGTTTGGTAAGACAGATTATCGAGCTTACGGTGAGGGCGTTGGAGATGCGCCGTCCTCTTACCATCTCTGATTTCCATCAATTGGTGGTTGTAAAGAGGAACACGAGGAACGAGGGTACTTTCTATGCCTCCCCTCGTCCGGATCGAAGGATCTTGTTTGCGACCTCAGTGCGAGACGGTGGCGACTAGAACGAAAAATATTTCGTTATATGCGTCAGTCCCGCCACGGTCGGAGGGCTTGATTTTTCTAAGACTCGACTCGTGTGGGGGTGTTGGCACTGGTTAGGCGAGGCGCCTAGTATATCGTTTATTACTGTATTATGTTGGGCATAGTTTAGCAACTAGCCTACTTTGCTTGTTTTTTTGGTTTTCAGCCTTTATTACGGAATCTCCGCTGACTAATAAGCTTTATGACTCGTTTCCACACTTCAGAGAGGCGACATCAATTGATCCTTGTTCACTTTGGATTGTGTCAAGCAAGCATTCGTGACAGCTGTCTACAGCTCCTATTTCTGGAAAAATCTGATTCAAATTCCTTGGAAATTTCTCAGCGTCAGATGGCTAGTATAGTCATCCTGTCATTCCGTTCGAGGAGGAACACGAGGGATACTACATCAGGCTCAGGGAGAGTCCGTACGGGTATGTGTCATCCGCGATCAATGTGGTGCTCACCGCCCTGCTTGTCATCTCTGACAGAGACGTGATTTATGCTCCTCCGCTAGCTGTTAGCGGAGGTGACATTCAGATGGTTTCTCCCGCGGTGGGCGGCGACGTTCAGCAAGCTGTTGAGACAACTCTAGTGGTGGCTGCCCCAAAAGTTGCTATTTCGGGGGCTTTGGTTGCGAGCTATGTTGATGTTCCCCAAGACCGGGAAGGTCCTCAGCCCAAGCGTCAAAGGATGAGCAGAAGACGTCGTGGGACGTCGAATGAGGCTGACACGAGGTTGAACTCATTTGGTGGGTCTAACGGGAGTCTTCCTTTCCATTGGAAGTTCGAGCACTCATGCCGCTCTGGGAATAGTAGGTTTCGCAATATCTCGGTTATTTTGAGATTACACGCGGTTGATTCTGACCCTTTATATGTTTTTAGGCAATGAAAGTGAATCTTCATCACATCGCCTTGCTCGAGCAAAAGCTGAGGGATGTACCTCGCTCGGAGTAGGTCAAGGAGATGAAGAAACGAATCGAGTAATTAAGGGTCGAGGCGCATGTCTAGGGCGCTACTGCCAGTGCCTTTTCCAACAGACTTGCTGACTTGGAGGCTCAGGTCGAGGGTTTCTTAGACCTCAAGATCCGGATCCAGGCGTAGAGGATGACTATGGTAGATACCCAAAGAAATATGAAGGTGGTCGAGGATGACCACGAAAGGTTGCTCGTTGAGAATCGCAAGCTCTCCGAAGAGAAGTGCATGCTGATTGCAGCTCATGGCAAAGAGGTGAGGGATAGCGTGGTGGCGGCTGGAATCAAGCTCCGTGCACAGTACCATGAGGTGTTGAAGTCCGTAAAAGCTAAGTCAGCTTGTAAGCACTTGGAGACAAACACCCAGGTCGTGATGCAGAGATCCATGCCAATCTTGACTTGATCGAAGAGCTCAATGCTGGACCTGATATCGCAGCCGAGAAGGCAAATCTACTTGAGGAGAAGAAGTAATATGCCCTCGATCTTGCTGCCGCGCAGGTCTCTGGTTTTTTTTTAACAAGTTTCCCTTGCCCGAGTTCTCGGAGGAGATCGAGGAGCCTGTTCGAGTCGATCTGGTGACAGGAGCTCTAGAAGGAGTGAATGATGGCGTTCAAGTGACCTCGATCGCAGGAGAAAGGAAAAGGGACGCATAGTGATTTCCTCTCTTTCGTTCTGTTTTCCTTTGTTTTTTTATGTTTTCTTTGGACTTGGTTCTTGGGAGGGTTTTAATCTAGTTTGTCGTTCTTTTTGAACTCATTGCTTGTGTGCCCAAGGGGGCTTTTGATCTGCTTTAAATAAATCGTTTGCTTTTCCTGAGTTCCATGTCCAAAATTTCTTAGGGAGACCTTTTATAGAGAGCGTTCGAGC
The DNA here is from genome assembly GCA_030180135.1 of Orychophragmus violaceus. Taxonomy (NCBI): domain Eukaryota; kingdom Viridiplantae; phylum Streptophyta; class Magnoliopsida; order Brassicales; family Brassicaceae; genus Orychophragmus; species Orychophragmus violaceus. The sequence goes on from CM058239.1 coordinate 68,705,215, forward strand.
GAGCTCTCGTTGCTTTACGAACGGTCTCTTTACTTGTGTTCGCAAATTTGAGTTGATAGGTCTCGAGTTTTACCCTATACTAACTGCAAGTCCACAGTAAATCAATTGTAGTATTTAGGGATCGAATCCACGAGGACTCTAGGCAACGATAAAATCAACAACATAAAGAGATTAAGAACTAGGAGAAAGCAAAAAGCAAATTGTATTCTATTAACTAAAAGCAAGCAGGAAAGTAAATCAGTAGCAGGTTGTTGTTTGAAATCAATAAACTAAAAGCGCTAAGTCTAGGGCGTTCTCAGGAAATCAGGCAAGCAGATAAATCGATCAGTCAGGATCTAATTAAACTCAGTTCTAGAACTCAAAACACAGATATAGAATTAACCAAATTCCTTTGCGAGAATTCTCTAAGTCTAAGTGCAGTAATCCAAATTCCTTTGCAATTACTAACAGATTAAACCAGCTTTAATTCCAAGTTTGATATGTTCACAATCTAATTAAACCAAATTCCTTTGCGAGTAATTAAATTGCTCAACCTAAATAGTTCAGATTGTAAACCACATTGTCGTGTCGTATTTAGCAACCTAAGATCTAGACTCTAATTGATCAGGTTAGAACTAGCATTAAACACAATTTAGTTTGAAGAACATCTATTGATGTGAATCCTTAACTGAATTAATTATATCTAGCGAGTCATGAAATCCCTATGAGAAACCCTAAACCTAACTATGAAACTACTCAGACATGGATGATGTAAACATAATCAATGAATAAATAGCAATCATAAAAGAGATTAGAATAATAAAGGGGTTCGAAAACTTCTCCAAAACGAATGTAGTACAGGATCAGATCAGCCCCAAAAGCTCTAAAAATCTCTGCTCTCAATTATGAATGCGTATGTAAGCGTATCTAAAAAATGATCTAAAAACCTAATTAAATAGCTAAAACACGACTTGGGGCTTCTGTGTAAATATCTGGAACTTCTGGGCACTTCTGCAATATTGGAATTTCTTCATTAAACCGCCGAGTCTGGCCCATTCGCGCTATGCATCGACCGATGCAGGTGTGCAACGATCGACGCAGTCATCATATCTGGACAGTGAGCTCAGTCTCTCGGAACAAATCTCCAAAACGCACCAATTAGCTCCAAAATCTCCACTTTAGCTCCAAACGTGCGTGTACCTAATAAAACCTGCAAAAGACTCTAAAGGAACACCAAAAGACACTAAAACAAACTTATATCATGGCATAAAACTGGTAAAAACCATGATATATCAACTCCCCCACACTTAGCCTTTGCTTGCCCTCAAGCAAAACAGAGAACTAAAACATGGTGAAGAGGTTTGAAAACTTTCAGAAACTCTTTTTGTCCTAGAAGCAACAACACTCAGATTCCCCTTAGTAATCCACTGAAAGAATCAATCACAAGATATCAAGACCAACATATACTTCCCCCACACTTAACAACTGTCCTAAGTAAACTCCACAATCACATTCACGCATTCAAATTCTCCCTACTGACTTCTGCAAGTATTTACGTGCGGTCTCACCTAAGGAGTATCGATCAAAGGCACATGGACTCTTACCTTGTCAGCTCTAGACCACCATACTATCTTTCTCTAGTCCCTTTCGTCTCTTTTCCCTTCCTTAGCATTCTGATTTTTCCCCATTGGGTATCATTTTTTTTTTTTTACCAGTGCTCTTCCCCTTAAGGGGTGTACTTTGGACACATTCCATGGATGCACAGGATATGATAGTTGTAGCTACAACTCCCAGAGACCACTTCGGAGTTACTAACTCATCCTCAGTTTATTATCTTTTTTATTTATTTATTTTATGGAAGGGGAGAAGGGAACCAAATAGGACAGGTTTACAGGCTGTGTCAGAACTATCAAGGGAATCCGACACAAAGTATACCAAGCCCTTAGGTGAGAAAATTAAGTCAGTATTAAGGTGAAGTCAGTAAAAGGATCCTCTCATACCTGAAGCGATGTGGGTGTCCTCAGTAGGTTGATCCGTGATGGGGTTTTCTAATAGTCATAGATAGATCCTGCAACTCCATCCCGATTGTTACTTAAGTTTCTGCAAGTGCTGTTAATTTCTCAAAAAATCATTGTTTCTTACTTAAACTGGTTTTGACTCGATAAAACAAATTTTGAAAAACTGACTGACTCTTAAGAAAACAGAAAGAAGGAGTCAGTAGCACCTCCCCCACACTTAAGACACACTGTCCCCAGTAGTGTCAAGCGAAGGATTGGTAAAAAGAAAAAAAAAATTAAATGTTAATGGACGTATTGAGTTCTGTCTGATTTTTACCTCTGTCGCACAGGCATCGACCGTTGCACCAGGTGCATCGACCGTTGTTGGGCGATTTTCGTGTATGGTCGATCGTTGCTCAGGACCGCAACGATCGCTGCAATGCGATTTCTTTCGTGTTGTGACGATCGACACAGTGGTGTGTCGATCGACGCACTGCGAATACTCCGAGACCTGCAGACAAAAACTCACCAAAACCAGAAACAAAACGTAAAATCCTACAAAAACACCAAAATCAAAATCAAAAATGAAAACAGTGGGTTGCCTCCCACTCAGCGCTCGTTTAAGGTCATTAGCTTGACCGGACGAACATGATTTTTAGGCACCAAGAGATCTTGACAGAGACTTTGGTTGTCTCTGTGCAAGTCTCCTCCAAGGCGGTGAGTAGGCTGTAGCAGAATGTGCTTGTCCGAGAAAAGAAGGAGTAAAATGTTCCCCAGGATCCAAAATCACAGTATCACTTGGCTGCTTATCATCTTCATTCATAATGGTGAAGGTCTGTCCATCTATCAGTGGCTTGCGCAGCTTATCCATCTCATACTGCAGCGGCTCATCTCCCAGGTGGAGATCAATCAGACTGTGTCTAACATCTATTACTGCTCCTGCTGTGGCCAAGAATGGTCTCCCAAGTATCAGCGCATCATCAGGATCACTGTCATACTTCAGCACTAAGAAGTCTGTTGGAACTAAGTAGTTTCCAACTCTGACCGGGATGTCCTCAAGGAGTCCTTCAGGAACTCTTATAGACTGATCGGCTAGGACAAGAGAGGTCCTAGTGGGTCTAAAACCCATCATACCCAGCTTCTCTGCCACAGAGTATGGCATAAGACTTCCAGCAGCTCCTAAATCACAAAGAAAACGCCTAAAACTATCCTCAAAGATAGAACAGTTAAGCACAAAGACACCAGGGTCAGGCAGCTTCTTTGGGATCTTGGTTAACAGCACATCACTTATCTGTTGAGGGACCACAATCACCCAATCTTTCAGCTCTTCATCCAAAGGCAACATCTTATTGAAGTACCTCTGCACACATGGGTGATAAGGTGGATCATCAGATGATGGAATTTCTTCCAACTCTTCACCAATCTCTCCCAACTGCTTAAGCTCTTCAATCTCTTGCTTAATTACTTCAGACACTGAAGGATATAGTCTAATGGATTGTGCATAAATCTCCTGTTGAGTAATCTCAGAGACTCCAGGGAATAAACTATCAAGCTCTAAATCTGCATCAATGCCATCAGAATCCTGCGAGTCTGTCTGTTCACGATCTTCAACGACCGACGCTAGGGGTGCATCGATCGATGCAACACTGTTTTCACAATTTTCACCCGAGAGATTTTCCTCAAAATCCGAATTTTTGGCCTCTTCTACCAACTCAGCTGTTTTCAACTCAAAATTTTCACTTTGTGTTGATCCATCATCAATGTATACTGACCAGGCCTTGATATGAGTTTTTGCTACTCCTTTTCCCTGCACAGTACTAGAAATCTGACACACCTGAGTATCCAACTGCTTCACATGAGTGTTCAGAGACTCAAACTTCCCATTGAGATCCTCATAGACAGCATCCAACTTCTTATTGCAGTCCACAGCAATCTTGGTCTGACTTTCCAACAGTTGTTCCATCACTGCCTCCATCTTGCTCTCATGAGCAGTGGCTACAGGAGGTGCTTGGTAAGAAGATGATCCATAGGTTCTCTGAGTACCTTGTCCAAAAGGTTTCTGAAAACCACTAGTCTGTCCAAAGCCAGAGGAGTTCTGATTGCCTGTGAAGACACTCCTCTGTCCTCCATTTAAGAACCTGTTTCCCTGCTGATTACCAAATCTATTACCTTGGAATCCAGATCCTCCTATGTAATTCACATCTTCTTCCTGAGTGTCCTCCTCAGTCTGAATTACCTCAACATCTTGGGCAAAGTGGACAGCTTTCTTACCAGCTAAGAGATTACAAACTGTGTCCAGCTTAGATCTAATATCAGCAATCTCCAAAATCTCTACCTTTCCACCAGATTTCTTCCTCCTCTCATCAGTAGTCTTGCAACTGTTGCTGCTCACTAAGTTCTCAATCAACTGCTTAGCTTGTGCAGGAGTCCTGGTGTTAAAATTTGCATTGCTGGAGTTATCCAGCGCAGTCTGATATGGAAGATCTATGCCTCTGAAGAAGATACCTAGCAACGTGACCTCAGCGAATCCATGGTGCGGGTAGTCACGCTGGTACTTCTTTAATCGCATCCAGGCAGCTTTTAAAGGCTCCACAGGACCTTGGGAGAATGTCAGAATGTCATGTCTGGACTGATCTGATCGTGCATCATCGTAGAAGTGTCTCAGAAACTCACTCTTCAGGGCATCCCAAGTAGTAAACTGCCCAGGTGGCAGTTGCTTTAACCATGCAGCAGCGTCTCCAGCGAGACTGTGTGGAAAGAGCTTGAGAAACAGATAATCCTGGCAGACTCCATCATACTTCATGCCAGTGATTATATTCTCAAACTGATCGATGTGATCCATAGGCTGCTCCAATGGGTGGCCATGGAAAGCATTCTGTCTCATCAGCGAGTAGTAGATGGTTTTGATCTCAAAATTGTTCCTCTCAAAACCAGGAGGTACAAGAGCTGACCGGTTGGCATGAAACTCATCCGGTCTGTTGTAGTCAGTTAATGTCCTCTCATGGACAACCATCTGTCTACCTTGGGCCTGTCCTTGGCCTTGCGCCTGCGGCTGTGGTTCAGGTTCCTCAACATCAGGGATCACACGTCCCTCAGCATCAATCCTCTGCCCAACAGCATTGTGCGGATTGTTATCTCGGTCCCTCAGGATACCGTTAGCATCTTGTATCAGGATCAAATGTTCACGTACCATCCTTGCTCTTCTTTCTCTTCTGTTAGTCCTCTCTAGTCGTCCAAGTTCTTCAAGTCCGAGATTAACGAGGTTCAAGTTCTGATTACTTCTAGTTTCTCGCGTCTGCATAAACTGTCTGTAATCGTCAAGCAACGATCGATGCTAGCAGTGCAACGATCGATTCAATCTCAGAATCGCCTAGTGACGATCGACACAAAGGTGCAACGATCGATGCTAGGCGAATGTCGTACCTGCGACAGAAAGAAAACAGAGAAAAAATCAGTAAACAAAAATAAAAATAAAAATCCTAGTAAAGTTCGAAGCTATCGAAGACTCTAAGAGTCCCCGGCAACGGCGTCAAAAACTTGATAGGTCTCGAGTTTTACCCTATACTAACTGCAAGTGCACAGTAAATCAATTGTAGTATTTAGGGATCGAATCCACGAGGACTCTAGGCAACGATAAAATCAAGAACTTAAAGAGATTAAGAACTAGGAGAAAGCAAAAAGCAAATTGTATTCTATTAACTAAAAGCAAGCAGGAAAGTAAATCAGTAGCCGGTTGTTGTTTGAAATCAATAAACTAAAAGCGCTAAGTCTAGGGCGTTCTCAGGAAATCAGGCAAGTAGATAAATCGATCAGTCAGGATCTAATTAAACTCAGTTCTAGAACTCAAAACACAGATATAGAATTAACCAAATTCCTTTGCGAGAATTCTCTAAGTCTAAGTGCAGTAATCCAAATTCCTTTGCAATTACTAACAGATTAAACCAGCTTTAATTCCAAGTTTGATATGTTCACAATCTAGTTAAACCAAATTCCTTTGCGAGTAATTAAATTGCTCAACCTATATAGTTCAGATTGTAAACCACACTGTCGTGTCGTATTTAGCAACCTAAGATCTAGATTCTAATTGATCAGGTTAGAACTAGCATTAAACACAATTTAGTTTGAAGAATATCTATTGATGTGAATCCTTAACTGAATTAATTATATCTAGCGAGTCATGAAATCCCTATGAGAAACCCTAAACCTAACTATGAAACTACTCAGACATGGATGATGTAAACATAATCAATGAATAAATAGCAATCATAAAAGAGATTAGAATAATAAAGGGGTTCGAAAACTTCTCCAAAACGAATGTAGTACAGGATCAGATCAGCCCCAAAAGCTCTAAAAACTCTCTGCTCTCAATTATGAATGCGTATGTAAGCGTATCTAAAAACTGATCTAAAAACCTAATTAAATAGCTAAAACACGACTTGGGGCTTCTGTGTAAATATCTGGAACTTCTGGGCACTTCTGCAATATTGGCATTTCTTCATTAAACCGCCGAGTCTGGCCCATTTGCGCTATGCATCGACCGATGCAGGTGTGCAACGATCGACGCAGTCATCATATATGGACAGTGAGCTCAGTCTCTCGGACCAAATCTCCAAAATGCACCAATTAGCTCCAAAATCTCCACTTTAGCTCCAAACGTGCGTGTACCTAATAAAACCTGCAAAAGACTCTAAAGGAACACCAAAAGACACTAAAACAGACTTATATCATGGCATAAAACCGGTAAAAACCATGATATATCATGAGTCAAGATCAAGTTTAAGCGATTTGAGAGATAATCTCAGAGAGATTCTGAGCTCAGATTAGAGATCGACGAGCTGATTAATTGGTTAGTTCATTTTCGAGGACCGAACTATCATGTTGAGAACGAATCTTAACTTGTTCTGATGCAAGGGCGTTTAAATGTTTGAAGGAACTTTCTCGGGTTAATGAGATTGATCACGATAGGCCACGTCAACCCAAAAATAATTACGAAACTCAGTTCGTTTAGATAGTTTTTTGAAGCATCGTGTGACGTTTGAGAAACTAACCTATTGATTCTTTCCCTAATACAAATTACAAATTCAAAGTGTGGATTTCTGGATCCGAAGTTTAGCCTCACGCTTGTTGGGTGGAAGACCCGAGAGCACGTTAATTAAGTCTTGTCTTCATCTTCTATGCGCATATACATAACTTTCTTAACTTCTTTTTTGGTGGCCATGTGATATTATATTTTGATTTTTACTCGAGCTTTTCGTGGATGATAATGTAGTAGAGAAAAAAAAGAACATTGGTTAGTTAGGGGTATCAAAATTGGTAAACCAAACTAAACCAATCTATATTCAAATGGTTTAAAGCTTATATATAACCTAATTATTTTAATAGATTAAAAGTTTTAGTGATTAACCCATTTAAAAGTGGGTTATAAGGAATCAGAAGTGGGTACGCTGAAGCGGAATCGTATGATATCGCATAAGCGATTTAAAAAAAAATATATATAGGAAGCAGGTATGTTTTGGAAGCATATATACATATATATACATGTATTAAAAATATAATATAACTCATAGTTAAACCTTATATGATTCAAAATAAAATATCAAAATATTGTATTCATTCTTAGTTAACTATATCAAATAAGACGAGTTCAAAATATATTGTGAAAATAATTAAATATTCCAAGTTTTCAAAGATAATATTATCCAACTAACTAAATTAATCATTTCTAGTAATTCACAAATGATTAATATAGTATATCCAAATAAAATTCTTTAAGTATAATATAAAATTTATTATGCACAAATGTCAAATTTTTCTATTAGTTTCAACGTCTTATATATGATTTTATTCCATTTAGCTCTTCGATTTTTATTTTATAAAACAAAAATATATAAAATATAACTCTACATTTCTTTTTGTTTACGACATCGGCATTTGAAAACGGAAGCGCAAGCATCCACTGCGTTTTTAAAGCACTTTTTGGAAGCGTCTTAAAAACAAGATTCTGAAAACTTCCACAAGCTTCTGATTCTGACTCCGATTCCGAAGCGGGAAGCAGTCATTCGGCGAAGCTTCCGTGCTACCTAGAATTAAAACTATGTTTTCTATTTTAAATAATTATTAAATTGAATTTTATATATTTAAATATTTAATTAATTAATGGTTAATCCATATATCAAATATTTTTTCATTTAGCTCTAGTTTCATATTGCAAGTTTGGTAAAAAATACGGTTTTGACAGGAAAACACGGTTTTATGTTTTGGCGAGAAAACATGATTTTACGTTTTGACGGAAAAATACCAGTTTGCAGTTTTGGCAGAAAAATATGGTAAATAAATAAAACACGATTTTGGTAGAAAATACAAGGTTATTGTTTTGGCGGAAAAAACACGATTTTACAGTTTTAGCAGAAAATACGATTTTACGGTTTTACACTTTTGTTTTTTTCATAAAAATAAGATTGTGTGGTTTTTGTAAGAAAGTGTGATTTTGTGGTTTTAAACAGAAACAAATAGATTGATGAGAAAGTTGAATTGTGAAATGAGAAAAGTAGGTTAGATTTGGTTTAGTGAAATGGGTTTAGATTTTATCTTGGTTATTTTTATATAAATTTAATTTGAGTTTATGTTGGTTATAAAATTTTTTTGTTTGGTTATGGATAACTCATTATCTATTTGAATTCAAACCATTTAAACCAATTCATTAAACTCATTTATATATTTTATCCATTAATTCATTAATACCCAAATTGTTTATTCATTATGGTTTAAATTAGATAGAATTGACCTATTAAATTTTATCCATTTTGATACCCTTATGGTTAGCATTTTTTGAACCATCCTCCTGAAAGAACTAAATTTTTCTAACCCTTTTGATTTAAACTTTTTCACGTACATCTAATCTTTTTTTTTATTTGTCAAACCTTACTTTCAAAGATTAACTTAAATGTTCACAAAATACATAAAATGGCCATCAAGGGATCCGGTAGATCCAGCGGGAGCCACAGCTTTCACAGCGACTAAGGGATCAATCTCCCATGACTAGGAAGAGATTGAGGCAAAACTCAAGTCGAAAAGTTGGAAGAAATCGTTGAACCAACACAAGAAAAAACAGACTCCAAATCATGGAGGAACGACATCGAAAATATATTGTGACCACCTGAGCGGAGAGAAGAGTTAAGCCCCGGAAATTGGAGCACTGGAGAGAACAACAATCTCAGTTTACAACAAATTTGGATGAACAATATTTAGGTAATTTTGGAGGTTGAGGATCAAATCTACCTAGATATTAGTATTGTTATATTTTAGTTTGTGTAATATTTATGTGTGTATGTAATTTTATTATTTTGTTATTTTATTGGGGAAATTGCTTAAAATGCCCTCAAATTTGATTTTAAATAAAAGTGTACCTCCAAACTTGAATCAAATATAAAACTGGTTTTGCAGCCTTATGAAATTACCGCGATGTCCTTATGACCAATCAAAAAAATGTCAAACGCAATTACCATTATAACCTTCGACTATTTCAGACTTCTATGGATGTCTGAGACTTCAGACTCTAATAGAAGTCTGACACTGAATTAATTAGTAAATTTAAAATTTAAAATTATAAAAAAAATATTTTGTCAAAACTTTTATATACATAAATTATATATAAACAATTTAGTAGTATATAAATTAAAATTTGAAAAAATTGAGTCATATTAAACAATGTTAGTTAAGTATGCCTTAGAACCCTACTTTGTAATGGAACATAATGGAACATTTACATATAACTTACATATAACCTTAGGGTTAGTTAGATTCATGGTTTAAGAAATTCACATTTGAAAAAAAATATTTGCACATGTATGTTATAATGGTGATATAATTAACGAATTTGATGTGTCCTAGGTGTTTTGTTTAAATATTTTTCGATGTTAAGTGATAAATACTAAATTTAGGGTTTATCAGACTTCTATAGAAGTCTGAATTTTGTGGTTTCGTAAATACTTTTAACCAAATATACCTTAAATGAGTACAATTGACTAAATTTTATTTAATTTTAATTTACATATGTCCAAAAATCTCATGTTTAATTTATGTATCCAAATTTTTCCTCAAAATATTTTTTTAATAATTTTACAATTTAAATTTCAACTTAATTATCTCTCAGATTTCTCGTAACATTTGGTAAAATTGAGTCACACTAAACAATATGTAAGGTAGAGTAAGTTCTAAACCTCAAAACACTCTTTGTAATGGAACATTTACATATAACTTACATATAACTTTAGGGTTAGATTCATGGTTTACCAAATTTATATTTAAAATATTAAATTTGTATATATATGTTATAATGTCATATATATTTAGCGAATTTGATGTTTTCTAATTGTTTTTGTAAAATATTTTCACCGATAAGTGATAAATATTAGGTTTAGGGTTTCGAAGAAGTCTGGGACGTATTTAAGTTAAAAATTTAAATTTTAAAAATAAGAAAAAATAATTTGATATAAATTTTGATACATAAATTAAGCATAAGCATTTGTTATGTATATAAATTAAAATAACATAAACTTTGATCAAACTTAAGCATTTAAGATATATTTGGTTCAAAACACCATGTAGTTTGATCTATATTTCACATATGAAGGTGAATATCATGTTTTATCTGTAGGGTTAGATTCAGAGTTTGTGAATTTTCATTCATATTGTTCCATTTTAGTTAGTTTGTGACTATTCTAAACGAGTTTGATGTTTATTATAAGTTTTCTATATAATATGATGGTATTTAAGTAGTAATTATTAGATTTAGGGTTTCTCAGACTTCCAGGAAAATCTGGTTCAAGTATTTAAACTTGTCATGAAGTCTTATTTCAGACTGCATATGAAGTCTGAAATTTAAATGTTTTTGAAAATTTTCACACGAAAACTTTTCAAAAAGGCGGGGAATTTCTGCCTGAAAATTTCAGAATTCCCGCTCAATTCAGAAGTTCCTTCTCAGACAGCATATGAAGTCTGATACCGGATATTTTACAATTTTTAATTATTAAAAATTTGGGCAGCAAAATTTCTCTCCAATTTCTCCTCTTATCTAAACCTATTTTTTTACACACATATAACAGCCAGAAAAAAAAAACCTTCACATTCTTCCTTTTTTTTACTACCTCTCTTTCTCTCTCTCTCACTTTTGTAAAACCTCTCTAAAATTTCTCATCCAAAAATGTTCTCAAGCTTATTCTCTCATATGAGTTCTTATGTATGTGATTCATAGTTGATTCTCTTTGAGCTGTGAAATAGGTGAGTGGATCGGTTCTGATTTAGTGTTTTCAAAGTTTTTTTAACTGAACCAATTAAGACTTTTGACATAGACTTTTAGTTATACATGTTGATTTGCTCAAAAAATCATTTATTATCCATTTCTTGGAGACTTGTTCGCTAACTAATGCAAGAGCTCTGTGTTTTTGCTTTTTCAGGTGCTTGGTTTAAGGTTGATCCAGATGACTCTCCAAAGAAGCTGGAGTTGGGGTTTATTATGTGCTAATGGCTCATAAAATTTCACTGTTACGAGGAACACGAAGTCTGAGAGTCTAATACCAGACTACAATAGAAGTCTGAGAGTTTCTCAGACTTCCAGGTAAATCTGGTTCGAGTATTTAAACTTGTCATGAAGTCTTATTTCAGACTGCATATGAAGTCTGAAATTTCCCGCATTTTCGAAAATTTCCACACGAAAACTTTTCAAAAAGGCGGGAAATTTCTGCCTGAAAATTTCAGAATTCCCGCTCAATTCAGAAATTCCTTCTCAGACTGCATATGAAGTCTGATACCGGATATTTTACAATATTTAATTATTAAAAATTTGGCGGCAAAGTTTCCCTCCAATTCTCTCCTCTTATCTAAACCTATTTTTTACACACATATAACAGCCAGAAAAAAAAAAACCTTCACATTCTTCCTTTTTTTTACTACCTCTCTCTCTCTCTCTCTCTCTCTCTTTTGTAAAACCTCTCTTTTGGACTTTTGGTTATACATGTTGATTTGCTCAAAAAATCCTTTATTATCCATTTCTTGGAGACTTGTTCGCTAACTAATGCAAGAGCTCTGTGTTTTTGCTTTTTCAGGTGCTTGGTTTAAGGTTGATCCAGATGACTCTCCAAAGAAGCTGGAGTTGGGGTTTATTATGTGCTAATGGCTCATAAAATTTCACTGTTACGAGGAACATGAAGTCTGAGAGCCTAATACCAGACTACAATAGAATTCTGAGAGTGAAAATTCAACATAAAGTCTTATATTAGACTACTTTTGAAGTCTGAAGTTTGATACTAAATTAGGTGTTTTCGGTGTTTTCTCATTGTTGTAGATTTTTACTGGTTATTAGACTTCTTGTTGAACACATTGTATTGTATTAGATTATTGGATTATCAAATCAAAGAAAGAAAGTTCTCCTTATGTACTATGCTTGTAGAAAAATACAAAGTTGTATAAATTTCTTTTGTCTACTCAAAATCAACAAGGAATTTTGTTCATTGAAAGTATACAATATCAAGAAATGGGTTAGTTTAACCTTGGAAGAAAACATTACTCTTTAGATTACATACACCAACATATGACAAACTAAAATAACCTTAAGTGGTGATGAATTGGTCGTCAGACCTCTATTGCTGTCTGATTCTTATGAGCTAAAAGTTTATAAAATTAACAACTCCAAATGTCAAGTTCGTTCTCTCATCATCAAATTAGCGATCTTACTGAAAAAAGCTTATAAACGCTCTACATGTGGTTGTGTAGTTCATCTTAATCCCAATCTACTTCTTCATTGATACATTGATATGATTTGGTGTAATCAGTTCAATTATATCAAAGCATTCAATAAACAACCAACATATATAATATGGAGTATGACGTTTACGCATAGACATTCGTTCCACCAGCTCGGATGCTACTAGCTACATTGCCAATATTATTCAAAAATTGATTCAAAAATAATTACCATATATAAAAATGTAAAACTCACACATAAAGAACATAGAGAACTAACACACATTTATAAAAATTAAAATCAACCAAAATTAATAGCAAATATTCAATAAAATACATTTTAAAAGTTTTTAATATTTCAGACGTCTATAGATGTCTGATTGTAGTGAAACCAGACTTCTATGGTAGTCTGAAAAAGAGGGTATTTTTGCAATTGATTTTGAAATGTCAGACAGCGGATGCAGTCTGAAATCAATCAGACAGCGTACGCAGTCTGCTTTGAAAATTTTTGAACTTTTTGTCAGACAGCTTATGATGTCTGAGAAAAAAAAGGGTAGTTTTGCAATTGAATTTCAATTGTCAGACTACTTTTATAATTTTCAGACTTCGGGAGAAGTCTGAAAAAAAGTAAAGGGTAGTTTTGCAATTGATTTTGAAATGTCAGACTTCGCCAAGAATTTTGATAGTTTTCAGACTTCTTATGCTGTCTGACAAGAATTTCAGACAGCGAGGGAAGTCTGATAAAAACATCGCATTTTCGGTTTTTATCCAGCGTTGACCAAAATTCGATATTTCAGATGTCTATAGCCGTCTGACAAGAGTTTGAAATTTCAGATGTCTATAGCCGTCTGATGTTATTTTTCCCTATTTTCAGACAGATTTAGAAGTCTGGCGATTTTTTCGCTTATTCTGGTCAACATCTGAAAATTTGGGTCAATTGCAGTTTCTACCCCTCCTTTTTGTCAGACATCGGATCCCGTCTGACAAAAAGTCAAAAATCGGTCAATTTCTTGTCAGACTACATAAGAAGTCTGACTAAAAAATCAAATTTGAATCAATTGTAAAACTACCCTCTTCTTATTTTGACTTCTTGGTGACGTCAGATAAATTTTTTTTTTTTGTTTTCAAAGGAATTTCTCAGACTTCTATGGAAGTCTGTCAATTGAAAGTCAATTGCAAAACTACCCTCTCGTTGACCATAATTTTTCATCAGACTTCGTGGGAAGTCTGAAATCGCGAAACAGATCTGAAAATCGGGGGATCTTGTGAAAAATCACATAAATCTGATTTTGAGCTCGTTTTTACCTTCCCCAAACACTCAAAACTTTAGTTACACCAATACCCAACAAACCCAACCATTTTTATGCAAGAATGACCAAAATCGCAATAGATCCAATTTTTAAAATTTTGTAGAACGTGAATTAAAGAGTTTTTTGGATGAAATTGGAGAGAAAATAGGAGAATAGAAGGTTGTGAACTCTAATATGGAGTTTTGATGGGTCGAAATTGGTTGTGTGAGGCATTAGGAGCTCAAAATTGGTTGTTAATGGTGTTTGAGTGAACTGAAAAAGATGACAGTTTCGTAATTAAGTTAGATTTGAAAGGCCTTTTTTGTCTTTTGGTAAAAAATATCAGACTTCATATGAAGTCTGACGATGGCATTATCGTGAAAACACAGATTATTAGGGAGATATATTAACGAAGGAAGGGAAGGAGAAGGGAAAGGATACTTTTAGGGTTGACTTCAATTTTAGGGGCATTTTTGCAAACAGCCCTATTTTATTTTGTATCAAATTTGTTTAATGTAATATTGTTCACGTATAATATTTATTTTGAATATTATCTAATATTTTATTTGAATATTTTTTATTTTTCTATAATTTATTTCTTCATTAAGCGAACATCCATATATATATACAACTAAACTATATTAAGTATAACATATTTCTTTTGTTACATGAACATATTTTTATTTCTTCATTACAATCGACCATCTTTTCTTAGTTGAAATCACCTCTTTCACTTCGACGGGAAAGTCACCAACGGTGTAGTGAAGCAATTCATATTTTCCAGTGGCAAAGGTTTCTGGGGATCGGATCCTATATTGGCTTGCTCTTTCACGATCGACCTGGAATCTTCCACCACATATCAGATCATCCCATTGATTCCAACATTGATTCCATATTCTCTGACTGTTTCCATAAATCCCACAATTCACGGTCGTCAAGGATTAAAAGCTTGTATAATTGCCGCTGTAATTGGCTGCGCTGTAGCGTTTCTCGCCGTCGCATCCTTCGATGAATTTTATCCTCTCAAATTGTTTTCATATATTTTTGCAGCCTTTTTTGGAATATTGTATTTTGGTTCACACACATGTCATATTTTCCAGAAAAACCAAGCCGTACCTACATTCCGTAATCGAAATCTTTTGAATTTTTTTCGATTTTGTATCTTTTATGTTTTTTATGTGTTAAAGGACTAATTTATTCCTCACATACATATTTTTAGTTATAGTTAGACACCCCAAAAAGAGTTCGCCCTAGCTTCGTTTTCTCTCGGGCACGCTCTACGAAGTTAGCCGCCAACGCTTCTCTTCCCGATGGATCGCTTCCTCCGTCGTGCCTCCAGCCTCTTCTCCGCCTAGCCCGCTCGTCCACTCATCCCCAGCCTTTCCTCAGCCTAACCCACTCGTCTTCTCCCTCTCGGCTTCACCATGGTGGTCGAAGGTCCGTCACCCCCTGAACCCCCCGACCCACCAGACCCGCCATCGCTACCGCTCGCTCTCCCTCCATCTTGGATAGAATCTCCGCCGTCCTCTCTCTCCCCAGCTTCACCTCCTCCGCCTGTGCCCTCTTCTCCTCCACCGCTACCTCTTCTCGCAGATCTTCTCCCGCCGGCTGAGCTCCTCAAACCTCCTCTTTCCTTGTCCTTCCAGCTCCTCTCTCCGCCTTATTTCCCGGCTCCGCCTCGGTTACTGACCCCACCTCCTCCTCTCTTTACTCTACCGGTCTCATATGGAGCTTTAATCTCAGCCACCCTCTCTGCTTCCATACCCTCCACCGTCTCGACAGTCTCTATCCACCTTTATTGTCCACGCTCTCTCGAGTATCGATCCTCATATCTATCTCCGCCATTTGAACCCCTCATCCCTCTCCATCTCGATTTGTCCTTGCAACCGTACCCTTCTATTCCACCTCTGTTACTAATCCCACCTCCGCTTAGCCCGACCATGCTTTTCCTTCCTGTTTAAACTCTTTAAACATTGAAGCTTATGGTTATTCAAATTTGATTAGTTCCTTGGTTTAGGTCGGTTTAATCATTAATTTCCCAAAGCACTTGATATTTTCTTGTTTAGTAAGCATAGGAACGTGTTCAATGGCTGGAGATGCTTAAGATGCCGCCTTACTACATGCCCTAGAAGCCATGAGAAACGACTTAGCCGCACAAATAGGTCGCATAGATCAACGTGTAGGGCGCTTGGACACGTTTTGGCAAAAGGAGAAATAACCGCAATGAGGTAAACAAGGATAATGCTAAAGACTTGAAACTGACTCTCCAACATTTGTAGGGCGTGTCAATCCTCAAGCATACTTGGATTGGGAGAGGAGAATTGAATACATATTTGACTTTTATGAGTACAAAGACTCCAAGAAGATAGCGCTAGCCTCATCAGAGCTCACAGAGCACGCCTTATCCTGGTGGGATCGTGTAGTCCAAGATAGAAGGATAAATGATCTTGAAGCAATCACCACCTGGACTGCCATGAAGTTCAACTTCAGGAAGAGGTTTGTACCACTTCGTTATCACAGGTACATGCAAAAACAGTTTAAACAACTGTCCCAAAAGCACAGGAGTCTAGAGGAGTTTGAACAACTAAGGAATCAAATGGCACTACACTACAAGAAAACAGCGTTTTCACGACAGCACTTTTAATCATAGAATAGTCGTTAATCGGGGTTTTTCGACAAACATACGACTAAATGTGGTAGTCCTCATTCCATAGTCGCTAAATCTCATAGTCATATTATTATTCGGTGAGTTACGACTATTTATACGACCAAAAAAGGTAATCGTAAAATAGACGCAGCGTCGTTGGAAGATATAGGGACTAAACTGCGACTACTGTAGCGACAATTGTGCAACTATAGAGGGAGTCCAGATACGGTCGGAGAAATTTTTTCATCAAATAGTCGTTAAATCAGGTCACCATGGGGCGATTAATATCTGACTGTATTGTATAGTCAGAAAGTTGTCGTAAATATTAGCCACTATGGAGCGACTGGGTAACGACCATTTTAACAACTATCCCGCGACTAATCTGAACATCCATATACGATTATGGTTGTGATCTCGCAACTATGTGGCGACTGTTATGTGAGTGACCAGTAAAGTCAGGATTCAGTCGTAGACTATGGCGACGTTTTGGCTACTGTTTATTGACACTTTGACGACTAGTTAATGACAGATCGAACGACTATGCAGTGACTACGCGGGATATCCATATACCATTAATTGACGACTGTTAAGTTTGCGTGAAAATAAGAATTTGGTATTATTTCATTTGTCAGTTTTACGATTTGGTAATTGGTGATACTTCAATTTGAATGATACAATCAATATATAAGATATTTGCTTCAAGAAAACATTGATAACCTTAATTGTTTTGTGTTGCATATATACACAAACGATTATCTACATATGAAAACTCCAATATTAAGGAGTTTTGAAATCATACACCAAAAAGAAGTACGGTAGGCAGAGCGACAAGTAACCTAGGCAGCAGATGGAGTTAAGTTGTATTTGTTGGGGGACGACCGACTGTGTTAGTTGCTGGCCTATGAGTCTCAATGAAGTCAAGAAAACGTGGATAACTTTCCCGCAGATACTATTCTACCAAGGAAAGTTACTCGATCTTATCCTTCTGCTCATTCGTAACTCGGGCGTGATCTGTTTCACGGGCAGCCTGCTCGTCGATTTTACGTTGAGCTTCCTCCAATTGGTCTTGCATGGCCATAAACCCTGAAGAGTCTCTCGAATGCTTGCGCTTGCCCCTAAAAAGAGACTCTTTGAGGCTTCCAACTCCATAAGGATTTCCTTGTTTATCGATCTCAGTGGACTATTATAATTAAAGACAGTCCGCAAAACACAATTATATAAATAACATAACATGACTTTATAAATGTGAATTGTGAAAAATATTACTTTACCTCAAGGAAGATGTGCTCATATTCATCTAGTGAGAGTTCCCGATGTCTTGAAGCAGCACCGTTCGAAAATTCCGAAGTCTCTATATCGAGATCTAACATCTTCTCATTTACGATCTTTTGGAATGTTGCAGCGACGTCATCTGCCTTCCGATCAACAAACGTACAGTCTGCCTTTGTATGTGTCCTGACGAATATCTCACCAGTATGAATCGGTCTTCCATATTCCTCTTCATGCAGTGTTATACCTCAAACCAGAATTATTACTGAAATTTCTAGTTGCAATCCTTCCGATCAAGAGATATGTACAAAGGTTACTTGCCATGTCAAGCTTGATTTTTAAGCACGAGTTGGGCCCTAAGAAATGGACATGGCGACCGAGACCTCCACGGTCGGAGTTACGACAACTGGCATATGTCTTACTTTTAGCCGTTTCTTCTTCAGTTTCCCAATAGTCGGACATCTTTTTCCAAAGAGTCTCGCCGATTCATATGGGTCGCTGTCGTTTAGTCCTCGCAGTGCTAATCATGTATTTTAGCCGTCGTTGACTGATCCCCTCGAAATACTGTTGACTTGTCCATGTTATCAAGGATCCAAATGGTGGGTTTTCTAGAATACAGATAGAATAAGCATAGCATTAGTGAAGAAAACACAGACAATATATATATGAAAGGTGTTGGAGAGAAAACTGTACAGCGAACTCGAGGAAATATCTTTCTGCTTTATCATGAGGCACATGTGACTAGCTATAGTATGGTTTATCGAATTTGTTTGTTAAAATTTTGTAAAATTATGAACCAATTTCGATCCTCTGTCACGAGTAAACCCAAAATATGTACAAGATTAACATACTAACCATCAGAGACTCGAACTCATCTGATAACCAGAACTCATAAGCAAACCAACAGTCAGATTCATAAACAAACTAGCCTGTTTGAAAACACACCATTGCGAAGGGCATAAGAGAAGAACAAAAAACCCATACAGAGAGTATCAACAGCTGAAGAAACTGACGAAGGTGGGGCGTCCTCAACAGGGTCCTGGTTGTTTTGGACTTCTTCTGACACGGCAAAGCTTCGACTTCAGGTTGATTAGTAGTCGAGCTCTGGAATAGTTTTTTGGCGGTGGATAGTCATGTACACGGGGTACTGAAGCTGACGTTAAGGGAATAGCTGGATTACTCTGTGGACGTTGAGTGGTCTGAGTCGGAGGAAAAACGGGATCTGGGGTGAAGGTGTATTGGGGTGGCATAGGGCTCTGTGTTTTTGTCAAACCACTGGGTTTGGACCCAGCGGCTCTCTGAGTGACGTTTCGAACGGTTACTATATTACGAGCTACTCTCTTTCCCTTTTGAGGCATCGTATGACGGAGAGTTTAAGAGAAGAAATTGAGAGGGTCTATAGCAATGAAACTGAGAACCTCGAATATGAGATTCAAATCAGAGATGCCAGTTAGAGATTAGTCGGTAGGGAGGAGGATCTGGAGAAAAAAATATGCTAGATGATTCGAAGGAGATTTTGGAGAAGTTGAAGAACAAAATAAAAACAGGGTTTATGTTGCGGCAAATGATGGTTTCTCGACACTTAGACGAAATTTCATGGGTTAAGGCCGGTAATTGAAAAGTTTTGGGCTAAAAAAATCTGGTTTGGTTTCCCAGATTAATTACGCAAAATAATTTGAAAAATTTATCATGCGTAGTCGGTTGTGGTGCTTAATTAAATATATATTTTACGTTAGGTTGTAAAATTCTGTGTTTATGTGTGTTTTATTATTATATATATAATTTTTATAATCTTTTATTAAGTAATATTGTAATAGCACTAATTAATAATTTTTGACAATATCCAGGACTATAACTGTATATGACCCTATACCCTAAACTTTAAACCCAACCATTAAACCCTAAACCCTAAATACTGAACCCTAAACCCAAAACTTTGACACACCCATTAAACCCTAAACCATAAATACTAAAACCTAAACCATAAACCTTAGACGAAAGATAAGCCGACAAGAAGAATATTAAATGTTCATTACAACCGTTGACACTCCCATTGTTCCCCTGTTTCAAAGATAGATATGTGACTCAGTATAATTATTGTATATAAATAGATGACTAAGATGAACTACTAGATAACATATATAGTTAAAGCCATTAGAAAAATAAATAATTTTCGAATAACTTAAAAAAAATAAAAATCAGAAATGGAAAAGAAAAAATATGTTTTACCCATTAACACCATTATCATGATCTTGAATATTGTTAGTTGGGACTTAGTGATACGACATTTACATAATTAATACAGTCTAGACAATCCAAAGGTTGCATTGTCTCCATAAATAAACCCTGGTGCTTGCTTCGACCTCTCAAATATTGAAAGCTTATATTATTTGTCAAAATTCTTTTTGCCATCCATCTCTTCATTACCAAATTTGTAATGGATTACCTTCCACGTGATGTTCTTTTAAAAATTCTTCTTGAAGTCATTGACGGTAAACAAGGTTTACGCTATTTTATAAGGGCGAAGACAACATGCAAGGCGCTTCAAAAAGTCGGACAGAGTCAACATGCAAGGTCTTTTTTTACTACACAATTACAATGTTTTAGCGTATATATCGAATACAGATTTTTTTATTTATTAGGCTACCCAATGATGGCCTTGCTCTCGCTTTATGTGAACAAGGAGAGGTTGTGGTCAACAGGAAAAAAACACAAACCAGAACAGTGGACAGAGTTTCTTGAGCTTTGTATATCAGAAGTACTTATGGCTAACGAGGTGAGCATTATATGCATTACCCATATAGTGCATTTGATAGTTGCATTCTATTTTTCATATATTTTTACTTATGTTTATATTATGGGTATTGTAATGGTTAAAGGAAGGAAAATTCAGGGTTAAAGGCACCATATATGCCAATGATACGGATTATGCTTGGTGTTACTTTAATTGTGCCAAATGCAATAAAAATGTCATAAAAATAAAATCAGTCAAAGATAAAGATTTGTTCTGTTGTGACACATGCAAGGAAAATGTCAAAGACGTTTCATCCAAGTATGTTCTCTTTCACAATAGCTTTTCTAGCAAAAGGTTTCTATATTTTGAATAGACTAACACTATTTATCCTATCTAGGTTCAAGTTGCATCTTATTGTGAAAGATGAAACAGCAGACATAAAGTTCATGCTACTTGATAGCGTTGCTGGGAAACTTATTGGGATAGCGGCTAAAACAATGCTAGATGGATCGTTGGATGAGGTTATTCTACCACCATATCCTTCGTATCTTATTACACAAACTCATTTAACCATAAAGATCAATTTTTTACTTCTTGATATTACAGATGGAAGATCCAACGATACTGCCTGATGCTATAAAGGGTTTGGTTGGAAAAACTTTTCAGTTTGGAGTGTTGGTAAACAAGGAAAATGTTTTTTTGGGGATTAGAGATCTATTGGAAAAACTTGGTCTATTGATGAAGTACTCAAGATCGAGGAAGGATCAGAGCCTCTTAATCCATTTGATTCGGCTATTTCCAGTGAACAAGTAAGTTTATTTTTCAAAAATAGTTATTATACAATGGTAGATTATAGTTTTCCATTGAAAAGATTATTCTTATAAGATTTGGTTATTTTTATTTTTCAAGTTTCATTGATTGATATTAACAGTCAAGAAAATTCTGATGTGTGTTTAACTCCATTGTCCAAGCCCAAAACGGAAGTAGATTTGGTTGATATCAACTCAGCTACTAAAGAGAAGTGCATGAAGACTATCAAGATTGAGAAGATGGATGATCAGTGATTTTTAGGAAAAACTCTTTTTCGGATTGGTCTATTCATTATCGGATCATTTTTGTGTTTTTTTAAACAATGCTTGTGGTTTTATCAAAGGGGTTTTTTATATACATTTCATTTCTATTTTACTCATTTGAGATTGCCTTCTATCAATAATTTCTCTTTAATTTGGTGATTTTAATTAAATTATACTGCTATATGTTAATATTTGAAATTAAATTAGCCTAATAATTTAGTAGAACTTAGCAACTATAGAGAAGCCTTAGTTATAGAAAAGGCTTAGTTATTAATAACATAACATTATTTTATAATCTATACTAATTTAAAGCCCAAATAATTAAGGCCCATATGATTGAAGATGAAACGATATCAGTTTATTTTAGTCATTCTGAAATTGGCAAAAAACGGTAAAGTACACAGGCGTGACGAGTACTTTTTATTCAATCTTGGCGCTGCGAAATATCTTGTGGTAGTTCGAGAATCGTGGTTAGTCAACAACTCATTCAACAAGGTAACCCTTAATTTTTCATGTAGACTAAGTTTAGAATTAGGGTTTGTATTCTTGGAATTTCAGATTTATATTGAGATAAACCGATTGTGAAAGACCAATGAACAACAGCTCATCGATTCTGCAACTAAAAATCAAGTTTGAATTTTAAAGTAGACTTTAGGGTTTATATGGTGTCTTTAAAAATAGTTTTCTATTTTTAGATGCGGTTTGATTCGTACTGTGTTTGGTTGATGCATGTAATGATTTTTGATTTAGACAAAGTCATAACTGTCAAAGCAAATCGGAAGATAACAAACCTACGATTTTTCAAGCCTATGCTTCCAGGCAAATGTAGAAAGAGTATGGTATGTAATCTTAGTACTCTGTCTCATTAAGGTTTATTTTTATAGTGATTTTAATTCATGCAATTATTGTTTAAGCTTTGTGTTGCAGACTATCCCGGAAAGGTTCTTTAAGAACCATATACTTGGAAAAACCAATGTAACAGTCGGTAAACTCACATTTAATGCGAGGCCAGTACAGTTCCCTATCAAACGAGTTGGTGATAGGCTTACAGAAGGCTGGAGACGGTTCATTAAGGCTCATGCATTAGAAGATGGAGATCTTTTAATTTTTGAGTATCGTGGAGCTTCTGATTTCCATATGATACAACAGTATGGACCAAACTGTTGCGAGATCCCATATGAAAACACCAATCAAATAGAGACTGGAGAAGCTAGCACGAGTAAATATTTTTCACTTATTTTCGAAACATTTTCTTCACTCTTTCTAATATTTTGACTAATAAGGAGATGATTTTTGAAGGAACCTAGGAGAAGTTTGTGTCCTTAAAGATCACCAGTGACGGCAACAAACGAAGGAGAATCGTAAGTTATTCCTTTATATTTTGGTTTTAAGTATTGTTACATGATCCATATTTGTTCATTTTGCAGTATCTTCCTAAGTCCTTTGTGGATGCAAATCATTTAGAGAAGGTTGCGGGCAAAACCATATCGATGGTCAATGATGCTGGACAAAAATGGTCTGTTGAGCTTACATTTCATTCTGATACTGATAGGCGACGTATTCATTTGGCTGGCGGCTTAAGAGAATTTTTGACAGCAAACAATGTCAAGGCCAACCAAAGAATCATGCTTCAGCTTTTCTGGGAAAATGCAGCTGGTCTTGTCCTCAGGCTCTCATCCACCAGTGCTTAAACTCCCTAACTCTTTCAATGTTGAAATTATGTTTTAAACTTTGCTAAAACTTATGTTTAATATTTTGCTCGGATTTGTATGTTTGTACAATTGGTAATAACTTTATTTTTGGTTTCTAACTATGTTCCATGTTAAAGACGTAAAATACTATTGAATTTAAGGAATCTATTTTGTATTTTGGTTTAAATTACTTTAGTAGTAAGTTTTTAAAAGACTTATTTTTGAAACAAGAAATCGACTATTAAAATAACATCGAGTAATTATGCAAACAATATACTCTATAAAGAATAGGAATGATAAATATTTTTTCCTTATTTTGAAAAATTATAATTATATAAAAGTTTTAATTTAAACTAATAAGAATACCACGAAAATGAATATACGAATTTGCAAAATACATTAACAATGAATACTATTAATTATTATTAAATATTCTTTTTCCTTAATTAGGAAAATTATAATTATAAAAAGTTAGAATTTGAACCAATAATACTACCACAAGGAATGAATATATGAATTTGCAAAAAAAAACAATGAATCTTATCGAGAATCATAGCAAATATATCTTCATTAGTTATTATTAAATATTCTTCAGTAGTTAAGAATATTCCATATCAAATCTAAACTAATTATATGGAATATAAACTAAATATGAACCCTTTTAAAAAAATATTATGTTTCATGATTTACTTTTCTTCATTTAGAATTCGAATATTCATTTAATCAAAAATGTTACACATTAACTTTGGTTCACTTTCCAATATTTGTAATCATTCTATTTACTGATTTTTCTCGACAATTAGCATATTATATTAATTTAATAAATGTTTTGAATTCAATTTTACAACAAAAACTAACTATATTGTAGATTCAGTTGAATGCTCAATATTCGGATTTGAATATCTTTTACATATCTAAAGTAACTATAACTTATCGAAATCTTTTAAGAATTAAAATATGAATATTATAGTTAGGAATATTTTGAAAAAATTAGCGTGTTAATAAGAAGAGATGTTAGTATGAGTCAATAATTTGTAATAACTGTTTTGGAAACGAATATCCACAAATCAAGGTACTAACACTCGAATCATTATTTATAATTTTATGTTTGAGTTATTTTTGGAAAACTTAAGTTATAAGGGCGAAGACAACATGCAAGGCGCTTCAAAAAGTCGGACAGAGTCAAGATTTCTACAATTTATCAATTCATACTACGGTTTTATTAACTTAAACCTCTTTGCTAGCCCACCTCATTATAAACAAAAATTCATCGAGAGGTGTCTACAATCAGGAAACCCTACAGCTCTTCTCCTCTGAGGTATGTGTTGCTTTATCTTCAGCGACTGGATGGTTGAAGGAGAGGCAATGATCAAAAGATCAGCAGATAGTCGATGGGAAACAGGGATATATACGTACTCCATGCTCTTGCGTGTTTTTTATGGAGATGGAGTAGTGTTGAATAGTAGATATGTCATCGACCGTGAAGTTGCCACTCGGATACGTAAAAGATAACTAGAAAGGATAGGCGTGTATGGCCAGAAATGCCTTCGGCTCTGTTCTTTGAGAAGGAAGCGAATGTAGATATCAATGGCCTTTATAGTTGCATGTGTGCTCCGATAACAACCTGGAAGGGTTGGTGGGACTTTGGTTTCAAGGCCTCAACCATGTGCGACAGATGCGTTTGGTCCATATAGTCACTATTTTACTTCAGACTCGTGCTGAACAATTTTGGAATTTGGCCCTGATTAGATTCTTGAATATCCTTCATTTGCTAAATATTGTTTAGTGTTGACTATAAGGTTCTAAACTGCAAATAATATTATATGTTGTATTCATTTATGTGCAAATTTTAATCATAAAGAGTATATGCATTATCTTTGTGAGAAAATGGTAATACTTCGAGAGTATTTTCTGAATGGATAAATGGCTTTTTGCAAAAAAGGCGAGATGATTAAATTGAAAGGACATTTACCTAAATAAATTTTCAACAGCATATACATGCAAGTAACAACGTGTTTTTGTAATAAATTTTGAACTGCAATAAATAATGAAGCGACATTACATATCATTACCTAGCGAGTTAGATTCATCATGTATATACTTACTCCAGCCGAATATGCACGCCAACAGATGCATCTTAATTAATAAATATCAGTAACATCAATTATTTAAATTTATGGAAAACCCAAAGGTTGGATCCGATCTATAAAGAAACATTTGTGGATACCTTCGAAACAATACCTATCTCAAATACTCTACAATAATATTTTTTTTAAGTCTCCTTTGCCTGTTTCCATATTTTCTAACCAAAATCAGCAATGGATTTTCTTCCTAGCGATATCCTAAAAAATCCTTCTTGCCGTCATTGACGATAACCAAAGGATACGCTATTTGGCCCGTATGAAAGCAACATGCACTCCGATTCAAACGTCGGAGAAAGCTCAGACTTTTATAAGTCGGTCGATCTGTACTTCTCCAACATTACTGAAGATATCTGGTGCCCACCTAGGGTTATAACTAAATTGGCCAACAAATGTGTGGAATACGAAAATCCTTCTGCTCTTATCCTCAGAGGTATGTGTCTTTTTGTATATTGCGACAATTGGGTCGACCAATCGTTGACCTCCATCGACCGGATTGTTAAAGGAGAGGCTATGATAAAAAGATCGGCAGATTGTGGATGGGAGACAGGGATATACGCATACTCCATGTTCCTGCGGGTGTTTTATGGAGATGGAGAAGTTTTGAACCGTGGTACATCATCGAGCGCGAATTTGAAACTCGAGTACGTGTTAAGATAACTATGAGACAAAGCTATGGACGGTCAGACAGACGGTGTAAACTGTTCTATAAGAAGTGAAGAGGATTAGACATCAAAGGGATTTATAGATGTTTGTGTGCTCCGATAAAGACTGGGTTGAGTTGGTGGGACAATGGTTTCAAAGGTACAAACATCTGCGATACATGCTTTTGGACCCTTGAGTCACTATACTTCTTCACAATCATGAGAGATAATTTTGGAATTTGGCCCCATTATCTTTTTGATGATCCTTATTAACATAATGTTTGTTAAATGTAGTAGATTATGTAGCTATCGACTTTTCAAATAATGAAAAATAAGCAAGTTATAAACCTACCGAATTTGTTTATATTTACAAGGAAACAATGGAAATATTAATATAATCTAAACGGATGAAGTTGTGGCATGATAAAATCGATAATTGATGGCCACAATTTAAAGAAAAACAGAGCAAGTTAACCAAACATCGTAACTCTCCTTTGCATGATATATATTTAACCATGATTAGTGTTGATTTGATAGGAGTCTCGTAAAGAAACACCCATAAGTGTCAGTTTCTTGGTTGGTGTGAAATGTTCTTAATGGTTTTAAGATGGTTTGAGTATATACAAACTTATCATGTTAAGGAAATTAAATAATATTGGTTAAGAGGAACATTGAATATTCTTCTTGTCTCTCATTTAATGTGTAAGAAATTAGCACAAACTTACCAAATGTAACGTTCAAAACAAGATAAGAGGGTGGCTGCAGCATATTAGGAAGTTTATCGAGAATAGGAATTTCTGAATCGTCGTTACAGACATGGATAAATAAATT
This sequence comes from Orychophragmus violaceus, assembly GCA_030180135.1. Taxonomy (NCBI): domain Eukaryota; kingdom Viridiplantae; phylum Streptophyta; class Magnoliopsida; order Brassicales; family Brassicaceae; genus Orychophragmus; species Orychophragmus violaceus. The sequence continues at coordinate 68,732,250 of CM058239.1, forward strand.
TCGAACCAAATTTATCTAAACCAAATCGTCATTATTAAAAAAATATCATTAGCAGTTGTGGCCTGAATAGTTTTGTCTAAACCAAGGGTTGTGAGTTCTAATTTTTACACCTTTTACTATTACTAATTCAAAGGTTTTCTTTTAGTGCTTCACACATTTTACTCACCAATTTGAGAAACTATTTAATATTAAAACCCTTGCCGCTTCATTTTCTTACCCCTTACTGAGAGAAAAAAACTTCTTTACAAGCTAATTTCGGCAAAAATTTCTCCGTTTCTCAACCATGGCTCCACAGACTTTCAAAAAAAAATCTCAAATCAACAATTTCATTTCTTGCTTTTGGGACCTAAAAGTTCTTCTTTTGCGTGTTTGGATGTGTGTTACATCAATTGGAGAACCGAACATCCAAATGATTTTGGTCGATGAGGAGGTAATCTTTCTTTTACTCTATAATCTGTTTTATTTATTGGGTTATTGCATGTTATATTAAGGTATTCGTTTATTGATTTAGGGTAAGAAAATAGAGGCAGATGTTCCTGCCTCTTTTATTGAGACATTCCGTTTCTCTACATGGTGTGAGGGTCTTTAGGTTAAACTTGTGAATGCTCGAGTTGTACAAGCACCAGAATATGTGTCGTTGACCCCTCACGATTTCTCATATTCGGGTTAAACACATCTTTCTGCCTCACTTATGATAATATTCTGGAAGGTCATTTTATGCAATTTGAATCGTTTCCGGATATATTAGATGGGAGAGTATGTGATGAATACCCTATAAGTAACTTTTAGTCTATACATTTGTTTCTTTTATCGGATTATATATATTAATCATGTTATTTGCATGTGTGGTAGACATTATATTTTTAACTAAATATAGATTAAGGTAGCGTTTTCGAAATGATCCATATTTCTATTATAGATGTCCTTGGTGTTGTTACACATGTTGGAAACCTTCAACCTTATTGGACAGGACCAAAGCTGCAGTTTACAATTCGCGACCTAAGGTTAGTTAAGCAAATGCCTATAATCTTCCTCGCATATGTTTTGTTGTTTGTCTCTGATAATAGATATCGAAAATACATTTTTTCTAGCCTCTGGAGTCTTCGGTGTTTATTTATCGGGGAAGATGCAAGGGAACTAATAAAAAGGTTTCGGAAGGATGCTGACAGACATCTCTTTGTGATTCTCCGGTGCTTCTACAGAAAGCACGAAATGGGTATGGTTAGAAATTCAGTTTAGTTTTTTTTTTTAGAATAATCTCATGGTCTATTACATGTCTGGATTTAGGATTGATGATATTTTTGATTTCTATATTGTTAGAAATGTTAATGGTGTACGTATAAAATTTATTTAATTAGGTGTAACTTGGCTCAAAGGAGAAGAAGGGATGTCAACGATTATGTACGATCAAACCAACAATCCGGACTTTAATGGATTTCTCAACAGGTTTTGGTCATAAACCCAATGCAACTCATTATGTAATATGCTTTATATGTTTTCCAGAATTCATACATCGTTTCTACTTTGTAGCTTTCCAAATCCGGTACCTGACCAATATCCTGAAGAAATTATGCCCTGGTTCAATATCTTCGAAATTATGTGCCTGTTTAGAAGACCTTATTAAACTTTGTTATATTTGGGGTTAGATTGATCGGTTGATCGTCTTTATGTTTCTTTTAAAAACACATTTGTCGTTAATCTTTACAACTAATCATAATCTCTTTTTAATTACATTATTTAAATAGCATATAAAATCTAACCATGATCAGTTTGGTTATTGTTAAATTCAAATATCAAAGTATATATCAAACTATATGATACGACCCATACCCAACTACTTTGCGACACGAATAATGAGGTGAATATTATTCATATCAATAGCGACAAATAAACGACTTGGTTACTACTATACCCGAAGTAGCGAATTAGTCGCCCATGTACTGACCAACTCGCGATTGTTCAACGACTATGAGCATCAGACGCAAAAATAGTCGCCATATCACCGACTAGCCTGCGACTATTGGTTCCGGTCTTGACAATAGTCATTAATCTGTCGTAAATCGACGACTAAATCGGTGACAATCATTTTTAGTCGTATATAAGCGACTAATACACGTCCATATATCCGTTGTCGCAAAATAGTAGCATTATTGTCCCCTAATAGTGGCCAAATGTTACGACTACAAGTATAGTCGCAAGGTCCAGTTACAAAAATGTTGTTTTCTTGTAGTGCTAGATGAAGATGTTCTCATGGACACTTTATTGATGGTTTGCAAGACAGGATAGCCAGAAAAGTGGAGAGACAACCGTGCCATGATCTGAATGAGCTTTAACATGTTGCTTTCCAAGCTGAACAAGGCATCAAGCGCAATATGGCCACTGCTAGTCGCTCCAGGCGCAACAACTCATGGACTAATCCACAAACTAAATCCACTGACAAAGAGAAGGCCATTGAACCAGATTCTGAAGCCAAGAAACCAGCCTTTGACAATGCAAACACATCAAAACCAGATTCAGGTAAGTCCTCTAATTGATAGGTCTCGAGTTTTACCCTATACTAACTGCAAGTGCACAATATATCAATTGTAGTACTTAGGGATCGAATCCACGAGGACTCTAGGCAACGATAGGATTAAGAACTTAAAGAGATTAAAACTAGGAGAAAACAAAAAGCAAATTGTATTGATTTAATTAAAAAGCAAGCGAGAAAGTAAACAGGTAGCAGGTTGTTGTTGTAGGCAATAAACTAAGGGCGCTAAGTCTAGGGCGTTCTCAGGAAATCAGACAAGCAGATAAATCATTCAGCAGGATCAAATTAAACTCAGTTCTAGAACTCAAAACACAGATATAGAATTAACCAAATTTCTTTGCGAGAATTCTCTAAGTCTAAGTGCAGCAATCCAAATTCCTTTGCAATTACTAACAGTTTAAACCAGCTTTGATTCCAAGTTTGATATGTTCACAATCTAATTAAACCAAATTCCTTTGCGAGTAATTAAATTGCTCAACCTAAATAGTTCAGATTCTAAACCACACTGTCGTGTCGTATTTAGCAACCTAAGATCTAGATTCTAATTGATCAGGTTAGAACTAGCATTAAACAAAATTTAGTTTGAAGAACATCTATTGATGTGAATCCTTAACTGAATTAGTTATATCTAGCAAGTCATGAAATCCCTATGAGAAACCCTAAACCTAACTATGAAACTACTCAGACATAGATGATGTAAACATAATCAATGAATTAATAGAAATCATAAAAGAGATTAGAATAATAAAGGGGTTCGAAAACTTCTCCAAAACAAATGTAGTACAGGATCAGATCAGCCCCAAAAGCTCTAAAAACTCTCTGCTCTAAGTTATGATAGCGTATGTAAAACTGAAACTAAAAACCTAATTAAATAGCTAAAACACGACTTGGGGCTTCTGTGTAAATATCTGGAACTTCTGGGCATCTTTGCAATATTAGAAATCTTCATTAAACCGCCGAGAGTCTGGCCCAACTCGCTGTGCATCGATCGATGCAGGTGTGCAACGATCGGCACAGTACTCTGTTTCGGACAGTGAACACAGTCTCTCGGGTCAAATCTCCAAAGTGCTCCAATTAGCTCCATAATCTCCACTTTTGCTCCAAACGTACGTGTACCTAATAAGACCTGCAAAAGACTCTAAAGGAACATTAAAAGACACTAAAACAGACTTATATCATGGCATAAAACCGGTAAAAACCATGATATATCACTAATCCATCAAGATCTTGAGATATAACATGTTTTAAGTGTCAAGGAAGGGGACATTACACAAGAGATTTCCAAAACCAACGTGCCATGATCCTTACTGCTGATGGAGGCTATGAGTCTCAAGATGCCATGGTGAACACGGAGGTTACTGATTCTGAAAAATAAGTAGCATTCCCATAAACAGGAGAGATGCTTGTGGTGTGTAGAGCATTGAGTGCTCTAAGTGAACCAAAAACTGTTCAAATGGAAAACCTTTTCTTCACCCGCTGCATAGTGCAAAGCAAGATATGTAGTATGAATATTGATGGTGGATCTTGTACTAATGCTGCTAGCAAGGTTTTGGTTGAGAAATTAGGTCTTACAACAAGCAAGCACACCCGACCATACCGCTTAAGGTGGCTGGACTCCAACACAGAAATCAGAATCGCAGAACAAGTGACAATTGCTTTCAACATTGGAAAGTATCATGATGAGGTTGTGTGTGACGTGGTGCCAATGCAAGTAGGCCACCTGCTCCTAGGCCGTCCATGGCAGTTTGACAGAGAGATTATCCACAATGGACGCACCAACACTCACTCACTCACCCACAACAAGCGCAAGTTCCAGCTTGCACCTTTGTCACTTCAAGAGGTACATGAAATGCAAACCAAATTTTCTGCTGAGTATAAAGTGATATATCATGGTTTTTACCTGTTTTAAGCCATGATATAAGTGTGTTTTAGAGTCTTTTGTCGTGTCTTTGGAGTCATTACAAGTGTTTATTAGGTACATGCACGTTTGGAGGATTATTGGAGATATTGGAGCATTTTGGGCAAAATGAGGAGCTTAAGCCGAGAGATCTAATTTCACCAAGTCTGATCGACCCATGCATCGATCGATGCATCATTGGCATCGATCGACACACCTCTGCGCCAGCACATTAATGAAAACTTTGGAGATTTACAGTTTTGCCCCAGAAAGTTCCAATATTTACGAAAACACCCCAAGCGTGATTAAGGCTTTATAATTAGGTTTTTGGTGTTTTGTTTTAGATAAGCATTCATACTATTAGCTTTTGAGAGAGAGAGAGACCTGGAGGCTGATCGTTCTTGTATTCCAGAGAGAAGATTTCGAACCTCTTTAGTTCTCTACTCTTTTATTTTATGCAATCTGTTTATTCATTGATTTGTGTTTCATTAATCGTGTCTGAGTAGATTCATAGTTAGGTTTAGGGATTCTCGTTAGGGATTTCATGACTTGCTAGATTAATTTATCATTTAAGGATTCATATCTTATTTGTTCTTCAACATGAATTGTGCTTAATACTAGTTTCTAACCTGATCACTTAGAATCTAGACTTTAGGTTTATAAATTGACATGAAAGTGTGGTTTAGAATCTGATCTATTTAGGTTGAGCAATTTAATTATCTGCAAAGAAATTTGGTTTAATTGAATTGTGAACAAATCGAACCTGCTCTTAAGGCTAGTTTAATCTGTTAGGAATTGCAAAGAAATTTGGGTTTCTGCTAATTAGACTTAGAGAATTCTCGCAACGAAAGTTGGTTAGTTCTATCTTTGTGTTTGAGTTCTAGAACTGAGCTTAATTTGATCATGACTGATAATTGATATGCTTGTCTGATTTCCTGAGAACTCCCTAGACTTGACGCTTTTAGTACTTTCTTCACACAACCGTTCTGGCTACTGATTTACTTTCTGCTTAGTAATTAATATTTCTGATTAGTATTTCCTAGCTTAACTTGACATTCTATAGTCTATCGTAAGATTTCTTGAGTCTCTGTGGATTCGACCCCTAGATACTACAATTGTTCTGTGCACTTGCAGTTGAACTTAGGGAAGTAAACTCTGAGATACATCATAAAGCAAGTAAAACCAATCTCTATATCACTCCCAGTACTGTTGTTAAAGCTTTAGATCATAAAAAACCGTGCTACTAATGTTCTTCAAAGATATGATGCTTACAGGTTCAAAAGAAATAGTTCTTGCACCAGAAATTTCTTCTTTGTTAGACATGTTCAAGGATGTCTTTCCTGAAGAGATACCATCGGGATTACCACTTATTAGAGGCATAGAACATCAGATTTATCTTGTTCCAGGAGCTGCATTACCTAATAGACCAGCTTATAGGATGAATCCAACAGAGACAAAGGAGTTGGAGAAATAGATTCAAGACTTGATGGCCAAAGGATACATTAGAGAGAGCTTGAGTCCCTGTGATGTTCATGTTCTTTTAGTTCCCTAGAAAGATGGAACATGGAGGATGTGTGTAGACTGCAGGGCCATCAACAATATCACCATCAAGTATAGGCATCTAATTCCACGACTTGATGACATGCTAGATGAGTTACATGGAGCTACTATCTTCACCAAAGTGGATTTGAGAAGTGGATATCACCAGGTTCGTATGAAGGAAGGTGGTGAGTGGAAAACAACCTTCAAGACCAAACAAGGCTTATATGAGTGGCTAGTCATGCCATTTGGACTCACAAACGCCCCTAGCACATTCATGAGGTTAATGAACCAAGTCTTAAGGGCTTTCATCAGTAAGTTTTTGTAGTTTATTTTGATGATATTCTGATCTACAGGAAATGTTTTGATGATCATGTGAGGCACCTTGAGTTAGTACTTGAGACACTTCGAAAGGAGGGTCTTTATGGAAACCTTAAGAAGTGCACATTCTGCACTAACGAACTAGTGTTCCTAGGTTTTGTTGTAAGTTCTCAGGGGCTAAGGGTGTACCAAGAGAAGATCAAAGCAATCCAAGAATGGCCAACACCCACAACCATAGGACACGTTAGAAGCTTTCATGGACTAGCAAGCTTCTATAGGAAATTTGTCAAAGAAACACCCACAACCATAGGATACGTGAGAAGCTTTCATGGACTAGCAAGCTTCTATAGGAAATTTGTCAAATACTTTAGCATTGTAGCTGCTCCATTAACTAATGTGATCAAGAAAGATGTAGCTTTCAAGTGGGTATCAGCCCAAGACACAGCCTTCCAACAGCTTAAGGATCGCTTAACCAATGCACCAGTGTTGTTACTCCCTAACTTTGACAAAACTTTTGAGATTTAATGTGATGCTTCAGGTCTAGGTATTGGATTTGTGCTTACCCAAGGAGGACGTCCAGTAGCTTACTTTAGTGAGAAACTAAGTGGGGCAAGCCTTAACTATCCAACCTATGACAAAGAGCTCTATGCTTTAGTGAGATCATTGGAGACGTGGCAACACTATCTACTGTAAAAGAAGTTTGTCATTGATATATCATGGTTTTTAGGACTTTCAACCATGGTATATGTCTTTGTTATCGAGTCTTTAGAGTCTTTTGTAGTCCTTTTATGTGCGTTTACATGTCTAGGTACGTTTGGAGTGGATTTGGACATTATGGCACATTCTGGAGCCATTTGGAGCATTTGCCTGAGAAGAAGAAGTCACTGTCGATTTTGGATATTTGTGTCGATCGACACACTTGTGGCATCGATCGACACAAATTCGAGATGGACTTTTCTCGGCGAGTTAATGAAGATTTGTGGAAATTGCATTTTGGCCTAGAAGTTTCTCATAATTACAAAGAAGCCCCATACGAGTTTAGATCATTATATTAGGGTTTTTAGCCACTTGTTTAGGCTACGCTTTACTTACGCATTCTATTATTCAGAGAGAGAGAGATTTGGAACTCATATTCCTTGTTTCTGTTTTATGAAATTTGGTTTTTTATTCATCATGTCTTTTGCTTCAATTGCCATGTCTGAGTAGTTTACCAGTTAGGTTTAGGGATTCTCACAGGGGATTTCATGGAATTATAGGTTGATCAATCTGTAGGGATTCACATCTGCTAGTTCTTCATATGCTTAATCTGAATTAGCTACCCAGATTTATGATGTTAGGTTGATTTCCGCAACGACAGTTGGTTAATTAACTAGAAAGAACCTAGATGAGCAATTTGACTATTCGCAAAGAAATTTGGCTTAGGAGAATTGTGAACGAAAGAACCTGAGATTAATGCATGTTTAGGATCTCTAGAACTCACAACGAAAGTTGGTTTGCTAGGATTGTTAGACATAGATAATACTCGCAACGAAAGTTGGTTTCTTATGCTTCTGTGATTCTAGTTCTAGAACAATTCTTAATTAGATCCCGATTGATTGATTAGCATGTGTTCCTGATTTCCTGAGAACTCCCTTGACCTGACGCTTTGCCTGATTGCTTACAAACCGCTTGATTTACTTTATTGTTCTGATTTTCTGCTTTCACTGCTAGATACCTAGCTTAATTCGACGTTCTATAATCTATCGCAAGAGTCTTGAGTCTGTGTGGATTCGATACCCTATATACTATTGGTTCACGTCTGTGCACTTGCAGTGTAGATCCAAGGATTAAAACTTGATCGTATCAAGTTTTTTTGGCGCCGTTGCCGGGGACTCTTTTGAGTCTTCAATAAATTTGAACTTAGGGTTTAGACTAGGTTTTTCGTTTTTGTTTTTGGTTACTGATTTTCGTTTTTCTTGTGTTTCAGGTACGCCTAGAATCGCACCGCATCGATCGACACGGTCCTGAGTGTTGATCGACACACTTGCGTGAACAGAACAGTTTATGCCTGATCGCGACTTGAGGAGTAATCCGGACAAGGAACTCGTGAATCTTGAGCTTAAAGAGCTTGCAAAGCCAGAGATAGAGAACGGAAAAATTCAGAAGCTAGTTAAGATGGCTAATCTCAACCGTGTGATCTTAATTCGGGATGTTGAAGGTGTTCTGAGAAATGCGGAGAACCAGGTATGCAATGAGCTTGGTCAGAGACTCGATGATGAAGGTAATGTTATTCCTGAGCCTGAGAGGCAAATTGTTCAACCTGATGGAGAAGCTCAAGGTGGACAAGGAAATCCACGAGCTGAAGAGCCTCCTTGAACACCTGATCCACCTCCTAATCCACCCGTTAGGAGGACACTAGCTGATTACAATGGACCCAATGAGTTCTATGCTAACAGGTCTGCGATTGTACCTCATGCGTTTCTGCGTAATGACTTCGAGCTGAAGAGTTCCTATTACACACTTGTAGGTCAGCACCTCTTTCATGGACTCCCACATGAGCATCCTATGGATCACATAGAGAGATTTGAGTCTTTAGTCACTAGGATGAAGCATAGTGGAGTGACCTATGACTACTTACACTGCAAGCTTTTTCCTCACTCTCTTGGAGGAGAAGCTGCTAATTGGCTGAAGCAGATTCCAGTTGGGACTCTGACTACTTGGGATGCAGTGAAGGAGAAGTTTATGAGGCACTTCTATGATGATGCTTGGTCTGATCAGCTTAGACATGATCTCTTGACCTTCAGGCAAGGATCTACAAGGCCTTTTTAAGGCAGCCTGGGTGAGATTCAAGATATACCAGAGAGATTGCCCTCATCATGGTTTCTCTGAGGTGCAGCTGTTGTGTATCTTCTTCAGAGGAGTTGATTTGTGGTATCGGATGGCTTTAGATGCTGGAAGTACTGTAAACTTCTACACTAAATCTCCAGAAGAAGCTAAGGAGCTTATTAAGAACTTGGTGACTAGTAATAGTGTCAAGAATGCTGATATGGAGAGGATGAAATCTGGTGGCAAAGCTGATAGCTCACAGATAGCTGAGATGAGAAGCAAGATTTATTATGTCCATAGCATCTTACTTGGGCAGAAGATGGATGTTCAGGAGACTGAGGATGTCAATTACATAGCTGGAGCTGGTTATCAAGGTCAGAGGTATGGAAATCAGCATGGACAGACTTCAGGTTTCACACCAAAGTCTGCATTTCAAAAAACTTTCCAGCAGAACACTTCATTCTCTAGAGACTATGGTGCTTCATCGTATCAGCATGTTCCCCCTCAAAATGAGCAGAATGATAAGATGATGGGACTTTTGGAACAGGTCTTGGAAGGACAGCAGAAGAGTACAGTGGACTCCAATGGAAAGATAGATGTTATGTACCTTGATCTCAATGGTAAGATAGAAGCTATAAGTACTCATGTGAAGAAGTTAGATGTTCAGGTTCAGCAGACTGTTGGAGCAGCACAAAGGCAAAATGGATCAGGAAGAGCTGAACAGAACCAATTCGCCAATGATGTGATCATAAGGGATATAGTTGACATGCTGGAAGAAGAAGAGAGCATCAAATCGGATTTTCTGGATGAATATTGTCTGTCTGAGACGAGCATCAATCGACACACTCTTGATGTCGATCGATGCAGACCCGATACGTCTGATGAAATTGCTATTAATCGCCTTGTGTCTATCGACATCCCTCGTGCATCTATCAACACAGATCGCAGACGAGACCAGAAACCTGCAACAGTCCCAGAACGAGTCCACAAGCCCTCTGTGCCATATCCTAAGGCGCCTAAGTTGTCTAAACATGAGCTAGACGAGGCTTATTGCATGAAAGTGATGGAAAAGAAGCTGATTCAGATTTGAGAGAAGCTTCCAGACCCATGAGTCTTTGTGCTAGACTGTTCCATATCTAAGGACAGATTCAAGCATTCTCTGTGTGACTTAGGATCTGGTGTGAATCTCATGCCATACTATATGGCTGTGAGATTGGGAATGATAGATTTCCAGCCTACTAGGATCTCTCTTATCATGGCTGATCGATCGAAGAGGTATCCAGAAGGAGTTCTTGAGGACATTCCTGTCAGAGTTGGAAACTACTTGATTCCAACGGACTTTGTAGTGCTGAAGTATAATGTTGAGCCATATGATCCTTTGCTACTTGATAGACCTTTCTTAGCTACTGCTGGAGCAGTGATTGATGTGAGACATGGGCTGACTGATCTCCACCTGTGAGACAAGCCTTTGCAGTTCAAGATGGTAAGCTTCAAAAATCCACCATTGATGGACAGAGCTTCAGTGTGGAAGTGGAACAAGAGATTCCTATTGGAGAAGAGAAGATGGCAGTTCATTCTGAACTTGCTCTAACATCTTCAGAGCCTGCAACTGCTCTTAAGCAGAAAGATCCAAATCTCTTTCATCCACCAAAGCACAGGTATAATCTTCTAAACTTAAATATCCTAAACCATCAGCTGTGAATGTAGGAAAACGCAGTATCCCACCCTCGCTTCGCTCCCACCCTGGTTCCATTCGCTCTTTTCTTGGGAGATCTCATGATCCGAACGCTTATACGCCACCTTGGATGACGAGACATTCACAGAGGCACTCCACGCCTCTGTTGAATCCACCATAAGTCCGATCTCCTATCCTTAGTCAAGCTACTGACTTTAAACAAGCGCTGAGTGGGAGGCAACCCACTAGTAGGTATGTTTTCTTTTTCTTTTTTCTTTTTGATTTTGTGTGCTTTGATTTTTCTATTTTGGTGTGTTCAAGGCGTGAGAAATAGGTAGAATCGCTGAGCATCGATCGACACACCCTTTGTGTCGGTCGACACTGATGCGATTTATGGTTTGCCGATTCAATTGCGGTACATACACCGGTTATCTACATAACCGCGAGCAGATTCGCCTAGCATCGATCGACACCACTTGTGGTATCGATCGACACATGCCGACGACAGGTAAGTGTTATGATTTTCGGTTTGTTTTCATTCTGATTTCTTTTCTCACCGAGCCTAAGCTTGACACCACTGGGGACAGTGTGTTTCAAGTGTGGGGGAGGTAGCTACTGACCCACCGCTTTTTGTTTTCTTAGAGTCAGTCCAAAACTGTTTTATTGAGTCAAATTGAGTAGGAAACAAGGACTTTTTGAGGAGATTACCACACTTGCAGGAACTTAAGTAACCATTGGATGATTTGCAGATGATCTATGACTATTAGAAAACCCAACACAGACCAGCCTACTGAGGACACCCATATCACTTCAGGTATTCAGAGAATCCATTACTTGGCTTCACCTTTAACTTGACTTAATTCTCTCACCTTGGGGCTTGGTATACTTTGGATCGGATTCCTCTGTTGGTTCTGGCACAACTTGTAAACATGTCTGATTTTGATTCCCTTCTCCCCTTCCTTGAAAGTAAGAAAGAGAGATAAACTGAGGATAAGCTAGTAGCTTCGAAGGTCACGAGAGTGGTAGAGACCCCTATTACCTCATGTGCATCCATGGAAACATGTCCAAAGTAATACCCCGAATAAAAAGGGAAGAGCAATGATAGAAAAAAAATAAATTGATACCCAGTGGGGAAAAATCAGTGCTAAGGAAGGAAAATGAGAGGAAAGGAACCAGAAAATGATAGTTGAGTGGTCAGAAACTGACAGAGTAAGAGTCCATGTATTCTTTGATCGATACTCCCTTGGTGAGACCGCACTTATTAGCTTATAGAAGTCAGTATGGTGAATTTGAATGGTCTTAATGTGATTGTGGAGTTTACCCAGAATAATTGTTAAGTGTGGGGGAAGTACATGTTGGTCTTGATGTCTGCAGGTTCATTTTCATGTGGCTTACTAAGGGGAATCTGAGTGTGGTGCTCCTACGATGAAACGAGTTTCTGAAGTTTTCAAACTTCTTCTCCTGATCTTGGTTTTATGTTTGCTTGAGGGCAAGCAAAAGCTAAGTGTGGGAGAGTTGATATATCATGGTTTTTAGGACTTTCAACCATGGTATATGTCTTTGTTATCGAGTCTTTTAGAGTCTTTTGGAGTCCTTTTATGTGCGTTTACAGGTCTAGATACGTTTGGAGTGGATTTGGACATTATGGCGCATTCTGGAGCTATTTGGAGCATTTGCCCGAGAAGAAGAAGTCACTGTCGATTTTGGATATTTGTGTCGATTGGCACACTTGTGGCATCGATCGACACAAAGGCAAGATGGACTTTTCTCGACGAGTTAATGAAGATTTGTGGAAATTGCAGTTTGGCCCAGAAGTTTCTCATAATTATAAAGAAGCCCCATACGAGTTTAGATCATTATATTAGGGTTTTTAGCCACTTGTTTAGGCTACGCTTTACTTACGCATTCTATTATTCAGAGAGAGAGATTTGGAACTCATATTCCTTGTTTCTGTTCTATGATATTTGGTTTTCTATTCATCATGTATTTTGCTTCAATTGCCATGTCTGAGTAGTTTACCAGTTAGGTTTGGGAATTCTCACAGGGGATTTCATGGAATTATAGGTTGATCAATCTGTAGGGATTCACATCTGCTAGTTCTTCATCTAAGGTTGTTCTTAATGCTTAATCTGAATTAGCTACCCAGATTTATGATGTTAGGCTGATTTCCGCAATGACAGTTGGTTAATTAACTAGAAAGAACCTAGATGAGCAATTTGACTATTCGCAAAGAAACTTGGCTTAGGAGAATTGTGAACGAAAGAACCTGAGATTAATGCATGTTTAGGATCTCTAGAACTCGCAACGAAAGTTGGTTTCTTATGCTTTTGTGATTCTAGTTTTGTTTTTTCTATCTTTTTAGAGTTGTTGTACTAGGGTTCCTTCTAGCTGCACGAACCCCTTTATAAGGTTCCTTAGCAGACGTGTAACATTCAACTTTGATGAAATAAAATAACGCAGTTCTTCTAAGCAAGAAACAACCCCTTGTTCAAAGCTTTCTTTGGAGAGATTCCATGCGACCTTAGAGCTCTGTCTTATCACAAGTCTGGCCATAACTTCTGTGGCGACCAACACTCCATTCCATATCATGATTGAACTAGAGAGTGTCCCTCCGGCCAGCTAATTCAATTCCATCAACTCCACTTCATTCGATCACCCACTGATCTTGTAGAGAGTGCTCCTCCGGCCAGATACTTGATTCCATCTTCACCACCGTGAGATCATGACCAATAGATGGTCTTACATCAGAACTACTTACGATTCTGCTTCGTTTGATGCTGTCACTCGTGACTTTTAAGGTATCAAACTTCTCCTCGGTTCCTTCAAAAAATAGGAAAATATTAGTCAAAATATTACAAAGAGTAACAAATTGTCTTAAAAATAAAAGAAGTCTACATACTCGTGCTTGCTTCTCCAGTTTCCCTTTGAGGCAGATTTTCATATTTGGTCTCACAACAGTCGGGTCCGTACTGTTGTACCATATGAAAATCGGCACCGCCACAGTACTCAAAAATTAAAAGGTCATAGTCTTTTAATTTATGTGCCTCAAAGAACCGTCTCCAGCCTGAAGTAAGCCTATCACCAACTCGTTTGATAGGGAACTCTCATTGAGAAATATTAGATGTGAGTTTACCGACTGTAACATCGGTTTTTCTAACTATATACTTCTAAAAGAACTTTTCCGGGATATACTGCAACACAAAGACCAAACTATGATTGCCAGGAATAAACTCACTATAAAAACAAACCTATTGAGAGAAAGAACTAAGATTACGTACCATACTATTTTTACGTTCATCTGGAATAAGAGGCTTGGAAAATCGAGGGTTTGCCATCTTCTGATTTGTTTTGAAAAGCTAATATGTCATCATATAAATCCAAAATCATTACATGCATAAACCAAAACAATCTGAATTTGTCCGCATCTAACAACAGAGAACTATTTTTTAAGTTGACTAAACCATAAAGTCTACTTAAAAATTAAAACTTGGTACTGATAATAAGAATTGATGAGTTATAAATCGGAATTATCATCAATAAGATATACGACTCACCATTGTTCATTGACAATCCTAGAATCTCAATAGAAATCTAAAAAAATCGATACAAACCCTAATTTCAAATATTGTTCTACTGAAAAATTCCGGGTTACCTTGTTGAAATCGTTGTTGATTAACAACGTTTCTCCGACTATATCCTCAATATACTTTGAGACGCCGCAGGTGAAAATCTATTTCTCGTCGATCGCCTGTGCACCTTACAAATTTTCCGAATGTATCGAACGCCTAATAGAGACCAGAATCATTTCATCTTAATTTATCCTAGAATGAGCCTTAATATTTGGGCTTTATTACTAATAATAAGGTAATGTTATTTATTACTTTATTACTATATTAGCCCAAGTTGAATATTCAATTAAAAGATAACTAAGGCTTGTCTATTTCTGTAAAATAATTACAACCACGATATACAAAAATCTTTTTGTAAATATTCATCTAAATTATTAGGCTTAATTTGTCTATTTTAAGTATTGTAAATTATTAAGCTAATTTAATTTCAAATATTAACATATAGCAGCATAATCCCTCATTCGGATGAATAATAAATTAAAAAATAAACAATATAAAGCATACAACATCTAATGAGAAAACGAAAGAGATCTAAATTGATGTGATGTAGAAAAAAAAACCATCAAAAACATATGGAAAGCAAAAGAGAAGAAGAAAACAAAGAAGCACTCGCATACATAGCTAATTTACAGAGGAATTTCACCGCTGTGAAAAATTGTAGAGCAAATGAAAAATCGGAAAAACGGATCTAAGAAAAGGAGAGGATGGTGATTGTTTTGCTGTTGACAAATGACTATTTAGGTGTGTATAAAATAGAAGAAAATGTTAGATAGGGTTTTCAATTAAAAAGAATTGGCTTAAGTATGCTATAGAGAATCTGTTAAGTATGATCGTAATATAGGAAATTAGCATAATTTGGAATATTTATAAACCAAATTTTAGGAAAATATCTTATGAAAATCTAAAAAAAATCAAGTATGTGTATATACCTTGATTATTGGTGTGTATATACCTTCTTTGATCAAAAAGAAAATTAATATAGTTGGTTTTAGAAATGAATTTATAATGTCATCAAAATCAGTATCCGAGTCAAATATCTATAATTACTTTAGTTGTTTCCTAAAATATAGTAGATGAATAAAATTATATATCAATAAACAAAACTCTAGATTCGTTTAAATATTAGTGGTTTTAATTGTTTCCTAAAATCTAGTAATTTGAATTAAATCCAATTTCTATAAACAAACGGATAAATATTAATATGCTTAAATCGGGTTAACAACTCATCAGCCCATTCGTGTAATGAAAGCCCAAATTCTATATAAATACATTAAAAATCGGGTTGAAATACAAGTTAATATCAACGATCGAGATTATAACATCTCAAAATCAATGGTGGCGATTTAAGAAAATGTATCCACGTGTTTTACCGTTTATGGACCCGGATCATCCACTTGTTAGTATTAGTTATTATACCAAAATACCCTTAATGAATCTATTTGATTACTCATAATTCCAATGACATGCCCTATAAATAACACGTCAGGGGGGATGTTAGTTTCAAAAAAAAATTCTGTTTTAATAGTATAGATTTATCCATTAATATGTATCTTCAATTTTCATTCCATCACTAAGCTCTCTAGTTACTCTCACCAGCCGTTTCACAAATCTCTTACTTTATCCTATAAATATTAATCTTCAAACGACAAACGATCCCACCTCACCTCCTTCATCATCAAATATTTCCCTTTGTTTTTGTATATTTTCACTCTCAAAATGGCTTAAATCGATGTCTATGCGGTTACGAATTATGTTACTTTTGATGATTTACTCTTTAGCCGATCTTCTCAGGTGGTTGTAGGCCGCCTACTACAATTTTGAGAGATTAGGAATAACAAAGATGGAGAATTCATGGGAATAGTTCTGCTCCTTTATGATGATAAGGTTTAAATACCTTATTTGTTATCAAATACTAAATTCTCTCCATATAATTATCACATTCTAATCTCTTTTATCATACACAGAGCTCTATTATCCATGGTTTCATACAAGCCACCCGAGCCAGCGAGTATCGTCATCTACTACAGATATGTGCCATCTTTAACCTAGCTTCCTTTGAAGACACAAAACCCAAGCCCAAAACCCCTTTAGAAGTTTTGCTAATTCAATCTTCTTAATCCCATTCATTTAACCCTAGGGTCTCCCTCTTTTCTTATAAAAGGAAGTGGGCATCCAAAGAGAAGAGGCAAAGAAGAGACCACGGCGAATCCCTACCCGGATCCAGCCGCAGCAGCCTTCAACCTTCGTCGTCCGCAGCCGTAATTTTTGTCTTCTCTCTCGATTCTTCTTCCGGGATAAGTGAATCCCTAATCTCAGTCGATTATTATATTCTTCTTTATCCTCCTCTCGCGATTTGATCCACCGTGGTGTTCAATCAGATCTCTAATCTCGTTTCTTCGATCTTCTAGCATTTCGAGTGCAAATCTAAGATCGGATCAATTCTGGCCGTTAGATTGAAACTCATTTTCCCGTAGAACCGTAAGGATCCACAGAAAAAATAATATGTCGTTGGAAATCTCTCGGTTTATTCTTTCCATAGTGGCAATAATAACTCTGATCCAACTTGCCATTTGGAAGTTATGACCTGCTTTCTAAAAACGTGAATGTTCATGACGAATTTGTGATTAGTCTAGCTATGTCTGGGTTTTGGTTGGGCAATCGGATTCCGTTTGACTCGAATATTAGCAGGGACTTCTTAGACACATAGATGTAGCTCTCGTTTGATGTAGAACCGATCTAGAGCTTTAGATCATGGATAGCCATGTGCTTCTTCCACGATCTTGATTGCAATCCAATTCATGTTCGTCTGCGGTTCATCATCATCGTCAGCCAAGGCCAAGGTGAGGCGGTTCTCTCTAATGTATTTCTTTGCTTTCGTTATATGTCGTGGTATCGTGATTGGGTTAAGTCTTGCTTTGTTTATTGTTGTGTGTTATATAATCATACCTATCTAAGAACCATTTCTTTAATTGGAATTGAATGATCGATATTTTATCGATATAAGAATTTGGAACCGAGAAACTGGAATTGATAATTTAAGTTAGGTTTTTAGACGAATGAAAATTGTTGTGTAATTGGTTGATTGTTTGAGAACGGAAATTGTTTAATGAAATTTTAACCGGAAACAAGATTGTGTGATTGATTGAGATGATTGAGAATGTGTGGCTTGATGGTGTTGATCGATATACTGCATGAGAACATATATGGCATGTTAAAGACAATTAGGTTGTGAACTGGATAATGTTCTTGAGTTAGAATTAGGTGTGGAGTGCACAGGGCCGAGAGTCCCATGTGTACATTGATTGTTAGGACAGTGAGCCCGGATTTGTACGTCCTTCCTCTGGGGTTTATCGAGCCCGTTGTTTGGCACGGAGTGGCGTGGTGCCTGTTATTGGCATGATGATTGTTATTGGTACAAAAGACTATGGGGGTGTCCAGGCCGGAGTGTCGGGGGCACCAGTAGTTGGACTCTCTTGGTTCGGGTTGTCTCACGGAGTAATCCCAAATTACTCACCCCTCATCTTTCCCCTTTCCTTTTTTTCCGCAAGACTAGTAGCAGAAGTACAATACTGGTTGAGTTGGTGGATTTGAATAGAAGGAAGCGTGCACTGGACTCCTGGGACCATGGGAAGACATGACGGTTAGCCATTTTTAGTCTAGATGGATATCCTAACGTCGTCGTTCCAACTTGCTCGGGACGGGGTGTTACAGGTGAGCTACACAAAAAATTACAAGATAAAAGACCACCCCTTGACTATCCTACTTATCTATGCCACAACGATTGTTCTAGTGGACAACGTCGTCCCTTCCATTGAACATGAGAAATTCATGTTTTGGAAGCTTGACCACCTTCAAACCTTAGAAATAGCCCATTTAGAACTCCCAGTTGTTATTGGAGTTGACACATCTTGACCAGACATAAACAACCAATACAACAACCATATCAACTACATCCCAAAAGAGAACAAATAGAACTACTAACAAACTCAAAGTATAATCTGGGGGGACATGAGTGATGAGAAAGAACTGCCTATTTGTTTGAGTGTATTTGTTGGGGAACACTATGTTTTCTAGATATGAGTCACTCTGTTCAAATTCACACCAAAGAACCACACTTTTACCGTTTTAAAAGTGATAGAGAACTCCATTAACAATCATGCTTCCGTGGTACAAGAAAGATTGATTTGCTTAACATCATATTAACACTAAATTTCAAATATAATACCTACAAAAGTTTTATCCATTTCAGGCTATACTCTCAAAACAGGCAAATGCACAACAAATGAAAGTGACCACATCCACCACTTTGGATAACTGCCAGCCAGAAAAAAACCACCAAACACATAAAAGACGTGATAAAAAAAAACGAAAGACAAGGAAGTCGAAATCACACGCAAACATAGTAGCGAGTAAATGAAATCATCTTTTATTCTCGCATTTTCAAATCAAGTTCTTCATCTTTGTTATTCAAATATTAGTACGTCTTTGTTTTTAGGGTGAAAACTTATCTTGTATGAATAAATTGTGAAATTACTAAACTAGTACTAATTTTTTGCCTCTTAAAATAAGTATTTATGTATCTATAGTACCTTTATAATCATTTGATAGTAAAAATATAGGAAAATTAACTATACTAGCACAAAAACATAGGGAAATTACTATAGTAGCATCTGTTTTTTTGTTAGGAAAATGTTTAATTTTTGGACAATAATACCCTTACTAGTTCTTGTTAGGAAAAAACATATTACAGAATTACCATTATTATTTTTTCCACGTCAGACCGAAATCCACTTATTTACAAAATGCCACCACGTTTTTAAAATAAATCCGCAAGTATTTTTTGAACAAATCTGCATTCCTTGTTTAGGATTTATTTTTTTCCAGATTTATATATGCTTTAAAAAAATCCGCATCATCTTGTTATGGATTTATTTTCTTCGTTACGGATTTAATAAATCTGTAACACGCAAAAAATGTTTCAAAAATTACTATATTAGCACATAATGTTGCAGATTTTCATATTTGTTGCAGATTTATTCCTTAATGTTCCAAATTTTCGCTATTTTGCTGACGTGTCATTTCATGTGTTACAGATTTTTGAGTCACTACGGATTTGTTTTCCAGATTTTTTATAAATCGGGATATTAGTACTCAAGATTTGTTTTATGTGTTGCAGATTTAAATAAATCTGTAACACATAAAATTGATTTTGAAAATTACTGTGTTAGCACCCTTTGTTACGGAGTTATGCATAATGTTGCAGATTTGTTCCTTTTGTTGTTGATTTGTTTTAAATTTAGGTTACAATATAGTGTTGCGGATTTTTGAAAGCTTTATTAACCTCTTCAATATAGTGTTTCAGATTTATTGAAGATGTACATAATTCGAATAACTGTTGCATGATCTTCTCCTGATTTTTAGGAACCGTTTATGGTAACTAAATATTCACTTAATAAATTCAATATTTGGCAAAAAAAAAGATAACCAACAAATTTTTTTTTCAATTAATTTCTTTATAAAGAATTTATTTATTCTTTTTTGTTTTAAACTTTTTTACAAAATAAATATAATAATAAAATAACCAAAGAAATTTGTTTCTATTAATTTCTCATTTAAATGATTTATTTATTATTTTATATTAAATTCTTGTTTTCAAAATTAAAATAATAAAAATAAGCAACAAAATAATTTTTTATCAATTTTTATTAACTTTTGGATTTATTAAAACATTATGTTGTATTTATTTCTTATTTTTGAAAACAATTTTTTTTAAAACAATTAGCCATAAAAATATTTTATGTTAATTTATTATTTAAATGATTTATTTATAAAATATATTTTGTATTTTTTTGGAAAAACAAAAATTAACCATCAAAAATAATATTTGTATTTAAATTACTTTTTATAAGTGATTACTTTTATTAGTTTCTTACTATTTATTTTTTAAACGAATTTATATTAATTTTTTATTTTAAAAAATTAATTTATATTAATTGTTTATGTTTTAAAAACGAATTTATATTAATTATTTATTTTTTAAAAAAGAATTTTATATTAGTTATTTTTAAAAAAAAAAATATTACTTATTTATTTTACCTTAATGATTATATATATTATTTCTTTAAAAAAGATAAGTTAATAAAAGGACAATATAGTATTTTAAACCATTATAGAATGCTACTCTAGTAAAAAACACATCCTAATGCTATTCTATTAATTAACCTTAAAATTTGGGGAAATTTGGCAAATTGGGTCAAAAAATAAAGGAATTTGTCCCTTTAGTACTTTTTCATCTTTTACTCAATTTTGACATTATTACCCTTATATAAATTTGATAAACATCAAAATATAACATTTATAAAACACCAAAAATATTAAAAAAATAAGATAAAGTATATACACACCAATGAAAACTTAAAATGTTAATTTTTTGTGTGAAAAATCGTTTAAAAAAAAAAAAATAATTGATCTACAAAATGCAGAACACACATTCTACACTATTCTACCATTCTTATATTGTCTACCTATGGTGGAATATGTAATCTTCCAATTTCACTGTGATCTACCATCCGTAGAAAACATAGTCTACGGTTTACTCTTCCTTCTGCTTATCGTCGCATTTGGTAGAATATGTAATCTTCCAGTTTCACTGTGATCTACCATCCGTAGAAAACGTAGTTTACGGTTTAGTCTTTCTTCTGCTAATCAAGACGTTTAGTAGAATATGTTTTCTACTACTTCTTCTACATTCTACCGTCTGCAGAACATTCAATCTACCGCTTTCACTCTGATCTACCGGTGGTGGAATGTACATTCTGCCAAAGTTGTTACAAAAAATCTGAGAAAATCTTGGGATATATTTGAATATGTTGATCATGATATTTCGAAAATTGCTTGATTTTTTTGAAAATTTATGAATTTTTCTGTTCATCCTCTTAAAAACCCATTGTTAATTCGTTTAGCTCTTTTTGGATCGATTACAATGCTCCATATCTATGCAACTTTTTGTGTTTGGATTTCGTGTGCTAGAAAAGGGTGGAGATTCAATATTGATGAACAAAAAGGAGGGAATACAATATAGTCCACTGTTTTATTTTTATTATTCGAAATCGTTGGTTCTGAGCTTTTTTTTTGTTTCTATGACAGTATTAAGTAGGATTACTATTGTGTTTTATTTGAAAAACCATCTATAATGAATCTTGTTACAAATTTTTTCCCTGCATCTTCTTGTACTCTCTTGATCTGAAAACCGAGTCCAATACGTTAAAGTCTTCACGGAACTTGTGACTTGAAAGCGACTTTAAGCTCAGGAGTAGAAGTGGCAGCTCCGAAGAGGAAACCCTCAGGAAAATCGTCCCTAGTGAAAGCAACAATGTGGCTTGCTGCCAAAACGATGACCAGAGAAGTAAAAAACAAAGAGCAAACCAAGTTTCAGAATGAGAATATCCTGAAGAGAGATTGAAAATCAGGAAACAAAAAGTATAAACAAGGCTGAAAAAACTTTAGAATCAAACTGAAGCTAATGAAAGAAAAACAAAACAGAAATATATAAAAACAGAGACAGAGTATTCAGTATTGTACCGGCTTTAATCAAGGATACACAAGAGATGGCGTTTTGGTTTCTCTTTGATGTTATCTCCTGCGTTATTCTTCTTCCTCAACCTGCATTTGGCCAAAAAATAATTTGAAATCTTAAATTAATACACCAAAAAACCCAAATAAGCATATGCCAAAAGGAGAGACAACACGAATATAATTAAACTGTAGAAACAATCTAAATACTCTCTACCAACAACCTCGACAGAGACATAGTGTCCTTTATTCACAAGACAAAAGTTCCAGCTTTAACTCTTACCTATTTGACTCGGAAAATGAATATCTAGCTCTATAATTGCGTCAGATTTGAGTATTATCACTCTGAAATCACATATACTAGTCAACATATATGTTTACACTATTAACTCGATAAGATGTATCAAAGCCTTCCAATGTATAAATAATTATCTTGGTCATTACGATGAGATCGTACAAACCCGTCTAGGGTGATATCCTTAGTGAGACTTTATATGTTTATGAAAAAATGTTCGTCAATGGGACAGTGGCTATTGCGGAACAAGAACTCACTTTTAGCCGGTTACTTCTTTTTGGAGTTGTCTATTGGTCGGACCTTTACAAAAGCGTTTTAAAGATCCTGCAACAAAAGAAAGATTTTGTTGAGAACTGAATCAACGGGCATCAACAGGAATCAATAAGAACATTATCAGCCTATGCTTAGAAAACTACTAAGTTGTTTTGTCGACGAATCTATGAGCAGATGAACACAAACATCATAATACCCATTGTAAAGAGCAACAAAGATATGATAACAACCCACAAACCGTTAGAGATCCTAAATGTAAACTAATCCTAAAAGAGATTCTCTAGTCGCAAGGGGTAAAGAGCAACAAAGATACACAAGCTTTTAGAGATAAGGAGTGTCTTTTGATATATACAAATAAATCCTAATGAGAGCAAGAACTCACTTTTAGCCGGTTTCTTCTTTTTGGAGTTGTTTATTGGTCGGACCTTTACAAAAGCGTTTTAAGATCCTGCAACAAAAGAAACATTTTGTTGAAAAATGAATCAACGAGCATCAACTGGTTAGTTTAATCAATCAACTACACGAGAGACAGTCTTAACCATATTATCATACTACTGTAGTATTAAGGAGGCACATTTACATATTTGAAATCACAAATCTGTGTAATAGACATACTTCATAATACCAAGTGTGAAACTAAGTTGAATGAGAACATCAATTTTGAGGCTACTGAATGTTTCCGAAATACAATCCAAGAGCTTTTGATTTGCATGTGTTGAATGATTCACCTGGAAGTGTTGTGGAGCGGCGGAAGAAGCTATTAGAGAGGATGAGAGCCGAAGAAGTTCTAGTTCAGTCTAGAATTCCGATGAAGAGAATCCAAAAACTTAACTCTATACAATAAATCCTAAACCTTTAATCATAAAACTTAAACTACATATAACATTTGAAATTATGTGTCAACTATGTTTATCATACAACAAAAATATAATGGCAAAATTGTAATTGTTTGATAAATAAAGGATATAACTGAATTTTATTAAGTGAATCGTAATAGTGAAAAAGTAACTTTTGATCAAAACTATATTTTTTATTTTTATTTATATATTTTAATTTTGATCTTTTAATTTCCATTTTTTAATTTTAAATGTATATTTAAAATAAAATAAAATTAATTAATAGTTTAATCATAATGGTGATTTAGACTTTTACATATAGTTAATACTAACTTAGTAAATTTTGAGTGAAAGATACTAATTTTGTAATTTTAATAAAGATTACTATAGTTTGAGTGAATTTTAATTGTTTTTATTATTAATGGGCCCTACGTGAACAACCTTTTATCTATTTTATAATAAAGTGAATTATGTCTGAAATTGGAATACTAATGTACCGTTTAGGTCTAAGTGTTTGCGGATACGGGTCGAGTAATTATGAGTAAGGATATTTTGGTATTAAGAATCAATATCCGAAATGTACTTTAAAAAAACAATGGGTTGAGTAGTAACAGATAAGGGTTTGGTCGGATAATTAAAATCATTACCCATTTATATCTGAATTTTAAATATTACGAATAATGTTCGGATACCTAAACTCTTTTACAAAAATTTATAATCAAATAAACCAATAAAATAATAATAGTAACAAAAAAATAAAATTATATATCTAAAAATATAATTATTATATTTTCACTAAATAAAATTTTATTTATTATAAAAACTCTTTTATCTTTATATAATTTTAGAAAAAGTTAAAATAATTACTCAAACGAGTATTTTATATATTTTATATATTTCGGGTATTTCAGATAATTATCCCACCCATATCCGTAAAAAAACATTTCACTAAACGGATAATTTTAGTTATCCTTATCTTTAAGAGTCGGATAATTCGGGTCGGGTAAGCATCGGATTAGAATATCTAACCCAAAATGCTCAGGCCTAGTATCATTACCCACAATTAATCAAAAACTACAAAGTAATAAAATAAATTTTAGGATATATGTAATAGATTCAAATTAATAAAATAGATTAAAAACCCACAAAAAGAAAAGCCAATGGAATTTTTACCCAAAAACATACTTGACTATTTAACCATATATTAACACACAAAAATTTCTTATATAAAATACTAGAAAGAAAAAAACACACAAAAAGGCCTGAAAAATACACACATATATAAATACTACATATAAGATATTAAAAAAATACATATAAATGAAATGGTATTTTAGTAAAATAAGTAAGAATTAACAGAACCTGAAAAAATAGAAAACAATGTAATCAGTCTAATAATACTAGCATCTAAAATATTATATATAACTAACCACTTTTATACTACGTAAAAATAAACTATATAATTTTTTAGATAGATCGATCAAAATATCCAGAATTGAAAAAATAACTGAAAATGTAAAAAGAAATAATTAAGTTATATAAATGACAACATAATTACCATAGAGTAACATCTTAAGAAAAATAACTATATGTGAATAAATAAAATCCTAAAAGAGCAAATCTATAGAAAAGAGAGATAAAGTTTAAATTTTGAAATGGAAAAAATAATTAAAAACATTTCACGTGACGAATAAACAATAATAAATTTATTTTAGCCATATATAAGACAAATAGATTTTTTTTTAAATACATTAAAAACATTACAAAAGCATATTATAAATACAATTCAAATAGATTTTTTTTTTCAAAAAATAGAATCAAGCTCGTATAACAAAAAATTAATATCTACTTTAGCCATATATAAGACATTTCAAATATAAATGGACAACAAAAACCTTAAACATGTAATTTTCATTTTAAAAAACAAAAATAAAAACATAAAATACTTAAGAATAGTTTATTCACGAACAGGATGAAAATCGAAAAAAATATTTTTTTTTTAACGCTGATACAGATTATGAGAACTATTACAAGAACAATTATCGAAAATAATATTATCGTATTATTCAATAAAAAACACACCAAAAATATGGACCAAGGAATACAAGATTTTTAAAACAAAACATAGTTTTAGTTGGAAAGTAAACATGGGGGAAGGTCATGAGCACTGCTAAGACCGACCTATGCACAAGTGTATACTAGCGACTTGGTAAATAAATTAGTAGTTTTACTTTACCTCAACTAAATAATTGGTTATAGTTACTTGGTAAATAAGTGGTTCGTCTACACAAATACTTTGCGTTCTTGACATATGTACCATCAATGAAGTCAAGTCCACCATACATATGGGAGCGGCTATGGTTCTAAAGTTTATCTCTTTTGGTTCGGACCAACTGATGGTTACTAAGACCAAATGCAGCAATAAGAAAAGCGGCACATGCTCGAAGCGTAAAAATACTAAAACGTAAGTAAGCACACACTCCACAATGTTTGCTCTCACCATTGCCAAAATAAAAGAAGAAACAAAAATAAGAGGGTGTATTGATTCCCTCACTCTTTTCCGAAATCAGCGTTATAGTGTGAACTCGACTCCAGTTTCTTGGCTTCGCTCAGCTTTCTCACCGCCTGCAAAAGGTGGTTCATATCGGAATCACAAACCAAGATTACAACATGATTTAACCAGATATACCTTCATGAAATCTTCGTGGATCACATAGTCCCGCTCTGCTCGGATTGCAAACATTCCCGCTTCCGTGCATATGTTACGCAGATCAGCACCATTGAAACCCTTTTTTAACCAAATACACGTTTAGTTAAAAGTAGCACTCTCGGCACTGTAAGAAATTAAAACCAACCTCTGCAAGTTTGACAATAGCCTCGTAGTCAATTTCACCATGTTTGGCGATACCAGCTGCATGGATCTTGAGGATATCCATTCTTGATTGCTCATTTGGCAAAGGGATCTCAATCTTTCTATCTAATCTACCAGGACGGAGAAGCGCGGGATCAAGCACATCTGGTCTGTTCGTCGCCATTATCATTTTCACCTTTTACATATATCCAGAACAAGTTAAAACACACTCATAGACATTTTATAGCATTGATGATAACTTTTAGTGTAATAAGTAATCGTGTGAGACTGAAGTAAGGAAAGAACACAATCCGATCAAGATATCCAACAGATTTCAAGACAATCAATATACCTTTCCGAGGTTGTCAAACCCATCAAGCTGATTGAGTAACTCCATAAGTGTTCTTTGAATTTCACGATCGGCACTAGTTCCCTCGCTAAAACGACGCCCACCAATAGCATCGATTTCATCCATGAAAATGATGCAAGGCTACACATACAGGAAAAAAAAAAATTAAAGTCAGGAACATGATACGAAGCTATAAGAAAAGAGGAAGAAGCATTTATACACCCATTAAAGGAAAGACTTACCTGGTGGTCACGTGCATAGTTAAACATCTCCCGAATCAGCCTAGCACTTTCTCCAATGTATTTGTCTATGATTGCACTTGATACAACCTGACGACAGGAAATATATTTCATTCAAGCTCAGGATATTCCATAACATCAAAATCTCAAAACCAACTTAGCACAAAATTAAACCTTCAAGAAGTTGGCATCGATGTTGCTGGCAATAGCCCTAGCTAGTAGAGTTTTTCCAGTACCTGGAGGTCCATACAGAAGGACTCCCTGCATTTAGATATTAATTAGCTAAAATGTCTCAAGTCAAAGAAAGAAAGGATTAAGGAAGAAATGATTACCTTCGGTGGTTTGATCCCTACTCTGAGGAAAAGTTCAGGATTCATGAGAGGTAGCTCAATCGATTCCCTGAGTTCTCTGATCTGATCACCTAACCCTCCCACAGCAGAGTAGCTAATGTTGCCAGGGTCTTCGTGCAGCATGTTATACACAACGGGATCCACCTACAATCAAAACGAAAACCACGTTGTTGCAAGGAGAAAAACACTACGAGGGCATAAGAGAACCAAACAAATGTCCAAAAAACGAACTTACTTCTCGGGGAAGGGCTCGCATTATTGTTAGTGTTGTCATATCCAGAACAACCCGAGTTCCTGAGGTCAGCTTCTCCTTATCCACTTTGCTACGGCAGCCAACCACATACCGAGGACCGCTGCTAGCTTTGACAATCACTAAAATACAAGAAAAAAACAAGATTTTTAGCTTCAGACCTTCACACACCAGAGAGCACAATAACAAAGTATTCAATAAGCAATAATCTCACAGAAGAAAAAATGAGTTATTAACAAGAGAAAGAAAATAGATTACATCTTTCATTATCCAGAGGTCGAAGCACTTCTCCGATGATCTGCCCAACACTTTGAAGAGACTTGAGATCATCCTCAGTTTTGTTGAACTCCTTTTTAGATCCTCTCAAGTTCTCCCTAGCTGGAAAACCACTCAATTTGTTGTTAATCACAAGTCATCTACTACAAGAATAATCAGTTCCTAGGAAACTCCATAGAGCATAGAACTTCAACAAAAAGGGGCATTATTTAGGAATTGAGAAAAAAACACAAAAATCGAGCTGAAAGCAAACAAATTACAGTATAATCTGATGCTCCAGAAGGGAAAAAGGAGCCCTAGATTCAACTCAATCAAACCCTTTTCGAACTAAGTACGGATTCTACAGAGAGAAGATAAATCAGACGATAGAAGGATGAAATTGAATATGGGCGAATTCAAATAGGAAGGAGTAGGCGGAATCGAACCTGTTCGAACACGGGATTCGAGCTCTTTATGTTGGAGGAGCTTTTTCCGGTAATCGGCCACCGCTGCGGTACGGCGTCTAACGGCATCGTCCCCGTCGCTCATCCTCACTGAATCCTACTTCTTCGTCTTCTACAGAAAGAGTTCAGATTTCCTGAAAGCCAATGTTCTCCCAGCAAAAAATTTCCTAACTTTTCTTTGAGCTTTGGGTTTAGCCTTTCCAGAATTCGGACTGATACACACAGATAGCTGGCTTGATGACTCGGCCAACCGAAACTACATCGTTTCGTTTGTTTATTTATTTATTTATTATTTTTTTTTTATCAACAAGAGAAAACTAAAGAAAACTTATTTCTCGCTAATCCAACTTCGTGGCTCCGGTCCAACGTGGATTGAATATGACGGTCTTAGACGGGCACTCTGTGCTAGTCTATCTGCCATCAAGTTTTTTGTGCGCGGTACATGGATGAGTTCAAAAGTTGTGAAGTACTCATTTCTTGCTTGAAATTCGTCTAACTGAATCGAGAAAGTTGGCCATTCTTATGGTTCCGACACTATCTTCACCAATTCTAAACAGTCTGTTGCAAATGTGATATGTTGATATCTATGATACTTCATGCATTCCATAGCCCATATGATGAGGACATTGACTCAAGCATTGACTAAAGCGTAGAGATACGTCAGGAAGACATAGAAGAAGTACCTGCTGCTCAAGACGTGACGACCATGAGAGATCCTCCAAGGACAAGATCAGGAACTAGAAGACTCAGAGCACTGTTCAACACGTCCATTCAGAGTCTCCTAGCTCAAGATTATCAAGTGGAGCGTTTAGAAGATCAAATGAAGACAATTGAAGACTCGATGATGATCTTCTCAATTCAGCCCACTTAGACCTAACCATGGACGACCACACAAGCTCAATAAGGTATGATTTCAATTCATATATTGTGTTTGTTCATTTTGCAGGTCCAAGTATTATATTAGTCGTCTGAGTCAGAGTCTGTATTAGTCGTTAAGTGAGTCAAGTTTCCCTGTATTACTTTAAAGTCGGACCATAGGATATTTTAGTATTTAGTAGTCGTTGTAATTAGGTTTTCTGCCCTAGAAGGCAACAGCTGCACGATCCCCT
Source organism: Orychophragmus violaceus (assembly GCA_030180135.1). Taxonomy (NCBI): domain Eukaryota; kingdom Viridiplantae; phylum Streptophyta; class Magnoliopsida; order Brassicales; family Brassicaceae; genus Orychophragmus; species Orychophragmus violaceus. The sequence goes on from CM058239.1 coordinate 68,761,489, forward strand.
TTATAAGGATCCTTAGCAGCCGTGTATCATTTACCAAGTATCAACACAATAACGCAGTTCTTCTTCTTTGAGAGAAAACACCTTTCGAATTCTAAGCTTTCTTGTGAGTCATATCAAGCGACCTTAGATTCAGTCTTATCACAAGATCTTTCATCTCTTGTGTGGCGACAATCAATCCATCTTCTATCCTTTCAATCATCTCACGTTCATTCTAAGGAGTCTAGAGACCCGAGGATTGAATTCATCTTACCACTACATCACCCACGATCTAGAATAGAGAGACCTCAGTCCCTGTTCTACGTCAAACACGCTTCCATCTTGCATCCCACGATCTAGAATAGAGAGACCTCAGTCCCTGTTCTACGTCAAACACGCTTCCATCTTGCATCATCTGGTATCAGAGCCGAAAGGTTCCTAGATCAGGTGTATCTATCCCTTTTTCCTTTCGGTTTTCCTTGCATCTAGTTATAGCTTTAGTTTGTTTTCCATTTGTTTGCATTCCAAATCGAAAAACCATAAAAAGTATCTTGTTTTCATCTAGTTTCATTGTTGATCTACATCCTTGATTCAATTTAGAAATCGCTTCTTTGTGCTTGAGCCAATAAGCGAAATCTTCTTGTCAATCTTAGGGTTTTAGATTCAAAAACTTTTCTTCTTGCACTCGTTTTCAACTTTCAAAAAAAAAAAAAAAAAAAATTTCTTGTGTTCTTGATTAAGTTCTTACTTCTTGCATTCAAAAAAAAAAAAGATTTACGAAGAAGAAGAAGTGTGGCCTTTTGATCCGATTTCTCCATTTGAATTTTGGTTCAAAGGTGTTCATTTCCTTTTCCAAAGATTTCGAAAATATTTTCCATATTTTAAGATTTTCTAGTTCCTATTTTTACTAAATCCCGTTTTCAAAAAAAAAAAGAAAAAGAAAGTTTTCCAAATCTTTTCAAATTTCTAAAGATCTCCTATATTTAATCAAATCGGTTTACAACCTTCCAAAATCCTTTTGTCAAAACCGAGCGTGATTCTTATTGACTTGTAACCGAGCCATCTCTTGTGTCAGTCCTAGACGCATCGCTTGTATCACAAGTTATCATAGGTTTGCTTAGGATCTTTCTTCTTATTTTGTGCCTTTTGTTCCCTAGTCCCTTGATCGCTTGCTCTAGTGTGTGTAGGAACAGGAACCCAATGGCAGGAGAACAAGTAGACCCTAATGCGACTCTGCTAGAAGCGCTCCAAGCCTTGAGGAATGACTTGTCGGCTCAAATCGGACGGATTGATCAAAGGGTTGGACGACTAGAACTTCCAAGGAATGATGAGCAGTCGGATGATGATGAGAGTGAGAATACTCTGAATGCAAGAGCAGGAGGGAGGAACCGAGATCATCAACATCACCGCCGTGATCGCCAACCACAACAAGAGGTAAACCGCAACTTTGCAAAAGATTTGAAACTAACTATGCCAACTTTTGCAGGTAGGGTTAATCCGGAAGCATACCTTGACTGGGAGAGGCGTATGGAGTACATCTTTGACTACTACGAGTACAATGACCAGAAGAAGATAGCTCTAGCTTCGGCTCAACTCACGGACCATGCCTTAACTTGGTGGGACAGAGAAGTCCAAGACCGTAGGCGAAACAACTTTGAGCATATCACAACCTGGGCAGCCATGAAGTACAACTTCAGGAGGCGCTTTGTGCCACCTCATTACCACAGAGATATGCAAAAGCAGTTCAGGCAGTTGTCACAGAAGAACAAGAGTGTTGAGGAGTATTATGAAGAGTTTGAACAACTCAAGAACCGAATGGCGTTGGACGAGAGTGAAGAAGTTCTCATGGGCCATTTCATAGATGGACTCAATGACCGGATTGCCAGAAAGGTAGAACGCCAACCTTGTCATGATCTTAATGATTTGTTGCATGCAGCCGTGCAGGCTGAACAAGGAATCAAGAGAAAGACAGCGGCAGCGAGTCGCTCAAGACCTAGCTCATGGAACGCACCTCCGGCTAAGAATCAATGGAGTGCACCGCAAGCTAAGAACCTTGATAAAAGCAAGACTGTTGCCTCAGGTTCCCAAGATAAGAGGTCAGCTTATGACGCTCCAAGGAACACCCGTACTGACTCAGGTAAGTCTTCAACCACTAATACAAGAGCGCGAGACATAACTTGTTTCAAGTGTCAGGGTAAAGGTCATTATGCACGAGATTGTCCAAATCAGCGAGTTATGATCCTAACACCTGATGGAGGATATGAGTCTCAAGATGAAGAGGAACACCTTGAAGCTGCGGATTCAGAAGAGGAAGTAGCATTTCCCGAGACAGGAGAGATGTTAGTTGTTTGCAGGGCATTGAGTGCCTTGAGTGACCCAGACACCATCCAGAGAGAAAACTTGTTTTTCACTCGATGTTCAGTTCAGAACAAGGTATGTAGTCTCATAATTGATGGTGGATCTTGTACTAATGCTGCTAACAAGATTATGGTGGAAAAGCTAGGTTTGAAGACAACCCAATGTTGGAATTGTGTCCAGTAATCTCGGTACTGTCTCTAGAAAGTAAGAGTATGTCAATGATCAGACATAAGTCATATAATACTGGGGGTCATGATGGCTTGCTAGAGTCCGCTCATGATCTATAAGTCTTGGACTTATTGCCTTTATTATATGATCCCATATGGGTCACACGCCTAAGCTAACAGGAAAATGTGTTGGAACGGCTTAGCAGAAGTACGGTAAAAGTGCCAGGCATTTGTCGTACTTAGAGAGAGATTAATGGGTCTGATTAAATCTAAGGGATTTAATCAGATTGGCATTTGGGCCCAAAAGCCCAAAAGGAACTAGACAAGTTTTATAAATAAAACTTAAGTCTGAGTCCCAAAAACCCTAATCCCCTACGCCATCTCTTTCTCTCCCTGCGGCCTCCTCAGCTCGGTCTAGCAGCCTTCTTCCTGCTTGGTGTGCGTGTGTGAACCTCTGGAGGAGTTATCACTTGGTGGCTCTGCTGATCTCTGACCTGTTCTTCATATTCCGCTGCACAAAAAGGTAACAGGTGAGATCCATTATGTTTCTAAATAAGAGAACCTAGATCTGCATGTTTAGGTCCGTTGAATCTGAGAATTGAATCTGGATTAACACTAAACATTCCAACAGTGGTATCAGAGCTATTGGTTCTGTGGTTTTTCTTGTTTAGAATCTTGTTTAGGATTGTTTAAAGATGTGTTTTTGAATCAATCAACTGATAAGAGAAAACACTTAAGAAACAAGAATTAAAACCTAAACAAACTAATGAAAATCGCAAACCAAACTATATGATTTGGTATGCGTCGGTTTGATGATGCACGGACCGATCGCTTTAGGATCGAGTCGCGTGATCATCCGATCGCGAGACGAGGATCGATCGGCCGAGTGGATCACACGGCGATCGTGTCCCGCCTGTCTCGAGCGTCGTCTCGATCGTGTCATGATCGCGGATCGACCGAGCGATGTGAGCGTGATCGAGAGCTGATCCGATCGGCTGAGCTGATCGCCAGGATCATCGGCGATCGCGTCACGCCAGCTCTCGACCCGACCGTCCCGTCCCGATCGTCCCGTCCCGATCACACGTCCCGATCGTCCCACGCCGTCCGTGCGATCGCGTGATGCTTGCATCGCGTGATGCTTTCGGCTGCGACGGTTCCGACCGGTTAGGTTTATGGCGTGTGATGGTTCGTTTCGGTTTAAGGCTCGGTTTAAAACTTGATTAAAATCAAATCGTCATGGTTTAATAAACAGACTTAATAATATTTATTAAGTTCTGGTTAAACCGGGATAAGAAATCCAAAGTCGAAAATTGGATTTTGTGCCTAAACCAGGATTTTCTAATTTGATTTGGTTGGACCAAATAAATTGAGAAAATCCGGTTTAGTAAATAACCGGTTGTCAATTGTGGTCATCGTAGTAATTAATTTTGGTTAGACCAATTTTAATGAACCAGACCGGTTATGTCATTTAATTGGACAATTGGGTTATGTCTTGGACATGGACCAATTCTTGGGCCTCGGGCCAAGAAGTTAAAACAATTGGGCCAATTATTTGAGTCTTTTCTTCAGAATTAATTTAAAATTTATTTTTATAAAATTATAAAAAAATCGATTTTAAATTAAAGTTTCCGAAATTTTGAAATTAGAAAGTTTCTTAAAATAGAAGTTTCTAGATTTGCATGTTTTGGATTTTAAGAAATTTCTAAAGTTAGAAAGTTTCCGGTTTTAGAAAGTTTCCAATTTTAGAAAGTTTCCAAAATTAGTAGGTTTCCCAAAATGGAAAGTTTCCCAAAATAGTAATCTTCTATTTTGGGAATGAAATTTTAATAAACCTACAAACCTCAAATAATATCAAGCGTTGGATGTCTTGTCCAGTCTATGTCAGCTGTCGAAGCCCATTCAATTGTATTCATAGCCTTATAGTGTGAGGGTGTCTACTTTTGCGTGGATAAGACGGTTTGTGATTCATAAATGTCATTGGGAGTCCCAGACATTAATGATTACATGACTGTATAGTCTGGTTTTCTTGACTGGGCCATCGGGAGTCCCGGGCCTTGAGACATCAGAGTGGATTGGGCCTCGGGCCCAGATTCACAACCAAGAGTTATATCACGGATATAATTAGCCGACATAGGGCTTACCGATATAAGCTAAGGTTGGGTGATGGCCAGTGGCCCACTTTGATCTTAGTTATATGTGGGTCTTGGAATCATTGTATTCTATTGAGGGTAACTTATGTTATTGAATATAATGCGTGATTAATCATATTAAGTATAATATAAGATTAATCATATTGAACATATTAACTAATAACCTTTTTATCTTATATATTTCAGCTATGACTACTACAAGCACACAAAACACATTCTCAATCCGGTCTGTTCTCGAGAAGGAGAAGCTGACTAGAACGAACTTCCTGACGTGGTCAAGGAACTTGAGGCTGGTCCTCAAGCAGGAGAAGAAGGATTATGTCCTTCGTGATCCCCTCCCCGAGAGGCCTCCTAACAATGCCGCCAGGACTCTGCATAATGCTTGGGAAAAGCATTCGTCAGATGAAAATGATGTCTATTGCCTGATGTTGGCGACAATGACTGCTGAGCTGCAAATGCAGTTCGAGAGTGTGTTGTCACCCATCGAGATAATGGCAAGCCTGAAATCGCTTTTTCAGGAGCAAGCAAGGACTGAGAGGTTTCAGACAGTTAAGAACCTCTTAGACTGTAAGTTGGCTGCAAATGCGGCAGTGAGTCCTCATGTCTTGAAGATGATGGGTTATCTCGATCATCTTCAGAAACTCGACTGCCCTATCAGCCAGGAACTTGCCTGCGACATCATTCTGCAGTCATTACCTGCAAGCTATGATCAGTTCATTATGAACTTTAACATGCATGGCTTGAGTAAGACATTGCCTGAGCTTCACGGAATGCTCAAGAATGCAGAGCCCAACTTGAGGAAAACCGCCAAGGACCCCAATGTGCTGATGGTGCAAAAGGGCAAGGGGTTTAAGAAATCCTCTGCTAAGGATAAGGGAAAGGCCAAGGCTGTCCAAGTCGCGGACAAGGACACGCCAAAGCCCAAGCCCAAGTCCAAGGCTGGGCCAACTGACATATGCAGGTTCTGTAAAGAACCAGGGCATTGGAGGAGAGAATGTAAGAAATTCCAAGAAGGTCTAAAGGAATTGAAGAAGAAGACTCTCGAGACTTCTTCATCAGGTATTTTTGTTATAGAAGTTAATACAACTACTTCTGATAATACCTCATGGGTTATGGATACTGGTTGTGGGGCTCATATTTGTACTAATATGCAGGCACTCAGCAACAGTAGAAGGCTGAAGCAAGGACAAGTGGAGCTACGAGTTGGGAATGGAGCGAAAGTTCCTGCACTAGCTGTAGGCACATACTTGTTGTCTTTACCTTCGGGATTGATTTTAGAACTCAATAATTGTTATTTTGTACCTGCTATAAGCAGAAATATTATTTCAATTTCTTTGTTGGATTTGGAAGGTTATGATTTTTCAGTTAAGAATAAATTATGTTCCTTCAATCGCAACAATTTGTTCTATGGTTGTGCCCCTCTTACGAATGGGCTTTACATACTCGATCAATCCGCGCCAATTTATAACATTAATACCAAACGGTTCAAACCTAATGAGGAGAACCGAACGTTTCTATGGCATTGTCGTTTAGGGCACATCAGCGAGAAACGCATCAAGAGGCTCCATTCGAATGGACTTCTTGGCTCATTTGACTTTGAGTCATGTGAGAAATGCGAATCCTGCATGATGGGCAAAATGACACGGGCCCCCTTTAATAAACCTAACGAGAGGGCCAGTGACTTATTGGGCCTGATACACACTGATGTGTGTGGCCCAATGTCCACAAATGCAAGAGGAAACTATCAGTACTTCATTACCTTCACTGATGATTTCAGTAGGTATGGATATGTTTATTTAATGAAACATAAGTCTGAATCTTTTGAGAAGTTCAGAGAATTCCAAAATGAAGTACAGAACCAACTTGGCAAAAGCATTAAGGCTCTTCGGTCTGACCGAGGAGGAGAATACTTAAGCCAAGAATTCAGTGATCATCTAAGAGAGTGTGGGATCGTGTCCCAACTCACTCCTCCCGGAACACCTCAATGGAATGGTGTGTCTGAGAGGAGAAATCGGACCTTATTGGATATGGTTCGATCTATGATGAGTCACACAGACCTTCCAATATCCCTTTGGGGATATGCTCTGCTAACAACAGTGTTCACTCTAAATAGAGCGCCATCAAAAGCAGTAGCAAAGACACCATATGAATTATGGACTGGAGTGGCTCCAGTGCTGTCTTATCTTAGAATTTGGGGTTGTGAAGCATATGTCAAGAGATTAATCTCAGACAAGCTTACACCAAAGTCTGATAAATGCTACTTCATTGGTTATCCGAAGGAAACCAAGGCTTATTACTTCTATCTACGTTCCGAGAACAAGATCTTTGTTGCCCGGGATTGTAACTTTCTTGAGAGGGAGTTTCTCTCTAAGAAAGACAGTGGGAGTAAGGTACTGCTTGAAGAAATTCAAGATGAACAGGATACTGCTCAACCTAATGAGGAAGAGCAGCAGGAGGACCTACAAGAAATTGTAGAGCCTGAACCTGTAGTACCTGAAGTTCGAAGATCCGGGAGGATCCGTCACGAACCCGAGAGATATCAAGGATTCCTCGTGACTAACTGTCATGATCTTCTGATCATTGATGGTGATGAACCATCGAACTTCAATCAAGCCATGATGGGCCCAGATTCTTCAAAGTGGCGTAAGGCCACTGATTCCGAAATGGACTCCATGTCGGTCAACCAAGTGTTTTCGTTGGTTGACTTGCCCGCTGGTGTAAAAGCCATCGAGTGCAAATGGATCTTCAAGAAGAAGATTGACGTGGATGGAAATGTCCAGATTTATAAAGCCAGGTTGGTGGCAAAAGGTTTCAGACAAGTTCACGGTGTGGATTACGATGAAACCTATTCTCCAGTGGCAATGATGAAATCTATTCGGATTCTACTAGCAACTGCAGCTTTTCATGATTATGAAATTTGGCAGATGGACGTGAAAACCGCCTTCCTGAATGGTATTCTGGAAGAGGATGTGTATATGACACAACCTGATGGTTACATAGATCCAAAGAATGCTGGGAAAGTATGCAAGCTTCATAAATCCATTTATGGATTGAAGCAAGCATTGAGGAGCTGGAATCTTCGTTTTGATGAAGCGATCAAGCAATTTGACTTCATCAGAAACGAAGAAGAACAATGCGTGTATAAGAAAACTAGTGGGAGCAAGATAGTATTTCTTATTCTGTATGTCGATGACATACTGCTTCTCGGAAACGACATTCCAATGCTAAAGTCGGTAAAGAACTGGCTTGGAAGTTGTTTTTCCATGAAAGACATGGGTGAAGCCGCATATGTTCTTGGAATCAGGATCTACCGGGATAGATCTAGAAGGCTGATAGGCTTGTGTCAAGATTCATACATTGACAAAGTCCTACAAAGATTCAGCATGAAAGATTCCAAGAAGGGCTTCACGCCAATGGTACATGGCACAACGCTAAGCAAGAAGCAGAGCCCTACGACGGCTGCTGAGCTTGAGCGCATGAAGAATATTCCTTATGCATCTGCAATAGGATCTATCATGTATGCCATGATCTGTACTCGTCCTGATGTTGCTTATGCATTGAGCATGACGAGTAGATACCAGTCAAATCCAGGTGAAAACCATTGGATTGCCGTCAAGAACATCCTGAAGTATCTAAGACATACAAAGGACAAGTTCTTGGTATACGGAGGAAATGATGTGCTTAAAGTCAGTGGATTCACGGACGCAAGTTTCCAGACAGACCAAGATGATTTCCGGTCGCAGTCCGGTTATATCTTTTGTCTGAATGGCGGTGCAATCAGTTGGAGAAGCTCCAAGCAAGACACCGTTGCTGATTCCACTACAGAAGCTGAATATATCGCCGCCTCAGAAGCAGCGAAGGAAGCTGTTTGGATACGAAAGTTCATTATTGAACTAGGTGTGATACCAAATGCGGCTGAGCCTCTGGCACTGTTTTGTGACAACAATGGTGCTATAGCTCATGCAAAGGAACCAAGATCACACCAGAAATCCAAGCATGTTCTAAGAAGATTTCACTTGATACGTGACATCATTAATAGAAAGGAAGTCAAGATCAGCCGAGTTCAGACAGATGATAACGTCGCTGATCCGTTGACAAAGCCACTCCCAAGGCCTAAGCTCGAGTTCCTGACTGAAGCTGTAGGCATTAGAGACATTGAAATGTAATCTAAATTTGAGTGGGAGTTTAAAGGCTTTATTTAGTTATTTGATATGTTCTTGTAAAACATTTTATGTTTAATGAAATTGTTATTTCAAGATTATTTTAACTGTGATGAAATAATCGTTCCAAAATGATATGAACCATTTTATAGGTCATCGAAGTAAATGACTTGATCTTGAGTCATCAAAGTCATTTAGCTTGATCATGAGACCCTATATTTGAAAGATGGCTTATATCATCCTGTCCCTAGTCGAAGGTTGTTGAAATTGGAACACCAACAACCGTGTGAGACTAGATTGGTATGTGACTTATGACCAAGTTTCATGTGTCATAGATGCGCGGCATCAAAGTCAGTACATAGGTGTATGTTGGGAACATACGACCGGACAAGACCCGATTATAAGAATTCTTCAGGATATTTATATTTGTGTCATAAGAGATTCTTACTACGACTATAGAGTATAGTCCTTAGACCTGAGTTCGCATGCATGTGACTGCACATGGACTGATGCACTTTGATCATTGTCTAATGCTGTCGTTAAGCGATAGTTATAAGGACCTTGATTGGGTGTATTATGAAATGAGTAGTTTACAGTGATGGAGCAAGACGGAATTTGTCCCTCCAATATAAATGGAGTGAATATCTCTAGGCCAATCGGAGATTTGAATACTGGAAAATGCATGGCCATGCTCAAACGGACTTTCCCGAGTCGTTTGGATTGTCAGTATCGAATCAGAGTCCGATGAACAAGATTAGGCTTTATAAGGATGACACTAATCTTGCCTTATGACTAATCGAGATATTGTGACAAAAGGATTATGAATACAGAGATTCCAGTACAAGTGGGAGATTGTTGGAATTGTGTCCAGTAATCTCGGTACTGTCTCTAGAAAGTAAGAGTATGTCAATGATCAGACATAAGTCATATAATACTGGGGGTCATGATGGCTTGCTAGAGTCCGCTCATGATCTATAAGTCTTGGACTTATTGCCTTTATTATATGATCCCATATGGGTCACACGCCTAAGCTAACAGGAAAATGTGTTGGAACGGCTTAGCAGAAGTACGGTAAAAGTGCCAGGCATTTGTCGTACTTAGAGAGAGATTAATGGGTCTGATTAAATCTAAGGGATTTAATCAGATTGGCATTTGGGCCCAAAAGCCCAAAAGGAACTAGACAAGTTTTATAAATAAAACTTAAGTCTGAGTCCCAAAAACCCTAATCCCCTGCGCCATCTCTTTCTCTCCCTGCGGCCTCCTCAGCTAGGTCTAGCAGCCTTCTTCCTGCTTGGTGTGCATGTGTGAACCTCTGGAGGAGTTATCACTTGGTGGCTCTGCTGATCTCTGACCTGTTCTTCATATTCCGCTGCACAAAAAGGTAACAGGTGAGATCCATTATGTTTCTAAATAAGAGAACCTAGATCTGCATGTTTAGGTCCGTTGAATCTGAGAATTGAATCTGGATTAACACTAAACATTCCAACACCCAACATCCGAGGCCATACCGCCTTAGATGGTTAGATTCAAGCACCGAGATCAGGATACATGAGCAAGTCCTGATTCAGTTCAAGATAGGGAAGTATGAGGATGAAGTTTTGTGCGATGTTGTCCCAATGCAAGTAGGCCATATGCTTCTCGGCAGACCATGGCAATTTGATAGAGAAGTCATACACAACGGACGCACCAATACTCATTCCTTCACGCATGACAAGCGCAAATTCCAGCTTGCTCCATTATCTCCTCAAGAGGTACATGAGATGCAATCCAAATTTGCTGCCGAGGCCAAGGTAAGTAAAATTAACCTTTACATCACTCCTAGTACTGTCTATAAGGCTTTAGAGCGAAAAGAAACGGTGCTACTAATGGTGTTTAGAGATGTGTTGATTACAGGTTCACAGGATAATGTGCTTGTACCAGAGATTGTATCACTGCTTGACAGATACAAAGATGTGTTTCCTGAAGAGATACCGGCTGGGTTACCACCTATTAGAGGAATAGAGCATCAGATTGATCTAGTTCCCGGTGTACCATTGCCCAACCGTCCAGCTTACCGTATGAACCCAACAGAAACTAAGGAGTTGGAGAAGCAGATTCAAGACTTAATGGAGAAAGGTTACATTAGAGAAAGCTTGAGTCCGTGTGCTGTACCAGTTCTCTTAGTGCCAAAGAAAGATGGAACCTGGAGGATGTGTGTAGACTGCAGAGCAATCAACAACATCACCATAAAATATCGACATCCAATTCCAAGGTTAGATGATATGCTTGATGAACTATCTGGATCTAATGTGTTTTCAAAGATTGATCTTAGGAGTGGATACCACCAAGTAAGAATGAAAGAAGGTGACGAATGGAAGACTGCTTTCAAGACTAAGCAGGGGCTATACGAGTGGTTAGTCATGCCATTTGGTCTAACCAATGCACCCAGCACCTTCATGAGATTAATGAACCAGGTTCTAAGAGCTTACATCAGTAAATTTGTAGTAGTTTACTTTGATGATATATTGGTTTATAGCAAATCGTTTGAGGATCACCAGAAGCATCTTGAGCTAGTCCTTGACACACTTCGAAAAGAAAGCCTATATGGTAATCTTAAGAAGTGCTCCTTTTGTACTAATGAAGTGGTTTTCTTAGGTTTTGTTGTCAGTTCCAAAGGTTTACAGGTTGATCAAGAGAAGATCAAAGCAATCCAAGAATGGCCGAGGCCAAACAACATAGGACAAGTCAGGAGCTTCCACGGATTGGCAAGCTTCTACCGGCGTTTTGTCAAAGATTTCAGTACTATAGCCGCCCCTCTCACTGCTGTGATCAAGAAGGACGTAGCATTTCAGTGGGGATCAGCTCAAGAGGACGCGTTCAACAGGCTCAAGGATCGCTTGACGCATGCACCAGTTTTGGTATTACCTGATTTTAACAACACTTTTGAGGTTGAATGTGATGCTTCAGGCTTAGGTATTGGAGCTGTGCTAACTCAAGGAGGACGCCCAGTAGCCTACTTCAGTGAGAAACTAAGTGGAGCCAGCTTGAACTACCCAACGTACGACAAGGAACTCTATGCGCTAGTGAGGTCGTTGGAGACATGGCAGCACTATCTTCTGTCCAAGGAGTTTGTCATACATACTGATCATGAGACTTTGAAGCACCTTAGAGGACAAACAACACTGAAGAGAAGACATGCTAAGTGGATGGAGTTTGTAGAAGCATTCCCATATGTGATAAAGTATAAGAAGGGCAAAGAGAATGTTGTGGCTGACGCACTCTCAAGGCGACACATGCTGATCACAACTTTGGAGGCTAAGGTCTTAGGGTTTGAACACCTTAAGGACGCATATAAGGATGATCCAGACTTCGGTTCAGTCTATCAAGATTGTACCACAGCCCCAACAGGTTCCTTCTACTTACATAATGGTTATTTGTTTCGGGAAAAACGTTTGTGTGTTCCACAGGGTTCTATGCGAGACTTGTTGATCAAGGAAGCACATGGTGGTGGACTCATGGGACATTTTGGAGTGGATAAGACTCTGAGCGTTTTGGTAGAACACTTCTTTTGGCCTCACCTCAAGAAGGATGTGGAACGATTCTGTTCCAAGTGTGTCACTTGCCTCAAAGCCAAATCCAGGTCACATCCACATGGTTTATACATGCCACTTCCTATTCCTAGTATGCCTTGGGTTGATATATCAATGGACTTTGTCTTAGGCTTACCCAAAATCCGAGGAAAGGATTCTATTTTTGTTGTAGTGGACAGGTTCTCAAAGATGGCACATTTCATTCCCTGTGCCAAGACTAATGATGCCACTCAAACTGCTGAGTTATTCTTTAAAGAAGTAGTACGCTTACATGGGATCCCGAGAACTATTGTTTCTGACCGAGACACGAAGTTTCTGAGTCACTTCTGGAGAGTTCTTTGGAGGAAGCTAGGAACCAAGCTACTCTTCTCAACAACTTGTCATCCACAAACTGATGGACAAACTGAGGTTGTAAACAGAACTCTATCTACTCTCTTAAGAGCCACGGTTGGTAAGAACTTACGGAACTGGTTAGATTGTATTCCATATGTTGAGTTTGCTTATAATCATGCTAACCATTCTACTACTAAGTTGTCACCTTTTGAGATTGTCTACGGATTTCAGCCAGAAACCCCTTTAGATCTTGTTCCTTTGCCGCCATTAGATGTTACTAATCAGGATGGAGAATCAAAGGCTGAGTTAATCAAGAAACTGCATCAGAAGGTGAAGGCCAACATAGAGGAAAGGACGGCCAAGTATAAGAAGGCTGCTGACAAAGGGAGAAAGGAGCTCATCTTCAATCCAGGAGATTGTGTTGGAATTGTGTCCAGTAATCTCAGTACTGTCTCTAGAAAGTAAGAGTATGTCAATGATCAGACATAAGTCATATAATACTGGGGGTCATGATGGCTTGCTAGAGTCCGCTCATGATCTATAAGTCTTGGACTTATTGCCTTTATTATATGATCCCATATGGGTCACACGCCTAAGCTAACAGGAAAATGTGTAGGAATGGCTTAGCAGAAGTACGGTAAAAGTGCCAGGCATTTACTGTACTTAGAGAGAATAAAAGGTTTTAGCCACTGTGTGTCGATCGATGCACATGATGTGTCGATCGACACAGTGCGCGAATGGCCAAATGGCCCAAGAGGAACCGGACGAGTTTTATAAATAAAACTCGAGTCTGTTTTCTTCTTTAACCCTAACTGAGCCGCCAACTCTCTCTCTACTGCGACGCCTCCTAGCTTGGTCTAGCAGCCGTTTTTCTGTGATCGCGTGTGTGAGCCTTTGGAGGATTCATCTCTCGGTGTTTCTCTGATCTCTGACCTGTTCTATCTCCTTCCGCTGCAATTAACAGGTAAAAGGTGAGATCTAATCATTGTTTCTAATCAAGAGAACCTAGATCCGCATGTTTAGGTTGATATGAATCTAAGAATTGAATCAGGATCAACTAAACAATCCTTCAGTGGTATCAGAGCTATTGGTTCTGGTTTTTCTTGTTTAGATTCAAGTTTAGGATTGTTTTCTTGTTTAAGAAGTGTTTTGAATCAACTACTGATAAGAGAAATCACTTAAGCAACAAGGAATTGAAACCTAAACACATTTGAAATCGCAAAAACCAAACTATATTGATTTGGAATGCGATTTTTCAAAAGTGAGAATCGGCTGTGATCGCATGGATCGATCGATACGATCGCATGGATCGGTCGACACAATCCGAGAATATCTCGGCCAAACCTGATAACCGTCCGTGCATGCGTGAGAGCATCGATCGATACAGGATCGATGCACGATCGATGCAGGATTGATGCTTAGAGCATCGACCGATGCGGTTGATGGATCGATCGATGCGGTTGGTTCATCGACCGATATGGTTGGTTTAAGGCTCGGTTTAATAATTTTATTAAAATTATAAACGTCACGGTTTAATAAACAGACTTAATAAATTTATTAAGTTCTGGTTAAACCGGGATAAGAAATCCAAAGTCGTAAATTGGATTTTGTGCCTAAACCAGGATTTTCTAATTTGATTTGGTTGGACCAAATAAATTGAGAAAATCCGGTTTAGTAAATAACCGGTTGACAATTGTGGTCATCGTAGTAATTAAAATTTGGTTAGACCAATTTTAATGAACCAGACCGGTTATGTCATTTAATTGGACAATTGGGTCATGTCTTGGACATGGACCAATTCTTGGGCCTCGGGCCAAGAAGTTAAAACAATTGGGCCAATTATTTGAGTCTTTCTTCAGATTAATTTAAAATTTATTTTATAAAATTATAAAGTCGATTTTAAATTAAAGTTTCCGAAATTTTGAAATTAGAAAGGTTCTTAAAAATAGAAGTTTCTAGATTTGCGGGTTTTGGATTTTAAAGAAATTTCTAAAGTTAGAAAGTTTCCAATTTTAGAAAGTTTCCTAAAATAGTAGGTTTCCAAAAATAGAAAGTTTCCCGAAATAGTAATCTTCTATTTTGGGAATGAAATTTTAATAAACCTACGAACCTCAAATAATATCAAGCGTTGGATGTCTTGCCCAGTCTATGTCAGCTGTCGAAGCCCATTCAATTGTATGCATGGCCTTACAGTGTGAGGGTGTCTACTTTTGCGTGGATAAGACGGTTTGTGATTCATAAATGTCATTGGGAGTCCCAGACATTAATGATTACATGACTGTATAGTCTGGTTTTCTTGACTAGGCCATCGGGAGTCCCGGGCCTTGAGACATCAGAGTGGATTGGGCCTCGGGCCCAGATTCACAACCAAGAGTTATATCACGGATATAATTAGCCGACATAGGGCTTACCGATATAAGCTAAGGTTGGGTGATGGCCAGTGGCCCACTTTGATCTTAGTTATATGTGGATCTTGGAATCATTATATTCTATTGAGGGTAACTTATGTTATTGAATATAATGCGTGATTAATCATATTAAATATAATATGAGATTAATCATATTGAACATTTTAACTAATAACCTTTTTATCTATATATTTCAGCTATAACTACTACAAGCACACAAAACACATTCTCAATCCGGTCTGTTCTCGAGAAGGAGAAGCTGACTGGAACGAACTTCCTGACGTGGTCAAGGAACTTGAGGCTGGTCCTCAAGCAGGAGAAGAAGGATTATGTCCTTCGTGATCCTCTCCCCGAGAGGCCTGCTAACAATGCCGCCAGGACTCTGCATAATGCTTGGGAAAAGCATTCGTCAGATGAAAATGATGTGTATTGCCATATGTTGGCGACAATGACTGCTGAGCTGCAAATGCAGTTCGAGAGTGTGTTGTCACCAATTGAGATAATGGCAAGCCTGAAATCGCTTTTTCAGGAGCAAGCAAGGACTGAGAGGTTTCAAACTGTTAAGAACCTCTTAGACTGTAAGTTGGCTGCGAATGCGGCAGTGAGTCCTCATGTCTTGAAGATGATGGGTTATCTCGATCATCTTCAGAAACTCGACTGCCCAATCAGCCAAGAACTTGCCTGCGACATCATTCTGCAGTCATTACCTGCAAGCTATGATCAGTTCATTCTGAACTTTAACATGCATGGCTTGAGTAAGACATTGCCTGAGCTTCACGGAATGCTCAAGACTGCAGAGCCCAACTTGAGGAAAACCGCCAAGGACCCCAATGTGCTTATGGTGCAAAAGGGCAAGGGGTTTAAGAAATCCTCTGCTAAGGATAAGGGAAAGGCCAAGGCTGTCCAAGTCGCGGACAAGGACACGCCAAAGCCTAAGCCCAAGTCCAAGGCTGGGCCTACTGACATATGCAGGTTCTGTAAAGAACCAGGGCATTGGAGGAGAGAATGTAAGAAATTCCAAGAAGGTCTAAAGGAATTGAAGAAGAAGACTCTCGAGACTTCTTCGACAGGTATTTTTGTTATAGAAGTTAATACAACTACTTCTGATAATACCTCATGGGTTATGGATACTGGTTGTGGGGCTCATATTTGTACTAATATGCAGGCACTCAGCAACAGTAGAAGGCTGAAGCAAGGACAAGTGGAGCTACGAGTTGGGAATGGAGCGAAAGTTCCAGCACTAGCTGTAGGCACATACTTGTTGTCTTTACCTTCGGGATTGATTTTAGAACTCAATAATTGTTATTTTGTACCTACTATAAGCAGGAATATTATTTCAATTTCTTTGTTGGATTTGGAAGGTTATGATTTTTCAGTTAAGAATAAATTATGTTCCTTCAATCGCAACAATTTGTTCTATGGTTCTGCCCCTCTTACGAATGGGCTTTACATACTCGATCAATCCGCGCCAATTTATAACATTAATACCAAACGGTTCAAACCTAATGAGGAGAACCGAACGTTTCTATGGCATTGTCGTTTAGGGCACATCAGCGAGAAACGCATCAAGAGGCTCCATTCGAATGGACTTCTTGGCTCATTTGACTTTGAGTCATGTGAGAAATGCGAATCCTGCATGATGGGCAAAATGACACGGGCCCCCTTTAATAAACCTAACGAGAGGGCCAGTGACTTATTGGGCCTGATACACACTGATGTGTGTGGCCCAATGTCCACAAATGCAAGAGGAAACTATCAGTACTTCATTACCTTTACTGATGATTTCAGTAGGTATGGATATGTTTATTTAATGAAACATAAGTCTGAATCTTTTGAGAAGTTCAGAGAATTCCAAAATGAAGTACTGAACCAACTTGGCAAAAGCATTAAGGCTCTTCGGTCCGACCGAGGAGGAGAATACTTAAGCCAAGAATTCAGTGATCATCTAAGAGAGTGTGGGATCGTATCCCAACTCACTCCTCCCGGAACACCTCAATGGAATGGTGTGTCTGAGAGGAGAAATCGGACCTTATTGGATATGGTTCGATCCATGATGAGTCACACAGACCTTCCAATATCCCTTTGGGGATATGCTCTGCTAACAGCAGTGTTCACTCTAAATAGAGCGCCATCGAAAGCAGTAGCAAAGACACCATATGAATTATGGACTGGAGTGGCTCCAGTGCTGTCTTATCTAAGAATTTGGGGTTGTGAAGCCTATGTCAAGAGATTGATCTCAGATAAGCTTACACCAAAGTCTGATAAATGCTACTTCATTGGTTATCCGAAGGAAACCAAGGCTTATTACTTCTATCTACGTTCCGAGAACAAGATCTTTGTTGCCCGGGATTGTAACTTTCTTGAGAGAGAGTTTTTCTCTAAGAAAGACAGTGGGAGTAAGGTACTGCTTGAAGAAATTCAAGATGAACAGGATACTGCTCAACCTAATGAGGAAGAGCAGCAGGAGGACCTACAAGAAATTGTAGAGCCTGAACCTGTAGTACCTGAAGTTCGAAGATCCGGGAGGATCCGTCACGAACCCGAGAGATATCAAGGATTCCTCGTGACTGACTGTCATGATCTTTTGATCATTGATGGTGATGAACCATCGAACTTCAATCAAGCCATGATGGGCCCAGATTCCTCTAAGTGGCGCAAGGCCACTGATTCCGAAATGGACTCCATGTCGGTCAACCAAGTGTTTTCGTTGGTTGACTTACCCGCTGGTGTAAAAGCCATCGAGTGCAAATGGATCTTCAAGAAGAAGATTGACGTGGATGGAAATGTCCAGATTTACAAAGCCAGGTTGGTAGCAAAAGGTTTCAGACAAGTTCACGGTGTGGATTACGATGAAACCTATTCACCAGTGGCTATGATGAAATCTATTCGGATTCTACTAGCAACTGCAGCTTTTCATGATTATGAAATTTGGCAGATGGACGTGAAAACCGCCTTCCTGAATGGTATTCTGGAAGAGGATGTGTATATGACGCAACCTGACGGTTACATAGATCCAAAGAATGCTGGGAAAGTATGCAAGCTTCATAAATCCATTTATGGATTGAAGCAAGCATCGAGGAGCTGGAATCTTCGTTTTGATGAAGCGATCAAGTAATTTGACTTCATCAGAAACGAAGAAGAACAATGCGTGTATAAGAAAACTAGTGGGAGCAAGATAGTATTTCTTATTCTGTATGTCGATGACATACTGCTTCTCGGAAACGACGTTCCAATGCTGAAGTCCGTAAAGGACTGGCTTGGAAGTTGTTTTTCCATGAAAGACATGGGTGAAGCCGCATACGTTCTTGGAATCAGGATCTACCGGGATAGATCTAGAAGGCTGATAGGCTTGTGTCAAGATTCATACATTGACAAAGTCCTACAAAGATTCAGCATGAAGGATTCCAAGAAGGGCTTCACGCCAATGGTACATGGCACAACGCTAAGCAAGAAGCAGAGCCCTACGACGGCTGCTGAGCTTGAGCGCATGAAGAATATTCCTTATGCATCTGCAATAGGATCTGTCATGTATGCCATGATCTGTACTCGTCCTGATGTTGCTTATGCATTAAGCATGACGAGTAGATACCAGTCAAATCCAGGTGAAAACCATTGGATTGCCGTAAAGAATATCTTGAAGTATCTAAGACATACTAAGGATAAGTTCTTGGTGTACGGCGGAAGTGATGTGCTTAAAGTCAGTGGATTCACGGACGCAAGTTTCCAGACAGACCAAGATGATTTCCGGTCACAGTCCGGTTATATCTTTTGTCTGAATGGCGGTGCAATCAGTTGGAGAAGCTCCAAGCAAGACACCGTTGCTGATTCCACTACAGAAGCTGAATATATCGCCGCCTCAGAAGCTGCGAAGGAAGCTGTTTGGATACGAAAGTTCATTATTGAACTAGGTGTGATACCAGATGCGGCTGAGCCTCTGGCACTGTTTTGTGATAACAATGGTGTTATTGCTCAGGCAAAGGAACCAAGATCACACCAGAAATCCAAGCATGTTCTAAGAAGATTTCACTTGATACGTGACATCATTAATAGAAAGGAAGTCAAGATCAGCCGAGTTCAAACAGATGATAACGTCGCTGATCCGTTGACAAAGCCACTCCCAAGGCCTAAGCTCGAGTTCCTGACTGAAGCTGTAGGCATTAGAGACATTGAAATGTAATCTAAATTTGAGTGGGAGTTTGAGGGCTTTATTTAGTTATTTTGATATGTTCTTGTAAAACATTCTTATGTTTAATGAAATTATTATTTCAAGATTATTTTAACTATGATGAAATAATCGTTCCAAAGTGATATAAACCATTTTATAGGTCATCGAAGTAAGTGACTTGATCTTGAGTCATCAAAGTCATTTAGCTTGATCATGAGACCCTATATTTGATAGATGGATTATATCATCCTGTCCCTAGTCGAAGGTTGTTGAAATTGGAACACCAACAACCGTGAGAGACTGGATTGGTATGTGACTTATGACAAAGTCTCAGTGTGTCATAGATGCGCGGCATCAAAGTCAATACATAGGTGTATGTTGGGAACATACGACCGGACAAGACCCGATTATGAGAACTCTTCAGGATATTTATATCTGTGTCATAAGAGATTCTCACTACGACTATAGAGTATAGTCCTTAGACCTGAGTTCGCATGCATGTGACTGCACATGGACTGATGCACTTTGATCATTGTCTAACGCTATCGTTCTGCGATAGTTATAAGGACCTTGTTTGGGTACATCATGAAATGAGTAGTTTACAGTGATGGAACAAGACGGAATTTGTCCCTCCAATATAAATGGAGTGAATATCTCTAGGCCAATCGGAGATTTGAATACTGGAAAATGCATGGCCATGCTCAAACGGACTGTCCCGAGTCGTTTGGATTGTCAGTATCAAATCAGAGTCCGATGAACAAGATTAGGCTTTATAAGGATGACACTAATCTTGCCTTATGACTAATCGAGATATTGAGACAAAAGGATTATGAATACAGAGATTCCAGTACAAGTGGGAGATTGTTGGAATTGTGTCCAGTAATCTCAGTACTGTCTCTAGAAAGTAAGAGTATGTCAATGATCAGACATAAGTCATATAATACTGGGGGTCATGATGGCTTGCTAGAGTCCGCTCATGATCTATAAGTCTTGGACTTATTGCCTTTATTATATGATCCCATATGGGTCACACGCCTAAGCTAACAGGAAAATGTGTAGGAATGGCTTAGCAGAAGTACGGTAAAAGTGCCAGGCATTTACTGTACTTAGAGAGAATAAAAGGTTTTAGCCACTGTGTGTCGATCGATGCACATGATGTGTCGATCGACACAGTGCGCGAATGGCCAAATGGCCCAAGAGGAACCGGACGAGTTTTATAAATAAAACTCGAGTCTGTTTTCTTCTTTAACCCTAACTGAGCCGCCAACTCTCTCTCTACTGCGACGCCTCCTAGCTCGGTCTAGCAGCCGTTTTTCTGTGATCGCGTGTGTGAGCCTTTGGAGGATTCATCTCTCGGTGTTTCTCTGATCTCTGACCTGTTCTATCTCCTTCCGCTGCAATTAACAGGTAAAAGGTGAGATCTAATCATTGTTTCTAATCAAGAGAACCTAGATCCGCATGTTTAGGTTGATATGAATCTAAGAATTGAATCAGGATCAACTAAACAATCCTTCATATTGGGTGTGGGTTCACATGCGTACAAAGAGGTTGCCAAACCAGAGGAAGTCCAAACTAGCGCCAAGAGGAGCTGGACCATTTCGAGTGCTGGAGAGAGTCAACAACAATGCCTACAAGCTGGATCTGCCAGGTGAGTTGACCATTTCACCAGTGTTCAATGTTGCTGACTTGCTTCCTTATAATGCAGATGATGGAATTCTGAGGTCAGAATCTTCTCAAGAGGGAGGGAATGATGAGGACATTGACTCAAGCATTGACTCAAGCGTAGAGATACGTCAAGAAGACCTAGAAGAAGTACCTGCTGCTCAAGACGTGACGACCATGAGAGATCCTCCAAGGACAAGATC
Organism: Orychophragmus violaceus; assembly: GCA_030180135.1. Taxonomy (NCBI): domain Eukaryota; kingdom Viridiplantae; phylum Streptophyta; class Magnoliopsida; order Brassicales; family Brassicaceae; genus Orychophragmus; species Orychophragmus violaceus. Next base: position 68,782,640 of record CM058239.1, read on the forward strand.
AGGAACTAGAAGACTCAGAGCACTGTTCAACACGTCCATTCAGAGTCTCCTAGCTCAAGATTATCAAGTGGAGCGTTTAGAAGATCAAATGAAGACAATTGAAGACTCGATGATGATCTTCTCAATTCAGCCCACTTAGACCTAACCATGGACGACCACACAAGCTCAATAAGGTATGATTTCAATTCATATATTGTGTTTGTTCATTTTGCAGGTCCAAGTATTACATTAGTCGTCTGAGTCAGAGTCTATATTAGTCGTTAAGTGAGTCAAGTTTCCCTGTATTACTTTAAAGTCGGACCATAGGATATTTTAGTATTTAGTAGCCGTTGTAATTAGGTTTTCTGCCCTAGAAGGCAACAGCTGCACGATCCCCTTTATAAGGATCCTTAGCAGCCGTGTATCATTTACCAAGTATCAATACAATAACGCAGTTCTTCTTCTTTGAGAGAAAACACCTTTCGAATTCTAAGCTTTCTTGTGAGTCATATCAAGCGACCTTAGATTCAGTCTTATCACAAGATCTTTCATCTCTTGTGTGGCGACAATCAATCCATCTTCTATCCATTCAATCATCTCACGTTCATTCTAAGGAGTCTAGAGACCCGAGGATTGAATTCATCTTACCACTACATCACCCACGATCTAGAATAGAGAGACCTCAGTCCCTGTTCTACGTCAAACACGCTTCCATCTTGCATCCCACGATCTAGAATAGAGAGACCTCAGTCCCTGTTCTACGTCAAACACGCTTCCATCTTGCATCACCATACCAGGGCTTCAAATTCTGATAAACTGGCTCTGATATTCATTGCCCCCATCAACACATTTACATCTCCCTCGTAATCACTATACCATCCTTGTCTTGAAAATTGATCACCCTCTTTCCAAGATCCATCCACAAAACACCATTGTCCTGTGGGTATCAAATCAATTTCAAAATTTTCCCCATCAAATGATCCTGGTATTGTTTCTTTTACCTCATTTAATTGCGCATCTCCCCATGTAACAAATTCTGTTTCTGCCAATCTTAAAGTTTCCCGAGGGTCCCGGTCAATATGACAATAGACCATATCATTCTTGCTCTTCCAAATATACCATAGTAACCATGGATAAATATTCATCTCCTTATCCGAGGGTAATCTCTAAAACAGATAATCCATATTCGTATAGATAGACCCCATTGAAAAAAATCCGGATTTGTCTGTATATGGGATAATGCCCAAGTTTGAATTGCTGGTGGACATTCAAATAAAACGTGCCCAAATTTATTTATTTATTTATTTTTTACTTTTTCTTTATTTTAATTAAATTTAATTCACTTAGAAATATATTATAACTAAAAATGAATTTGCATTTTTTTTCATTCGTACAAAAGCTTCTTCCGGTAATACAATAGAATTTCATTTTCAAAACTTAATTTTTTAGATCAATAGCATTATTTCAGTATGCTACAAGATGAAAATACATTTACACATATAGAACATAAAAAATGAACATGTTGAAAGGTAAAACAAAACCGTTCGCCCTAATAACGTTCTTTCTCGTACATTTTACGAAATACACTACTGGCCGTTAGTTTGCGTTCCAGTTGACTCTCCAGTTTCCGGTGGTCATTTCCAGTTTTGTATTGAAGTTTTGTTTCCGGTGTTTTTCTATTCCTTTATACCTTTCTTCTTCGCTATCCTCGGATTCTGGCTTGTGGTGTCGTCGGAGCCTCTGGCTGCTTTGCGTTTGTGCTCTTTGGAGAGTTGTCGAGTTGTTTGGCGGTTCAGCTTATCTTGGCTTGAAGATGTGGCTCTCCGGTGTGGTGGCTAAGGCAGATATGTTTCTTCTTTGGGCGTGGTGTGGCTGGTCCTTCTCCGATTAAGATCTCCATGGTGGTGGTATCTAGGTTGTGGGTTTGTGGCGTGGTGAAGTGGCTTACGACGGTTCTCTGGTGGTTATTGGCCAGTTTCTTGGTCCTTCCTCTGGTTTGGTATGGGATGTCGGTGTTTGCGGTTTTAGATTGGTTAGCGGATGGTTTTATTTTGTTATTTTATGTGGTTGTGGCTTTATGTGGTTTTGCTTATGATAGCATTTTAGCAACGACAGTATTTGACTAGGTCATGTGTTCCGGTTGATTGTTATCATAATTTTTAGGATCTCTTTCTTCTAATCGGGTTTTCGTTGGTTCAAAGCGTGGTGTTGGATTCTTAACTTGCAATTGGTTGATTCGTTGTGGAGTTCGTTGTGAGCGTTTTCAGTCGGATCTCTCTATGGTTTCGTCTTGATTTTGGTGGTCTTTGGTTGGTAAGGCTTCAGTTATCTTCAAATCTGTTGAGATATAAGTTTGTTTATGGCTTCTATCTAGGTGTATTCGGGCACTCGGGAGTGCGTTGCAATTGTATTCCAAAGAGTTTTAGAGGATCGAGTAGCGTTTCTTCTTGTCGGATTATGAAGTTTTGGTTTTTGGGTCTGTGAGAGTGTCTCGCAACAGCGCTTAGGAGCCTGGTGTTGTTAATTGGTGGCCCGTAGGCAACAACGATAAATATCGCTCAACGATAAATCTTTTCTTAGGGTTTTATATCGAAAAATGTATTTTTCTTTCGGTTTTGTTTCCGAGAATATCCAAATGTTCTGCCTGTTTAGCTTTCTTTCATGGGATTATATATTTTACCCTTGTATCTTTTCTCAGTTAATCAATATAATTTAGATGAAAAAAACATAAAATGCAACTAATATTGTAATTTTTTTTAATAAATGTTAATTTTTATTCAATAAAAAACTGTTTTTATACATGTCGATTCAGAGAATCAACCAATAATCAATTTAATAAATCGATTAGAAAATAAGAGACTTGGATAATAAGATTAAACAGGATCAAAAGGCAATAACGAATCAGACCGGAAAATCTAGTCTTATTGAAAATACGAGCCGAAATCGATATCAAAATCGCTAGCTCTTAGGATTTCAGAGTACAAAAGTATTGAGTTTAAAACTTAGTATTTTCCCGCGCAGGGGAAGGATATTTATATCAGAGGATATAAGGTTTTTTCCCAAGATTCTCTCTGGTATTATTTACAAAATTCAAACCATCTAGATTATGTTTCCATAAAATATTTGTATTTATCTTCCTATAAAAATGTTTTATCTCTTTGCCATACATGTCGGCCGGATCACCGCGCCGAGCTGGCCTGATGCTGCCGGGCTACTTCGTGTTGGGTCTTCGTTATTTGTTTGGGCTAGATCTCCTTTGGACCATTTCTGCTATTGGGCCAGGCCTTAGAGGGGTGCTAAACCCACTTCCAACAGTAAGCCCCCCAGTTCGTCGCACTAAGCGAAGCGTAGGTTGGCGTATTTGCTTTTCTTGGTTTGGCCCAATAACTACGTCGGCGCGTTCTTGCCTCGACGGTCCTCCTCATTAATTGCCTTTGACCGAGGGAAATTGCTTCGTACCCGGGAATTATTTATGGTGCCTCGGCTTCCGCCAATGGATGATCTCCACGTGTCGAGAATGTCATATCGCCTTAATTCTGCGTTGGTAACCGTCGCATCACTTCGGTAACCGTTGCCTCCTTTATTATAAATATGATTCCCATTACGGATCGCACTACATATCGACAAGTAACTTCTTCCTTCTCTCCCTTTTTTGCTTTTCTTCTTTATCTCGTCTTCTGTCTCTTTTTTTAATCTGTAACTTGAAGCTTTCTAGAGAGAGAAAATTGTTTTTGTTTTCTTCTTCTTCTCCGTCGAGAAATCTTAGAATCATTATGGCAACGAATAATCAGTTGATAGGGAGCAGTTCGTCGGCAGAACCGTCGGCCCACATCCAAAATCTTCCCTGAATCCGGGACATTTACAAAAGCTAAGAGCGAAGTGTCGGATTCCGGCGGCTGTCGAGATGGTGATTCCGTTCGAATCGAAGTCGCCGGAGAAGGTCAGGGAGGGATACTGATGTGCCTCCTACACCTATTTCGACAAGTGCAGGCTTTTCTTTCCGATTCCCCGCCTTGTCTCGTGTGTTCTGGCACAACTTCAACTGGCCTTTCCCCAGATGACCCCCAATTTGGTCCGTTATGTCATCGGACTCGGAGTTAGGACTGCCGAGGAGGGGATAGAGTTAGAAGTCAAAGAGCTCATGAGGGTTTGCCAGGTAAAATACAACGTTCGAGCTCCAGGAACGTACTATCTCTCGCACTGTTTCAGGAAAAATTTGGAGGAAACCCCCGGGAGAGACGCTTGGAGAGATCAATATTTTTTCTTCAAAATCAACAGCCACTCGATCAGAGATTTTGACTTCTCCATTATTCCGCCAGCTCCTCGACATTTTTCTTTGACTCGAGTGATAGAGCCCCTTCTTCGCATAGCGGAGCGGACAGGAGAAAGTAAGAACTCACTGAGTCGTTTTCGGTGTTACTTTAAATACGAGGTTTCTAACTTGATCTGATCCTTTGTTTGTTGTTTTGCAGGTCATAACATTTCAGATAGTAATTTAGTCGCTAGCACACCTCCTCAGGATAAAATGTCACGAAGAGGAACTACACGTTGCCATGGAAAGGACCCGATTGATCTGGTGAAGAAGGTGAAGAAAGGCGATCTGAGTGACGCCATTGTTTTTTCCCTCGAGGCAGCTCCCCCATCGTCGGCTCCTCACCCAAAAGAGGCGATCCGGGAGGCTAAGGTCCCACTCCCGCACAAGTCGACCAAGAGGTCGCTGCAAAACATTCCAGAGAGTTGGTTCACCTGAGCTCCCGTTCGAATGGTTCTGGGGGCTCGAATGGTCGAAAACAAGGTGGGTCCCGACCTCCCACCCCGAAGCGCCAGGGGGTGAGGCCGACTTCCTCGGGGTTTGATGGGACATTCAACTGGCGCTTTAGGCAGCAAAAAGAGTGTCATATTGTAGATGACCCGAAGGGGGTGGCTTATTTGCTTCGGCACTTCAAACCTGTTGGGGTTCAGCTCCTGGCTGTTGGTGATATGGCGCTTGGGGAGGCCTACACCGAGATGATGGTGGTGCACAGGAAGGTAAAGATTTCTTCTCTTTTTTGTTTTAAGGCTCGAAGTTTTTTACACCTGACTTACGATTATTCTGTTTGGTGTACGCAGTCGCTGGAGGCCACATACATGTTTGTGGCCAAAGCGGAGCGCGAACTGAGGGACGTCCCTCAGGCTAGCGAACTCGAGGCTGCTAAGAAGGGAGTGGCGGATATCAATGCGGGGCTTCAGGCCGGTAAGGCTCGAGAGGAAGAGCTTAAGGGAAAATTGGCTAACTACGTTGGCGAAGAAGCCAGATTGATGCAACTCGAGGCTCAGGAGGAGGACTTTATGCACAAGCTTGACATGGTGACGAACCAGACCCTCGTGGCTGAAGAATCAAGCCGGAAAGCCATTGAGCAAGCAGCCAAAGATCAAGCTGAAAGCGGAAAAGGCTCTAGCGGACAAGGAGCATGACACCAAGGTCGCGGTCCATAATGCAAGGAAGGAGTTCAATGAGGTGTACCTCGAGATCCTGAAAGGGATCAAGGTGAAGAGCGACCAGAGGAAGGTGGAGAACAGCGCCGAGATCCGCCTTCAGGAGGCCCTTGCGAACATCGAGCTTATAGCCGATTTCACCACTGGTGAGCTGGACCTTACTCATGAGGTCTTAAAGTTGGCCGGGAAGAAGAGGATTGCAACCGAGGAGATGAATGTGGAAGCTGTTTCTGATTTTAGCATCAGCAAACATAATCTACCTACGATGTCCGAGGACTCGATCATACTGGTGAATCCTCCTGCTCAGACCACTCCCCTATTTGACCAGTATGGTCGCATCTCCCGAGGGAGACCAGGGGTAGCTCGAGGGTGAGCGATGAGGTCGAGGGTCAGGCTGCGGAGGATGAGGCGAGGATCGATGAGCAAATTATCGACTGAGCTAGTGCCTCTGCTAAAATTCTTTTTAATTTTTTTGGTGTTTTGCCCGAAAGGGCTTTTTAAATTATCTTTGAACTTGTGTTTCCCGAGAGGGCTTTAATCTTTTGGTGTTGCCCTAGAAGGGCTTTTATGTAATCGCGAGGACTTTGCGTCCTCTCTTTTTGTTTAATCGAATTCCTTTCCCAAATTCATTTTTTGCCTTAGTCTGTTTTTGGAACGAAATCCTTTCAGAGTTAGTCAAATCATTGAACTGCCTTTGTATTTTCATGCCTTAATCATAACTTTTAAGGAGATCATACTTTGGGGCTTAGCTCGAGTAAATACATGGTAGATCCGAAACGAACTAGCTTCGGACTACTTTGATTTTGCCTTAGAAAAATATGACAAAGAATTTTCTAAGGATGAAAGTGTCCAATCGAACTCGAGCAGACTTCGATTTGTACGTCGAGCTCGACTAATCGAACTGATTTGGTTTGACCTTAAAAATATTTGATTAAAAATTTGTTAAGCAATGAAGAAGGTAAGAACCAAACTAGGACGAGGGTCTTCTTTTGATTGAGAGATATTTGATTGAAAATTTTTTTAAGTGCTGAACGGTGTAAATTGGATTTAAGCGGATTAAATCGTGGTGTTATCACGAGGTTGCAGAGGTAGAACTCTTCTTTTATGTGAGAAGTCATTTTCCCAGGTTTGACCATATGCGAGGTCGATTGAGCATTATTATAGGAGGAGGTGCCCCCCCCCCCAGTTCTTCTAGATGTAGAGGTTGAAGAATTTGAAGTTAAGTATTTTGAGCAAGTATTCTACTTCGAGCTCGCATATTATTTTGGGGACCGATTCTAGGTCGCTTTTTGAGGATCGAATTAGATCTTTGTTTTGGAACCATTTCAGGTCGCTAATTTTGGAGGGATCATTTCATATCGCTGTTTTGGGACCATTTCAGGTCACTAATTTGGTGGAGAAGGGTGTTTCTCCGGTGGATTTCCGGGGAGTAGTCCGATATGACCAAAGCACAACTGGGAGTTCATCACTCCAGCTTGATTTGCACTCGTCGAGCCTTTTTTGATGTTGTTCATGATCGACTTGTTAGCTGCTTACCCTAATATGTTTCCTTGAGGATAACGAGGTGTTGAGTAGGTAAGCTTGATGTTCCAAGTTCTACAGAATGTTTGGGACGTGTTCGATATGAACTGGGATCCGTTATCGGTGATGATCTCATAGGGTAGCCGGTGGCGACAGATGATATTCCGCCAGACGAACTCCTTTACCTGGACGTCTTTAATTTTTTGGTACGACTCGTCTTTGATCCATTTGGTGAAGTAGTCTGTCATTACTAGTAGGTGCATGGCTTTCTTTTTTCGTGATGCGACTAAGGGTCCCACGATATCCATTCCCCACCGCATAAAAGGATATGGTGACGAGATCGAAGAGAGTTTTTCTTATGGATGATGGATAATCGGGCGTGTCTTTTGCACTTGTCACACTTATTGGAGAAGGACTCGCACTCGGCCGCCATGGTCGGCCAGAAGAAGCATTGCCTCTTGATCCATTTGGCCAGAGCTCGTCCTCCGGAATGGCTTCCGCAAGATCCATTGTGAGCCCGTGTTATCACAGTTCGAGCCTGTTTGCCACTGAGGAATTTGAGGTACGGTCCGGAGAGGCTTCGTTTGAAGTGCTCTCCTTCTGTTACGAAATATCTCGCACTCTGTGATTTGTGTTTTCGAGCTGCCCATTTATCATCGAGTACTTCGCCATCAGTGATGTATCGAATAATCGGGGTTCTCCAATCTTTCTCGGAGTCGGACTCGAGTCCTTGACTGGTGGAGGCAGCCATAATGGTGATGTCGGGTACATTGGCTACGTAGACAGCCTTTCTTGGGTCGATATCATCATCGATTTTGGTGATATCGGGGCATATCTCTTCGTTGAATGCCTTTTCGTTGATATCGTTTCCTTGGATGGGGTTGTCTTCCTTTAAGGATACGGCTATTAACGCTATACTGATGCTTGACTTCTCGATCCCTTCAACCGGTATGGTCCTTTTCAGGCCAATGCGTCGAGAGCGTCGGGTACGGTATTCTCACCTCGTGGGATTCGGGTTAGATCGAATAAGTCGATTTGGTCGGCGATACTATGAACTACTCGCTGATATTCTTACATGTGCTCGTCTTTGGCTTCGTAGTCGCCATGGAATTGGCTTGTGGCCAGTTGGGAGTCGCTAAAAGCAACTACTTCTTGGGCTTCTATTGCTATGGCTATCCTGAGTCCGAATATGAGTGCTTCGTATTCCGCTTTATTATTCGATGCAGGGAAGCCTAACATGAAAGATTGCTCTAGTACTTCTCCGGTAGGAGATATTAGTTTCACTCCAACTCTGGATCCTTGTCTTGAGGACGCGCCATCGACATGGAGAGTCCATTTCTTGGTGGAGGATGGCTCGAGGTTGGTGGTAGGGGGAGTTCAATTATGAAGTCGGCCAATACTTGCGCTTTTAAGCATGTCCGATTATTGAACTCGATGTCGTATTCGCTTAGTTCGATGGCCAATTTAACCAGTCGACTTGAATGTCTTGGACTGTGGAGGATTGTCCTCAAGGGTTGAGAGATCATGATGATGATTGAGTGCGATTGGAAGTAAGGTCAAAGATTTAGAGCCAATGTGACCTGTGCTAATGTGAGTTTCTCCGTCGTGGGGTATCTTGTTTCAGCGTCGATTAAGGTCTTGCTGATATAGTAGTCCGGTCTCTGATCGTTTTGTTCTTTTCGAACTAGGACCCTGCTCACCGCTACCGAAGAGATAGCTAGGTAGAGGTAAAGGGCCTTGATAGGTCTGTAAGTTTTAATCCTATTCTACTGCAAGTGCACAGTTAATGCAATTATAGTATAAAGGGTATCGAAATCCACAGAGACTCTGGACCTACGATAGATTTTAGAACGGTCAAGTTAAACTAGGAGAAAGTAGTGAGAAACTAAAAAACAAGCAGAAAAGGAAATCAGACAAGCAGATCAGATAATCAATCAGGATCAAATTAAGCATAGTTCTAGAACTCAAACACGGATATAGAACTAACGAACTTTCGTTGTGAGAATTCTCTAAGTCTAATAGCAGAAATCCAAATTTCTTTGTAATTCCTAACAGATTAAACTAGCCTTAAGTTCAGGTTCGATGTGTTCACAATTCAATTAAACCAAATTTCTTTGCGAGTATTTCAATTGCTCAACCTAAATAGTTCAGATTCTAAATCACACTTTCTTGTCAATTTAACAACCTAAAATCTAGATTCTAAATGATCAGGTTAGAAACTAGTGTTAAGCACAATTTAGATTGAAGAACAATTATGATATGAATCCTTAACTGAAATAAATAAATCTAGCTAGCCATGAAATACTTAATGAGAATCGCTAAACCTAACTATGAATCTACTCAGACATAGATAATGAAAACATAATCAATGAATAATTAGATTGCATAAAAGAGAGTATAGAAATAAAGGGGTTCGAAATCTTCTCCAAAAGCAGGAAGCAATACAGGTTCAGATCAGCCCCAAAAAGCTCTAAAAACTCTCAGCTCAAAGTATGAAAGCGTATGTAAGCGTATGTAAAACGTATCTAAAACTGATGTAAAAACCTAATTATAAAGGCCTAATCACGACTGGGGCTTCTTTGTAATTATTGGAAACTTCTGGGCCAAAGTGGAATATCCATATTCTTCATTAAACCGCCGAAGATAAGCCCATCTCGCTCGTGTGTCAATCGATGCACAATGTGTGTCGATCGATGCAATCCTCTGTTTTGGACAGTGAACTCTATCTCTTGGGTCAAAACTCCAAAATGCTCCAGAAAGCTCCATAATCACCAAATCCGCTCCAAACGTGCATATTCCTAATAACACCAGTAAATGACTCTAAAGAAACACCAAAAGACTCTAAAACATACTTATATCATGGTCTAAAACCGGTAAAAACCATGATATATCAACTCCCCCACAGTTAGCCTTTGCTTGCCCTCAAGCAAAACAGAGAACTAAAACATGGTGAAGAGGTTTGAAAACTTTCAGAAACTCTTTTCATCCTAGAAGCAACAACACTCAGATTCCCCTCATTAAGCCACTGAAAGAATCACCTACATGAAATCAAGACCAACATATACTTCCCCCACACTTAGCAACTGTCCTGAGTAAACTCCACAATCACATTCAAGCATTCAAATTCACCCTACTGACTTCTATAAGCTATTTAAGTGCGGTCTCACCTAAGGATTATCGATCAAAGGGCACATGGATTCTTACTCTGTTAGCTCTAGACCACCATACTATCTTTTTCTGGTTCCTTTCTTCTCTTTTCCCTTCCTTAGCAATCTAATTTTTTCCCATTGGGTATCATCATTTTTTTTTTTATCAGTGCTCTTCTCGTTATGGGGTGTACTTTGGACACATTCCATGAATGCACATGAGGTAATAGTGGTAGCTACCACTCCCGTGACCACTTCAGAGCTACTAGCTCATCCTCAGTTTATTATTCTTTCTTTTTTTTTCTTTAAGAGAAGGGGAAAAGGGAACTTTACTTGGACAGGTTTACAAGCTGTGTCAGAACTAACAGAGGAGTCCGACTCAAGGTATACCAAGCCCTTAGGTGAGAAAATTAAGTCAAAATTAATGGTGAAGTCAGTAAAGGATCCTCTGATACCTGAAGTGATGTGGGTGTCCTCAGTAGGTTGATCTGTGTTGGGGTTTTCTAATAGTCATAGATTGATCCTGCAACTTCATCACAATGGTCACTTAAGTTCCTGCAAATGTTGTTAACTACTCAAAAATTCATTGTTTCCTACTTAAACAGTTTTGACTCAATAAAACAAAATTTTGAAAAAATAGGACTGACTCTAAGAAAACAGAAAGATAAAAGTCAGTACCACCTCCCCCACACTTGAAACACACTCTCCCCAGTAGTGTCAAGCTAAGGATTGGTAAAAGAAAGTAGAAATGTTAAAGGATGAGTTAAGTTCTGTCTGATTTTTACCTGTCTCGCTTATGCATCGATCGTTACACATAAATGCGACGATCGTTGCAAGGCGATTGCGATATGAGTCGATCGTTGCTCAGGTCCGCAACGATCCCTGCAATGCGATTTTCGTGTTGAATCGATCGACACACAGGACCGTGTCGATCGTTGCATTGCGATTTCGTCGAGCAGTCAGCAGTTAGCTGGTTAGTCCGTGAGAAATTCCCAAGTATCAAACCTTAAAGCTGAAAATCAATGCAAACAAGCAAAATCAAAGTAACAGATAGTCTAAAAACAGGCACATCATCCCAACATAAGTATCAAAGAGAAAAATCAAAAGGAAAGTGCAAAAGAAAAAGTGAAAACAGAAATACAGAACCGTAGTCTGAAAATGCCACTACTCTCACTCGTCATCTATGCCAGCATATGGATCAAAACCGCTGGAAGCATCGGGAGTCGGAGAGCGCTGTCTACATCGACGGGAAGGTCCGGGCTGATGAATCTGTGGCTGCCTCTTGCAAGTGCAACCACACATGAAGTCCGAAATGCTCCGCAGAATACCATCCTGACGCTTTCTCCACTCTCCCTCGGACAAGGACCAATGTCATGTGCAGGAGGAGCAGCAGGTGCAGGCGCATAAGAAGAAGAAGCCCGTGTAGAAGGCTCTCCTAGAGGATGGGCCATCGTAGGAACTCTGCGCTGATCTCGCATAGGAGGCTGGAAGTCCAAGTCAGCCAATGTATCGATCTTAGTCAGATCAGCAGCAGGAAGATCCACACCATGCTTCTGCCCATGCGTGTCATAGTAGACCCAGATGCGTCTCTCCTTCAGACAAGTAGCACTCTGCAGGTGGGTTAAATCCATATATACCTTGCTATCATCACGCTCCGTACCCTCTAAAGGGATCTTGCAATGCCGGAACATGGGAGTAAGCAGACTCCCCACTGTCTCAGTGCCCTTCCCATCCACTGCTTTCGTCGTCAGTGTGCACAGGTGATGAGCAAACACAGCTCCTAAGTTAAGTCCTCTAGTGGGATCTCTCAGATCAGTATCAGCAAACTGCTCTCTCAGCCCAATGAAAAGGATCTCTAGCACATTCTTGCGCATCTTGTTTGCCTCGGCCTTGCACAACAGCGTGTAACCCAAGATGCGGATCACATATCTAAGAACAGGATGTCTGACTTGAATCTGCTTCGTGGTCCTCGAGTCATATGCTCCATTGCGAAACTGATCCCAAAAATACTGCGCCTCCTGTCTATCCCACTTAAGAGCTATACCAGTGCGTGTAGGCTCCACGCTGAATCCATAAATACGGCAGATATCTAGAAGGGGAATCCGATACCTGACTCCTAAGCTCATGAATGTAAAGATGCCATCTGCGGCTTTCCTGCGCTCCGGATCAGGATAATAGACTTTTCAAGTCACCAACAACTGCCTCACCAGGTCAGGATACAGCTCATAGTACTGAATAGGCATTGTCCTCAGACCAATGCCCTTAACCAATCTAAGCACCTGCTCATCAATGCCTAAGCTCCTGCAACTCCAATAGTCAACAAACTTGGTTGGCTGAACATCCATATCACACCAGCCATTGTAGAGCAGTGTATCGAACTCGTCCCAGTAGTCATTGATCGGCCTCTCTGTGAATGTGTCAGTCTTAATCAGCTTATCATGCGTCATGTCCCAAACCTTGTCTGTTGGGATCTTCTCCTTATCGACCTTAGGCCAAGGCAACTATATAGCTTCCCGATCTCTCTGATAAAGCTCAGGCGGTGTTGAATCTCGAAGAAACCACTCCTCTGGTGGAGGAGTCTGATCCGCAGCTGTAGTAGCTCTGCGTTTGCGAGGTTGTCCGCGAGGAGGCATCTGCAACAAAGAAGTAAAGTCTTATCAGTCCCGCAGAATTCTCTGTGGAATCGCAATGCAACGACCGTTGCATAGATGCAGCGATCGTTGCAAGACGATTTCACAGTCGCCTTATAATCCTTCAAATCGTGTCAAAATTAGTCCCACAATCTCACAAACAGCATAATTCCATCACCAATCAACCTACATCAAGCCTATAACAGTACATAATCATCATCTTAAAGCTAAAAATCTCTAATTTCAAAACCCTAGAACCGAATCCGAAAATGATGAATTTGAGAGCCCTTACCTCGGAATTGCTTCGATTAGGTTATAGAAATAGATAGAGCGTCTAAAAACAAGAAGAATAGGCTTTGAATCAACGAAAATGATGAAGAAATGAGTGATTTAGGGTAGATGCGAATCGGTTGTACGGATGGCCGAAATGGGGAAGAAGAGAAGAGAGAAAAGGTTAAAGGCACTTACCTGCTTCGTGAATGCAACGACCGTTGCAGATAAGCAATGATCGTTGCTAGTGAACCGAATTGATTCCGGTTTAGCGCACGTGTACCTTTAGTTTTAAAATTGAACCATTTGCAACGACCGTTGCACAGCACCGCAACGATCGTCACAAGGCGATTTCATCTCCTCGTCATATCTCCCTGCAACGACCGTTGCACATGTCAGCAACGATCGTCACATATCTCCAGACTCGTGTTCTGTAATGAAAAAGCACCAAAAGAAAAACCAAAACACAAAATCCTAAGAAAAACACCAAAAATAATATATACAAACCTAATAGTGGGTTGCCTCCCACTCAGCGCTTGTTTAAGGTCATTAGCTTGACCGGACGAACAAGATCAGGCTCCTAGAGGTTTCAACAAAGACTGTGAATGCCTCTGCGAAAGTCTCCTCATTCAAGGTGGAGAGTAAGTTGTCTCAGTGTGAGCTTGTCCAAGCAAAGAAGGAATGTAATGTTCTCCAGGATCTAAAACCAAAGTTTCACTCATCTGCTCTCCATATCCATCCTCAATCCTAAAGGTTTGCCCATCAATCTGTGGCTTGCGCAGCATATCCATCTCAAAGTGCAGAGGCTCATCTCCTAGATAGAGATCAATCAAACTGTTCCTTACATCGATCACTGCTCCAGCTGTGGCTAAAAATGGTCTTCCCAGTATTAGAGCATCATCCTGCTCACTGTCGTACTTAACCACCAAGAAGTCTGTCGGAACCAAGTAGTTTCCAACTCTTACTGGGACGTCGTCAAGAACTCCTTCCGGAATCCTTATTGACTGATCAGCTAGAACAAGAGAGGTCCTAGTGGGTGAAAAATCTGTCATCCCCAGCTTCTCTGCCACAAAGTATGGCATGAGACTTCCAGCAGCTCATAATTCACACAGAGAACGCTTGAAACCATCCTCAAAAATAGAGCAACTCAGCACAAATATACCATGATCAGGTAGCTTCTTCGGGATCTTAGTTAGCAGCACATCACTGATCTGTTTAGGGACCACTATCACCCAATCTTTCAGCATTTCATCCATTGGCAGCATCTTCTCCAAGTATCTCTGCACACAAGGGTGATATGGTGGATCATCAGATTGTGGAACTTCTTCCAGCCTCTCATCCATCTCTCCCAGCTGTCTGACCTCATCAATCTCATGTTGAGTTATCTCAGACACTCCAGGGAATAGTCTGTTAAGCTCTTGATCCGTCTCTTCATCAATGCCATGAGAATCAAGTGAGGTTGTCTGTCCACGGCATGCAACGATCGCTGCAATAGGTGCATCGATCGATGCAGCAAAATTTTCACAGATTCCACCCGAGAGTTTTTCTCCAGTTTCAGATTTCTCTGGTTCTTTCACCAGTTAAGCTGTATTTAACTCGAAATTTTCACCTTGGTATGATCCATCATTAATATAAACTGACCAAGCCTTGATGTGGGTGTCCACGACACTCTTTCCCTTGACAGAGCTTGAAATTTGTCTCGCTTGTGTGTCCAATTGTTGGAATTATGTCCAGTAATCTCTGTACTGTCTCTAGAAAGTAAGAGTATGTCAATGATCAGACATAAGTCATATAATACTGGGGGTCATGATGGCTTGCTAGAGTCCGCTCATGATCTATAAGTCTTGGACTTATTGCCTTTATTATATGATCCCATATGGGTCACACGCCTAAGCTAACAGGAAAATATGGAGGAACGGTGCAGCAGGAGTACGGTAAAAGTGCTAGGCATTTACTGTACTTAGAGAGATTAAAGGGCCTGATTAAATCTAAGGGATTTAATCAGACTGAGACTTGGGCCCAAAAGCCCATGAGAACTAAAAGGGGTTTTAATGAATAAAACTTGACCTAGCTCTCTAATTTTTTCTCAGCTCTTCTGCGCCTCTCTCTCTCTCTCTCTGCGCCTCCATCCCCTTGGTCTAGCAGCCAATTTCCTGAAGTGTGCGTGTGTGAACCTATGGAGGAGCTGTCCCTTGGCGGTTCTGCTGATCTCTGACAATACCTCTCTATTCCGCTGCATAACAAGGTATTAGGTGAGATCCCTTATGTTTCTGCAAGAGAACCTAGATCCAATCTGTTTAGTAGGAATCAATCAATGAGAAATTGAATCAGGATAAACACTAAACAATCCTTCAGTGGTATCAGAGCCATTGGTTCTATTAGGATTTCTTGTTAGAATCATGTTTAGGTTGTTTAGAAGTGTTTGAATCAATCTATGCTTGAAATTTGATTAGTAAAACACTTAAGAAACAGTTAAAAACCTAAACTAGAAATCGCATGATCCGATCTATATGAATCGGTATGCGTCGGAATGATGATCGCCAAAGGATCACCATGTCCGGATCGTGTGACGCACGGTGGACCGATCAGCCGAGTGGATCGCATGGATCGATCGCACGATCACATGGATCGACCCGAGCTTGACCGATCGCGTCCCGTCCCGTTGCCTCTCGTCCGATCTCGCGTCCCGTCCCGATCACACAACCCGAGCTCGTCCCGATCGCGTGGCTTGCGGCTGTCCCGATCGTTCCTCGATCGCGTGAAGCTTGCATCCGATAATGATCGGTTCACGTGACCTAATGGTCGGTTCGGTTTTGACTTGTGATGGTTCGGTTCAATATAATTAAAACTTGATCGTCACGGTTTAATAATTACAGACTTAATAATATTTATTAAGTCTGGTTAAACCGTGATAAGAAATCCAAAGTCGTAAAATTGGATTTAGTGCCTAAACCAGTGGTTTTCTAATTTGATTTGGTTGGACCAAATAAATTGAGAAAATACGGTTTAGTAAATAACCGGTTGACAATTGTGGTCATCGTAGTAATTAATTTTGGTTAGACCAATTTTAATGAACCAGACCGGTTATGTCATTTAATTGGACAATTGGGTTATGTCTTGGACATAGACCAATTCTTGGGCCATGGACCAAGAAGTTAAAACAATTGGGCCAGTTATTTGAGTCTTTTCTTTAGATTTATTTTAAAATTCATTTAATAATTAAAATTTGATTTTAAAATTAATCAGTTTCCAAAATTTCGAATTAGAAAGTTTCTTAGAATAGAAGTTTCTAGATTTGCATGTTTTGGATATTTAAGAAATTTCTATAGTTAGAAAGTTTCCAATTTTAGGAAGTTTCCAATTTTAGAAAGTTTCCAAAACAGTAGGTTTCCAAAAATGGAAAGTTTCCAAAATAGTAATCTTCTATTTTAAAATGAAATTTTAAGAAAACCTATAAACCTCAAATAATATCAAGCGTTGGATGTCTTGTCCAGTCTATGTCAGCTGTTGAAACCCATTCAATCGTACACATGGCCTTACAGTGTGAGGGTGTCTATCTTTTGCGTGGGTAAGACAGTTTGTGATTCATTAATGTCATTGGGAGTCCCAGACATTAGTGATTACATGACTGTATAGTCTGGTTTTCTTGACTGGGTCATCGGGAGTCCCGGACCTTGAGACATCAGAGTGGATTGGGCCTCGGGCCCAGATTCACAACCAAGAGTTATATCACGGATATAATTAGCCGAGATAGGGCTTACCGATATAAGCTAAGGTTGGGTGACGGCCAGTGGCCCACTTTGATCTTAGTTATATGTGGATCTTGGAATCGTTATATTCTATTGAGGGTAACTAATGTTATTGAATATAATGCGAGTTTACTCATATTGAACATATTAACTAAAATCCTTTTATCTAATATTTCAGCAATGACTACAACAAGCACTCAAAACACATTCTCAATCCGATCTGTTCTCGACAAGGAGAAGCTGACTGGAACGAACTTCCTGACGTGGTCAAGGAACTTGAGGCTGGTCCTCAAGCAGGAGAAGAAGGAATATGTCCTTCGTGATCCCCTCCCCGAGAGGCCTCCTAACAATGCCGCCAGGAATCTGCATAATGCTTGGGAAAAGCATTCGTCAAATGAAAATGATGTCTATTGCCTGATGTTGGCGACCATGACTCCTGAGCTGCAAATGCAGTTCGAGAGTGTGCTGTCACCCATCGAGATAATAGCAAGCCTGAAATCGCTTTTTCAGGAGCAGGCAAGGACTGAGAGGTTCCAGACAGTTAAGAACCTCTTGGACTGTAAGATGGCTGCAAATGCGGCAGTGAGTCCTCATGTCTTGAAGATGATGGGTTATCTCGATCATCTTCAGAAACTCGACTGCCCTATCAGCCAGGAACTTGCCTGCGACATCGTTCTGCAGTCTTTACCTGCAAGCTATGATCAGTTCATCCTGAACTTCAATATGCATGGCTTGAGTAAGACATTGCCTGAGCTTCACGGAATGCTCAAGACTGCAGAGCCCAACTTGAGGAAAGCCAAGGACCCCAACGTGCTTATGGTGCAAAAGGGCAAGGGCTTTAAGAAATCCTCTGCCAAGGACAAGGGAAAGGCTAAGGCTGTTCAAGTCTCGGACAAGGACACGCCAAAGCCCAAGCCCAAGTCCAAGGCTGGGCCTACTGACATCTGCAGGTTCTGTAAAGAACCGGGGCATTGGAGGAGAGAATGTAAGAAATTCCTGGAAGGTCTAAAGGAATTGAAGAAGAAGACTCTGGAGACTTCTTCATCAGGTATTTTTGTTATAGAAGTTAATACAACTACTTCTGATAATACCTCATGGGTTATGGATACTGGTTGTGGGGCTCATATTTGTACTAATATGCAGGCACTCAGCAACAGTAGGAGGCTGAAGCAAGGACAAGTGGAGCTACGAGTTGGGAATGGAGCGAAAGTTCCTGCACTAGCTGTAGGCACATACTTGTTGTCTTTACCTTCGGGATTGGTTTTAGAACTCAATAATTGTTATTTTGTACCTGCGATAAGCAGAAATATTATTTCAATTTCATTGTTGGATTTGGAAGGTTATGATTTTTCAGTTAAGAATAAATTATGTTCCTTCAATCGCAACAATTTGTTCTATGGTTGTGCCCCTCTTACGAATGGGCTTTACATACTTGATCAATCCGCGCCAATTTATAACATTAATACCAAACGGTTCAAACCTAATGAGGAGAACCGAACATTTCTATGGCATTGTCGTTTAGGGCACATCAGTGAGAAACGCATTAAGAGGCTCCATTCGAATGGACTTCTTGGCTCATTTGACTTTGAGTCATGTGAGAAATGCGAATCCTGTCTGATGGGCAAAATGACGCGGGCCCCCTTTAATAAACCTAACGAGAGGGCCAATGACTTATTGGGCCTGATACACACAGATGTGTGTGGCCCAATGTCCACAAATGCAAGAGGAAACTATCAGTACTTCATTACCTTCACTGATGATTTCAGTAGGTATGGATATGTTTATTTAATGAAACATAAGTCTGAATCGTTTGAGAGATTCAGAGAATTCCAAAATGAAGTACAGAACCAACTTGGCAAAAGCATTAAAGCTCTTCGGTCCGACCGAGGAGGAGAATACTTGAGCCAAGAGTTCAGTGATCATCTAAGAGAGTGTGGGATAGTTTCCCAACTCACTCCTCCTGGAACACCTCAATGGAATGGTGTGTCTGAGAGGAGGAATCGGACCTTATTGGATATGGTTCGGTCTATGATGAGTCACACAGACCTTCCAATATCCCTTTGGGGATATGCTCTGCTAACAGCAGTGTTCACTCTAAATAGAGCGCCATCAAAAGCAGTAGCTAAGACACCATATGAATTATGGACTGGAGAATCTCCAGTGCTGTCTTATTGTGAAGCCTATGTCAAGAGATTGATCTCTGACAAGCTTACACCAAAGTCTGATAAATGCTACTTCATTGGTTATCCGAAGGAGACCAAGGCTTATTACTTCTACCTACGATCCGAGAACAAGATCTTTGTTGCCCGGGATTGTAATTTTCTTGAGAGGGAGTTTCTCTCTAAGAAAAACAGTGGGAGTAAGGTACTGCTTGAAGAAATTCAAGATGAACAGGATACTGCTCAACCTAATGAGGAAGAGCAGCAGGAGGACCTACAAGAAATTGTAGAGCCTGAACCTGTAGTACCTGAAGTTCGAAGATCCGGGAGGATCCGTCACGAACCCGAGAGATATCAAGGATTCCTCGTGACTAACTGTCATGATCTTCTGATCATTGATGGTGATGAACCATCGAACTTCAATCAAGCCATGATGGGCCCAGATTCCTCTAAGTGGCGTAAGGCCACTGATTCCGAAATGGACTCCATGTCGGTCAACCAAGTGTTTTCGTTGGTTGACTTACCCGCTGGTGTAAAAGCCATCGAGTGCAAATGGATCTTCAAGAAGAAGATTGACGTGGATGGAAATGTCCAGATTTATAAAGCCAGGTTGGTGGCAAAAGGTTTCAGGCAAGTTCACGGTGTGGATTATGATGAAACCTATTCACCAGTGGCTATGATGAAATCTATTCGGATTCTACTAGCAACTGCAGCTTTTCATGATTATGAAATTTGGCAGATGGACGTGAAAACCGCCTTCCTGAATGGAATTCTGGAAGAGGATGTGTATATGACACAACCTGACGGTTACATAGATCCAAAGAATGCTGGGAAAGTATGCAAGCTTCATAAATCCATTTATGGATTGAAGCAAGCATCGAGGAGCTGGAATCTTCGTTTTGATGAAGCGATCAAGCAATTTGACTTCATCAGAAACGAAGAAGAACAATGCGTGTATAAGAAGACTAGTGGGAGCAAGATAGTATTTCTTATTCTGTATGTCGATGACATACTGCTTCTCGGAAACGACGTACCAATGCTGCGGTCGGTAAAGGACTGGCTTGGAAGTTGTTTTTCCATGAAAGACATGGGTGAAGCCGCATACGTTCTTGGAATCAGGATCTACCGGGATAGATCTAAAAGGCTGATAGGCTTGTGTCAAGATTCATACATTGACAAAGTCCTGCATAGATTCAGCATGGCAGATTCCAAGAAAGGCTTCACGCCAATGGTACATGGCACAACGCTAAGCAAGAAGCAGAGCCCTACGACGGCTGCTGAGCTTGAGCGCATGAAGAATATTCCTTATGCATCTGCAATAGGATCTATCATGTATGCCATGATCTGTACTCGTCCTGATGTTGCTTATGCATTGAGCATGACGAGTAGATACCAGTCAAATCCAGGTGAAAACCACTGGATTACCGTCAAGAATATCCTGGAGTATCTAAGACATACTAAGGATAAGTTCTTGGTGTACGGCGGAAGTAATGTGCTTGAAGTCAGTGGATTCACGGACGCAAGTTTCCAGACAGACCAAGATGATTTCCGGTCACAGTCCGGTTATATCTTTTGTCTGAATGGCGGTGCAATCAGTTGGAGAAGCTCCAAGCTAGACACCGTTGCTGATTCCACTACAGAAGCTGAATATATCGCCGCTTCAGAAGCAGCG
The DNA here is from genome assembly GCA_030180135.1 of Orychophragmus violaceus. NCBI lineage: Eukaryota > Viridiplantae > Streptophyta > Magnoliopsida > Brassicales > Brassicaceae > Orychophragmus > Orychophragmus violaceus. The sequence goes on from CM058239.1 coordinate 68,803,241, forward strand.
AAGGAAGCTGTTTGGATACGAAATTTCATTATTGAACTAGGTGTGATACCAAATGCGGCTGAGCCTCTGGCACTGTTTTGTGATAACAATGGTGCTATTGCTCAGGCAAAGGAACCAAGATCACACCAGAAATCCAAGCATGTACTAAGAAGATTTCACTTGATACGTGACATCATTAATAGAAAGGAAGTCAAGATCAGCCGAGTTCAGACAGATGATAACGTCGCTGATCCATTGACAAAGCCACTCCCAAGACCTAAGCTCGAGTTCCTGACTGAAGCTGTAGGCATTAGAGACATTGAAATGTAATCTAAATTTGAGTGGGAGTTTGAGGGCTTTATTTAGTTATTGATATGTTCTTGTAAAACATTTTAAGATGTTTAAATAAAATTATTATTTCAAGATTATTTTAACTGTGATGAAATAATCGTTCCAAAATGATATGAACCATTTTATAGGTCATCGAAGTAAGTGACTTGATCTTGAGTCATCAAAGTCATTTAGCTTGATCATGAGACCCTATATTTGATAGATGGCTTATATCATCCTGTCCCTAGTCGAAGGTTGTTGAAATTGGAACACCAACAACCGCATGAGAGTAGATTGGTATGTGACTTATGACAAAGTCTCAGGATGTCATAGATGCACGGCATCAAAGTCAGTACATAGGTGTATGTTGGGGTACATACGACCGGACAAGACCCGCTTATAAGAACTCTTCAGGATATTTATATCTGTGTCATAAGAGATTCTTACTACGACTATAGAGTATAGTCCTTAGACCTGAGTTCGCATGCATGTGACTGCACATCAACTGATGCGCTTTGATCATTGTCTAACGCTGTCATTAAGCGATAGTTATAAGGACCTTGTTTGGGTGTATTATGAAATGAGTAGTTTACAGTGATGGAACAAGACGGGATTTGTCCCTCCAATATAAATGGAGTGAATATCTCTAGGCCAATCGGAGATTTGAATACTGGAAAATGCATGGCCATGCTCAAACGGACTGTCCCGAGTCGTTTGGATTGTCAGTATCAAATCAGAGTCCGATGAACAAGATTAGGCTTTATAAGGATGACACTCATCTTGCTTTATGACTAATCGAGATATTGAGACAAAAGGAATATGAATACAGAGATTCCAGTACAAGTGGGAGATTGTTGGAATTATGTCCAGTAATCTCTGTACTGTCTCTAGAAAGTAAGAGTATGTCAATGATCAGACATAAGTCATATAATACTGGGGGTCATGATGGCTTGCTAGAGTCCGCTCATGATCCATAAGTCTTGGACTTATTGCCTTTATTATATGATCCCATATGGGTCACACGCCTAAGCTAACAGGAAAATATGGAGGAACGGTGCAGCAGGAGTACGGTAAAAGTGCTAGGCATTTACTGTACTTAGAGAGATTAAAGGGCCTGATTAAATCTAAGGGATTTAATCAGACTGAGACTTGGGCCCAAAAGCCCATGAGAACTAAAAGGGGTTTTAATGAATAAAACTTGACCTAGCTCTCTAATTTTTTCTCAGCTCTTCTGCGCCTCTCTCTCTCTCTCTCTCTGCGCCTCCATCCCCTTGGTCTAGCAGCCAATTTCCTGAAGTGTGCGTGTGTGAACCTCTGGAGGAGCTGTCCCTTGGCGGTTCTGCTGATCTCTGACAATACCTCTCTATTCCGCTGCATAACAAGGTATTAGGTGAGATCCCTTATGTTTCTGCAAGAGAACCTAGATCCAATCTGTTTAGTAGGAATCAATCAATGAGAAATTGAATCAGGATAAACACTAAACAATCCTTCACCAATTGCTTCACATGTATACTTAAGGACTCAAACTTCCCATTGAGGTCCTCATAGACAGCATCTAACTTCCTGTTGCAGTCCACAACAATCTTAGTCTGCCCTTCTAGCAACTGCTCCATCATGGCCTCCATCTTGCTCTCATGAGAAATAGCAGCAGGAGGTGCTTGATATGAGGAAGATCCATAAGTCCTCTGATTACCTTGCTGAAAAGGTTTCTGAAAACCAGCATTCTGTCCAAATCCAGAAGAGTGAAAGCACTCTTCTGTCCACCATTGAAGAACCTATTACCTTGCTGATTTCCAAACATATTCCCTTGAAATCCAAAGCCACCAATGTAGTTCACAACCTCTTCCTGATTGTCTTCTTCAGCTCCAAATACCTCAACATCATGAGCAAAATGGACAGCTTTCTTCCCAGCCAACAGATTACAAACAGTATCCAACTTAGTCCTAATGTCAGCAATCTCCAGATTATCTATCTTTCCACCAGACTCCTTCCTTCCCCTATCAGCAGTCTTGCAGCTATTACTACTCACCAAGTTATCTGTCAATTGCTTAGCTTGCTCAGGAGTCCTTGTGTTGAAATTTCCATTGCTGGAATTATCCAACGCAGTCTGGTAAGGGAGATCTATACCTCTAAAGAATATGCCAGCAATGTCACTTCAGTGAATCCATGATGAGGACAGTCTCGTTGGTACTTCTTGAACCTCATCCAAGTAGCTTTAAGAGGCTCCGTAGAACATTGGGAGAAAGTGAGAATGTCCTGTCTCGACTGATCAGAGCGAGCATCATCATAAAAGTACCTCAGAAACTCACTCTTCACAGCATCCCAAGTAGTAAACTTCCCAGGTGGAAGTTGTTTCAGCCAGGCTGCAGCATCTCCAGCGAGAGAGTAGGGGAAGAGTTTGAGAAACATATAGTCATAGTTCACTCCATCGTACTTCATCCCAGTGACTATGTCCTCAAACTCATGAATATGATCCATTGGCTGCTCATTCGGAAAACCATGGAAGGCATTCTGCCTCCCGAAGTCATTCCTCTCAAAACCAGGAGGTACAAGTGCTGACCGGTTAGCATGAAACTCATCCGGACGGTTATAGTCAGCAAAAGTCCTCTTAGCATGAATAACCATCTGCCTTTGACCTTGGCTTTGTCCTTGTGGTTGTTCTTGGCCTTGTCCTTGGCCTTGGTCTTGTCGCGGTTCAGGCTCAGGTTCAGGGATCACATTCCCTTCAGCATCAATCCTTTGCCCAACAGCATTATACAGATTGTTTTGTCGGTCCCTTAGGGTAACTTGAGCATCAGGTATCAGAATCGCAGTGCAACGATCGATTCTAAGAGGCAACGATCGATTCAACTCTAGTCGCCTTGCAACGATCGATTCAAAAATATGCAACGATCGATGCTAAGCGAATGTCAGACCTGCGACAGAGAAAAACAGAAAAATTAGTAACCACAAATAAAAATAAAAATCTTAGTCTAAACCCTAGGTTCAAATCTATCGAAGACTCAAAAGAGTCCCCGGCAACGGCGCCAAAAACTTGATAGGAGAAAGTAGTGAGAAACTAAAAAGCAAGCAGAAAAGTAAATCAAGTAGCAGGATTGGTTTGAAAGCAATTAACTAAAAGCGCTAAGTCTAGGGAGTTCTCAGGAAATCAGACAAGCAGATCAGATAATCAGTCATGATCAAATTAAGCACAGTTCTAGAACTCAAACACGGATATAGAACTAACGAACTTTCGTTGTGAGAATTCTCTAAGTCTAATAGCAGAAATCCAAATTTCTTTGTAATTCCTAACAGATTAAACTAGCCTTAAGTTCATGTTCGATGTGTTCACAATTCAATTAAACCAAATTTCTTTGCGAGTAATTCAATTGCTCAACCTAAATAGTTCAGATTCTAAATCACACTTTTGTGTCAATTTAACGACCTAAAGTCTAGATTCTAAGTGATCAGGTTAGAAACTAGTGTTAAGCACAATTTAGATTGAAGAACAATTATGATATGAATCCTTAACTGAAATAAATAAATCTAGCAAGTCATGAAATCCTTAATGAGAATCTCTAAATCAAACTATGAATCTACTCAGACATAGATAATGAAAACATAATCAATGAATAATTAGATTGCATAAAAGAGAGTATAGAAATAAATGGGGTTCGAAATCTTCTCCAAAAGCAGGAAGCAATACAGGTTCAGATCAGCCCCAAAAAGCTCTAAAAACTCTCAGCTCAAAGTATGAAAGCGTATGTAAGCATATGTAAAACGTATCTAAAAACTGATGTAAAAACCTAATTATAAAGGCATAATCACGACTGGAGCTTCTTTGTAATTATTGGAAACTTCTGGGCCAAAGTGCAATATCCATATTCTTCATTAAACCGTCGAAGATAAGCCCATCTCGCTCGTGTGTCGATCGATGCACAATGTGTGTCGATCGATGCAATCCTCTGTTTTGGACAGTGAACTCTATCTCTCGGGTCAAAACTCCGAAATGCTCCAGAAAGCTCCATAATCACCAAATCCGCTCCAAACGTGCATATTCCTAATAACACCTGTAAATGAATCTAAAGAAACACAAAAAGACTCTAAAACATACTTATATCATGGTCTAAAACCGGTAAAAACCATGATATATCTGGGCTCCCCTTCTACTGGCTTCGCCAATATCGGTGGTTCGCTTAAATATGTTTTGAGCTGGGTGAATGCCTCTTCACACTTTTCATCCCAAAGGAATTTCTGGTTCGCTTTGAGGAGGTGATAGAAGGGAATACATTTATTAGTCGACCTCGATATGAAGCGATTCAAAGCAGCTATTCTGCTAGTCAGTCTTTGAACTTCTCACGTTGTCTTTGGAGATTGCATCTCCAGAAATGTTGCGATGTATTTAGGATTTGTTTCGATTCTCCTTTCGGTTACTAAGTAACCTAGGAACTCTCCTGATGGGACACCGAAGGTGCACTTTGCTGGATTGAGTTTCATCTTATACTTGTTGAGGATGACGAAGCATTCCTTTAGCTGGGGAATGTTATCCTTGCACCTAGATGATTTGACCAGCATATCATCGATGTAGACCTCCATGGTTTTACCCTATAGTCCGGAAACATTTTGTTGACGAGACCCTGTTAGGTAGCTCCTGCGTTCTTCAGTCCGAAAGGCATGACCTTATAGCACTAAGTGCCTCGATTTATGATGAACGAGGACTTTTATTGGTCTTCGGGGTTCATCAATATTTGGTTGTACCCAGAGAATGCATCCATGAAGGATAGCAATTGGTGACCTGCTGTAGTTTCGACCAATCGGTCGATGTGTGGGAGTGGGAAGTTGTCCTTTGGACAAGCCTTATTGAGGCGTGTGAAGTCGACACACCCTCTCCACTTCCCATTATTTTTTTGACCACGACAGGATTCGCGAGCCAGTCGGAATATCTTACTTCCCTGATCGACCCAATTTTGAGTAAACGATCAACCTCGTCGTTGACGGCTTGGGCTCGTTCTGGGCGGAGTTTACGACGCTCTTGCCTGACCGGTTTGTAAGCTGGGTCGACATTCAGCTTGTGACTGGTTACGTCGATGTTTATTCCTTTCATGTCTGCCGAAGACTAGGCAAAGGACTCGACGTTTTTTTTTTGAGCTTCGTCTAGCAGACCTTGGTCGTGAGATCTTTTGGGGGTCCTCTTTGACAGGGGTCATTGTGTTTTTTAGTTCGCATTTTAGCCTTCCTCTTTCTGTAATTGCTATGCATTGGATTTTTGATCTGCTTATACCCATTCATGTAGCAGTTTCTGGAAGTCTTTTGACTTCCGTAAACGGTTTTTCTCTTTTGGAGTTGGGAAATTAACGCACTGATGGTAGGTCGACCTAAGATGGCATTATAAGAAGCTGATCGATCTACTACGACGAACTCGGTCATCCTTCGTACTCCTCCAACTACTATTGGGGCAAAGACAGAGCCCATTGAGTATGTCGTTTTGCCAGGAAACCCCACTAAGGGTGTTTGTCCTTCGACTATCTCAGAGTCCTCGAATTCCATCTTTTTGAATGCATCGTAAAAGAGGACATCTGCCGAACTTTCGGTATCGATCATTATTATAGAGAATTCGACATCTCTGACAACTAGGCAAACGAGCAATGCATCGTCGTGAGGTTTGTCGAGATCGAGTGTTTCTCTCTCATGGAAGGTGATTTCGTGATCTGGACCTTGCATTGGGATCTTTTCCCGTTTGCCGGTCTCTACTCTTCTCTTGAGGGTTTGTTCGAATTGACCAAGTCCCGACATAGCTTAGAGCCACCGAATATGAAGTCAACTCGTTAAGGGGGTATAACCCGTACACCCCCTACAGAAGTGAGGGAGGTTGATACGTGAGCTTAAGTTTTTCTTGAGAGCTGGAGGTGGTGGTAATGCTGATCCCTCCGGGGCGTATAAACTGAGTTCACCGAGTATGAGCTCGACCGATTTCCGGTGTAATACCCTGTTTCACAAAAATGGGCCAACTGGCAGCGGAAAAGTCAACAGGGGCGGTTTTGTAATTTTCCAAGACTTAGGGGCATTTTGGTAATTTTACCAAAATGCGAGCCAGAAGCTGAGACGGACCAAATGTTATTCTTTTTAAATAAAGAAAACATTTAGAAGACCAAGAATTGCTGAAACGGACCGTAGATGAGTTTTTCAGACTATCGGGAATGGAAACCGATAGACCGAAGAAACTTGTAAAATTCATAACGGAGCTATGGGTATCCGTTTGAGGCGATTCAAATTTCTAAATACATCTAAGATCATCTAGAATCTGAAAATGAGGCTTGGTGGATTTACAGAAGCAGCTAAGGAGTTTCTAACATATTAAACACGAAAACAGCAACATCGGTACGTCGGAATGGTTCGGGAATAAGGATCTTCTAGAAACGGATTGGTGCAATTCTTTTGGAAATATTGAACCATGGTGAGCCAAGTGTACTCACTCACTCACTCAGATGGCGCCACCTCTTCTTATTTGATTCAAGGAATGAGTTTGGTAATAATCTTCCCGATAAACCGGATTTCTTTTATTTAGAAAAAGGATAGACGGTTATAGTAGATGTCATATGAGGTTGGTCCGGAGGTTCGTGTGGAGGAAAGATCAGAGTTACTAGGTTCAACGCTCAGGTCAAGTTGGGGTCAAAGCAAGTCAACGGTTCGGGGAAGGTTCAGGTTAGCATCGGGTTCGTGTCGGGGTTCCGTCAATCCACCCATCCGTCATCATGATAACATTGTGAGTCGGCTACATTGTGTGTTGCATATAGATTAGGACATGTAGATCTTGGATTCATTAACCGTAGATTTAGGTTGCATACCTTGAGAATTGAATTGGTTAGAACGGTTAGGTTGATTAATAACTGGGGTAACTAATTAAATGGTTAGGTTAAAGAGATGCATGCTAGTTAGTTTATATGAGTAATTGATTGATAGTTTCCTCGATTGCTTGATTGGGTGTTGCATACATATAGAACGGAATGCTAGGACGTATATGCATATATAAGTATCTAAGAACGTATCTAAATAAATATATATAATATGGGGAATTATGATTTGATTAAAATACGGTTAAAACACATAACACATTTATAATATAATAACGGGGTGGGTTAATTAGTTAATAGTCGGGGTTATTGGGTTAAATGAATTAATTTGATAATAATGTGAAGTCAGGAGATTAGTAAGGTTACTAATCTCAAACTGACGGATCGAAGAGATTAAGAATAATAATTTAAGGAAATAAGATTTTATAATTAGAATTGAATTAAGACGTCTACGGGATTAGTAATCCACTAATCCCAATGTCGCGGATCGAATAAGTTAAGGTTAAGAAAATATTAAAAGACTAATAAACCTAATTATTGGTTATGTGGTGTTGTGATTATTGTTTGTGTGATTGTTTATCTACTTCAGTGTTGGGCCGAGTAGACTGTTGATTGCTTGATTGTTTATCTACTTCGGTGTTGGACCAAGTAGACTGTACTGATAGATACTTACTATGGTGCGGAACCGGGTAAGTCTGGGTAAGGTCGGGTGATATGGAGGTTGGTGATAGGACTTGCGGGATAGATTGGGGATTGAGATGGTATTTCTATTTGATCTTGTTGTTATTGCGTGATGAAGTCTCAGTGAGTCTGCTTGTTTACATTACTGTTATTAGGACTCTATAGGGTGCGTTAGATCTCGCAAGTCTGGAGATGGCGTTCCGGTACTTCCGACCCGATTTGATCCTCGGGTAGTTACCTGATCGGTTCACCTGCCTTCGGGTGGTGATTCTGGTTATGGTGTTAACGTACTGAGTGACGCCGGTAGGTGTGTGATCCGGAGAATACGGGGTCGCGTCCTAGGGCCGGACAGCATGAAAGCTTTGGTTATCTAGGGGTAGCCCGAGGCACCGCGTATCGATGGACAGAGAACGGTTTCCTAGTCGTAGGAATTCGTGTTTTCGTCTGGGAGTCGTGGGGGTTTTAGTTACCGTGAAGTAGCTAAGTGTTCCCGTGAAAGTTACCGCGTTCGCAGAGTGGGCCAAGTTGATTTGGAGTTGTGTAGAGCCGCGATAGATATATCGAGTCTAATAAAGAGAATGTGCTGCAGTGTTCTCGATTTCCGTGGTTACCTTTTGACGTTGTGTGTTATTATTTGAATGCTTGTGTGTTGTGCAGTTCAACACGTCTTGGTAGCACGTGATCAGCTATTGTACTTGATTGTTATTTTGGGTTTGGGCGGGATTATTAGATTGTTAGCAGCCTTTTAGTTGGGAGCCGTCTCACTGGGTAATCTTAGATTGCTCATTAGACTCTTTTGTGTTTTTCATGTTTGGCATAGCTCGGCGGACGCGTAGGACACTCAGAGTAAGCTCGGGTTGACATCTGGTATCGGTTTTTTACGCATTTTGACTTTATTTTCGGTTTCAGATTTTGTTGGGCCCGCTAAATGGTTTTTATTAGACTGTATCTTGTTTATTGTTATGAATAAAATTTATAAATTTTAAGTATAAAACGAAATAATTCCCTGATATACAGTTTAGTACGAACTGAACACAACTCGTGGAAGCGGTACATGTTGAAAAGCTTTGTATCGTGGAAACGAGGTAAACGGAGTCAAGGACGGTTTGGTTCGAGCCATTGAATAAAACCGGACTGTCTCTGGCTTTGTATTGTGACAAACTCTTCTCGTATGGCTGCTCGAGTTTGATTGGTCATGTTCTTGTTTGATTATTGGCCGGTCAGCTCGTCGGTTAGCGGAAAACGGGAAGGGGGCGTTGCACTTGGGGAGGGACGTCTGGCGACCCTTCTTTCTTGGATCGTTCCTTTTTGTTTTGAGAGGTTTTTTAGTGTTCGACTCTTTGTTCCACTTTGTTTCCTTGTTATCAAGATGTGTTTCTCCTTCGACTTCGGATTCCTTGTTTTTTGCAGCCTCTCGTTTTCTAGATGCGATATTTGCTCGGGTGTAGCATTCTTCTGTCGAATGACCCTTCCTGTTTTGAAATTCAAAAAAATTTTCTTTATCGAACTCGAAATTTCTCGAGCTCTTTGGGCTCTTCACCGTGTTAACGGTTCCTGATTTGCGAGAATCCTTTTTGGTGTTTGAGCTCTGCGAACCTGAATGGTTCTTTTCTTTATGATGCTTTTCTCTGAGGGTCGTGGTCTTTTCCTTTAGGCGAGTAAAAGCCGAGGCGCAATGTAGGGCATCGTCGAGAGTTTATGGTTTGCGTACTGTGATTTCTTCGTGGAACTTGGTCGAATACCATAGTCCTCGTCTCAACGCCTCTAAGGCGACTTTGTCGTTCGGATTCTCAATTTTGGATTTGATTTGCTTAAAGAGATCGATGTACGAGCGAAGTGATTTGTCTGGTCGTTGAGATACGTTGAACATGGCTGCCTCGGTAGTTTTGATTTCGATATAAACGGAGTACTGTTTGAGGAAAGCAGTCATGAACTGAGTGAAGTTGTCAATTGACTTCTCTTCTAGTCCGACGAACCATTCCAAGGATAGGCCTGATAAGTTCTCGGCGATGAGCCTGCAGAAAGTATGATCTCTTTCTTCGTCCGACAGGGTAGACTTTAAACATCGCTAGCCTAAATGCCCTTATGTGGGCTTTAGGGTCCAACTTACCCAAGTAGTATGGGAATTTAGTTTTCTTGATTTCACGCAATCTCGCGAAGGCGGTTCGATTTGTGAATGGCGTTTGATGCGTTTATTCAATCACTTGATTGATGTCGGGTGCCGCTCTGGTTGCCATGTGGACTTGCGAGCGCATGCTAATAATTTGGGCGTTAGCCTGCTCGATATATTTCATGAGCATGCCGTGTTCGTCGCCTGCTACGGGAGCAAACTCTGTGTGGTTTAGCCGACGGTTGTCCGTTATGAATCAGATCAACTAGATCGATGGTTGGGATTGATCTTGTCAGGTCGAATTGTGGTGTTTGAAACAGTGTCGGATTGGGCCCGACAGAAGGGCCGGAGCTCAAAGCGAAAGCTGAACCGCCGACCACCATGGTCTGATGCCAGAGTTGTTCGGCAAGGGAGTTGGTCCAGGCAGTGGCCGGTTCGCCGATCCACTCAGATATGCGGTTAGCGAGCTCGAGCTAAAGGGGATCGGTGTCGCCGTATATGTCATCGTAGGGTAAAACCCACTATTCGACGCACCGACGACATTTCCCGAGGCCCCGGGAGGAGATACCACCCGAGAGAAGTCCAGACGTGTACGGGGCGGAGGACTCAGAGGAGGTCTTTGATCGTATGTGGATCGATCTCCTAGGTTTTGACTGGCAAGCTCTTCGAAACAAGCATTAATGCGTTCTTGTTCGGCGAGCTGGGTAGCCAGAGCGTAATTAGCGATTTCTTGGGCCCGGGTGTTAGCCTTGTTGCTTCTCGTTTGGCTTACTAGAAAGTTATGCATCATACGAATATAAGGGAGGTCATCCGCACTCTGTCGCGGAAGCACAAGAGCTTGTGGCGAGCTGGATCTGAGTGTTCCAGATCCGCCTCCGAATGCGGAAGCGGAAGTAGAGTCAGACCTGATCCAGACCCAGTTCCTGTTCGGATCATTGGTTCCTGATTGTCAAAGTTTGGCCGGTCGCGGTTGTTTGAGAGACCAGGCCGGTTGGTGCCGATGTCGTGGAGACAGAAGCGGAGCTCGTCATCATGCCATCGGTCTAATGGTGTTTTCACTCTAGTGGTGTTCTTTGGAACGGCGTCGATCGTTTGCTGATGATCGACTGGTGGCGGAGTGTGGAAAAGTCAGGTTGATTTGGATTCATCTCGATCTATCGAACCTTAGATCTGATTCTTAAGATAGAAAGATCTGCAGTAGCCCCACAGTCGGCGCTATATGTGAGATCGCGGATTCACACCAAGAATTTGTTATTCGTGGATTTAGGCTAAGAGAATATAAAATGTAAATCTCTATGAATCAAAGATTTATTTAGGATTGAATATCGATATAAGAACTTATACAATCGAATTGAAAGTATAGAAATGAGGTCGAAGTATTATAGTCGAATTGATTTTCTATAGAAGTTTGCATGAATCATGAAGGTCTTCTCTTCTTCTTAAATAACCTCGACGTTCGATCTTCCTGTTCCGATTTTCTTGTGAGTTATGTTTAACGACGATCTCCTCTTGCTCCATGATTCGCGGAAATCGTTCGAACAGACGAAGACTTATTCATATATATGGTCGCTTTCATCGATGTCGAACTCGTTTATCAGCCCGACAAATATATCGATCTTCTGGACTTCAATTGTCTTACAGCCAAATGGGCCTGAATCGTAGTTTGGGCCTCTCTTCGTTATTTTATGGGCTGGATTTCTTAATGAGAAATTCAGTACCAACAGATGGCGATGGGCTCTTAAATAGAAAATAGAAGGAAATCTATGTTTATCGCCAAAATAAAAGAAAATCTAGACCGATCTCAGAAAAGAAAGGAAAATCTTGCAAAATTCGGATCTCGGCCCAATATTCTTAGTCGATTAAGGATAGTTTTGACTTAGTAATTTAGTATAAATACAACTTTAGGGAAATCTTTATCTTTCATTTCGTTACCTAAATGGCTAAATCACATGCATTGATTATTATGTACTCCCTCTGTTTCTTTAAGATACATGTTTTAGAGTTTTCACACTTATTAAGAAATCATTAATGCATGGTTATAAATTGCATCATTTTTGTTATACACAATTTTCCATAACTTTAAACCAATAGTAATTCATGTCATTATTAATTAACAAAAGTTACATAGAAAATCTAAAACATCCATCTTTGTGAAACAAAAAAATTTTCTAAAACATGTATCTTTAAGAAACGGAGGGAGTAATTAATAGTCAAACTCTCAAGTCTTGTACTCCTTGACGACATAATAAAACAATCGCACTTCAATCTTCCTGTTATTTTCCAAACTAGTCTTCATTTCACGAAATATTCCAAACTGACCTATAACTAATTGCTGAACTAGTCCTTGTGGAATTACAAATTGAACTTCAATTTCAGTTCTTTCACTCAGAACAGCGAGAGTTTCTTCAACTTCTTCAACATGCCTTATCGATTACAATGACTTTATACCGAGATGGGTAGACTACATTTCTCTTTTAATTAAGATATATTGAATTGATGGTTTCCTCAACTGCTAATATCGCACAGACAGCTTGCACAGACAGCTCCAACACTTGATGGACTAAGACTGACATCGCGTAAGCTTACTGTTTTGAAATGTTTGACATGCCAAATATTAAGAAAGTAATCCTCAAGTTTATGTTTCGGTTTTGGTGTTACGGTGTGGCAATCTCGAGATAAAATGACTCCTTGTTCAACTTCATTCTTTTTATTGGAGACACTTTTGTTGATAAGGACGAAATGATGATGCTGATTACAAACTAGAAGAGAAAGGTCAGTTTCATAAGATCATTCTTTGAATTTCTCTTCAAAGTGAAAGCAACTTAGTTTCCAGATTGAAAGGGGAGCTTCATATTCTGATGAGGACATCGGTTGGACCGAGATGGACCAGAATGATCAAGATGAGCCTCTCCCGACCATTTTGGACGCGCCGTGGACCCGAGCCGGCCAAAGAAGGCTCACGGAGAAATTCAACCAAGCCGTGGAGCATTTGATCACCATGAGCAGCAGCATAGACGACAACACCGAGCACTTAAACTAGTTGGATCATGATCAGCACGTTCTAAACCAGTTGGCTTGGAAGATGTCCGAGTTGACCGATTCCGACCATCACCATACGTTCACACCAGGATCATCCGTTTGGCCATTGCTCAGGATCGACGATTTATCAATGATCCTCACCATCGGAGATATTGATCCGTAGACCGTGTCGTCTCAGTGGGCCAAAGGTTATACTCTTTTTTCCTTGCAAGGTTTTTATCCCACTGGATTTTCTATTCAAGGTTTTTAACGAGGTAACCCGAGGTCCGATCCATTAGACATGACACACGGCCCATCCAGCCCAAGTTTTCACATGACCACAAGGCCTTATTATCTTAAGTTCCTTGTTTTATTCTTGTAAGGACTTAAGGCCCATGTATATTTTTTGGTTTTTGGGTATTTTTCGCAAACTTAGGATATATAGCCTTTTTATTCTTTTATTTTTAAAGTCAAGTTTAATCACAAAAGAAAAACCTTGTTCCAAAATAGCCTAGGGGCCGCCAGCTTCCTCTGCATCGTGAGGCTTCCCTTTTGCAGCTCAAGCTAACCCTATTCGTGTTCGTGTTCATACCAGCTTCAACTTATCAAACCACATCAGCAGAGAGCGACTTCAGTCCAGCTGCTCGTGCACCATCTCTATCTCGTCTGCGGTCCAAAGGAGAGCGACTACAGTCCAGCCTTTGCGTCCCTATTTCAGTCCTTTGTAAGCTTCAATCCCTGGATCTTACATCATCTGGTATGAGAGCTAGGCTCTTGAAACCATCCTTTCCACTCTATCTTTACACTTCTCTTTATTTTTGCGATTTGCTTATTTGTTTCTATCATTCGAAATTTTTTTAAAAAACATTGTATTATTTTTTTCTTTCATGCTTGTTATTTATGATCTTGCATATTCATATAATATAGGGTTTGTGCATCGATTTGTTACTTCGGTTATGCCTACTTTTTCTGTGTGGTTACAACCATTGTCTTTGATTCTAGTTTGTTTTAATCTTTTAGTTCATTCATCTAAGTGCCTAAAACAATAATTAGTTCTAGTTGTTTAAAGTGACCGGCCGATTGTAACTCTCTAGGGTTTTTATTCGGATCCTTGTTGCTTGTTGCTTGCGGTTTATTGCCTGCTTGTTGCTTGCGGTTTATTGCCTGCTTGTTCTGAGTTTAGCTTTGCATCCTTAGTTCATTTTTCATATTAGCATCATGTTTTCATAAGTTAAAAAGGAAGAAAAGGATCGTGTTAGGTTATTACTAGTTAAAACAGGCTGCACTTGTTTGCTTGAACCGATTGTATTGCTTGATCATTGTGGTTACTTGTGTTGCTCCATTGCTTTTATTTTCTGTTCGGTCTTTGTTAGGTTGTCCTACATCATATAAGATAAAAATCGAGACCTAATTATGTTAGTCTGCATTCACGGTTCATTTGTTTGGTTAGGTTGCTAGTTTGCGTTAAGGATTTAAGACCCAAACCGTGTGTAGTGTGTTCTGTTCTTTGATGTTGGTCTCTATTTTTCTTAATTAGGTTGCTAGTTCTGCATTACACTTGCATCCACACCCTGACCTGAAAACGAGCATAGGACCTTGCATTACACCCGCAGACCATTGAGTCATATCGAATAGGTTGAACCGGCTGTATTGTACGATTGTTTGTTGCGATTGTGTTTGCTCATTTCTGCAGTGACCTCATACCGCATTGCGACCTGCATTAGTTTCATCTAGATTGGTTTAAGTAAAAAAAAACTGGTAAGTAATAGACTTTCATAGTTTCCATATTGTTGCATATTTCCATTTCATATATTTCCACTTTACGATTTTTCATTTTTGTGTTTGCTTTTCTTCGTTTTTATTGCTTTATTTTCTTCTTTTCCTTTTTGCACTTGATCGTTTGTTGAGTGTGCAGGATAAGCAGATATGGGGGACAATTTGAACGCACCAGCTAACTTTCTCAATTTCTTGGAGCGATCCAAGCCATCAGAGCACTAATGGACCGGCTCGAGCAACTGATATATCATGGTTTTTAGGGCTTTTGACCATGATATATGTCTTTGTTATCTAGTCTTTTAGTGTATTTTGGAGTCTTTTCAGGTGTTTTACAGGTCTATGTACGTTTGGAGCATATTTGGACATTATGGCGCATTCTAGAGCTATTTGGAGCATTTGTGCGAGAAGAAGAAATAAGTGACGATTCTGGATGCTTGTGTCGATCGATGCACCCTTGGCGTCGATCGACACAGATATGTGATCTCAGTTTCTCACCGAGTTAGTGAAGACTTTGGATATTTGCAGCTTAGCCCAGAAGTTTCTCAAAATTACAAAGAAGCCCAAAACGTGTTTAGCTATTATATTAACGGTTTTAAGCCATTGTTTAGGCTAAGTTTTATTCTATAGAGTTTGAGAGATTTTGGGGCAGGTCTTATACTCGACAGAGAAGAGATTTCGAACCCCTGTTTCTTTACTTCATTTATGATATTTGGTTTTCTATTCATTATGATTTTTGTTTCATTGATCATGTCTGAGTAGTTTACATGTTAGGTTTAGGGATTCTCATTAGGGATTTAATGGAATTATATGTTAATCAATCTATAGGGATTCATACTTTCTAGTTCTTCATCTAGGGTTGTTCTTAATGTTTAATCTGAATTAGCTACCCAGATTTATGATGTTAGGTTGATTTCCGAAACGACAATTAGTTAATTAACTAGAAAGAACCTAGATAAGCAATTGAACTATTCGCAAAGAAATTTGGCTTAGGGAAATTGTGAACGAAAGAACCTGAGATTAATGCATGTTTATGATCTCTAGAATTCGCAACGAAAGTTGGTTTGCTAGGTTGCTAGACATAGATAATATCCACAACGAAAGTTATAGAACAGTTCTTAATTAGATCTCGATTGATTGATTAGCTTATATTCCTGATTTCCTGAGAACTCCCTTGACCTGACGCTTTGCCTGATTGACTTACACCGTTTGATTTATTTTCCTGCATTATTTACTGCTTTCTTACTACTGCTTCTTAGCTTAATTCGACCATCTATAATCTATCATAAGATTCTTGAGTCTTTGTGGATTCGACCCCTATATACTACTAATCATGTATGTGCACTTGCAGTGTATCTCTAGGGATTAAACTCTGAGCATATCAAGTTCTTGGCGCCGTTGCAGGGGATTCTTTTGAGTCTTCGATATATTTGAGTTTAGAATTTAGACTAGGCTTTTCGTTTTTGTTTTTTTATTTTATTTTCTGTTTTCTTGCGTTTCAGGTTCGACAGAATCGCCCTGCGTCGATCGACGCCAACTCGGCATCGATCGACACAAACCGCGATTAGCATCGATCTACGCTCTCCTTGCATCGATCGACACACTTGCGTGAACGAGACAGTTTATGCCTGATCGCACACTGAGGAGTGATCCGGAAAAGAAGCTCGTGAATCTTGGACTTGAGGAGCTTGCAAAGCTAGAGAGAGAGAACATGAAAGCTCAGAGACCAGTTAAGATGGCAAATGTGAATGTTGCGCCTTTGATTTTTATTCGAGATGCAGAAGGTGTTCTGAGGGATTTGCAGAACAATCCTTATAATGCTCAGGGACAAAGGATTGCTGCTGAAGGGAATGTGATTGAACAGCAGATTGTTCAGCCTGAACCTGATGGAGAAGCTCAAGGTGAAGGAGCAGGTGGACAAGGAAATCCACAGCCATATGTGCCACCTAGAGCACCAGAGCCTCCTGCTAGGAAGACACTAGCTGATTACAACAGGCATGATGAGTTCTATTCTAATAGATCTACGATTGTACCTCCTGTCTTTCCGCGAAATAACTTCGAGATGAAGACTTCTTACTATACGCTTGTGGGACAACACCTCTTTCATGGACTCCCACATGAGCAGCCTATGGGTCACATAGAGACCTTTGAGTCTTTAGTCACTGGGATGAAGCATAATGGAGTCAGTTATGACTACTTACACTGCAAGCTTTTTCCTCACTCTCTTGGAGGAGAAGCTGCATTGGGCTGCATTGAAGAAGAACTTTCTGAGGCATTTCTATGATGATGCTAGATCTAATCAGCTTAGAAAGGATCTTTTGACATTCAAACAAGGATCTACAGAGCCCTTAAAAGCAGCTTGGGTGAGATTCATGATGTACCAGAGAGATTTCCCTCATCATGGTTTCTCCGAGGTTCAGCTGCTGAGCATTTTCTTCAGAGGAGTTGATTTGTGGTATCAGATTGCTCTAGATGCTACAAGTAATGGGAACTTCAATACTAAATCTCCAGAGGAAGCTAAGGAGCTGATTGAAAACTTGGTGACTAGTAATAGTGTCAAGAATGCTGATATGGAGAGGCATAAATCTGGTGGGAAAGCTGATAGCTCACAGATAGCTGAGATGAGGAGCAAGATTGACTCTGTTCATAGCATCCTACTTGGGAAGAAGCTAGATGTTCAGGTTGATGAGTCTGAGAACGTCAATTACATAGATGGAGCTGGTTATCAAGGTCAGAGATATGGAAATCAGCATGGTCAAACTTCTGTTTTCATACCAAAGTCTGCATTTCAGAGACCTTTTCAGCAGAATATCCCATTCTCCAGAGATTATGGTTCTTCTTCATATCAGACTCCTCCTCCACAAAATGAGCAATCTGATAAGATGATGGGTCTGTTGGAACATATCTTGTTTGATAGATGCTATGTACCTTAATTTGAATGGGAAAATTGATTCTCTGAGCAATCATGTAAAGAATTTAGATGTTCAGGTACAGCAGACTGCTGGAGCAACACAAAGGCAAAATGGATCAAGAAGAGCTGAACAGAAGTAATTAGTCAATGTTGTGATCATAGGAGATGAAGTTGATCTGATGGATGAGGAAGAAAGCATCATTGCTGATTTTCTCGATTGATTGTCTCTATCTGCGACTCGCATCGATCGACACACCCCAAGTGTCGATCGACGTACGCCTGATACTAATGATGAAAGTGTTTATAATCGCCATGTGTCGATTAACACTCCTAAGGCATCGATCAACATGTTGGAATTATGTCCAGTAATCTCGGTACTGTCTCTAGAAAGTAAGAGTATGTCAATGATCAGACATAAGTCATATAATACTGGGGGTCATGATGGCTTGCTAGAGTCCGCTCATGATCTATAAGTCTTGGACTTATTGCCTTTATTATATGATCCCATATGGGTCACACGCCTAAGCTAACAGGAAAATGTGTAGGAACGGCTTAGCAGAAGTACGGTAAAAGTGCCAAGCATTTGTCGTACTTAGAGAGAGATTAATGGGTCTGATTAAATCCAAAGGATTTAATCAGATTGGTATTTGGGCCCAAAAGCCCAAAAGGAATTAGAGAAGGGTTTTATAATTAAAACCAAGTCTAATTCTTTTCCCAAAAAAACCCTAAGCCCAGCCGCGACTCTCTCTCTCTCTCTGCGCCTCCCTCCTCGTGGTCTAGCAGCCTCTTTCCTGACGGTGTGCGTGTGTGAGCCTTTGGAGGATCCATCTCTTGGTGGTTCTGCTGATCTCTGACCTGTTCTCTCTTTCCGCTGCATAAACAGGTAAAAGGTGAGATCCATTATTGTTTCTATTCAAGAGAACCTAGATCTGGCAAGTTTAAGATCTATTAATCTGATGAATTGAATCAGGATTAACACCAAAAGATCCTTCAGTGGTATCAGAGCCATTGGTTCTGTGGTTTTTCTTGTTTAGAATCATGTTTAGGATTGTTTAAAGAGGTGTTTTTGAATCAATCTACTGATAAGAGCAAAACACTTAAGAAACAAGAATAGAAACCTAAACAAACTATTGAAAAATCGCATGACCAAGCTACATTGATTTGGTATGCGACCGGTTTGGTCGATCGGATCATCTCTCGGCCGATCGCATGTATCGATCGATCGATAGCATGGATCGTGTCGACCGATCGACCGTGAGGCGCAAGGCAGCGGGATGCGTGGGCGATCCGATCGCTTGCATCGATCGCGGATCGATGGCTTGGATCGATGCGATCGCGCCATGCCTCTCTCGCGTCTCGGCCAGCATCGTCCCGTCCCGTCCCGTCTCGTCCGGCTACCGTCTCGATCTCGGATCGATTGCGTGCGGCTTGCGGCTGACGTGATCGCGTGAAACTCACGATTAGGTCGTGATCGGTTCACGTGATCAATCGTTTCGGTTCGGTTTAAGGTTCGGTTTAAAACTGATTAAAATCAAAACGTCACGGTTTAATAAACAGATTTAATAATTTTATTAAGTTCTGGTTAAACCGGGATAAGAAATCCAAAGTCGAAATATTGGATTTTGTGCCTAAACCAGGGTTTTCTAATTTGATTTGGTTGGACCAAATAAATTGAGAAAATCCGGTTTAGTAAATAACCGGTTGACAATTGTGGTCATCATAGTAATTAATTTTGGTTAGACCAATTTTAATGAACCAGACCGGTTATGTCATTTAATTGGACAATTGGGTCATGTCTTGGACATGGACCAATTCTTGGGCCTCGGGCCAAGAAGTTAAAACAATTGGGCCAATTATTTGAGTCTTTTCTTCAGAATTAATTTAAAATTTATTTTATATAATTATAAATCGATTTTAAATTAAAGTTTCCGAAATTTTGAAATTAGAAAGTTTCTTAAAATAGAAGTTTCTAGATTTGCATGTTTTGGATTTTAGAAATTTCTAAAGTTAGAAAGTTTCCGGTTTTAGAAAGTTTCCAATTTTAGAAAGTTTCCAAAAATAGTAGGTTTCCAAAAATGGAAAGTTTCCCAAAATAGTAATCTTCTATTTTGGGATGAAATTTTAATAAACCTACAAACCTCAAATAATATCAAGCGTTGGATGTCTTGTCCAGTCTATGTCAGCTGTCGAAGCCCATTCAATTGTATTCATGGCCTTACAGTGTGAGGGTGTCTACTTTTGCGTGGATAAGACGGTTTGTGATTCATAAATGTCATTGGGAGTCCCAGACATTAATGATTACATGACTGTATAGTCTGGTTTTCTTGACTGGGCCATCGGGAGTCCCGGGCCTTGAGACATCAGAGTGGATTGGGCCTCGGGCCCAGATTCACAACCAAGAGTTATATCACGGATATAATTAGCCGACATAGGGCTTACCGATATAAGCTAAGGTTGGGTGATGGCCAGTGGCCCACTTTGATCTTAGTTATATGTGGATCTTGGAATCATTATATTCTATTGAGGGTAACTTATGTTATTGAATATAATGCGTGATTAATCATATTAAATTTAATTCGAGATTAATCATATTGAACATATTAACTAATAACCTTTTTATATTATATTTCAGCTATGACTACTACAAGCACTCAAAACACATTCTCAATCCGGTCTGTTCTCGAGAAGGAGAAGCTGACTGGAACGAACTTCCTGACGTGGTCAAGGAACTTGAGGCTGGTCCTCAAGCAGGAGAAGAAGGATTATGTCCTTCGTGATCCCCTCCCCGAGAGGCCTGCTAACAATGCCGCCAGGACTCTGCATAATGCTTGGGAAAAGCATTCGTCAGATGAAAATGATGTCTATTGCCTGATGTTGGCGACAATGACTGCTGAGCTGCAAATGCAGTTCGAGAGTGTGTTGTCACCCATCGAGATAATGGCAAGCCTGAAATCGCTTTTTCAGGAGCAAGCAAGGACTGAGAGGTTTCAGACAGTTAAAAACCTCTTAGACTGTAAGTTGGCTGCAAATGCGGCAGTGAGTCCTCATGTCTTGAAGATGATGGGTTATCTCGATCATCTTCAGAAACTCGACTGCCCTATCAGCCAGGAACTTGCCTGCGACATCATTCTGCAGTCTTTACCTGCAAGCTATGATCAGTTCATTCTGAACTTTAATATGCATGGCTTGAGTAAGACATTGCCTGAGCTTCACGGAATGCTCAAGACTGCAGAGCCCAACTTGAGGAAAACCGCCAAGGACCCCAATGTGCTTATGGTGCAAAAGGGCAAGGGGTTTAAGAAATCCTCTGCTAAGGATAAGGGAAAGGCCAAGGCTGTCCAAGTCGCGGACAAGGACACGCCAAAGCCCAAGCCCAAGTCCAAGGCTGGGCCAACTGACATATGCAGGTTCTGTAAAGAACCAGGGCATTGGAGGAGAGAATGTAAGAAATTCCAAGAAGGTCTAAAGGAATTGAAGAAGAAGACTCTCGAGACTTCTTCATCAGGTATTTTTGTTATAGAAGTTAATACAACTACTTCTGATAATACCTCATGGGTTATGGATACTGGTTGTGGGGCTCATATTTGTACTAATATGCAGGCACTCAGCAACAGTAGAAGGCTGAAGCAAGGACAAGTGGAGCTACGAGTTGGGAATGGAGCGAAAGTTCCTGCGCTAGCTGTAGGCACATACTTGTTGTTTTTACCTTCGGGATTGATTTTAGAACTCAATAATTGTTATTTTGTACCTGCTATAAGCAGAAATATTATTTCAATTTCATTGTTGGATTTGGAAGGTTATGATTTTTCAGTTAAGAATAAATTATGTTCCTTCAATCGCAACAATTTGTTCTATGGTTGTGCCCCTCTTACGAATGGGCTTTACATACTCGTGTTGGAAGTTTTGGTTGATCCTGATTCAATTCTCATATTGATATCAACCTAAACATGCATTAGATCTAGGTGTTCTTATTTAGAAACATTAGATGATCTCACCTTTTACCTGTTAGTTGCAGCGGAAAGAAGGACAGGTCAATGATCAGGGAGATACACCGAGAGATGGATCCTCCAAAGGCTCACACACGCTTCACAAGGAAATGGCTGCTAGACCGAGCAGGAGAGAGGCGCAGGGAGAGCTGAAAGGTGGCGCAAAAGCTGAGAAGAATTAGAGACCTAGGTCTGATTTTATTCATTAAAATCTCTCCTAGCTCTCATGGGCTTTTGGGCCCAATTCTCAGTTCTGATTAAATCCCATGGATTTAATCAGGCCCTTTAATCTCTTTAAATACAGTAAATGCCTAGCACTTTTACCGTACTTCTGCTTAACCGTTCCTTCGTATTTTCCCGTTAGCTTAGGCGTGTGACCCATATGGGATCATACAATAAAGGCAATAAGTCCAAGACTTATAGATCATGAGCGGACTCTAGCAAGTCATCATGACCCCCAGCATTGTATGACTTATGTCTGATCATTGACATACTCTTACTTTATAGAGACAGTACCGAGATTACTGGACACAATTCCAACAATCTCCCACTTGTACTGGAATCTCTGTATTCATAATCCTTTTGTCTCAATATCTCGATTAGTCATAAGGCAAGATTAGTGTCATCCTTATAAAGCCTAATCTTGTTCATCGGACTCTGATTCGATACTGACAATCCAAACGACTCGGGACAGTCCGTTTGAGCATGGCCATGCATTTTCCAGTATTCAAATCTCCGATTGGCCTAGAGATATTCACTCCATTTATATTGGAGGGACAAATTCCGTCTTGTTCCATCACTGTAAACTACTCATTTCATAATGTACCCAAACAAGGTCCTTATAACTATCGCAGAACGATAGCGTTAGACAATGATCAAAGTGCATCAGTCCATGTGCAGTCACATGCATGCGAACTCAGGTCTAAGGACTATACTCTATAGTCGTAGTAAGAATCTCTTATGACACAGATATAAATATCCTGAAGAGTTCTTATAAGCGGGTCTTGTCCGGTCGTATGTTCCCCAACATACACCTATGTACTGACTTTGATGCCGCGCATCTATGACACATTAAGACTTTGTCATAAGTCACGTACCAATCCAGTCTCACACGGTTGTTGGTGTTCCAATTTCAACAACCTTTGACTAGGGACAGGATGATATAAACCATCTATCAAATATAGGGTCTTATGACCAAGCTAAATGACTTTGATGACTCAAGATCAAGTCATTTACTTCGATGACCTATAAAATGGTTCATTTCATTTTTGGAACGATTATTTCATCACAGTTAAAATAATCTTGAAATAATAATTTCATTAAAACATAAAATAATGTTTTACAAGAACATATCAAATAACTAAATAAAGCCCTTTAATAACTCCCACTGAAATTAAGACTACATCTTAATTTCACTTATCCTACAGCAACAGTCCGTGACTCGTGCTTAGGCCTAAGGAGTGGCTTCGTTAATAGATTAGCAACGTTCTCATTCGTTGAAACTTGCTGATCTACTTAACATCTCTGTCATTTATCTTACGGAATAGGTTATTCCACTAAGTGTTTGGATCTTTGATGTGCAGCTAGTCTCATCTAAGCTGGGAATCACATTAAGTTCAGTGATGAACTATTCTTTCCAAACAACCTCTTTCGCCGCTTCCCAAGCTGCGAAACATTCAGTTTAAGTCATGGAGTTAGCAACAGTGCCGTGCACCGCCAGACAGACACAAGACATATCCGGACTGTGACCGGAAATCATCTTTGTCTGTTGGAAACTTGCCTTTCATACTCTATCGACTTGTAGCACCTCACTTTCTTCTTTACCTAAAGAACTTATCCTTAGTATTCTTCAAATACTTTAGAATATTCTTTACGGCAATCCAGTGAATTCTTTGCTGGATTTGACTGGTCTTTACTTGTTTTGCTTAACATTAAAGCAATATCAAAACAAGTACGTGTCATGGCATACATGATAGATCCAATTGCCGTCGCATATGAATCCTACCCATGCATTCAAGCTCAGCAGTTATCGTAGGACACTGCTTCTTGCTTAACGTATTGCCATGTGACATTGGCTTAAAAACCCTTCTTGGAGTGCTGAAAACGTGTAGGACTTTGTCAATTTAAGAATCCTGACTTTGTCCTACCAGCTCTTCTGGATCTCTATCTTTAAATCCAGAATCCAAGACTTTCGTGGCTTTACCCATGTCAATCACTAAACCAACTCCCAAGCCAGTCCTTTACCGACTGCAGCATTGGGACGTTATATCCGAGGATCAGTATGTCATAGACATACACTATGAGAAATGCAATATTGCTCCCACTTATCTTTTAGTAAACACACAGTTCCGCTTCGTTCCTGTTTAAGTCAAAACCTTGACTACTTCAACAGAACGAAGATTCCAACTCCGATATGTTTGCTTCCATCCATGAATGGATCGATGAAGCCGAATTACACAAAATGTAATTCTTCGGAGTCTGGGCTCACTTTCGCTTCCTAGGATTTCGCAGATTTGTCGCTTTCATTGATCATCAGATCATGCGAACATTTAATGATCATCAGGCTGAACTAATGACGAGAATTCACTCTCGGATTAGCGACTGATACTTTCATATCTGCGAACTTCAGGCTCCACAGGTGTAGATTCTACAGAAATCTGTAAATCCTTCCGCTGCTCTCCCTCAATAGGTTAAGCAGCCTCCTGTATTTCACGAATTTCTTCGAATTGTACTTTTACTCCCACTGTTCTTCTTGGAAAGTAACTTCCCTTCTTAGAAAACAGAATGGTCATAAAAGTACCGAGCCTAGGTTTCCCTAAGAAAACTTCGAGTTATGCTTTTACTCTCTCTGTTCTTCTTGGAAAATAACTTCCCTTCTTAGAAAACAGATTGGACGTAAAAGTAACAAGCCTTAGTTTCTCTAGGACAGCCAGCGAAGTAGCACAACTACAAATACTCAGTAAAGACAAATTTGGATCGATTCCAATCCACATTAACGTGGTGTCTTTCAACTGATATTGGTGGAACTATTTTAGCGTAAACTTAGATAATTTAGAGCGTTATTCTTAAATAATATCATGGAAGATTCGTGTGACTCATCTTTAATCATTTCTAATAAGATCTGATTCTTTCTCTTAGAAATACCTCAAGGTTTTTCAGGAGAATTGAGCTGTGAAACGACTTCACACTCATTTAGATGATCACACAATCAATGACTTAAGTATTCTCACTCGTGATTTAATCCAGAGTCTTAATACTTTTTGTCATTCAGATCCTATACTTCATTCTGGAACTCTTTTGACCATGTCAAAGAATTCCGACTTGTGTCTCATCAAATGAACACAGTTTTACTCACTGAAATAATCAGTAGAGATAATGAAGTACAAGAAAATTTTCTCTGGCATTGTTGCTCATCAGACCACATATATGAGTATGTTCAATCTCCAACAAGCCTTTGGGCCTTTCTTTAGCTCGGCTAAGATGGGCCCTTTGTCCTTTTGGTCTAGTAAGCAGAATTCAAGTCTCATAAGACATTCATTCAAATGAGCCCAACAGTTCATAACTATGGGATTTCTGAATCCGACTTACTCTCTGTGACCAAGACATTTATGCCAAGAAAAATCAGGTTTAATTCATCAGATTTAAACCAATTTGGTATTTATGTTACATTTAGGCATTCTTTGGTTTAAGATATAAAACCCATTCCTTGAATAGGGTGCTACAATTAATATTTCATTAAGATCAAAAGAACAAAACTTGTCTTTTATCAAAATGAAAAACATTCAAATTCTTTACAAGAAAATGAAAACAACTCTGCTTAAAGCAGGTACATTGTAGCAATTACTTAATACAAAACCAAGCCTCGAAGGCATCTACAAGTGAAAAACCCTATGACTGAGGCAGCATCCATAGCTCCTTCCAGACATGCAGTTCCACTTGCCCTTCATTCAACGTTCTACTGTTGCTTAGGCTCTGCATATTACAACAAATATCAGTGCCACAACCAGTATCCAATACCTGCAAGGTAGAACTTGAAGTAATAACATGAATACCTGAGGAAGTAGTCTGATACATCAACTTCAACTCCTCATCGTCTTCCATGAATTTTATGCAATCTCTCTTCCAATGCCCTGTCTCTTTACAGTAGCAGCACTTACCAACGTAAGAGGTATCTGACTTGGGCTCGGAAGACACACGCTTGCCATGATTCAAAATCTGGACAACTTTGTCTTCACCCTTGTCAATACTAGGTTTAATAAACCTACCCTTCACGTTTGGCTCAACCGTTTTGAGCATATCATGCAGTTCAGTCAACGTCTTCGTCAAGCCTTTCTTTATATAGTTCCTTACGAACTTATCATAGCTTGACGGCAGTGAATGCAGAATGATCTCAGTTGCCAATTCATGGCTAACTGGATAATCCAGTTTCCTCAGGTTATTAATATAACCTATCATTTTACTGACATGAGGACTCACTGGATGATCATTCGGTAGCTTGCAGCTAGTGAGAGACTTAACCAACTGGTATCTCTCCACTCGTATCTGCTTCTGAAATTTCAATTTCAGGCTGCTGATCATCTCTATTGGCGACTCCATGTTCTCATATTGCTCCCGCAAGTCTGAGTCCATGGTGGCCAATATCAGACCACGCACATCTACCGTATCATTATAATGCTTATTCCAAGCATCATATACTGCATGAGAAGCATTGGACCCGATCCTTACGGGGAGAGCTCTCTCAAGGACATAGTCCTTTCTCTCCTGTCTGAGGACTAGCCTCAGGTTCCGCGACCAAGTCAAGAAATTTGATCCGTTCAGCTTGTCCATCTCAAGGACAGACCGGATCGAGAAAGTGTTTTGATTGTTTGTGCTAGTCATAACTGAAATATATGATAAAAGGATTTTAGTTAATATGTTCAATATGATTAATCTCGTATTATAATTTAATATGATTAATCACGCATTATATTCAATAACATCAGTTACCCTCAATAGAATATAATGATTCCAAGATCCACATATAACTAAGATTAAAGTGGGCCACTGGCCGTCACCCAACTTTAGCTTATATCGGTAAGCCCTATATCGGCTAATTATATCCGTGATATAACTCTTGGTTGTGAATCTGGGCCCGAGGCCCAATCCACTCTGATGTCTCAAGGCCCGGGACTCCCGATGGCCCAGTCAAGAAAACCGGACTATACAGTCATGTAATCATTAATGTCTGGGACTCCCAATGACATTTATGAATCACAAACCGTCTTACCCATGCAAAAGCAGACACCCTCACACTGTAAGGCCATGAATACAATTGAATGGGCTTCGACAGCTGACATAGCCTGGACAAGACATCCAACGCTTGATATTGTTTGAGGTTCGTAGGTTTATTAAAATTCATTCCCAAAATAGAAGATTACTATTTCGGGAAACTTTCTATTTATGGAAACCTACTATTTTTAGAAACTTTCTAAAATTGGAAACTTTCTAAAACCGGAAACTTTCTAACTTTAGAAACTTCTTTAAAATCCAAAACCCGCAAATTCAGAAAATTCTATTTTAAGAAACTTTCTAATTTCAAAATTTCGGAAACTTTAATTTAAAACGACTTTATAATTTTATAAAATAGATTTTAAATTATTCTGAAGAAAGACTCAATTAACTGGCCCAATTGTTTTAACTTCTTGGCCCGAGGCCCAAGAATTGGTCCATGTCCAAGACATGACCCAATTGTCCAATTAATTGACATAACCGGTCTGGTTCATTAAAACTGGTCTAACCAAGTTTTAATTACTACGATGACCACAATTGTCAACCGGTTATTTACTAAACCGGAATTTCTCAATTTATTTGGTCCAACCAAATCAAATTAGAAATTCCTGGTTTAGGCACTAAATCCAATATTTCTTTCGACATTGGATTTCTTATCCCGGTTTAACCAGATTTAATAAAATTATTAAAATCTGTTTATTAAACCAGAACGTTGATTTTTAATCAAATTTTAAACCGAGCCTTAAACCGAACCGAATTGGTCACGAACCAAACCGAGTTGGTCGTGACCTAGTTTCCATCCAAGAAACTCACATCCAGCCGCTCAGCCGCGAGCCGGTCGATCCGAGATCGAGGACGGTCGGGACGAATCAGCTGGACGTTCGGAACGGGACAGGGACGGCTCACCGGACGGACGCACGCGACCGTATGGACGCTCGGCTGGGACGCGATCGGGACGAGTGATCGGTCGTGATGCGACGATCGATCGCGATCGTATGAACCGATCCGATCCGACCATCGTGCGTCCGACCCGCGATCCCTCCGTCCGACCGGCCATCTTCGCCCGCCCGATCTCTCGGCCGTGATCACTAACCGGCCAAGCCGGTCGATCACCCTTGACCAATCAACAAAACCCGAGTCATATAGCTCGGTTTTGTGATTCAAGTGTTTGTTCAGGATTTAATTCAGTTTCTTATGTGTTTTTCTTATCAGTAATGGATTCAAAACACATCTAAACAGATTAAACAACCTAAACAATGAATCTAAACAAGAAATCCTAAGAACCAATGGCTCTGATACCACTGTTGGAAGTTTTGGTTGATCCTGATTCAATTCTCATATTGATATCAACCTAAACATGCATTAGATCTAGGTGTTCTTATTTAGAAACATTAGATGATCTCACCTTTTACCTGTTAGTTGCAGCGGAAAGAAGGACAGGTCAATGATCAGGGAGATACACCGAGAGATGGATCCTCCAAAGGCTCACACACGCTTCACAAGGAAATGGCTGCTAGACCGAGCAGGAGAGAGGCGCAGGGAGAGCTGAAAGGTGGCGCAAAAGCTGAGAAGAATTAGAGACCTAGGTCTGATTTTATTCATTAAAATCTCTCCTAGCTCTCATGGGCTTTTGGGCCCAATTCTCAGTTCTGATTAAATCCCATGGATTTAATCAGGCCCTTTAGTCTCTTTAAATACAGTAAATGCCTAGCACTTTTACCGTACTTCTGCTTAACCGTTCCTTCGTATTTTCCCGTTAGCTTAGGCGTGTGACCCATATGGGATCATACAATAAAGGCAATAAGTCCAAGACTTATAGATCATGAGCGGACTCTAGCAAGTCATCATGACCCCCAGCATTGTATGACTTATGTCTGATCATTGACATACTCTTACTTTATAGAGACAGTACCGAGATTACTGGACACAATTCCAACAACTCGATCAATCCGCGCCAATTTATAACATTAATACCAAACGGTTCAAACCTAATGAGGAGAACCGAACGTTTCTATGGCATTGTCGTTTAGGGCACATCAGCGAGAAACGCATCAAGAGGCTCCATTCGAATGGACTTCTTGGCTCATTTGACTTTGAGTCATGTGAGAAATGCGAATCCTGCATGATGGGCAAAATGACACGGGCCCCCTTTAATAAACCTAACGAGAGGGCCAGTGACTTATTGGGTCTGATACACACTGACGTGTGTGGCCCAATGTCCACAAATGCAAGAGGAAACTATCAGTACTTCATTACCTTCACTGATGATTTCAGTAGGTATGGATATGTTTATTTAATGAAACATAAGTCTGAATCTTTTGAAAAGTTCAGAGAATTCCAAAATGAAGTACAGAACCAACTTGGCAAAAGCATTAAGGCTCTTCGGTCCGACCGAGGAGGAGAATACTTAAGCCAAGAATTCAGTGATCATCTAAGAGAGTGTGGGATCGTATCCCAACTCACTCCTCCCGGAACACCTCAATGGAATGGTGTGTCTGAGAGGAGAAATCGGACCTTATTGGATATGGTTCGATCTATGATGAGTCACACAGACCTTCCAATATCCCTTTGGGGATATGCTCTGCTAACAGCAGTGTTCACTCTAAATAGAGCGCCATCGAAAGCAGTAGCAAAGACACCATATGAATTATGGACTGGAGTGGCTCCAGTGTTGTCTTATCTTAGAATTTGGGGTTGTGAAGCCTATGTCAAGAGATTAATCTCAGACAAGCTTACACCAAAGTCTGATAAATGCTACTTCATTGGTTATCCGAAAGAAACCAAGGCTTATTACTTCTATTTACGTTCCGAGAACCAGATTTTTGTTGCCCGGGATTGTAACTTTCTTGAGAGGGAGTTTCTCTCTAAGAAAGACAGTGGGAGTAAGGTACTGCTTGAAGAAATTTAAGATGAACAGGATACTGCTCAACCTAATGAGGAAGAGCAGCAGGAGGACCTACAAGAAATTGTAGAGCCTGAACCTGTAGTACCTGAAGTTCGAAGATCCGGGAGGATCCGTCACGAACCCGAGAGATATCAAGGATTCCTCGTGACTAACTGTCATGATCTTCTGATCATTGATGGTGATGAACCATCGAACTTCAATCAAGCCATGATGAGCCCAGATTCCTCTAAGTGGCGTAAGGCCACTGATTCCGAAATGGACTCCATGTCGGTCAACCAAGTGTTTTCGTTGGTTGACTTACCCGCTGGTGTAAAAGCCATCGAGTGCAAATGGATCTTCAAGAAGAAGATTGACGTGGATGGAAATGTCCAGATTTATAAAGCCAGGTTGGTGGCAAAAGGTTTCAGACAAGTTCACGGTGTGGATTACGATGAAACCTATTCACCAGTGGCTATGATGAAATCTATTCGGATTCTACTAGCAACTGCAGCTTTTCATGATTATGAAATTTGGCAGATGGACGTAAAAACCGCCTTCCTGAATGGAATTCTGGAAGAGGATGTGTATATGACACAACCTGACGGTTACATAGATCCAAAGAATGCTGGGAAAGTATGCAAGCTTCATAAATCCATTTATGGATTGAAGCAAGCATCGAGGAGCTGGAATCTTCATTTTGATGAAGCGATCAAGCAATTTGACTTCATCAGAAACGAAGAAGAACAATGCGTGTATAAGAAAACTAGTGGGAGCAAGATAGTATTTCTTATTCTGTATGTCGATGACATACTGCTTCTCGGAAACGACGTTCCAATGCTAAAGTCGGTAAAGGACTGGCTTGGAAGTTGTTTTTCCATGAAAGACATGGGTGAAGCCGCATACGTTCTTGGAATCAGGATCTACCGGGATAGATCTAGAAGGCTGATAGGATTGTGTCAAGATTCATACATTGACAAAGTCCTACAAAGATTCAGCATGAAAGATTCCAAGAAGGGCTTCACGCCAATGGTACATGGCACAACGCTGAGCAAGAAGCAGAGCCCTACGTCGGCTGCTGAGCTTGAGCGCATGAAGAATATTCCTTATGCATCTGCAATAGGATCTATCATGTATGCCATGATTTGTACTCGTCCTGATGTTGCTTATGCACTTAGCATGACGAGTAGATACCAGTCAAATCCAGGTGAAAGCCACTGGATTGCCGTAAAGAATATCTTGAAGTATCTAAGACATACTAAGGATAAGTTCTTGGTGTACGGTGGAAGTGATGTGCTTAAAGTCAGTGGATTCACGGACGCAAGTTTCCAGACAGACCAAGATGATTTCCGGTCACAGTCCGGTTATATCTTTTGTCTGAATGGCGGTGCAATAAGTTGGAGAAGCTCCAAGCAAGACACCGTTGCTGATTCCACTACAGAAGCTGAATATATCGCCGCTTCAGAAGCTGCGAAGGAAGCTGTTTGGATACGAAAGTACATTATTGAACTAGGTGTGATACCAGATGCGGCTGAGCCTCTGGCACTGTTTTGTGATAACAATGGTGCTATTGCTCAGGCAAAGGAACCAAGATCACACCAGAAATCCAAGCATGTTCTAAGAAGATTTCACTTGATACGTGACATCATTAATAGAAAGGAAGTCAAGATCAGCCGAGTTCAGACAGATGATAACGTCGCTGATCCATTGACAAAGCCACTCCCAAGGCCTAAGCTCGAGTTCCTGACTGAAGCTGTAGGCATTAGAGACATTGAAATGTAATCTAAATTTGAGTGGGAGTTTGAGGGCTTTATTTAGTTATTTGATATGTTCTTGTAAAACATTTTATGTTTAATGAAATTATTATTTCAAGATTATTTTAACTGTGATGAAATAATCGTTCCAAAATGATATGAACCATTTTATAGGTCATCGAAGTAAGTGACTTGATCTTGAGTCATCAAAGTCATTTAGCTTGATCGTGAGACCTTATA
The DNA here is from genome assembly GCA_030180135.1 of Orychophragmus violaceus. Classification (NCBI taxonomy): domain Eukaryota; kingdom Viridiplantae; phylum Streptophyta; class Magnoliopsida; order Brassicales; family Brassicaceae; genus Orychophragmus; species Orychophragmus violaceus. Next base: position 68,835,002 of record CM058239.1, read on the forward strand.
TTTGATAGATGGATTATATCATCCTGTCCCTAGTCGAAGGTTGTTGAAATTGGAACACCAACAACCGTGTGAGACTAGATTGGTATGTGACTTATGACAAAGTCTCAGTGTGTCATAGATGCGCGGCATCAAAGTCAGTACATAGGTGTATGTAGGGTACATACGACCGGACAAGACCCGATTATAAGAACTCTTCAGGATATTTATATCTGTGTCATAAGAGATTCTTACTACGACTATAGAGTATAGTCCTTAGACCTGAGTTCGCATGCATGTGACTGCACATGAACTGATGCGCTTTGATCATTGTCTAACGCTGTCGTTATGCGATAGTTATAAGGACCTTGTTTGGGTGTATTACGAAATGAGTAGTTTGCAGTGATGGAACAAGACGGGATTTGTCCCTCCAATATAAATGGAGTGAATATCTCTATGCCAATCGGAGATTTGAATACTGGAAAATGCATGGCCATGCTCAAACGGACTGTCCCGAGTCGTTTGGATTGTCAGTATCGAATCAGAGTCCGATGAACAAGATTAGGCTTTATAAGGATGACACTAATCTTGCCTTATGACTAATCGAGATATTGAGACAAAAGGATTATGAATACAGAGATTCCAGTACAAGTGGGAGATTGTTGGAATTATGTCCAGTAATCTCGGTACTGTCTCTAGAAAGTAAGAGTATGTCAATGATCAGACATAAGTCATATAATACTGGGGGTCATGATGGCTTGCTAGAGTCCGCTCATGATCTATAAGTCTTGGACTTATTGCCTTTATTATATGATCCCATATGGGTCACACGCCTAAGCTAACAGGAAAATGTGTAGGAACGGCTTAGCAGAAGTACGGTAAAAGTGCCAGGAATTTGTCGTACTTAGAGAGAGATTAATGGGTCTGATTAAATCCAAGGGATTTAATCAGATTGGTATTTGGGCCCAAAAGCCCAAAAGGAATTAGAGAAGGGTTTTATAATTAAAACCAAGTCTAATTCTTTTCCCAAAAAAACCCTAAGCCCAGCCGCGACTCTCTCTCTCTCTATGCGCCTCCCTCCTCGTGGTCTAGCAGCCTCTTTCCTGACGGTGTGCGTGTGTGAGCCTTTGGAGGATCCATCTCTTGGTGGTTCTGCTGATCTCTGACCTGTTCTCTCTTTCCGCTGCATAAACAGGTAAAAGGTGAGATCCATTATTGTTTCTATTCAAGAGAACCTAGATCTGGCAAGTTTAAGATCTATTAATCTGATGAATTGAATCAGGATTAACACCAAAAGATCCTTCACAACACTGATCACAGACGGATCCAGAAACCTGCATCAGTCCTAGAACGAGTCTATAAGCATCCTTTGCCCTATCCTAAGGCTCCTAAGATGTCTAAACAGGAGCTAGATGAAGCTAATTGCAGAGCAGTGATGGATAAGAAGCTGGTTAAGATTTCACAAGCTGATGCCTTTAAGAAACACCCTTCTCTGGAGAGATATGCGAAGAAGATGATCTCTACTGATGGAGATTTGAAAGAAGAGGTGTTGGTGCTATCCAAGCAAGTCAGTGCAATACTGCAGAATAATATTTCAGAGAAGCTTCCAGACCCAGGAGTCTTTGTGTTAGACTTTTCCATCTTCAAGGACAGCTTCAAGCGTTCTCTATGTGACTTAGGGTCTGGTGTGAATCTCATGCCATACTCTCTGGCTGTGATATTGGGACTAATTGATTTCCAGCCTACAAGGATTTCTCTTATCCTAGTTGATCGATCGAAGAGGTCTCCAGAAGGAGTTCTTGAGGACATTCCTATCAGAGTTGAAAACAACTTGATTCCAACAGACTTTGTGGTGCTGAAGTATGCGGTTGAACCTGATGATCTTCTGCTGCTTGGTAGGTCATTCTTAGCTACTGCTAGAGCAATGATTGATATGAGACGTGGTCTGATTGATCTCCACCTGGGAGATAAGCCTTTGCAGTTCAAGATGGACAAGCTGCAGAAATCCACCATTCATGGACAGAGCTTCAGTGTTGTGATATGCTCGAGTTTTAATCCATAGAGCTACACTGCAAGTGCATAGACGTGAACTAGTAGTATATAGGGAATCGAATCCACAGAGACTCAAGACTCTTGCGATAGATTATAGAACGTCGAATTAATCTAGGTAAGCAGTGGTAAGAAAGCAATAAACAGTGCAGGAAAGTAAATCAAACGAGTTGTAAATCCATCAGGCGAAGCGTCAGGTCAAGGGAGTTCCCAGGAAATCAGGAATATAGGCAATCAATCAATCGGGATCTAATTAAGAACTGTTCTAGAACTAGAATCACAGAAGCATAAGAAACCAACTTTCGTTGCGAGTATTATCTATCTCTAGCAACCTAGCAAACCAACTTTCGTTGCGAATTCTAGAGATCCTACACATGCATTAATCTCAAGTTCTATCAGTCACAATTCTCCTAAGCCAAATTTCTTTGCGAATAGTTAAATTGCTCATCTAGGTTCTTTCTAGTTAATTAATCAATTGTCGTTGCAGAAATCAACCTAATATCATAAATCTGGGTAGCTAATTCAGATTAAGCATTAAGAACAACCATTGATGAAGAACTAGAAAGTATGAATCCCTATAGATTGATTAACCTAATATTCCATGAAATCCCTAATGAGAATCCCTAAACCTAACAGGTAAACTACTCAGAAATGGCAGATGAGACAAATGACATGATGAATAGAAAACAAAATATCATAAAAGAAATAAAGAAACAGGAGTTCAAAATCTCTTCTCTGTCGAGTACAAGATCAGCCCCTAAAACTCTCTAAATCTCTCTCAATGTAAAATAAAACGTAGCCTAAACAATGACTTAAAAACTCTAATATAATAGCTAAACATGTCTGGGGCTTCTTTGTAATTATGAGAAACTTCTGGGCCAAACTGAAATTTCCAAGATCTTAATTAAACTCAGCGAGAATTGCCTGACTCGCATATGTGTCGATCGACGCACAAGGCTGTGTCGATCGATTCTGAGTGCTGTAATCGCCATTGACTTCTTCTTCTCGCACAAATGCTCCAAAAGGCTCAAGAATGCGCCATAATGTCCAAATCCGCTCCAAACGTACCTAGACCTGTAAACACACATAAAAAGACTCCAAAACACAATAGAATACTTGAAAACAAAGACATATGCCATGGTTGAAAGTCCTAAAAACAATGATATATCACTGGTGATGGTCATCCAATGTTCACTTAAGTTCCTGCAAGTGTGGTAATCTCCTCAAAAAGTCCTTGTTTCCTACTCAATTTTGACTCAATAAAACAGATTGGACTGACTCTAAGAAAACAGAAAACGGTGCGTCAGTAGCTACCTCCCCCACACTTGAAACACATTGTCCTCAGTGGAATCGAAGCTTGGGCTCGGTGAGAACAAGAAATCAGAAGGAACAAATTCCGAAAAGAGGCAGAATACTTACCTGTCGTCGGTCTGTGTCGATCGATGCTTAGGACCGCATCGATCGACACAAGGCGAATTTGCTCGCGGTTTGGAATAAACCGCTAAGTAAACCGCAATCTTTACGGTAAAAGCTTAACCGTATGTGACCTCTGCGTCGATCGACACACAGGACCGTGTCGATCGATGCAGGGTGATTCCGACATGTTCTCACGCTATGAACACACCAAAACCAGAAAAATTAAAGTAACCAAAATCAAAACAAAAAATAAAAGAAAAACAAACCTACTAGTGGGTTGCCTCCCACTCAGCGCTTGTTTAAAGTCAGTAGCTTGACTATGGAAAGGAGATCAGACTTATGGGGGATTCAACACAGGCCTGGAGTGCCTCTGTGAATGTCTCCTCATCCAAGGTTGTGTATAAGCTGTCAGATCATGAGAGTTCCCAAGGATTGAGCGAATGGAACCAGGGTGGGAGCGAAGCGTGGGTGGGATACTGCATTTTCCTGCATTCACAGCTATGTGGTTAGGAAGTTTGAGTTTAGAGGAATCATACCTTTGCTTGGGTGGATGAGAGAGATCTGGAGCTTTCTGCTTAAGAGCAGTTACAGGCTCTGAAGATGTTAGAGCAAGTTCAGAATGAACTGCCATCTTCTCTTCTCCAATAGGAATCTCTGGTTCCACTTCCACATTGAAGCTCTGTCCATCAATGGTGGATTTCTGCAGCTTATCCATCTTGAACTGCAAAGGCTTGTCTCCCAGGTGGAGATCAATCAAACCATGTCTCACATCAATCACTGCTCCAGCAATAGCTAAGAAAGGTCTACCAAGTAGCAAAGGATCATCTGGCTCAATATTATACTTCAGCACTAAAAAGTCTGTTGGAATCAAGTAATCTCCAACTCTGACAGGAATGTCCTCAAGAACTCCTTCTGGATGCGTTTTCGATCGATTAGCTAGGATAAGGGAGATCCTAGTAGGCTGGAAATTCATCAGTTCCAATCTCACAGCTACATAGTATGGCATGATATTCACACCAGATCCTAAATCACACAGAGAATGCTTGAATCTGTCCTTGAAGATGGAACAGTCTAGCACAAAGACTCATGGGTCTCGAAGCTTTTCTAAAATATGAATCAGCTTCTTTTCCATCACTGCCTTGCATTTAGCTTCGTCTAGCTCCTGTTTGGACCTCGTAGGAGCCTTGGGATAGGACAATGGAGGCTTATAGACTCTTTCTGAGACTGTTGCAGGTTTCTGGTCTCGTCTGCGATCAGTGTCGATCGATGCAAAGGATGCGTCGATCGACACATGGCGATTATAAGCACTTTCATCATACGTATTGGGCATGCATCGATCGACATTTAGTGTATGTTGATCAATGCTCGGCGCGGACAGACAAAATTCGTCCAGAAAATCGGATATGATATCCTCTTCCTCATATGTCAGATCAACTTCATCACCTACATTCACATCATTGACGAATTGCTTTTGTTCATCTCTTCCTGATCCATTTTGTCTTTGCACAGCTCCAGCACTCTGCTGAACCTGAACATCCAGCTTCTTCACATGAGTACTCAGAGACTCAATATTCCCATTCAAATCAAGGTACAGAACATCTATCTTTCCATTGAAGTCCACTGTACTCTTCTGCTTACCTTCCAAGAGCTGTTTCAACAAACCCATCATCTTATCAGAATGCTCATTTTTGGAGGAGGAGCCTGATATGATGAAGAATCATAGTCTCTGGAGAATGAGGTGTTCTGCTGGAAAAGTCTCTGAAATGCAGACTTTGGTGTGAAAACATAAGTCTGTCCTTGCTGATTTCCATATCTCTGACCTTGATAACCAGCTCCATCTATGTAATTGACGTTCTCAGACTCATCAACTTGAACATCTAGCTTCTTCCCAAGTAGGATGATATGAACATAATCAATCTTGCTCCTCATCTCAGTTATCTGAGAGCTATCAGCTTTGCCACCAGATTTCTGTCTCTCCATATCAGCATTCTTGACACTATTGCTAGTTATCAAGTTCTCAATAAGCTCCTTAGCTTCCTCTGGAGACTTAGTGTTGAATTTTTCATTACTTGCAGCATCTAGAGCCATCTGATACCACAAATCAACTCCTCTGAAAAAAATGGCCAGCAGCTGAACCTCAGAGAAACCATGATGAGGGCAATCTCTCTGGTACATCTTGAATCTCACCCAAGCTGCTTTTAAGGGCTCTGTAGATCCCTGCTTGAATGTCAAGAGATCCTTTCTAAGCTGATCAAATCTAGCATCATCATAGAAATGCCTCAGAAACTTCTTCTTCACTACATCCCAAGTAGTCAGAGTCCCAGGTGGAATCTGCTTCAGCCAATTAGCAGCTTCTCCTCCAAGAGAGTGAGGAGAAAGCTTGCAGTGTAAGTAGTCATAACTCACTCCATTATGCTTCATCCTAGTGACTAAAGACTCAAAGTTCTCTATGTGATCCATAGGCTGCTCATGTGGGAGTCCATGAAAGAGGTGCTGTCCCACAAGCGTATAGTAAGAAGTCTTCAGCTCGAATTCATTTCGTGGAAAGGCAGGAGGTACAATCGCAGACCTATTAGCATAGAACTCATCATGCCTGTTGTAATCAGCTAGTGTCCTCCTAGCAGGAGGCTCTGGTGCTCTAGGTGTGCACATCTGGCTGTGGATTTCCTTGTCCACCTGCTCCTTCACCTTGATCTTCTCCATCAGGTTCAGGCTGAACAATCTGCTGTTCAATCACATTCCCTTCAGCATCAATCCTCTGTCCCTGAGCATTATAAGGATTGTTCTGCAAATCCCTCAGAACTCCTTCAGCGTCTCGAATTAAGATCACATGATTGGGGTTAGCCATCTTAACTAGCTTCTGAGCTTTCACATTCTCTTTCTCTAGCTTTGCAAGCTCCTTAAGTTCAAGATTAACGAGCTCCTTGTCTGGATTACTCCTCAAGTCGCGATCATGCATAAACTGTCTCGTTCACGCAAGTGTGTCGATCGATGCAGGGAGAGCATCGATCGATGCTAATCGCGAAGCTGTGTTGATCGACACTCAGGACCGTGTTGATAGATGCGGTGCGATTCTAGGAGTACCTGAAACTCAAGGAAAAAAAACGAAAATAGGTAACCAAAAACAAAACGAAAAACCTAGTCGAAACTCTAAATTAAAATCTATCGAAGACTCAAAAGAGTCCCCGGCAACGGAGCCAAAAACTTGATATGCTCGAGTTTTAATCCCTAGAGCTACACTACAAGTGCACAGACGTGAACTAGTAGTATATAGGGTATCGAATCCACACAGACTCAAAACTCTTGCGATATATTATAGAACGTCGCATTAAGCTAGGTAAGCAGTAGTAAGAAAGCAATAAACAGTGCAGGAAAGTAAATCAAACGAGTTGTAAATCGATCAGGCGAAGCGTCAGGTCAAGGGAGTTTTCAGGAAATTAGGAATATAGGCAATCAATCAATCGGGATCTAACTAAGAACTGTTCTAGAACTAGAATCACAGAAGAATAAGAAACCAACTTTCGTTGCGAGTATTATCTATGTCTAGCAACCTTGCAAACCAACTTTCGTTGCGAGTTCTAGAGATCCTAAACATGCATTAATCTCAAGTTCTTTCGTTCACAATTCTACTAAGCCAAATTTCTTTGCGAATAGTTATATTGCTCATCTAGGTTCTTTCTAGTTAATTAATCAATTGTCGTTGCAGAAATCAACCTAATATCATAAATTTGGGTAGCTAATTCAGATTAAGCATTAAGAACAACCCTAGATGAAGAACTAGAAAGTATGAATCCCTATATATTGATTAACCTAATATTCCATGAAATCCCTAATGAGAATCCCTAAACCTAACAGGTAAACTACTCAGACTTGGCAGATGAGACAAAAGACATGATGAATAGAAAACCAAATATCATAAAAGAAATAAAGAAACAGGAGTTCAAAATCTCTTCTCTGTCGAGTACAAGACCAGCCCCTAAAACTCTCTAAATCTCTCTAAATGTAAAATAAAGCGTAGCCTAAACAATGGCTTAAAAACCCCAATATAATAGCTAAACACGTATGGGGCTTCTTTGTAATTATGAGAAACTTCTGTGCCAGAATAAAATTTCCACGATCTTCATTAAACTCGGCGAGAATTGCCTGACTTGCATATGTGTCGATCGACGCACAAGGCTGTGTCAATCGATGATGAGTGTTGTAATCGCCAGTGATTTCTTCTTCTCGCACAAATGCTCCAAAAGGCTCCAGAATGCGCCATAATGTCCAAATCTGCTCCAAACGTACCTAGACCTGTATACACACATAAAAAGACTCCAAAACACAACAGAAGACTCGAAAACAAAGAAATATACTATGGTTAGAAGTCCTATATATCATGTTGAAGTTGATCCTGAGATACATATTGTAGAAGAGAAGATGGCAGTTCATTTTGAACCTGCTCTAACATCTTCAGAGCATGCAACTGCTCATAAGCAGAAAGCTCCAGACATCTCATCTCTACCAAAGCAAAGGTATGATTCCTCTAAACTTAAACCTCCTAATCCATCAGCTGTGAATGCAGGAAAACGCAGTATCTCACCCACGCTTCACTCCCACCCTGGTTCCATTCGCTCATTTCTTGGGAGATCTCATGATCCGACTGTTTATACACCACCTTGGATGAAGAAACATTCACAGAGGCACTCTAAGCCTCTGCTGAATCCACCATAAGTCTGATCTCCTTCCCACAGTCAAACTAATGACTTAAAACAAGCGCTGAGTCGGAGGCAACCCACTAGTAGGTCTGTTTTTACTTTATTTTTCAATTTGATTTTGTGTGCTTTGATTTTCTTCTTTTGGTGTATTCATGGCGTGAGAACATGTCAAAATCGCCCTACATCGATCGACATGGTCCTGAGTGTCGATCGACGCAGGGGCCGTATGCGGTTTAATACCGATTTTTACCGTAAAGGTTGCGGTTTCAACAACGGTTCACTTCAGACGAGGAGCGAGCATATACGACATGCGTCGATCGATGCGGTAAGTTGTTCTGACTTTCCGGAACTTGTTCATTTCGATTCTTGTTCTCACCAAGCCCAAGCTTCTATAACACTGCGGACAGTGTTGTTTAAGTGTGGGGGAGGTAGCTAGTGACGCACCGTTTTCTTTTTTCTTAGAGTCAGTCCAATATGTTTTATTGAGTCAAATTGAGTAGGAAACAAGGACTTTTTGTGGAGATTACCACACTTGCAGGAACTTAAGTAACAATTGGATGAGTTTGTAGATGATCTATGACTATTAGAAAACCCCACACAGATTAGCCTACTGAGGACACCCATATCACTTCAGGTATTCGTAGAATCCATTACTGACTTCGCATTTAACTTGACTTAATTTTTCTCACTTAGGGGCTTGGTATACTTTGAGTCGGATTCCTCTGTTAGTTCTGACACAACTTGTAAACCTGTCCAAGTATGGTTCCCTTCTCCCCTTCCTTGAAAGTAAAAAACAAAAAGAGATAAACTGCGGATGAGCCAGTAGCTCTGAAGTGGTCACGGGAGTGGTAGAGACCCCTATTACCTCATGTGCATCCATGGAATGTGTCCAAAGTACACCCCAAAAGGGAAGAGCACTGGAAAAAAAATGATACCAGTGGGGAAAATCAGTGCTAAGGAAGGAAAATGAGAAGAAAGGAACCAGAAAATGATAGTTGTGTGGTCAGGTGCTAACAGAGTAAGAGTCCATGTGTTCTTTGATCGATACTCCCTAGGTGAGACCACACTTATTATCTTACAGAAGTCAGTATGGTGAATTTGAATGCTCTGAATATGATTGTGGAGTTTACTCAGGACAGTTGCTAAGTGTGGGGGAAGTACATGTTGGTCTTTACCTGTAAAACAAGTTTATGAAGTTTTCAAACCTCTTCTCCTGATCTTAGTTTTTTGTTTGCTTGAGGGTAAGCAAAGGCTAAGTGTGGGGGGGGGGGTTGATTTATCATGGTTTTTAGGGCTTTTGATTATGGTATATGTCTTTGTTATTGAGTCTTTTAATTTATTTTGGAGTCATTTCATGTGTTTTACAGGTCTAGGTACGTTTGGAGCATATTTGGACATTATGGCGTATTCTGGAGCTATTTGGAGCATTTGTGCGAGAAGAAGAAATGAGTGACGATTCTGGATGCTTGTGTCGATCGATGCACCCTTGGTGTCGATCAACACAGATACGTGATCAGAGTTTCTCGCCGAGTTAATGAAGACTTTGGATATTTGCAGCTTGGCCCAGAAGTTTATCATAATTTAAAGAAGCCCAAAACGTGTTTAGCTATTATTTTAAGTTTAAGCCATTGTTTAGGCTAAGTTTTATTCTATTAGACTTTGAGAGATTTTGGGGCTGGTCTTGTACTCGACAGATAAGAGATTTTGAACCCATGTTTCTTTACTTCTTTTATGATATTTGGTTTTCTATTCATTATGATTTTTGTTTCACTGATCATGTCTGAGTAGTTTACCTGTTAGGTTTAGGGATTCTCATTAGGGATTTCATGGAATTATAGGTTAATCAATCTATAGAGATTCATACTTTCTAGTTCTTCATCTAGGGTTGTTCTTAATGCTTAATCTGAATTAGCTATCCAGATTTATGATGTTAGATTGATTTCCGCAACGACAATTGGTTAATTAACAAGAAAGACCCTAGATAAGCAATTGAACTATTCGCAAAGAAATTTGGCTTAGGGAAATTGTGAACGAAAGAACCTGAGATTAATGCATGTTTATGATCTCTAGAATTCGCAACGAAAGTTGGTTTGCTAGGTTGCTAGACATAGATAATATCCGCAACGAAAGTTGGTTTCTTATGCTTCTGTGATTCTAGTTCTATAACAGTTCTTAATTAGATCTCGATTGATTGATTAGCTTATATTTCCTGAGAACTCCCTTGACCTGACGCTTTGCCTGATTGACTTACACCGTTTGATTTATTTTCCTGCATTATTTACTGCTTTCTTACTACTGCTGCTTAGCTTAATTCGACCATCTATAATCTATCATAAGATTCTTGAGTCTCTAATCATGTCTGTGCACTTGCAGTGTTACTCTAGGGATTAAAATCTGAGCATATCAGCAACCACCCGCTCCCGCACAACCCGCACCTCGGCCAGCATCACTGAGTGCTCCAGCCAGGAGAAGTCAGGACGTTCGGGTCGACCAGCTAGATGAACGGACGAGGATATTCCGGGGCTCGACGATGACCCGCCCAACCGAAATAACCGACCGTTCAACCGACAACGCGATCTAATCCATCATGGCCGCAAGCGTGAAGAAGAAATAGTGCGTCACTTTTATAACGAGATAAAACTGTCAGCTCCTACTTTTTCAGGAAAAGTCAATCCCAAAGCGTATATGGAGTGGGAACGGAGGATGGAGTACATCTTCGACTACTACGCGTACAACAATCAGAAAAAATGGCATTGCCAGCGTCTCAACTCACGGACCACACATTATCTTGGTTGGTAATATATTGTGGTTTTTATGGGTTTTTAACAATGATATGTGTATATAATCGAGTCGTTTTATGTGTCTTTCTACTCCTTATTGAGTCTTTTACAATTGGAGTTATTTGTAGATTTTGGAGCTATCTGGAGAAATTTTAGACATTCGTGCGAGAAGAAGACTTGGGAGCCGATTTCTGATGTTAGTATCGATCGACACTGCATTGGTGTCAGTCGACACCCAGTTCTTGAAAAGGCAAAGCACACCGTTTTGGACACGTCTTGAAAAATTGCAACTTGGCCCATATGTTTCATTATTTATATTTTTACCCCAAATCATGCTTTCGACTTATTTAGGTATTTATTAGCCATTGTTGGCATACACCTTTTGTTCTACGCTTTATTCAGAGATTAGGAGATTTGGGGCTGGTTTTGTACTCGAGAGAGAAGAGATTTCAACCCCTGTTCTTACTCTTTTGAATTTTATATGATATCTATTTTGACCATGTCTATTGTTATGATTTCCATGTCTGAGAAATCTCTTGTTTGGTTTAGGGATTCTCATTAGGGATTTTAAGGAATGTTAGAATAACTGATTAGTTAGGATTCATCACATCTAGTTCTTCATCTAGGTTGTTCTTCATGCTCAATCTGAACTGGCCACTTAGATTATTGTTATCAAGTTGATTAGCGAAGCGAGAGTTAGTTAATTAGCTAGAAAAGAACCTAGGTGAGAACTTTACCTATTCGCAAAGAGATTTGGTTTAGGGAAAATTGTGAGCGAACGAACTTGAAATTAATGCATGTTTAGAACTCTAGAACTCGCAAAGAAATTTGGTTTCTAGGTTGTTAGACATAGATAATACTCGCAACGAAAGTTGGTTACTTTTGTGATTCTAGTTCAAGAACGTTATAAGATTGAATCATGATTAATTGGTTGTCTGATTTCCTGATTTCCCGAGAATTTCCCTCAACTCGATGCTTCGTTAACTAAATACACGCTTCGCTTTATTTTACATTTTCTAATTACTGCTTTAAAATTGTTCCCGCTTAGCTTCATTCGATTACAAATAGTCTATCGCGTAAAACTTGAGTCTCTGTGGATTCGACCCCATATACTACAGTTGCATATCTTTGCACTTGTTGTGTAGCTCTATGGATCGTAAACTTTGAGCATATCAGTGGGACATGGATGTTTCCGAGCGAAGACGACATCATTACGAGAAGATCACCACTTGGGCCGCCATGAAATACAACCTACGTCAAAGGTACGTGCCACCGCACTTCCATAGAGACTTTCATAAAAGATTTCGTAAGCTTGTGCAAAGAAGCAGGTCCGTAGAGGAATACTTCGAGGAATTTGAGCAACTACGGAACCGGCTCGAGTTAGACGACTCAGAGGAGACTCTCATGGCCCATTTCATCGACGGACTGCATGATCTTATTGATGGAAGGCCGAGATCCAGCCGTACCATGACATGTACGAGCTACTACACATGAGCATTCAGTCCGAGCAGCACATCAAGCAGAAAGCGCCAACGATGAACCGAGCTCGGAGGAACTCAACATGGATGCCACTCGCACCTAGATCCGTCGAAAAAGGCAAGGCCGTTAAGATCAAGTCGCGGTTTAAAAATCCAAACACCGAGGCTCCTAAGTTAAACCGTCCCGACGCAGGTAAGTTTCCTATTACCTCTTGAGCTAGAGATATTACATGTTTTAAATGTCGAGGAAAATGACACATGGCCCGAGAATGTCCTAACCAACGGTCATGTTCATCATGGAGGCTGGCGAGTATGAGTCACAAGACGATCAGGAAGAAGACAAGGAGATGTCTGACCCGGGAACTTGGTGGGATGTTGGTGATCCGGAGATCTCTTATCACCCTAGTAGATCCCGAGACGATCCAACGGGATAACATATTTCATACACGGTGTTATGTGAAAAACAAGGTCAGAAACATTATCATCAATGGAGGATCCTATGGTAACGTGGCTAGCTGATACATGGTCGATAAGTTAGGTCTCTAAGTCACGAAGCATCCACAGCCAAAACGTCTTAGGTGGCTCAACAAAGACACATAGATACGGATAGTCGATCAAGTCACCATTCCTTCCAGTGTGAGCAAGTATAGTGACCTAATAGGTCAAGAATTAATCCCTATACTAACTGCAAGTGCACAATGATGTAGTTGTAGTACTTAGGGTATCGAATCCACAGGGACTCCGTTCAACGATAGAATTAAAACAGAAAAGATTAAATTAGGAGAAAGCAAATATGATTAGAAACTAAAAAGCAAGCAGAAAGTAAATAACGAGTTTGTGAGCAAGGAAACGAAGGTGTTAAGTCTAGGGAGTTCTCAGGATATCAAGAACACAAGCAATCAATCAATCGGGATCTAATTAAGAGCTATTCTAGAACTCAAACACAGATCTAGAATTAACCAAATGTCGTTGCGAGAATTCTCTAAGTCTAAGTGCAGCAATCCAAATTCCTTTGTAATTACTAACAGATTAAACCAGCTTTAATTCCAAGTTCGATATGTTCACAATCTAATTAAACCAAATTCCTTTGCGAGTAGTTAAATTGCTCATCTAGGTTCTTTCTAGCTAATTAACCAACTGTCGTTGTATCAATCAACCTAACATCATAAATCTAGGCAGCTAATTCAGATTAAGCAGTAAGAACAATCCTAGATGAAGAACTAACAGATATGAATCCCTACAGATTTATTAACCTATAATTCCATGAAATCCCTAATGAGAATCCCTAAACTTAACATGTAATCTACTCAGACATGATCATCGAAACAGAAAACATCATGAATAGAAAACCAAATATTATAAAATCAAAATAAAGAACTGGGGTTCGAAATCCTCTCTCTTTCGAGAGCCGAATCAGCCCCTAACACTCTCTGAAAATAGAATAAAGCGTATGAAAAGCGTAGCCTAAACAATGGCTTAAAAACCCTAATATAATGGTATAAAGTCGGCTGGGGGCCTTTTTGCAAGTCTGGGAAGTTTTTGGGCAAAAACTGTAATTTCTCCAAAATGCAGATTTTTGGGCGCAGAACTGCAACGACCGTTGCAAGGCGAAAACGCTGCCAGTGAACTCTGTGAAGTCTCTAAATAGTGCAGAATTGCTCCAAATGCTCCCAAAACGTCCAATTAGGCTCCAGATGTCCTTAAACCTGTAAAACATCCGAAAAGACTCCAAAACACATAGAAAGACTCGATAACAAAGACATATACCATGGTTAAAATCCCTAAAATCCATGGTATATCAACTCCCCCACACTTAGCTCTTGCTTGCCCTCAAGCAAGTAAAGAACCAAAGTATAAGAAAAGAGGTTTGAAAACACAGAAACTCATTTCGTCCTAGGAACTTTCGCATTCACATTCACTTAGTAATCCACTGAAAACTTTCCTACAGAACTCAAGACCACAATATACTTCCCCCACACTTAGCAACTATCCTGAGTAAACTCCACAATCACATTCACGCATTCAAATTCACCCTACTGACTTCTATAAGTAATTAAGTGCGGTCTCACCTAAGGATTATCGATCAAAGGGCACATGGACTCTTACTCTGGCAGCTCTAGACCATCATACTATCTTTCTCTGGTCCCTTTCTTCTCTTTTCCCTTCATTAACAACTGATTTTTCCCCACTGGGTATCATTTTATTTTTTTATCAGTGTTCTTCCCGTTATGGGGTGTACTTTGAACACATTCCATGGATGCACAGGATATGATAGTTGTAGCTACCACTCCCAGAGACCACTTCGGAGATACTAACTCATCCTCAGTTTATTACTCTTTTTTTTTACTTTATGGAAGGGGAGAAGGGAACCAAATAGGACAGGTTTACAGGCTGTGTCAGAACTAACAAATGAATCCGACTCAAGGTATACCAAGCCCTTAGGTGAGAAAATTAAGTCAGTATTAAGATGAAGTCAGTAAAAGGATCTTCTGATACCTGAAGTGATATGGGTGTTCTCAGTAGGCTGATCCGTGTTGGGTTTTCTAACAGTCATAGAGGCTCTGCAAGTCTGTCCAATGGTGACTTAGTTCCTGTTCAAGCGAAAAGTTTCCTCGAAAAATCATAGTTTCATACAGATTTTGACTCAATAAAACAAATTTTTGAAAAACAAAGAACTGACTCTAAGAAGAAAAAAAGTGTGTGTCAGTAGCTCCTCCCCCACACTTAAAACACACCGTTCCCAGTAGTGTCAAGCTTAGGGTCGGCGAGAAAATAAATCAAATTGAAACAATCCGAAAAGTTGCGGAACATGTACCTGTCGTCGCCTTGTGTCGATCGATGCCACAAGGGTGTCGATCGATGCAATGCGAATTTTGCTCGCGGTTATGTGAATAACCGATGTCTAAACCGCAATTGATTCGGTAAACCGTAAATCACGACTGCATCGACCGATGCATTATATGTGTCGATCGATGCAATGCGATTCTGTCTGTTTCTCATGCTTCTGAACACACTTAAACAGAAAAATTAAAAATACCAAATTAAAACGAAAAACAAAAACAAAAACGAACCTACCAGTGGGTTGCCTCCCACTCAGCGCTTGTTTTTAGTCATTAGCTTGACTATGGGATAGATATTTGATTCATGGCGGTTTCAACAGAGACTTTGAGTGTCTCTGTGAATATCTCTTCATCCAAGGAGGTGTATAGACTTTCAGATCATGAGGCTTTCCAAGGAATGAGTAAACAGCATCAGGGCGGGAGCGAAGCTTGGGTGGGACACTGCGTTTTCCTGCATTCAAAGCAATGCGGTCAGGAGGTTTAAGATTAGGTGATTTGTACCTTACCTTTGGTGCAGATCTGATGTCTGGAGCTTTCTGCTTATGATCAGTTGCAGGCTCTGAAGATGTTAGAGCAGGTTCAAGAGGAACCGCCATCTTCTTCTCTCCACTATCAGATACTGTAGTTCCACCAATCTGAACTTCATCTTTCAAATAACTATCAGTTGAGATCATCTTCTTATCCACCACTACCATGCACTTTTCTACATTCTGCCCATGTTTAGACCTTATAGGAACTTTTGGGAATGGTATTGGAGGTTTGTAGACCCGTTCCTTAACAATTCCACGAGAAATAAGTGAGGCTGATTCTTTATGGTGTGCAACGATCGATGCACGTGGTGCAACGATCGACGCAGATACTTCATCTCGAGTTTCAGCTTCAGTCTCGGGCTTTTCGGCTTGTTCCACAAGTTCAGCAACCTTAAACTCAAATATCTCTCTTTGGCTTTGTCCATTATCAATTTGAACCTTTAAAGCTCTGATGTGGGTGTCTATAACACTGAACGGATGTTGATTGACACAGATGGATTTTACCAAGAGATCCATGTCAATCTCGGTTGAGTCTGGTCCGTCGAAACACTCAAACTCAGGGGTTTCAATCTCGTATTCTTCTCTGTTTTCCACAATTTCCATAGCCTTAACTTCAAAATATGATCCCTGATTCAGCCTATGGTCAATCTGAACTGGGGCGGCATTGACATGAGCTTTCTGAGCATTCTTCCCTTTGGCACAATTTGAGATTTGATGCACTTGTGTATCCAGCAGCCTCATATGAGTGTTCAATGACTCAAACTTACCATTCAAATCAGTGTACAAGGTCTCAATCCTCGAGTTGAAAGACACAGTGGTCTGTTGTTGTCCTTCAAGACACTGCTCCATCATGACTTCAAATCTGCTCTTATGTGTGGGTGCAGGAGGTGCTTGGTAAGATGAATAACCATAGTCCCTCGATCTCAGAGCGTGACTAGAACTTTGTCTCTGCTGATTTCCACATGTTTGTCCATAATAATCAGCTCCAGCTATATAATTCACCCCTGCAAACTTTTCAGCTTCTGCATCTGCTCGGATTTGTCTCTTCCAAAGTAGGATGTTGTGGATAGAATCAATCTTGTCTCTCATCTCAGCTATCTGCTCCACCAATGCGTATGGTATGATGGGGTTTCCTTCCCCATCTAGTTTTTGACCCTT
Organism: Orychophragmus violaceus; assembly: GCA_030180135.1. Classification (NCBI taxonomy): domain Eukaryota; kingdom Viridiplantae; phylum Streptophyta; class Magnoliopsida; order Brassicales; family Brassicaceae; genus Orychophragmus; species Orychophragmus violaceus. The sequence goes on from CM058239.1 coordinate 68,851,926, forward strand.
CGCGTTGCAGATATGACCCTCTTGGTCTCGTAAAATGCCGTCTTTACCGCGAATCAGAATCACATGCTCCATTAGACTGAAACCTGTTAAGTGCTCAAGCTCTCGGTATCTCTGATTTCGCCTTGTGTCAATCGATGCAAGTGGAGCGTCGATCGATGCAAGTTCGAGGATGTGACGATCGACACACAGGACCGTGTCGATCGTTGCAGGGCGATTACAGGCGTACCTGAAACGCAAAAACAGAAAAAGAAAAAAAAATTAGTAACAATAAAGAAAAACGAAAAACCTAGTCTAAACCCTAAGTTCAAATCTATCGAAGACTCAAAAGAGTCCCCGGCAACGGCGCCAAAAACTTGATAGGTCAAGAATTAATCCCTATACTAACTGTAAGTGCACAACGATGTAGTTGTAGTACTTAGGGTATCGAATCCACAAGGACTCTGGTCAACGATAGAATTAAAACAGAAAAGATTAAACTAGGAGAAAGCAAATATGATTAGAAACTAAAAAGCAAGCAGAAAGTAAATAACGAGTTTGTGAGCAAGGAAACGAAGGCGTTAAGTCTAGGGAGTTCTCAGGAAATCAGGAACACAAGCAATCAATCAATCGGGATCTAATTAAGAGCTATTCTAGAACTCAAACACAGATATAGAATTAACCAACTGTCGTTGCGAGAATTCTCTAAGTCTAAGTGCAGCAATCTAAATTCCTTTGTAATTACTAACATATTAAACCAGCTTTAATTCCAAGTTCGATATGTTCACAATCTAATTAAACCAAATTCCTTTGCGAGTAATTAAATTGCTCATCTAGGTTCTTTCTAGATAATTAACCAACTGTCGTTGTATCAATCAACCTAACATCATAAATCTGGGTAGCTAATTCAGATTAAGCAGTAAGAACAATCCTAGATGAAGAACTAACAGATATGAATCCCTACAGATTTATTAACATATAATTCCATGAAATCTCTAATGAGAATCCCTAAACTTAACAGGTAATCTACTCAGACATGATCATCGAAACAGAAAACATCATGAATAGAAAACCAAATATTATAAAATCAAAATAAAGAACTGGGGTTCGAAATCCTCTCTCTTTCGAGAGCCGGATCAGCCCCTAACTCTCTCTGAAAATAGAATAAAGCGTATGAAAAGCGTAGCCTAAACAATGGCTTAAAACCTCTAATATAATGGTCTAAAGTCGGCTGGGGGCCTTTTTGCAAGTCTGGGAAGTTTTTGGGCAAAAACTATAATTTCTCCAAAATGCAGATTTTTGGGCGCAGAACTGCAACGACCGTTGCAAGGCGAAAACGCAGCCAGTGAACTCTGTGAAGTCTCTAAATAGTGCATAATTGCTTCAAATGCTCCCAAAACGTCCAATTAGGCTCCAGATGTCCTTAAACCTGTAAAACACCTGAAAAGACTCCAAAACACATAGAAAGACTCGATAACAAAGACATATACCATGGTTAAAATCCCTAAAATCCATGGTATATCATGACCACGTGGTGTGCGACGTCGTACCCATAAAAGTCGGTCATCTACTTTTAGGCCAACCCTGGAAGTTCGACAAAGAGAGGCTACACAACGGACATACCAATCACTATTCTTTCAGCCACGACAAATGCAAGTACCAGTTTGCACCACTCACGCCATTTGAGATCCATAAAATGCAATAGCAGCTTGAAATAATAGCAAGGTAAGTGCGAACAACCTTCTCATCACGAAAAGTTATGTTTCTAAGGCTACTAGCAGGAATACGCATGTGCTACTAATGGTCTTTAAGAAGGCTTTACACTCTGGTCCTAGCGACTTAGAGCTGCCCTGAGAAGTGGTTTGTTTGTTGGACAGGTTTAAGGACGTGTTCCCTGGAAGAAATCCCAGCCGGCCTACCCCCGATCTGCGGCATTGAGCATCAGATCGACCTCGTGCCCGGTTCCTCTCTACCGACCCGACCGGCCTACAGAATAAACCCGACGGAGTCTAAGGAGTTAGAGAAGTAGATTTAGGACCTCGTCCAAAGGATACATACGCGCCTTTATACATGTTCCGTTCCGGTATTGTTAGTACCCAAGAAAAACGGTTCGTGTAGGATGTGCGTCGACTTCCGAGCCATCAACAACATCACCATCAAGTACCGGCACCCGATACCTCGTCTAGACGACATGTTGGAAGAGCTGAACGGAGCATCCATTTTCTCTAATATCGATCTATGGAGTGGATATCACCATGTGAGAATTAAAGAAGGAAATGAATGGAAGACAACGTTCATACCAAGCAGGGTCTCTGGAATGGCTCGTCATGCCGTTCGGTCTTACCAACGCCCCCAACACTTTCAAGAGGCTCATGAACCATGTCTTATGAGCCTACATCAGTAAGTTCGTGGTAGTATACTTTGATGACATTTTAATATACAGTAAATGTTTTTCCAACCACATTGTGCACCTTGAGCATGTAATAGAGACTCTTCGTCAAGAAGGCCTTTATGTGAACCTCAAGAAGTGCACATTCTGCATTGATCAGCTTATTTTCCTAGGTTTTGTTGTGAGTTTGCAGGGATTACATGTGGATCAAGATAATATTAAGGCCATCCAGGAATGGCCGACACCGACCAGCATTGGCCATGTCCGAAGTTTCCACAGACTAGCTAGCTTTTATCGGAGGTTCGTTAAAGATTTCAGCAGGGTAGCGGCACCGCACACAGTTGTGATAAAGAAGGACATTTCGTTCAAGTGGGGACCCGCGCAGGAGGACGCATTCCGGATACTCAAGGACCTTTTGACTAACGCTCCTCTCCTATTCTTTTTTTACCTAAATTTGGCAAGACTTTTAAGATTGAATGTGATGCTTCAGGTTTAGGGATCGGAGCAGTACTTACGCAGGAAGGACAACCACTATCTTACTTCAGCGAGAAATTCAACAGAGCCACACTCAACTACCCGACCTACGACAAGGAGCTGTAAACCTAGGTGAGATCGTTGGAGACATGGCAGACTTACCTTCTGGCCAAGGAGTTCATGATCCACACCAACCATAAGACGTTGAAGCATCTACGGGGACAGACGACGCTTAAGAGTAGGCACGCAAAATGGCTCGAGTTCGTGGAGACATTTACGTACATCATCATTTACAATAAGGAAAGGAGAACATCGTGACCGACGCCCTATCCAGGATATACACCCTGATCAGCACCATGGAGGCCAAAGTTTTGGGGTTCGAACAAATTAAGGAACATTATCATGTTGACCCTGATTTTGGTGCAATTTTTCTGGAATGCGGTAAAGGAGCTAAAGGACAATTCTACATACACAATGGCTTCCTATTCCGAGACAAGTGACTGTGCATCTCGCAAGGATCGATCCGAGACCTACTGATCCGTGAACCTCATGGAGGCGGCTTGATGGGAAACTTCGGTGTGGATAAGACTAAGGGTGTTCTGTCCGACCATTTCTTCTGGTCGCATTTGAAATGAGACGTAGAGCGATTCTTCTCTAAGTGCATCACGTGCCTTAAAACAAAGTCTAAGTCACAATCTTACGGTCTTTATATGTCATTTTTGATTCCTAACATGACTTGGGTAGATATATCTATGGATTTAGTGCTAAGTTTACCTAAGATCAGGCATAAGGGTTCTATTTTTGTGGTGGTTGATTGATTCTCGAAGATGGCCCATTTCATATTGTGTGCCAAGACGAATGACGCCACTCAAACGGCCGACATGTTCTTCTGAGAGGTAGTGAGACTACCCGGACTGCCCAAGACCATTTTCTCCGACCGAGATACGAACTTCCTAGGTCACTTCTGGAAACGCTTTTGAGGAAACTCAGAACCAAGTTACTATTCTCCACGACTTTCCATCCGCAGACGGACAGCCAGACCGAGGTCGTTAACTGGACACTATCAGCCCTTTTACGGGCCACAGTTGGTAAAAAATGAGTAATTGGTTAGATTGTATTATGTACATTGAATTTGCTTATAATATGCTAACCACTCTGCTACTAAGTTGTCACCTTTTGAGATTGTGTATGGATTTAAGCCAGAGACGCCCATAGATCTAAAGCCTTTACTACCATTGGAGTTTACCAATCAAGATGAAGACCGCAAAGCCGAATTCATCAATAAGCTGCATCAGAAGGTCAATGACAACTTGGAAAAGAAAACGGTCCAATACAAAGTCATGCCGAAAAGAAGAGGAAGGAAATCACGTTCGAACCATGAGACTGGGTGTGGTTAAACATGCGACCTCAGCGATTCCAAAACCATAGGAAGCCAAAGCTTGTGCCCCGAAGAGACGGGCCATTCCGAGTTCTAGAGAAGATCAACGAAAATGCCTACAAATTCGAACTTCCAGGTGAGTTAAACATTTCTTTTAGCTTTAATGTTACTGATTTATCTTCTTTTCGTGCAGATGATGCTGTTCTAAAGACAAAACCTTCTCAAGAGGGTGGGAATGATGATGAAGTCGGTTCAACCGAGATGAACCAGACCGATCAAGCCGAACTGTTTCCCACCATAGTGGACACGGCCCGGACCCCAGCCGGCCAAAGAAGTCTCACAGAGAAATTTAACCGAGCCATGGAACATTTGATCACAAGGAGCAGCATAGACGACATCACAGAGCACTTGAACAAGTTGGATCATGATCAGCCCATTCTAAACCAGTTGGCCCTGAAGATGTCGGAGACGACCAATTCAAACCACGTTCATACGTTCACATCAGGATCATCCGCTTGGCTATTGCTCAGAATCGACGGTACATCAGTGATCCTCACCATCGGATACGTTGATCCTTAGACCGTGTCGTCTATGTGGGCCAAAGGTTATACTCTTTTTGCCTTGCAATGTTTTATCCCACTGGGTTTTCTTTGCAAGGTTTTTAACGAGGTAACCCGAGGCCCAACCCATTAGACAGGACGCACGGCCCGTCCAGCCCAAGTTGCCACCCAACCATGAGGCCTTATTTTCTTTAGTTTTTTTGTATTTTTTCTTCTAAGCCTTTAAGGCCCATATCTTTATTTTTGGATATTTTTCGCAAACTTAGGCTATATAGCCTTGTACTCTTTTATTTTTCAAGTCACGTTTGATCACAAAAGAAAACCCTTGTTACAAAATAGCCTAACAGCCGCCAGCTTCCTCTGCATCGTGAGGCTTCCCCTTTACAAGTCAAGCTAACCCTGTTCGTGTTCGTGTTGATACCAGCTTCAACTCATCAAACATTATCAACAGAAAGTGACTTCAGTTCAACTGCTCGTACACCATCTATATCTCGTCCGCGGCCTAAAGGAGAACGACTTCAGTCAAACCTTTGCGGCCATGTTCCAGTCCTTTGTGAACTTCAATCCCAGGAGCTTACATTATATTCCATATTTTCTTACTTTCAAAAACCTCAAGTAATACAAGTATACAACCATGCTCGTTATTTGATATTTTCTCTAAAATTTGTTGATTTGTTTTTTTTTTATTTACAAAAGTATAAGAATGTTTTTAAACTAGATCACCGTACAATACTTGAATGCAAGAATTTAATTGCTTTGTAGCCACTAGCATTTATTTTACTCTAATAAATTTGAGCATAGAATCAGTAGTGTATACATACCACGTTAAGTTTACAGTGCGAGGCGGAGAAGGAGGAATTTTAATTTGAAATTGATTGATGAGGTTGAACATGTCATTAAGGGAGACAGTAGAGCCTAAGGGACTCGAGTAAAGTGACATTTACATTGGAGCAACAAAGGATGTAGGATTTACTGTCCTTTTCAGAAACGTAAATTTTACAATAGGACAAATTGATATTTTTAAAATTAAAATTTTTATATATATAATATTTTAAAAAAAATGTTGGAAAAGAGAATTAATTATATTAAAGATTTTAGAAATTCACAATTAGTTTAAGAAAATATTAGCTTTGATATTTATTTTTGAAGTTTACCTTCGAAGAATATTTCGAATGCTAAAATTTTTGAAGGATTGTCTAAGAAGAACAACTCTAGTTATATCTGACGAAAACGCAGGTCAATCATCAGAATTTTCCATCATATCCACTAAATCAGAGCAATCCTTCTCAAAAACAATACGTCGAATATGTCTATCATGTAGGCAATTCATAGCCCAAATAAGAGCTTCGAGTTCCGCGTGAAGCGGTGAGAGACAACGTCGGCATGCTTTTGCCCCAGAGATCTCGAGTCCCCCAGAGTCCCTATAGTACCACCCTAGTCCACTTACTGGGTCATCATCAATCCATGATGCATCAATTTGGAACGACAAAACTACGACAACCAAGGGCGGGTAACTAGTCTCTATCCCATCCACATCTTCATCCATGTCTTTCTCTCTTTCAAGAGAAATAGCTTTTCTCCAGCTTTCCGCTTCAAGTGAGGCTAGTTTTAGTGTCTCGGTCGGGGAAATATCTTTCCCGGCGAAAACATTGTCATTCCTTGCCTTCCATATGAACCATAATATCCAAGGGAAGGTATCTCGGTGTGGTTCAGAAAGTCCCACATCGTTTATCCTCCATAGTTGGAAATCCATGTTCCTATAAATGGAGGTACTCAGGAAGAAGCTCGGAAGGACGTGTAGTTTGATAAAGCCCAAACTTGTAAATCCAAGGAAAATTAGAAAAGTAAATGGTTTATAGATTCTTCTAGGAAACCACACCTCAGACAACTCCTATCAGTGGCCATATGTCTATAAACCAACCTTTCGCATGTTACCACACATCCCGAAAGAATTTGCCACATAAAGTGGTTAATCTTCCTGGATGTGCGGACTTTCCACACTTGTTTCTGTAGGCATGTGATGCTTGGTTCCAAAACCTCCTCAAGAGACTTCTGAAGTTTGTGTTTTCGGATTAAGTCGTAACCCGAATTTACCGTATAATCTCCTTTCTTAGTATGATTCCACGCATAGCCCTCCGGGGAGAAGTTACGGCTAGGTCTCAGACCCAAGATAAGAATAATATCTTCTAGATGGAAGTACTCCTCCATCGGGGACACATTCCACTCTCTAGTATCTTGGGTAATGAAGGAGTGTACCATGAGCTGGGGGTGAGCCCCACTGCAGGTCTTGGAGGGCGAGCTTCCATGCCTGGTATCCAAGGTTTGCACCAAACATAGGTATTTAGGCCCCATCCAATATTTTTCCGAAGTCCCAGCTTCAGATAAGGCTTTGCTGCCATAATACTCCTCCATCCGTACGGGGGTAGATACACATCACCATCATCTAAAGGGGACATTCGAAGAAAGTATCGTCCTCGTAGGACACCCGCCAAAAGAAATAGGGGTATTGAATAAAGCACCACAATTGTTTGGCAAGTAAGGCTATATTCTGATCATGTAAGTCTCGGAAACCCAGTCCGCTCAAATCTTGTGGAATGCAGATATTGTCCCAAGCAATCCAATGGAGACCTCTACTATTTTTCTTTGAAATACACCAATATCTAGGTATTGAACTCTTTAGTTTATTAACAAGGCCTTGTGTAAACAAAAATCACGACATGACATACGTCAGGACTGCTTGTGCTAATGACTTGATTTGCACCTCCTTCCCTCCTTTAGAGAGCAATCTTGCAGACCAAGTGGAGGTTCTGTTATTAACTCAAACATGAACAAAGGAGAAAATCTTCATCTTTTAACCACAAATTTGTTTATAAGCCTTTCAGATCTAACTTAATTACGAAACTGTCATCTTCCTCACCATTAACACCATTAACACCATTAACAACCAATTTTGAGCTCCTAATGCCTCACACAACCAATTTCGAGCCGTCAAAACTACATATTAGAGCTCACAACCTTCTATTCTCCTATTTTCTCTCCAATTTCATCCAAAAAGTTCTTTAATTCACATTTTAATTTTTTTTAAAATTTGGATCTCTTGTGATTGTGGTTAATCATGCATAAAATGGTTGGATTTGTTGGGTATTGGTGTAACTAAATGTTTGAGTGTTTGGGGAAGGTAAAAATGAACTCAAAACCAGATTTATGTGATTTTTCACAAGATCCCCCGATTTTCAGATTTGTTTCACGATTTCAGACTCCCCATGAAGTCTGATAAAGAAATTATGGTCAACGAGAAGGTAGTTTTGCAATTGACTTTCAATTGACAGACCTCTATGGATGTCTGTGAAATTCCTTTGGAAAAAATTATCAGACTTCACCAAGAAGTCTAAATAAGAAGAGGGTAGTTTTGCAATTGATTCAAATTTGATTTTTAGTCAGACTTCTGATGTAGTCTGGCAAGAAATTGACCGATTCTTGACTTTTTGTCAGACGGAATCCAATGTCTTAAAATAATGGGGGTTAGAAACTGCAATTGACCCAAATTTTCAGATGTTGACAAGAATAAGCAAAAAAATCGTCAGACTTCTAAATCTGTCTGAAAATAAAGAAAAAAATATCAGACAGCTATAGAAATCTGAAATTTTAAACTTTTGTCAGACGGCTATAGACATCTAAAAAATCGAATTTTGGTCAACGCTGGATAAAAACCGAAAATGCGAAGTTTTTTATCAGACTTCCATCGCTGTCTGAAATTCTTGTCAGACAGCACAAGAAGTCTGAAAATGTTCAGACTTCTTGGAGAAGTCTGACATTTCAAAATCAATTGCAAAACTACCCTCTACTTTTTGTCAGACTTCTTGGAGAAGTCTGACAATTCAAATTCAATTGCAAAACAACCTTTTTTCCTCAGACTTCATAAGTTGTCTGACAAAAAGTTCAAAAATTTCCAAAGCAGACTGCGTACGCTGTCTGATGGATTTTAGATTGCATTCGCTGTCTGACACTTTGATTTCAATTGCAAAAAATACCCTCTTTTCAGACTGCCATAGAAGTCTGGTTTTATTGCAATCAGACTTCTATAGACGTCTGAAATGTTAAAAACTTTTAAAATGCATTTTATTAAATATTTGTGATTAATTTCATTGATTTTAATTTTTATAAATGTGTGTTAGTTTTCTATGTTCCTTCTGCGTGAGTTTTACATTCTTATATATGGTAATTATTTTTAAATCAATTTTTGAATAATATTGGCAATGTAGCTAATAGCATCAGACTTCGCAAAGAAGTCTGACTTTTCCCAAAAGATCTTTAATGTCCTGGTTTATACGTGTTTGTTTATACATATAATGGTTCAGTTACCTATTAATTTTGGTGAATGGGTTGTGAGAGACCAGATTTGGCATTTTGTGGTTGATAAGCTCAAAGGAGAGCGATTTATCACTTTGCGTGATGGTTCTACACATCAAGAACACATCAAGAACTTGTTGAAATGGAACAAGATGAGTATATCAAAGTATATCAAAGTATCAATGAAGAAGCATATTGGGATTAAGAGGAGCTACACAACCACATGCAGAGCGTTTACAAGCTGATTTTCCAATAAGATCGCTAATGTGATGATGAGAGAACGAACTTGACATTTGGACTTGTTAATTTTATAAACTTTTAGCTCATAAGAATCAGACAGCAGTAGAGGTCTGACGACCAATTCACCACCACTTAAGGTTATTTTAGTTTGTCATATGTTGGTGTATGTAATCTAAGGAGTAATGCTTTCTTCCAAGGTTAAGGTGAACCATTTTCTGATACTAGGCATTCGACCCCCCGCGCACGCGCGGGGGTGTGAGTTACTTATTGTTAAATTTTCTTTAATTTTTTGTATTAATTCACTTCATTTACGCTATGTTAGTTATTTTGATTTTCTTTCTGCTACCTTGTTTATTTGAATTGGTTTGGGATATTTCGTTTTTTGAAACAACACTTCAAAATGTGTCAGCTGTATATTTGATTTATACTATTTGTGAGAAATGTGTTGGTTTTGATCTTGGTCCGCATATACGTAATATAATTTAAAATACCTACGTTTAAAATAGCCTAAAATCTTGTAAGTTCATTATATGTAATTTTAAGTTGTTTGTGTCAACTATATGTATATATGCTTCTTTTAACGATTGGCTAGAGTAGTTGGAAAACATGTGTAAAGAAAATGTATAGATATGCATATAATTTTGTAATTCTGAAGCTTAAGTCAGTGTGAATCTGCTTAAAAAGTTCATAGTTTACTGTCTTTATTTATATGTTTGTTTAAGTTATTTAATGGCTGCGGACATAGATAATTTAGATTTTGAAGTCCATGTCACAGGTGTGTAGTGGTTGATTTTTTTTGTCAACTGAAAAGTTTAAAGTTATTGCATAGGTTCGGATTCCAGGTTTCGTAAAAGATAAGCGTTAACGTGTAGAAGATATGCCTTTTATATAGTTTGTGATTTGTTCTTCGTTGCATAGTTGGTTAACTTCAAAACCAAATCATATTCAAGGTCAAACTTGTAAGTATAGAGATATTTGAACGTTTGATTCTTTTTTGTTGAAGTATAATTAGGAACAAAATCCATAAATATGGTAATATACAAATAAAAACGACTTCCAATAAATAAATTACAGGTAGTGTGTCCCACGGCATTTTGGAAAGTGTCGATTAATTACACGCCGCCCAATGAGAAGTCTAAAGAGCAAAGTGGATTGTCTTCAAAAGCTCTGGAGAAAGAATGGTTAAGGTCTAAACTCTAAACCGAAGATCAATGACAATCCAAACCATAATTAAGAGCGTCTATGCAAAAGTATAAACAAATTTATCTTTTAATATGTACACAATTCAACGTACCATTTTGCGAACAATTGATATACAAGAATAAACCCACCAGCCTTTTTGTGTTTCTACCATTATACTATTTACTTTCTTTCCACGACCTTCTAAGACTCTCAGGTTTTGGTTCGAGAGTTACATAGATTTTCTCCTAGTGATCGCCTCTTAGAACCTCAATGGTCACCTGAGAAAATCAGCTCAAAAGAAATGTCAACTCTATAACGTTGCAATTAGAAAAAGTGAACAGAAAAGTGTAGAAAAATTCTGTGCTGAAGTACATGATAGAATATAAGTGTAGACAAATTTCTACAGCTCACTACAATCAGATAGGCACAAAATATAAATAACGTATACAACGTCTATAGGTTAGAAGAAGCAGTTACCCCATATAGCCTTCTGAAGCAGTGGCTCATCCTCATCAATCGCATGAAAAGGCTTTGTGAAGACAATGTTTTTAAAATAAGGATTTGAGTCAAAGAAAAACTCAAGTTTGAATCCTTCAGGCTCTTCAATCTTGCACCACTTAATATCCTTGAGATATTTGAGAGCCCCTTCGTCACGCTTTGTAACCTGCCATGAAGGACATTAATCCTGGGTTATATTCCATGGTTATGATTAGCGTTGCATACAAAATAAATACCAAAACTGTATATAGCTTACCTCCTCGGAAGTAACATCATTGTTTTGCAAGGCCGTCAGCCAGAAGCTTGGAACTCCTTTCTCTGCGATGGAACACATTGAAAAATGTTATATTGATTCAACATGTTTAAAAAAGAAGAAGACAATGTGTTCCTGAAGTTACCTTCTGCAGTTTATTCCTCTCCTTCGTCCATCTTAGTATTCTCTGGAGTCAGTTAGACTTCAGTAATTCCATTCACAATCTCATAACGCTGTGGATTGCAAGATACATAAGAAATTTGTATATCATAACTAAAACTTTTGCAGTTTTTTTAGAAATCTATAACTAACACTGCTGCAGATAAGTAAAGATACGCAAAAAGAGTGTACAAACAGATTCCCATCGCTTGTCATTGCTTTGATTTAGTGGATGTGATTTAGCAGATGAATTTAATACGATATCACATGAAAATATGACTTTCTCACAAACAATTATCTTGGTATACAACTTTTCATACTTGGCTTCAAGAACAGCTCTCTCCTCACAGAAATTTGCCTCCAATTCATCATGTTGGCCCTGCGTTGAAAAGGTAACACCTTACTCTGAAACTTACATTCGAATAAGCAAGGAGAAAACACTCAAACATACAACAACCAAAAAAGGGGTTGTATGTTTGAGTGTAAGTACCACATCAATCTACACAAACTCAATTGAGTTACATATGACACATAGGTTAAGAAAATATGACGAATTTTTTTTCCAAACCTATATATCCCTCAACGCTTCTACATGCTTTCTCAGTTACGGAGTCAGATTCTCGAGCACATCGGAACGCTGTCCAGCCAGATTCTGCAGCTTGTTCTGTGGACAATATACAAAAATCGCAGGAAATCTCGAGAGGGTACGAAAAAGGAGGAAGCGATGAAGAGTTTTCGACATGGGTATAATATGGGTAATTGTAAATAGGTACTTACCTTAAACGCAGGGATGTGGATGGGTAGGAGACAATGAATGAGCTTTATGGAGATGCGTTTATATGGAGGAAAGGGAAGGAAGACGAAAGAACATGGTATTAATGGAGATAGTTTACGGAGATACGCCGAAAGGATGCAGCCATTGAAAGCGAAGAGGAAGAGAGACACACACCGCAAAAGGATAGGGTTACATCATTTGGCCCAATTATAATTATTTTGGCAGGGGAGATTTACCCACATTTGTAATAGTAAAAAGGAAACGTGAAAGTTTAAATGAGAAATGAGATCAATGCAAAAAAAAAAAAAAAAATTCCACGTAAGCAACAAAGAGACTGCTGATGTGGACAGCTTAGAAATGGAGAGAAATTGTCTCCCATTATATATATGATTACTTTCAATGAACAAAATTCCTTGTTGATTTGAGTAGACAAAAGTAAATTTATACAACTTTGTATTTTTCTACAAGCATAGTACACAAGGAGAACTTCCTTTCTTTGATTTGATCATCCAATAATCTAATACAATACAATGTGTTCAATAAGAAGACTAATAACCAGTAAAAATCTATAAAAAGGAGAAAACATCTAATTTAGTATCAGACTTCAGACTTCAAAAGTAGTCTAATATAAGACTTCATGTTGAATTTTCACTCTCAGACTTCGATTGTAGTCTGATATTAGAATTTTGATTGCTTTGTGTTCCTTGTATCGCCATACACATCATGTTCCTCAGTTTTGTCTACCATGTCTACAATGTCAGTCCCACCGTAGACATTCCTTGATATATGGTGAATCTCCTTGGAAATTACCTTTCTCTTCTTCTCCATCATTTTAAGAGTATCTTCAAGATTGCTCTTCTTATTTTTTCTTGATTTGTCCAAAGCACCTTAAACATCTACACCAAATCAACATATGTATTAGTTTGCATAAAGATTTATCAATCAAAAGTTCCGTTAATTAAGAGAAACTTGTAAGAAACCAAATTAACCTATGTAAGGGTTTTGTTCACAAAAGAGAGTTTTTTGTTTGGTTGTTGCATGGTATCAGACTTCATATGCAGTCTGGGATGTAACTTCTGAATCGAGCGGGAAAATTTCCCGCCTTTTTAAAAAAAAATCGTGTGAAAATTTTCAAAATCTTTTAAATTTCACACTTCATACGCCGTATGAAATAAGACTTCGAGAAGTCTAAATACTCGAACCAGATTTACCTGGAAGTCTGAGAAACTCTCAGACTTCGATTGTAGTCTGGTATTAGACTCTCATACTTCGTGTTCCTCGTACTACAGTGAAATTTTATGAGCCATTAGCACATAATAAGCCCCAACTCCAGCCTCTTTGGAGAGTCATCTGGATCAACCTTAAACCAAGCACCTGAAAAAAGCAAAAACACAGAGCTCTTGCATTAGTTAGCGAACAAGTCTCCAAGAAATGGATAATAAAGGATTGTTTGAGCAAATCAAGTTATATAACCAAAAGTCTATGTCAAAAGTCTTAATTAGTTCAGTAAAAAAACCTTTGAAAACACTAAATCAGAACATATCCACTCACCTATTTCGCAGCTCAAAGAGAATCAACTATAAATCACATACATAAGAACTCATATGAGAGAATAAGCTTGAGAACCTTTTTGGATGAGAAATTTGAGAGAGGTTTTACAAAAGAGAGAGAAAGAGAGGTTGTAAAAGAAGGAAGAATATGAAGATTTTTTTTCTGGTTGTTATATGTGTGTAAAAGATTATGTTTAGATAAGAGGAGAGAAATTGGAGAGAAATTTTGCCGCCCAAATTTTTAATAATTAAAAATTGTAAAATATCCGGTATCAGACTTCATATGCAGTCTGAGAAGGAACTTCTGAATTGAGCGGGAATTCTGAAATTTTCAGGCAGAAATTCTCCGCCTTTTTGAAAAGTTTTCGTGTGAAAATTTTCAAAAACATTTAAATTTCAGACTTCATATGCAGTCTGAAATAAGACTTCATGACAAGTTTAAATACTTGAACCAGATTTACGTGGAAGTCTGAGAAACCCTAAATCTAATAACTACTACTTAAATACCATCATATTATCTAGAAAACTTATAATAAACATCAAACTTGTTTAAAATAGTCACAAACTAACTACTATATGTAAATGTAACAATATGAATGAAAATTCACAAACTCTCAATCTAACCCTACAGATAAAACATGATATTCAACTTCATATGTGAAACATAGATCAAACTACATGGTGTTTTGAACCAAATATATCTTCAATGTTTAAATTTGATCAAAGTTTATGTTATTTTAATTTATATACATAAAAATGCTTATGCTTAATTTATGTATCAAAATTTATATAAAATTATTTTTATAATTTTTTTAATTTAAATTTTCAACTTAAATACGTCTCAGACTTCTAAGAGAAGTCTGAGAAACCACAAAATTCAGACTTCGCTACCCTAAACCTAATATTTATCACTTATAAGGGAAAATATTTAAACAAAACAACTAGAAAACATCAAATTCGCTAAATATATGCACATTATAACACATACATACAAATTTAATATTTCAAATGTAAATTTGGTAAACCATGAATCTAACCCTAAATTTATATGTAAGTTATATGTAAATGTTCCATTACAAAGCATGTTTTGAGGTTTAGAACTTACTATACTTTACATATTGTTTAGTTTGACTCAATTTTACAAAATTTTAATTTATATACTATTAAATTGTTTATATTTAATTTTTAAATATAAATATTTTGACAAAATATTTTTTATAAATTTAAAATTTAAATTTACTAATTTATTTTGTATCAGACTTCTAGGAAAAGTCTGATAAAGTCATTTAGACTTCTATTAAAGTCTAACTAATCAGACTTGTATAGAAGTCTGACGCATGCGAAGGTTATAATGGTAATTGCAGTTTCTGTTTTTTTGTTTGGTCATAAGGGCACCGCGATAATTTTCTTAGGCCAAAAAAACAATTTTTGCATTTGATTCAATTTCAGGGTTACACTTTTATTTAAAACCAATTTGAGGGCATTTTTAGCAATTTCCCCAAACTTTTGATTGGCTAAACCACAATATATCTTTCTTTTCTTTAATCATCCACCCAGACCAAATTACTCTTCTTGTTTTTCTTCTTATGTTCTTTTCTCATTTTGTCCAAAAAAAAAAAAAAAGTTCTTTTCTCATTTGCTCAAAAGTTAATTAATTAACAACAACAAAAAAACTAGAACATGTAATTGCTTTTACCCTAGATCTAAAGATTTCTTCTTCTTCCCAAATCGTCTATCTTACTATCTCTTGAAAATCCTTGTTCTTCTTCTTCCCAAATCTTTGGCGAGAGATTGACAGAGCAAGATAATTATACTTCTTCCCTACAAAAAAACCTTGTAAAAGCGACTCGTCTGATGAGTCCATGGCTGGGCGATGATTCTTCTCTTTCTATGGATTCTTCCGTCTCCTTCTTACGAACTAGTTTACGCGCTGAAGGATCCCAATCGCCGTCATTTCTAGCTTACCCACCAAGTTGGTTTCTTCAATTTTGTTGATTTTTTATATCAATTTTAGTTTTCTCTCACTAAATTACAAGATTATGTGGTTGATTTTGATTACAGGAATACATAATATGTGGTTTCTAATGCGGAAAAGCCCAAGTAAGTGTTGTTCTTAGACATATAATTGGTGACTAGTATGTGTTTTGAAGTTCTTGAGGTTGATTTAGGGTATTAAGAAAGTTGATGTGTTGAAGTCACTGGCCATGTCTTAATCATCCATGTTATGTACCTGTAAATGATTTAAGACAATAGAGTATCAATGGGTTCAAGATGATCTTTTGTGGTTAAGAAATAATAGGGTCTGTCCAATTTTCGAAACACAAGAGTTGGAAATATTAATCTATTCAACTTTCCTTTTTTATATATGCTTGGTTAAAAAAACAGAAAAGTTAAATTTCTTGTAATTCTTTTTTTTTGACTTTTGGTTTAAATTTTCGGAAAATCAAATTCTAAAAAGGATACTAAATAATTTAGAAAAGGAAACAAACATGTTTGGACTTGGACAATGGGAAAATCGAATAAAAAAAAAAGCAAGACTCTCTTTTTGTTGAGCAGCTTGGAGTGTAGCTTGGATAGTGGCTGTTCTGACTTGGTTGTGGCCTTCTCCATGCTCCTTGGTTGATGGTGGCTTGATTCCCTCATCATACTCTCCCTCTTGAAAAGGTTTCGACCTCGAAACTAAATAATCTGCACCAAGAGAAAGCAAGTTAGATTTCATTCTCCTTTGGGAGTTTAGGGTCTTATCTTGATGTGTATGTGGTCTGGTGATGAGTGGAGTGTATGGTGGTTCTCCTTTAAGCAGATAGGATAGTAGTACTCCTCTTCTTTGAGCTCGTATGACGTCTCCTTTGCTTATCTATCTCTTGCTCTCCTTAAGACCTGAAATATGCTCAACACTTTGGCAAAGAGACAAGTGCATTATGGGCTCTTTATCACAGAATAAACAACTTGAATCCTTCTCCTTAAAGTCAATTTCATGTGCTAATGATATCTCATCTTCTTGCAAGCTTAACAAGTTCTTTAACACAGCTGTTGAATCATTGAAAATGAAATGTATTAAAGAAAGACTTATCTTGTTAATAGATGTTGTGTCCTTGCTTTGGTCTGGAGGTTTCTCCTTGATGTTCTCCTTTTCTCTACTGCCTTGATCAGTATGATCACTTAGTGTAAGGCAGTTTTTGAGATTATCTTCACATTCTCTTCTCCCTTCTGCTTTATATCTGTAGAGATGCTCATTGGGAAGAACAAGTGCATTATATATGTTCTTGGAGTTATAAAAACAGATTGTATGATGCTTGTACTTACATTGTCAGTTTCAGGGCATTTTATGAGGGTTTGGACCTGGTCATCTTCTTTTTTGATCACCAAAACATGTTGCTCTGGTCTTTGATCTTCCCTACTGACTTTGGTTTGCTCATGCTCTTTTTTGCTCAGTTCTTCTTTCCATGTATCAAATCCTTTCGGCAAAGACAAATGCATGCCACTAGAATTAGGAAATAACAAATAGAAATGAGCTAAATTATCACTGGTTCTTCTTGACAAAGCTCACCTTGGTATTCTTCTTCTTCACATATTTCAGAACTGGTGTTGCTTTCCCAAGCTTCTTCAATGGGCTCTTCTCTTGTCTCTGTCTCAGCTTCACATAAACAGCATTTGGAATCAGCTTCTTCACAGCCTGGTTCTTCTTTGCTATCAGCTGTTGAGTCATCTTCTTCTTCTTGGCAGTCCACTTCTGCTCTATAAGGATCTTCAAGGTCATATTGATCCTCCCATGCTTCCTCATGCCTTGACTCACATTGTACCTCGTCTTGGTAAGGGTCTGGAGGTCTGGTTCAGGCTCTTCACCATTAGGATCCTCTTCATAGTCTTTGCTATAATAGTCCTCTCCATGTGCTTCTTCTTCAAGCTCAGATCCTTCCTGATCATGTTCAGCATTTGCATCAAAGCTAGCTTCTTATGCTGCTTCTTATGTCCAAGATGCTTCAGAGAACTCTTCTTCTCCATTCCATGAGTGTTCTTCATCACCCCAATCAACCTCTGAGGTAGTGTAGACACTTGCTCCATCTTCATCTTCCATGTTTTAATACCTGAAAGATAACAAATCAACAAAGTATATGAAGAGGTTCTGGAGCTATGCAACTTAAGCTTAGAAAAAGTTTGGAAATTGCTTAAGTCTCAAACAAACCACAAAACAAACTAATCACATGTTTTCAAAACCTTTGGGAAGCTTTAAACCTTATTTAGGAAAGCCTGAAATTGATTTAGGATGACATGTTAGGTACTTTTCAAAACAAAAGTTTCTTTGGTTTTAAACCTGGTCCACGGTCTAGTAAACCAATTAAACTTTTCGCCTTTGATTTAACCAAGTGGAACACGGCTTGAAACAGGTTTTAGGGGTTTAGAAAAATGGTTTAAGAGCTTAAAATTTTCGAAAAGTAAAGAGTGGCTGGTTTGTTTCAAAATATCAAGTTTCCTTTTTTGAAGATGTGGCACACAGATTTTAATCTTGTAAAAGAGGAAAACAAGTTTTTCTTTACAATTTAGGAGCCTTTGACAAAAAAAATTGAAATCTAAGAGTAACAAAAATGGAAAGAACACCTTTTTGGCTTTTGGAGCTTAACAAATCGAATCAAAGTGAGAAAAAATCTTCTTTTCTTTAAGGCTTTATGAAAAACAAATACAAGAACACATAAATAAAATCGACAGAAACAATGAACTTTGACACTTTTCTTTTGGTTTTTAAGTTTGAAAACGAAATATGAATGCAAGGTAATGAACTAACACAATAGAACACAAAAACAGGGACTCTTTTTATGGGGGTAACATAGAAAGATATGAATCAAACAGAATGATAAAGCACACAAGTTTTAATGGGTTTTCAGTACGGGATGCAATGAACAGACTGT
The DNA here is from genome assembly GCA_030180135.1 of Orychophragmus violaceus. Taxonomy (NCBI): domain Eukaryota; kingdom Viridiplantae; phylum Streptophyta; class Magnoliopsida; order Brassicales; family Brassicaceae; genus Orychophragmus; species Orychophragmus violaceus. The sequence continues at coordinate 68,870,617 of CM058239.1, forward strand.
TAAACAATTAAATTGAATGAAACATAATGATTTCTTATGGGCTTTTCAGTTCTAAGATGCAATAACAAAACACAGAACAATCTAAGTGCAAATCAGAATGAACTAGCTGCAAAGGAAAAACAATTTTTATTGGTTTTTAATTAAGATGCACTGAAACAGAAACTGGCTGAATAATCTAGGGATCTAATGCAATGAAAACCGAAAGGTAAAGGGATAGAATACACCTTATTTGGAACCTTTCGGCTCTGATACCAGATGATGCAGCCTCAGAATAAGAGACTAGGATGGTGGGAGATGGAAGAACAGGTGCTGTCTTTGAAGCTCTCTCACTTGCTCAGAATTGAATGGATGGACGAGATGGATGTGTAGGTGAACAACTCTCTTGTTCAGTGGGATGATTGACTTTCTCAATCCTTGGCAGAAGCAGCCTCTTTGACTCACCCAAAGAAAACTAATTCTGAAACTCAGAAGAAACAATGAATCACTCAATTGAATCTAATGAACACAAACTCAAAGAAAACTCTCTGAAAACGAAATACTTTGTTTATTATTGATTGATTTAAAGGTAAATAGTACAATAAGCTAAACTAGGCCTTTATAGCTCTTTACAAACGGTCATATTGACCCAAACTAAGAAAGAATCGCAGGTTAAGCAAAAACTAGCCGTTAGGCTGAATATGGTAATGTTTCAAGGTTGTGATGCTTTTCTTTGTATCTGGATGGTTTTAGGGAATAAGTTAGGATCTCTAGAACATCTTGAAAGCCAAATAATTCGCAGCTTGCATTCTTGGAAAGAAGCCGTTGGTGTTTGAGTTCTTCTCCATTCTGACTTGGTTGTGCCCTTCTCCATGCTCCTTGGTTGATGATGGCTTGATGCCCTCATCAACCAAGGAGCATGGAGAAGATATCAAACACCAACGGCTCCTTTCCAAGAATGCAAGCTGCAAATTCTTTGGCTTTCAAGATGTTCCAGAGATCCTAACTTATCCCCTAAAATCATCCAGATACAAACAAAAGCATCATAGCCTTGAAACATTACCATATTCAGCCTAACGGCCAGTTTTTGCTTAACTTGCGATTCTTTCTTAGTTTGGGTCAATATGACCGTTTGTAAAGAGCTATAAAGCCCTAGTTTAGCTTATTGTACTATTTACCTTTAAATCAATCAATAATAAACAAAGTATTTCGTTTTCAGAGAGTTTTCTTTGAGTTTGTGTTCATTAGATTCAATTGAGTGATTCATTGTTTCTTCTGAGTTTCAGAATTAGTTTTCTTTGGGTGATTCAAAGAGGCTTCCTCTACCAAGAATTGAGAGAGTCAATCACCCCACTGAACAAGAGAGTTGTTCACCTACACATCCATCTCGTCCATCCATTCAATTCTGAGCAAGTGAGAGAGCTTCAAAGCCAGCACTTGTTCTTCCATCTCCCACCATCCTAGTCTCTGATTCTGAGGCTGCATCATCTGGTATCAGAGCCGAAAGGTTCCAAATAAGGTGTATTCTATCCCTTTACCTTTCAGTTTTCATTGCATTAGATCCATAGATTATTCAGCCAGTTTCAGTGCATCTTAATTAAAACCCCCATAAAAATTGTTTTTCCTTTGCATCTAGTTCATTCTCATTTGCATTTAGATTGTTCTGTGTTTTGTTATTGCATCTTAGAACTGAAAAACCCATAAAAGTCATTATGTTTCATACAATCTAGCTATTTAACAGTCTGTTCATTGCATCCCATATTGAAAACCCATAAAAACTTGTGTGCTTTATCATTCTGTTTGATTCATATCATTCTATGTTTTGTTGTTGCATCTTCAAATCAAACACTACAAGAAATTCACATATTAATAGCTACCGGAAAACGCTATGTATCAATACGATAGCGTTGTGTTACCCGCTATGTCATCGACCGCGATTAAAAGTGTGACACTTTAGATATCGTTTTTGGTAAATGTTATGATATATATTTTAAAGATAGCGTTTTCAATAAATGCTATGGTATATATTTTAAAGATAGCGTTTTCAATAAATGTTATGGAATCAATACTATTAAAAATTAGAGTGGTTAGGAAACTAACATTTGGACCATGTGTTATTTACAATTTGTGACATTGCATATTAATGATTTAATTAAATTTTATTAAGGATAATTAAGGAATATAACATTATCTCTACAATCCATGTTTCCAAACAAAACAATTATTAAACATGTAGCCAAACAACCAAAATATAATGAGTCATACTTTCCTAATTAATTAAAATTGAAAAAAAATGTATATACAATCATTAAACTATTAAATCAATTGAAAAATACAATTAAAAAACTTATATATCAACTATTTATATATATATATATAAATTAATATTATATAATTTATGATTTAATTCAAAATATATTTATAATATATTCTAATATCTTCTTTATTTTTGTTTCAAAAAAATATATATACATATTACGATTGATGTTTTTACGATTGCACTTTTTAGCGGGTTCTTCCATCAAATTGCAAAATATTTAAATCATTGAATGGGTTGAAAAATAAATTAGCCAATTTCGATTATAAATTTTCTATAAAAAAATCTTCGCATGAGTTTAATATATATATATATATATATATATATATATATATTAAATAATTTCAGTTGATATATTTTAAACTTAATAAAAATATTAAAATTATTCCATATTTATATTATTCAAATATTTGAGACGTCAAATTATACTTTATATTTGAATGCAGTTTTTAATGGGTTGTTCAATCAAATTTGAAAATTATATATACCACTACAACATGTGTTATATATATATATATATATATATATATATATATATATATATATATATACGGATTGTTTTGTTTCTACTTTCGTAAATATTTATACCACATAACTTTTATAATGGTTGTTTTCACACATATATATATATATATTTTCAAACCATGATCTTACGATACAACATGGATTAAACTATATAATGTGAAATCATTATTTTAATATCTCTTCTTAAATAACACACAATTCATTTTTAAAATAATCTAAATTATTAATTCACTTTTTATAATACGGATTAAACAATTATAATCAAAATTAGATTACATAATTAAAAATCTAAATTACTATGAACAAAATAAACAAAAATTAAAATTTATAAAAAAATATATCCGCGCTTTCTAAGCGCGGATCAAAATCTAGTATATTTTTAAGATAGTGTTATGCAATTGTCATCTATATTTAAGTATAACAATTTTATATTATATATTTTGGTCATCAGTTTTCAGATTTTGGTTTTCTTAACTAATTTTCTGAAAATATTAAATTTAAAAACGAGTAAATTGAAGACACATATATTACAAAATTGTTAAAATTACAAAGCTTGTTTCAAGTCTCAAATAAGCTTAAAAGGTAAAACAAAATTGTAATGACTAAAGCAGATAACTAAACTATAGAAAAAATGAGCTAAACTAAACCAAATTCCTTGAGCTCCCTTCTCGACCTTAGTCTGCATCTCATCTCATATCTGCAGTCAGTATACCTGTTTAGGAATATATGACCGGTTATCAAAACAGAGCGCACACGAGAATGTGGAACTGCACCAAGCATTTCGACTCTATCTTTGTATTATCTATATTCAGACCACTTTTTTAACCATTTGAGCAAGCAATATGTTTAATCTATGTACAAAAGATAAGTCTCTACTAAAGGATGAAAAGAGTAATGAGAAGTAATGAAAGTAAAAGCAAAGAGGTTTGTAACAAAGGAAATGAAGAAGAGATATAATGTGAGCCTACTAGATGAACTGTTCATGTTCCTTTATATTTTACTTTTATGCTTGATGAGCCTGCAGAAATAGAGACAGGACATAGACAAGTTCGGTTTCAGATTCGAAATCTTTCACAAAAATTGTGAGACATGAGTCTTGATCTAATGAACACTTACTGTTGTACTCAGTCCATAAAATGACCTGGTTTTCTAGATCGTAGACAACAAGCTTGTTTGAAAGGACAAAATCTGCAAAGGGAATGTAAGATACTGTGGTCATGGGGTGCATTGTCACTGAGTCATGCTTTTGTATAATACGATTGCAAACTATAGATCTTAGTTTACAATGGTATAGATGAAGGGATACAACACAAGATCTAGAGCTTGCTATTGCGAGATAACCCGTTTAAACAATAATGGAAAGGAGGATCTGAGCTGAAGATACTTACATATAGTCATGAGGATAAACCCTGAGGACAACCGAGTTTTCAAAATGGAAAGTGACATTCGGAAACACCTCATCAACTCTGGCAGCACAGGTTCATAAGAAAACCAATATGTAAGGTATTCAATTCAGGATTTTGCAGTTTTAATCATAAATTCAAGACGTAAAACTAACCTTCCAGAGTATGATAGGTCAAGAATTAATCCCTATACTAAACTGCAAGTGCACAGTAATATCAATGTAGTATATAGGGTATCGAAATCAACAGAGACTCCGGTATTCAATAGCTCAAGAACAGGAAATTAAACTAGGAAGAAAGCAATGTGATTGAATTAAAAGCAATGCAAGAAAGTAAGCAGATAGCAAAGATTGTTGGTTGTGAAAGCAAGTTATTAAGAGCGCTAGGTCTAGGGCGTTCTCAGGAAATCAGACAAGCAGACAGTTCATTCAGCAAGGATCTAATTAAGCACAGTTCTAGAACTCAAAACACAGATATAGAATTAACCAAATTCCTTTGCGATAATTCTCTAAGTCTAAGTGCAGCAAACCAAACTTTCGTTTGCGAGAACTAACAGATTAAACCAGCTTTAATTCCAAGTTTGATATGTTCACAATTATCCTAAACCAAACTTCCGTTTGCGCAAAGTTTAATTGCCTAATTTAATTAGTTCAGATTCCTAAACCCAACTTCTGTGACGTATTTAGCAACCTAAGATCTAGATTCTAATTGATCAGGTTAGAACTAGCTTTAAGCACAATTAAATTGAAGAACAGATATAGTTTGAATCCTTAACTGAAATTGAACAAGTCTAGCAGGTCATGAAATCCTATGTGAGAAACCCTAAACCTAACAAGGAATCTACTCAGACATGATTGATGAAAACATAATCATAGAAATAATAGATTGCATAAAAGATAAAAGATTAAAGGGGTTCGAAATCTTCTCCAAATACAGATGATGTAACAGGTTCAGATCAGCCCCAAAAGCTCTAAAAATCCTCTGCTCTTAATTATGAAAGCGTAATGTAAAGCGTATAAAACGTCTCTAATTAAAACACTAAAAACTCTATTATATAGGTATAATCTCGGCCAGGGGCTTCTTTGTAAATATCAGGAACTTCTGGATCAAAGTGCAATATCTTGATTCTTCTAAACCGCCGAGTTTTTGGCCCATCTCGCTGGTGCATCGACCGTTGCAGGTGTGCAACGATCGACACCTTTCTCTGTTTCGGACAGTGAACTCTATCTCTCGGCCAAATACTCCAAAAATCTCCAAAATGCTCCATTATCTCCAATTCAACTCCAAACCTGATTATACATGTAAAAGACTCTAAAAGAACACAAAAGACACTAAAAACACAACTATATCATGGCATAAAACCGGTAAAAACCATGATATATCAACTGCCCCACACTTAGCCTTTGCTTGCCCTCAAGCAAAACATAGAGCTAAAGCTTGGTGAAGAGGTTTGAAAACTTTCAGAAACTCATTTCATCCTAGAAGCTACAATACTCAGATTCCCCTTAGTAAACCACTGAAAGAATCAATCACAGGATATCAAGACCAACATGTACTTCCCCCACACTTAGCAACTGTCCTAAGTAAACTCCACAATCACATTCAAGCATTCAAATTCTCCCTACTGACTTCTGCAAGTATTTAAGTGCGGTCTCACCTAAGGAGTATCGATCAAAGGGCACATAGATTCTTACCTTATCAGCTCTAGACCACCATACTATCTTTCTCTAGTCCCTTTCTTCTCTTTCCCTTCTTTAACAACTGATTTTTCCCCACTGGGTATCATTGTATTTTTTTTATCAGTGTTCTTCCCGTTATGGGGTGTACTTTAGACACATTCCATGGATCACATGAGAGAAAATAGTGTTTGCTACCCTTCCCATGACCACTTCGGAGTTACTAACTCATCCTCAGTTTATTATCTTTTTTTTTTTTTACTTTATAGAAGGGGAGAAGGGAACTAAATAGGATAGGTTGACAGGCTGTGTCAGAACTAACAAGGGAATCCGACACAAAGTATACCAAGCCCTTAGGTGAGAAATCTAAGTCAGTATTAGGGTAAAGTCAGTAAAGGATCCTCTGATACCTGAAGTGATGTGGGTGTTCCCAGTAGGTTGATCTGTGATGGGGTTTTCTAATAGTCAGAGATAGATCCTGCAACTTCATCCCAATGGTTACTTAAGTTCCTGCAAGTCTTGTAAATCTTCTCAGAAAATCATAGTTTCTTACTTAAACAATTTTGACTCAATAAAACAATTTTTTTTTTTTATGAAAAACAAACTGACTCATAAGAAAACAGAAAGATAATCATTAGTAGCACCTCCCCCACACTTAAGACACACTGTCCCCAGTAGTGTCCAGCGAAGGATCGGTAAAAAGAAAAAAATGAAAAAAATGAAAAGATGAAATTATGTCTGTCGGGTTACCTCTGTTGCTTAGTCATCGATCGTTGCACTAAGTGCATCGACCGTTACTTGGCGATATTCGTGTATGGTCGATCGTTGCTCAGGACCGCAACGATCGATGCAATGCGATTCCTTTCGTGTTGTGACGATCGACACAGAAGTGAGTCGATCGTTGCACTGCGATTTTGTCCGAGACCTGCAAACATAAACTCACCAGAAACAAAAACAAACGTAAAATCCTAACAAAAACACCAAAAATTAAGTAGAAAAACACCAGTACCTAATGGTGGGTTGCCTCCCACCCAGCGCTTGTTTAAGGTCAATAGCTTGACCTATCAGAAAGAGATCAAACTCATGGAGGTTTCAACAGAGACTTTGAGTGTCTCTGTGAATGTCTCCTCATCCAAGGTTGCGTATAAGCATTCAGATCATGAGATCTTCCAAGGAACGAACGATAAGGGTCGGGGTGGGAGTGTAGCTTCGGCGGGATTCTTTGTTTTCCTGCATTCAAAACAATGTGATCAGAAGGATTAAGCTTAGGTGATTTGTACCTTACCTTTGATGTATATCTGATGTCTGGAGCTTTCTGCTTATGAACAGTTGCATGTACTGAAGATGTTAGAGCAGGTTCAAGAGGAACCGCCATCTTCTTCTTTTCACTATCAGATACTGTAGTTCCACCAATCTGAACTTCTTCTTTTAGATGACCATCAGTGGAGATCATCTTCTTTGCATGAACTCGCGAAGTTTCAACTGATGGTGTTTTATTCACCTTTTTATCCATCACTTTTATGCAGTTAGCCACTTCTAGCTCTTGTTTGGAGGGTTTAGGAACCTTAGGATATGGCACTGGGGGCTTGTAGACTCGTTCTGGTACTGTTGCAGTTTTCTGGTCATGTCTGCGTTCTGTGTCGATCGTTGCATGATGTGTGTCGATCGATGCAAGGTGATTCTGTTTCTCGAAAGAACTCGAAATTGCCGTCAGAATGGCGTGTCGATCGTCACTTAGGGGGTGTCGATCGGTGCATGTATCAGGCAGACAATATTCATCCAGAAAATCCGAGATTATGCTCTCTTCTTCACCTAGCAACTCAATCTCATCCCTTATGTTCACAGCATTGATGTGCAACTTCCGTTCAGCTCTCTTAGCTTCATTCTGCCTCTCTATTGCTACATCTCTTCGTTCAATTTTGATATCCAGCTCCTCCATATGCGTGCTCAAAGATTCAAACTTCTCATTCAAGTCTTCATACAAAGCATCCATCTTTGAGTTGAAGGACCTATCAATCTGTTGTTGTCTCTCAAGGTACTGCTCCATCATGATTTCCATTCTGCTCTCATGAGCTGTAGGTGCAGGCGGTGCTTGGTAAGAAGAAACACTACAACTCCTTGCAAAGGGTTTCTGAAAAGCAGATCCGTGACTATAGAATCCAGTTCCATCTATCTGTGAACTGTCAATCCTTGAGCTGAAAATATCATTCCGACACATCGTCCTGATGATCTCTTAGTGTCTTCGCGATTCAGCGAAGTGTGTCGATCGATGCAATAAGGGCGTCGATCGATGCAATACGAAATCAGAGAAAACAGAAAAATAAATCAGCAAAAATAAAAAAAATAAAAACAAAAACGAAAAGAGAAAGAAAAATCCTAGTAAAACCCTAAGTTCTAAGCTATCGAAGATTCAAAGAGTCCCCGGCAACGGCGCCAAAAACTTGATAGGTCAAGAATTAATCCCTATACTAAACTGCAAGTGCACAGTAATATCAATGTAGTATATAGGGTATCGAAATCCACAGAGACTCCGGTATTCAATAGCTCAAGAACAGGAAATTAAACTAGGAAGAAAGCAATGTGATTGAATTAAAAGCAATGCAAGAAAGTAAGCAGATAGCAAAGATTGTTTGTTGTGAAAGCAAGTTATTAAGAGCGCTAGGTCTAGGGCGTTCTCAGGAAATCAGACAAGCAGACAGTTCATTCAGCAAGGATCTAATTAAGCACAGTTCTAGAACTCAAAACACAGATATAGAATTAACCAAATTCCTTTGCGATAATTCTCTAAGTCTAAGTGCAGCAAACCAAACTTTCGTTTGCGAGAACTAACAGATTAAACCAGCTTTAATTCCAAGTTTGATATGTTCACAGTTATCCTAAACCAAACTTCCGTTTGCGCAAAGTTTAATTGCCCAATTTAATTAGTTCAGATTCCTAAACCCCACTTCCGTGACGTATTTAGCAACCTAAGATCTAGATTCTAATTGATCAGGTTAGAACTAGCTTTAAGCACAATTAAATTGAAGAACAGATATAGTTTGAATCCTTAACTGAAATTGAACAAGTCTAGCAGGTCATGAAATCCTATGTGAGAAACCCTAAACCTAACAAGGAATCTACTCAGACATGATTGATGAAAACATAATCATAGAAATAATAGATTGCATAAAAGATAAAAGATTAAAGGGGTTCAAAATCTTCTCCAAATACAGATGATGTAACAGGTTCAGATCAGCCCCAAAAGCTCTAAAAATCCTCTGCTCTTAATTATGAAAACGTAATGTAAAGCGTATAAAACGTCTCTAATTAAAACTCTAAAAACTCTATTATATAGGTATAATCTCGGCCAGGGGCTTCTTTGTAAATATCAGGAACTTCTGGATCAAAGTGCAATATCTTGATTCTTCTAAACCGCCGAGTTTTTGGCCCATCTCGCTGGTGCATCGACCGTTGCAGGTGTGCAACGATCGACACCTTTCTCTGTTTCGGACAGTGAACTCTATCTCTCGGACAAATACTCCAAAAATCTCCAAAATGCTCCATTATCTCCAATTCAACTCCAAACCTGATTATACCTGTAAAAGACTCTAAAAGAACACAAAAGACACTAAAAACACAACTATATCATGGCATAAAACCGGTAAAAACCATGATATATCAGAGTACTGAAAGCATTTGTAATCTTTATCAACTATGTGAACTTTCAGAGCAGGCTCTTGCGATGTTATCTAACAAGAGAGATCCAGATTTATGAGAACATAATCTGCAGTAAGAGAAAATTGACAAAAATTGTTCTTGCAATGTACCTTCTTCACCAATGGTTCATAGATTATATCTGGAAGATATGCCAAGGTTGTGCCACTGTCAATTATTGCTCCTTTTCTATCTCCCGTTTTATTGCTCACATTTTATTGCACCAACCAAAACTGAAAACGGGAAAAGAGAGTAGAAATTTTGATCTCAGGCTGACCTTGTGTCCGAGATTTAACAAGCATTGAGAGAGATAATAGATGTGATTCTCAACACCACCAAAGTTTGGGAAGAAGAAATCAGAGACCATTAAAATCCTTAGTTTTGGTTCCGCCATGGATTCAGAGCTCTTCGAACAACCACAAGTACTGTTTCACTGCATCAGCAGTTCCCTGACAAAACAAAATCAGAAACAAATCAGCGTCAATCAAATGAAAGCCATTTTATAGCCTTTCGTTACCTGAAACCAATTTGGATTCTCAGGACTTTGTTAAGCAGCAAGAACCTCGACGAAGCCTTCGTTCTTGTAACGACCCATGGTGCTCGCGTAAGCTCGTGAGAGATGACGATTCAGAGAAGCCGAATTGAATTGAGTAAGAACATAGATCTCAGAGATGTTATTGTTCAAGCAATTGCTCACTGGAATATCAATCAGACGATAATTGGCGCCGAGAGGAACAACTGGTTTCGCTCTCTTCTTCGTGAGATGATGTAGGAATTGGTTTTGGGTTTTAATTAATCGGTTTTGGTGTTACGGTTTAGTTAACGGTTTCGTTAACCAAGCTTAGGGTTATCTTACGCTTTACGTTTTGGGTGTTGGTGTTATCATCATTAGGGTTTTCGGGTTATTATATAAGAGATTGTAATCTCTGTTGCTTAATCAATAAGAAATTCAGTTTAAACTATCCTCTCTCTATCTCTCTTATATTCTGGTTACTTGTGATCTAAGCTTGAGTTAGCTAGGTTACGTTGAAGGATTCGCGTTTTACGAACATTGATTCTTGGTGTGTGAAAGGGTTACGGTTTTACTCTATCAAAGGTATCAGAGCGTCGTCGTTTCTCGGATTTAATGGCTGAAACACGAGCGCAAAATGAGAAGGATGCCATGGTTCGCGAGGTAGAAAGTGCCTTGGTTCCACGGTTTGTGGCTTTAGAAGGTTCGATCGCAACACAAATAGCTACAGAGATGGCTACTCACAACGAAAACTTGGCAAAAACTATTGCTGAGGTGTTTGAAGCAATACGGCTCTTAAAGGTTCAAAGTGAGAGTCAGACTGGAGGAGGTGGTGATAAACAGGGACGTACTTCGTCTCAGACATCACAGGAAGATAGCTCGGATCGAAATCGGAACAGAGGAGGGTCGGCTCCGACTTACTCTGCAGTTACTCGACTCACTAAGATCGATTTTCCGAGGTTTGATGGTAACGGCAGCAAGGAATGGTTATTTAAAGTGGAACAATTCTTTAAAATAGACAAAACTCCTGATGATCTTTAAATCGGGATAGCTTCTATCCACTTTGATGGAGATGCGGAAGCATGGCATCGTTCGTTGGTGGAGTCAGAAACGTGTGAAGATGTGTTAGGAGATTGGGAGAGTTACAAGTCGTATCTCGATGAACGTTTCGACGACTTGCTAGACGACCCGATAGCAGAATTGAAACAATTACAAGAGACAGACGGGATTGCTGATTATCATGCTCGATTTGAACTGATACGCGCACGAGTCAAGATGTCGGAGGAATATCTAGTAAGCGCATATCTTGTGGGGCTCAGGACAGACACACAGATGCATGTCCGCATGTTTCAACCTCAAAACGTTCGCCAATGTTTGATGTTGGGTAGGCTCTATGAAAAGGCTCACCCGGGGAAGAATATGTCTAATGCTTGGAACAATCCGAGGCCTCCGAATGGTGGGAAGGGAATAATTCCGTTCAAGAAGAGTGTGGAGACAGTGAGCAGTGTTACAGCCCAATCGGACAAGGCCAGAGATAAGCCGAACCAACCGCGTCCTTTTCTCTCCAAGGAAGAGATGAGCCGCCGGAGAGCCGAAGGGTTATGTTATTTCTGTGACGAGAAATATACCCCTGGGCATTACCTCAAACATAAGAAGACTCAGATTTTTATGATGGAAACAGAGAACGGCGAGGAGGAGGAAGAAGAACCAGGAGAACCGGTTACTGATGATGTTGTTGACCATTGTTGCGCTCACATCTCAGTCAACGCCGTCACCGGAATGACAGGATACCAGACGATGCGGGTAAAGGGAGTTTATGGGAAACAAATCATATTTATTCTCATAGATTCAGGATCAACACATAACTTTGTTGATACCCAATTGGTTGAGAAGCTCGGTTGTAAGCTTTCCCCAACTAGCATTGCAAGAGTTGCGGTGGCTGATGGCAGGAAACTTGGAGTAAGTTCTAAGATTGAAAAATTCCGATGGAGCTTTGGTGAAACTGAATGGGAGGATGACATGTTGGTTTTACCCCTGGGTGGATGTGATATGGTATTAGGTGTTCAATGGCTAAGGACTTTGGGACCCATTACATGGGACTTTAAGAAGGTGGAAATGCAGTTCACACGGGGAGAGAAGAAGATACTATTACTGAAGTAATGTTTAGTTGATCCTGATTCAATTCTTAGATTCATATCAACCTAAACATGCGGATCTAGGTTCTTCTCAGAATAGAAACAAATGATGATCTCACCTTATACTTGTTTGCAGCGGAAAGAGATGGTATGTCTGAGATCAGAGAAACACCGAGGGATGAATCCTCCAAAGGTTCACACACGCGATCACAGAAAACGGCTGCTAGACCACAAGGAACTCGGCGCAGAGAGAGAGAGAGTTTTCGGCTAGGGTTTTTGGTTCTGAACCCGAGTTTTATTTATAAAACTTGTCCGGTTCCGTTTGGGCCATTTGGCCCAAACACCAATTAACTCGACGGCATTCGCGCACTGTGTCGATCGACACCCCTTGTGTATCGATCGACACACAGTGGCTAAACCGTTTTATTCTCTCTAAGTACAGTAAATGCCTAGCACTTTTACCGTACTTCTGCTAAACCGTTCCTACACATTTTCCTGTTAGCTTAGGCGTGTGACCCATATGGGATCATATAATAAAGGCAATAAGTCCAAGACTTATAGATCATGAGCGGACTCTAGCAAGCCATCATGACCCCCAGTATTATATGACTTATGTCTGATCATTGACATACTCTTACTTTCTAGAGACAGTACCGAGATTACTGGACACAATTCCAACAATCTCCCACTTGTACTGGAATCTCTGTATTCATAATCCTTTTGCCACAATATCTCGATTAGTCATAAGGCAAGATTGGTGTCATCCTTATAAAGCCTAATCTTGTTCATCGGACTCTGATTCGATACTGACAATCCAAACGACTCGGGACAGTCCGTTTGAGCATGGCCATGCATTTTCCAGTATTCAAATCTCCGATTGGCCTAGAGATATTCACTCCATTTATATTGGAGGGACAAATTCCGTCTTGTTCCATCACTGTAAACTACTCATTTCATAATGTACCCAAACAAGGTCCTTATAACTATCGCAGAACGATAGCGTTAGACAATGATCAAAGTGCATCAGTCCACGTGCAGTCACATGCATGCGAACTCAGGTCTAAGGACTATACTCTATAGTCGTAGTAAGAATCTCTTATGACACAGATATAAATATCCTGAAGAGTTCTTATAAGCGGGTCTTGTCCGGTCGTATGTTCCCAAACATACACCTATGTACTGACTTTGATGCCGCGCATCTATGACACACTGAGACTTTGTCATAAGTCACGTACCAATCCAGTCTCACACGGTTGTTGGTGTTCCAATTTCAACAACCTTCGACTAGGGACGGGATGATATAAAACATCTATCAAATATAGGGTCTCATGATCAAGCTAAATGACTTCGATGACTCAAGATCAAATCATTTACTTCGATGACCTATAAAATGGTTCATATCATTTTGGAACGATTATTTCATCACAGTTAAAATAATCTTGAAATAATAATTTCATTAAACATAAGAATGTTTTACAAGAACATATCAATAACTAAATAAAGCCCTTTAATAACTCCCACTGAAATTAAGACTACATCTTAATTTCACTTATCCTACAGCAACAGTCCGCGACTCGTGCTTAGGCCTATGGAGTGGCTTCGTTAATAGATTAGCAACGTTCTCATTCGTTGAAACTTGCTGATCTACTTAACATCTCTGTCATTTATCTCACGGAATAGGTTATACCTATCCTCAAGGTGTTTGGACCTCTGATGTGCAGCTAGTTTCATCTATGCTGGAATCACATCAAGTTCAGTGATGAATTCTTCTTTCCAAACAACCTCTTTCGCCGCTTCCCAAGCTGCGAAAGATTCAGCTTAAGTCATGGAGTCAGCAACAGTGCCGTGCACTGCCTGACAAACACAAGATATAACCGGACTGTGACCGGAAATCATCTTTGTCTGTTGGAAACTTGCCTTTCAGACTCTATCGACTTATAGCACCTCACTTTCTCCGTAAATCAAGAACTTATCCTTAGTATTCCTCAAATACTTTAGGACATACTTTAGGAAACTTGATTCTTTGCTGGATTTGACTGGTCTTTATTTGTCTTGCTTAACATTAAAGCAACATCAAACAAGTATGTTTCATGGCATACATGATAGATCCAATTGCCGACGCATATGGAATCTCATCCATGCATTTAAGCTCAGCAGTTATCGTAGGATACTGTATCTTGCTTAACTTAATGCCATGTGACATTGGCATAAAACCCTTCTTGGATTGCTCAAAACGTGTAGGACTTTGTCAATTTAAGAATCCTGACTTTGTCCTACCAGCTCTTTTGGATCTCTATCTTTAGATCCAAAATCCAAGAACTACGTGGCTTTACCCATGTCAATCATTAAACCAACTCCCAAGCTAGTCCTTTACCGACTACAGCGTTGGGACGTTATATCCGATAATCAGTATGTCATCGACATACACTTTGAGAAATGCAATATCGCTCCCATTAATCTATTAGTAAACACACAGTTCCGCTTCGTTCCTGTTCAAGTCAAAAACTTGACTACTTCAGTTGAACGAAGATTCCAACTCCGATATGTTTGCTTCCATCCATGAATGGATCGATGAAGCTAACTTACATAAAATGTAATTTTTCCGGAGTCCGGGCTCACTTTCGCTTCTTTGAATTTCGCAGATTCGTCGCTTTCAATGATCATCAGATCATGCGAACTTTCAATGATTATCAGGTTCAACTAATGACGAGAAATCACTCTCGGATTAGTAACTGATTCATTCATATCTGCGAACTTCAGGCTCCACAGGTGTAGATTCTACAGAAATCTGTAAATCCTTCCGCTGCTCTCCCTCAATAGGTAAAGCAGCCTCCTGTACTTCTCGAATTTCTTCGAGTTATACTTTTACTCCCACTGTTCTTCTTGGAAAATCACTTCCCTTCTTAGAAAACAGAATGGACGTAAAAGTAACAAGCCTTGGTTTCCTTCGGACAAGGCTTCACAGGTGTAGATTCTACAGAAATCTGTAAATCCATCCGTTGCTCTCCCTCAACAGGTTGAGCAACCTCCTGTATGTCTCGAATTTCTTCGAGTTATACTTTTACTCCCACTGTTCTTCTTGGAAAATAACTTCCCTTCTTAGAAAACAGATTGGACGTAAAAGTAACAAGCCTTAGTTTCTCTAGGACAACCAGCGAAATAGCATAACTACAAATACTCAGTAAAGACAAATTTGGATCGATTCCAATCCACATTTACGTGGTGTCTTTCAACTGATATTGGTGGAACTATTTTAGCGTAAACTTAGATATTTCTAGAGCGTTATTCTTAAAATATCATGGAAGATTCGTGTGATTCATCTTTAATCATTTCTAATAAGATCTGATTCTTTCTCACAGAAACACCTTCAGGTTTTCAGGAGAAATGAGCTGTGAAACGATTTCACACTCATTCAGATGATCACATAATCAATGACTTAAGTATTCTTCACTCGTGATTTTAATCCAGAGTCTTAATACTTTTGTCATTCAGATCCTATACTTCATTCTGGAACTCTTTCGACCATGTCAAAGAATTCCGACTTGTGTCTCATCAAATGAACACAGTCACACTCACTGAAGTAATCAGTAGAGACAATGAAGTACAGGAGATTTTTCTCTGGCATTACTGCTCATTGGGCCACATACATGAGTATGTTCCAGGTCCAATAAGCCTTTGGGCTTTTCTCTAGCTCGGCTAAGATAGGCCCTTTACCTTTTGGTCTAGTAAACAGAATTCAAGTCTCATAAGATATTTTATCAAATGAGCCCAACAGTCCATGACTATGGGATTTCTGAATCCGACTTACTCTATGTGACCAAGACTTTATGCCAAGAAAAATCAGGTTTAATTCATCAGATTTAAACCAATTCGGTATTTATGTTACATTTAGGCACTCTTTGGTTTAAGATATAAAACCCATTCCATGAATAGAGTGCTACAATTAATATTTCATTAAGATCAAAAGAACAAAACTTGTCTTTTATCAAAATGAAAAACATTCAAATTCTTACAAGAAAATGAAAGACAACTCTGCTTAAAGCAGGTACATTGTAGCAATTACTTAATACAAAACCAAGCCTCAAAGGGATCTATAAGTGAAAAACCCTACGGCTGAGGCAGCATCCCAAGCTCCTTCCAGACATGTAGTTTCACTTGCCCTTCCTTCAACGTTCTACTGTTGCTTAGGCTCTGCATATTATCACAAATATCAGTGCCACAACCAGTATCCAATACCTTTAAGGACGTTCTACTGTTGCTTAGGCTCTGCATATTATCACAAATATCAGTGCCACAACCAGTATCCAATACCTTTAAGGTAGAACTTGAAGTAATAACATGAATACCTGAGGAAGTAGTCGCATACATCAACTTCAACTCCTCATATTCTTCCATGAATTTAATACAATCTCTCTTCCAATGCCCTGTCTCCTTACAGTAGCAGCACTTACCAACGTAAGAGGTATCTGACTCGGGCTCAGAAGACACACGCTTGCCATGATTCAAAATCTGGACAACTTTGTCTTCACCCTTGTCAGCATTAGGTTTAGTAAACCTACCCTTCTCATTCATGAGATTGTACAGGGTACTCTTCACGTTTGGCTCAATTGTCTTGAGCATATCATGCAGTTCAGTCAGCGTCTTCGTTAAGCCTTTCTTGATATAGTTCCTTCTGGACTTATCATAGCTTGACGGCAGTGACTGCAGAATGATCTCAGCTGCCAACTTTTGGCTAACTGGATAATCCAGTTTCCTCGGGTTATCAATGTAACCCATCATTTTACTGACATGAGGACTCACTGGATTATCATTTGGTAGCTTGCAGCTAGTGAGAGACTTAACCAACCGGTATCTCTCCACTCTTATCTGCTCCTGAAATTTCAATTTCAGGCTGCTGATCATCTCTATTGGCGACTCCATGTTCTCATATTGCTTCTGCAAGTCTGAGTCCATGGTAGCCAATATCAGACCACGCACATCTACCGCATCATTATAATGCTTATTCCAAGCATCATATACTGCATGAGAAGCATTGGACCCGATCCTCACGGGGAGAGCTCTCTCAAGGACATAGTCCTTTCTCTCCTGTCTGAGGACTAGCCTCAGGTTCCGCGACCAAGTCAAGAAATTTGATCCGTTCAGCTTGTCCATCTTAAGGACAGACCGGATCGAGAAAGTGTTTTGATTGTTTGTGCTAGTTATAACTGAAAATTAAGATAAAAGGATTTTAGTTAATATGTTCAATATGATTAATCTCGTATTAAATTTAATATGATTAATCACGCATTATATTCAATAACATCAGTTACCCTCAATAGAATATAATGATTCCAAGATCCACATATAACTAAGATTAAAGTGGGCCACTGGCCGTCACCCAATATTAGCTTATATCGGTAAGCCCTATATCGGCTAATTATATCCGTGATATAACTCTTGGTTGTGAATCTGGGCCCGAGGCCCAATCCACTCTGATGTCTCAAGGCCCGGGACTCCCGATGGCCTAGTCAAGAAAACCAGACTATACAGTCATGTAATCATTAATGTCTGGGACTCCCAATGACATTTATGAATCACAAACCGTCTTACCCACGCAAAAGCAGACACCCTCACACTGTAAGGCCATGAATACGATTGAATGGGCTTCAACAGCTGACATAGCCTGGACAAGACATCCAACGCTTGATATTATTTGAGGTTCGTAGGTTTATTTTAAAATCTCATTCCCAAAATAGAAGATTACTATTTCGGGAAACTTTCCATTTTTGGAAACCTACTATTTTTGGAAACTTTCTAAAATTGGAAACTTTCTAAAAACGGAAACTTTCTAACTTTAGAAATTTCTTAAAATCCGAATCATGCAAATCTAGAAACTTCTATAAAATAAGAAACTTTCTAATTTCAAAATATCGGAAACTTTAATTTAAAATCGATTTATATTCTTTATAAAATAAATTTTAAATTAATCTGAAGAAAGACTCAAATAATTGGCTCAATTGTTTTAACTTCTTGGCCCGAGGCCCAAGAATTGGTCCATGTCCAAGACATGACCCAATTGTCCAATTAAATGACATAACCGGTCTGGTTCATTAAAATTGGTCTAACCAAATTTTAATTACTACGATGACCACAATTGCCAACCGGTTATTTACTAAACCGGATTTTCTCAATTTATTTGGTCCAACCAAATCAAATTAGAAAATCCTGGTTTAGGCACAAAATCCAATTTTTCGACTTTGGATTTCTTATCCCGGTTTAACCAGACTTAATAAAATTATTAAATCTGTTTATTAAACCGTGACGTTTAATTTTAATCAAAATATTAAACCGAGCCTTAAATCAACCATGTCGATCGATGAACCAACCGTGTCGATCGATCCATCAACCACATCGGTCGATGCTCTTAGCATCGATCCTGCATCGATCGTGCATCGATCCTGTATCGATCGATGCTCTCACGAATGCACGGAACCGAGCTAAAACCCTAACCGTGTCGATCGATGTGCACCAACCGCATCGGTCGATGCACCAATATCGAACCTGCATCGATCCTGCATCGATCGATGCTTTCACGCGTTAACAGGGTTAGCCGATAGACTGTATCGACCGATCCATGCGATCGTATCGATCGATCCATGCGATCGCAGTCGATACTGACTTTTGAAAATCGCATTCTACCAAATCATATAGCTTGGTTTCTGCGATTTTATGTGTGTTTAGGTTTCAATTCCTTGTTGCTTAAGTGATTTCTCTTATCAGTAGTTGATTCAAAACACTTTTAAACAAGAAAAACAATCCTAAACATGAATCTAAACAAGAAAAACCAGAACCATTGGCTCTGATACCACTGAAGTAATGTTTAGTTGATCCTGATTCAATTCTTAGATTCATATCAACCTAAACATGCGGATCTAGGTTCTTCTCAGAATAGAAACAAATGATGATCTCACCTTATACCTGTTTGCAGCGGAAAGAGATGGTATGTCTGAGATCAGAGAAACACCGAGGGATGAATCCTCCAAAGGTTCACACACGCGATCACAGAAAACGGCTGCTAGACCACAAGGAACTCGGCGCAGAGAGAGAGAGAGTTTTCGGCTAGGGTTTTTGGTTCTGAACCCGAGTTTTATTTATAAAACTTGTCCGGTTCCGTTTGGGCCATTTGGCCCAAACACCAATTAACTCGACGGCATTCGCGCACTGTGTCGATCGACACCCCTTGTGTATCGATCGACACACAGTGGCTAAACCGTTTTATTCTCTCTAAGTACAGTAAATGCCTAGCACTTTTACCGTACTTCTGCTAAACCGTTCCTACACATTTTCCTGTTAGCTTAGGCGTGTGACCCATATGGGATCATATAATAAAGGCAATAAGTCCAAGACTTATAGATCATGAGCGGACTCTAGCAAGCCATCATGACCCCCAGTATTATATGACTTATGTCTGATCATTGACATACTCTTACTTTCTAGAGACAGTACCGAGATTACTGGACACAATTCCAACAATTACATGGTATTAAGAAAGGGTCAGTAAGGCAGGTTAAAGCTAATAAGCTTAACAAGATAAGAGAAGAAGACGTCCAAATATCTATGCTATGCGTACAAGATTTTATGGAAACTGAGGCAGTGGCGATCGCTTCAGTGGATGCTAGCCAAGAAACCGCACCACCCGACCTCGAGTTACAAGAAATTTTGGCTAGCTTTGAGGACGTTTTCGAAGAGCCAGTAGCCTTACCACCGTCACGAGCCCTGCACGACCATCAAATTCCTTTAGTGGACGGGTCTAATCCCATTAACCAGCGGCCGTACAGATACGCAATACATCAGAAAAATGAAATTGACAAGATCGTACAAGAGCTGTTGAGTGCAGGAACAATACGTGACAGTTGCAGTTCGTTTGCGTCACCTGTGGTCTTAGTTAAAAAAAAAAAAGATGGAACTTGGCGTTTATGTGTGGACTATCGAGGCTTGAATGGGATGACAGTTAAAAACAGGTTCCCAATCCCATTGATCGAGGACTTAATGGATGAGCTAGGAGGATCCACGGTTTACTCCAAGATCGACTTAAGAGCGGGTTACCATCAAGTGAGAAAGGCAGAGAATGATATCCACAAAACTGCTTTCAAAACTCATAGCGGGCACTACGAATATCTGGTCATTCCCTTCGGACTTAATAACGCCCCGGCTACCTTTCAAGGACTAATGAATTCGGTTTTTAGAGAGCTGTTGCGAAAGTAAGTTCTCATATTCTTCGACGATATCTTGATATACAGTCCCACACTCGAACTGTTGGGATTATGTATTGAAATCATATTGTACTTACTCTGCATGATAGTTGTATAGTCGAGATCGGAAAATTCATGTGATACTAGGTGGTCATAATGTTTTGCTAGAAGCCGCTTATGACAAATGAGTTGTAACTCATTGAAAGTATTATGTGAACCTACAGGGTCACACACCTAAGCAAGCTGGATACACTTTGTATGGGATTGATCATTGGCATATGGTCTGGTCAATGTGTATCGGATACACATTGATATCGGGTTTTAAGAGGTGTGTCGATCCACACACTACACAAGCCGGGTTTCGAGACTGATCTTTCGATTTGATGACTTAAACGAATTGGAATTAGTCCAATGATCGGTTTAGTCATTCCAGGTCTATATATAGGTTTATATGAACGACCTGGAACCCTAGTCGTTGATTTTGGCAGCCACCTCTCTAAACACAGGGATTCCCAGGAGATCCGATTCCCGGCACTAGCATCCCGGCGGACTGCAGTAGAGGCGCATCATTTGAGGCGCTCTTGATCTCAATTACATGTTCATCATTCCGCTGCAAATCTCCAGGTAAACACGAGATCATTCCTAATGATTCAATTAACTAAACCCTAGATCCTAGGCTATCTGGAACTAGTTAGGATTCAATCTGATGATAGAATGGCATAAGTTCCAACAGTGGTATCAGAGCCTAGGGTTTTTCCATTGAATCAAACATGCTGATTGAATTTGATGAATTAAATTCGCACATATGTGTTGTATGAAAAAAGGATCATGTTAGATCGATTTCTCTGAAAACGAATTCTGTGTTTTTTGTCTGTGTCGATCGACACAGAAAGTGTGTCGGTCGATACGGCGTAGAAAATCGTAAAGAATTAGGGTTTAATTTGAAATCGGCGGATAGGGTTTTTCGCGAAGTATCGACCGACACCAAGCTGGTGTCGATCGACACATGAAGAAAACCTGATTAAAATTTTAGGGTTCGATCAATGGATCGAGAATTTCTTGTTGCCCTACTGTGTCGATCGACACAGGTTGAGTGTCGGTCGACACATGCCTTGCGATTGGTTGATCGGTTCAATTGGATTGAACTGGTTATCATGCTTGGTTAAGTTAGATCAGATCGGTTTAAATTGGATGAATTGATTCAATTGGATTGAACTTGTTATCTCAATTAGTATAAAACGATTTGATTGGTTAAGATCAGTTTGATTGGATAAGTCGGTTCAATTGGATTGGACCGGTTATCGCGATTAGTTAAAACTGGTTGAATCGGTTCAATTGGATGAACCGGTTGAATTGGATTTGACCGGTATCTCAATTGGTCTAAACCGGTTTATTTGGTTAATTTCCGGTTCAATTGGATTGACCGGTTATCGGGTTGGTTAGAATGAATATCAAGTGTCGACCAAGTGTGTCGGTCGACACATGTTGTGTCGGTCGACACATGTTGTGTCGATACGAACAGTATATCGATCGACACAAGTGTCGTGTCGGTCGATCGATATACATACAGTGTCGATTGACGCCAATCGTTTGGTTATTGAACCAAATGATTGAGAAACCGAACCAAATGACCTAACCCACTTCTTAGAAAAATTAAAACTCAATTGAAATTAGAAGTTAAACATGTTCTAAATCCATTGAATACACATTGGATGTGTATTAGATCAAAGCTTAGTTTTCAATATGGTCAACTGTCAAGACTCATTTCGTTGTTGTGATAGTCTTGCCAAGAGCTTGGTGTCCATAATTAAATGAGTAAGGCAGGTAGTTGTGTTGATGGTCTTGCAGTGCTTGGCATCAATAATTACATGACCTAAGAGATTGATTAACTAACCTTTTCGAGTTCCGTTTCCTCAACTAAATATCAAGTGACCTTGATGTCTTGCCCGATCTGGTCTACTGTCAAGACTCGTTTCGTTGTTGGATAGTCTTGGAGTCCTTGGTATCTACAATTACATGAGTAAGGCAGGTGATCATTGATACACTTGCAGTGCGACTGTCAATTATCACAAGACTGAAGAGACTGGTTTAACTTTACTGGGCTATCAGAAGTTCTGGGCCCAGAGACGTCAGAGTGGATGAGGCATGGATTGTCTTATCTGCGACCAAGAGTTGTATTGGGTACAATTAGCAATGATTTGCTTGCCTAGATAACTAAACTCCGGGTGATGGCGAATCGTCCACTCAGATTTTAGTGAAGTATGGGTCTTGGATCATTATATTCATAGAGGAAACACTGTTCGAATATAATGCGATTTTTCTTATTAAATAAGATTTCTCATTTCCTGAACTTCATAACTAAAATTTTATTTTCTTAGATTTCAGCCTATGTCTAAAACTACTTTCTCG
This sequence comes from Orychophragmus violaceus, assembly GCA_030180135.1. NCBI lineage: Eukaryota > Viridiplantae > Streptophyta > Magnoliopsida > Brassicales > Brassicaceae > Orychophragmus > Orychophragmus violaceus. Next base: position 68,893,493 of record CM058239.1, read on the forward strand.
TTGCGATCCGTCCTTGAGAAGGACAAGTTAAATGGATCAAATTTCCTGGATTGGTATCGGAACTTGAGGTTTATTCTCAAGCAAGAGAGTAAGGACTATGTCCTTGAGAAAGCTCTCCCCGAGAGGCTTGGGACCAATGCCTCGCATGTAGTATATGATGCTTGGAATAAGCATTATATTGATGTGGTAGATGTGTGTGGTCTGATGTTGGCTACCATGAACTCGGACTTAAAGAGTCAACATGAGAACATGGAGTCGCCAATAGAGATGATCACCAGCCTGAAACTGATGTTTCAAGAACAGGCACGAGTTGAGAGATACCAGATGGTTAAGTCTCTCATTGGGTGCAAGATACCAAAGGATGCTCCAGTGAGTCTTCATGTCATTAAAATGATGGGTAACATTGATAACCTGGGGAAACTGGATTGTCCTGTTAGCCTAGAGTTGGCTACTGAGATCATTCTGCAGTCACTGCCGTCAAGCTATGATAAGTTTATTAAGAGCTATATCAAGAATGGCTTGACGAAGACGTTGACTAATCTGCATGGCATGCTCAAGACAGTTGAGCAAAACATCATAAAGGGTAAAAGGTTTGAGAAATCTTGTAGAGACAAGGGTAGAGACAAGGCCGTCCAGATTTGGAATCAGGATAAGCCCGTGTCATCTTATAAGCCCAAGCCTGGCCCATCCGATGTTGGTAAGTGCTGCTACTGTGAAGAGATTGGGCATTGGAAGAGAAATTGCATTAAATTCTTGGAAGATTCACAAGAGATGAAGGAGATGTACGGGACTTCTTCTTCAGGTATTGTGTTATCACTTCAAGTTCTACGTAGGTATTTGGATACTAGTTGTGGTACTGATATTTTTTAAATATGCGGGGCCTAAGCAACGGTAGAACGTTGAAGAAAGGACAAGTGGAACTGCGCGTCTGGAATGGAGCAATGGTTGCTGCATTAGCCGTAGAGATTCTCCACTTGTAGGAGCCTTTCAAGCTTGGTTTTTGAATTAAGTAATTGCTACTATGTACCTGCTTCAAGCAGAGATGTCCTTCAATTTCTTGTAAGAATTTGGATGTTTTTCATTTTGATAAAAGACAAGTTTTGCTCTTTTGATCTTGATGAAATATTCTATGGTAGCACCCCTTTTTGAAAAATGGGTTTTATATCTTAAACCAATGTTCGCCTTTATATAACATAAATACCAAACGGTTTAAGTCTGATGACTCGAACTCGATTTTTCTTTGGCATAGTCGTTTCATCCACATAGAGTGGAGCGGATTCAGAAGTTCCATATTTATGGGCTTTATGGGCTCATTTGATTATAAATCATATGAGATATGAATTCTGATTACTGGGCCAAATGACTAAGGCTTCTTTAGCAGAGCTAAAGAAAAGGGCCAGAGGCTTATTGGGCCTTACACATACTGATGTATGTGGCCCGATGAGCATTAGTGCCAGAAGAAATCTTCAATACTTCATTACCTTTATTGATGACTTTAGTAAGTGTGGCTGTGTTCATTTGATGAGACACGAGTCGAAATTTTTTTTGAAATGGTCAAAGGAGTTCCAGAATGAAGTATAGAACCGATATGACAAAAGTATTAAAGATCCTCGATCAGATCGCGGAAGAAAATACTTGAGTCAAGAATTGAGTGATCATTTAAGTGAGTGTGAAGTCGTCTCACAGCTCATCTCTCCTGGAAAACCTGAATGGTGTTTCCGAGAGAATTAATCGGACCTTATTGGATTTGATCCGATTAATGATGAGTCACACGAATCTTCCATTATCCTTTTAGTAATACGCTCTAGAAATGTGTTGGAATTGTGTCCAGTAATCTCGGTACTGTCTCTAGAAAGTAAGAGTATGTCAATGATCAGACATAAGTCATATAATACTGGGGGTCATGATGGCTTGCTAGAGTCCGCTCATGATCTATAAGTCTTGGACTTATTACCTTTATTATATGATCCCATATGGGTCACACGCCTAAGCTTACAGGAAAATGTGTAAGAACGGATTGACAGAAGTACGGTAAAAGTGCTAGGCATTTACCGTACTTAGAGATTAAAGGGTTCAGCAATCGTGTGTCGATCGATACACAAGGTGTGTCGATCGACACAGTGCGTGAACGCCTAGGAAATAATAAGACCGAGAATTGAGCCCGAAAGCCCATGAGAACTAAGACAGGTTTTAAATGAATAAAACCTGACCTAGCTCTCTAATTCTTAAAAAGGTCTGCGCCTCTCTCTCTCTCTCTGTCGCCTCCCTCCTCGTGGTCTAGCAGCCAGATTCCTTTGCGTGCGTGTGTGAACCTTTGGAGGATCCATCCCTTGGTGGCTCTCTGATCTCTGACCTGTTCTCCCTTTCCGCTGCACAAAACAGGTAAAAGGTGAGATCAACAATTGTTTCTAATCAAGAGAACCTAGATCCGCATGTTTAGGATAATCTGAATCAGAGAATTGAATCAGGATTCATCTAAACATTCCTACAGTGGTATCAGAGCTATTGGTTCTGGTTTTTCTTGTTTAGATTCATGTTTAGGATTGTTTAAAGAGGTGTTTTTGAATCAATCTACTGATAAGATTAAAACACTTAAGAAACAAGAATTGAATCCTAAACAAACAGTTGAAAAATCGCATGACCAAGCTATATTGATTTGGTATGCGACCTAAACTGATTTTTGCATCGACTGAGATCGCATTGCATCGATCGATGCAATGCATGGATCGATCGTTGCAACAGCGAGAGATTGACCACGATCGCATGGATCGATCAAACGATCGCATGGATCTCGCGAGAATCTCTCGGCCAAATTTGTTAACCGTTCGTGCACGCGTGAGAGCATCGATCGATGCAGGATCGATGCACGATCAATGCAGGATCGATGCTGAGAGCGTCGATCGATGCGGTTAGGGTTTTGGCTCGGTTTAATGTAATTAAAACTTAAACCGTCACGGTTTAATAAACAGACTTAATAAATTTATTAAGTTCTGGTTAAACCGGGATAAGAAATCCAATGTCGAAATAATTATTGGATTTAGTGCCTAAACCAGGATTTTCTAATTTGATTTGGTTGGACCAAATAAATTGAGAAAATCCGGTTTAGTAAATAACCGGTTGACAATTGTGGTCGTCGTAGTAATTAATTTTGGTTAGACCAATTTTAATGAACCAGACCGGTTATGTCATTTGATTGGACAATTGGGTCATGTCTTGGACATGGACCAATTCTTGGGCCTCGGGCCAAGAAGTTAAAACAATTGGGCCAATTATTTGAGTCTTTCTTCAGATTAATTTAAAATTTATTTTATAAAATTATAAAGTCGATTTTAAATTAAAGTTTCCGAAATTTTGAAATTAGAAAGTTTCTTAAAATAGAAGTTTCTAGATTTGCGAGTTTTGGATTTTAAAGAAATTTCTAATTTTAGAAAGTTTCCAATTTTAGAAAGTTTCCCAAAATAGTAGGTTTCCAAAAATAGAAAGTTTCCCGAAATAGTAATCTTCTATTTTGGGAATGAAATTTTAATAAACCTACGAACCTCAAATAAAATCAAGCGTTGGATGTCTTGCCCAGTCTATGTCAGCTGTCGAAGCCCATTCAATTGTATTCATGGCCTTACAGTGTGAGGGTGTCTACTTTTGCGTGGATAAGACGGTTTGTGGTTCATAAATGTCATTGGGAGTCCCAGACATTAATGATTACATGACTGTATAGTCTGGTTTTCTTGACTAGGCCATCGGGAGTCCCGGGCCTTGAGACATCAGAGTGGATTGGGCCTCGGGCCCAGATTCACAACCAAGAATTATATCACGGATATAATTAGCCGATATAGGACTTACCGATATAAGCTAAGGTTGGGTGACGGCCAGTGGCCCACTTTAATCTTAGTTATATGTGGATCTTGGAATCATTATATTCTATTGAGGGTAACTTATGTTATTGAATATAATGCGTGATTAATCATATTAAATATAATACGAGATTAATCATATTGAACAAAATAACTAATAACCTTTTTATCTTATATATTTCAGCTATGACTACTACAAGCACACAAAACACATTCTCTATCCGGTCTGTTCTCGAGAAGGAGAAGCTGACTGGAACAAACTTCCTGACGTGGTCAAGGAACTTGAGGCTGGTCCTCAAGCAGGAGAAGAAGGATTATGTCCTTCGTGATCCTCTCCCCGAGAGGCTTGCTAACAATGCCGCCAGGACTCTGCATAATGCTTGGGAAAAGCATTCGTCAGATGAAAATGATGTGTATTGCCTTATGTTGGCGACAATGACTGCTGAGCTGCAAATGCAGTTCGAGAGTGTTTTGTCACCAATTGAGATAATGGCAAGCCTGAAATCGCTTTTTCAGGAGCAAGCAAGGACTGAGAGGTTTCAAACAGTTAAGAACCTCTTAGACTGTAAGTTGGCTGCAAATGCGGCAGTGAGTCCTCATGTCTTGAAGATGATGGGTTATCTCGATCATCTTCAGAAACTCGACTGCCCTATCAGCCAGGAACTTGCCTGCGACATCATTCTGCAGTCATTACCTGCAAGCTATGATCAGTTCATTCTGAACTTTAACATGCATGGCTTGAGTAAGACATTGCCTGAGCTTCACGGAATGCTCAAGACTGCAGAGCCCAACTTGAGGAAAACCGCCAAGGACCCCAATGTGCTTATGGTGCAAAAGGGCAAGGGGTTTAAGAAATCCTCTGCTAAGGATAAGGGAAAGGCCAAGGCTGTCCAAGTCGCGGACAAGGACACGCCAAAGCCCAAGCCCAAGTCCAAGGCTGGGCCAACTGACATATGCAGGTTCTGTAAAGAACCAGGGCATTGGAGGAGAGAATGTAAGAAATTCCAAGAAGGTCTAAAGGAATTGAAGAAGAAGACTCTCGAGACTTCTTCGACAGGTATTTTTGTTATAGAAGTTAATACGACTACTTCTGATAATACCTCATGGGTTATGGATACTGGTTGTGGGGCTCATATTTGTACTAATATGCAGGCACTCAGCAACAGTAGAAGGCTGAAGCAAGGACAAGTGGAGCTACGAGTTGGGAATGGAGCGAAAGTTCCAGCACTAGCTGTAGGCACATACTTGTTGTCTTTACCTTCGGGATTGATTTTAGAACTCAATAATTGTTATTTTGTACCTGCTATAAGCAGAAATATTATTTCAATTTCTTTGTTGGATTTGGAAGGTTATGATTTTTCAGTTAAGAATAAATTATGTTCCTTCAATCGCAACAATTTGTTCTATGGTTCTGCCCCTCTTACGAATGGGCTTTACATACTCGATCAATCCGCGCCAATTTATAACATTAATACCAAACGGTTCAAACCTAATGAGGAGAACCGAACGTTTCTATGGCATTGTCGTTTAGGGCACATCAGCGAGAAACGCATCAAGAGGCTCCATTCGAATGGACTTCTTGGCTCATTTGACTTTGAGTCATGTGAGAAATGCGAATCCTGCATGATGGGCAAAATGACACGGGCCCCCTTTAATAAACCTAACGAGAGGGCCAGTGACTTATTGGGCCTGATACACACTGACGTGTGTGGCCCAATGTCCACAAATGCAAGAGGAAACTATCAGTACTTCATTACCTTCACTGATGATTTCAGTAGGTATGGATATGTTTATTTAATGAAACATAAGTCTGAATCTTTTGAGAAGTTCAGAGAATTCCAAAATGAAGTACAGAACCAACTTGGCAAAAGCATTAAGGCTCTTCGGTCCGACCGAGGAGGAGAATACTTAAGCCAAGAATTCAGTGATCATCTAATAGAGTGTGGGATCGTATCCCAACTCACTCCTCCCGGAACACCTCAATGGAATGGTGTGTCTGAGAGGAGAAATCGGACCTTATTGGATATGGTTCGATCTATGATGAGTCACACAGACCTTCCGATATCCCTTTGGGGATATGCTCTGCTAACAGCAGTGTTCACTCTAAATAGAGCGCCATCGAAAGCAGTAGCAAAGACACCATATGAATTATGGACTGGAGTGGCTCCAGTGCTGTCTTATCTTAGAATTTGGGGTTGTGAAGCCTATGTCAAGAGATTGATCTCAGATAAGCTTACACCAAAGTCTGATAAATGCTACTTCATTGGTTATCCGAAGGAAACCAAGGCTTATTACTTCTATCTACGTTCCGAGAACAAGATCTTTGTTGCCCGGGATTGTAACTTTCTTGAGAGGGAGTTTCTCTCTAAGAAAGACAGTGGGAGTAAGGTACTGCTTGAAGAAATTCAAGATGAACAGGATACTGCTCAACCTAATGAGGAAGAGCAGCAGGAGGACCTACAAGAAATTGTAGAGCCTGAACCTGTAGTACCTGAAGTTCGAAGATCCGGGAGGATCCGTCACGAACCCGAGAGATATCAAGGATTCCTCGTGACTGACTGTCATGATCTTCTGATCATTGATGGTGATGAACCATCGAACTTCAATCAAGCCATGATGGGCCCAGATTCCTCAAAGTGGCGCAAGGCCACTGATTCCGAAATGGACTCCATGTCGGTCAACCAAGTGTTTTCGTTGGTTGACTTACCCGCTGGTGTAAAAGCCATCGAGTGCAAATGGATCTTCAAGAAGAAGATTGACGTGGATGGAAATGTCCAGATTTATAAAGCCAGGTTGGTGGCAAAAGGTTTCAGACAAGTTCACGGTGTGGATTACGATGAAACCTATTCACCAGTGGCTATGATGAAATCTATTCGGATTCTACTAGCAACTGCAGCTTTTCATGATTATGAAATTTGGCAGATGGACGTGAAAACCGCCTTCCTGAATGGAATTCTGGAAGAGGAAATGTATATGACGCAACCTGACGGTTACATAGATCCAAAGAATGCTGGGAAAGTATGCAAGCTTCATAAATCCATTTATGGATTGAAGCAAGCATCGAGGAGCTGGAATCTTCGTTTTGATGAAGCGATCAAGCAATTTGACTTCATCAGAAACGAAGAAGAACAATGCGTGTATAAGAAAACTAGTGGGAGCAAGATAGTATTTCTTATTCTGTATGTCGATGACATACTGCTTCTCGGAAACGACATTCCAATGCTGAAGTCCGTAAAGGACTGGCTTGGAAGTTGTTTTTCCATGAAAGACATGGGTGAAGCCGCATACGTTCTTGGAATCAGGATCTACCGGGATAGATCTAGAAGGCTGATAGGCTTGTGTCAAGATTCATATATTGACAAAGTCCTGCAAAGATTCAGCATGAAGGATTCCAAGAAGGGCTTCACGCCAATGGTACATGGCACAACGCTAAGCAAGAAGCAGAGCCCTACGACGGCTGATGAGCTTGAGCACATGAAGAATATTCCTTATGCATCTGCAATAGGATCTATCATGTATGCCATGATCTGTACTCGTCCTGATGTTGCTTATGCATTGAGCATGACGAGTAGATACCAGTCAAATCCAGGTGAAAACCATTGGATTGCCGTAAAGAATATCTTGAAGTATCTAAGACATACTAAAGATAAGTTCTTAGTGTACGGTGGAAGTGATGTGCTTAAAGTCAGTGGATTCACGGACGCAAGTTTCCAGACAGACCAAGATGATTTCCGGTCACAGTCCGGTTATATCTTTTGTCTGAATGGCGGTGCAATCAGTTGGAGAAGCTCCAAGCAAGACACCGTTGCTGATTCCACTACAGAAGCTGAATATATCGCCGCCTCAGAAGCTGCGAAGGAAGCTGTTTGGATACGAAAGTTCATTATTGAACTAGGTGTGATACCAGATGCGGCTGAGCCTCTGGCACTGTTTTGTGACAACAATGGTGCTATAGCTCAGGCAAAGGAACCAAGATCACACCAGAAATCCAAGCATGTTCTAAGAAGATTTCACTTGATACGTGACATCATTAATAGAAAGGAAGTCAAGATCAGCCGAGTTCAGACAGATGATAACGTCGCTGATCCGTTGACAAAGCCACTCCCAAGGCCTAAGCTCGAGTTTCTGACTGAAGCTGTAGGCATTAGAGACATTGAAATGTAATCTAAATTTGAGTGGGAGTTTGAGGGCTTTTATTTAGTTATTTGATATGTTCTTGTAAAACATTCTTATGTTTAATGAAATTATTATTTCAAGATTATTTTAACTGTGATGAAATAATCGTTCCAAAGTGATATAAACCATTTTATAGGTCATCGAAGTAAGTGACTTGATCTTGAGTCATCAAAGTCATTTAGCTTGATCATGAGACCCTATATTTGATAGATGGATTATATCATCCAGTCCCTAGTCGAAGGTTGTTGAAATTGGAACACCAACAACCGTGAGAGACTGGATTGGTATGTGACTTATGACAAAGTCTCAGTGTGTCATAGATGCGCGGCATCAAAGTCAATACATAGGTGTATGTTGGGAACATACGACCGGACAAGACCCGATTATGAGAACTCTTCAGGATATTTATATCTGTGTCATAAGAGATTCTCACTACGACTATAGAGTATAGTCCTTAGACCTGAGTTCGCATGCATGTGACTGCACATGGACTGATGCACTTTGATCATTGTCTAACGCTATCGTTCTGCGATAGTTATAAGGACCTTGTTTGGGTACATTATGAAATGAGTAGTTTACAGTGATGGAACAAGACGGAATTTGTCCCTCCAATATAAATGGAGTGAATATCTCTAGGCCAATCGGAGATTTGAATACTGGAAAATGCATGGCCATGCTCAAACGGACTGTCCCGAGTCGTTTGGATTGTCAGTATCAAATCAGAGTCCGATGAACAAGATTAGGCTTTATAAGGATGACACCAATCTTGCCTTATGACTAATCGAGATATTGTGACAAAAGGATTATGAATACAGAGATTCCAGTACAAGTGGGAGATTGTTGGAATTGTGTCCAGTAATCTCGGTACTGTCTCTAGAAAGTAAGAGTATGTCAATGATCAGACATAAGTCATATAATACTGGGGGTCATGATGGCTTGCTAGAGTCCGCTCATGATCTATAAGTCTTGGACTTATTACCTTTATTATATGATCCCATATGGGTCACACGCCTAAGCTTACAGGAAAATGTGTAAGAACGGATTGACAGAAGTACGGTAAAAGTGCTAGGCATTTACCGTACTTAGAGATTAAAGGGTTCAGCAATCGTGTGTCGATCGATACACAAGGTGTGTCGATCGACACAGTGCGTGAACGCCTAGGAAATAATAAGACCGAGAATTGAGCCCGAAAGCCCATGAGAACTAAGACAGGTTTTAAATGAATAAAACCTGACCTAGCTCTCTAATTCTTAAAAAGGTCTGCGCCTCTCTCTCTCTCTCTCTGTCGCCTCCCTCCTCGTGGTCTAGCAGCCAGATTCCTTTGCGTGCGTGTGTGAACCTTTGGAGGATCCATCCCTTGGTGGCTCTCTGATCTCTGACCTGTTCTCCCTTTCCGCTGCACAAAACAGGTAAAAGGTGAGATCAACAATTGTTTCTAATCAAGAGAACCTAGATCCGCATGTTTAGGATAATCTGAATCAGAGAATTGAATCAGGATTCATCTAAACATTCCTACAAAATGTATGTATTTACGCCAAATAGGTTTCTATCAGAATCAGTTGAAAGACACCACATTGGATGTGGACTGGGAGTTTTCCAAGTATGTTTTCACTGATTAATTGGGATTGCAAGGTTTATGAAAAGCAGTTGTCAACAGACAACCTTGAACCCAAATCTGATAAGTGCTGCTTCGCTGGTTGTCCTAGGGAAACCGAGGCTTATTACTTTTGCAACCAATCCGAGAACAAAGTTTTGTTGTTCGGAACTCTGTTCTTCTAGATAGAAAGTTTCTTTCCAAGAAGAACAGTGGGAGTAGAAGTAAAGCTCGAAGAAATTCGAGAAACACAGGAGGCTGCTCAGCCTGTTAAGGGAGAGCAGCGGTTGGATCTACAAAGATCTGTAGGACCTACACCTGTGGAGCCTGAAGTTCGCAGATCCGAATGGATCCGTCACTAAACCGAGAGTGATTTCTCGTGACCGATTGCCGTGATCTGTTGATCATTGAAAAGTGACGAGCATGCGAAATTCAAGGAGCGATGGTGAGCCCCAACTCCAAAAATTTGCTAGTTGTGCATGTTAGCTTCACCGATCTATTTTTGGATTGAAGCAAACATCTTGGAGTTGGAATCTACGTTCTGTTAAAACGGTCAAAAGTTTTGACTTGATCAGGAACGAATAGGAACTGTGCGTTTACAAGTAGACTAGTGGGAGCGTAGTTGCAATTCTCACACTGTATGTATATAACATACTTAATCTCATAAACGACGTTCAGTCGCTTAAGTCTTATCAGGACTTGGGTCGGAAGTCATTTTAACGAAAGACATGGGAGAAGCTGCGTAAGTTCTTGGAATAAGGATCTATTGAAATGGATTGGGCATGCTAATTGGATTGTGTCAGAATCCTTATGTTGATAAGGTATTGGACAGTTCCAATATGCATGATTCCAAGAATGACTTCACACCAAAAGTCTTATGGCAATTATCTTAGCAAGAAGAAGTGTCATGGACACTGGCTGAGCTAGTATCCATGAGTATGATTCCTTATGCTTCTGCAATAGAATCCATCATGAATGCCATAGTTTGCGCTCGTCTAGATACATCTTACGCATAAAGCATGACGAGAAGATACCAATAAGTTTCGGTAAAAGTCACTGGACAATTGTAAGGAATATCCCCAAGTGTTTGAGAAACACTAAGGATAGGTTCTTGTTCAGATGAGAGAGTGACGAATCATTTATGAGTAGTTAGACGGACAAAGACGATTCCCGGTTCCCACCTGGTTATGTCTCTTTGTCTGTGCAGCGGTGCTATCTGTTGGAAGGACTCCAAGCAGGGGACCGTAGAATAGGGCTTATTAATGAATAGCGGTGTGGTTTGTTGGAATGGTTCCAAACAAGAACACCGCAGCCTCTCTCACAACCTAAGCATGAGTTTTATGCTGTTGCTGTAGGTACTAGATATCTGAAGACGTGGTCTTGATTCTACTGGGAGTTATGTTAGTCATGATGTTCACATAGACATGCTATGGTCATGTTTATGAAAAACTGACATCAGCATTATTTGATTATTGGATAATTAAATAATGGTCCCAAAGTATTTTATGTTCATTTTATAGGTCATCAAGTTGAGGACTTGATCATGAAACCCTATAAATGAAAGATGACATAAAATTATGTTTGTCCCTGGTCGTAGGTTGTTAAAGTGGGACACTAACAACCGTTAAGACTAGTATGCGAGGTGACGTATGACTAAGTTTCATGGAGTCACTGATATGAGTATCAACGTCAATCACATAGATATATGTTGGTGAACATATGATCGGACATGACCCGCTAATGAAAACTCTACAGGATAGTTATATCAGTGTCATGAGAGGTTCTCATTACGACTATAGAGTATAGTCCTTAGACCTGAGTTCATCGTGCTTTCTAGCATGTGAATTGGTACGCTTTGACCTTGTCAAACGTCGTTCCGTAACTGGCGGCTATAACGGCATTGCTTAGGCGCATCATGAAGTGTGTGTAGAAACAGGGATGGAACAAGAAGGGATTTGTCCCTCCTATATAACAGGAGATAAATATCTCAGGGCCCATCGAAGATTTGATACTGAGAAAATGCATGGCCGTGCTCAAACGAGGTGATTGTCAGTCGTTTGTTTTATCAGTATAGATCAGGAGTTCGATGAACATGATGTTGGCTATAATAAGGATGACACGGTTTCTTGCCTTATGCCATATCGAGATATAGTGACAAAGGGATTAGGGGAATAGATGATTCCAGTACAAGTGGGAGATTGTTGGGATTATGTCCTGAAATCATATTGTACTTACTTTGCATGATAGTTGTATAGTCGAGATCGGACAATTCATGTGATACTAGGTGGTCATAATGTTTTGCTAGAAGCCGCTTATGACAAATGAGTTGTAACTCATTGCTAGTATTATGTGAACCTACAGGGTCACACACCTAAGCAAGCTGGATACACTTTGTATGGGATTGATCATTGGCATATGGTCTGGTCAATGTGTATCGGATACACATTGATATCGAGTTGTAAGAGGTGTGTCGATCCACACACTACACAAGCCGGGTTTCGAAACTGATCTTTCGATTTGATGACTTAAACGAATTGGAATTAGTCCAATGATCGGTTTAGTCATTCCAGGTCTATATATAGGTTTATATGAACGACCTGGAACCCTAGTCGTTGATTTTGGCAGCCACCTCTCTAAACACAGGGATTCCCAGGAGATCCGATTCCCGGCACTAGCATCCCGGCGGATTCCAGCTTGTGTCCGTGTGGACTGCAGTAGAGGCGCAGCATCTGAGGCGCTCTTGATCTCAATTACATGTTCATCATTCCGCTGCAAATCTCCAGGTAAACACGAGATCATTCCTAATGATTCAATTAACTAAACCCTAGATCCTAGGCTATCTGGAACTAGTTAGGATTCAATCTGATGATAGAATGGCATAAGTTTCAACACGAACTTCACAGGAAACATGTCAAGGAGGTCTTTGAATTGATGAGGCAGAACAAACTTTTCGCTAAGAAGAGTAAATGTACATTTGCTACGAACAAAGTAGAGTATTTGGGTCACTATATTGCAGCTGAAGGCATATCAACTGATCCACACAAGATAAATGCAGTCTCGGATTGGCCTGTACCGGAATCACTCAAGCAGCTACGAGGGTTCTTGGGCTTAGCAGGATACTACCGGCACTTTGTCCGTAATTTCGGAACAATAGCACGACCACTAACGGCTCTCACTAAAAAAGACTCATTCGTGTGGTCGGAAGAAGCAAGAGAGGCATTTGTGGCGATGAAGCAGGCCTTATGTAGTGCCCCCGTCTTATCATTACCTCGTTTTGATAAACCCTTTGTAGTGGAAACGTGTTGGAAAGCCTAGGATCTAGGGTTCGTTGTATTGAATCACTAACCTCGTTCTTACCTTGTACTGGCAGCGGAATGATTGGTGAAACGAGATCAGTAGCGACTCAAATGCTTTGCCTCTACCAGATACACATGCACACAAACCTGGAAAGCCGGGATGCTAGTGCCGGATCTTGGGATTTCTGAGTTTCTTGTGTTTCTGCTTTCTCTGTCAAGAAAACGTGAACGACTAGGGTTCTAGGTCGAAACTATATGATTATATAAAGACCTGGAATGACTTAAACCGAGCTTTGGTTAATCCAATTCGTTTAAGTCATAAAATCGAAACGTCAGTTTCGAAACCCGATCTGTGTCGATCGACACACATACTGTGTCGATCGACACACCACTCTAAACTCTATATTAATGTGTATCCAATACACATCAACACGATCATTACCATAATGATCATCCCCATATTTATGCTTCCAGTTTGCTTAGGTGTGTGACCTTATAGGATCATATAATACTGGCAGTAAGTCTACAACTTACAGATTGCAAGAGGCTTCTAGCAAAACATTGCAACCGCCCAGTATTATATGAATGTCTGATCTCAACACACAACTATCATCAGGAGTGAGTACAAGTGTGATTTCAGGACACTATCCCAACAATCTCCCACTTGTACTGGAATCATCAATTCCTATAATCCTTTTGTCTCTATATCTCGATTTGGCATAAGGCAAGATTAGTGTCATCCTTATTAAGCCAACATCGTGTTTATCGAACTCCTGATCTTATACTGAACAAGACAAACAACTGAACTACAGTTCGTTTGAGTGCGGCCACACATTTTCTCAGTATTAAATCTTTGATAGGCCCTGAGATATTTATCTCTCGTTATTCAGGAGGGACAAATCCCATCTTGTTTCATCCCTGTTCCTATACACACTTCATGATACACCTGAACAATGCCGTTATAGCCGCCAATTACGGGTCGACGTTTGACAGAGTCAAAGTGCACCAATTCATATGCAAGAAAGCATGATGAACTCAGGTCTAAGGACTATACTGAAGGAATTTCTAGCAGATCCTAATCCAATTAGGCAATCCTGGTCTGAATTCCAAGCCTAGGATCTAGGGTTCATATAATCGAATCTATCAGATCTCGAGATTACCTGGTGATTTGCAGCGGAAGTTTTACAAGTAGTCGAGATCACGAAGCACCTCAAACGTTGTGCCTCTACTGGTATCCACACGCACACAAACTGAACAGCAGGGATGCTAGTGCCTATTTAGATCAAATCTCTTGAGAGATTTCTATTCTAGTTCTGGTGGCTGTGAATTAGGTTATCTTCGAGTTTAGGTCGACCATATATCTTATATATGTCGACTTAAACCACAACGGAATTAACCAACGATTAAACCGAATTAATATGGTAATCCGCGAGTTGTGTCGACCGACACACTCTTTGTGTCGATCGACACTGCCCCAGAATATTGATATCGAATGCATATCAAATATGCATTCACTAGATCATTACATTAATGATCAACCTCGTCTTTAACGTCCAGTTTGCTTAGGTGTGTGACCCTGTAGGATCATATAACACTAGCAATGAGTTCTCAACTCATTGATCATAAGTGGCTTCTAGCAAAGCGTTATGACTACCTAGTGTTATGTGATTGTCTCATCTCGACAATACGACTTTCACTTAGAGTAAGCACAATAGATTTCAGGACATTCCCAACAATCTCCCACTTGTACTGGAATCATCTATTCCTTTAATCCCTTTGTAGCTATATCTCAATCTAGCATAAGGAAAGAACCGTGTCATCCTTATTAAGCTAGATCACGTTTATCGAATCCTGATTTGTACTGATAAAACAAACGACTGACAATCACCTCGTTTGAGCGCGGCCACGGATTTCCAGTATCAAATCTTCGATAGGCCCAGAGATATTCAACTCCTGTTATATAGGAGGTACAAATCCCATCTTGTTCCATCCATGCCTCTTTCATATCTCATGATACGCCTAATCAGTGTCGTTATAATCACCAGTTACGGTTGACGTTTGACAAAGTCAAGACGGACCAATCCATATGTAAGAAAACATGATGAACTCAGGTCTAAGGACTATACTCTTTAGTCATAATGAGAAGCTCTTATGACACTCATATAACATCTTGTAGAGTTCTCATTAACGGGTCAAGTCCGATCATGTGTTCTCCAACACATATCTATGTGATTGACTTTAATACTCTTATTAATGACTCCATGAAACATAGACATCAATCACCTCACATACTAGTCTCACGTGGTTGTTAATGTCCCACTTTAACAACCTCGACCAGGGACCATTTTAATTTATGTCATTTCTTGCTTATAGGGTTTCATGATCAAGTCACATACTTGATGACCTATAAAAATATCATAAATTACTTTGGGACTATTATTTAATAACACAATTAAATAATGCTGAAACAATTTCATTAAAACAACATAACCAAATTATGTTTTTCGAACATCATGTCATAACTAAAAACCAAATATAACTCCCACTGAAAACAAGATCATATCTTAAGAAATCTAATGCCTACAACAGCAGTATGAATCTCATGCTTATGCCTTGGGAGGGGCTTGGTCAGTGGATCAGCAACATTCTCATCCGTCGGGACTCTGCTGATCTTCACATCTCCTCTATTCACAATATCACGGATAAGGTGATATCTCCTTTCTATGTGTTTGGATTTCTGGTGTGATCTAGGTTCCTTTGCTTGCGTAATGGCTCCATTGTTGTCACAATACAAAGCCACTGGCTCAGAAATACTAGGAATCACATCAAGTTCAGTGATGAACTTCTTGATCCAAACAGCCTCCTTTGCCGCTTCAGAAGCAGCGAGGTACTCAGCTTCAGTCGTGGAATCTGCTACAGTGTCCTGCTTGGAACTCTTCCAGCTGACTGCACCGCCATTCAGGCAGAAGATGTAACCAGATTACGATCGGAAATCATCTTTGTTTGTCTGAAAACTTGTGTCTGTGTAACCACTTACTACCAGCTCATCACTTCCTCCATACACCAAGAATTTATCCTTAGTATTTCTCAAATACTTCAGAATATTCTTGACGGCTGTCCAGTGACTTTCACCTAGATCAGATTGGTATCTACTCGTCATGCTTAAAGCACAAGCAACATCTGGACGAGTACAGAGCATGGCATACATGATGGATCCCAATGCCGAGGCATAAGGAATCCGACTCATGCGTTCTCGCTCAGCAGGTGTCTCAGGACACTGCTTCTTGCTGAGACTTATGCCATAAGACATTGGTATGAAGCCCTTCTTGGAATCATGCATTCTGAACCTGTGTAAGACTTTATCGATATAAGTATCTTGACACAGTCCAATTAACTTGTTTAATCTATCTCTATAGATTCTTATTTCAAGAATATACGCGGCTTCTCCCATGTCTTTTATTGAAAAACAACTTCCGAGCCAAGCCTTAACAGACTGTAACAACGGAACGTCGTTTCCGAGAAGAAGTATGTCATCTACATACAATACGAGAAATGCAACTGCGCTCCCACTAGTCTTCTTGTAAACACATGGTTCCTCTTCGTTCCTGATGAAGTCAAACTCTTTGACTGCTTCATCAAAACGAAGATTCCAACTCCGAGATGCTTGCTTCAATCCATAAATGGCTCGATGAAGCTTGCATACTTTCCTAGCAGCATTAGGATCGATGAAACCTTCGGGCTGTGTCATGTACACATCCTCTTCCAGAATTCCATTGAGGAAAGCTGTTTTCACGTCCATCTGCCAGATCTCATAGTCATAATGAGCGGCTGTTGCTAGGAGAATCCGAATGGATTTAAGCATAGCGACAGGGGAATAGGTTTCTTCATAGTCAATACCATGAATTTGTTTGAAACCTTTTGCCACCAGCCTTGCTTTATATATCTGAATATTTCCATCCACATCAATTTTCTTCTTGAAAATCCATTTACACTCAATGGGTCTTGCACCATCGGGTAAATCAACCAAAGTCCATATTTGGTTCTGTGACATGGATCCCATTTCGGATTCAGCGGCTTTTAGCCACTTTTCGGAGTCAGGGCTCATCATTGCTTCTTCAAAATTCGCGGGCTCGTCACTGTCAATGATCAATAAATCATGACAATTGGTTACGAGAAATCCATATCTCTCGGGTTCGTGACGGATCCTTTCGGATCTGCGAATTTCAGGCTCCACAGGCGTGGTTTCTACAACTCTTTGTAGATCCAACTGTTGCTCTTCCTCAACGGGTTGAGCATTTTCCTGCGGTTCTCGAACTTCTTCGAGTTGTACTTTACTCCCACTGTTTCTCTTGGAAAGAAATCTCTCTCAAGAAAAACACAGTTCCGAGCAACAAACACTTTGTTCTCGGATTGGTTGTAAAAATGGTATGCCTTGGTTTCCTTAGGATAACCAACGAAGTAGCACTTATCAGATTTGGGTTCGAGCTTATCTGTAATTAATCGCTTAACATAAGCTTCACAACCCCAAATTTTCAGGAAAGACAAACTCGGAACATTTCCAGTCCACATCTCATGTGGTGTCTTTGCAACTGATTTTGACGGAACCCTATTTAGTGTAAACGCAGAAGTTTCTAGAGCGTATCCCCAAAAGGATAATGGAAGAGTTTAGAGACTCATCATTGATCGAACCATATCTAATAAAGTCCGATTCCTCCTCTCGGACACCCCATTCCTTTGTGGTGTTCCAGGAGGAGTGAGTTGTGAAACAATTCCACAATCTCTCAAATGATCACTGAATTCTTGGCTTAAGTATTCTCCTCCACGATCTGATCGAAGAGCTTTAATACTTTTGCCAAGTTGATTATGTACTTCATTTTGGAACTCTTTGAACCTTTCAAAAGATTCCGACTTGTGTCTCATTAAATAGACATACCCATACCTGCTGAAATCATCAGTGAAGGTAATGAAGTATCGAAAATTTCCTCTGGCACTTGTGCTCATTGGACCGCACACATCTGTATGTATAAGGCCCAATAGGTCACTGGCCCTTTCATTTTGTTTCTTGAAAGGGGCCTTGGTCATTTTGCCCAGTAAACAAGATTCACATTTCTCACATGATTCATAATCAAATGAGCCCAGAAGCCCATCACTATGGAGCTTTTGGATCCGTTTCTCGTTTATGTGGCCCAAACGACAATGCCAAAGAAAAGTCTGATTCGTGTCATTTGATTTGAATCTCTTGGTGTTAATGTTATAGATTGGTGTGCTTTGGTTTAAAACATAAAGCACATTCTCTAATGGGCTGCTACCATAAAATATATCATTGTAATCAAAAGAACAACATTTATTCTTAATTGAAAACTGATATCCTTCCACATCCAAAACAGGAATAGAAATAATATTTCTGCTTATCGCAGGTACATAGTAGCAATTATTAAGCTTTAAAACCAAACCAGAAGGTAAAGACAAGTTATATGTTCCTACGGCTAATGCAGCAACTCTTGCTCCATTCCCCACGCGTAGGTCCACTTGTCCCTTTTCCAACGTCCTACTGTTGCTTAGGCCCTGCATATTTGTACAAATATGAGCACCACAGCCGGTATCCAATACCCAAGAAGTAGAACCAGAAGTAGTAACATTTACTTCTATAACATAAATACCTGAAGATGAAGTCTCGAAAGTCTTCTTCTTCTTCTTCTCTTCCAAGAATTTGTTGCAGTTTCTCTTCCAATGTCCAGGCTCTTTACAGTAATAGCACTTATCAGTCACAGATGGGCCAGGCTTGGGCTTAGGGGCTGGCGCAGGCGCGTCCTGGTTCTCAACCTGGACGGCCTTGCCCTTTCCCTTACCTTTGCCAAGTTTCTTAAACTTCTTACCTCCTTGTACCATAAGTACATTTGGAATGCCCTTCTTGATATTAGGCTCAGCTGTCTTGAGCATGCCATGCAGTTCAGTCAACATCTTCGTCAAGTTGTTCATGTTATAGTTCATAACAAACTGATCATAACTTGACGGCAGTGACTGCAGAATGATGTCAGTAGCCAACTCTTGGCTAATGGGACAATCCAGCTTCCCCAGGTTATCAATATAACCCATCATCTTAATGACATGAGGACTGACTGGATCGTCCTTTGGTAGCTTGCATTCAATGAGAGATTTAACCGTCTGGTATCTCTCAATTCGCGCTTGCTCCTGAAACATACTTTTCAGGCTAGTGATCATCTCCACTGGCGACTCCACGTTCTCGTATTGCTTTTGCAAATCCGAGTACATGGTAGCCAACATGAGACAATTCACATCGACCACATCATTAGAGTGCTTATCCCAAGCACTCCTTTCTGCATGTGGAGCATTGGCTCTCGGTTTTTCAGGGAGAACAGTTTCCATGACATAGTCCATTTTCTCCTGCTTGAGAACAATTCTCAAGTTCCGATAACATTCGAGAAAATTCGATCCATTTAACTTGTCCTTCTCAAGGACGGATCGCAGGGAGAAAGAGTTATTATGAGTGTTAGTCATAGCTGAGAACAAAGAAAGGAAAAAGGTTTAGTTATGATGTTCAAGAAATGAGAAGTCTTAACTTTTAAGAAAACTCGCATTATATTCAAATAATGTTTCCTCAGATGAATATAATGATCCAAGACCCATACTTCACTAAATTTGAGTGAGCCACTGGCTATCACCCAAATTTTAGCTATCTAGGTAAGCAACAACTTTGCTAGTTATATCCAATATAACTCTTGGTTGTGGATTGACATCTTATGTCCAATCCACCTGATGTCTCTGAGCCCAAAAAGATTTTGATGGCACAGTCAAGTAAACCAATCTCTTAAGTCATGTAATTGTTGATGTCTTGCGCTGCAAGTCCATCAACACGATTACCTCCTGTCTTACTCATGTAATTGTGGACATCTCGCACTGCAAGTCTATCGCACAATGAAAAGAGTCTTGACAGTTGACAAGATTGGAAAGACATCAAGTATCACTTGATATTTGTTTGAGGAACGGAACCATTTAAAACGTTCAGTTTTATTATGTTTTAATTCTTCTAATTAATTGATTTATCTTGCTTTGGTTCTGTGATTTCAGGTTCCATAACCTAAACCATCGAATTTGATGTCGACCGACACTACTTTAGTGTCGATCGATGCAGAATAACCAAAAATAATCTGCAATAACCGATCAATCCAATTGATCCGGTTTTGAGTACCGGTCAGTGTCGATCGACGCTACATTAGCATCGGCCGACATCAACCTTATCAAACCAATCTCAATTAAACCATCCTTAGTGTTTAACCATTATTAACCAAGCTATATAACCGGTCCAATCCAATTGAACCGATTCATCAATCTCGCGAGGTTGTGTCGACCGACACAACTCTTGTGTCGATCGACACCAGGCGAAACCTAATTTTGTTCGGGTTATCCTTCTGTGTCGACCGACACAGGGCGATAAACCCTAATCGTTTTTCAAGCAAAATCCCTAAAACTAGATTTTCATGAAAACGAATTTTAGCATGTTTGTATCAACTATACAGAGATCCAGATTCAACCAATCTAATCAACATGCTACAGATTCAATGGAACCCTAAGGCTCTGATACCACTGAAGGAATTTCTAGCAGATCCTAATCCAATTAGGCAATCCTGGTCTGAATTCCAAGCCTAGGATCTAGGGTTCATATAATCGAATCTATCAGATCTCGAGATTACCTGGTGATTTGCAGCGGAAGTTTTACAAGTAGTCGAGATCACGAAGCACCTCAAACGCTGTGCCTCTACTGGTATCCACACGCACACAAACTGAACAGCAGGGATGCTAGTGCCTATTTAGATCAAATCTCTTGAGAGGTTTCTATTCTAGTTCTGGTGGCTGTGAATTAGGTTATCTTCGAGTTTAGGTCGACCATATATCTTATATATGTCGACTTAAACCACAACCGAATTAACCAACGATTAAACCGAATTAATCTGGTAATCCGCGAGTTGTGTCGACCGACACACTCTTTGTGTCGATCGAAACTGCCCCAGAATATTGATATCGAATGCATATCAAATATGCATTCACTAGATCATTACATTAATGATCAACCTCGTCTTTAACTTCCAGTTTGCTTAGGTGTGTGACCCTGTAGGATCATATAACACTAGCAATGAGTTCTCAACTCAATGATCATAAGTGGCTTCTAGCAAAGCGTTATGACTACCTAGTGTTATGTGATTGTCTCATCTCGACAATACGAATTTCACTTAGAGTAAGCACAATAGATTTCAGGACATTCCCAACATATACTTTATAGTCGTAATGAGAATCTCTCATGACACAGATATAACTATCTTGGAGACTTCTCATTAGCGGGTCATGTCCGATCATATGTTCACCAACATATATCTATGTGACTGACTGTGATACTCATGTCACCTCACAAGCTAGTCTCTCGCGGTTGTCAGTGTCCCACTCTGACAACCTCGACTAGGGACACATTATAATTTATGTCATCTGTAACTTATAGGGTTTCATGATCAAGTCCTCAACTTGATGACCTATAATATGGCATAAACTTATTTTGGGACCATTATTTAGATCACAATAAATAATGCTGAAATCAAATTTCATTAAACATATCCAAAAGTATGTTTACAAGAACATCTTAATACAACTAAAATAAAACCACAAGAACTCCCACTAGAATCAAGATTACATCTTAAGATCTCTAATGCCTACAGCAGTAGTGTGATACTCATGCTTAGCCCTTGGGAGTGGCTTAGTCAGAGGATCAGCGATATTCTCGTCCGTTGGAACTCGACTGATCTTCACTTCTCCTCTATTGACGATATCACGAATCAGGTGATATCTCCTCTCTATGTGTTTGGACTTCTGGTGTGACCTTGGTTCTTTCGCCTGAGTAATGGCTCCATTGTTATCACAAAACAAAGCCACTGGCTCCAAGATACTAGGAACCACACCAAGTTCAGTCATGAACTTCTTGATCCAAACAGCTTCCTTTGCCGCTTCTGAAGCAGCAACATATTCAGCTTCCGTCGTGGAATCAGCTACGGTATTCTGCTTAGAGCTCTTCCAGCTCACTGCACCGCCATTTAGACAGAAGACATATCCAGACTGTGATCGGAAATCGTCTCTGTCCATCTGAAAACTCGCATCAGTGAATCCATTCACCACAAGCTCTTCACTTCCTCCATATACCAAGAACTTATCCTTGGTGTGTCTCAAATACTTGAGAATATTCTTGACCGCTGTCCAGTGATCTTCACCTGGATCAGATTGGTATCTACTCGTCATGCTTAGCGCGTAAGCTACATCTGGATGAGTGCAGAGCATGGCATACATGATAGATCCTATTGCAGAAGCATAAGGAATCTTATCCATGCGCTCTCGCTCAGCATGTGTCGCCGGACACTGCTTCTTGCTGAGACTAATGCCATGAGACATCGGTATGAAGCCCTTCTTGGAATCATGCATCTTGAATCTGTGCAACACCTTATCCATATAAGTGTCCTGGCACAATCCAATCAGCCTGTTCGCTCTATCTCTGTAGATTTTGATTCCAAGGATGTATGCGGCTTCTCCCATGTCTTTCATGGAAAAACAACTTCCGAGCCAAGTCTTAACAAACTGAAGCAACAGAACGTCATTGCCGAGAAGAAGTATGTCATCGACATACAGTACGAGAAACACAATTCCACTCCCACTAGTCTTCTTGTATACACATGGTTCTTCTTCGTTCTTGATGAAACAAAATTGTTTTACTGCTTCATCCAAACGAAGAATCCAACTCTGTGATGCTTGCTTCAATCCATAAATGGATTTATGAAGCTTGCACACTTTCCCAACATTCTTAGGATCTACAAAACCCCTCAGGTTGTGTCATATACACATCCTCTTCCAAAATTCCATTTAGGAAGGCGGTTTTGACATCCATCTGCCAAATCTCATAATCATAATAAGCGGCAGTTGCTAGAAGAATCCGAATGGATTTAAGCATAGCGACTGGGGAATAGGTTTCATCATAGTCAATACCATGAATCTTCTTGAAACCTTTAGCCACCAACCTAGCTTTATAAATTTGGACATTGCCATCCACGTCAATCTTCTTCTTGAAGATCCATTTACACTCAATGGCTTTTGCACCATTAGGTAAATCGACCAAGGACCATACTTGGTTTTCTGACATGGATCCCATTTCGGATTTAGAGGCTCCAAGCCACTTTTCGGAGTCCGGGCCCATCATTGCTTCCGCGAAGGTCGCCGGTTCATCACTTTCAATGATCATCAGATCATTGCAATTGGTCACGAGAAATCCATAATATCTCTCGGGTTCGTGACGGATCCTTCCGGATCTGCGAACTTCAGGCTCCACAGGTGTGGGCTCCACAGAACTTTGTGGATCCAACTGCTGCTCTTCCTCAGCAGGTTGAGCAGTCTCCTGTGCATCTTGAATTTCTTCGAGATGTACTTTACTCCCACTGTTTTTTTTAGAAAGAAACTCCCTCTCAAGAAAAGAACAGTCCCGAGCAACAAAGACTTTGTTCTCAGGTCGGTTGTAAAAGTAGTATGCCTTGGTTTTCCTAGGATAACCAACGAAGTAGCATTTATCTGATTTGGGTGCGAGCTTGTCAGAGATTAAACGTTTGACATAAGCCTCACAACCCC
Source organism: Orychophragmus violaceus (assembly GCA_030180135.1). Lineage (NCBI taxonomy): Eukaryota > Viridiplantae > Streptophyta > Magnoliopsida > Brassicales > Brassicaceae > Orychophragmus > Orychophragmus violaceus. Next base: position 68,917,081 of record CM058239.1, read on the forward strand.
AAATCTTCAGGAAAGACAGACTTGGAATATTCCCAGTCCACAATTCATGTGGTGTCTTTTCCACTGATTTAGATGGCACCCTATTTAGTGTAAACGCAGATGTTTCTAGAGCGTATCCCCAAAAGGATAATGGAAGATCTGAATGACTCATCATAGACCGAACCATATCCAATAAGGTTCGATTCCTCCTCTCTGACACTCCATTCCATTGGGGTGTTCCAGGAGGAGTGAGTTGTGAAACAATTCCACACTCGCTCAGATAGTCACTGAACTCTTGACTTAAGTATTCTCCTCCGCGATCCGACCGTAGAGTTTTTATGCTTTTGCCAAGTTGGTTATGTACTTCATTCTTGAACTCCTTGAATCTATCAAAGGATTCTGACTTGTATCTCATCAAATAGACGTAGCCATACCTACTGAAGTCATCAGTAAAGGTAATGAAGTACTTGTAATTTCCTCTGGCAATAGTGCTCATTGGCCCACATACATCAGTATGAATAAGGCCCAATAAGTCATTGGCCCTTTCATTCGGTTTGTTGAAAGGGGCCCTAGCCATTTTTCCCATCAAGCAAGATTCGCATTTCTCACATGATTCAAAATCAAATGAGCCCAGAAGCCCATTTCGATGGAGTCTCTGAATGTGTTTCTCATTGATATGGCCCAAACGACAATGCCATAAGAAAGTCGGGTTTTTGTCATTTGATTTAAACCGCTTTGTATTTATGTTAAAGACAGTCATTTCTTGGTTTAAGACATATAACCCATTATCTAATGGGGCGCTACCATAAAACGTACCATCATGATTAAAAGAACAAACTTTATTCTTAACAGCAAAATCAAAACCTTCCAAATCCAAAACGGAAACTGAAATTATGTTTCTGCTAATCGCAGGTACAAAGTAGCAATTATTCAATTCTAAAACCATGCCAGAAGGTAAAGACAAATCATAAGTGCCTACGGCCAGTGCAGCAACCTTAGCTCCATTCCCGACCCGTAGCTCCACTTGTCCTTTCTTCAGCGTTCTACTGTTTCTTAGTGCTTGCACATCAGTACAAATATGAGCACCGCAGCCGGTATCCAATACCCACGAAGTAGAACTAGAAGACATAACATTAAGTTCGATAACATAAATACCTGATTCAGACGCATCATACGTCTTCTTCAGCTTCTTGTAATCTTCCATGAACTTCTTGCAGTCTCTCTTCCAATTCCCTAGCTGCTTGCAGTAGTTGCATTTGTCCTCAGGAGAAGGCCCGGATTTGGGCTTGGGCTTGGGCTTGTCTTGACTCTCAGTCTGGACAGCTTTGGCTTTTCCCTTATCCTTACTAGGTTTCTTAAACCTTTTACCCCCTTGTACCATCAGTACACTAGGAGTTGCCTTCTTGAGATTCGGCTCTGCTGTCTTAAGCATGCCGTGCAACTCAGTCAATGTCTTAGTCATGTTTTGCATGTTGTAGTTCATGATGAACTAATCAAAACACGACGGCAAAGACTGCAGAATCATGTCAGTGGCTAGCTCCTGGCTAATGGCACAGTCCAGTTTCCCCAGGTTATCAATGTAACCCATCATTTTAAGGACATGAGGACTTACTGGACTGTCCTTAGCCAGCTTGCAATCCATGAGAGATTTAACCGTCTGGTATCTCTCTGTGCGAGCTTGCTCCTGAAACAAAGCTTTCAGGCTGTTAATCATCTCAATCGGTGACATCACGTTCTCATATTGCTTCTGCAGCTCAGAGTTCATAGTCACCAGCATTAGACAATTAACGTCTTTGACATCAGCTGAATGCTTATCCCAAGCATTCTTATCTGCCTGCGTGGCATTGGAACGTGGCCTCTCGGGGAGAACTCTTGTAAGGACATATTCCTTGTTCTCCTGCCTGAGAACTATTCTCAGGTTCCGATACCATTCCAAGAAATTTGATCCATTAAGCTTGTCCTTCTCAAGGACGGATCGTAGCGAGAAAGTGTTGATGTGAGTTGGGACAGACATAGCTGTAATTAAAAGAGGTAGAGGTTTTAGTTATGATGCTCAAGGAAATGAGAATTCTTATCTAATAAGAAAACTCGCATTGTATTCAAAAACTATGTTTCCTAAGATGAATACAATGAACCAAGATCCTCAGCTCACCAAAATTTGAGTGGGCGACTCGCCATCACCCAAACTTTAGTTTTCTAGGTAAGCAAATCATTGCTAATTGTACCCAGTACAACTCTTGGTCGCAGATAAGACAATCCATGTCTTATCCACTCTGATGTCTCTAGGCCCAGAACTTCTGATAGCCCAGTCAAGTAAACCAATCTCTTCAGTCTTGTGATCATTGACAGTCGCACTGCGAGTCTATCAATGATCACCTGCCTTACTCATGTAGTTGTGGATACCAAGGACTCCAAGGTTATCCAACAACGAAACAAGTCTTGACAGTAGACAAGATCGGGCAAGACATCAAGATCACTTGATATTTAGTTGAGGAAAAGAACTATTTAATCTTGATGCATATCCAATATGCATCCAAGAAGTTTTTAAGTTGTTTAAAACATCTAGATTTATTAAGTTTAATTTTATCTAGAACTTAGGAATAAATTTGGTCTGGTACTTGCAAATTGAGGTCCAACCATCAAGTCTGCGAGTGGTGTGTCGATCGACACCAACCATTGGCGTCGATCGACACAACTCAATTTAGACCGGACTTCGATAGCCGGTCAAACCGGATCGAATTTCCTTAACCGATTCAATCTAATTGAACCGGTCCGGTTTAATGGTCCATGTCGATCCCACACAACACTATGTCGATCGACATTACCCAACCAGAACCAAATTGGTTAATTGACTTAACCAAGCGAGATAACCGGTTCAATCCAATTGAACCGATCTATCTATTCGCATTGCCTGTGTCGACCGACACACCCAGTGTATCGACCGACACAGCATGGATACGGATATTCGATCACTGATCGAAACCCTAAAAAATCTTTTACGCGTTTTCGCAGTGTGTCGACCGACACAAGATCTGTGTCGATCAACACTGTGCGAAAACACAGGTTCATCGTTTTTCAATAGAGACTTAATCCGAGATTAAATTCTAAAAAACACGATTTAACAGGCACTAAACTAATCAAATTCATCAGTATTCGATTTAAATGCCTTAGATTCAAAAAATTAAACCCTAATAGCTCTGATACCACTGTTGGAAAGCCTAGGATCTAGGGTTCGTTGTATTGAATCACTAACCTCGTTCTTACCTTGTACTGGCAGCGGAATGATTGGTGAAACGAGATCAGTAGCGACTCAAATGCTTCGCCTCTACCAGATACACACGCACACAAACCTGGAAAGCCGGGATGCTAGTGCCAGATCTTGGGATTTCTGAGTTTCTGGTGTTTCTGCTTTCTCTGTCAAGAAAACGTGAACGGCTAGGGTTCCAGGTCGAAACTATATGATTATATAAAGACCTGGAATGACTTAAACCGAGCTTTGGTTAATCCAATTCGTTTAAGTCATAAAATCGAAACGTCAGTTTCGAAACCCGATCTGTGTCGATCGACACACATACTATGTCGATCAACACACCACTCTAAACTCTATATTAATGTGTATCCAATACACATCAACATGATCATTACCATAATGATCATCCCCATATTTATGCTTTCAGTTTGCTTAGGTGTGTGACCCTATAGGATCATATAATACTGGCAGTAAGTCTACAACTTACAGATTGCAAGAGGCTTCTAGCAAAACATTGCAACCTCCCAGTATTATACGAATGTCTGATCTCAACACACAACTATCATCAGGAGTGAGTACAAGTGTGATTTCAGGACACTATCCCAACAAAACGGACGCGTGCGGACAGGGAATAGGCGCGGTACTCATGCAAGATGGCCATCCACTGGCTTACATTAGTCACCACCTCAAAGGTAAGCAGTTGACTCTTTCTATATATGAGAAGGAATTGCTTGATGTGGTATTTGCAGTACAAAAATGGCGACATTATTTACTGATGGGGCAGTTTTTGATTAAGACTGATCAGAGAAGTCTTAAGTACTTACTCGAACAAAGGCTGAACACTCCGATACAGCAGCAGTGGTTACCGAAACTATTGGAGTTCGATTATGAGTTCCAATACCGACAAGGTAAGGATAATGTGGTCGCGGACGCATTGTCAAGAGTAGATGGGTTGGAGGTTCTTCACATGGCGATGATAGTCTTAGAAAGTGACTTGCTGCAACGTATCCAAGCTTGTTATAACACGGATACATCAGTAAGTGATATTATCAAGCTGATGGAGTTAAACCTGCAGGCAAAGAAGCACTACTCTTGGTCGCAGGGCATACTAAGACGAAAGATCAGAATAGTAGTGCTGGATGATCTGACCATTCGCAACACTCTATTGGAATGGATGCACTGTTCGGGAATCGGGGGTCACTCAGGTCGTAACGCTACGCATCAAAGAGTAAAATCATTGTTTTACTGGAAAGGTATGGCCAAGGACATTCAATCGTATATTCGTAGCTGCACGGTGTGCCAGCAATGTAAATACGATAGCACAGCTTACCCGGGCTTGATCCAACCGTTACCTATCCCGGAGACGATTTGGACGGATATATCGATGGATTTCATCGACGGTTTACCTCCTTCGTATGGTAAGACGGTCATTTTTGTTGTGGTGGACAGGCTGAGTAAGGCGGCTCACTTCATTGCCTTAGCACACCCATACACGGCATCAATTGTGGTTCAAGCATTTCTCGATCATGTTTTTAAACTACATGGCTTCCCGCGTTCAATCGTTAGTGATCGAGACTCAGTGTTCTTCAGCGACTTCTGGCAGGAATTATTCAAATTACAAGGGGTTTCACTGAACTTATCAAGCATCTATCATCCACAAAGTGATGGCTAAAATGAGGTGGTAAATAGGTGTCTCGAAACCTATCTACGTTGTATGTGCAGTGACCGGCCTCAGCTTTGGAGTAAGTGGCTACCATTGGCAGAATTCTGGTACAATACGAGCTATCATACGGCTATACAGATGTCCCCATATGAGGTTGTCTACGGTCAGGCACCACCTCAGCACTTGCCATATCTGCCGGGTGAATCCAGGGTTGCGGTGGTGGCTAAAAACTTGCAGGAACGGGAGACTATGCTATTAATCTTGAAGTTCCATCTTCTTCGTGCGCAACACCGAATGCAGCAGTACGCGGACCAGCACAGGACTGATCGTACTCTAGAACTATATGATTATATAAAGACCTGGAATGACTTAAACCGAGCTTTGGTTAATCCAATTCGTTTAAGTCATAAAATCGAAACGTCAGTTTCGAAACCCGATCTGTGTCGATCGACACACATACTATGTCGATCAACACACCACTCTAAACTCTATACTAATGTGTATCCAATACACATCAACACGATCATTACCATAATGATCATCCCCATATTTATGCTTTCAGTTTGCTTAGGTGTGTGACCCTATAGGATCATATAATACTGGCAGTAAGTCTACAACTTACAGATTGCAAGAGGCTTCTAGCAAAACATTGCAACCTCCCAGTATTATACGAATGTCTGATCTCAACACACAACTATCATCAAGAGTGAGTACAAGTGTGATTTCAGGACACTATCCCAACAAAACGGACGCGTGCGGACAGGGAATAGGCGCGGTACTCATGCAAGATGGCCATCCACTGGCTTACATTAGTCGCCACCTCAAAGGTAAGCAGTTGACTCTTTCTATATATGAGAAGGAATTGCTTGATGTGGTATTTGCAGTACAAAAATGGCGACATTATTTACTGATGGGGCAGTTTTTGATTAAGACTGATCAGAGAAGTCTTAAGTACTTACTCGAACAAAGGCTGAACACTCCGATACAGCAGCAGTGGTTACCGAAACTATTGGAGTTCGATTATGAGTTCCAATACCGACAAGGTAAGGATAATGTGGTCGCGGACGCATTGTCAAGAGTAGATGGGTTGGAGGTTCTTCACATGGCGATGATAGTCTTAGAAAGTGACTTGCTGCAACGTATCCAAGCTTGTTATAACACGGATACATCAGTAAGTGATATTATCAAGCTGATGGAGTTAAACCTGCAGGCAAAGAAGCACTACTCTTGGTCGCAGGGCATACTAAGACGAAAGATCAGAATAGTAGTGCTGGATGATCTGACCATTCGCAACACTCTATTGGAATGGATGCACTGTTCGGGAATCGGGGGTCACTCAGGTCGTGACGCTACGCATCAAAGAGTAAAATCATTGTTTTACTGGAAAGGTATGGCCAAGGACATTCAATCGTATATTCGTAGCTGCACGGTGTGCCAGCAATGTAAATACGATAGCACAGCTTACTCGGGCTTGATCCAACCGTTACCTATCCCGGAGACGATTTGGACGGATATATCGATGGATTTCATCGACGGTTTACCTCCTTCGTATGGTAAGACGGTCATTTTTGTTGTGGTGGACAGGCTGAGTAAGGCGGCTCACTTCATTGCCTTAGCACACCCATACACGGCATCAATTGTGGCTCAAGCATTTCTCGATCATGTTTTTAAACTACATGGCTTCCCGCGTTCAATCGTTAGTGATCGAGACTCAGTGTTCCTCAGCGACTTCTGGCAGGAATTATTCAAATTACAAGGGGTTTCACTGAACTTATCAAGCGTCTATCATCCACAAAGTGATGGCTAAAACGAGGTGGTAAATAGGTGTCTCGAAACCTATCTACGTTGTATGTGCAGTGACCGGCCTCAGCTTTGGAGTAAGTGGCTACCATTGGCAGAATTCTGGTACAATACGAGCTATCATACGGCTATACAGATGTCCCCATATGAGGTTGTCTACGGTCAGGCACCACCTCAGCACTTGCCATATCTGCCGGGTGAATCCAGGGTTGCGGTGGTGGCTAAAAACTTGCAGGAACGGGAGACTATGCTATTAATCTTGAAGTTCCATCTTCTTCGTGCGCAACACCGAATGCAGCAGTACGCGGACCAGCACAGGACTGATCGTACTCTAGAACTATATGATTATATAAAGACCTGGAATGACTTAAACCGAGCTTTGGTTAATCCAATTCGTTTAAGTCATAAAATCGAAACGTCAGTTTCGAAACCCGATCTGTGTCGATCGACACACATACTATGTCGATCAACACACCACTCTAAACTCTATACTAATGTGTATCCAATACACATCAACACGATCATTACCATAATGATCATCCCCATATTTATGCTTTCAGTTTGCTTAGGTGTGTGACCCTATAGGATCATATAATACTGGCAGTAAGTCTACAACTTACAGATTGCAAGAGGCTTCTAGCAAAACATTGCAACCTCCCAGTATTATACGAATGTCTGATCTCAACACACAACTATCATCAAGAGTGAGTACAAGTGTGATTTCAGGACACTATCCCAACAAAACGGACGCGTGCGGACAGGGAATAGGCGCGGTACTCATGCAAGATGGCCATCCACTGGCTTACATTAGTCGCCACCTCAAAGGTAAGCAGTTGACTCTTTCTATATATGAGAAGGAATTGCTTGATGTGGTATTTGCAGTACAAAAATGGCGACATTATTTACTGATGGGGCAGTTTTTGATTAAGACTGATCAGAGAAGTCTTAAGTACTTACTCGAACAAAGGCTGAACACTCCGATACAGCAGCAGTGGTTACCGAAACTATTGGAGTTCGATTATGAGTTCCAATACCGACAAGGTAAGGATAATGTGGTCGCGGACGCATTGTCAAGAGTAGATGGGTTGGAGGTTCTTCACATGGCGATGATAGTCTTAGAAAGTGACTTGCTGCAACGTATCCAAGCTTGTTATAACACGGATACATCAGTAAGTGATATTATCAAGCTGATGGAGTTAAACCTGCAGGCAAAGAAGCACTACTCTTGGTCGCAGGGCATACTAAGACGAAAGATCAGAATAGTAGTGCTGGATGATCTGACCATTCGCAACACTCTATTGGAATGGATGCACTGTTCGGGAATCGGGGGTCACTCAGGTCGTGACGCTACGCATCAAAGAGTAAAATCATTGTTTTACTGGAAAGGTATGGCCAAGGACATTCAATCGTATATTCGTAGCTGCACGGTGTGCCAGCAATGTAAATACGATAGCACAGCTTACTCGGGCTTGATCCAACCGTTACCTATCCCGGAGACGATTTGGACGGATATATCGATGGATTTCATCGACGGTTTACCTCCTTCGTATGGTAAGACGGTCATTTTTGTTGTGGTGGACAGGCTGAGTAAGGCGGCTCACTTCATTGCCTTAGCACACCCATACACGGCATCAATTGTTTCTCAAGCATTTCTCGATCATGTTTTTAAACTACATGGCTTCCCGCGTTCAATCGTTAGTGATCGAGACTCAGTGTTCCTCAGCGACTTCTGGCAGGAATTATTCAAATTACAAGGGGTTTCACTGAACTTATCAAGCGTCTATCATCCACAAAGTGATGGCTAAAACGAGGTGGTAAATAGGTGTCTCGAAACCTATCTACGTTGTATGTGCAGTGACCGGCCTCAGCTTTGGAGTAAGTGGCTACCATTGGCAGAATTCTGGTACAATACGAGCTATCATACGGCTATACAGATGTCCCCATATGAGGTTGTCTACGGTCAGGCACCACCTCAGCACTTGCCATATCTGCCGGGTGAATCCAGGGTTGCGGTGGTGGCTAAAAACTTGCAGGAACGGGAGACTATGCTATTAATCTTGAAGTTCCATCTTCTTCGTGCGCAACACCGAATGCAGCAGTACGCGGACCAGCACAGGACAGATCGTACTCTGGAAATTGGGGACATGGTTTATGTCAAGTTACAACCTTACCGACAGCAGTCAGTGGTCATGAGGTCAAATCAGAAACTGTCACCGAAATACTTTGGGCCATACAGAATCGTGGATAAATGCGGGAAGGTTGCGTAGAAGCTGGAGCTACCATCTTCGTCACAGATACATCCCGTGTTCCATGTTTTGCAGCTTAAACTTCATGTGGGAGCAGCTCGGACGACAAATCAGCTGCCGTCTATTGTTCACGATGTGCTGATAAAAGAACCAGAAAGGATCCTTGAACGTAAGATGGTTAACCGACAAGGTAAGCCTGCGACGATGGTTCTTGTGCAATGGCGTAACCAGTTGGATGAAGAAGCAACGTGGGAGTACCTTTACGAGATACAGAAGAAGTTTCCTTTATTCAAACCTTGAGGTCAAGGTTTCTTCAAAGGGGGGGAGATTTGATGTAGGAATTGGTTTTGGGTTTTAATTAATCAGTTTTGGTTTTACGGTTTAGTTAACGGTTTCGTTAACCAAGCTTAGGGTTATATTACGCTTTACGTTTTGGGTGTTGGTGTTATCATCATTAGGGTTTTCGGGTTATTATATAAAAGATTGTAATCTCTGTTGCTTAATCAATAAGAAATTCAGTTTAAATTCAGTTGAAGGATTCGCGTTTTACGAACGTTGATTCTTGGTGTGTGAAAGGGTTACGGTTTTACTCTATCATGAGAGGGTATTATCTCGTGCCAGTACCACCTCCGAGAACTATCCCCAACACACTCGTGGAGCTCATTTGTTCTGCCGACCCGAATTCCACTAGATTCTCCAACAGAACAAGAAGACGAGATGCTGCAACAATCTAGGTTTGACAATTTGGGAAGAAGAATAGATGCTGCAACAAGAAGAAAGAGATAGACAACTTGAGAAGTAGAAGAACGTTTAGATTTTTTTTTTTTTGGAAGTTCTAAAAAGTCGCTTCTCTCTCTCTTGACGAAGAGAGAGGTTTTTCTCTGTAAAATTTTCTGGGTTAAATCTTCTTCTTCTTCCCTCTTTCGTATCTTTCAGAAGAAGAAGATTTCTCGATGCGACTCGTTATTCTGTTTTTGATGTGGTTTCGTTTTCTTTCGAATAAAATCGGACCGGTTAATATCTGTTTTGGTCTCCTCGGTTCCGATCACCTTTCTGATTCACATCGGAGCTGTTCCGCCGGTTCCTTTCCGACCGTCTTTTCCGGTTCTTCCTCCCGCCGAGTTGTTTGTTTCTCTTCGGCATCTCTCTAGGAGTCTCCCTTCTCTTGGAGTAATATCTCCATTGCTTCTCCCCCAGCCTTGGGAATCAATAGGCTGAATCATCTTTGAATTTAGCCGGCGTGAAGCTTCCTTGGTAGGGCGATTTCCGGTTTGATTTTCGCGGTTGTGCTTCTTCTTTTGCAGGTCATCTCCGACGGTAATCTCTGGTGGTCAAGGTCGATCAGCATCAGGGCTTTCGTTTGTGCAGACTTCTAGCTTGGCGGAGGCGGTTTCCGGCGCTCGCTCGTCGTCTGGATTGTCATCGGCGGTTGCATGCCGTTTTGCTTCTCTGATTGCCACGTGGGTTGGTGCGATCTTATCCCTTTTGGGAATCTGCTGGACCTTTACTGGGCTTCTTTCAAGCTTTTGTATCTCTGTTTGGGCTTTAATTTCAGCCCTGTTGTAAAACTTTTGCCCTTAGGGGCTTTTCTAATGAAAATATTGTCGGCCAAAAAAAAAAAACGTTTAGATCTAGGGTTGAAGCATTTGCACAATCAATTATTTTTTGTTAATTAATTAGTGTGACCAAATGAAAAAAGAAAAAGAAAAAGAGAAATCTGTTCCGTTGGATCTAATATATCAATGGTGGATCATTAAAGAAAGACCAATCCTTGTATAGGTGGTTTAGCCAATCAAAAAATTTCATTTTTTATGATATAATTTAGTTATAATTAATTCAAGTGCAAAATGATTATATTTTTATTATATATTATGTTTAGTTTTAAAATTTATAAAATTATTATATTTTAAATTTTATTATAAGTATTAATTTTTTGCTATATTATTTGATGTTTAAAAATTTAGTGTATGGTTAAAAGTTTAGGGTATAGGGTTTATGTATAAGATATAAGGTTAATTTAGTGTAGGATTAGAAGTTTAGGAAATATGGTGTATATATAAGATATATTATTTGATGTTTAAATATTTAGTGTATGATTAAACGTTTAGAAGTTTAGGGTCTAGAGTTTGTGTTTAGGATATAGAGTTAAGGTTTTAAAGTTTTAAAATTAAAGTTAAGCATTTAGGTTTTAGTTATAAGTATATATCATAATATAATTGTTGGTTAAAAGTTTTAGACCTATGCATTGTAATTTAATTTCTATAAAAGTTGAAAATTTAGAATTTTGGGTATGAAGTTTAGGGTATAGAGTTAGGGTTTAAGCTTAGATATGAAAATATTATATATAGAAAATAGTAGTTTCTTTTATAAAACCCAAATACAACCCTATAATTAGTTTTTAATTATATTTTGATTTTATAGTTTATAATTAGAGTATGATTAAGTTTATGGTTAGGGTTTGAAGTTTGTATATGATTAAGCTTTAAGTTAGGGTATAGGGTATGAGATTAATGTTTGAAAAAAGATTATATTTGTAAAATAAAAAATTTATTTATAAATGTTTAATCTTGGATATGTTATAGTAGTTAAAAAAAAATTTCCAAACCCTAAACCCTATATATACTTTAAAATAAAACTGAAAAATTCGTTTTTTCATTTTGTTACTTTTCTTCTTATTTTATGAATTTTATTTATTAAATGTGTAATAATAATGTTTTTTTAATTGATTTTGGACAATAATAACATATTTATAATTAATATAAAACTATGTTTTGTTGAATTATCAAGATAGATCAATCACAAGTATATCTATCCACAAACACATTTAGTAATCAAAAACATTAAAATCAATTAAAATTATAAGACTCAACATATCCAAATGGAGGAATGATTCTCAACATCATTTTCTTCATCATGATTAAGACCAACGAGGATGTAACTCCTTGGGTTAGAGGTTACATAGCACGAAGAAGGATGAAGCAGAAGAATGGTACTCAGAACACCACAATTCCACCAGATCGTCTTACTCGGTCTCCTTCTCTAAGAAATTATATTGCTACACGAACCAATGGAGCTCGTAGATGGTAATAGTTTGAGCTTGTCAGTGTTTGACGACAGGTGAAGAAAGTTGATCAAAGCAAAGCCACCATATTTCACTAAGCCTGCAATTTCAGATCCCAATGTAACGTGACAGCAGAGAAACTTGAGTGTTAGTTATATAAATATTGAATACCGCATGACGATAGAATGAATATATTTCCTTGGTTATTGTGGTACATTTGGAAAAGTAGGAATGATATGGTTTATAAAAATATTGATCGGAGCCCTCAGGAAACATTGAGATTGGCAGAAATGGAATTTGTAACATGGGAATGTTGGGAATGTCCTGAAATCTACTGTACTATCTCTAGAAAGTATGATAAATGTCGAGATCAGACATAAGTCATAAATACTGGGTGATCATGATGACTTGCTAGAGCCCGCTCATGATCTATAAGTTTAGGACTTATTACCAGTATTGTATGATCCCAAAGGGTCACACACCATAGCTAACGGGAAAGTTAAATGGAATTAATACGGTAAGATGCAATGACATTTACTGTATTGAATCAGAGAATTGGGCCAGACAAAATGCAGGTTTTTGTCTGATTTGTGTCTTGGGCCCAAAAGATTAATGAGCCATTAGTCTAATGACTTGGGCCCATTAATGAGAGAGCTAAAGATCGCCAACCTAGGGTTTAGACACAAAAGGCTTGCGATTTTGTGTTGGTGGCCGCGAGCCTCTCTCTCTCTAATCTCTCTCTCTGATCATCCATCCGGTCTAGCAGCCTGACGTTGCTTGTAAGAGTGTGGATACCAAAGGAGGAGCAGGTGATTCATCTGTTCTAGACTGATCTTGTCATTACCATCAATTATCCGCTGCAATCTGAAAGGTAATGATCCAGGTTTGGTTTGATTTATGATTCGTTTTGCAAGAACCTAGATCTGTTAAGATTATGTGTTAGGTTGAAATATGGGAATTAAACCTTGAACAAACTCATAATCCTTCAGTGGTATCAGAGCTAAGGCATTAGTTTCTTGCAAATTTGGATCAAAATGGTGTTTAAAGGTTTTTGAATTGAGTTGATAATTAAAATTGATTAAAACCTTATAAACCTAATCGCATGATATGATCTTGTTATGATCATAGCATGTAGCCGTCGACCAATATGATTTTGGTCTCGGCATGTTTGATGGGCCGTGTTTTGAAACCCTAATCGGTTATAACATCATGTCTCGATCGCATGGTGTGATCATGTGATCGAGTGATGCGTGATGCGTGTGCCGATGTTGCGTAGGGATCACGGATCCAATCGGCCGTGTTGACGTGATGCGCATAGTCTCGGTATGAATCAAATTGTTCTCGGAGCGTTTGATTCATTGTAGCCGAGATTTTGTGTGTATCGCTTGACCGCATGGACGTATCGGGCAGTGGATGAGGATCGATCGATTAAAATCGATCACGTCTTGATCCTTTTGTCACGCGATCGTGCCAAGCGGATCAATCGAGCATTGGGCCGCAAGTGTTAGTTGATCATGTTATGATCGATTGCTTGATCCGCAAGAGATGACCGATCGAGCAATGATCGATCATGTTGATCGTGAGCTTGTGATCGATCGGCTCTCGAGAGTGCGGGATGGCCGTGTGATCGTGGATCACGGATGGGCCGAGTTGGATCGTGGGTTCATGATTCGATCATGGATCCGATCGTTTGGCCCGTTAAATCTTTACGTCCCGCGAATAGTCAATCGGTTAAACCGAGCTTCGCGGTTCGTTGCCCAAAACCACACCGATTAAACCGGTCCAATTTTATTGGCGGTTAATCATGTGTTTAAAGCCTTAAACCGCAAGTTAGGTCAAAATTGGCTAAAACACTAGGTGTTTCTTCCCGGTTTTGGATTTAACTGAACCGATCCAATTTAATTGGTGGTTCAAGCGGTTAACCCAAATCGCGGTTTGCTGGAAATTATTTAATACAATTGGTATTATTTAATTTCTGGTTAAACCGGATTGAAATTCAAAATTGAATTTTAACCTAAACCGAAGGCTGGTCTAAGTTTGATTTGGTTGGACCAAATAATTTAGAGCTGGTCTGGTTTAGTAAATAACCGATGGTTTTGATAGTTAATTTGGTCTTGGACCAGAATTAATAAACCGACTCGGTTATGTCAAATTATTGGGCCAATTGGAATTCTATGGTCTTAGGACAAGAATTGGGCCTATAATTTGTGACCCAACCCAAAACATTAATAAAATATTAAATTAGAAATTTCTACTTTTAGAATGTTTCTAAATTTAGAAAGTTTCTAAAACAAGTAAGTTTCCCAAAATAGTAATCTTCTATTTTTGGAAATAAAACTTAAAATCCTCAAAACCAATATCAAGCTTGGATGTCTTTCCAATCTTGTCAGCTACTTAACGCTTATTCGATTGCAGATATGGCTTACAGTGTGAGGTGTCTGTTTTCGCGTAAGTAAAGTAGTATATAGTCACTAATTTCATTGGGAGTCCCAGACTTTAGTGATTATTTGGCTGTAAGAGATTGGTTTCCTTGACTGGGCCATCGGGAGTCCCGGGCCTTGAGACATCTGGTGTATTGGGCCTTGGGCCCAATTCACAACCGAGAGTTATTGGATATAACTAGCTGTGTGTATGCTTACCAAATGAAGCTAATTCCGGGTGACGGCCAGTGGCCCACTTTGGATTTAGCTGAACATGGGTCTCGGAATCATTGCATTCTTATGAGGTTAAACAAAGAAATTTTGAATGCAATGCGAGTTTTCTTATAAGTTATTAAGATTACTCTTTTATGAACTGAATAACTAAAACTCTATTTATCTCTAAAATTTCAGTTATGACTAGCACAAACAATCAAAACACTTTCTCGATCCGGTCTGTCCTTGAGATGGACAAACTGAACGGATCAAATTTCTTGACTTGGTCGCGGAACCTGAGGCTAGTTCTCAGGCAGGAGAGAAAGGACTATGTCCTTGAGAGAGCTCTCCCCGAGAGGATCGGGTCCAATGCCTCTCATGCAGTATATAATGCTTGGAATAAGCATTATAATGATGCGGTAGATGTGCGTGGTCTGATATTGGCTACCATGGACTCAGATTTGCTGAAGCAATATGAGAACATGGAGTCACCAATAGAGATGATCAGCAGCCTGAAATTGAAATTTCAGGAGCAGGTAAGAGTGGAGAGATACCAGTTGGTTAAGTCTCTCACTAGCTGCAAGCTACCAAATGATCATCCAGTAAGTCCTCATGTCAGTAAAATGATGGGTTACATTGATAACCTGAGGAAACTGGATTATCAAGTTAGCCAAGAATTGGCAACTGAGATCATTCTGCAGTCACTGCCGTCAAGCTATGATAAGTTCAGAAGGAACTATATCAACAAAGGCTTAACGAAGACGTTGACTGAACTGCATGATATGCTCAAAACAGTTGAGCCAAACGTGAAGAGTACCCTGTACAATCTCATGAAGGAGAAGGGTAGGTTTACAAAACCTAGTGCTGACAAGGGTGAAGACAAAGTTGTCCAGATTTTGAATCATGGCAAGCGTGTGTCTTCTGAGCCCGAGTCAGATACCTCTTACGTTGGTAAGTGCTGCTACTGTAAAGAGACTGGGCATTGGAAGAGAATTGCATTAAATTCATGGAAGATTATGAGGAGTTGAAGTTGATGTATGAGACTACTTCCTCAGGTATTCATGTTATTACTTCAAGTTATACCTTATAGGTATTGGATACTGGTTGTGGCACTGATATTTGTTAAAATATGCAGAGCCTGAGCAACAGTAGAACGTTGAAGGAAGGGCAAGTGGAACTGCGTGTCTGGAAGGAGCTTGGGATGCTGCCTCAGCCGTAGGGTTTTCACTAATAGATCCCTTTGAGGCTTGGTTTTGTATTAAGTAATTGCTACAATGTACCTGCTTTAAGCAGAGTTGTTTTTCATTTTCTTGTAAGAATTTGAATGTTTTTCATTTTGATAAAGACAAGTTTTGTTCTTTTGATCTTAATGAAATATTAATTGTAGCACCCTATTCAAGGAATGGGTTTTATATTTAAACCAAAGAGTGCCTAAAAGTAACATAAATACCGAATTGGTTTAAATCTGATGAATTAAACCTGTTTTTCTTGGCATAAATGTTTTGGTCACATAGAGTAAGTCGGATTCAGAAACCCCATAGTTATGGACTTTTGGGCTCATTTGAATGGATATCTTATGAGACTTGAATTCTACTTACTGGACCAATTGACAAAGGGCCCATCTTAGCCGAGCTAGAGATAGGCCCAAAGGCTTATTGGACATTGAACATACTAATGTATGTGGTCCGGTGAGCAGTAATGCCAGAGAAAATTTCCTGTACTTCATTGTCTCTACTGATTACTTCAGTAAGTATGACTGTGTTCATTTGATGAGACACAAGTCAGAATTCTTTGACATGGTCGAAAGAGTTCCAATGAGGTATAGAATCTGAGTGACAGAAGTATTAAGACTCTGGTTTAGATCACGAGTGAGAATACTTAAATCATTGATGGTGTGATCATCTGAATGAATGTGAAAACGTTTCACAGCTCATTTCTCCTGAAAACCTGAAGGTGTTTCTATGAGAAAGAATCAGATCTTATCAGAAATGATTAAAGATGAGCCACACGAATCTTCCATGATATTCTTTAAGAATAACGCTCTAGAAATATCTAAGTTTACGCTGAAATAGTTCCACTAATATCAGTTGAAAGACACCACATAAATGTGGACTGGAATCGATCCAAATTCGTCTTTACTGAGTATTTGTAATTGTGCAACTTCGCTGGTTGTCCTAGGGAAACCAAGGCTTGTTACCTTTTACGTCCATTCTGTTTTCTAAGAAGGGAAGTTACTTTCCAAGAAGAACAGTTGGAGTAAAAGTGTAACTCGAAGAAATTCGAGAAATACAGGAGGCTGCTCAACCTGTTGAGGGAGAGCAGCGGATGGATTTACAGATTTCTGTAGAATCTACACCTGTAAAGCCTGAAGTTCGCAGATCTGAATGAATCAGTTACTAATCCGAGAGTGATTTCTCGTCATTAGTTGAACCTGATGATCATTGAAAGTTCGCATGATCTCATGATCATTGAAAGTGACGAACCTGCGAAATTCAAAGAAGCGAAAGTGAGCCCGGACTCCGAAAATTACACTATGTGTAAGTTAGCTTCATCGATCCATTCATGGATGGAAGCAAACATATCGGAGTTGGAATCGTCGTTCTGCTAAAGTAGTCAAAGTTTTGACTTGAACAGGAACGAAGTGGAACTGTGCGTTTACTAATAGATAAGTGGGAGCGATGTTGCATTTCTCATAGTGTATGTCGATGACATACTGATTCTCGGAAATAACGTCCCAATGCTGCAGTCGGTAAACGACTGGCTTGGGAGTTGGTTTTATGATTGACATGGGTAAAGCCACGTATGTTCTTGGATTTTGGATCTAAAGATAGAGATCCAAAAGAGCTGGTAGGACAAAGTCAGGATTCTTAAATTGACAAAGTCCTACACGTAATCAGCAATCCAAGAAGGGTTTTATGCCAATGTCACATGGCAAAACGTTAAGCAAGAAGCAGTGTCCTACGATATCTGCTGAGCTTGAATGCATGGATGAGATTCCATATGCGTCGGCAATTGGATCTATCATGTATGCCATGACACGTACTTGTTTTGATGTTGCTTTAATGTTAAGCAAGACAAGTAAAGACCAGTCAAATCCAGCAAAGAATCACTGGATTGCCGTAAAGAATATCCTAAAGTATTTGAGGAATACTAAGGATAAGTTCTTGGTTTACGGAGAAAGTGAGGTGCTACAAGTCGATAGAGTCTGAAAGGCAAGTTTCCAGTAGACAAAGATAATTCCCGGTCACAGTCCGGCTATATCTTGTGTCTATCTGGCGGTGCAAGGCATTGTAGCTGACTCCATGACTTAAGCTGAACATTTCGCAGCTTGAGAAGCGGCGAAAGAGGTTGTTTGGAAAGAAGAGTTCATCACTGAACTTGATGTGATTCCCAGCGTAGATGAGACTAGCTGCACATCAGAGGTCCAAACACCTTGAGGATAGGTATAACCTATTCCGTGAGATAAATGACAGAGGTGTTAAGTAGATAAGCAAGTATCATCGAATGAGAATGTTGCTAATCTATTAACAAAGCCACTCCTTAGGCCTAAGCACGAGTCGCGGACTATAGCTGTAGGATGAGTGAAATTAAGATGTGGTCTTAATTTCAGTGGGAGTTTGTAAAGGGCTTTTCTAGTTGTTTTGAAAGGTTCATGTAAACATAATATTTTATGTTTATGAAATCTATGATTTCTGGATTATTTTAACTGTGATATAAATAATCGTTCCAAAATGATTCATGTCATTATATATGGGCCATCGAAGTACATGAGTAGACTTGATCCTGAAACCCCATATTTAACGAAATGACATAAATCATAGTGTCCATAGTCGAAGGTTGTTGAATTGGAACACCAACAACCACTTGAGACTAGATTGTGTTGAGACTTATGACCAAGTTTCGAGGGGTCATAGATGTGCGGCATCAAAGTCGACACATAGGTATATGTAGGGGAGCATATGACCGGACATGGCCCGCTGATGAGAACTCTGCAAGATATTAATATCTGTGTCATAAGAGGTTCTCATATACGACTATAGAGTATAGTCCTTAGACCTGAGTTCGCATGCATATGGCTGCACATGGAGTAATGCGCTTTGATCATTGTCTAACGCTGTTTCGTAACTGGGAGCAATACGGACCTTGGTTGGGTGTATTATGAATTGTGTGGTTCATAGTGATGGAACAAGAAGGGATTTGTCCCTGCCGTTTAACGGAGGTAATATCTCTAGGCCAATCGGAGATTTGATAGCTGGTAAGAGAATGGCCATTCCCAAACGGACTTGCCCAAGTCGTTTGCATTGTCAGTATCAAATCTGGTCCGATGAACATGGTCTGGCTATATAAGGATGACACGCATCTTGCCTTATGCCAGATCGAGATATTGAGACAAAAGGACTAGGGAATGTAGGATTCCAGTACAAGTGGGAGATTGTTGGGAATGTCCTGAAATCTACTGTACTATCTCTAGAAAGTATGATAAATGTCGAGATCAGACATAAGTCATAAATACTGGGTGATCATGATGACTTGCTAGAGCCCGCTCATGATCTATAAGTTTAGGACTTATTACCAGTATTGTATGATCCCAAAGGGTCACACACCATAGCTAACGGGAAAGTTAAATGGAATTAATACGGTAAGATGCAATGGCATTTACTGTATTGAATCAGAGAATTGGGCCAGACAAAATGCAGGTTTTTGTTTGATTTGTGTCTTGGGCCCAAAAGATTAATGAGCCATTAGTCTAATGACTTGGGCCCATTAATGAGAGAGCTAAAGATCGCCAACCTAGGGTTTAGACACAAAAGGCTTGCGATTTTGTGTTGGTGGCCGCGAGCCTCTCTCTCTCTAATCTCTCTCTCTGATCATCCATCCGGTCTAGCAGCCTGACGTTGCTTGTAAGAGTGTGGATACCAAAGGAGGAGTAGGTGATTCATCTGTTCTAGACTGATCTTGTCATTACCATCAATTATCCGCTGCAATCTGAAAGGTAATGATCCAGGTTTGGTTTGATTTATGATTCGTTTTGCAAGAACCTAGATCTGTTAAGATTATGTGTTAGGTTGAAATATGGGAATTAAACCTTGAACAAACTCATAATCCTTCAGGGAAGATGCACATATGGTTGAGGACAACGAACAATCGATAGAAACAAGGGATAGACAATCCTCACACAATGAATTGATACTTAATGGTTTCTGGTGTTTTGTGGATGGATCTTGGAAGGAGGGGGACCAATGGTCGGGACAAGGATGGTATAGACGTCCTGAGGGAGATGAGAATGTTTTGATGGGGGCAATGAATATTAGAGCAAGTATATCCCCATTACATGCAGAATTTGAAGCCTTAGTGTGGGCTATGGAGTGCATGAAGTGTCATCAACATACCCACATCACGTTTGCAACGGACTGTTCAGAATTGGTGAAGATAGTGTCGGAACCAGAAGAATGGCCAGCTTTCTCGAGTCACATAGAAGAGTTTCAAATACGAAGAGAGTTCTTCACAGATTTCAAAATCATCCATATACCGCGCACAAGTAATTTGATGGCAGATAGATTGGCACGGAGTGCTCGTCTCAGACCGTCGCACACAGTCCATATTGGACCGGAGCCACCAATTTGGATTAATGATATTTAGGTTTCGTTAGTGTTGTCTTGTTGACAAAAAAAAAAAAAAAATCACTACCACCTTTATTTTTCTACTTTTCTAGTAACAAGAATCATCTTGTTGAATCCAGAAACCATTTGATTTGGGACATGATTATCAATCCGATGATGATAATAGAGATCAATTCAATCATCATCTAGACGCTTCAAACTGAGAATCATCTGCATCCAATGAAATCAAGCAAAACTCATAACCCATACATGCTAAACACACTAGACCCAATATATGTTTTGGCTCACAATCCATACTCTAACGAAACAAAACGATCTGAACGATTTAACATAAAGACGATGAGAGCTTTTCCTCTGGTTATACAGATCCAACTCCAAAGCATATAGAACGAACCTCATAGAGAACAAAACGCAAACAAAAGATTTAACTGCAAACTTCAATCAAGTAAACGATTGGAGAGAGCTCGGATGCAAAATCGTTCCAATAAATGGCAGTGGCTACCGACAAAAGCGAATCCGATCTCATGGAACTACCAAATTAAGATGCCAAAAGCTAAAGACTTTAAAGGACAGAGAGAGAGAGGTAACCACAGAACCAATGAGAGCAATTGGCTCAGTCTCTTGTGAGCAAGTGATTTTGATGTCGAGCTTTGCCTCAAGTATTTTAGTAAGTTAAGCATCATCTGTCGACATAAAAGTAAAATTGGTAAATACAAACAAGTAACCAGAGTCACTAGCAGATCTCCGTGTTCGTCGTCCTTGTTACTATGGGAAGAAAAGGAGAAAGAGAGAGGATATATTTGATATCTGTGAAAATACCTGAGAGGGAAACTGAAACGATCGAGAAATCAATGGAATGGGAGAGACAGAGAGAAAATACGAACAGATCAAGAATACTAGAAACCCTAGATTTTCAGAGAGAAGGGGAGAAGAGGATATCATGGAGTTGGAGATGCAGATCTAGGTTAAGGGGATTTTTTTTTTTAATGTGAAACTGAAGATTGAAAGGGATAACGAAAAATAAAAGTCTTAACACTTTGTCTAATTTTTTTTCTAACAGAAACTCGAACTAAAATTTCCAGTCCCGCCAACGTATTGATAGCGGTTTATTGTGATATTCAAGCGCCAAACATTAAAAATTGGCTGCGTGAATTTTTTTTTTGTCCCGCCTAAAGTATTGATAACGGGGGTTTCTTATTTCCTCTCTCTCTCTCGCAAAACAACCGCCGCCGGGTCACAACCTCAGATCTGCGTGTGGTCGGCGTCCGGCGGCTCCTATAGCGCCGGCGTCGGCCCTCCTTCGCTCTTCATCTTCCTCTCTCTCTATTTTTCGGTTTGTTTGGTTTTGGATCCGGGAATTATAGCTGTGGTGGTCCGATGACCGAGGATCTGTCTCCAGTGACGGTTCGTGCTCGTTGTCTCCGTCTCCGGTCCATCTCGAACGCTTCTGCGGTGGTTCTGGGCAGGGGGCAAGGCGGATCTGTTCTCTGGCAGAACTCAAATCCTGGCTCTTCCTCCGTTTGTATCCATGTGTGTCAACGGATTATTTGCCGGTTTCTTCTGGTCAAGGTAGATCCGATGTGTTTTGCTCTTATCATCTCTGTTTCAAGCTCTTTCCTCTTCGGTATAGACTGGCTATGGTGTTGGTATTTTGGATCTGGTTTCAAACGTATTTGGAGGTTGAAGGTAGGATTGGGTAACTTTGGAGTTCCTGATTTCTACGGAGGAACATGAAATTGTTGGTTGGTGATAGCACGTGTTCTCTCTGTACCTCGTTTGGCTGTATGGATCGGCTTGGCCTTCCGGTAGAGCCCATTAACTTTTCCATCTTACTGTCCAATTAGCTTCGATCTTTAATCCGGTGGTATGTGGTTTGTGTTTGATTTTATCCCTCTTTCAAAGTTTATTATCGATCTTTATTGGGGATCATACCACTGAAAATTCCGGATCCTTTGATGGACGGTACGGCTTTGCCGCAATATTTTCTGGTGTTGATAGTCCAATTATCGATTTAAGTTGGGGTTCATTGTGTTGGATTTTTCTTGGGTTTGTTCTTGTTGTTTCAACGGAAAGCACTGAAAATCTTTCCATAATATCTGGATGGTATCTGCGTTTCAAACTTTTTCAATGGAAGCTTCAGAGAAGCTATATCTAGAGAAAGTTGATTAAGACGATTGATAAAGAAGATTTCTCCTATCTATGAGATGTATCATATGTGGTAAAAGATCTTGGAAGTCCGCCTGCTAGTGTAGGATCGGGAACATCAACCTTTTATCTTGTTTCGGGAAACTTTGGTGTGTGATTTCGCTATTGTGTCTTACACGAATGTCTCACTATTAAAGTGAAGAAAGACCAATAGTTCTGATGCTATTTCATATGTTGTATTTCTTCTCTGATGTAATTTATACCCATCCAGATATCAATAAAATCAGTGTTAAAAAAAAGTATTGATAACGTTTACAAATAACCAAACGCTATCTTTAATTCATGGTTCAATCAAACATAGCATAAAAATCAAAAACGCTATCTGGTTATGCTATCAATAATCAAATTTCTTGTAGTGAAAAAACCCCATAAAAAGAGTCCTTGTTTTTGTGTTCCATTGTTTTAGTTCATTACCTTACATTCATATTTCGTTTTCAAACTTAAAAACCAAAAGAAAAGTGTCAAAGTTCACTGTTTCTGTCAATTTTATTTATTTGTTTTTGTATTTGTTTTTCATAAAGCCTAAAAGAAAAGAAGAGTTTTTCTCACTTTGATTCGATTTGTTAAGTCCCAAAAGCCAAAAAATGTGTTCTTTCCATTTTTGTTACTCTTAGATTTTGACTTTTTTTTGTCAAAGGCTCCTAAATTGTAAAGAAAAACTTGTTTTCCTCTTTTACAAGATTAAAATCGTGTGCCACATCTTCAAAAAAGAAAACTTGATATTTTGAAACAAACCAGCCACTCTTTGCTTTTCGAAAATTTTAAGCTCTTAAATCATTTTTCTAAACCCCTAAAACCTGTTTCAAACCGTGTTCCACTTGGTTTAATCAAAGGCGAAAAGTTTAATTGGTTTACTAGACCGTGGACCAGGTTTAAAACCAAAGAAACTTTTGTTTTGAAAAGTACCTAACATGTCATCCTACATCAATTTCAGGCTTTCCTAAATAAGGTTTAAAGCTTCCCAAAGGTTTTGAAAACGTGTGATTAGCTTGTTTTGTGGTTTGTTTGAGACTTAAGCAATTTCCAAACTTTTTCTAAGCTTAAGTTGCATAGCTCTAGAACCTCTTCATATACTTTGTTGATTTTTTATCTTTCAGGTATTAAAACATGGAAGATGAAGATGGAGCAAGTGTCTACACTACCTCAGAGGTTGATTGGGGTGATGAAGAGCACTCATGGAATGGAGAAGAAGAGTTCTCTGAAGCATCTTGGACAGAAGAAGCAGCATAAGAAGCTAGCTTTGATGCATATGCTGAACATGATCAGGAAGGATCTGAGCTTGAAGAAGAAGCACATAGAGAGGACTATTATAGCAAAGACTATGAAGAGGATCCTAATGGTGGAGAGCCTGAACCAGAACCTCCAGACCCTTACCAAGATGAGGTACAATGTGAGTCAAGGCAGGAGGAAGCATGGGAGGATCAATCTGACCTTGAAGATCCTTATAGAGCAGAAGCGGACTGCCAAGAAGAAGAAGATGACTCAACAACTGATAGCAAAGAAGAACCAGGCTGCGAAGAAGCTGATTCCAAATGCTGTTTAAGTGAAGCTGAGACAGAGACAAGAGAAGAACCCATTGAAGAAGCATGGGAAAGCAACACCAGTTCTGAAATCTGTGAAGAAGAAGAATACCAAGGTGAGCTTTGTCAAGAAGAACAATATACCATCTGTTTTTCAGGTCGTGTGCAAGAACCAAAAGGTTATCTAAGGTGGGAAAGAGATATGGATGACTGGTTTCAAGCAAATCAAGTTCCAGAAGAGGAGAAGACCACCATTGCTGAAGAAACTCTAATTGAAGAAGCCTATCTAGAATGGGATAAGGATGCTTACCTCAGACTTGAGCTTAAGATACCAGACCACACTTGGGAAGAGATGAAGCAGCTACTGCATAAAGAGTTTGTAGAAGAGATCTCCACAAAACCATACTACCCAAGGTGTCAAATTCCTCAAGAGCCAAGAAGATGGATCAAGACAACACCTCCCAATAAGAATCCATGTTCTAAACCCAGAAAGATGACTTCCAACAAGCAATTAAAGGCTGCTAAAGATGAACCAGAGGCTCCAAGACAGCAGAGGACACAAGCTGCCAAGGTCAGGAAGCCACATCTAAACACTCCTAAGACGCAGGATCAGAGCAAAGAAGGACCACGGATTAAAGAAGCCATTGGTGAAAGTCCCAATCTCTTGCATCTTCAACCAGACACTCCAAGACCAGGTAAGTCTACTAATTCTAAGAGACTTAAAGATCAGACATGCTATAGATGTCATAAGAGAGGACATTTTGCTGCAACATGTCCATCTAAGCAATTGTTGAAAGAAACATCACTAGGAAAGAAAACTGCATTAACTAAAACCAGTGTTAGTTTAGCTCATTCCTATTTTTATTTCCCAATTCTAGTGTCATGCATTTTTCTTTGCCGAAAGGATTAGATACAGGGAAAGAAGAAATGAGCAGGAAAGAGCATGAGAAAACCAAAATCAGTAGGGAAGATCAAAGACCAGAGCAACATTTTTTGGTGATCAAAAAAAAAGATGACCAGGTCCAAACCCTCATACAACGCCCTGAAACTGACAATGTAAATACAAGCATCATACAATCTGTTCTTATAACTCCAAGAACATATATAATGCACTTGTTCTTCCCAATGAGCATCTTTACAGATATAAAGCAGAAGGGAGAAGAGAATGTGAAGAGAAGCTCAAAAACATCCCTTACACTAAGTGATCATACTGATCAAGGCATTAGAGAAAAGGAGAACATCAAGGAGAAACCTCCAGACCAAAGCAAGGACACAACATCTATTAACAAGCTAAGTCTTTCTTTGATAAATTTCATTTCCAATGATTCAACAGCTATGTTAAAGAACTTGTTAAGCTTGAAAGAAGATGAGATATCACTAGCACATGAAATTGAATTTAAAGAGAAGGATTCAAGTTGTTTATTCCGTGATAAAGAGCCCATAATGCACTTGTCTCTTTGCCAAAGTGTTGAGCATATTTCAGGTCTTAAGGAGAGCAGGAGAAAGATAAGCAAATGAGACGTCATACCAGCTCAAAGAAGAGGAGTACTAATATCCTATATGCTCAAATGAGAACCACCAGACACTCCACTTATCACCAGACCACATACACATCAAGGTAAGACCCTAAACTCCCAAAGGAGAATGAAAGCTAACTTGCTTTCTCTTGGTGCAGATTATTCAGTTTCGAGGTCGAAACCTTTTCAAGAGGGAGAGTATGATGAGGGCATCAAGCCATCATCAACCAAGGAGCATGGAGAAGGCCACAACCAAGTCAGAACAGCAACTGTCCAAGCTACACTCCAAGCTGCTCAACAAAACCAATTGGATCAATTTATGGAAAGAACCAGAACCAAGCAATTTGGAGCTTTGCAACATCAACAATGGAGACCAGGAGAGTTCATTAAACCATTTGAAGCTCCAACAAACAACATTCCATGCACCAGCAAGCCAAGGATCAACCAAGTTCACTATGTTCACAACTTGTCATATTTGGAAGCATTCACATTTGGAAGATCAATTCAGCACCAAAACTTTTCCTATCAAAGCTGCAATGTTTTGGGATTATTTTCATCAAGTCTAGACATCCTAAGGTTCTCCAGACCACACCAGAGTAGATGCAATCCTTTGAAGACTCACTTACCATTTTTGGAGCAGAAAGAGATCAAACACCAACGGCTCCTTTCCAAGAATGCAAGCTTCGAATTCTTTGGCTTTCAAGATGTTCCGGAGATCCTAACTTATCCCCTAAAACCATCCAGATTCAAAGAAAAGCATCCCAGCCTTGAAACCTTACCATATTCAGCCTAACGGCTAGTTTTTTCTTAACTTGCGATTCTTTCTTAGTTTGGGTCAATATGACCATTTGTAAAGAGATATAAAGGCCTAGTTTAGCTTATTGTACTATTTACCTTTAAATCAATCAATAATAAACAAAGTATTTCGTTTTCAGAGAGTTTTCTTTGAGTTTGTGTTCATTAGATTCAATTAAGTGATTCATTGTTTCTTCTGAGTTTCAGAATTAGTTTTCTTTGGGTGATTCAAAGAGGCTGCTTCTGCCAAGAATTGAGAGAGTCAATCATCCCACTGAACAAGAGAGTTGTTCACCTACACATCCATCTCGTCCATCCATTCAATTCTGAGCAAGTGAGAGAGCTTCAAAGCCAACACTTGTTCTTCCATCTCCCACCATCCTAGTCTCTGATTCTGAGGCTGCATCATGAGGGGAATGTAAATGTAGATGGGGATTGCAATTAGTGACTAGTATGTGTTTTGAATCTCTAGTCTTAGTTCATCAAACGTTGATACAATTTGGGTCTTAAAATTTTCCTAGCTGACTGGTTTGATGTCTTCTAATAATCTTAGGGTGCGACAAAGATTCAGTAGTGGGTGAAGAGCAGTTTGCTTTCCTCCTGAAAATTTCCTAACCTATTTGTGGTCTAAGAAGTGCAACGAGTGATGTACACGACACTCTCATGATATGATTTGGAATGTTTGGCCTATGAATTGTTGGATGGTAAGCAAGCATGGTATAGTCTTTCTTCAACAGTCTTCAGTTGTATTACTCGCTTACCAAAACTGTCATAACCATTCTGTATGGAATTGCATAGATTATGGACTTTGGCTATCCACAAAACCTCTCTCCTCGAATTTTGAAGCTTTATATTACTCAGGAAGGTGTATGGTCACCATCTTCATCCAAGGTATATGCATCTATGTATGTGTGCATACAACAGATTTTGGATTGGGTTTGGTGTATTATGCATGCAAGTGAAGCCGTGTTTCTTGCACTAGATCGAGATTATGTTGTTTCTTTATTTCATACGTTTTAATTAGTAAGCCGCTTCTCTTCACAGCCCAAGGAAAAATCTGTTCCAAATGCAACGTTACAAGTTACGGGTGTTGTTGGTTGGGGAAGAGAGGGCCTTGCTTATAAAAAGAATGAGGTAAGACTAGAGTTGAGTTTCTTTGTGTAGATTCTGCGAAAGTGATGATATTATGCAACAGTTTGAAGCTCTACAGAAAGCATTGAAGATCGCTCACAAAGCATCTTAAGCAAGATTAATTGTCTCCAAAAAAATTTGTACTTTGTTTAGGACCTGTAGACTTGGAACCTTTATCCTCGACGATGTCCCTGAAACTAAATCCAGCCCGTCTATATTTAGTCCTCTAGTGATCTACGGTGTATTGTCATTTTGGTGTAGTTTCTTTACGAACTAGATTTTGTAAATACAATTTATTATGTAATTTGTCTTTATTTTGTAAATAAATTGAACTTTTATTGTTACATTAATAAAGTTGTCTTTAGTTTGTTACATTTAAAGTATTTATAATTATATATGCATAAAATAAAATCTCATTTATAAAAAACTAGTGAATTGGAAGACAAAAAAAAACAAATATAAATGTTATTTTATAATAATATATAATATTTTGGTTATACTGTAATATACAAATAAATAACATTTAATAATTGTTATTATATTCTTAAAAATCGAATATAAAAAAGCGTTATTGTATATACAACAACCATAGCATGTATAAAAAATGTTATATAAAGTGTCTGACCTATTATCAAAGTCGATGATAGAGAGCTTTTTAAAACGCTATGTATTTGTCAAATAGTGTTTTCGAGACGCTAATAATATACAAATTTCTTGTAGTGTAAATTACTTAAGATATACAAAACGTTATGGTCTCCAATATAGCAGAGAACCCGCGATTTTTAGAAGGATACAATGATGCAAACTGGATATCTGACCCTAAAAACTCGAAATCTACAAGTGGATATGTCTTTACCCTTGGAGGTGGAGCAGTATCATGGAAATCTTCCAAACAAAATCTACTGGCTAGATCAACCATGAAGTTTGAATTCATAGCTCTAGACAAAGCTGCAGAAGAAGCTGAATGGCTTCGGAATTTCCTAGAAGATATTTCATTATGGGAGAAACTAGTCCCAACATTACATGTACACTTTGATAGCTAATCGACAATAGCTCGGACACTGAATAATCTCTATAATGGCAAATAACGTCACAGAAGACGACATAAAACCATTAGACATTTGATCTCAAGTGGTGTAATCACAATAGATTATATCAAATCGGTTGACAACATAGTGAATCCATTTACTAAAGGTTTGTCACGAGATCAAGTTGTAAAATCAGCAAAGGGAATGGGTTTAAAGCCTACGACTCAAGAGGATGTTTGATGGAAACCCCACCTACATGACAGGAGATCCCAAGATGTAAGGTTCAAAGGGAAAACTAAATTGAACATAATCTACTAAAGTACTAAAAGAATCTTGGTCTTTACCTAGTTCCCAAGATGATAACAGTACTTACATACATAAAATTTGTATGTGTAAAGAGGATAAGCATAACTTTTAATGATAAGTCCATAGCTTTGATATATCAGTGGAGTATTAAAAATACTTCTTAAAAAAGACTACTGGCAAATCACCTAGTGAGTGAATGGAGCCGTTTCTAGGAGAATGAAGACATACTATATTCTTCAAGTTCACTCATAACTAACAATGAAAGTTCAAGGCCAAAACGAACACAATAGAGAACTTAGTTCTACAAGAAAATAAAATTGGGTTGTAATTATTGTCTCGGTTTACATAAAAATCTAGGTGGTTCAAGACATCATGTTCGCCTCCTAGCCAAGTAAACCCAACAGATATTAACAATGACTGGTTCAAGGATGAACATGCTACCATCTCAAACAGAGTGATTTTTCGCTTATACTCTCGGAAGTCTGTCTAGTCTAGTCGAGTTATGTCTAGTTTAGTCTAGTTTGTCTAGTTTGTCTAGTCTTCATATGTATAGAGTCATTCCTATTTATGTGGGGGATTGTTGGAACACATTTTTTTCAAGTAATAATTTGGGCCAAATGGACCAATATTACAAAGATAAAAACACAAATGTGAATAAGAAATGAATGTGGCAAATGAGCTTTGGGCTCATGAGAAATTCAAATTTAATGAAACAACGTGTAATTTCTCCCACATTGGAAGTTTGGAAAATTTTAGAGTAGAATATATATGTACCAACATTTACATGTGTTCTTAAGGCTAACACTATGGTGTAAGCAAGAGATGATAGAAGGCCCACGCGCGCGCCGCCGCCGAGTCTGGGCTTGCGCTTGGGCTTGGGTCTTGGGTTCTTGGGTTATTGGGAATGGGCCTTCGGCCCCGCGCACGTATATATATTTTTTGGAGAAAATTTTGATGAATTAAAAATCAAAATGGTTTAGAATTTGGTTCGATTGGGTTAATGAAATCAACTCTTAACCCAGTTCTAATTTCGGATTTCTTTGTCTCAACGAATCTTATCCGCTCGCCAACCTCCAGCACCATATGCGGATCCGCTCACCCACTTCCCTAAAAATCTCGCATGCTACCAGATTTTTCTCTTGACTTCGTCTCAGTTGTTGGATGAGTTGGAGAATATCTTGAACATCTTTCTCTCATATATATACGACACTCCTCTCTTCCTCGAAACACGTATTTTCTAATCTTTCGAAAACCAGCAATCTCTCTCGACTTCTTTCTTCTACGAAAACGTAAGTCTGAGAGTATACGTAAAATATAAGTTCACACATTCTTTGATTGAGTGTTACGATCTTAGTTGTATCCTGAGATTCATTATCTCATCAAACCGTTACAATGCGGGAGATATTTTGAATTAAGGAAAGAGATCATTTCACCTCCGTTTACTCGTTTTTTCCTTAGTAGTATTTTCACCGATTTTTCTAACGCAGATTTATCTTCCGGATTTTTGCAACCTACAGCTTCCACTGGAATTCTAAAGCATTTTCAAGGTTGAAGCATTCACCATATATTACTACGAGGAAGAATGGTTAGAAAGAGTTGAATGGGAGGACGAAGCCACACGACAACGTTTCTTACCTAAATGTAGGATATGATCCGTTTCACCACACAATTGTTTTTCTTTATTCTGAATTTGCATTGCTACCTCTATATGTTTTTTTTTTGTTGAAATGTTAAATTTATTTATCAACAAAAAAAAAATTTACAAGCTAACAGAATTTTTTTTTCAATCACGACATATTTGATTTTAAAGAATCTAGAGCGAAGCTAAGATCTTCTATCAAGCCATCTTTGCATCATCTCACTATAGTATATTGGATTGTGTCCGCAGAGTGACATGATACGGTTTTGTATTGTCTTGTCAATGAATACCACAAGCTGGGTAGTCGATTTGTTTCCACGCCCATGTCTTCTACCATTCCGTTCTCGCCATACGGAGTGTATAGTGGTCTGGAAAAGTAACTTCAAGAGATATTGCTCAGTAGGCGATCGTCGCGGCAATAGTAGAGATGCAATAGTAATGGACCAATCAAGATTTACTCTACTACCCAAGATGAACCCTGCAAGATCAATCCATACTGTGAATGAATATGGACATGCAAAAAATAGATGATCATGTGTCTTCGGTTCGCCACATAAAGGGCATATTTGTGTATGACCCCAAGTACACATTTGATCACCGGTGAAGAACCTATTCTTGAAAGCAAGCCATGTAATGAAGGAGTAACGCAGTATGGCCTGAGGAAACCACACCACTTTGCTCCATGTGACTGGGTCATGATATGCCCGTATGGTATTCCATGTTATTTTGGAAGAGAATTTTGGTTTGTAGTCATCCTCACTAAGTCGCCACAGCAACCGATCTTCATGGGCATCATCTACCGGCGGTTGAACAGAGGTGATGCGAGTTATCATCGCCCATAGGTAATAACCACGACATCGACGAAAATTCCAACTTCCAGAAGATGATGCATCGGATACCCAATGAACGAGTGGCATATTCTCCTGCAACATCAATTAGCTTACCCATATTAGTCCAATTATCAAACCAGAACAACGTACTTTTACCATTGCCAATGTCTGATCGAATGAATGTGGCTGCGATGTCCCTTAGCTTTAGATGTCTCTATATGTTGTTTTCTTTCAGTTCTGAATTTTTCCTAAGACTTTTTTTGTTGGTTCACTTAAGCTAATAATTGTTTAGGCCTATAAATCTACCCATATCAATTATCATTTAGGGTTGTTAAATTGGGCCTAAAGCCTGCGGGCTTGCCCAAGCCATTTTAATTTTGTTAAGTTTGTGGCCCGTTTAACACCACTTATTTACACGGGCTTTTAACGGGCGGATCCGTTTATGTCCGCGGGTTTCACGGGTTGGTTCTAGGCCCGTTTATTTTTTAATTTTTTTCCGTCCCAAAACGACGTAGTTTCCTGTGTCTAACCCTCGGAGCGAAAAAAGATGTTTTGATCTCTCGGTGGCTTCGTCGATACCAGAATCGGATTTTCAGGTTTCTCCAAAGTAAGTTCATCGACTACTCATCAATTAAGGAATCAGTGACAACTACTTATATAATCTGTATTTTGACTTCTGAATCGTACTATGTTCGTCTCTACAGATCCAGATTTGGCTTTATGAGCAGAAAGACTTGAGGATGAGGGACGCATTACTGTAAGCCTCATACCCTTTTCGTGAGTTGATCCGTTGATGAGTTCTTCTCATGTAGAGTGATGAATCTGAGCTGGGTATGATTACGATTTTACTTAGTGAAGTAGATAGGTGCTCCAGATTTAGTGAAGTAGAGCGATGAATGGGTTTATAGATCTTTTGATTTGGTTTACTTATCTACCGATTAGGTTTCTTACCGTCTTGATATCATAAGGTTACATGATATATGTTGTCTTTGGAAGCGATTGTTTAGTTCTTTGACCCGTGGAACTAGTATTGTCAATTGTGTAATAAAAATTATAGCTTTCGAAGTTGTTTGATTCTCTGTTAATGTTTCATGACCTGAGATTGAATTAATTGTTCGTGGTATAGGGCTATAGAGAAGATGCAGGTTTAAACCTAGAGAGTGATGCTGATGAACAACTTCTAATCTATATTCCTTTTAACGAAGTTATCAAACTACATTCCTTTGCTATCAAAGGCCCTGAAGAGGAAGGTAATATATTGAAAGGATTCTTAGTTTCTAGGTGTTTGTGATTTATAGTCTTGCCTTGTTGCTGTTACGAGCTAGTAGTCACTGAGATTAATGCTTTTGCTTACTTTATATAACCTTCCAGGTCCTAAAACCGTCAAGTTTTTCTCAAACAAAGAGCACATGTGCTTCAGGTAATGTGAATATTTTCTTATTATCTATAACTCGGTGATTATCGTGTTAATAACTCAAAATCTCTTTTACACAGTAACTCAAAATCTCTTTTATACAGCAATGTTAATGATTTTCCTCCAAGTGATACTGCTGAACTAACTGAAGAAAACCTCGAGGTAAGACATTTCTGAACTATAACTTTATTCGGCTAGTGACTATCTATTCTATCTAGCTGAACAAATATGGCGAGATTGAGAGTCTGAACGTTTGTGACAATATGGTTAGTGTTTCTCTATTTCCTCAGATTGCATCGATGATGCATGATGGTTTTCTGGAGAGTGCAGGAATGGATGCAGCTGAAGGCAAGATGATGAAGTGAAGTTTTTCATTTTATAAATATAAAGAATCTCGAGTCATGTTTCATCTTAGGTCATGTAATGCCCTGAGGATCTTCGGTATATTTGTCTTTTGGGAAACCTTGCTATCTTAAGGATTGAAGTGTGGAACTTGTTTTACCATTGAACCTGATAACTTAATTGTCAAAGTAGTACGGCTCCAACCCAATGACCAATATTTGATTGTCAAAGTATCTACTATGCCAAATTTATAAACATCACATATTAATAAAAGGGTCTATAGTTCGGACGAGATGATGTAAGAAGTTTCATGCTTTGGACAGAACACTGCACCAGATGCATATCTTGAGAAACATCAGATTTTTGTTTAGGCTAATCTTGTAAACGGGCTCCGACTTAAACGGGCTCATGCTAAACGGGCTCTAAACGGGCACGGCTTACACGGGCCAGGGTAGCCCGTATTAACATCCATAATCATAACTCTTCAATCATTCCATTCAACTACTCATAAGAAGAAGATATCATCAAGACAGAGTAAAAGGGGTCAAGAACCGTGTGGCATTAATGTAAAACCGCCACTGTTACATACTATAATTTTAAAGATTAGTGAAAGACATGCAAAGAGAGACTTGGTTTCTGTTCTTAAAAATATTGTCCTTATAAGCTTCCAGAATTAGCAGAATCCATGACAAGTTCACACTCTTCCATCACAGCCGCTTCTTTAATCTCTTGCAACATCTTCAACACTTGCCACATCGTCGGCCTCTGTTCCGGCGATGCTAAGCTACAAGCCACCGCAACTTCCGTTAACATTCCGAATTTATCTCTGTCCTCTCTCCAATTCCCATTCTTCTCACCTTCCTCTCTCACTTTCCTCACCCATTCCATCATCTCATCCAATGACAAAACCGGAAGCTTCGAAGGTTGTTTCCCTGTCAAAAGCTCCAAAAGAAGAATCCCAAAGGAGTAAACATCGGCTTTAACCGATTGGTAACTCAAACTCTTGTGTCGAGCTTCAGGGGCTTTATAAGCAATTGCATCCGCGTCTTCTTGACCATCATTGGATGTTAGAGGAGGGTTTGTTGCAAGAGCGACGAGACAGTAGTCCGCGATGCAAGCTTCGAAGTCTGGTCCGAGAAGGACATTGGAGGATTTAAGGTTTCCATGAACAAGCTGCCATGCTTGGTGGATGTAGGAGAGACCCTGAGCTACGTCTTCTGCTATCTTTAAGCAAGATGTCCAATGCAATGGCTTTGCCCTCGACGATTTTGTACCTACACAATATAATTTTAAAACTTTTAACATAAGCTACTCATTGCTCAAGTTTTAATTAACTAACTCCACATATACATAATCCATTAGATTCCTCTTGCTAGACCATATAAACAAAACTGAGCTAAACCAAAACCAAACCAAAAAATGAATCTGTTGGACTGTTGGTGTTTGGTTTTGTTACTTTAAAATCAAAAGAAAGAAAACATTTTGAACCAATTTTAGTGTAACCAGACTAAACATGGGAATGATGGGATGTAGTACGACTAATAAATTCAATTCCATGTGACCGACCAATGAGCTAACTGGTACAGTAAAGTTATAAAAAGAAAGTAAAAGACCTCGCAACTACTAATTTATTACAAGTACCAACCAGGTGCTTGATGTCTTCAACGATAATCTACTTATCATTTATTAGGGATAAAAAGAACTTGAAAATGTGCAATTGCGTGTGAGAGTGTTTACAGTAGCTTACCGTGAACGAGAGACGAGAGACTGCCATTTGGCAAATAATCATAAATCAACAGCCTCTCTTCCTTTGCTTGAAAATAAGCCCTGAGTGGGACCAGATTCGGATGCCCTAATGCTCCAACTGATTCCATGTGTCGCTCAAACTTCTCTCTTGCTACACCCGCCAATCTAATGGCGTCTAGCCTCTTAACCGTCACGATCAAACGGCTGTCAAGCAACGCCTTATAAGTGGTCCCTACCGTTCCTCTACCCAATAACTCAGCGGAAGCTGTCATTAGCTGGTCCATTGTGTACAAGTGGGCCTCTCCCGCACAGAATACTAAGCTCCCACTCTTCGCCGCCTGCAGCTTCTTCACTTTCTCCTCCAGCTCACTCTCTTGCTCCATCTGTATTGCCGCCGCTACCTCGGCCGTCTCCGCCGCATCGGACGCTACAACCGCCGTCGATTCTTTACCTTTCTCCTTATCCTTATTATCTCTCCGCCTCTTCACGGCGGCGATTAGACAACCCACAGAGATAAATAGGAGAAGAGCGGCTAATAGAAACCCTAGAATCACCGCGAATCGCGAATGTTTGCCATGATTTTCCCGGGACAATCCCATTTCTCCGATATCCGCCATCTGGCCGTGCGGGATAGGCAGTGGCGGAGCCGTATTTTCCGGCGGGGATAGGCTGAAAAACTTGGACCTCGGGTTGCATTCCTTGTGAACGATCTCGCCGCAGAGGTTAGGGTTTTGGAGAAAAGAGGAAATGCCGAATCGTAACAGAACGGCCGTTACCGGTACAGCACCGGTTAAATTGTTAACTGAAATGTTGAAAGAATGAAGCGAGGACTGGTTTAGAGCAGGGACATTACCGTTAAACCGGTTTGAATCGAGCCGGAGGTAAATCAACCGATCGGAAAATACTAAACCGGAAGGGATTGGACCAGTGAGGTTGTTGAATGAGAAATCAATGGTTCTCAACCGGTGAAGCTCGAGAACCGAGAGAGGAAACGAACCGGAGAAGGAGTTGTGATCGAGATATAGCGACTTTAGATTAACCAAACCAGATAAATCGGGTAAAGGTCCGGTTAAGGAGTTGTTCTTGAGACTTAGAACTCGGAGCTGGTCGAGTTTATTGACTGAGTCAGGAGCGAGTTGGCCTCCGAGATAGAGATCTTCTATAACCAAACGAACCACTTTGTTTCCGTAGCACGTGACACCCCACCATTGACAGAAGTTGGAGCTTCTGTTGCTGAAGAAACCAAGCTTGTTCCATATATCAGCTTTGGATTTGAACAGCAAAAGAGCGTCAGCCTCACGGTGATGAAACGCGGGTTTTGTGCGGTTCGAAGAAGAAGAAGAAGAAGAAGAAGAAGCAATGGCGGCAAAGAAGAAGAAGAAGAAAAGGAATTGAGAAATGGGGAAGTTACAACGAAGCATTTTCTGTGTTGGGAATGTGTTAAAGAAGCATGTCAATAATAATGTATGAGATTACAATATCACAGATTCGATTTTGCTCTGTAACAAAAAAAAAAAATCTAGAGAGAGGTGAAGAGAGCAGGAGGTACGTGACAAAAGGATGTAAGACACAAGAGAGTAGCTGTCGGACTGGAAAACTCAGAGTCACGTGAATACTGAAAAAGTAAGAAGATGCATATAGTTATTATTATATTTATGATTCAAAACTTGTAAAAACTGTTGAACGAAGCAAATGAATATGATGGATCAAATATATTTAATGCCGAATTTGCAGGAAGAAAAGCATATAACGCGATCTAACTATTGTTTTGTATCAAAAACAGGATCTAACTAAGGTAAAGAAGAAATATATTATTATGTTTCTCTTTTTCGATTTTAATGATTATTACTGGTTGTTTATGGTTGTTGAGACTTGAGGTTTTTTTTTTTTTTCTCTGGTACCACTATTCCAAAAAATCAAATCTCATATAGCTTTGTTATATTTGGATTTTCATTTTGAATAAAATTTAAATCAAAGAAAATAAGAAAAGACTGAAAAATCAAGTGGGGATTATCAAAATAACGGAACGTACCCAAGCTATTTTACGAAACCTAAGTGGAATTCCCCATAAATCCCTAACTCCCAATTTCAAAACTACTTCTTTTTTCTCTGGCTGCTTCATTTCCCAGAAAAAGTCATGGTAGAAATTAGCCATCCTCCGGTGGAACAACTTCAAGACCTTGGATATTGCATCGATTCTAATCCTCCTTGGCATAAAATCCCTAATTTCTAATTTCATAAACTTACACCGAAAACTTTCGAACCCGAAACTTACCCCTTTCTCGAGAAATCAGAAATCGAAGATGGTGGAGACGAAGATTGTTTCGAAGAATACGAAGTTGAAGAGTCCTGCGACGGAGAGGGCACCGAAGAAGAGATTTGTTAATTGATCGACGATTGTTAACGCTACTATTGTTGACGAAGAAGTTTATCTCGAGAATTCGAGCGAAAGAGATAAGAGTGAAGAAGGAGATGGTGATGCGACAAAGAGTACAGAAGAAGACGAGGTACACCTAGTTGTACACAATTTTACATTAGTTATATTTATAGTTGTACAAAGTTTTACACTAGTTGTTCACAGTTATACACAAGTTGTCCACAGTTATACTAGTTGCACCAGTTATGGCAGAGACTAGCTAACGTTACCTGTTTTACACTAGTTATACTAATAGTTGTACACATTTCTACACAGTTCTACACTAGTTGTTCCCAGTTATACACAAGTTATCCACAGTTATAATAGTTGTACCAGTTATACTAGTAATACACACGTTATCCCTAGTTATACTAGTTATCCACAGTTATACTAGTTGTCCCTAGTTCTGGGCTTTTTTGGGGCTAGGGCTCGGGCTTTTTGTTTTTTTTTTCTATTTTGTTTTTAAATCAATTAAATTTAAACTAGTTTAATAAGGGAAAAATCGTCAATACATAATTCATTAATATGGAGAGGGGTATGAAGATTATTATAGGGTAGCTAAGATTTTTTTTTAGTCGTAAAGCTATATGAGGGGTCAAAATCTTGTATAGCCTTATGGCTTTAAAAACAAATCTCACATACCTCTTTATAATCTCTATCCCCTCCCCCACTTTAATGAAATGTAGATTAACCATTTTGTCTTTGGTTTAATATGAAAAAATTGAGACAATAGAATTATGAAATTGGGATGCCAATTGGGATGGGGAAATTGGTTGGGATTGGATTGGGTGGGTTTAAGAATTAGATTTGGTTTATGAAAAAAAAAGAATCCCGAGCATCCCTCCCAGCTCCAGCTTCCAGCTGGTCGTCGCGTGGGTTTTGCTCTTTGGCGCCGTCGCGTCGCGTCTCCCACCACCATTCGCCGCCTCCGTCGTGCTCCGTTAATCCACCGAGGTTTGTGCTTCCCCCTCGATCTGCATTCAACTCTAATTGAATAGGATTGGGATTGGATTGGGTTATGGTAGATTCAATTGATGAGTTGGAACATTGTTGTTTAGCGATTGATTCTTGGTCGATTGGGACTACCAATTGAGTATAAATGCATTTCAGAGGTAGAATCGGTGTGTATTGTAAGCATATTGGCCGCGGAAATCGATTCAAATTGGAATTTGTGTTTTGTTGTAGGAGAACTGAGGACAACTAGTGCAACTGATGTATGTGGTATAACAAGTAAAACTGGTACAACTATTATAACTAGTAAAACTAAGAATCATTATGTATAACTAGTATAACTTGTGTAACTAGTATAACTGAGGACAACTTGTGTAAAACTGGGAACAAACTGTGTACAACTAGAAGTATATACTGATTTTTTTGCTGTTGTTTTGACAGGATAGAATGAGCGACAAAGTGTGCATCCATTATAAATGTTAGAGGCGCATGTGTAGCCTAGTGTTTAAAGAGGAGATAACCTTGGAGATGGTAGTATCTAGGCTTTACAAGAAGCTTGCGTTAGATGAGAATAAGGTTATATAGGAATTGAGTTACATTCCTATGGTGGTTGGCTGTGAAGAACATTTGAGTATTTCTGATGATGAAGATCTTCGCGGTTATCTAATGACCGTTGATAAAGAGAACCGTAGAAGTTATTTGTGTGTGGAAGTCGTGACTAGACCGGAGCTGCCCTCACAACAGTCGAGAGAGGGGAAAAGCTCTGTTGGTTTGAACTATGACCATGATGAATCGGAGAAGTAGGACCTAATGCCTTGACATTGTTTGTTGAAAACGGAGAAATAGGAGCTAATGCTGTGCCGTTGTTTGTTGAAATCGGTCAAGCAAGTCAAGAAGAGCAAATGAGAGAGGATGATGGTTATAAATTGGAGGATAACGTTACGGATACGTCGGGTATGCGTGATGAATATCGTGAGGTACCACCCGTTGTTGAAGGTATTCAGTTTGTAGCGCCATGGGAAGACGGTTTTGGGGTGAGTGTGCATCAAGAATTACGAGATAATAAGGCGGTTATTGAGTTGGCAGAGAGTTTGGCATTTAGAAACTCTTTTGATTATGTTATAAAACATTCTGATAGAACGCGGTGGGTGGTTAAATTTTCTATTGAGAGATATAAATGGGGTCTACGAGCAGCAAGGATTGAGAACTCGGATATGTTCTCTATTAGAACATACACGAAGATGCACACATGCAACCGTGCCGAACAAACTGCAAGCGCTGATTGTATGAGAGGCTCATCACAGCTAGTTGCATCGTATTTGAGCGAGGAATATCCTGAGAACTTCGAAACTTCAAAGCCTAGAACCACCATGGATCTAGTTAGGCGAAAATATGGCATATACATATCATACTCGACGGCGTTAGGAGGGAAAATTCAAGCAGTTTGTGATTTGCGTGGTAGGCCGGAAGATAGCTACAAGATGTTGTATCGTTATCTGTACGTGTTAGAAGAGGTCAATCCTGGAACGGTAACCGCCGTGGAACTGGATGAGGAAAAAAAATCTAAGTATCTATTCATAGCTTTGGGAGTTAGCATTGAAGGGTTTTCATGCATGAGAAAAGTGATAATTGTTGATGCAACTTTCCTCAAGACCGGATATGGTGGTGTACTAGTTTTCGCCGTGGCTCAGGATCCTAATTGTCACATTTATCCCATAGAGTTTGGTGTTCTCGACGGTGAGAATATAGCTAGTTGGACATGGTTTTTCGAGATGTTGAAAAGCGTTGTAGGCGACTCGTCCGAATTGATATTTGTGAGTGATAGAAATGCAAGCCTCATCAATGCAATAGCAAACATGTTTTCACAAGCTCATCATGGTTACTGTTTATGGCATTTGGCCCAAAACGTGAAAGGACATTCTGGTAATGCAAACAAAGCCGTAGTCACCGAAAGGTTCCAAGAGCTAGGTTGGTGTCACACACAGGCTGAGTTCTACAGTCGTTACGAGACGTTTAAGAGGAGAAATCCTTCTGCGGCGAAGTATGTGGAGGAAACTACCGACAAGGAAAAATGGGCAATATGTTTTTCTCCAGGTAAACGATACAACTTGGGCACGAGCAACTCTGCGGAATGTTTGAACAAGGCTTTTCTTAAGGCGAGGAGGTACTCTATAATACCACTGCTTGATACTATCATTCGCAAATTTTCAGATTGGTTTAACAAGCATAGGAAAGAGGCCGTGTCTGGACATCCTGATGACAATCTCGTGCCTTTGGTCCAGAACTTCGTGCATGATAATTGGAAACTTACTAAGACATTATGTGTGAGCGAGGTAAACACTTTCGAGCTCGAGTACGAAGTCGATGATATTGATGGAAAGGTTTATTTGGTGAACTTGGAATCAAAAAGTTGCTCATGTGGTTTCTTCAATATTCAGCAGTATACTTGTCTCCATGCCCTAGCAGCATACAGATCATACAAAAAGTGATAGAGCTCGTGCAAGTGATACCAGAATAACACTCCATGATTTGTGTTCGAATTATTATTTGACGGAGAAGTGGGCATTGGCTTATTATAGGTCCATCTATGATGTCCCTGATATGTTTGCATGGAACGTCCCAGATTACATCAAAGAGATGCAAATCTTACCTCCTGATTACAAGATAACGAGGGGTCGGAAGAGAGTACATAGATTTCCATCAGCTGGAGAAGGAGGAAGACGGCGAAGGACACAAAATAAAAGGCGGCCAAGAACTCACCAAGGAACACTTATTTGGAGATAACTACGATTGATTTGTGTGTAAGCTTTGAGTTGATATTTGTTGTGGATTATTGTTATTTGCAAGACAGGCCTGTTTGAAAATTAGTAACCCTATATGTCACATTTTTCTGTTGGTAAAACTGTGTAATACTAAGTGATTATCGTAATTATAATGAATATCATTGGAGCAAATATTTAACATATAGCTATATGAAATTTGAACTTGTAGAATCACTTTTATCCTAACAATTGTCAATGAGTGATATTACATCAAATTAGATCGAGAATCACTCAACTAAGCAATTCCACCAACAATGTTCATATACTTGCAAGATCTTTTTTGGAATAATGGACAAGTTAGGAGGATAAATTTTTAAATACTGAGGATTGTAACATATTAATATGCAGAAGTATTAGACTCATAGATTAATCATGTAAAATCAACTGTAAAACTATAAAATCAAATTTAAAGTTCCAGTAAAAATGATTATATTGAAAACAGCCAAAGTATAACTATTAAGAAATTTTGTACAACTAATAACTCCTGTAAAACTATGTGTTTTTTTGCAGAGCGGCAAAATTCATAATTGACCTATTTTTGGCGGGAAAATTAAGATTTG
Organism: Orychophragmus violaceus; assembly: GCA_030180135.1. Lineage (NCBI taxonomy): Eukaryota > Viridiplantae > Streptophyta > Magnoliopsida > Brassicales > Brassicaceae > Orychophragmus > Orychophragmus violaceus. Next base: position 68,958,556 of record CM058239.1, read on the forward strand.
ACCAAATTTTCTCTTCTGACTTTTGGCGCCCAAACCCAAAAAAACCATACTTTTCTCTTCTCACTTTTGGACCTCACTTCTCCTTCTCTCACCTTTCACGAGATTTTCGCGAACTCCTCTTCTCTTTCAATTCAACTTCTTCTCTCTTCTCTTGGATATGGACAATTTCGAATCCGATCCTTACTACAGTGATATGAAGAGGAAGAAGAAGAATTACGACATGATGTTCTTCATTGTAGATGGTGACAATGGCATACCGACAAGATGTCCGTGCGGTGGTCGAATCATTGTGGAGTCTGAACCTGACGTGGGAAAGAGATACTTTGTTTGTAACGCGTTTGAGGTGAGATATGTTGATTTTGGGATTCGTTTTTTCGGTGTTAACACATCATTTGAAACTATATTGTCTTGATGGAGAGTTTTTATGTGCAGGACAATGACCTACACATACGGAAACTATGGGTTCAAGGCGTCGAGGAAGAAGCCACTAACTTAAGGAAGATGGTGGACTCTCAGGCAGAGAAGATTCAAAGCCATGAATATCGTATTGAGCAGTTGGGATTAGCACTCAAGAAAAAAGGCGAAGAGATTGAAAAGCTGAAGGAATTGGTGGGAAGAAATGTTTAATGTTATTAGAATGTTGTCATTTTGGTTTCCTTTTGGTTTTAAGACTTGTTTAAGTTCATTTCAATTTATAATGCTACCTAATGCTTAAATGCACAATCTAGTTCTACCCAATTTTACCTAGTTATACATAGTTTTACCAGTTATACCAGATTAGTTATACATAGTTTTACCAGTTATACCAGATTAGTTATACATAGTTCTACCAGTTATACCAGACTAGTTATACATAGTATTACTGTGTTTTACCAGTTTTACTCAGAAACATTTCCAAACATAGATTCTAAACCAAACATACAGTTTAACAACAGTGTACTTACACCCTAAAAGGTTTAAAAACAACTTCAAACCAACATTGTACTTAAAAACAACTTCAAACCAAACAACTTCAAACCAACCAAGTCCTAATCCCTCCTCGACCTTGTGTTACGCGTCTCAGGTGCATTTGATGTATCCCCCACCTTTCGTTTTCCAAGTGCCTTCTCAGCCGCTTTCTTCTCTGCCTTAGTCTTCTGGATCTCTTCTTGGACCTGCAATCAGATGATACAATTAGAATACCCAGTTATCCAAGTATTACCGTTAATATTTGAAACTATTTTTACCATTTGTGTTTCTAGATCTTTCATATGATCCATGTATTCTTCAATGGGTTTGACTATCTTATCCATCTCATCAAACTTCCCATACAACATCTTAAATCCATGTTCCATCGTTGACTGCATCCCTTTCATGATCGTAACAAGTTCGTTAAGATTAGGATTCGAAGTTCTAGGTGCATCAATGGCAGAAGGTCTCTTTTCCTCAGGTTTTTTGAGCTCTTCCTCCTCCTCTGCCTTTCGGGCAGCCATTGCTTCTTCATACATATCCTGAAAATAGACCTTCTTCCCTGCCAAAATAAGCTTCATCCAACTCTGAATAACAGGATCGTCGAGATCATGAACATCGCTTTCTTCATAGATACGCTAAAGAAGAGCTTCTTCATGTCCATATCGAGTTGCCAGGATGTTGTCAATGCCCTGAGGACACTTAATCTTAGAAAGTTCTTCATTGATCCTTGAAAGAGGAAACCCTCTCATTGAGTTACTCTTGAATTGCGACTTGCACATCCTTGGACAATAATGGTCTGCCCCTACAACTGGCTCGCGGAAACTACTCCCTAGCTCTGTAATTGCCTCAAAGGCTAACAGCTACACAACAACACACATATGGTATATTAGTTAGAGATTAGCACAAGAACAATTACTCAAACCAAAACTTAAAAGTACATACCTCCAAAGGGATACAGAAACCGGGAATCGGCCACAATTTGTTCTCCTTGAAACCCCTTTAAAATGGTCCATTGTGTGAGAGATCTCACCGACCATATGATCATAGCACAATCTGCCCCAAGGAAAACTATGGCACAAGTCAAGATCATCGACAACTCTGAGAAAAAAATCTACCACTTGAGCAGCATCGTTTTTAGTCTTTGTTTGGCCGATGAGGACGCTGTAAAGGAAGTAGAGAACGAGCATCTTCAGTCTATCTGGAGAAGCTCCCATTCCCTCAAGCTTCTATTTCACATCTTGAACTATAACTGTCGAGTTCCCAAAATGTTTCCTCACAAACTTAAGGCCACCCAACTGTTTGTAGTCAACCGGGTAGTTGCGGCAGTCTAATCCGGACATAAGTGCATGCTCCCTCAGGCCATAACGTATCGGAATACCGTAGACCACGAACCAGACTTCCATCCTCTTCTCGATGCAAGCAGTTCGCAGGAGTAGCATCCACATGCCCATCAGCTTGTGGTTTCCTTATTTCGGCAAGTGAAAGATATATTGGAACTGCGGATGCTCTACAAAACACTTCCTCTCAGTAGTCGTTAGCTTAGGCTACAAAGAATATAGAGTGGCTAGAAAATCAATATAGAAGCACCGCGTCGATATCTTTATTTTCTTCTTGTACTCCGTTGGGAGGAAGTACATTCTCAGAGGTTGCATGGCTGTCAATTCAACACCGGAATCCTCCAAAAAGTGTTTTACCAAGTTATTCCACTAATACAATGTTTAGTTTTACATAGTAATACTTAGTTATACGTAGTTTTACACAGTTCTACTAGTTTTACTCAGTTTTACCAGTTTTACTTTATTTGTTATACTTAGTTTTACCAGTTTTACATAACTAGTTATATTAGGTTTCACCAGTTTTACTTACATCGTTATACTTAGTTTTACTAGTTATACTTCACTAGTTTTACCAGTTTTACTCCACTAGTTTTACTAGGTTTTACCTGTTTTACTTATTATTTATACTCAGTTTTACCAGTTTTACTCCACTAGTTTTACTAAGTTTTACCAGTTTTACTTATTAGTTATACTCAGTTTTACTAAGTTTTACTTCATCATCTAAACCATTAAGAACAATTTTCTCAACTTTTACACAACTAAATGGGTATAACACTTACCGATTGGGAATCAGAGCTGTCCTTGGATTCCTCCTCGTCTTCTTCCGAAGATTCCGAAGATACATCCTTGCTGTTTGGTACCTTTGTCTCCTCGACTCTCAAGCTCGGTCTTGGTTGGGTCGGTTGCGGTTGCTGTTTCTCGGACTTGACCTCTTCTCCGTCTTCTGTACTCTCTGTCGCGTCGTCATCATCTTCATCATCTTCATCATCTTCACTCCCACTCTCATCTCCTTTGCTCTGTTTCTCGAGATCAACTTCTCGTTGTCAGCAACCGTCTGAGGAACATTATCGACCGGAGGAGCAATAGAGACCGGATTCGTGGTCATGGTAGGACCAACACCATCGCTCTCCGGAGGAGGAGCATTCATAGCCGTGGTAGGGATTTCTACACCACTCGCCGGAGGAGGAGGAGGAGCATTCTTGGTCGTGGTAGGACTTACTACACCACTCGCTGTCGCCGGAGGAGGAGGATTCTCCTTCTCGAGATCGATTTTCTTGGTGGCTCGACGAGTCTTCGGCGGCATCTTTTACTCGTATGAAGGAACTCTAAAGGAGAAGGGAAAAAGAAAAAATATAAGTTAAGATTGAGAGATAATGGGGAATCCGAAAAGGGGAAGATGGAGAAGAGAGAATGTAGTGGAGAGGGAGTAACAATCGGAGAAGTTAGAAGGAAAGGGTCGAATGGAATTAGGGGTTTCAAATGGAGAATTGGAGTTTTTTTGAATAAACCGGGTCTGACCCGACTGTCCAGGTTATCCGACCCGGGTATATCGGGTGAACCAGCGATTTTTTGGAAAACCGGTTCATTTACGGTTCGATCTAAGATTTCGGTTTGGTCGGGTTAACCGTCTGATTTTTCATGTAATTATCCTAAAATCCAAAGGTCTTTTGGTAATTTCATTTGTTTTGGATTAAAAATAATGTGAATAAAAATTTTAATAATTAAAGGGCTATATCAGATTTTTTTCTGAGTACGGAGGGGCATTGGAGACAATAATCCCTATATGAGATTTTCACCGAGACTTGAGACTTAAGTTGATACTACTTCACATCGACGAAGAACCAACTATATAATTTCCTTTTCTCATTATTGAAACTAATAACAACTAATATTTTTTTTTCAACAACTAATATTGAAGTTGGTTAAATTACAGAATTGATCTTAGTTTAAATCGGTTTCCTTTGCCGGTTTACTAACTCAATTGTATAGCTTAATTTAGTTTCAAATACTTGTATATAAACTTGTTTTCATCTTCATTTGAATTAATGAAAAAATATTTTTGTAACAAACTTCTCTTCAACCTCTTGATTCGTAATATGCTATAAGAGTTTTAATCTCGATCTTTTGGTTGATTTTTCTATTGTTGATCCAAATTTCTTTTGATTCTATCGATTGATTCTCAATTGCAATGGTGCCAATGAAGAAAATTCTGCGAAAATCCATTCGTACCAAAGCTTCCACGAGCTCAGCTCGGAAGTTGACTCAATCCTCTGATATTGTACAATCTCATATGAATTCTCCTCCTATCAAGGTTAATCACAACATTGGAGCATCGTGAGCTATAACAATACTGGAATGACTAGATCCGAGTCATTCACCTCTGTTCATGTATAACGCGGATCATCCAGGTTTGCAGCTAATCTCTCTTCGACTAGATGGCTCAAACTATGATGATTGGAATGCGGCTATGTGAATATGCTTTAGATGCAAAGAACAAGATAAGCTTCATAGATGAATCATTAGTTCGTCTTGAAAAATCAAGTTCTAGCTTTCGTATATGGTCTAGGTGTAATAGTATAGTCAAATTGTGGTTGTTGAACTCTATTTACCCCAAATTTATCGAAGTATCTTGCAATTGAATGATGCTTCAGATATATGGTGTGATCTGTATGGGAGATTCCACATGACTAACTTGCAAGAACCTCCAATCTAACTTAAGAGATTTGATAGATCAAATCTTAACCCCTATTTTCTAACTGTAAGTGCACAGACGTGATTGTAGTATGTAGGGTATCGAATCCATAGAGACTCAAGTTTCATACGATAGATTGTATGCAGTTGAATTAAGCTAAGCAGACCAGATGTAAGCAGTAAATAATGCAAGTAATTAAACGAGTGTGTGATCACTAAGCGAAAGAGCTAGTCTTAGGGAAATTCTCAGGAAATCTGGAATTCAAATAAATCAATCAACCAGGATTCATATATCGATGTTCTAGAGTAGAATCACTAATTTATAACAAACCAACTCTCGTTGCGAATGCTAACTATGTCTAACAACCTAGAAAGCCAAATCTCGTTGCGAATTCTAGAGTTCTAAACATGCATTTAATTCAGGTTCTTTCGTTCATAAATTCCCTAAGCCAAATCTCTTTGCATATAGGTAATTTGCTCGACCAGGTTCTTTTCTAATTAATTAACCAACTCTCGCTGCGCTAATCAATCTAATATCAATAATCTAAGTAGCTAATTTAGATTAAGCATTAAGAACAACCTAGATGAATAACTAGATGTTTTGAATCCCAGTTAATATCAATCATTTTATAATTCCATGAAATCCCTAATGAGAATCCCTAAATCTAACAGGAGAACTACTCAGACATGGCAATCATAACAACATACATGATCAAAGTAGATATCATATAAATCAAAAGAATAAGAACAAGGGTTCGAAATATCTTCTCTCTCGAGTACAAGACCAGTCCCAAAATCTCATAATCTCTGATAAAATAAAGCGTAGACTAACAAGTGGCTGAAAACCCTAATTAAATAGTCTAAACACGTTTTGGGGTTAAATTAGAAATAATAGAAACTTCCGGGCTTCTGTTTAAATCTTCAAGACTTGTCCAAAACGATGCGTATAACTTTCCATGCAGTGTCGATCGACACTAACATCAAACATCGGCTCCAAAATCTCCTTCTCGTACAAGTACTCTAAAAGCTCTCCAGAATGCTCCAAAACTCCCAATTAACTCCAAACGTATGCTAACCTGTAAATGATTCAAAAGACTCCAGAAATAACCAAAAGACTCTAGACAAAGACTTATATCATGGCATGAAAACCTGTAAAAAGCATGATATATCAACTCCCTCACACTTTGCCTTTGATTCCCTCAAGCAAACAGAAAACCAAAGTATGAAAAAGAGGTTTGAAAAAACAGAAACTCATTTTGTCATAAGAACATCACATTCACATTCACTTAGTAATCCACATGAAAACATGCCTGCTGAGATCAAGACCACAACGTACTTCTTGTTGGGGTCAAAAACCCCTCGACGAAAACAATAGCCGAAAATAAGATCGGACAATCGGACACATGCAAATGTCCGCTTCGGACAAACAAAGTTTCGTATAAATAACAAAGTCTTACGAAGTGTCGAGAACTTCACTTGAACAACTCATTAAAGAAAAGGATTCAACGGATACGTTTCAGACGACATTTCATATACAGCGGACCGATCGGACAAACACACCTTTCGACAGGGACTACGGATCAACAAAACATCCAAACGGACAACGATCGAGCTAAATCAGCTCGGAACCGAGCCAAACCAGCTCGGAATCACCAAGCTGAATTCAGCTCGGGTCCGAGCCAAACAAGCCCGAACCGAGCTGAACCAGCTCGGGTCCGAGCTAAACCAGCTCGGAATTTCCGAGCTGGTTGCACCTAGCTCGGACTTTCCAAGCTAAACCAGCTCGGATCCAAACCCTTCCCTTCTCGTTTTCAAATCATGATTTACCCCTTCGGAAATTCCGAGCTGAATGAATCTCTTGTAAACTTCTGAGCTGGATTTCGCTTTTCTGAACTTTCCGAACGGATAATCAAACATTTGCCGATGTGCACAACTTGCCGCAATCCATCTTCGGAAACATTGGCTTATACTTTCTTGGCCGATAAATCGAGCTGACGGACAAAGTTAAAGGAAATAAGAATTTAGGCCCAAACATACAACATTTGAATATCCAAAACTTTGGGCCGAATAAATAAGTTTGTATACAAACAGACTCGGATCATCCGTTCTCGGCCCATCCAACAAATAGGTCAAGCCTCGGAAAGAAAATGTCAAAGAAAGGAGATAAACTCGAAGAAGTAAAGATGAAGAGATCTCCGAGCTAAAGAGGAAAATCCGAGATGAAAAATGTAAATCTTAACGGAAAAAGGAAAGAGATAACAACAGGAAGATTTCCGCAAATCTTGCGGAAAATAAACTCGAAGCCGACTTGCCGCAGCTATATAAGGAGATGGCAGTCATACGATTTAGAGATAGCAAAAAACCCTAGGATCGAGACTTAAGAACTTAGCAATTTTCTTAGTCGTTTCCGTTCTTTGTACTCTCTTTTCCGATCTTTGTACTCTTTTTCCGATCTCATATCAATAAAATATCCTCCGGGTTTACTATTTCGGTGTGTTTATCTTTGAAGTTTCTGTTCCCTAAAAGTTTGCTCTACAAGTTTTGACAGTGTGAGTTCCGACTCTCACAATTTGGCGCCGTCTGTGGGGAGATAGAAACTTCTGACACTAAAAAACCATCGACTAGCGGATCCGAAGATATGGTTACCATCGGAGACGGAGACGAGACAAATCAGCAGCTGCCGATCGGCAACAACACAACCAACGTTACCACGGGTAACACCTCAGCAAGCGGCGACGTTGTAAACATGATCAACGCAACACTGTCCGAGCTGAAAGAGATAATGGCCGCTATGAGACAAAGGACAGAAGAGCAAGAAAAGTCAATAGCACCCTCACAGAGCAGATTGAGAGATTGAAAACCGGGAACCGTACACGGACGACTCGAACGGTAAACTTTGCCCCGGCTGAACGAAGGCATCTAGATTTCTCAACGTCCGGTGAGTCGGCAAGGAATCCATCGCAACACCTCGAGAAAACCGCAGGCGAACACACTCCCCCAGCAATTATACCCAATACCACATATCCTCCTCCTATATTCCGAGGTCGAAAATCTGTGGCGGAAAACAATGCAGAAGACTGCGAAAACGAAGACTCGATTCCGGCCGGCGGTCGGATCGAACTACCCTTTGATGAGGAAGAAAGGATCGACGCAGATCGATACGTCCCACAGCTAAGCGACGAAGAACTAGAAGAAGAGGACATCGAGCGAACTCGCCCAAACGAGCCAACTGAACGACGAAGAAACAACAGACGAAGCAAGCTCGATGAACTCAGGGACGCGCTGGCTAAGACAACCGCGTAGATTAAAACTGTACGGTCACAGGTTCATCAGGCAACAAGCGTCGCGCCCAAAATCGATCGCGTCCTGGAAGAAACGCGAAAGACACCATTCAAAGCTCGAATCACTAGAACTCGGATTTTCAATCCGGGCAAGCTCAAAATCCCATTCTACGATGGAACGACCATCCCAAAGGCTCATATGATGGCTTTCCGAATAGCAATGGGGAGAGCAAATCTTAGCCGAAGGGACAAAGATGCCAGTTTTTGTCTCCTGTTCGTAGAGCATCTGAAAGGAGCGGCCCTTGAATGGTTCTCTAGACTGGAACGCGATTCCATCAGAAACTTTCAACAGCTGTCGGAGGAATTCATGAAACAATACTCGATCTTCATGGACAGCAGTACTTGCGACGTCAATCTATGGGCTTTGAGTCAGGGCGAAATATATAGTTTGAGAAAATTCATCGAACGGTTCAAAAGGGTCGCCACCAGAATCGAAGGTTTGAGCGACAAAGTGGGCATCTACATGCTGAAGAAAGCACTTTGGTACGAGTCGGATTTTAGGAAGGAGATATCACTAAACCGACCGCAAACAATGGTAGACGCTTTGCACAGAGCAATAGACTTTATTGTCGACGAAGAGGAGATGAAGGTCTTATCTGAGAAGCATAAGTCTAAAAATCAACCAAGCAAGGAAACTCGCCTATCAGCAAGAGCAAGCAGTGAGAAACGAATCTCGAAGCCAGTCAGCACTTTGCGGCCCAAAAGAACGGCTGGGTCGCATAATTACCAGATCGAATCGAACGAGCAAGAAGAACGGCCGACTGAACGAAGGAAGAGTTCATGGAACACATGGACAAGGAACCCCATCGCCTACGACGAAAAGGCATTCTGCAATCACCACCAATCTTACGGATATAATACTGCCGACTGTCACAGACTGGGCATTAAACTCGGGGCAAAACTCGTAGCTGGAGAGTTAGGTGATACGATAACTCTGAAGGACTTCGACGGCGGAAAGATCGGAAACCAGCCGAATAGGCCAAACAAAAGCAGTGATCCAAACAAAGCAGATCGAGAACGAAACCATCAAGAAGGACATGCCGCAACCGGAATAACAAGCGAAGAAGAGGAAGCGAAGGGGATCCTAAAGCAAACGGCCGTCAAAGGATAAATGTGATTGTGGAAAAGCCGCAATATCGCCCAAGATCAAAAACGTCTACCGATCCTTATCCTTGGCGACCATGGGGGACAATAGCACCAAGAAATGCCAGGCAAAGCATGCCGAATCGTCGCTCAAGTCGTACGATTTCATTCGACGACGTGTGGATCCCAAAAACCAATCGCCCATGCAATGAACCCCTAGTCATGGAGTTGATCATCCAGAATCGTCGCGTACTAAACATACTCGTCGACACCGGAAGCTTCGTGAACGTAATCTTCTGCGAAACTCTGAAGAGGATGTAAATAAACTGTAATGAGGTGACACCTTCCCAATAATCCTTAACAGGATTCACCGGAGATACCATAACCACCTTCGAAAAGATCGAGCTGCCAATACTCGCGGGGTGAATGTTCAAAGTCGTCGAGTTTTTGGTGGTAGATCGCCCAACGATATACGGAACGATTCTCGGAATCCCATGGATAAACTCCATGAAGTCCATTCCATCAACTTATCATCTATGCATCAAGTTTCCTACACCTTCCGGAATCAAGACAATCTGGGGAAATCAAGAGCAGCGGATCCTTGACAGTTCCCGGAACGACGAATCACACCATCGGATGGATGCAGCGGAGAGAAGCTATCAACCTCGCCAAATGGACGATCATACTAGACATTTCTCTGTGGGAGATCTTGTCCTAAGAAGAGTCTGGCGAAACCCAGCACTTCAAAACACCGGATCGGATTGGGAAGGACCTTATATGATCACAAGAGAAATCCGCCCTGAAGTGTACGAACTCGAAACCATGAACAACACCAGGATAGTAAAAGGATGGAATGCGATGCATCTGAGAAAATTCCGCTACAAGAAGACTTCGAAATGTTTTAAAAAAATGTTACGAAGCATTTTGAACTACGGGACGGCTTGATCCTTGAAAGGGGTACGTAGGCAGCCGGTCTTTCGATCGGTTCTGCTGTCCCCCCTCTCAAAAAGGGGGGGGGGGGAGTGGGTCCGTATATATCTATACTTCCACATCGGATTTCAAAAATTTTTAAAACAATTCTAGAACTAAAAACTTGTCCGACAAAATTATTCGGAAACCTCAACAGAACCATCTCGGAGCTTCCGAGCAAATCAGCTAGGAAAATCCGAGTTAATCAAACAAGTCAGCTCGGAACTTCTGAGCAAATCAGCTAGGAAAGTCCGAGCAAATCAGCTAGGAAATTTCTAGCAAATCAGCTGGGAAAGTCCGAGCTAATCAAACAAGTCAGCTCGGAACTTCCGAGAAAATCCAGCTAGGAAAGTCCGAGCAGATCAACTAGGAACTTTCCAGCAAATCAGCTAGGAAAGTCAAAGCAGATCAACTAGAAACTTTCCAGCAAACCAGCTAGGAAAGTCCGAGCAAACCAGCTAGGAAATTTCCAGCAAATCAGCTAGAAAATTCCGAGTTAATCAAACAAGTCAGCTCGGCAAATCCGAACTGACCACTTTCTGCGGAAAATTCGAGCTGACCACTCTCCTCGAAGATTCCGAGCGAAACACTTATCTCATACAGCCAATTCACTCAAACAACTCCGAACAACGGATCTTAGTTGGAAGCACGGCGCATCCGCAAAAGTTCAACTCCCCGACCATACTCTTGAAGTTATCCGGTAACAAAAATAAACTCTTTTTTATCCTTCTCATTTAGATGATTTCTCTTAAATCAAAATTAGGATATAAACTTTGTAGTTCAGAACTCGCCTGTTATTATTACGTCAAATACATAATTGTTAGAAATAGCTTATTTTGTCTGTGACGGCCGAAATAGACAAACACATACATCCTTTACGGATATTAGCCAACACGTCTTATATGGATTGAAGCTCTATACATCCAATAAACGGATAAAAGCGCGCTATATAAATTTTAAATACCGCCAAGGTATGTTTATTATCGGCGAAGGGAACAAAAGTCGAGAGGTCGATAATAATTCCTGAGAACGGGTTGTAGATAGGTCTTCAAATCCGCCGCACCAATACTGGAGTTGATAATAGACCCCAAAAATCCAGTATGACGCTACTCATCACTTTGGTAAAATGACGTTTTAACCAAGTATATCTTGGTTCAGTATCTTTGAAAGGTGGTCCTGCGGATACCGACTTATTTTCAGGGAACGAAAGATAAGAGGCGAGAGTTTTGCGGAAAATCGGGATCGAAAATCCAAACCCAGTAAAAACAACACACTGGTCTCGACAACGTCATTATTGAGTACACGACCGACTTGGGAATGTAAGACGGCAGACCCCTGCACTAGTACTGAAGTCAACCGTAAAACTCCTAAAAACCCAGTAAGACGCTTCCGAGCACACTGGTCTAGTCATTATAAGTCCACAAGAGAAATGTTTTTTGTTATTTCTCGGACTCGAAACCCAGTAAGACGCTTCCGAGCACACCGGTCTAGTCATTATAAGTCCACAAGAGAAAAACATTTTGTTATTTCTCGGACTCGAAACCCAGTAAGACGCTTCCAAGCACACTGGTCTAGTCATTCTAAGTCCACAAGAGAAAAACGTTTTGTTATTTCTCGGACTCGAAACCCAGCAAGACGCTTCCGAGCACACTGGTCTAGTCATTATAAGTCCGCAAGAGAAAAACGTTTTGTTATTTCTAGGACTCGAAACCCAGTAAGACGCTTCCGAGTACACTGGTCTAATCATTACAAGTCCGCAAGAGAAGTACGCTTTGTTATTTCTCGGACTCAATTTCGAAACCCAGCAAAACGCATCCGAGCACGCCGGTCAAAACCTTATAAATCCGCAAGAGGAATACATCTTACTACTCCTCAGACTCAATTTCGAAACCCGGTAGGATGCTTCCGAGCACACCGGTCAGAACATTATGAAGAGCACGTCTTGAAAATTCCCGAGCTGAACCAGCTCAGACGAGCTAAACCAGCTCAGCCGAGCTAAACCAGCTCGGACCAAGCTAAACCAGCTCGGACCGAGCTAAACCAGCTTGGACCGAGCTAAACCAGCTTGGACCGAGCCAAACCAGCTCGGACCGAGCCAAACCAGCTCGAAATTTCCGAAGCTGAACCAGCTCGGACCGAGCTCAACTAGCTCGGATTTACGAACTAAACCAGCTCGAACCTTCCAAATCAATCACGTTGTCTTTTCGAGTCAATACTGTTTACTCCATTAAACGGTTTCCGAGCTCTTTCGAAAAACTAAGTTAAACACGACACATTTAAAGACATTTGACTTCAAGATGCAGAAAAGAACTAAAAGCATTGAAACTTTTCGAATATTCAAAGATAAACTAACACGACGACCAACCGTCTTAAGGACAAAAAGTTATCGAACAACAAATATATTCCAAATCCGCATTCTTAGAACCAGACATCTCAAGGATTATATTGGTTCATAGGTTCAATTGTCAGATTACAACCTATCACATAATCAACTAGGATCTAGGTGATTTGCAGTTGAATCATAAACAGATCAGAATCATTACCTTATGATTAGGTGCAGCGGATTGGTGGTAATGTAGAGATCAATGAGAGCTGATAAAAACCGGCTCCTCCTAGGTATCCACACGCTTACAAGCCACTGGATCAGGCTGCTAGACCAAGCTGGAACAACAGAGAAAACAAGGAGGACGGCCAGACCTAAAATCGCAGAACCACATGCTTACTGGCGCCTCCTCTTGCTTATATGGGCCCAAGTAGTTAAACTAATGGCTTATTAGGCTTTTGGGCCCAAGACCCAAATCAGACAAAAAGACTGTATTTTGTCTGGCCCAATTCTCTGTACAAATACAGTAAATCTTACTGTATTAATTCCTTTTAACTTTCCCGTTAGCTATGGTGTGTGACCCTTTGGGATCATACAATACTGGTAATAAGTCCTAAACTTATAGATCAAGAGCGGGCTCTAGCAAGTCATCATGATCGCCCAGTATTTATGACTTATGTCTGATCTCGACACTTATCATACTTTCTAGAGATAGTACAGTAGATTTCAGGACATTCCCAACAATCTCCCACTTGTACTGGAATTCTACATTCCCTAATCCTTTTGTCTCAATATCTCGATCTGGCATAAGGCAAGATGTGTGTCATCCTTATATAGCCAAGATCATGTTCATCGGACCATAATTGATACTGACAATGCAAACGACTTGGGCAAGTCCGTTTGGGTGTGGCCACACTCTTACCAGCTATCAAGTCTCCGATTGGCCTAGAGATATTACCTCCATTAACAGGAGGGACAAATCCCATCTTGTTCCATCACTATGAACTACACACTTTGTAATACACCCAACCAAGGTCCTTATAGCTCCCAGTTACGAAACAGCGTTAGACAATGATCAAAGTGCATCAATCCATGTGCAGCCACATGCATGCGAACTCAGGTCTAAGGACTATACTCTATAGTCGTAGATGAGAACCTCTTATGACACATATATTAATATCTTGTAGAGTTCTCATCAGCGGATCATGTCCGGTCATATGCTCCCCTACATATACCTATGTGTCGACTTTGATGCCGCGCATCTATGACCCATGAAACTTGGTCATAAGTCTCAACACACTCTAGTCTCAAGTGGTTGTTGGTGTTCCAATTTCAACAACCTTCGACTATGGACACTCTGGTTTATGTCATTTTGTTAAAAATAGGGTTTCATGATCAAGTCTTTCTCATGTACTTCGATGACCTATATATAATGACATGAATCATTTTGGAACGATTATTTATATCACAGTTAAAATAATCCAGAAATCATAAATTTCATAAACATAAAATATTATGTTTACATGAACCTTTCAAAACAACTAAATAAAGCCCTTTACAAACTCCCACTGAAATTAAGACTACATCTTAATTTCACTTATCCTACAGCTACAGTCCGCGACTCGTGCTTAGGCCTAAGGAGTGGCTTCGTTAATAGATTAGCAACGTTCTCATTCGTTGAAACTTGCTGATCTACTTAACACCTCTGTCATTTATCTCACGGAATAGGTTATACCTACCCTCAAGGTGTTTGGACCTCTGATGTGCAGCTAGCCTCATCTATGCTAGGAATCACATCAAGTTCAGTGATGAACTCTTCTTTCCAAACAACCTCTTTCGCCGCTACCCAAGCTGCGAAATGTTCATCTTAAGTCATGGAGTCATCAACAGTGCCTTGCACCGCCAGACAGACACAAGATATAACCGGACTGTGACCGGAAATCATCTTTGTCTGTTGGAAACTTGCCTTTCAGACTCTACCGACTTGTAGCACCTCACTTTCTCCGCAAATCAAGAACTTATCCTAAGTATTTTCCAAATACTTGAGGATATTCATTACGTCTATCCAGTGATTCTTTGCTGGATTTGACTGGTCTTTACTTGTCTTGCTTAACATTAAAGCAACATCAAAACAAGTACGTGTCATGGCATACATGATGGATCCAATTGCCGACGCATATGGAATCTCATCCATGCATTCAAGCTCAGCAGATATCGTAGGACACTGTATCTTGCTTAACGTAATGCCATGTGACATTGGCATAAAACCCTTCTTGGAATGTTGAAAACGTGTAGGACTTTGTCAATATAAGAATCCTGACTTTGTCCTATCAGCTCTTTTGGATCTTTATCTTTAGATCCAAAATCCAAGAACATATGTGGCTTTACCCATGTCAATCATAAAAACAACTCCCAAGCCAGTCCTTTACCGACTGCAGCATTGGAACGTTATTTCCGAGAATCAGTATGTCATCGACATACACTATGAGAAATGCAACATCGCTCCCACTTATCTATTAGTAAACGCACAGTTCCACTTCGTTCCTGTTCAAGTCAAAACCTTGACTACTTCAACATAACGAAGATTCCAACTCCGATATGCTTGCTTCTATCCATGAATGGATCGATGAAGCTAACTTACATACAGTATAATTTTTCGGAGTCCGGGCTCACTTTCGCTTCTGTGAATTTCGCAGGTTCGTCACTTTCAATGATCATCAGATCATGGCAATTAATCACGAGAAATCACTCTCGGATTAGTGACGGATTCATTCAGATCTGCGAACTTCAGGCTCTACAGGTGTAGATTCTACAGAAATCTGTAAATCCATCCGCTGCTCTCCCTCAACAGGTTGAGCAGCCTCCTGTATTTCTCGAATTTCTTCGAGTTATACTTTTACTCCCACTGTTCTTCTTGGAAAGAAACTTTCCTTTTAGAAAACAGAATTCCGAACAACCTAACTTCGTTTTCGGAATGGACGTAAAAAGTAACAAGCCTTGGTTTCCCTAGGACAACCAGCGAAGTAGCACAACTACAAATACTCAGTAAAGACGAATTTGGATCATTTCCAGTCCACATTTATGTGGTGTCTTTCAACTGATATTGGTGGAACTATTTCAGCGTAAACTTAGATATTTCTAGAGCGTTATTCTTAAAGAATATCATGGAAGATTTGTGTGACTCATCTTTAATCATTTCTAATAAGATCTGATTCTTTCTCACAGAAACACCTCCAGGTTTTCAGGAGAAATGAGCTGTGAAACGACTTCACACTCATTCAGATGATCACACCATCAATGACTTAAGTATTCTCACTCGTGATCTAATCCAGAGTCTCAATACTTCTGTCACTCAGATTCTATACCTCATTCTGGAACTCTTTAGAACATTTCAAAGAATTCCGACTCGTGTCTCATCAAATGAACACAGTCATACTCACTGAAGTAATCAGTAAAGATAATGAAGTACAGGAAATTTTCTCTGGCATTACTGCTCATCGGGCCACATACATGAGTATGTTCAAGGTCCAATAAGCCTTTGGGCCTTTCTCTAGCTCGGCTAAGATGGGCCCTTTGTCTTTTGGTCCAGTAAGCAGAATTCAAGTCTCATAAGATATCCGATCAAATGAGCCCAAAAGTCCATAACTATGGGATTTCTGAATCCGACTCACTCTATGTGACCAAAACATTTACGCCAAGAAAAATCAGGTTTAATTCATCAGATTTAAACCAATTCGGTATTTATGTTACATTTAGGCACTCTTTGGTTTAAGATATAAAACCCATTCCTTGAATAGGGTGCTACAATTAATATTTCATTAAGATCAAAAGAACAAAACTTGTCTTTTATCAAAATGAAAAACATTCAAATTCTTACAAGAAAATGAAAGACAACTCTGCTTAAAGCAGGTACATTGTAGCAATTACTTAATACAAAACCAAGCCTCAAAGGCATCTACAAGTGAAAACCCTACGGCTGAGGCAGCATCCATAGCTCCTTCCAGACACGCAGTTCCACTTGTCCTTCCTTCAACGTTCTACTGTTGCTTAGGCTCTGCATATTATAACAAATATCAGTGCCACAACTAGTATCCAATACCTATAAGGTAGAACTTGAAGTAATAACATGAATGCCTGAGGAAGTAGTCTCATACATCACCTTCAACTCCTCATAATCTTCCATGAATTTAATGCAATCTCTCTTCCAATGCCCAGTCTCTTTACAGTAGCAGCACTTACCAACGTAAGATGTATCTGACTCGGGCTCAGAAGACATAGGCTTGCCATGATTCAAAATCTGGACAACTTTGTCTTCACCCTTGTCAGTACTAGGTTTAGTAAACCTACCCTTCTCCATTATGAGATTATACAGGGTACTCTTCACGTTTGGCTCAACTGTCTTGAGCATATCATGCAGTTCAGTCAGCGTCTTCGTTAAGCCTTTCTTGATATAGTTCCTTTTGAACTTATCATAGCTTGACGGCAGTGACTGCAAAATGATCTCAGTTGCCAATTCTTGGCTAACTGGATAATCCAGTTTCCTCAGGCTATCAATGTAACCCATCATTTTACTGACATGAGGACTCACTGGATGATCATTTGGTAGCTTGCAGCTAGTGAGAGACTTAACCAACTGGTATCTCTCCACTCTTACCTGCTCCTGAAATTTCAATTTCAGGCTGCTGATCATCTCTATTGACGACTCCATGTTCTCATATTGCTTCAGCAAATCTGAGTCCATGGTAGCCAATATCAGACCACGCACATCTACCGCATCATTATAATGCTTATTCCAAGCATCATATACTGCATGAGAGGCATTGGACCCGATCCTCTCGGGGAGAGCTCTCTCAAGGACATAGTCCTTTCTCTCCTGCCTGAGGACTAGCCTCAGGTTCCGCGACCAAGTCAAAAAATTTGATCCGTTCAGTTTGTCCATTTCAAGGACAGACCGGATCGAGAAAGTGTTTTGATTGTTTGTGCTAGTCATAACTGAAATTTAGAGATAAATAGAGTTTTAGTTATTTAGTTCATAAAAGAGTAATCTTAATAACTTATAAGAAAACTCGCATTGCATTCAAAATTTCTTTGTTTAACCTCATAAGAATGCAATGATTCCGAGACCCATGTTCAACTAAAACCAAAGTGGGCCACTGGCCGTCACCCGGAATTAGCTTTACTTGGTAAGCATACACACAGCTAGTTATATCCATATAACTCTCGGTTGTGGATTGGCCCAAGGCCCAATTCACCAGATGTCTCAAGGCCCGGGACTCTCGATGGCCCAGTCAAGGAAACCAATCTCTTACAGCCAAATAATCACTAAAGTCTGGGACTCCCAATGAAATTAGTGACTATATACTACTTTACTTACGCAAAAACAGACACCTCACACTGTAAGCCATATCTGTAATTGAATAAGCGTTAAGTAGCTGACAAGATTGGGCAAGACATCCAAGCTTGATATTGTTTTTGAGGATTTTAGGTTTCAATAGATTTCCTCCCAAAAATAGAAGATTACTATTTTGGGAAACTTTCCATTTCAGGTAACTTACTAAATATGGAAACTTTCTATTTCGGGAAACATGCTTATTTTAGAAATTTTCTAAATTCAGAGACTTACTATATTTAGAAATTTCCTAACAAGCCAAAATTAGAAACTTTCTAATTTAATGTTTTATTAAAGTTTTCGATTGGGTCACAAATTATAGGCCCAATTCTTGGCCCAAGACCACAGAATTCCAATTGGCCCAATAATTTGACATAACCGAGTCGGTTCATTAATTCTGGTCCAAGACCAAATTAATTACTTAATCCAACTGGTTATTTACTAAACCAGACCAGCTCTAAATTATTTGGTCCAACCAAATCAAACTTAGACCAGCCTTCGGTTTAGGTTAAAATTCAATTTTGAATTTAAATCCGGTTTAACCAGAAATTAAATAATACCAATTGTATTAAATAATTTTCAGCAAACCGCGATTTGGTTAACCGCTTGAACCACCAATTAAAATGGATCGGTTCGGTTAAGTCCAAAATCAGGAAGAAATAGAATGGTCTAACCAATCAATTTTAGCTGATTTTGACCTAACTTGCGGGTTAAGCTCAAGCTAACAATGAAACACAATCGGATTGATCGGTTCATTGTCGCGGGTTAGGGAAGGACGAACCGCGAAGCTCGGCTGAACCGACTGGCTACTCGCGGAACGTATGCCTCGCCATCATATCGATCGATATGACGCTCCCATGTCGATCGATACTCGCGTGCATCAGCTCGTTGCGATCGGGTCATCGGGACAACGAGAAGCAATCGATCCGATCGATATCGATCGATATCACGCTCCCTCGTCGATCGATACGGGCGACCACATCGCATACCGATGGGTTTCAATCGGATCATGCGATTTACATATTAGGTTTTTTTCAAGTTCTAATCAAATTTTACTCATTAAAATCGATTCATCAAACTAATAAACAACCTAGTATGATCCAAACAGCAAAAACCTAACGACCTAGGCTCTGATACCACTCAAGGATTATATTGGTTCATAGGTTCAATTGTCAGATTACAACCTATCACATAATCAACTAGGATCTAGGTGATTTGCAGTTGAATCATAAACAGATCAGAATCATTACCTTATGATTAGGTGCAGCGGATTGGTGGTAATGTAGAGATCAATGAGAGCTGATAAAAACCGGCTCCTCCTAGGTATCCACACGCTTACAAGCTACTGGATCAGGCTGCTAGACCAAGCTGGAATAACAGAGAAAACAAGGAGGACGGCCAGACCTAAAATCGCAGAACCACAGGCTTACTGGCGCCTCCTCTTGCTTATATGGGCCCAAGTAATTAAACTAATGGCTTATTAGGCTTTTGGGCCCAAGACCCAAATCAGACAAAAAGACTGTATTTTGTCTGGCCCAATTCTCTGTACAAATACAGTAAATGCCTTGCATCTTACTGTATTAATTCCTTTTAACTTTCCCGTTAGCTATGGTGTGTGACCCTTTGGGATCATACAATACTGGTAATAAGTCCTAAACTTATAGATCAAGAGCGGGCTCTAGCAAGTCATCATGATCGCCCAGTATTTATGACTTATGTCTGATCTCGACACTTATCATACTTTCTAGAGATAGTACAGTAGATTTCAGGACATTCCCAACAACATCTCCTCGAGATGAACCGACGACATCGCCTGAAACAAAGACGGATCAACACAATCCTCGGCTTCGGCGATCAACCGATTGTATTCGGAGACGACCTCCTCACCCAGATGGGTTCTCGACATTATATCCGCTTCTTCGAACTGAAACGCAGAAGGATCCCCGGATCTCAAATCGGCGATCAAATCCAGATTGCTCCTCGCCGCGACGAACTGACTTTGCCTCTCTATGGCCTAAGGCAATTTTGAGAAGATTTTTCAAAATTTGGAATATCGAGATGTGATTTTCTTCAGCATCCCTCTTTTTCCTCTTTCAGCCGCGTCCCGAAGAGACACCTCACGGGAAATCTCCCTTTCGGCGAGTTAAGTTCTCAAAGCCTCAACTTCAGTAAGAGCCATGTTCCTTTCGGCATCAAGGGAAAGTCTCGCCGCCTCAAACTCATTTTTTCCGCCCTAGATGGAAGCTTTCATAGCAGCGACAGACTTCACCAAGCTTGCATTGTCAACAGAATGCCACGCGACGCGATCCCGAATTCTTCGACGCTTCCCATCGGATTCGGCAGCATGGTGATTAACCGAAGCCCAAGCTTGAAACAAATTCGAACAATTTAACAAAGTAGCAAGAAAAGATCGCGTGCCTTACAGCAAAGCGAAGAAACTAAACCTTAACATATCCTGCCCAGCACTAACAAGGGAGTCACCGCAAATCATATCTTTGTATTGTGTTGGGAGATCTCCGGGAAGAAGAACGTCCGCACAAAAGCTAGCGACCTCGGCAGCATTGGTGTACACAAAGCCACTATTGTCGCGGCCAAACTGGGTAGGATCAAAATCAGGTTGCGGAACCTCAAAATCTTTCCCATGTCTCTTTTTGGGCCTTCGACTGGATTCGGGCGCAACAACCTGATCCAATGATTCCGGCAGAGGAACTCGCGGAACATTTAATCCTTCGCCGTTATCAGCATCTATACAAGCGCCAGGAATACCTTTACCCAGCATAGGATCTTGACCGATCCAGTCGTCAAAGCCATGAAATCGAACTTGGGAAGTTCGACCCCATCCGCAAGCCATGGAGAGATTGAACCATCATCTTGAATAACCACATCATCCGGACGCTCATCATCATTTGCGTTCCCATCGGTCCCCGCCGCTCGACGAATCATGTCCATATGACTTGCACAAATAACACGTTTAAAAGTAAAGTGCTGATTCCAATCCGTATTCCTGTCCTGAAGCGCCCTAACGAGAGCAACCAAGTGCGTTTGACACGTCAAGCAAATATCTCTCGCTGAAAATTTAAAAGAAATTTTTTTTTAGAAGATCGGCAAGATATATGTTTAAACGACGAAGACGACTAAGTCCACTACCAAGTTTTCCCCATTTCGATATCATCAATGGAATACAAGCATCTCCAACGGATGCCTCATCAATAAAAATGTAGAAGAAGTGGTGCCTCCATTGGCGATCGTGATTTTCAAAATCCGAGACAACCATCCGATGTTGATAGGGCCTAAGGTAATGCTCGGGTCCACGCTTTATCGAAACCACGTGCAACATGTTCCGAAGGTGTAACACTCAAAGATCAACTTCACACTCGAAAATGCGGACCAATATGCCGATCAAGTGCCTAAAGCTTCGAGGAGTAATTTGCGTGAGAGCCAATTCGTGACGTCGAAGTTAACGGACGATGAGCTCATGAATCAGAAACCAGAGAAAGCATGATTCGAAAAAGTATTCATACACCGAAAAGTACTCCTTCAGCGGAGTGTCAACTCGGTCGCTGGGAGATGGTATCCTGATCGTCATGTTTTCGGGGATTTTGAAATCACGCTGAAGCTTCACGATTGACTTTGCCGAAGACAATGTCGAACGAATAGGATTCGGGGTCGGCTTCTTTTTTCTCGGACGAGTCTTCTTTGGTTTCTCTGGAGGGAGATCCCAATAACGCAAGAATTCCTCCCGACTAACGTGAACGTCCTCGAACTCTTCTTTAATCGTAGCACCAAGACATGGACCATGTCCTGGAGACACGGCATCTGCTGCGGCCGAGGGACAAGGTTGACTAGCACGAGACCTGGTCGACTGCCAAACCCCGGAAGACTCTCCCTCGGAAGAAAAATTAGCGTGACCACGAGTCGACGCACGATCCATCATCTTTACGAAAAAGCCGTCAAACAGAAAGTTCAAACTTGGAAAAGATCCAAAGCTTCTAAACTCACAAGAACGGAGCATGGAATTTTTGCAAAACTTACAGAAACTAAGAAAGAGTTAGAGAGAGAAGTTAGCTTTGAGTTATTTTGTTTGGAGAGAGGAATGAGAAATGAAGTATGAAGGAGTGGATACTTATAGATTTCACCAAGGCATGGAACTTCGAAATGATTACACTAGAATCATTTTGTCACAAGCATGCCCGAGCAAATCATGATAGAACGGATCATGATTGGGCATGTTGTCGGATTGACTTTACATAAAAAATCAATTACGGACGAAATACGATGCTTTGGACAATTTGTTGCCGCAAGGGCAATAACATGAAAAACTGATTGATTGAAGTTCTTTCGGACAATTATTTTCGCCTCGAATACAAAACAACCTCGCCATCATCGCATTCGAGTCTGACAAGCTGGGGGCTTAACTGTTGGAGTAAAAAAATCGGACACAGGCAAATGTCCGCTACGGAAAAACAAAGTTTCGTATAAATAACAAAGTCATACGAAGTGTCGACAACTTCGCTTGAACAACTTATTAAACAAAAGGATTCAACAGATACATTTCGGACGACATTTCATATACAGCGGACCGATCGGACAAACACACCTTTCGACAAGGACTACAGATCAACAAAACATCCAAACGGACAACGATCGAGCTAAATCAGCTTGGAACCAAGCCAAACCAGCTCGGAATCACCAAGCTGAATTCAGCTCGGACCGAGCTAAACCACCTCGGATTTCTGAGCTGAACCAGCTCGGGTCCGAGCCAAACCAACTCGGAATTTCCGAGCTGAACCAGCTAGGGTCTGAGCCAAACCAGCTCGGGTCCGAGCCAAACCAGCTCGGGTCCGAGCTAAACCAGCTCGGAATTTCCGTGCTGGTTGCCCCTAGCTCGGATCCGAACCCTTCCCTTCTCGTTTTTCAATCATGAATTACCCCTTCGGAAATTCCGAGCTGATTGAATCTCTGGTAAACTTCCAAGCTGGATTTCGCTTCTCTGAACTTTCCAAACGGATAATCAAACATTTGCCGATATGCACAACTTGCCGCAATCCATCTTCGGAAACATCGGCTTATACTTTCTTGGCCGATAAATCGAGCTGACGGACAAAGTTAAAGGAAATAAGAATTTAGGCCCAAACATACAACATTGAATATCCAAAACTTTGGGCCGAATAAATAAGTTTGTACACAAACGGACTCGGATCGTCCGTTCTCGGCCCATCCGACAAATAGGTCAAGCCGCGGAAAGATAATTGTCAAAGAAAGGAGATAAACTCGAAGAATTAAAGATGAAGAGATCTCCAAGCTAAAGAGGAAAATCCGAGATGAAAATGTAAATCTTAACGGAAAAAAGAAAGAGATAACAACAAGAAGATTTCCGCAAATCTTGCGAAAAATATCCTCGAAGCCGACTTGCCGCAACTATATAAGGAGATGGCAGTCATACGATTTAGAGATAGCAAAAAACCCTACCATCGAGACTTAAGAACTTAGAATTTTCTTAGCTGTTTCCGTTCTTTGTACTCTCTTTTCCGATCTTTGTACTCTTTTTCCGATCTGATATCAATAAAATATCCTCCGGGTTTACTATTTCGGTGTGTTTATCTTTGAAGTTTCTGTTCTCTAAAAGTTTGCTCTACAAGTTTTGACAGTGCGAGTTCCGACTCTCACACTTTCCCCACACTTAGCAATTGTCCCAAGTAAAATCCACAATCAAAACAAGAAATCCAAATTCACCACACTAACTTCGGTAAGCAATTAAGTGTGTTCTTACCAAGAGGGTATCAATTAAAGGACACATGGACTCTTACTCTGCAGTTCCCTAATTGCAGGCTGTCCACTTTTGGTTCTTTTCTTCTCCCTTTTCTCACTTCAGCAGCTGGTTTTTCTCCACTAGGTATCATTTTATTTATTTTTTATCAGCTGCTCTTCCCTCATTGGGGTATTACTTTTGACACATTCCATGAATGCACATGAGGATATGGGTAACTACCACTACTGTGATCACTTCGAAGCTACTAGCTTATCCGCAGTTTATTGCTTTTTTTTTACTTTGCTTGAAGGGAAGGGAGAAGGGAACCATACTCAGACAGATTTACAGACCTTTCAGGACTGAGAGAGGAGTCCGATCTAATGCATACCAAGCCCCTGGGTAAAAAAATTAAGTCAAGATTAATGGTGAAGTTAGTGATGGATCCTATGATCACCTGAACTGATATGGGTGTCCTTCGTAGATTGATCCGTGTGTGGTTTTCTAACACTCATATAACTACTGCAGGTCTGTCCAATGGTCATTTAGGATCCTGTGAATGTGAAAATTTCCTCGAAAAATCTTTGTTTCCAACTGATTTTGACACAATAAAATAATTTCAAAAACAATGGACTGACTCTTAGAAAAGAAAACAAACGGTAGTCAGTAAACTACCTCACCCACACTTAAACAATACTGTCCGCAGTGTTATAAAAGCTTGGGCTCGGGAGAACAAGGTATAATCAAGTGAAAATTCGGAAAATTAGAAACCTTACCTGCTAGCGGGTTGAGTGTCGACCAACACACATCTAGTGTCGAGCGACACTAGGCTTAGGTCGACACATTCCTGATCCTAGTCGAGCATCCTCGATTTTGGTCTGTCTTTTCGAGTTGAGTATCGATCGACACAAAAGAATGTCGACCGACACTGGTGTCTGCAACCTGTTCGTCACATTTCTAACAAACCAAAACAACAAAAATCAAAGAAACAAAACCAAAAACCTAAAAATAAAAGAAAAACTGACTCAACTGTGGGTTGCCTCCCACTCAGCGCTTGTTTTTAGTCATTAGCTTAACTATGGGTAGGAGATTAGGCTCACGGGGGTTTCGACAAAGGCAAAGAGTGCCTCTGCGAAAGTCTCCTCATCCATGGAGGTGTGTAGGCAGTATCATCATGAGAGTGTCCAAGGAATGAGGGAATAGATCCAGGGTGAGAGTGAAGCTTGGGTGGGATAGAGCGTTTCCCTGCATTCACAACAATGAAGTTATGAGGTTTAAGTTTAAAAGATGCATACCTTCGCTTTGGTGGAGATCTGATGTTTGGAGCTTTCTGCTTAGGAACAGTTGCAGGCGCTGAAGATGTCAGAGTAGATTCCTGAAAAACCACCATCTTCTCTTCTCCAATATCAGACATTGTAGCCTCACCAATCTGAACTTCTTTCTCCACTTCGACACTAAAAGCTTGACAATCAATGGTGGATCTTTGCAGCTTATCCATTTTGAGGTGCAGAGGCTTATCTCCCAGGTGGAGATCAATCAGACTGTGCCTGACATCAATCACTACTCTAGCTGTAGCTAAGAAAGATCTGCCAAGTAGCAGATGATCATCCGGTTCAACATCATATTTCAGCACTACAAAGTCCATTGGAATCAAGTAGTTTCCAACTCTGATAGGGATGTCCCAAGAACTCCTTCTGGGATCCTCTTCGATCGATCAACTAGGATTAGAGAGATCCTAGTATGTTGGAAGTTTGTCAATCCCAATCTCATAGCCACAGAGTATGGCATGAGATTCACACTAGATACCAAGTCATATAAGGAGCACTTTAAGCTGTCCTTAAAGATAGAGCAACCTAGCACAAAGACACATGGGTCTGGTAGCTTCTCTGAAATCTGATTCAGCAGCACATAACTGACTTGCTTAGATACCACTACCATCCCTTGTTGCAAATCTCCATCCATGGGGATCATCTTCTTCATGTATCTTTGCAGACAAGGGTAAATTTGCAAAGCATCATCTGGTGGAATCTCATTCAGATTCTTATCCATCACTACTATCACTACAAGATTACATCGTATACATAGCACAATAAGATAGCGTTGTGTACGTTTATGCTATCTTTGACATAACACTTAGTTTAAGATAACGTTTCCAAACATGCACACGCTATGGTTTACTTTTTGGATTGTAAGCTTGGTCACGCTTTTAAGGAACGATATATTACATAGATTTGGTTATGTTTAAAATGCCGTGTTAGGTTTAGGCGGTAATTTATTTCTGTTTCCCAGCTAAGGACTTAAGTAAAAAAAAGCGGCTTATTTTTTCATTCTCCCTCCCAAAATCTCGATTTTACCTCTCACATGCAGCTCCTCCATCTCACAGCTACACACTCCATTGTTGTCTCTGGAAAGTTCTCTCTCACTCGGACTTTCTCTCTCATCTCTCTTGCTATCGTGCTCCTAATCTAACAGCTTTCATCCTCGTTTCTCTGGGATCCAGTTCTCGAATCTACGGATTTCTAGGGGTTATCGTATCTGCGGATTACGATTGAACGTTAGATTTTGTTGGGTAATCGATACTAATATCGATTTAGGGTTTGGAAATGTTTAATTACGAATTTCTTTTGACGATTTTGGATTTTATACAGGAAAGTTAGCGGCACCTCAAGATCTATCTCGTAAGCAAAGGTAAGTGAAATTTTAGGGTTTTTGTTTCAATTAGGGGTTTCAATATTTATTTTCACTAATTAGGGCTTTTTGTACAGGTTTCACTATCAGATTTGGGTGTTGGATTCTAGCTAAGGTATTTGTAATTCTTAGTGTTTTCTGTTTCAGTTGGTGTCGAACTAGTATTAAAGGATTTTTTTCTGTCTGACTAAACCTGATATTGCTCTCTTTTACAAGATCTTTGTTATCCCAGAAGGTACTTTAGTTCATCCTTCATATTATGTCTGTCGTACTTGTTAATGATGTTTTGTTTGTGAAACTGGCTGATATAAGAAACATTTATCACAAATGTATGTATTCCTTTGACTATTGAGTTGTGGTAGTGGTGGTATAACATGGACAAGTCTTGGGTTTGGCTTCCAAGGTATGGTTTTTAATTTTGTTGAACTTAGTGTTCATTTCTTTACTTGTATCTGAGTTTCTTCTGAATGCTGACAAATTTTTTTATCGTTTTCTAACTTATAGGGCTAGTCTAGAGTATGAGCAAGGAGCATCATATTTTTTGTATTGGTCTGCTAAGAGGTTGGGTGATCCTCCAAACATGTTTTGTCCATGTGTCGACTACCAAAATCTGTGTCATCAACCAATAGCCACAGTACTGGATCATCTGGTTATAAGCGGTATGGATCAGAAATACAAAATGAATAGATGTTGGAGTAATCATGGGGAGATAAGGGATTTGATGATAGGTGATGAACCGACTTTTGAATGTGAAGCTTATGAGTTGTATAGAGCTTCTTTCTTTGATGGTGATGACAATACACATGCCTGGAGTGACAACACCGAAGAAGAGTTTGTAGATAGTGAAGAAGATTTCAGAGTTTAGGAAAAAGTTGCAAGATGCTGAAACTCCTCTCTACTCCACCTGTCCTAACTACACAAAAGTTTCTGCTATCATGGGGCTTTACAGAATAAAAGTGAAGAGCGGAATTGCAAAGAACTACTTCGATCAGCTACTGGAGTTAGTTCACGACATGCTACCTGAAGATAACGTGCTTCCAATATCAACAGATGCGATGAAGAACTTCTTGAAGGTTTTTGGTTTTGGATATGAGAACATTCATGCATGCAAGAATGATTGCATTCTCTACTGGAAGCAATACGAGGATTTCACAAGCTGCCCTATATGTAATGCTTCAAGATGAGAATTGGATAAGCACACAAGAGAGGAAAAGAATGGGATTCCAACTAAGGTTCTTAGATATTTCCCAGTAAAGGACATATTCAGAAGGATGTATAGATCAAAATTGGCTGAGGAACTAAGCTGGCATTTCAATAATGTTTCAGAGGATGGAACGACGAGGCACCCGGTGGATTCGATAACTTGGGCTCAAGTTAATGAATAATGGCCACAATTTGCGTCTGAACCGAGAAATCTTCGACTTGGTCTGTCAACAGATGGGATGAACCCTTTTTCGATCCAGAACTCCAAGTATAGTACTTGGCCAGTGTTACTAGTGAACTACAACATGACACCTACACTGTGTATGAAGGCAGAGAATGTAATGCTCACTATGTTGATACTTGGACCAACTGCACTGAGCAATAACATCGACGTGTATCTTCAACCGTTGATAGAAGATCTGCAGGATTTATGAAATGAAGGAATAGAGGTATACGACTCATTCTCAAAGGATACTTTTAATCTCTGAGCTATTTTGTTGTGGACTATTAGTGACTATCCTGGTCTGGGTACATTGGCAGGTTGTAAAGCGAAAGGTAAACATGCATGTAACGTTTGTGGAAAAGATACACCTTTTAGGTGGCTGAAATATCGTAGAAAACATGTCTACTTGGGCAATAGGAGAAGACTCAGACCTGGGCATCCGTACATACACAAACGGAGTTGGTTTGATAACACAGTTGAAGAAGGGACTGCACGAAGAATTCATACATGGGTTGAGATATTTGAGCAGTTGAAAGATTTTAAGAATGATTTTAGTAGAGCTTTGGATAAGAAAGGAAAAAGAATCAGATCTGGTGTGTGTGAAGATGATGAAGAGGAATTTGAGGAGGAATTTGGTTAAGACAGTGATCGATGGAGGTGGAGGAAGAGGTCTATTCTCTTCGATCTTCCTTACTGGAAGGTTAGAATATTCTCTAACTATGAATTGTATGTATTGAAATCTGTATCATTGTCTAACCGAGTTCTTTGTTTCTATGTCTTAGGATCTGCCTGTACGCCACAACATAGATGTAATGCACGTAGAGAAGAACATTTCTGATGCAATATTTTCCCTTCTCATGCATAGTGCTAAATAAAAAAATGGCTTGAAGGCACGACATGATTTGGAGGATATGGGGATTCAGCAAAACTTACATCCAGAAGTACGTGGGAAGAAAAACTACCTAACAGTTGCTGCTTATTGGCTGTCGAAGACAGAGAAAATGAAATTCTGCAAGAGATTGTCTTAGTTTAGAGGACAGGATGGGTATTGTGAGAATATCGCCAACTGTGTTTCAGTTGAACCTCCTACAGTCGGTGGCTTGAAGTCTCATGATCACCATGTGTTACTACAATAGTTGCTACATGTGGCTTTGAGAGGAATGCTGTTAGATGGACCTCGGGTTGCAGTTAATAGACTACGCAACTTCTTCAATCGGTTGTGTCAGGTGATTGACCTGGAGAAGCTTATAACATTTGAGTCTGAGGTTGATGTAGCCCGTGGACAGAAGCTTGGATGGGAGATTGATGGAGAACAGATCACTGGCTTCAAAGCTCTCTTGATCTACTCGATTTGGATGGAATGGAATGAGGATGGGATTGATTCTGCTGGTTTAAGAACTCTCTCAGAAACAATCAGTGGATGGAAATGGATTGAATGTCGCCACAGAGACTATGGAATGATCTCTGATAAGACAAGAAGCTTTCTCTCGGTTTGAATCACACAAAACACAAAGAAAACAAAGGCTGATGTTTCTTTGCTTAAGAAAACGTTTTTGTTTATTGATCTAGAAGATACACTGCTGTGAGAGGGGACTTTATAATAGTCCAAACAGCTATGCCCTTCTTGGGTACTTGAAGCAATTAAACTGAAAAGGAAATACAGACTCAATTGGGACTACTACAACGGCTAGTTTTATTGAAAAGGAAAAACAGACTCTAGACTTGAAAATAAAGATCACACAAACAAAATAAACTCATTAGTCAAAATCTGAATGGAAATACTTACCTTGTATAGGTCTTGGACGAGTTTACTTTGTGTTTGAATGAAAGAATGACCGTTGGAGCTTACTGATCTTCTGCTAAATGAAGTGATGCATTTTTCTCCAACTCTCCTTGCTTTGGCGTGTTGATGAATATGGTAAGTCCCTTCTGAGCTGAGTTGAATAATGTTGGACCGTCATGCATTTCATAAGCTTGTTCTTGCACTTGTTCAGAAGCTTGATTCAGCATATATTGCACAGCTTTGTTGACTTGTTCTCTTAGGACCTTTGTAGCTGATCTTGTCAATGGACCTTTCCTTATGATGGGCATTGGATCTTATGCTTCTGGTTCTATGTCCTCATCAGAGGTTGTCGAGACATTGTGTCAACTGGAGAGGTTCTTTCCTCCTTCCATGTTTTATAGTATGTTCCATCTTCCTGTTCATCTATCAAGGGAGACACGTTTGGGTGGGCCGGTCCATTTCAGATGGATGTATCCTTTTGAGAGGTAATGATCAGTGTTTGTTTTACTCTTTTTTTTTGTATTTGATGTGTTGTAACTGAGTCTTACTAATCCGTTATCTGTTTGAGATGTAGGTACATAAAGACACTCAAGTCATATGTCAAAAACTATGCTAGGCCAGAAGCTTGTATGGCTGAGGGATACATGGCAGGAGAATGCATTGCCTTCTGCTTGGAGTTTCTCAAGAAATCTGTGTCAGTCTTGGATAATGCAAACCGTAATGAGGATATAGAACCAGATGAGCACATCCTTGAAGGTCGTCCATTTCAAAAAGATAAAGCAGTTACACTTACAAAGAAAGAGCGGGAGATAGCGCATCGTTATGTTCTGATGAACACGGCAATGTTGACTCTATATATTGAGTAAGTATCATCCTTTTTATTACTATAGTTTCAATATTCATTCTTTGAAAACAAAACCATTCTGGACATTGGATACAATATGCACTTGGAAGAATTACAAGCTACATATGTGCGATGCAGACGAAATGAAACTCTTTTGTGGAAATTGCATGGTGAAAGGTTTACAAAATGGATTAAGGAGAAGGTATAAATGTAGTTACATATACATGTCTTATTGATTTAAAATATCTATTACCTTTCATTTTTGAGTAGTTTTTTTTCTTATTGTTTGTGTCTCTAGATACCAACTAACTCAAAGGATCATTCCAAGAAGCTAAGGTGGTTAAACTTTGGACCAAGAGGTTTTGCTCAGACATATAAAAGATATATTGTGAATGGACATCGATTTCACACTGATGATGTAAAGAGGAAGACTCAGAACAGTGGAGTATCTTATGAAGCTTTCACCTTGTGTCGTTCCAGCGCTCGAGATACTAAGCAAATGGCATACATTGTTGCGTACTACAGGGTCATTCAAGAGATCATTTTGCTAGATTATCACATGTTCCAGGTTCCACTCTTCAAGTGTAAGTGGGCCAACATAGGACATGGTGTGAAAGAAGAAGAGAGTTTTACGCTTGTGAACCTGCATGTAAATCAGGCTGCATTCCGTCAAGATCCATATATTATGCCGTCTCAAGCAAAACAAGTTTTTTACTCCAGAGAGGATGAGTCATCACCTTGGTATGTAGCTATGAAGGCGCCACCAACGGGCTACCATAAGTAGATTGTGTGTGATATTCATGCTTAAGTTTTATTTTGTAACTGATGTCATATTTATTTTAATTTCAGGCTTCTTGAATTGCTCAATTGCATTTCCAAGGACTCCAAAACTTATCTGATGAAGAAACATTTGAGTTACGGCACCTAGAAAATGAGCAAATGGAGGAAATTTTAATCCAACCTGCGTTGGATTACTATGAGCGACACTTTCAGAAAGGGCCGTATCAAACTGGTGGGGGGGGGGGGTTGTGATGACAAATCTTAAAGATCGTATTCGAAATGACAATGCTGCTTGTCTGCAGTTATTACGAATGTCATTTACTGCCTTGTCAGAGTTGTGCACTATATTGAAGGAAAATTATGGATTGCAACCTTCATTGAATGTGAGTGTGGAAGAGAGTGTGGCTATGTTTCTACGAGTATGTGGACACAACGAAGTTCAGCGAGATATCAGTTTAAGATTTGGTCGCAACCAAGAAACCGTGAATAGAAAATTTGGTGAAGTGTTGGATGCTACTGAGCTACTTGCCTTAGATTACATCAAGACGCCAACGACCCAACAATTACGCCGGATTCCACAATGTTTACAATCTGATCGTCGATATTGGCCATATTTCAGTGGATTTGTTGGAGCTATGGATGGAACCCATGTGTTTGTTAATGTCAAGCCTGAGTTACAAGCCATGTACTGGAACCGACACGACTATACAAGCTTCAACACAATGGCGATATGTGATTTAAACATGTTGTTTATATACGTATAGAACGGGGCATCCGGCTCATGTCACGATACATCAGTCCTTTCACTCGCACAAAATAGTGATTCTGAATTCCCATTACCCCCTGCAGATAAGTACTATGTAGTTGACTCTGGGTATCCTAATAAGAAAGGATTTTTAGCTCCTTATAGGTCCACACGAAATAGAGTTGTCAAGTACCATATATCACAATTCTATACCGGTCCTCCTACGAGAAATAAGGAAGAGTTGTTCAACATGACTCATGCATCTCTTCGCTCTATTATTGAACGCACTTTTGGAGTCTGGAAAAAGAAGTGGAGAATTTTAAGTGATTTTCCTAGATATGATCTAGAGGTGCATAAGAGAGTAATCATCGCGACTATGGGACTTCATAATTTTATTAGAGTTTCAAATTTTGCTGATGCACATTTTGTTGAAGACTTTACAAGGACACAAACGGAAAATCGAAACAATGCCTTAGATGAGTTGGAAGAAGCAGAGACTGCTAAAGAATAACATAGGACAAATATCCGAGAAACTATTGCTAATATGTTATGGGAAAATAGATGTAATTGATATTATATTTTAATTTTATATTTTAATATATGTTTAATTTAGTAGGAATTTAAAATTTATTTAAATATGTTGTGTTAATGAAAATTTCACATTTAAGTTTTAAATATATTATATTACTAAAATTCTAATATTATAAGTTTAATATTGCAGTGAACTTAGATTTATGTTATTAGTAAAATATTAAACTGGTCCGCTTTTATTGTTGTTACCATTCAACATCTGAAACTATTTTAGTTTGTCAGCTTTGTCCACTCCATCCGCTTTGTCTGCACTTTGTCCACTGTGTCCGCTTTGTCCGCACCGCTCTGTCCGCTGTTACCATTCGAAGCCTTAGTTATAATTTCTGTTTCTTCTCTATCCCTTTCATGTCGAGATCTCTTTTTAGGCGGCGACTATGGAGACTTGGCTTTCTAAGCCGGAGAGCCAGACGAAGACGTTGGCGAGAAGATGGTGAAGGAATCTTCGGATCCAACGGTGGACACGACGGTCCTATCTTGGCACCGCCTTCGGAAATGGAATCTGATGAGGGAACTGCTCTCAGGGAATGAAGAAGGTTAGATATGCTGATATCTGATCTTGTTCGTTCTTCGTTTCGCTTTAGGTTTACTTGTGCGTGAGAAAAAACTTGATAATTTTAGTCGAGAGGATGATTAATCTGTTTATTTAATCTGGCAATTTCAATTTTCTGATCTTGCTATGGCTTATACTATCTGTAGACAAAATGCAATTCAATTTGAGGAGAAAGAGAAGAGAGAAAAGGAATTGCGGAACCAAGTAATTGAGGAAGCAAATCAATTCAAAGAGGATTTCCATAAGAAGCCTGGAAGGATTTAAAGGTAGGTCATTAAATATTTTCTCTTTGGTTAGTTTTGTAAATCGTGATTGGGCCTGTTCTTTTAAGAGTCGATGGTCTCAGCGATTGAGACTTAAAAGTATATGTAAATGAAGTTGTTAGAATCGCAGCTTTTCTTAAACAGAGTCGCATTTACTATTGCAAGGAGTCGCGACAACCATCGCTTCAAATTCGGGCGACACTTTTCCAGATTTGCGACTCTCTTTCTCTCTCCTGCCACACCTCCGTCTCCATCGTTTTACCTGTGTAGTTGTCGTTTTGCTTTGTCGTCACTGTTTTGATTGCGTCGGCTTGTGAGAATATGTTTGTGTGTGTGTGTTTTTTTTTTTTTTTTAATTCGCAGGGGCATGTTGAAGATATTAAAAAGACCCATTTACGTGATTTGATGAGTGATGCCAACAGATGCGAATCCATGATGTTGTATGTGGTTTTTTTCAATTTTGTCTCAAGTCTGCAATATCAAATGTCTGGCTTTTTTTCTCTCTCTCTCTTGTTCTTAAATGATTTTAAAATTATGTTTATATGCTTTTTATCAGGGAATTTGAGGGGCTGCTGTTGGACTACTCTCGACAACGTGCGACTGTAGAGACGAGGGGCAAGCTTTTGAACTTGACAAAGGTGTTTACTGGTAGCTTTTGTAGAACTGTGACGTATTTCACTTCGAGATTTTAATCATCTGTTTTTATATGCAGGCTGCACAGTTGACAGAGAAGATCAGCCGCATGTACAACGGAGAGCATGTGAGTATCCTATCGTCCAGCTGTTAATCTCTTTTTGTTTGATCTTATGAAACTGTTTCTAATAGTTTTACATAGTAGAGAATATAATTGAAGACATTTCTATATGTTAGACAAGTCCAAGTATACGATACATTGACAACAGATTAACAAGTCGTATACCTTTTTTCCTTTCTCATCTCTGTTGTATCATTCTCTAGTATTTGCGTTTAGTTTAGTTTCCCTCCCATTGTTCAAATAGTTATCAGTCTATTAGATTGGATCTGAGTTTGAATTGACATGATATGTGTCACAAAATAAGTTTCTTGTTGATTTCAAAGTTGATTGCTTCGAGTTTTCACTCTTAAGTTCATTGCTAAACTCTTTGTGATTTTGTAAATTTGGTTGTAGATGTTTTGCCATTCTCGTGTCAAAGTTTATATCCTGTAATGCTTGTTAAGTTGATCGGATGTATAATATTGTGAGATGTATGTGCTGCAAAGTTAGCTACTCAATCAATTTGTTGTGGTGAGTGATATATCATGCTCTGGCTTATACAATGCAAGAGACATCACTCCATACCTCCTCAGGAAAATCAAGGTTCCTCTTAATCTCTCTCTGTTTCCTTATGCTTGTTTAGTTGTCTTATTCGGGACCTAAGTTTGCAGTTTTAATCTGATATGCAGTCCATCAAACTTGCTTACCATGTAACAAGCGATTTAAACGTAAAGTATCCGAGTCTTGTTCTTATTGTTACCTCTGGTTCTTGGAATGTTTGTCACTGATCCATAACCCTTCTCTAAGCAGAAAGTGAGGACAGTAAAGCCGTGTCTATGGAAAGGAGAGCAACGTCCATGTTATCTATTTTCTCGGAAGTTTAACCCTGAAGCTCTGGACCGGTTATGTATCTCTTCCCTAACTACACCTCACTGGTTTGACAGGCTTATCCGATTCTAAGGTCTTACTAAAGCATCGGCCTTGTGATAAATATTATAACTATTCATATTTATGTAATTTAAAGTTTTGTCTAAGCTTGGCACAGACAAGAACTAGAACAACTGTGGTAATTGATATATGTGTTTTTTGTGAGTGATTTATGTGTTTTGTTTCTGTTGTTGTTGCAGCCGGATAAGTCTTCTGGAACAGTTAAAGAACAGCTTGCTGCAATAGCACCAGCTCTTGATCAACTGTGGCTGAAGTTAAGAGAATGGAAGGTATAGTGATCAACATTCGGTGGCAAGTATAGTGGAACAAAAATGTAATTTTCACATTCTGTAAACTGAAGATATGTTTAAATACAATTTAAGTATTTTGATTGTAATGATATTATCAGGTTTTTCAAGTTTCAAATTATCATGTCAAAATTAATTAGCTAGATTAAAATATCAAAAATATTGCAATACATTTGATAAAAAAAAATGTTATTGTAATTATAAGATAGCAACAAAATAATGCTATGAATAAAACAAGTATAACGCAAAATATTAGCAATTAAAATTAATTTTATTGCATAAAATAAAGTGCTATATTAAGTACGCGTTATTATTGCATTTCGAAAAAGCACTATAGAAAGTGCGATACTTTTTATGACGGGAGCATATATAGCGTTCGTTAAAGTGCTATGGTTTATCAACTATAGCGGATATCGAGCGCTATGGATATCCATTTTTCTTGTAGTGTTCGCAACACATAAAGACGCTTACCTGTGGAGACCAAGTGAAGACATGACTGTGATGGGTGATGCACTGTTTCAGCACATACCATGGCCAATTTCTAAGGTGTAACTGTATAATCTACAGCCAAGGGAGGAAGCGGTTTATAATAAAGGATCAATTTCTAAAAGAACAGGACCATCGGTTCTAAAAGGAGCAGTACCATCGGTTCCCAAAGGATCAGTAGCATCTTAAGATTTCTCACCTAAGGTAAAACTTTACACAATACATGTCTTTTACATGATGTGTTGTATTGTTTTGTGATTGTGATGATCTGTCTGGATTTTTCATTTGTAGAGTGTAAGTAACACCTCAAACAGTAGCAGCTCTTCTAAGAAGTAACTAGATTCTGACCCGCGCTATTAGCGCGAGACAATTTTCTTTTAATAAAAAATATTGTTAATAAAACATTTTTTTATGGTTTTTTCAAAATTTATATTTGTATATACACATTCTCATTATGTCTATGCATTCATATAGATTTATATTGGTTCTATTGAAATATATGTTTTTCCGGTAAATTTTTTTGGATCTAAATAAAAACCGCTAGAATTCCGGCCGGATTTTCAAGTCATTTCCATCTGGATTCATGTTAGTTCGCTTTTAATATTAAGAATCTTTAAATATCCGAAAAATCGAGCCCACTTGGGTTCAAGTAACCGAACACATGAAAATATCTAAAATCCAAAAGCCTAAAAATACTTGAAAATCCGTGAAAATATATGTAAACTATAATATAGCTAAAATATATAAAATATATTTAAAATTTTGAAAACTAAAAAATCCAAAATACTAAAATAATACCCGTAAAACTCAAAAATAAATAATATATTTAATATTTTTTTGGTCATTTGGATATCCGAATGGGTCTTCGGCAGGAACTAAAACCGATCTAGACCCGTTGATGAATGTAAATTATTATTTTACCTTAAACTTTTAAATCATAAATATATTCAGTTAAAATTTAATTTTAATTTCAATTGTTTGATTTATTAATCTACGCAAATAGTTATAGTTATACTTAACAACAAAAACCGAATATATGAATCTTATATTAAAAGTTCAGATATTACTAATAATATAGTTGGAAAGTGGGTCAAACCCGTCCGTCTGACCCACCTGCTACGATCTATTTCGATCAACAAAACCCGTCTCGCATAACCCGTGAAAAAAACATTATATACGCACAAGTCTCACCTAAATTTGCAAGTTATTTACCAGATCCACAAATATTGTTTAAAGACTTGTAAAATTATTTTATATGTGTTTTAAGTATTCAATAATATAAATTAAATACTATATAAATAAATAAATAAATAAAACATTTTATTAATATACTGAATTATTTAATATTTATATTGATATAGAGAAAGCTATATACAAAAATGGTTTACTTAAATGTGGGAATTTTTTATTTTATTTTTGGAATATAATAATTATTTATTTAATTAATATAAAATATTTATGTAAAATGAAATTTGGTTTATTAATATGTAAATCCCATTTATGATAGTAATATTTTTAAATATGAACTAATATAATAATTATTTATTTAATTAATATAAAAATATTTATGTAAAAATATATTTTGGTTTATTAATATGTATATCTCATTTATGATATTAAAATTTTTGAATATTAACTAACTAAAACTTTATGAAATTGAATAATAGTAATTAATATCTTAAATAATTTTTTTATTTCAGTTATGTTAGTTAATATTTTATTTCTACAAGATTAAATATTTTCTACAAATAAATAGTATTTATTAATATTATTCGTTAATTTTGAGTTAATTAATTTATAAAAATAAATATATAATGGTTAATCAAAATATCTTAACTATAAATATTTTTTGAAATAATTTGGCATTTAGTTTAAAAAAGATTTTTTTGTAAGATTTTCTTACCAAAATTAAATGGCAATAAACATCTTTCCTTTTAAATAGTCTTTTCAAAATTATTTAGCTTTAAAATTAAGAAAGAAAACCAATGGCACTGCTTATAAATAAACTAAAACGAGTGGGTAGGTTCTATTTTGTACTTCTATTTTAATAGTATAGATGCTTCCTTTTAGACTGCTTTGGATCAGGACAAAAAGTTTCTGAAGGCCGAGTTTTGTCAACCAATCCAAAAGACAAAGTCCATTTCGTTCCTTTGGGTGCAAATGCCAGCAAGGTATGGGTTGATGTGTGTAAAATTGAGGATGTACACATATGGAGACCAACCTCAGAATTAAAGATTGTTGCTGATGCATTAGGTTCTACAGTCGCCTAGCCTAATGACAAAATTGTTTTTATATGAATCATTGTATTATGTTGGATTGGTTTGGGTAGTAGAACTTGTTTGCCTAGTAGAATCTTCCGTTTCAGGTTTGGTTGTGTAAGACTTGATATATGGTTTTCCAATTAGAACTTTTCTGTTCAATTGATGGTTTGGTTGTTTACATTTTGTTTCTTAAAATGAACAAAGTATTACATGGAAAAAAGCTACAAATAAAACTACTCAAACAGTAACAAAAATAAATTGCCATATTACAACTATTGGTGACGTACAAGAATGTTGTGCAATAGTAATTCATAACGATCATTATGTGCTATTATAAAATATACAATTGCAAATCTAATAAACGCCATAGAAAAAATATTGAACGTAGCATAAGTAAAAACCGCTATGTAAAGTGCCAGACCTACGATGATGGGGGTAGACATAGCGCTTGCCAAAATGCCATGGTATCCTGTAATAGCGTTTTACAGACGTTCTGTATACGATGTAATCTTGTAGTGTATGCATTTGATCTCATCCAGCTTCTGTTTAGACTTTGTAGGGACTCTGGAGAATGGTATAGGAGGCTTGTAGACCCTCCCTTCAGCAACAATGTGGCATTTGGATTAAATTGGTTTTGCCCGACCATAGTGTCGATCGACTCTGAAATGGTATCGATCGACAATCTCCGTAGTTGTTGACTTTATCGCAGATTTTGAAGAAATGTCGACCCTGGAATCGAGCTTGGTCGATTTACGTTCGTCATGAAAACTCGAAATCTCTTTTGAAGCTGGGTGTCGACCGACATTAGGTGGATGTCGATCGACGATGAGTGCTATAGCCAGCAGATCAATGTCGATCTCAGTCGATTTTGGTCCGTCAAAACTCAAGAACTCGGACTTTTCAAGCAGTGTCGATCGACACTCTTCAGCTGTGTCGCCCGACACTAATTCTGCAACCTCTGATTTTCGACTATTATCCACGATTTTCACAGCCTTAACCCCAAAATTTTGTTCCGGATCCAGCCTATCTTCAACATGAACCGAGATAGCATTGATATGGGCGTTCTTCCCCTTGACTGAACTTGAAATCTGAGCCACTTGTGTATCTAGCTGCTCACATGAGTGTTCAAAGACTCAAATTCCCATTCAAATCAGTGTACAGGACATCAAGCTTCGAGTTAAAGCTCAATGTGGTCTGCTGTTGTCCCTCAAGAAGCTGCTCCATCATAGCTTCTAATCTGCTTTCATGTGTAGGTGCAAGAGGTGTTTTGGTAAGAAGAGGCTCCATGATTCCTTGAGAAGGAATTGTTCTGCTGCTGGAAAGGTTTCTGAAATGCAGACTTCTGAACGAAAACCGAAGGGTTTTGAGTTGGCTGCAAAATTACCATATTTCTGACTATGAAACCCATTCCCTCCGATGTAGTTGACAGCTTCTTGTGAACAATCTCCAGCATCCAATGCCTGAACATCCTGAGCAAAGTTGACATTCTTCTTCCCAAGCAGAATACTATGGACTGAATCGATCTTATTCTCCATTTCTCCCATATGCGAGCTGTCAACTTTTCCACCAGACTTCTGTCGCTCCAAATCAGCGTTCTTGGTGCTATTGCTGTGCACCAAATTCTCAATCAACTCCTTAGCTTGCTCTGGAGATTTGGTGTTAAAATTCCCATTGCTAGCAGCATCTAAAGCTATCTGGTACCACATATCAACACATCTGAATAAAATGCCCAGCAGCTGAACTTCAGAGAAACCATGATGAGGGCAGTCTCTCTGGTACATCTTAAACCTCACCCATGAGGTTTTAAGAGGCTATGTAGGTCCCTTCTTGAACGTCAGATGATCTTCCCTGAGCTGATCAGATATAGTATCATCATAAAAGTGCCTAAGAAACTTCCTCTTAACTGCATCCCAAGTAGTCAGAGTCCCAGGTGGAATCTGCTTCAGTCAATTTGCAGCTTCTCCTCCAAGTGAGTGTGAGAAAAGCTTACAGTGCAGGAAGTCATAGCCCACTCCAGTATTCTTCATTCCAGTAACCAAAGACTCAAAGTTCTCAATGTGGTTCATGGGGTGCTCATGTGGGTATCCATGAAAGAGATGTTGTCCCACAAGAGTATAGTTGGAAGTCTTCAGCTCAAATTCATTCCTCTGGATGGGAGGAGGCACAATCGCAGACCTGTTTTCATAGAACTCATCAGGTCTGTTGTAATCAGAAAGAGTCCTCCCAACTGGCGGATTAGGTGCATTAGGTGGCACTTCAACTTGTGGATTTCCTTGTCCACCTGCGCCTCCACCCAGAGCTCCAGCATTAGGATTAACAACATGTCGCTCAGCTTTAGGGATCACATTCCCTTCTGCATCAACTCTCTGACCCTGATCATTGTATGGATTATTCTACAAATCCCTCATAACACCTTCTGCATCTCAAACCAAAATCACAGTATTCGGATTCATCATCTTCACAGCTTTCTGAGCTTTCCAGTTCGTTCTCTCAAGTCTAGCAAGCTCCTCAAGTCTGAGGTTCAAAAGCTTCTCGTCTGGGTTGCTTCTGGTGTGAAGATTGGGCATCCACTGAACTCAAAAGCTGGCTTCGAATCGAGCGTCGATCGATACTAAGTAGGCGTCGATCGACACTAAATGCTTCTGGTCGCGGTTTCCTGCAGCAACAAAGACAAGTGAGACAAGAGATGTAAGTAACAAAGAAAAGAAAATACTTAGTCTAAATTCTAATACAAAATCTATCGGCGAACTCAATGAGTCCCCGGCAATGGCGCCAAAAACTTGATAGGTCAAATCTTAATCCCTATTTTCTAACTGCAAGTGCACAGACGTGATTGTAGTATTTAGGGTATCGAATCCACATAGACTCAAGTTTCACACGATAGATTGTATGCAGTTGAATTAAGCTAAGCAAACCAGATGCAAGCAGTAAATAATGCAAGTAATTAAAAGAGTGTGTAATCAATAAGAGAAAGCGCTAGACTTAGGGAAGTTCTCAGGAAATCAGGAATACAAATCAACCAATCAACCAGGATTCAGATATCGATGTTCTAGAACTAAAATCACTAATTTATAATAAACCAACTCTCTCTGTGAATGCTAACTATGTCTAACAACCTAGAAAGCCAAATCTCTTTGCGAATTCTAGATTTATAAACATGCATTTAATTCGGGTTCTTTCGTTCACAAATTCCCTAAGCCAAATCTCTTTGCATATAGGTAATTTGCTCGACCAGGTTCTTTTCTAATTAATTAACCAACTCTTGCTGCGCTAATCAATCTAATATCAATAATCTAAGTAGCTAATTTAGATTAAGCATTAAGAACAACCTAGATGAAGAACTAGATGTTTTGAATCCCAACTAATCAATCAATCTATAATTCTATGAAATCCCTAATGAGAATCCCTAAATCTAGCAGAAGAACTACTCAGACATGGCAATCATAACAACATACATAATCAAAGTAGATATCATATAAATCAAAAGAATAAGAACATGGGTTCGAAATCTCTTCTCTCTCGAGTACAAGACCAGCCCAAAATCTCCTAATCTCTGATAGAATAAAGTGTAGCCTAACAAGTGGCTGAAACCCTAATTAAATAGTCTAAACACGTTTTGGGGTTAAATTAGAAATAATAAAAACCTCCGGGCTTCTGTGTAAATCTTCAAGACTTGTCCAAAACGATGCGTATAACTTGCCATCGAACCGGGTGTCTACCGACACTAATGCAGTGTCGATCGACACTAATGCAGTGTCGATCGACACTAACATCAAACATTGGCTCCAAAGTCTCCTTCACGTACAAGTACTCTGAAAGCTCTCCAGAATGCTCCAAAACTCCCAATTAACTCCAAATGTATGCTAACCTGTAAATGACTCAAAAGACTCTAGAAAAAAACAAAAGACTCAAGACAAAGACTTATATCATGGCATAAAAACCTATAAAAACCATGATATATCAAGATTCAATATCTTCATCAAGGTTCTATGTCATTATCAGACTATTACACGACTCTGAAGATGTTATGGAATAATCTGGATATTACTGATGAACCAGAAAAGCCATGCGTATGTGGAAATGCTGCTAGACTTCCGGTGAAAGCAGAACGTGCTAAGATCGTTAAGTTTCTGGCTGGACTAAACGATTCTTATGAAATCATTAGAAAAAATAATTATGAAGAAAGTATCTCCATCATTGGTTGAAGTTTACAATATTATCGATCAAGATGATAATCAACGAGGATTCTCAAATGTTATCACCACTCCTACTGCTTTCCAAGTCTCAGAGATGCATAATCCTTCTAACAATGAACAAGCCATTTGCTATGTTCAGTATGATCCAAACAAAGGACGACCTTATGTTCATTTTGAAAACGTGTGGGTCATATTGCTGATAGATGCTACAAGAAACATGGTTTCCCACCTTTTTCACTCCAAAGAACAAGTCTGGTGATAAACAACAACCATCTCGTCTTGTAGTTGCTCAAGTTACAATGACTTCTCCTGTTGCTTCTGGTAATTCCTCCCCTGGTTTTAACAGTTCATTGCGTTGTCCATCTCTCAGCTACAACCTCAGAACT
This sequence comes from Orychophragmus violaceus, assembly GCA_030180135.1. Lineage (NCBI taxonomy): Eukaryota > Viridiplantae > Streptophyta > Magnoliopsida > Brassicales > Brassicaceae > Orychophragmus > Orychophragmus violaceus. The sequence goes on from CM058239.1 coordinate 69,001,353, forward strand.
TGAATGAAGAAAGTTCCTAAAAAGCTGCAAATGATCTGGAGCGTCCCTCTTGACAAGCCTCTCTTTTTCTCCATGGACACCTCTGTTGTGAGTTTGTGAATCTTCCAAATAGCTCACAATCAGAATCAGTGGAGTTGGTTCTGCTCATATCAATAAAGATCAATCACTCAAAAATGTCTTATTCATTCCAGAATTCAGACTTTCTTCTCAGCATAAGTTCACTAACAATTGATCTTGGTTATCGAGTGATATTTGATCCTTCTACTTGTTTGATCCATGATCACACAAGGGAGTTGAAGATTGGCCAGGGTAGAATAATGGTAAATCTTTATGTGTTTGACACAAGTTCATCTCCAATCTCAGCCAATGCTTCTGTGGATGTTGGTGTCTGGCACAAGAGACTTGGTCACCCATCTTTTAGCCACTTGGATTCAATTTCAGAAACTTTGGGAACGATAAGGCATAAGAATTAAGGAACTTCTTATTGTCATGTTTTCCATTTGGCAAAATAGAAGAAGCTCTCATATCCTCTCCAAACAACATTTTTAATTCATACTTTGAGTTGTTACATATTGATATTTGGGGACCGTTTTCAGTTGAAATAGTTAAAGGTTTTAGATTCTTTTTGACCATCATTGAAGACCATTCAAGAGCAACATTGATCTTCTTACTCTGCAAAAACATGAAGTTTAAACTCTTTCCAACCGTTATTTAACAAATTGAAAATCAGTACAACACTTCAGTTAAAGCTGTGAGATCAGATAATGCTCCAAAATTAAAGTTCACAAAGTTAAGTACATGAATGTATCCTTTCATTCATGTCCTGAGACACCTGAATAGAACTCAATTGTTAAGAGGAAGCACCAACATATCTTGAATGTTGTTCGTGCTCTCCTATTTCAGTCTGGGGTTCCTTTGCAGTTTTGGGGAGATTGTGTTATGACTACTGTATTCCTTATCAACATGAGTCCCTCTCAGCTTCTCTCTAACAAAACTCCTCATGAAGTACTTACTAAAAAAGCTTCAGATTATTCTCAATTGAAAACATTTGGTTGTTTTTGTTACATTTCAACTTCACCAAAACAAAGACACAAGTTCTTCCTCGTTCAAAGACTTTCTTATTATTGTGATACCCTTCTGGATATAAGGACTACAAACTGATGGATCTAGAGAAAAATATTGTCTTCATCTCAAGGAATGTGATGTTCCATGAAGATATTTTTCTCATGATGAAGGATAACACAACATGATCATCATTATATATCTTTACATCAGAGGATTCTGAGCTCTTGGGTAATACTCCATCACCCTTTTCTCCTATATCATCTAATAATCCTTCCCTGCCACCAACTCGTAAAAAGAAAATACCATCCCATTTCAAAGATTATCATTGTTACTTGACTGAACATATACTAAATATCCCATTACATCTTCTCTTTTATATTCCCAAATATCACCATCTCATTTATCCTATATCAACAACATTACCAAAAACCCTATTCCACAATCTTTTTCCGAGGCTCAGAATTCCAAGGAATGGTCGGGAGCTGTTGATAAAGAAATAAAAGCTATGGAATCAACAAATACTTGGGAAGTCACTAGTCTACCTGCAAGGAAGAAGGCAGTACATTGTAAAATAGGATACACCTAAAAGAAGGATTAGATTACAATGAAACCTTTTCACCAGTTGCTAAAATAGCTACCATCAAGCTACTGTTAAAGGTCTATGCTTCTAAAGTTTCTAAAAAAATTGGACATCTTTAATGCTTTCCTTAATGGTGAGTTGGAAGAGAAGATATACATGAAGATTCCTGATGGGAATGCTGATAGAAAGGGGTCAAACTTCCATCCAAAGCTGTTTTGAAAATCGATAAATTTATCTATAAACAGGCTTAATGACAATGGTTTAAGAATTTTTCAGAATCTCTTAAACACTTGGGATTCGTTAAGGCTCATGAAGATCACTCTATGTTTGTTCGTAGATGTGAAGATAGTTTCATGGTGGTGTTAGTATATGGTGACGACATCATCATTGCAAGTACTTGCAAAGTGGCATCTGAAATGATTCTTCAAACTTAGAGATCTTGGTTCTCTAAAGTTCTTTTTGGGTTTAGAGATAGCTAAGACATCTTAAGGTATCTCAATCTGTCAAAGGAAGTATGCTTTGGAGATAATTTCCTCTACTGGTATGCTTGATTGTAAGCCTTCTTTTGTACCTATGACTCCAAACTTGAAACGTCAAAGTAGGATGGTGATTTTATTGATGATTGTGAACTGTATAGACATATTGTGGGCAGATTGATGTATCTAATAATCACGAGGCGATATATCACTTTTGCAATGAATAAATTGTGTCAATACTCATCTGCTGCTCCACTCACTTCTTATCTCAAAGCTATCTATGTGGTCTTGCCATATATTAAATAGACAGTTGGTCATGGTTTATTCTACTCAGCCTCTCCTGATAATACCCTAAACGGTTTTTCGGATGTTTATTGGTTTGCTTGCCTGGATAGTCGATGATCCACCATTGGTTTCACTATGTTTGTTGGTGATTCTGTAATATCATGGAGATCTAAGAAACAACCTACTGTTTCTAGATCTTCAGCAGAGGTAGAATACGGAGCATTAGCTCTCACATCTTGTGACCTAATGTGGCTTAGCACACTTCTTAAGAACTGCAAGCTCCTTCTCCCACTCTAGTTCTATTCTCAGACAGTACATCAGCTATCTACATTGCAACAAATCCAGATTTTCATGAACGTACCAAACATATAGAGCTGGATTACCATACGGTTTGTGAGAAACTTGATTAAGGCTTAATGAAAACACTTCATGTGAGGACAAATGATTAAGTTGCAAACTTCTTAACCAAACCATTATTTCCTCATCAATTTGATCTTAAATCCAAGATGAGATTCAAAACATACATCTTTAGGAGGACTATTGGAGTTGGTTAAATTACACAATTGATCTTGGTTTAAATCGGTTTCCTTTTGTCGGTTTATTAACTCAACTGTATAACTTAATTTAATTTCGAACACTTGTATAGAAACTTATATTCTTCTTCATTTGAATCTTGTAACAAACTTCTTCTTCAACCTCTTGATTAGTAATAACTAATAACACATTTTGTTTCTTTTTTGTTTTAATAAGTTCATTTTCTTACTTTCAGTTGAAGATCTGACCAGGAAATTTATGTAAAATTAAACATGATTTGGATTACCTTTGACATATGTACCTGACAACCCCAAATTCGTATTAGCATCATGTATCAATAAGAGAGTGCATTTAGTAAAAGATAGTGACTCACAACTGTTTTATATAGATTAGAATTCGTGTGAATGGTCTTTAAACCAAGTGTCTTAATTTTCTTTCCTTCTATCTTTTTATTAAAAAGTGACGGAATTCAAATGACAAAGCAATTTTACAACGATGATAAACAATCTGGTTATCAACATGATACCGTGAAGAAGAAAATAAAAACTATGTCCAGAGAATAACTGAGAGATCAATGTCCTACTATTTTGAGGGAAACTAAAGTAGACATGATATAACTCCTCCGGAAGCACACTACAAGAAAAAGCGTTTTTACGAATACACTTTTAATCGCAGAATAGTCGTTAATCACCGTTTTACGACTATATGACGACTAAATATGGTAGTCGTAAATACATATTCGCTAAATAGTATAGTCATATTATTAGTCCGCGAGTTACAACTATTTAAACGACTAACATAGGTAATCGTAAAATAGACGTAGCGTTGTCGGTAGATATAAGGACTAATATGCGGCTACTACAACGACTATAGTGGGAGTCCAGATGACGTCGGAGAAATGTTGTCATCAAATAGTCGTTAAGCTAGGTGACGACTAGGCGATTAATTTGTGACTGTATAGTATAGTCAGAAAGTAGTCGTAAATATTAGCCACTATGTAATGATTGGGTAACAACCACTTTAACTAATATCCCGCGACTAATCTGAACATCCATATACGATTATGGTAATGATCTCGCCACTATGTGGCGACTGTTATGTGACTGAGTAGTATAGCCACGATTTAGTTGTAGACTATGGTGACGTTTTGGCGTCTGTTTATTGACTAATTTACCAATTATAAGACGACTAAATGGAGAATCCAAATACGAGAATGGTAAACATCTTGCTATTAATTGTCGACTGTTAAACGACTATGCAACGTCTAAACGAAACATCCAAATTCGATTATGGTACAGTCTGGCCGACTACTATCTGACTGTCTAATATAGTCACAACATAGTCGTAAGAAATTTGTGACTACTTGGCGACGATGTAATGACTAAATAACAATTATTAAGCGACTATTCGGAAAATCCAGATTCGCTGATGGTAAATATTTAGCGACTAGTTTGTGTGTGTAGTGCGAATAATTGACAACTGTTTAGTGGCTTTTATTCGTAAAATTAAGATTTTGGATTAATTTCATTTTCGATTTGGTAATCGGTGATACCGTAATTTGAATGGTACAACAAACGTAACAAACACTTGCATTAAAAATAACATTGGTAATATGTAGACACAGACGACCTACATACGCAAACTCCAGCATATAGGAGTTTCCAAATCATATACTAATAAATTATCACCAGCAAGAGACAGTGATAAAGTAACCTACGAATCAGATGGTGTTGTTGTCTTACTTTGACCTCCCTTCAGTTGCTCTTGGTGGGCGACAACGCTGAAAAGTCTCAGGGCTGCTTGTGCTTGCGTATTAAAAGATTAGCAATCAGGCTTACTCCATGAGGATTTACTCGTCCATCCTTCTCAGTGGCCTGTGACAATTAAAGACATTAAGAGAAAATAAAATAAATAAAGATCGTGAGATGACTTTATAAACATGGATTGTGAAAATATTTACTTTACCTGAGGAAAGTGATAGGTCAAGAAATATCCCTATTCTATTGCAAGTGCACAGTTATGCTATTGTAGTATTCAGGGTATCGTATCCACAAGGACTCAAGATTCCACACGATAGATTATGAGTAGTCGAATTAAGCTAAGCAAGCAGATTTGTAAAGCAGTAAACAAGACAACAAGTAAACGAATGAAATGGGGTGAATGTAAGCAATTAACGAAGGCGTCAGGTTCCAGGAAGTTCTCAGAAAATCAGATAACAAACAATCAGGATTCGATCTACAGCGTTCTTGAACTAGAATCACATAAGTTTAACTAACCAGCTCTCGCTGCGATAATTATCTATGTCTAACAACCTAGAAAACCAACTCTCGTTGCGGATCCTAGAGTTTTAGACATGCATTAATTCCAAGTTCTTTCGTTCACAATTTCTCTAGACCAAATCTCTTTGCGAATAGATAAATTGCTCACCTAAATCCTTTCTAGCTAATTAACCAACTCTCGCTGTGAAAATCAACCTAATATCAGTAATCTAAATGGCCAGTTCAGATTAAGCGTTAAGAACGATTTAGGTAAAGAACTAGACGATAAACCCAAATTAATCAATTACTCTAACATTCCTTGAAATCCTTAACGAGAATCCCTAACCTAACAAGAGATCTACTCAGACATATCAATCATCACCAAAGACATAGTCAAAATAGATATCATATATAAATCCAAAAGAGTAAGAACATGGGTTCGAAATTTCCTCTCTCTCAAGTACAAAACCAGCCCCCAAATCTCCTAATCTCTGGTAAGTAAAGCTTAGCCTAAAAAATGGCTCAAAAACCTAATTAATAGTGTAAAACACGATATGGGTCTTTTTGTAAATATGGGAAACTTATGGGTAAATATTGCAAATCTCCAAAAGCTGTATTTTTGACGCGCAGGAATTTCATCCTTTAGTGGCATTGGGTGACACCAACTTAGTGTCGGGCGACACTAAGTGCAGACGCACCCAGTGAACTCTGTGAAATCCATGTATGCTGCAAAATCCCTCCAAAAGCACCCAGAATCTCCAGATAAGCTCCAAACGTATCTAAACCTGCAAAGGACTCTAAAGACTCCAAATACAAGGTTAAAGACTCAGTATATATACACATATCATGGTTGAAAACCTAGAAAATCCATGATATATCAATGCCCCCACACTTAGCCTTTGCTTGTCCTCAAGCAAATAAAGAACCAAAGTAATGAGAAAGAGGTTTGAAAACTGAGAAACTCGTTTCGTCCTAGGAGCATTCACATTCACATTCACATACTAAACCACTGAAAACATCCATGCAGAAATCAAGACCACAATGTACTTCCCCCACACTTAGCAATTGTCCCAAGTAAACTCCACAATCAAGATAGGACATTCAAGTTCACCACACTAACCTCGGTATTTATTTAAGTGCGGTCTCATAGAGGGAGTATCGATCAGAGGACACATGGACTCAACCCAGTCAGTAGCTGACCACCAAACTGTCGGTTTCTGGTTCCTTTCTTTTCCCTTTCTCCCTTAGCACTGATTTTTCCCCAATGGGTATCATTTTATTTTTTCTATCAGTGCTCTTCCCTTTTTATTCGGGGTGTACTTTGGACATGGTTCCATGGATACACATGGGGTAATAGGGGCCTCTACCACTCCCGTGACCACTTCGAAGCTACTAGCTTATCCGCAGTTTTTATCTCTCTTTTTTTACTTTCAAGGGAGGGAAAAATCAGAAACCGTACTCAGACAGGATCATAGGCTGTGTCAAGCACACCAGAGGAATCCGATCCAGAGATACCAAGCCTCTAAGTGAGAAGATTTAGTCAGGATTAGAAGTGAAGTTAGTAGTGGATCCTATGAATACCTGAGAAGACATGGGTGTCCTTGGTAAGCTGATCCGTGTGTGGTTTTCTAACAGTCATAGAGCTACTGCAGGTCTGTCCAATGGTCACTTAGTTCCTGTTCCAGCGAAAATCTCCTCGGAAAATACTAGTTTCATACCAATTTTGACTCAATAAAACAATTTTGAAAACAAAGGACTGGCTCTAAGAAAAGAAAGCAAACGGCGGTCAGTAAATACCTCCCCCACACTTAAACAAAAATGTCCCCAGTGTTATCGCAGCTTGGGCTCGGGAGAACAAGGTATAACCAGCGAAAAGCTCGGAAAATCAGACACCTTACCTGCAGTCGCGGTTAGTGTCGACCAACATACAGCCAGTGTCGAGCGACACAAGGCCTTGGTCGACACATATCTTATCCGAATCGAGTGTCCTCGATTATGGTCCGTGTTTTCGAGTTTGGTGTCGACCGACACTGAAGGGTGTCGATCGACACTGCTGTCTGCAACCTGTTCGTCACGTTCTGAAGCACCAAAAACCAGAAAAAAAAATCAAAGAAACAAAATCCTAAAACCAAAAAGAAAAGAAAAACTGACCCAACAGTGGGTTGCCTCCCACTCAGCGCTTGTTTTCAGTCATTAGCCTTACTATGGGTAGGAGATCAGGCTCCTGGGGGTTTCAACAGAGGTTGTGAGTGCCTCTGCGAAAGTCTCATCATCCATGGCGGTGTGTAAGCGGTAGCAGCATGAGATCGTCCAATCAATGAGGGATTATAGTCAGGGCGGGAGCGTAGCTTGGGTGGGATAGAGTGTTTCCCTGCATTCACAGCAATGAGGTTAGGAGGATTGAGTTTAGAAGATGCATACCTTTGCTTTGGTGGATGTCTGATGTTTGGAGCTTTCTGCTTATGAGCAGTTGCAGGTTCTGAAGATGTTCGAGTAGTATCATGAGGAACCACCATCTTTTCTTCTCCAATATCAGACACTGTAGCCTCACAAATCTGAGCTTTTTGTTCCAGCTGAACACTAAAGGCTTGACCATCAATGGAAATCATCTTCTTCGCATATCTCTGCACACAAGGATGAACTCGCGAAGCATCAACTTTGAGGTGCCTTTTGTTAAACTTAAACGAAGGTTCTCTCAAGTATGTTGGGCTTGCTTCTATTGGACCTGGAGTTTCATTCAGATTCTTATCCATCACTACCATGCATTTGACTGCACTTTGCTCCTGTTTAGACCTCATAGGAACTCTGGGGAAAGGTACAGGAGGTTTGCAGACCCTTTCCTTAGCAAAAACATCAGATTTGGACGAAACTTGTTCTGCTCAATTATAGTGTCGACCGACACTAGTTCCTGTCGACCCTTCCACGTCGAGCATGGTCGATTTCCATTCGTCATGAGAACTCGAAATTGCCGTCAGAACTAGGTGTCGACCGACACTAAGAGGGTGTCGATCGACACTGAGGGATTTTACCAAAAGATCAATGTCGATCTCGGTCGATTTTGGTCGGTCGAAACTCTCAAACTCGGGTGTTTCAGTGGGTGTCGACCGACACTCATAAGGTGTGTCGACCGACGCTGAGTCTGCAAGCTCGGATTCATCACTGTTTTCTACGATTTCCACCGCCTTAACTCTAAATTCTTCATCCTGAATCAGCATATCTTCGACCTGAACTGAGATAGCATTGACGTGGGCATTCTGAGTATACTTCCCCTTGATCGAGCTTGAAATCTGACCCACTTGTGTATCCAGCTGCCTCATATGAGTGTTCAAGGACTCAAACTTCCCATTCAGATCTTCATATACAGCATCAAGCTTCTTGTTGAAGTCCACAGTGGTCCTTGTCTGCCCCTCAAGTAACTGCTCCATCATAGCTTCCAATCTACTCTCATGAGCATTAGTAACAAGAGGCGTGTAATAAGAAGAAGCTCCATAGTTCATTGTGAAGGAATTGTTCTGCTGCTGGAAAGGCTTCTGGAATGCAGACTTCTGAGCAAATCCTTGCTGATTCCCAAACCTGTTTCCCTGATATCCAGACCCAGCGATGTATCTCACATCTTCTTCTTCACAGCCTTCTCCATCCTTAATCACCTCATTTTCTTGAGAAAAACTGACAGCCTTCTTCCCAATCAGCAAGCTGTGAACTGTGTCTAGCTTCTTCTTCATCTCAGCAATCTGGGAGCTGTCAGCTGTTCCACCAAACTCTTTTCTCCTCTTATTAGCATTTTTAGTGCTGTTGCTGCTTACCAAGTTCTCAATCAACACTTTAGCTTGTTCTAGAGTGCTGGTACCAAAGATCAACATCTCTGAAGAAAATACCCATCAGCTGAACTTCACAGAATCCGTTATGAGGGCAGTCACGTTGGTACATCTTAAACCTCACCCAGGCAGTCTTAAGAGGCTCTGTAAGTTCCTGAGTGAATGTCATAAGATCCTATCTGAACTGATCGGAGCGAGCATCATCATAAAAATGTCTCAAAAACTCTCTCTTCACTGCATCCCAAGTGGTTAGCTTCCCAGGTGGAAGTTGCTTGAGCCAAGCTGCAGCCTCTCCAGCCAGAGAATATGGGAAGAGCTTGAGGTACAAAAAGTCATAACCCACTCCATTGTGCTTCATCCCAGTGACGAAGGCTTCAAAATCCTCTATGTGATCCATTGGATGCTCATGCGGGAATCCATGGAAATGATGCTGCCTCAACAGTGCATAGTAGGCAGTCTTAAGCTCGAACTCATTCCTTTCAAAAGCAGGAGGTACGATCGCAGACCTGTTAGCGTAGAACTCGTCAGGCCTGTTGTAATCAGCTAGTGTCCTCCTAGCAGGAGAATTGACAATCTGTAGCTCAGGCTCAGGGATCACATTTCCTTCAGCATCAATTCGCTGTCCCCGAGCATTGTAGGGGTTATTTTGCAGATCTCTCAGAACACCTTCTGCATCCCGAGTCAACACAACAACATTCAGATTCATCATCCTCTCAGATTTCTGAACCTTCCTGGTTGCTTCCGCGAAAGGTGTCGACCGACGCTGAATCGGTGTCGATCGACACTAAGTTCTCTGGTTCGTGTTTTCCTGCAGAAACAAGAAAAACGCGAAAAGAGGTCAGTAAACAAGAAAAGAAAATATTTACACTAAATTCTAGTACAAAATCTATCGGCGAACTCAAAGAGTCCCCGACAACGGCGCCAAAAACTTGATAGGTCAAGAAATATCCCTATTCTAATGCAAGTGCACAGTTATGCTATTGTAGTATTCAGGGTATCATATCCACAAGGACTCAAGATTTCACACGATAGATTATGAGTAGTTGAATTAAGCTAAGCAAGCCGATTTGTAAAGCACTAAACAAGACAACAAGTAATTGAATGAAATGAGGTGAATGTAAGCAATTAACAAAGGCGTCAGGTTTCGGGAAGTTCTCAGGAAATCAAGAAATCAGATAACAAACAATCATGATTCGATCTATAGCGTTCTTGAACCAGAATCATAGAAGTATAACTAACCATCTCTCGCTGCGATAATTATCTATGTCTAACAACCTAGGAAACCAACTCTCGTTGCGGATCCTAGAGTTCAAGACATGCATTAATTCCAAGTTCTTTCGTTCACAATTTCTCTAGACCAAAACTCTTTGCGAATAGATAAATTGCTCACCTAAATCCTTTCTAGCTAATAAACCAACTCTTGCTGTGAAAATCAACCTAATATCAGTAATCTAAATGGCCAGTTCAGATTAAGCGTTAAGAATGATTTAGGTAAAGAACTAGACGATAAATCCAAATTAATCAATTACTCTAACATTTCTTGAAATCCTTAACGAGAATCCCTAACCTAACAAGAGATCTACTCAGACATATCAATCATCACCAAATACATAGTCAAAATAGATATCATATATAAATCCAAAAGAGTAAGAACAGGGGTTCGAAATATCTTCTCTCTCGAGTACAAGACCAGCCCCCAAATCTCCTAATCTCTGGTAAGTAAAGCTTAGCCTAAACAATGACTCAAAAACCTAATTAATAGTGTAAAACACGATTTGGGTCTTTTGTAAATATGGGATACTTCTGGGTAAATATTGCAAATCTCCAAAAGCTATATTTTTGATGCACATAAATTTTGTCCTTTAGTGGCGTCGAGCGACACTAAGTGCAGACACACCCAGTGAACTCTGTGAAATCCATGTATGCTGCAAAATCCCTCCAAAAGCTCCTAGAATCTCCAGATAAGCTCCAAACGTATCTAAACCTGCAAAGGACCCTAAAGACTCCAAATACAAGGTTAAAGACTCAATATATATACACATATCATGGTTGAAAACCTAGAAAACCATGATATATCAGAAAGGTGTTGTTATATTCAACTTTTGATATCTCACGAGGTCGCAGTTCTTTGCAGTGCTTCTGCAGTCCTTTGTGATGCTAACCATGTCTTTCATACATCGTTGATAGATCTCCTCAAAAAATGTTTTAGAAGAAAGTTATGTGAGGTTTTGGATCGCCTAAAATGATACAAAAACTATGTTGTAAGCGCTCAGGCACTCGAACTTAGCAGAACACATTAATGAGTTAAGCAGAGATTGGTGTCTTCAATTGCGTGCTAACTATAAGTAACATCCTAACCTTCTGACTTTACCTCCTCAAACACTCATTAAAAAAACAACCAACTTACCCAGATTCTGGAATATAGGAGTCGTTTACAACTTGTAGAACCAAAATTAATTGTAAACAAATAATAAGATTCAGAGCCTGACCCATTTCAAAAGCAAAGCAAAGCAGAAGGAAACTAACGATATAGCTACTTGTACCCGTAGGCATCGATTCACGGAGGGTTTTGAGATTGAGATATTCAAGGAAGAATTTGAGAGACTCGATAGGGTTTCGGCCAAAGTTAGCTATGAAATGGAAAGCTTCGAATAAGAGATTCGAAGAAGAGATATCAGTTTGAGATGGGTGGGCGTAGAAGAGGAGATGATTCGAAGGAAATTTCTGAAAAGGGGAAGAACAAAAGAAAATCAGGGTTTGACGTATTTGATGATTTCTCGGCACTTTGTCGAAAATTCTTGGGTATAGGCGGGTAATTGAAATGTTTTGGGCTATAAACTTTGGTTTAGGTTTCCGGGATTAATTTGACAAATATTTTGAATTTTTCCCCACTTGTAGGCGTAACGTGGTCGTAAAATATTTCTTTTTTATTGACTCTGTTTTAAAAATTTAACTAATCTATTTTACTTATTAAAACCAGAACAAGTTAGCTCACAATATAAAGAACGATTGAAGACAGGTTTATTGAAAGCAAATTTGTCTTTTAAATTCTTTGAATAGTTTTAAAATTGTAAAACTCTCAAATTAAAAATATTACACAGCAAAATTTAAGAAATAGCTTTCAGACTAGAATGTTAAAGCACAGACGAAACTTTAGATTTGAAGGGTTTAGGGTTTAGTGTTTATGGTTAATTACAAAGACTAGATTGCAAAAGAAAAGATGAAACCGCAAATTCGAGGTTTTGAGGTTTCTTTTGGAGTGAGCCAAACCTCAAAAATGAAAAATGAGGTTTTTTTGAGGTTTCTTTTGGAGATGCTAAAACCTAAAATTTGAGGTTTCGTATTTTCTTTTACATCGAATGATCTTAATCAAACATATATAGCGAGATGAAGTGGTGGAGAAATTAAATTATGATTTTGTGAAGGAAATTTAATAATATCGGTTAAGAGGAACATTTAATATTCTTCTTGTCTCTCATTTAATGTGTAATCAATAAGCACAAGCCTACCAAATGAAACATTCAAAACAAGATTGGAGGGTGGCTGCAGCATAAACGTCCCGCCAAAAAAGAGGAACTCTGCAAAAGCCTGCAAGAGAACAAAATACAAAACCAAAGCACGGTTCAATGTCTATGAGGCTACACCAAAGCAAACGACAAACCAGTATACGGTTCAATGGCTCAAGGGTTACACCAGAACAAAAGACAAAAGTAGTGTACGGTTTGCATAATTTTTTACCATGATATAACTTGGATATTTAACCATGATTAATTGATTTGATTGGGATCACGAAGATACACACTCCACGTAACCGTACGTCTCTCTCTCTCTCTCTCTCTCTCTCTCTCTCTCTCTCTCTCTCTCTCTCTCTCTCTCTCTCTCTCTCTCTCTCTCTCTCTATTTTGAAGCGGTGCTCGAGGCACATTATTAAAACCTTCATTTCTTGTAACCTTCTTTTATTCAAATCCTTTGTTTGGTGAGGGGAAGTTATTTCGTCATAATAATCATCTTCCTCATTAACCTTTCTCCCACTATCATTTCTGCTGAAACAGAACCAAAACACAATGGTCCATTACAACTACATAGCAGAAACACAACCTAACATAGCCGAAACCGGTTGGCGCTTCAGAGTTGAGATTTTCCTCGTCTACCCATACTATGTGTTTGAAGATGGACCACATTGGAGTTTCATCCTGGCCGACCGGAGAGTAAGTGAAAATTATTTGACATATTTTCCGGCATGCGAGACTGCACTGGTTCTTACTCTTTGATCTTTATGCATTCATAAGATCCTAAAAACTATCGAAAGTTTCCATCTTTTCAATTTTTTTGAAACTCTAATCGTGAAACTCTAAATAACAACAAATATCTTGACTAGACACCATGGGCGTTGTCTCGATCATCTGCCCCCTTGAATTCGATCCCGATAACCCTGCAAGGAAAAGGAAAGTGTTCCACCTAAGAGACGCCCAATAAGTGCATGTTTTTGGTAGTGTAGCAATAAACACCATGACCAAAACAATTGATAAAAGTGTACTGTTCTTTTTTTTTTTTTTTTTTTTTTTTTTTTTTTAATATAATAATTTAGGATAGTTCGCTAAAGTTCTTGTTTTATATTGGTGAACCTTATGAGACATGGGTTGAGACCGTGGAAGGCTTATCGGACTACAGGTTCGATCCGCGAATTCAGGAGGTTTAAGATCTCAGGTTCCAGCTAGAGGCCGCTGACACCGATGTTGCCGGAAGCAGTGATGTTGTCCCTATCTAAATCTTATTCATATTTTAGTGTTTGTTACTTGAAAACCTTAACGTTTTATTATGCTTTCGATTTTAATATACTTATCGAACTGTATTAATTATGCTTTCATGTTTAATATTTCAATTGAATAATGGTAATTGTTAGCCATATTTTTGTAATAAGTGATTAATATATAGTAAGAATTTTTCGGTGACATTTAAGATGCCTCTCCAAGTCAATAAATTTCTTTGACTAAGATTTAAGAAATCGATTACCATTTGTAATCTTAAGAAATGAGAATGAATACTAATACAATTGGAAATGAAAATTCTGTTTATAAAAATGATTAATATTAGACAGAGGGAGTAATTAAATACATATACAAGTAATAATTACTGCATTTTTAAAAGAGGAAAAATTAACAGCCGTAGTTAAAAAAAGAGTAAAATTTTTGGACTTATTTTTGGTTTCATATTTGTATATTAAGAATCTTCGGTGGCAGTTAAGACGCCTCTTCTTCCACCAACGAATGTGCTCGGCGTGACTGGAAGGTCGTGTCGCTTTAAATCAGGATTAGTTCGATAACCGTTCTTTCTTCCCCTGAGTAAATATATAGCTCATCTTTTCATCATTCTCCCCCATCCTCACTTCTTTCCTCTCATTCGCTTCTAAGTTCTAACAGAGCCTCACTTCATCTTCTATCTTTTATCTTAAGTTCTTCCTTAAATATGCTTACATGTTCTTTTGTTTTCCTTTTGTTCGGTTCTGTGTCGACCTCTGATGCATGAATAACCCCGGAACCAGTATTCTCCTCTAGATAAAGTGACATACGAGTCTTGCAAGGTCAAACGACCAAATGGTCTTTCGCCGTCAAACAATCGACGGCGAGATGATTGTTTGAGATCAGTTCCTTTGGGTTACTTTATCTTGAGGAGAACAATGGTTCAAGTGTTGATTTCATAACAGTTCCTATCTCATCGATAGCCTTGCTGGGAGAAGACAACTCAATCGCCAGTTGATAGGTCAGGTTTTAATCCCTATACTAACTGCAAGTGCACAACAATATCAATGTAGTATATAGGGTTATCGAATCCACAGGGAAACTGGTCTCGATAGATCAGAACAAAAGAGATTAATACTAGGAAGAAAGCAAATTGTTGTAAAGTAAATAGCAAGGCGAGAAAGTAAATCAGTAGCAGGAATTGGTTGTGAAAGCAATAAACTAAAAGCGCTAAGTCTAGGAAATTCTCAGGAAATCAGACAAGCAGACAAGTTAATCAGTCAGGATCAAATTAAACTCAGTTCTAGAACTCAAATCACGGAATTAGAATTAACCAAATCTCTTTGCGAAAATCCTCTAAGTCCAAGTGCAGTAATCCAAATCTCTTTGCAATTACTAACAGATTAAACCAGCATTAATTTCAAGTTCGATATGTTCATAATTAAACTAAGCCAAATCTCTTTGCGAATAGTTTAATTGCTCAACCTAAATAGTTCAGATTCTAAACCACACTCTCGTGTCGTATTTAGCAACCTAAAGTCTAGATTCTAATTGATCAGGTTAGAACTAGCATTAAGCACAATTTAGATCGAAGAACATTCTAATCATGTGAATCCTTAACTGAATTAAACAAGTCTAGCAAGTCATCAAATCCTTAATGAGAAACCCTAAACCTAACTATGAATCTACTCAGACATGATTAATGAAACAGAAATCATAGAAATAATAGATTGTATATAAGAAATTAAATAGATAAAGGGGTTCGAAATCTTCTCCAAAATAGATGAAGTACAGGATTAGATCAGCCCCAAAAGCTCTAAAAATCTCTTAGCTCTAAGTATGAAAGCGTATCTAAAATAAAAGCCAAAACTCTAAATATATAGGCATAATCTCGGCTGGGGCTTCTGTGTAAATACTGGAACTATTCTGGGCTTCTCTGCAAATCTTCATAACTTTGTTAAACCGCCGCGTACGGCCCATCTCGCTAGTGTGTCAATCGACACCAAAGGTGTGTCGATCGATGCATGATCTTCAAATCGGGCAGTGAGTTAAACTCTTGGCCAAAATGCTCCAAAAGTCCCAAAATACTCCTATTATCTCCAATTAGCTCCAAACCTGATTAAACCTGTAAAAGACTCTAAAATAACACAAAAGACACTAAAAACACATCTATATCATGGCATAAAATGGATAAAAA
The DNA here is from genome assembly GCA_030180135.1 of Orychophragmus violaceus. Lineage (NCBI taxonomy): Eukaryota > Viridiplantae > Streptophyta > Magnoliopsida > Brassicales > Brassicaceae > Orychophragmus > Orychophragmus violaceus. The sequence goes on from CM058239.1 coordinate 69,017,302, forward strand.
CCATGATATATCAACTCCCCCACACTTAGCCTTTGCTTGCCCTCAAGCAAAACAGAGAACTAAAATGTGGTGAAGAGGTTTGAAAACTCTTCAGAAACTCTTTTCATCCTAGAAGCAGCAACACTCAGATTCCCCTTAGTAAACCACATGAAAGAATCAACCTGCAGACATCAAGACCAACATATACTTCCCCCACACTTAGCAACTGTCCTAAGTAAACTCCACAATCACATTCAAGCATTCAAATTCTCCCTACTGGCTTCTGCAAGTATTTAAGTGCGGTCTCACTTAAGGAGTATCGATCAAAGGCACATGGATTCTTACCTTATCAGCTCTAGACCACCATACTATCTTTCTCTAGTCCCTTTCTTCTCTTTTCCCTTCCTTAGCATTCTGATTTTTTTCCCATTGGGTATCATTTTTTTTTAACAGTGCTCTTCCCGTTAAGGGGTGTACTTTGGACACATTCCATGGATCACATGAGAGAAAATAGTGTTTGCTACCATTCCCATGACCACTTCGGAGTTACTAACTCATCCTCAGTTTATTATCTTTTTTTTTTTTATGGAAGGGGAGAAGGGAACTAGATAGGACAGGTTTACAGGCTGTGTCAGAACTAACAAGGGAATCCGACACAAAGTATACCAAGCCCTTAGGTGAGAAAATCTAAGTCAGTATTAGGGTGAAGTCAGTAAAAGGATCCTCTGATACCTGAAGTGATGTGGGTGTCCTCAGTAGGTTGATCCATGTCTGGGTTTTCTAATAGTCAGAGATAACCTGCAGCTTCATCCCAATGGTTACTTAAGTTCCTGCAAGTGCTGCTAATCTTCTCAAAAAATCATTGTTTCTTACTTAAACAAATTTTGACTCAATAAAACAAAAATTTTGAAAAATTTAACTGACTCTAAGAAAACAAAAGAAAGAAGTTAGTAGAACCTCCCCCACACTTAAAACACACTGTCCCCAGTAGTGTCAAGCGAAGGATTGGCAAAAGAAAGAAAATAAAAATTTGTTTATGGAATGGTTGAGTTCTCTCGGGTTTTACCTCTGTCGCACTCAGGCATCGATCGTTGCACTAAGTGCATCGACCGTTGCTAGGCGATTTTTCGTGTATAATCGATCGTTGCTCAGGACCGCAACGATCGCTGCAATGCGATTTCTGTCATATTGTGACGATCGACACAGTGGTGTGTCGATCGACGCACTGCGTACATCGGATTAGTCAGCAAGTTAGCAGGTTAGTCCGTCGGGTTATGTCATTTTCAAAACCTGCAAGCTGAAAACATAGAAACAGAGTAAAACCGAAGCAACAAATGTATCTAATCAAGTAGAACCATCCAAACATAGTAGCAAAATAAAAGAAAAAGTGCAAGAAAAGATAAAAAAGAAAATCAGAGTACAGAACCGATAATCAAGAGATGACAGCTATGCTCACTCGCTATCGGGATCTGAGTAAACCACTCTGCAAGTGGCTAGCAACTGCCTGACCAGCTCAGGATAGAGATCGTAAGGGCGCATTGGCATTGTCCCTAGACCAATGCCTCTGCACACAGTGAGTACCTGCTCATCGATCCCCAGAATCTTGCAGGCAGAGTAGTCAGCGAACTTGGTTGGCTTGATGGTCATACCACACCAACCACTGTAGAGAAGCGAATCATACTCATCCCACTGGTTAAGCAGTGGTCGCTCTGTAAAGTCTGCAGTCTTGAGGAACGTGCGAATGTTATCTGGCCACTGTCTGGCTGTAGGGATCTCCGTCATATCTTCTCAGGGCCAAGGCAGTGCTACTGCTGGGCCCTCTCTAACAAATGGCTCAGGTGGCTGAGAGTCTCTGTGAAACCACTCTGGTGGTGGAATGTACTGTCTCGTGGCTGTTGATGCTGTCGTTTGCTTCTTGCGGGGCTGTCTGCGAGATGCCATCTGCAAAAGAAACAAAATTCAAACAATATAAGTCTCGGCTACTCTCTGTGAAATCGCAAAGCAACGACCGTTGCATCTAAGGCATCGATCGTTGCAAGGCGATTTCATTCCTCGAACATTTCCCAAAATCGCAAAGCAACGACCGTTGCATTAATGCAACGACCGTTGCAAAGCGATTTCGCCGCAAACAATCAACCAAAATTCAGTTCAAATTCGTGCCACATTATCGCAAATCAACTCAAAGTCATAACCTATCACCCTAAATCGGTCTAATTACGCATGCCTCATCAAATTTCAGTTCAAAAATCTTAAACCCTAAAACCCTAAAATTGAATCCGAAAATCGAAAAATAGAGGTGCATTACCTTGGATTCTTTGAGATATGAGCTAAAGAAACGGATTTAGAGTGTGAAATAGGAAGTATTAGCGATTGAATCGAAGAAAAATGATGAGAAATCGGGATTTTTAGGTGTGGAGGTTCGGTGTAAGGACGGCAAAATGAGGAAGAAAAGAGAAGAGAAGGGTTTAAGGCCACTTACCTCGGTCGTGTCTGCAACGATCGTTGCTTAAGGGCAACGACCGATGCTGGTCAAATCGAAATCGATTTCCGGTTTAGCGCGTACCTTAATTTTGCTATTGAACCAATTGCAACGACCGTTGCGTATGAGCAACGATCGTCACAATGCGATTACCCCTCTTCGTCAAATCTCCTTGCAACGACCGGTGCACAAGTGCATCGATCGTTACGCATCTCCAGACTCGAGTTCTGTATCTGAAACTTAAAAACCAATAAAAACGTGAAATCCTAAGAAAAACACCAAAATGAAAAGGAAAAACAACGAAACCTAACAGTGGGTTGCCTCCCACTCAGCGCTTGTTTAAGGTCATTAGCTTGACCGGACGAACAAGATCTTTCAGGCACCGAGAGATCTTGACAGAGACTTTTTCTGTCTCCGTTCAAGTCTCCTCATCCAGGGTGGCGAGTAGGCTGTCATAGAATGCTCGTGTCCAAGAAAAGATGGAGTAAAATACTCTCCGGGATCTATAATCACAGTGTCATCCGGATGCCCATCATCCGCTTCCATGATGGTGAATGTCTTCCCATCTATCAGTGGTCTTCGCAGCTTATCCATCTCATAACGCAGTGGTTCATCTCCCAGATGGAGGTCTATCAGGCTGTTCCTAACATCAATTACCGCTCCCGCTGTAGCCAAAAATGGTCTTCCAAAGTAACAACGCTTCATCCGGATCACAATCATATTTCAGTACTAGGAAGTCTGTTGGAACTAAATAGTTTCCAACTCTCACCGGGATGTCCTTCCGGGACTCTTATAGACTGATCAGCTAGGACAAGAGAGGTCCTAGTAGGCTTAAAATCCAGCATTCCCAGCTTCTCTGCCACAGAGTATGGCATAAGACTTCCAGCAGCTCCTAAATCACAAAGAGAGCGCCTAAAACTATCTTCGAAAATAGAACAGTTAAGCACAAAGACTCCAGGGTCTGGCAGCTTCTTCGGGATCTTAGTCAGCAGAACATCACTAATATGTTGAGGAACTATAACCACCCAGTCTCTCAGCTCCTCATCTAAAGGCAGCATTTTGTTCAAATACCTCTGCACACATGGGTGATATGGTGGATCATCAGAGGATGGAATTTCTTCCAATTCTTCACCAATCTCCTCTAGCTTCTTAAGCTCTTCAATTTCCTGCTTGATTACCTCAGACACTGAGGAGTGTTGCCTAATGATTTGCGCATAGATTTCCTGTTGAGAAATCTCAGAGACTCCAGAGAATAAGCTATCAAGGTTCAAATCTGCATCAATACCATTATCATTCGGCAAGTCTGTCTGTTCACGACCTGCATCGACTGACACTAGATGTGTGTCGATCGATGCAACACTGTATTTTTCACCCGAGAGATTTTCTCCAAAATCCGAGATTTCTTTTTCCTTCAACAATTCAGTTGTACTTAGCTCAAATTTTTCACCTAGGTGAGATCCATCATTAATGTACACAGACCAGGCTTTAATATGAGTGTCTGCTACTCCTTTTCCTTTCATAAAGCTGGAAATCTGATTCACCTGTGTATCCAACTGCTTCATGTGAGTGTTCATAGACTCGATCTTTCCATTGAGATCCTCGTAGACAGCATCCAACTTCTTATTGCAGTCCACAGAGATCTTGGTCTGATTTTCCAGCGGCTGTTCCATCATTGTCTCCATCTTACTCTCATGAGCTGTAGGTGCAAGAGGAGTCTGATAAGATGAAGATCCATAGGTTCTCTGAGTACCTTGTCCAAAAGGCTTCTGAACACCACTTGTCTGTCCAAAACCAGCTGAGCTCTGATTGCCTGCGAAGGTACTCTTCTGTCCTCCATTGAAGAATCTGTTTCCCTGCTGATTACCAAATCTGTTACCTTGGAAACCAGATCCTCCAATGTAATTCACATCTTCTTCCTGAGTGTCCTCCTCAGTCTGAATTACTTCTACATCTTGTGCAAAGTGGACATCCTTTTTACCAGCCAGAAGATTGCAAATTGTGTCCATTCTAGATCTCAATTCAGCCATCTCTGTATTCTCTACACTTCCACCAGATTTCTTCCTCCTATCATCCATAGTCTTGCAACTGTTGCTGCTCACTAGGTTCTCAATCAACTGCTTAGCTTGTGCAGGAGTTCTGGTGTTGAAGTTTGCATTACTGGAGTTATCCAGCGCAGACTGATATGGCAGATCTATGCCTCTGAAGAAGATACCTAGCAATGTGACCTCAGTGAATCCATGGTGTGGACAGTCACGCTGGTATTTCCTAAATCTCATCCAAGCGGTCTTAAGTGGCTCAGTAGGACCTTGGGTAAATGTCAGAATGTCCTGTCTGGACTGATCGGAACGCGCATCATCATAGAAGTGACGCAGAAACTCACTCTTCAGGGCTGCCCAAGTAGTATACTGACCAGGTGCCAGTTGCTTCAGCCATGCAGCAGCGTCTCCAGCGAGACTGTATGGAAAGAGCTTGAGGAACAGATAATCTTGGCAGACTCCATCATACTTCATGCCATTGATTAGGTCCTCAAATGTATCAATGTGATCCATAGGCTGCTCTGTAGGATGACCATGGAATGCATTCTGTCTCATCAGCGAGTAGTAGATGGTCTTGATCTCAAAATCATCCCTCTCAAAACCAGGAAGAATTAGAGCTGACCGGTTTGCATGAAACTCATCCGGTATGTTGTAGTCAGCTAAGGTTCTCTCATGGACAACCATCTCTCTACCCTGGGCCTGTCTTGGCGCTTGGTTCTGCTCCTGTTGCGGTGGCTCAGGAGGGTCAGGGATGACATTCCCTTCAGCATCAACCCTTTGCCAAGCAGCATTGTACGGGTTGTTATCTTGGTCCCTCAGAGTACCTTGAGCACCGCGTACTAGAATCAGCCTCTGTACTACCATTCTTTCTCTTCTTTCTCTTCTGTTAGTCTTCTCTAGACGTCCAAGTTCTTCAAGATCGAGATTGATTAGGCTTAAGTTCGGATTACTTCGAGTTTCACGCTTCTGCATAAACTGTCTGTAATCGTCAAGCAACGATCGATGCTAACAGTGCAACGATCGATTCAATCTCAAATCGCTTAGTGACGATCGACACAAGAGGTGTAACGATCGACGCAAGGCGAAATCGGTACGTGCGACAGAGAGAAAACAGAGAAGAAATCAGTAAAGTAAAATAAAAACAAAAACAAAAAAACAAAAAAAAAAGAAAAATTCCTAGTATAAACCCTAAGTTCGGTCCTATCGAAGACTCTAAGAGTCCCCGGCAACGGCGCCAAAAACTTGATAGGTCAGGTTTTAATCCCTATACTAACTGCAAGTGCACAGCAATATCAATGTAGTATATAGGGTTATCGAATCCACAGGGACACTGGTCTCGATAGATCAGAACGGAAGAGATTAATACTAGGAAGAAAGCAAATTGTTGTAAAGTAAATAGCAAGGCGAGAAAGTAAATCAGTAGCAGGAATTGGTTGTGAAAGCAATGAACTAAAAGCGCTTAGTCTAGGGAATTCTCAGGAAATCAGACAAGCAGACAAGTTAATCAGTCAGGATCAAATTAAACTCAGTTCTAGAACTCAAATCACGGAATTAGAATTAACCAAATCTCTTTGCGAAAATCCTCTAAGTCTAAGTGCAGTAATCCAAATCTCTTTGCAATTACTAACAGATTAAACCAGCATTAATTTCAAGTTCAATATGTTCACAATTAAACTAAGCCAAATCTCTTTGCGAATAGTTTAATTGCTCAACCTAAATAGTTCAGATTCTAAACCACACTCTCGTGTCGTATTTAGCAACCTAAAGTCCAGATTCTAATTGATCAGGTTAGAACTAGCATTAAGCACAATTTAGATCGAAGAACATTCTAATCATGTGAATCCTTAACTGAATTAAATAAGTCTAGCAAGTCATAAAATCCTTAATGAGAAACCCTAAACCTAACTATGAATCTACTCAGACATGATTAATGAAACATAAATCATAGAAATAATAGATTGCATATAAGAAATTAAATAGATAAAGGGGTTCGAAATCTTCTCCAAAATAGATGAAGTACATGATTAGATCAGCCCCAAAAGCTCTAAAATCTCTTAGCTCTAAGTATGAAAGCGTATCTAAAATAAAAGCCAAAACTCTAAATATATAGGCATAATCTCGGCTGGGGCTTCTGTGTAAATACTGGAACTATTCTGGGCTTCTCTGCAAATCTTCATAACTTTGTTAAACCGCCGCGTACGGCCCATCTCGCTAGTATGTCGATCGACACCAAAGGTGTGTCGATCGATGCATGATCATCAAATCGGGCAGTGAGTTAAACTCTCGGCCAAAATGCTCCAAAAGTCCCTAAATACTCCAATTATCTCCAATTAGCTCCAAACCTGATTAAACCTGTAAAAGACTCTAAAATAACATAAAATACACTAAAAACACATCTATATCATGGCATAAAATGGGTAAAAACCATGATATATCACCAGTCTAGATAGCGGTTCATTTTCTGGCGGAAAGAAACCGATATCACAACTCAAGCTTCGACTTTGGAAGAACTTGACTTTTAAGAAATTAGTTTAGCTCTAATTATTTTTCTTAGTTTGACTTGTAATATTAGTATTTGAGGTATTCCACTCAATTCGTATATTATTATTCCATTTGATATTCTTCTTGTCTTTCAATTTTGTAATTTATAGTGGAATATTGTAGGACCAACAAATTGGGAGTAACATTAATCTAATAACCATTTTAGTGAAAAAGAAATATTAATCTAATAAGACCCACCAAAAGAAGAAATATTATCGCGCCTAACCAAGTTATTTAGGTAAATTATCATAAACCGAAAGAATACCTTGACCATAATAACCTCGACAAAGTCAACATGCATATTACAAGGGCTCTTCATCCTGCTCTTCATAGTCATCTTGATCCTCATCATCAGAAGATGATAAATTACCATGGAATTCATCTCCTGGTTCCGCATCCCCGACCTCGTAATCAAGATCTATTGTGTTTCCTACTTGTACCAAGTTCTCAATAACGAGATTTTTGATCGTCATCATCACAGGATCATCATTTTTTTGTTGCAAAAGAATCGGTTCCATGTCACCATAATCTTCTGAAATATTTCCCCTCGGTTTGACTTGAACAACAGTTAACCACTCTTGCTTTTGTTTCTTCGTGTATGGATACGAGATATAACAAACTTGATCTGCTTGTGAGGTTGTGCAATTTGTATGTACTGAATGAAGTTAGATACATACATATATTTAAAGGCATTAAGATTTACAGGTATGGAACTAACGTACCTAGAACAAATGGTTCGTCTTAACTGTACGTTCTTTCTAAAAGAACGTCTACAACTCCAACATTACTCTTCCGAGTGCCTCTACCGATTATAGGGTTATACCACTTACACGTAAAATAGTGTGATTCTCAAATTCACAATTCCCTCATACTCTAGCTGTATGATATCAATTAAAATCCCGTGGAAATCAGCCTCATCAGATGCTTCAGCATAATTCTCTCCTTTAACACGTACTCCATAGTTACATGTCTTCTGTCCCATGCCATGATTTTCTGTATGAAACAAATATCCTCTTGTAAAATAGATGGGCCATGTTTTAGCCTTATGCACGGGTCCATGCTCTATCTCTAGCACCCAATCAGGAAATTTATATCTGTTTTTCCAATAAGTAACCTGTAGTACATAGCAAGAAAATATCAAATATAGAGTTTGGGAAAGATAAATTCAAATAAATATATAGGTAAGACAAAATTTTACACATACATAAGTTTCCACCCATATTCGATATTCTTCAGGTCTTTTTGCGGAGACCTCTTCTTCGGAGGGTTCTGGATATTTTATGGACAGAAAATCTTCGAACATACTTTAATTTCAACCAAAACTTATATGAGAAATCATAGTATAGTTAAACTGAAAGATAAGACATGCCAATATATATATACCTCTCTTGTGGCTCAAAATATCCACAGTTTCGCAAAACATAAACATGTGCGCATCTATAGTCTTCCTCTGAAAGCCAGATTTCTTGCATTCTTCCACTTGGACGACCCACTTGAGTAAATATATCAGGAACATCGACATGATATACGGGGATTTCATCTTCAATGACTCTGGTTAACTTGACCAAATTAATTGGTTTAGAAAAATTTATAATTAATTAATATACTACCATGTGTGTCTTACAAATGGCAAAGTGAACATGTGATAGCGCATTTACCTTGATTTTGTTTTTATTCGCAGCAAAGTAATGCTCTGAGAATTAAGCTATCTCCTCAATGATATACGATTCAAAAATCGATCCTGCCGCATATCTTTTGTTCTTTGCTTTCTCTTTCAACTTTTTAAAATACCTTTCAAAAGGGTACATCCACCTATATTGCACCGGACCTCCTAATTCAGCTTCGTAGGGGAGATGTATAGGTAAGTGCTCTATCACGTCGAAAAATGATGGTGGAAAAATCTTTTCCAAGTTGCATATGACTAAAACTATGTTTTCTTTGAGAATTTGGAGATGACTTTTTTGTAAAGTTCTCGAGCATAATTCACGGAAAAAACTACCAACCCATACAATATATATTTTTGAAACTGTTGGTAAATATAAAATACTATACTCATATTTAATTATTAAATATTAAGTAAAATAAAATAGAAACATTCTAACGCAAGGTGGACGTTCCGGTCTAAGAGTTCGACAAAGATAAATGGAAGTAGCCGCTCCATAAAAACGTGGCAGTCATGACTCATCATCCCTGTAAACTTATTGTTATCCATATCAGCACAACTAGCTGAGCCGGCCGCATAGCCATCTGGGAATTTGACTGCATGTTTAACACATTGTAGAAATTTTGTTCTGGCATCGTTTGTAAATCTGTACCTTGGGAAAGGAGCTTTACCCTCACCATCAATATGTAGGTGTGGCCGAGAACAGAATCGTTCTATATCAATTCTTGACATGATGGCGTCTTTGGATTTACCCTTCACACTCAAAAGGGTATTCATGACGTTGTCAAAAAAATTCTTCTCTACATGCATCAAATCAAGATTATGCCGGAGAATGAGTTCCCTCCATTCCGGAAGCTCCCAGAATATGCTTTCCTTATGCCAGTTATGAAACTTCCCATAGCCAGGCTCCTTCTTTTCGTGACCGTTTCCACCGACGTCCTTTGTTTTCGGTGGATTTACACCTTGCAATCTCTCGCTATAAACTTTCTTACCACTCAATACCTCAGGTGGATGCTCTTTCGAGGCATCTTTTCCCTTCAAGAAGTCTTTTTCCTTCTTCCTCAATGGATAAACAAATGGAAGAAATCTTTGATACATTCTCTTCAGTCTGTCAGCAATTGGTAGATACCACATACAACTGTAGGCTACTCTGGTTCTACTTTGTCTCTCGTCCGGCTTCAATCTTGGTTTAGCACAAAACCGACACTTTTCTTTCTTTTCGTCTTCTTTCCAGAAGATCATACAATTGTTCATGCAAACATTAATTGTACGATAAGGGAGGCTTAAATTGCGCATCAGATTCTCTGTCTCGTAGTGTGAACCTGTTGCCTGGTATCCTTCTGGTAAATACTTTGTCATCATTTCACATATCGAATCCACTAACCTTTCACTTATATTATTTTCTGCCTTGTTATGCAGGACCCGAGCAGCCAAGGATAACTGGGAGTGACCTTCACGACAACCATCATATAAATGATTGTTGGCTCCTTCTAACAGGTCATAAAACGTTTTTTTGAATGATTACGTACATGTTCTTCACTATTACGCGCGTAACCACGAAATGCATCATTCACCATATCCACAGACCTAACTTCTACATTATTATGACCATTCGGATCAACATAACTCGTTCCTATATCCAAACCAATTTCTTCTCCATGCTTATACCAAACACAATAATCAGACATAAATACGTAACTAAAAAGATAACTCCAAATTCATGGTTCTATGGTTTCCGGTTTTTTGTTCTTGCAGAAACGACAAGGGCAGAGAAACTTCCCGCCATTGCTCAACGGCTATTTTTTTTTTTTGCAAGTTCCATAAATTGTGCCACCCCCGTTGTGAAGGCTGTTGAGAAATTGTATGTGGCATCATCAAACCTATTATACATCCACTCCCGATGGTTGCTATAATTATTGTAGCCTCCCGCCATGTAACTATATTTCCAAATTCTTTGTGTTTCTAAAAATGAAAACGGAGAAAGGGCTGACTTTCGACTATGTAGATATAATTGGCCACTCCCATTAATTGTCATAAATGCATGCACATGAAACCGGTACACCTACCACAAACAGGTAAAATATAACAAAACTCTCATATTATTATTACTAAATCCAAAAATACTATATGATACGACCCATACCCGACTACTTTGCGACACGAATAATGAGTTGAATATTAGTCGTTGATTGATATTGTTTACGACTACAATAACTTGTGATATTTTTAAAATTTGTTAATTGATATTGTTTTTTTTTGCCAAATTTGTTCATTGATATTAAACATGAAAAGAGTATACCTGCCGAATTATCAAATTTTAATATTTTTGAAATTCCGTGCATCGGCGCGGTACCTAAACCAAATGTTACGGTAAGTACTACTGAAGTAGAGATATTCGTGTTCTTCATGCTTAGAAGTTAGAAGAACATGCATGTACTCTTTTTCTTCTGTTTTTTCTCTCTTTTCTCATCAGAACATGTTCCCTTCTGAAGAACAAATCAATGTATTTCGTTAAGCAAGGAGGATTATGAACAATCAGTGTCTTATGGTAAATTTAACGCATAAGAATTAGATATTATGAAAGAAAAGCATACATGGGTCATTCTCATTTAATAATGATTACAATATATATATACACCAACATTGATAATCAGTTAAGACTATTAGGACGTATAAACAAACTATCTTATATTATTATTAATAAATAAAAAAATACTATATGATACCACCCATACCCGACTACTTTGCAACACGAATAATGAGTTGAATATTAGTCGTAATAATATCGACAAATAAATGATTTGGTTACTACTATACACGAAGTAGCAAGTTAGTCGCCCATGTACCGACCAATTCACGATTTTTCTACGACTCTTCACATCAGACGCAAAAATAGTCGTCATATCATCGACTAGCTTGCGACTATTGTTTCCGGTCTCGACAATGGTCGTTACTCAGTTGTAAATCGACGACTAAATTGGCGACAATCATTTTTGGTCGTATATAAGCGACTAATACTCGTCCATATATATGTTGTCGCAAAATAATAGCAATATTGTCCCCTAATAGTCGCCAAATGTTACGACTACAAGTATAGTCGCAATTTCTAGTCGCAAACGCTGTTTTCTTGTAGTGGCAAACACCTTTCAAACAAAAAATCGGTATTAAAATCTCTAGATAGCAGGAAAAGCGGAAAATAGAAGCAAACACGACACTACTAACCCATCCTAGACTAAGCTAAAAAGAAACCACCGAAAAACGTAAGAAAACCAAAGCAATGGTAAGCCGGGAAATCTAAACCTAAATATAACTATTATATGACACTTATGTAGGATTGTTTAGTTGATCCTGATTCAATTCTTAGATTCATACCAACCTAAACATGCAGATCTAGGTTCTTCTTGATTAGAAACAATGATTAGATCTCACCTTATACCTGTTAATTGCAGCGGAAGGAGATAGAACATGTCAGAGATCAGAGAGCCACCAAGGGATGGATCCTCCAAAGGTTCACACACGCACGCAAAGGAATCTGGCTGCTAGACCACGAGAGGGAGGCGTCGCAGGAGAGAGAGAGTTGGCGGCTGGGTTAGGGTTACTGAGGAAAACAGACTCGAGTTTTATTTATAAAACTCGTCCGGTTCCTCTTGGGCCATTTGGCCCAAATACCAAATAACTCGAAGGCGTTCGCGCACTGTGTCGATCGACACACCATGTGCATCGATCGACACACAGTGGCTAAACCCTTTTATTCTCTCTAAGTACAGTAAATGCCTGGCACTTTTACCGTACTTCTGCTAAGCCGTTCCTACACATTTTCCTGTAAGCTTAGGCGTGTGACCCATATGGGATCATATAATAGAGGCAATAAGTCCAAGACTTATAGATCATGAGCGGACTCTAGCAAGCCATCATGACCCCCAGTATTATATGACTTATGTCTGATCATTGACATACTCTTACTTTCTAGAGACAGTACCGAGATTACCGGACACAATTCCAACAATCTCCCACTTGTACTGGAATCTCTGTATTCATAATCCTTTTGTCACAATATCTCGATTAGTCATAAGGCAAGATTGGTGTCATCCTTATAAAGCCTAATCTTGTTCATCGGACTCTGATTCGATACTGACAATCCAAACGACTCGGGACAGTCCGTTTGAGCATGGCCATGCATTTTCCAGTATTCAAATCTCCGATTGGCCTAGAGATATTCACTCCATTTATATTGGAGGGACAAATTCCGTCTTATTCCATCACTGTAAACTACTCATTTCATAATGTACCCAAACAAGGTCCTTATAACTATCGCAGAACGATAGCGTTAGACAATGATCAAAGTGCATCAGTCCATGTGCAGTCACATGCATGCGAACTCAGGTCTAAGGACAATACTCTATAGTCGTAGTGAGAATCTCTTATGACACAGATATAAATATCCTGAAGAGTTCTCATAATCGGGTCTTGTCCGGTCGTATGTTCCCAACATACACCTATGTATTGACTTTGATGCCGCGCATCTATGACACACTGAGACTTTGTCATAAGTCACATACCAATCCAGTCTCTCACGGTTGTTGGTGTTCCAATTTCAACAACCTTCGACTAGGGACAGGATGATATAATCCATCTATCAAATATAGGGTCTCATGATCAAGCTAAATGACTTTGATTACTCAAGATCAAGTCACTTACTTCGATGACCTATAAAATGGTTTATATCACTTTGGAACGATTATTTCATCACAGTTAAAATAATCTTGAAATAATAATTTCATTAAACATAAGAATGTTTTACAAGAACATATCAAATAACTAAATAAAAGCCCTCAAACTCCCACTCAAATTTAGATTACATTTCAATGTCTCTAATGCCTACAGCTTCAGTCAGAAACTCGAGCTTAGGCCTTGGGAGTGGCTTTGTCAACGGATCAGCGACGTTATCATCTGTCTGAACTCGGCTGATCTTGACTTCCTTTCTATTAATGATGTCACGTATCAAGTGAAATCTTCTTTGAACATGCTTGGATTTCTGGTGTGATCTTGGTTCCTTTGCCTGAGCTATAGCACCATTGTTGTCACAAAACAGTGCCAAAGGCTCAGCCGCATCTGGTATCACACCTAGTTCAATAATGAACTTTCGTATCCAAACAGCTTCCTTCGAAGCTTCTGAGGCGGCGATATATTCAGCTTCTGTAGTGGAATCAGCAACGGTGTCTTGCTTGGAGCTTCTCCAACTGATTGCACCGCCATTCAGACAAAAGATATAACCGGACTGTGACCGGAAATCATCTTGGTCTGTCTGGAAACTTGCGTCCGTGAATCCACTGACTTTAAGCACATCACTTCCACCGTACACTAAGAACTTATCCTTAGTATGTCTTAGATACTTCAAGATATTCTTTACGGCAATCCAATGGTTTTCACCTGGATTTGACTGGTATCTACTCGTCATGCTCAATGCATAAGCAACATCAGGACGAGTACAGATCATGGCATACATGATAGATCCTATTGCAGATGCATAAGGAATATTCTTCATGCGCTCAAGCTCAGCAGCCGTCGTAGGGCTCTGCTTCTTGCTTAGCGTTGTGCCATGTACCATTGGCGTGAAGCCCTTCTTGGAATCCTTCATGCTGAATCTTTGCAGGACTTTGTCAATGTATGAATCTTGACACAAGCCTATCAGCCTTCTAGATCTATCCCGGTAGATTCTGATTCCAAGAACGTATGCGGCTTCACCCATGTCTTTCATGGAAAAACAACTTCCAAGCCAGTCCTTTACGGACTTCAGCATTGGAATGTCGTTTCCGAGAAGCAGTATGTCATCGACATACAGAATAAGAAATACTATCTTGCTCCCACTAGTTTTCTTATACACGCATTGTTCTTCTTCGTTTCTGATGAAGTCAAATTGCTTGATCGCTTCATCAAAACGAAGATTCCAGCTCCTCGATGCTTGCTTCAATCCATAAATGGATTTATGAAGCTTGCATACCTTCCCAGCATTCTTTGGATCTATGTAACCGTCAGGTTGTGTCATATACACATCCTCTTCCAGAATACCATTCAGGAAGGCGGTTTTCACGTCCATCTGCCAAATTTCATAATCATGAAAAGCTGCAGTTGCTAGTAGAATCCGAATAGATTTCATCATAGCCACTGGTGAATAGGTTTCATCGTAATCCACACCGTGAACTTGTCTGAAACCTTTTGCCACCAACCTGGCTTTATAAATCTGGACATTTCCATCCACGTCAATCTTCTTCTTGAAGATCCATTTGCACTCGATGGCTTTTACACCAGCGGGTAAGTCAACCAACGAGAACACTTGGTTGACCGACATGGAGTCCATTTCGGAATCAGTGGCCTTGCGCCACTTTGAGGAATCTGGGCCCATCATGGCTTGATTGAAGTTCGATGGTTCATCACCATCAATGATCAAAAGATCATGACAGTCAGTCACGAGGAATCCTTGATATCTCTCGGGTTCGTGACGGATCCTCCCGGATCTTCGAACTTCAGGTACTACAGGTTCAGGCTCTACAATTTCTTGTAGGTCCTCCTGCTGCTCTTCCTCATTAGGTTGAGCAGTATCCTGTTCATCTTGAATTTCTTCAAGCAGTACCTTACTCCCACTGTCTTTCTTAGAGAGAAACTCTCTCTCAAGAAAGTTACAATCCCGGGCAACAAAGATCTTGTTCTCGGAACGTAGATAGAAGTAATAAGCCTTGGTTTCCTTCGGATAACCAATGAAGTAGCATTTATCAGACTTTGGTGTAAGCTTGTCTGAGATCAATCTCTTGACATAGGCTTCACAACCCCAAATTCTGAGATAAGACAGCACTGGAGCTTCTCCAGTCCATAATTCATATGGCGTCTTTGCTACTGCTTTCGATGGCGCTCTATTTAGAGTGAACACTGCTGTTAGCAGAGCATATCCCCAAAGGGATATTGGAAGGTCTGTGTGACTCATCATAGATCGAACTATATCCAATAAGGTCCGATTTCTCCTCTCGCACACACCATTCCATTGAGGTGTTCCAGGAGGAGTGTGTTGGGACACGATCCCACACTCTCTTAGATGATCACTGAATTCTTGGCTTAAGTATTCTCCTCCTCGGTCGGACCGAAAAGCCTTAATGCTTTTGCCAAGTTGGTTCTGTACTTCATTTTGGAATTCTTTGAATCTCTCGAACGATTCAGACTTATGTTTCATCAAATAAACATATCCATACCTACTGAAATCATCAGTGAAGGTAATTAAGTACTGATAGTTTCCTCTTGCATTTGTGGACATTGGGCCACACACATCTGTGTGTATCAGGCCCAATAAGTCACTGGCCCTCTCGTTAGGTTTATTAAAGGGGGCCCGTGTCATTTTGCCCATCAGGCAGGATTCGCATTTCTCACATGACTCAAAGTCAAATGAGCCAAGAAGTCCATTCGAATGGAGCCTCTTGATGCGTTTCTCGCTGATGTGCCCTAAACGACAATGCCATAGAAACGTTCGGTTCTCCTCATTAGGTTTGAACCGTTTGGTATTAATGTTATAAACTGGCGCGGATTGATCGAGTATGTAAAGCCCATTCGTAAGAGGGGCAGAACCATAGAACAAATTGTTGCGATTGAAGGAACAAAATTTATTCTTAACTGAAAAATCATAACCTTCCAAATCCAACAATGAAATTGAAATAATATTCCTGCTTATAGCAGGTACAAAATAACAATTATTGAGTTCTAAAATCAATCCCGAAGGTAAAGACAACAAGTATGTGCCTACAGCTAGTGCTGGAACTTTCGCTCCATTCCCAACTCGTAGCTCCACTTGTCCTTGCTTCAGCCTTCTACTGTTGCTGAGTGCCTGCATATTAGTACAAATATGAGCCCCACAACCAGTATCCATAACCCATGAGGTATTATCAGAAGTAGTTGTATTAACTTCTATAACAAAAATACCTGTCGAAGAAGTCTCGAGAGTCTTCTTCTTCAATTCCTTTAGACCTTCTTGGAATTTCTTACATTCTCTCCTCCAATGCCCTGGTTCTTTACAGAACCTGCATATGTCAGTTGGCCCAGCTTTGGACTTGGGCTTGGGCTTTGGCGTGTCCTTGTCCGCGACTTGGACAGCCTTGGCCTTTCCCTTATCCTTAGCAGAGGATTTCTTAAACCCCTTGCCCTTTTGCACCATAAGCACATTGGGGTCCTTGGCGGTTTTCCTCAAGTTGGGCTCTGCAGTCTTGAGCATTCTGTGAAGCTCAGGCAATGTCTTACTCAAGCCATGCATGTTAAAGTTCAGAATGAACTGATCATAGCTTGCAGGTAATGACTGCAGAATGATGTCGCAGGCAAGTTCCTGGCTGATTGGGCAGTCGAGTTTCTGAAGATGATCGAGATAACCCATCATCTTCAAGACATGAGGACTCACTGCCGCATTCGCAGCCAACTTGCAGTCCAAGAGGTTCTTAACTGTTTGAAACCTCTCAGTCCTAGCCTGCTCCTGAAAAAGCGATTTCAGGCTTGCCATTATCTCAATTGGTGACAACACACTCTCGAACTGCATTTGCAGCTCACCAGTCATTGTCGCCAACATAAGGCAATACACATCATTTTCATCTGACGAATGCTTTTCCCAAGCATTATGCAGAGTCCTGGCGGCATTGTTAGCAGGCCTCTCGGGGAGAGGATCACGAAGGACATAATCCTTCTTCTCCTGCTTGAGGACCAGCCTCAAGTTCCTTGACCACGTCAGGAAGTTCGTTCCAGTCAGCTTCTCCTTCTCGAGAACAGACCGGATTGAGAATGTGTTTTGTGTGCTTGTAGTAGTCATAGCTGAAATATATAAGATAAAAAGGTTATTAGTTATTATGTTCAATATGATTGATCTCATATTATATTTAATATGATTAATCACGCATTATATTCAATAACATAAGTTACCCTCAATAGAATATAATGATTCCAAGATCCACATATAACTAAGATTAAAGTGGGCCACTGGCCGTCACCAAACCTCAGCTTATATCGGTAAGCCCTATGTCGGCTAATTATATCCGTGATATAACTCTTGGTTGTGAATCTGGGCCCGAGTCCCAATCCACTCTGATGTCTCAAGGCCCGGGACTCCCGATGGCCTAGTCAAGAAAACCAGACTATACAGTCATGTAATCATTAATGTCTGGGACTCCCAATGACATTTATGAATCACAAACCGTCTTATCCACGCAAAAGCATACACCCTCACACTGTAAGGCCATGAATACAATTGAATGGGCTTCGACAGCTGACATAGAATGGACAAGACATCCAACGCTTGATATTATTTGAGGTTCGTAGGTTTATTTAAAAAATTCATTCCCAAAATAGAAGATTACTATTTCGGGAAACTTTCCATTTTTGGAAACCTACTATTTTTGGAAACTTTCTAAAATTGGAAACTTTCTAAAAACGGAAACTTTCTAACTTTAGAAATTTCTTTAAAATCCAAAACCCGCAAATCCAGAAACTTCTAATTTAAGAAACTTTCTAATTTCAAAATTTCGGAAACTTTAATTTAAAATCGACTTTATAATTTTATAAAATAAATTTTAAATTAATCTGAAGAAAGACTCAAATAATTGGCCCAATTGTTTTAACTTCTTGGCCCGAGGCCCAAGAATTGGTCCATGTCCAAGACATGACCCAATTGTCCAATTAAATGACATAACCGGTCTGGTTCATTAAAATTGGTCTAACCAAATTTTAATTACTACGATGACCACAATTGTCAACCGGTTATTTACTAAACCGGATTTTCTCAATTTATTTGGTCCAACCAAATCAAATTAGAAAATCCTGGTTTAGGCACAAAATCCAATTTTTCGACTTTGGATTTCTTATCCCGGTTTAACCAGACTTAATAAAATTATTAAATCTGTTTATTAAACCGTGACGTTTATAATTTTAATAAAATCATTAAACCGAGCCTTAAACCAACCATATCGGTCGATGAACCAACCGCATCGATCGATCTATCAACCGCATCGGTCGATGCTCTAAGCATCAATCCTGCATCGATCGTGTATCGATCCTGTATCGATCGATGCTCTCACGCATGCACGGACGGTTATCAGGTTTGGCCGAGATATTCTCGGATTGTGTCGATCGATCCATGCGATCGTATCGATCGATCCATGCGATCACAGCCGATTCTCACTTTTGAAAAATCGCATTCCAAATCAATATAGTTTGGTTTTTGCGATTTCAGATGTGTTTAGGTTTCAATTCCTTGTTGCTTAAGTGATTTCTCTTATCAGTAGTTGATTCAAAACACTTCTTAAACAAGAAAACAATCCTAAATTTGAATCTAAACAAGAAAAACCAGAACCAATTGCTCTGATACCACTGTAGGATTGTTTAGTTGATCCTGATTCAATTCTTAGATTCATACCAACCTAAACATGCAGATCTAGGTTCTTCTTGATTAGAAACAATGATTAGATCTCACCTTATACCTGTTAATTGCAGCGGAAGGAGATAGAACAGGTCAGAGATCAGAGAGCCACCAAGGGATGGATCCTCCAAAGGTTCACACACGCACGCAAAGGAATCTGGCTGCTAGACCACGAGAGGGAGGCGTCGCAGGAGAGAGAGAGTTTGCGGCTGGGTTAGGGTTACTGAGGAAAACAGACTCGAGTTTTATTTATAAAACTCGTCCGGTTCCTCTTGGGCCATTTGGCCCAAATACCAAATAACTCGAAGGCGTTCGCGCACTGTGTCGATCGACACACCATGTGCATCGATCGACACACAGTGGCTAAACCCTTTTATTCTCTCTAAGTACAGTAAATGCCTGGCACTTTTACCGTACTTCTGCTAAGCCGTTCCTACACATTTTCCTGTAAGCTTAGGCGTGTGACCCATATGGGATCATATAATAGAGGCAATAAGTCCAAGACTTATAGATCATGAGCGGACTCTAGCAAGCCATCATGACCCCCAGTATTATATGACTTATGTCTGATCATTGACATACTCTTACTTTCTAGAGACAGTACCGAGATTACCGGACACAATTCCAACAACTTAAACCTGAGACAATAATCTAATTCTTTCACACCTAATCTTAATCCTAACAGTGTAAACCGAGATCTATGCATCCCCACAAAATATTAGCCTTACTATAACTAATAAATGAGAATACTAAAGGATAATACTACTATTAAACTAAACTAAAGGCCGTAGAAGGAGACTAAAGTTCCATATTCAACGAAACTACAAACAAACGAGCTATCATCCGAGCCGAAACCTGAACCAACACAAACCACCATCAAAAAGCCATGCCAAAACCTGCCGGAAGACCACATAAGACAAAGAACATGGAAAACTCAAAACAAGCTGGGGATAAAGCCGAGAAATAAGAAGAAAATAGAGAACAATGTCCGGCGGCGGCAAGATCGCCGTCCGTCAGACCAGAAGATACCCACTTAGTCATTAAACTAATTATCTAAATTAAATTAGAATCAAGTTATATCTTCTGAAATATTAAAAATAATATATTATTTTGTTAAAGAATGTAGGATGGGTTCAATGTAACATAACGAATATGATAATTATAACTCATTAAATAATAACATGTATTATCATTAATTTAGATTTTGACATATATCAATATAAATCAATAGAAGTTTGCCTATTTTATCTTTAGAAGCCCATTCCACGAACCACGAGCCGAGCCAGCCAAACGGCGGCGGCACGCATGTGTGTGGTCCCTCATTTCTCTCTCCATAACCATTTAAACAAATGTATACCTATGTCCATATATATACTCCTCCAAAAGTTCTCCAACTTCCAATGTGAGACAAATTAACTTTCCACTTACATTTGGAGAGTGAAAAGGCTTGTAAACGCTCAGACAATTGAACTTAACAAAACACAGAGAGTAGTTAAACATAAAAATCAAACTCAATTGTTTGCTAACTATATGATTAACATCCTAACCATCAGACTCTAACTCATTAAACACTCATTAAAAACAAAACAACCAACTTATCCAGGATGTGGAGACCATATCGAAACTGAAAGAGGAGTATAGTAGTCGTTTACAACCAGTAGAACCAAAAATAATTGTTCCAACACAAGCAAACCACAAGAAAATCATAAGCAAACCAACAATCAGAATCAAAAGAAATCCCGTTTCAAAATCAAATCAAAGAAGAAGCAAACTAGAAAGTTTAACAAACACCCTAACATCATATATTACCTGTAGCTGTAGGCCTTGTTTCACTAGGGTTTCATGATTGAGAGATACAAAGAAGTGTTTGAGAGTGTTTCTGCAAAAGTTAGCAATGAAATTGAGAGCCTCAAATACGAGATTCAAAGAAGAGATATCAGTTTGAGATAGGTGGGCATAGAAGAGGATTTGGAGAGAGATTAGCGAGATGATTCAAAGGAGATTTCAGAAAAGAGGAAGAACAAATAAAATCAGGTTTTGTCGTAATTAAGGATTTCTCAACACTTTATCGAAAATGATTGGGTTTAGGCGGGTAATTGAAATATTTTGAGCTATAAAATTGAGTTTTGGTCTCCCGGAATTTTTCTGGATGTTTTTGAATTTTCACCCACATATAGGCGTAACTTACTCATTATATATATTTTTATTGACTCCAATTTTAAATTTATACTTATCTTTTTTTTTTGTCGGGATCTAATATACTTATCTATTATGAAAGATTTTGATATACTTCTCGGATTATAAAATTATAAATCACAAACAAATTAAAAAGTGTTTTGCAGGTTTTGAATCCCTAAAAATAAAAATAGTACACAGAAAATTTTAAGAAATAGTTTTGGGACTTGAATCAGAGATGAAACTTTAGATTTTGAGGATTTAAGGTTTCGTTTGGAGAACATACATAAAACATGACATTTTGGTAATGTCCCCGAAAAGCAATTGCATGGTGCTAAGGTACAGGAAATATATATATATATATATATATATATATGTGTGTGTGTGTGTGTGTCGTTTTGATGTTTAACGTTACAAGATATATATACAAATAGAAACCGTGAGATATATCCCATAAAGGATTATCATAGGACATTCTCTAACTAATGTAACATGATAATATATAATCCTACACAATCTATTAAACATAGCATTTTTTGAATTATCTTAATCAAACATATATAGCGGGATGAAGTGGTTGGTGTGAAATATTATTATCGGTTTTATGATGGTATGAAAAATTAAATTTTGATTTTGTGAATTTTCTACTTACCTAATTTACTGTTTGCATATATGTACTGTCATGCTAAGGAAATTTGATAATATCAGTTTTGATGACATTTAATATTCTTCTTGTCTTCTTTTCTTTCGTTTAGGGTCTAGAGTTTAGAGTTTAGGGTTTAGGGTTTAGGGTTTATGGCATCTCTAACCCACCCTCAAGTTACATCAACACATAAAAAATATTACATATCTTACATATGGTACCAAAATACTAGTATTCATCCGGTAAACCAGATCATGAACCTATAATTTCCTCAAAATATTGTCTATAAATATTCAGATCAAGTGGAGGTTGTTGTTGTTCTTGATTTCTATATGTGTATTTATGTGTGTTTTATTATTATATTTAATTTATATTATCTTTTACTAAATAATATTGTAATATTGTGTGTTGTATAATATATTAAACATATGTTTTATATGTATTTGTGATGTTTTATAATTATTAGTAAATTTTGTTAATATTAAAGACTATAATGCAAGTAAACCAAATTTTGAGGATTTTTTTGAGGATTTATGGTTAGAGCAACCCATCCTCAAATCCTCATTTTGAGTATTTGTTCCCATTAAAATGAGGTGTTGGGTTGGAGATGCCCTATTTAGGGTTAATGATTTAATGTTTGGGTTTAGAGTTTAGGGTTTAGGGTATAGGGTTTAGTGTTTAGTATTTAGGGTTTAAGGTTTAGTATTTAAGGTTTGTGGTAACTCCTAATCTGTTGGTCAAACTGTCTGATATGTGTTAAATAGTATAATTAATAAC
Organism: Orychophragmus violaceus; assembly: GCA_030180135.1. Lineage (NCBI taxonomy): Eukaryota > Viridiplantae > Streptophyta > Magnoliopsida > Brassicales > Brassicaceae > Orychophragmus > Orychophragmus violaceus. The sequence continues at coordinate 69,040,030 of CM058239.1, forward strand.
CAAGTTTACGTTAATCTTGTTAATAATTTAGTGTTTAATATATTTGTGTATTTCACTGTTTTAAGTGTTAGCTTTCGGATGCAATAACGCTGAACCGTTAAACAATATACTAGATAATTATGTTTACAGGAAAACATTAGGAAAACATACATATACACGACATCACCGATTGGTAGAAGTTGTTTGATATCATTTTGTAGAAGAAAGCGGTCTGCATAACACAAAAATATTTGTTGCAAATGTCACTTTCCATTGGAGGCCCAAAGCACCACATGTCGTATTTAGAATATCGGCAGATGCACACACGATCAATATCGTTTTCTTTACGTTTCGCTGTGAACCAATCATGAAGCGATCTTCCCCACACACCATGGTCGATACGAGATAGTATTATTCGTAGTTGCATTGCATGTTCTCGAGTAAATTAATATCTACCGAAGAGTTCATCATCTATGTCTTCCCTGAAGGATTTGCGTATGATACCATACATATACTTTCTTAAGATGCATCCATCTTTTGCAGCAGCCTTTATGCGTGCGAGTCTTTCATCTCTCTTGTTATCGAAGGAGAAATTGAGATTCCTTTGAGGAGGATGGCTGATGTGTTGCCTGCGTCGTAACAGCTTTCATTGAATTTTCTCCAGTCAAAACCCGGATCCTACACATAATATTCCATCTCTATTAGATTAACAGATTTGAAGAACTCGTGTGCTTCCGTCTTCTCCATCAAGGCTTTGCAAGCACTCTTCGAATGACAGAGATCTTTCATGTTCCGTTCGCAAACATGGGTGAGTATCCACGTTATCACTTCATCAAGCAACGCTAGAAGGTTGAATGGGATGATTGCTTTCCATTTTCTTTTTACTGAACGGGTTTCGTAGTAAGGCTGGTTGTATCATCTCCATGGCCAGTACGCATAAGCCATAGGCATATTGTTGTAGTTTGGGTTAACGAAGCGGTTGACTTTTATTGGTTCTGAATCGGTGGCTTCAAGATCTTAAGAATGAGTGTTAATTAATCCCTAATTTGATTGGACGAGTTTCTTCTTTTTTATAACCTTCCATAAAGACACGACCATTCATTTTTCCCACACAATTAACTAATAATTTAATGAACCGAAAAATCCACTAAACTTTAATAACCTAGATTATTGTGTATATGACACTTCCCTAGATAATCAACTGTTCAATATTGTCATTTGCGTGTGTGTGCATAAAGGCGAATATATACCCTATATGTTAAGTAGTATAATTATAAACTTACTTTATGTCAAATCTTGTTAACATAGTCGTTGTTTACTAATGTCATAGTAAGGCTGATGTCAAAACTAGCAAAATATGTTTTGATCTTAATACTATACCGAATTTGGTGTTTTGATCTTAATCTTATACCAAATTTGGTGTTTTGATCTTAATCTTATACCAACTTTGATGTTTTGATACCCTTATATATGTTTAACCAATTTTTAATATTTTATGTATTTTTATTTTTAATTAGTTTGGTTATTAGAATTGTTTTTAAATAAATATTCTATATTAATTATTATTAAAATTTATTATAAAAATTAAAATGTTAATCATTAGAAAAATAAAATTTTATTTATATTATTGCAGTTTAATCAATAGATAAAAATAATTTAAATATATTCTAAATTAAAAAGAAGAATAAGATATACATACTTTTTTGGTGTTCTGTGAACAATATAACACCAAATATGATACGACACTGTTCACAAAACACCAAAAATATAATTTTGCACTTCAATTTGCAGTTGCATTGGAGCAAACAAGACTGCATATATGGTGTTTTGCCGTTGCATTGGAGTTGCTCTAATTGGTGTTTGATATTGTTAGCTTTATGAAAATTATGTCATGAAAGATTTATTTACATTAACCTTAACATCTTTAAATATCTAATTCATGAGTGACAAGTGTGAGAGCAAATGTCCAACATTAATTATTTATTTAATATGACAAGTGTAAACAATAGTTCAGGCCTAATTCATTAAGTGACACCAATAAATCATTATGTGTACGATATTTACATTAATCGAACAAAGTTAAGGAGGAATCTTATAAGGTCCGCTAATGCCCAAAATTTTAATGCTCCTAAATTATCATTAATCGTCAATACCTAACAATTATAAGCTCTCTCAAATTCAAAGAGTCTCTCAAATTCTTTTTGTCTTCCATTTATTTCTCTTTTCGGAAAATCTATTGCAAAAAATGGCTCAAAGGTAATATCAATTCCTTTCGGAGATCAACAAGTCTAGGAACAAATGGAGATTGAGATAGAAGGTCCTTCGGTCTTGGATGTTTCAAGAGGTCTTCATAGGCAAAACCATCAAACTACTTTTGGTGGATGAACATGTTATCTTTATAGTATAATGATATTTTTCAAGTTTTATGTCTTGCATTGTTCTTACGCTGTATAAAGTTTTGTTCTTTACGATGTATAAAGTTTTATTCCTGCGCTGTAGATTTTTAAGTCTTGCACTTGGTAACGATAGGGCCAAAAGAGAAAAGGAGAAATATGGGGTGATTATGTTGGAATCTTCGAGTGGCTGCTAGAATCTGAGGGACATTGGGTTCAATGAGATAATGTTCATATCCTTGGTAGGCCAATGTTAGGCCGCTTGACAAATAGTTTATTCTCTTTGTGTCAATCAGTTCGAGTATAATCTGGAGATTTCATTCCTTAATGGACAACACTACTTAGACTTGAAGCCTATACATGGCGTTTCAAACGACACTATAACTATCACTTATCCAATCGGAATAATTTTTGTTTTAAGGTTATAAGTTTTATGTGACTTTATTGTTTTAATATAATTTGGTTATGGATTTGTTTGTTTTTTATAGATTTGATTGGTGTTGTTCTTGAAATCGATGGCTTCAGAAGAGATCTAATGGTTCCTACAAATGATCGGGAAACTTATTTCTGGAGGGGTCTTCAAGTAAAATTCCCAATTAGAGATTTGAAGTAAATATAACTTCCATTTATTTCATGTAGAATATTCTTAGAATGTCCGAAAGCTTATTTGTAGTAAATATTGGCAGAAACAAGTCATCGGATTGTGTGGTCAATGGCGATCTTGTTATTATGCTGGTGAGCGCATGAGTCAAAAGTCCGAATGAGATATTGTTCTGCTTATTCTAGTGCCTTAATATCGTCAAAAACAGTGGTGGTATGATGAAATTTCAAATCTTTTGTAAATTTGTTTCAGTTACTGTAAAATGACAAACAATTAAAATTTCTTTTCGATTAGGGTTGGAGGCTATTCAACGAGTTTCTAAGATATACTTTGATGCGTATGAAGTTGAAGAGTTTTGTGATTTTGTCCAGGAGTATTTATCTAATACCTCATAATAATATAGATATAGATGTTTATGTTTTTGGGATCTTATGCGTTATTGTTTTAATATTTTTTTTTCAAGTACCCTAAGCCTCCTCTATATTAAGAATTGTAGATGTGGTTTGTTGGATTTACGAAATGAAGAACATACTTATGGTTTATGAGTTTAAATTAAATTTGTATTTATAACCCGCACTTTGTTTATGGTTTTCTTTAGTAATTTAGTGTTTTTAATCGTATTGCATGATATCCAAAATTTGAAAAATAATGAATTATGACCATAGTATTTAAAAACATAAATAGTTTGGCAAAAATTTACTAATAATGATATAATTGGTACTTATCATATTTTTTTAAAAAACAATTCAATGATATTAAAAATGAAAAGATTATGCCAATTATAAAAAAAAATATTTTGGACATTCCGTGCATTTGCGCGGCACCTAAACCAAATAATTTGGTAAATTAGCATTAACTAATATAAATACTTTAACCATCATAACCTCCTTCAAATTTACACATTCTCACCCTTTCCGCCGTCGAAATACCCGAACTATCATAACCTTGGAGTTTTTGCTCTCATATCGCAGATAAAACAGAGAAGACAAGAGAAGTGGACAAGGGAAAGACGAGAACCCCTTCACTCCCTTAGTTCATCGTTTCTGATTTTGATTTTTCTCTTATCTATTTAATAATTTTCTTCTGTTTATCTTCTCTAGCCAATGTGTTTACATTTAGTAAAAAATATCTATTCTTAACGTATAAAAATAGCCGATTATGAAGCATGAGATACTCTAGGTTTGAACTTCGACATTCATATTACATATTATTTAAATTGCAATGTGTATGTTTTCAGAAGTATTGTACCACTGAGTTTGAAGGAGCTTCAAAAGGAAACCCTGAAAGAGCTGGTTCAGGAGCTATTCTGCGTGATTCAGATGAAACTATCATCTCCTCCTACCGTGAAGGATTATGCAATACAACTAACAACGTTGTAGAATATAGAAGTTGGAATCGTGGTTTGGAGTCTGCTTTAGAAAAAGGTTATACACACGTGAAGGCCTATGGAGACTGCTTCAGTCTGTTTTCTCTCTTTAATCTTTATCTCTAGACTTTATGATAGCTATCATTAAACAAATGCGGGGTGATGGCAATTCGGAAACCCAAAAATGACTGAGTAGTATAATCAGGCAAAAGAGTTTACCATCCAATTCAAGTCATTCGATATCGAGCATATTCCCAGGGTATTGCACATATTCTTTTGTGTTTTGAACATTCGAATTGAAGATGACTAAGATTTTATGGGTTTGTCTAATTTTCAATTGCATGAATACAAATCTGAAGCTGATAGCCATGAAAACTACGAGACCATCTCCAAGGTGAGAAATGAATATGCAATACTGAATTCAATTATATTTTCCCGGAAAACTAGTCATAGATTGATGTTGTTTTTGCTCTTCTATGATGCGTATTCAGAGTGCCAGACTCAAGTGATTCCAGGACGAAAGTACTATTGAAGTAGAGATCTTCGTGTTCTTCATGCTTAGAAGTTAGAAGAACATTCCTCTAAGCCTTTTTCTCATGTTTTTCCTTTTCTCATCGGAACATTTTCCCTTTTAAAGAACAAATTAATGTATTTCGTTAAGCAACAACGATAATTATGAACTACCAGTTTCTTATGCTAAATTTCACGCTTAACAATTTGAGATTATGAAAAAAAACATACATGGATCATTCACATTTACTTATGATTATATATATATATATATTAACTTTGATAATCATTTAACATTATTAGCAAATATAACCAAACTATATTATATTATTATTACTAAATCAAAATCATACTATGTGATACGACCTATACCAACTACTTTGCGACAAGAATAACGAGTCACATATTAGTCGTAACAATAGCGACAAATAAATGACTTTGTTACTACTAGAATCGGAGTAGCAAATTAGTCGCCCAAATAGTGACCAATATGCAACTTTTATACGACCTTTCATAAAAGACGAAACGTAGTCACCAAACTACCGACTATGTTACGACTAATGTTTTAGTTCTCCAAAATAGTCATAAATAAGTGAATAAATTGGCGACAAGCATTTTTGGTCGTATATAAGCGACTAATAGACGATAATATATCGGTTGTCGCAAATTAGTCGCAACTATGTCTCTAAATAGTCTAAAAATGTTACGACTATAAGTATAGTCTCAGGTTCCAGTTGCAAAAACGATGTTTTCTTGTAGTGTATTACTCTTAATAATAATAATTATCAAAATATTTATTGATTTATAATTCACATGTCCTAATCGTTCATTCCAAATATTAAAAGACTCAAGCAAGTAAAGAAATGGATTGTTATTCATTTCATAACGGTTACAACAGTTTTTGGATCAACATCCAAAACAACATTTGCAACAATCTTATTCTTAGAGCTACTTGCTTCATCTTTTCCACCCTTGATGATAACATGGATGCACATCTTCACAAGTCCCCCCCCCCTTGACGTATCCCCTTTCAAGGTACATTATGTACTTCTTCAGAATGAGGTTGCCGATCTCGAAGATCACGTCAAATTTGGCGTTGCTCAGTAAGTTACCAGAGATCAGGTTCTTCCTCATGTCTGGGACATGTTTTACACTCTGTAGTGTGAGTTCTTGTCCAGAAGTTATGCGTAACACCATCTCCCCATTTCCAGAAATTTTGAAGAACGATGTGTTTCCCATGAAGAGTTGTTCCTCTGACTTACTCTTTTGATAGGTGTTGAAAATTTTCCTATCATTCACTACGAGATTACATCGTATAGATAGCACAATATGATAGCGTTGTGTACATTTATGCTATCTTTGACATAACACTTAGTTTAAGATAGCGTTTCCAAACATGCACACGCTATGGTTTACTTTTTGGATTCTAAGCTTGTTCACGCTTTTAAGGAACCGTATATTACATAGCTTTGGTTATGTTTAAAACACCGTGTTAGGTTTAGGCGGTAATTTATTTCCGTTTCCCGGCCAAGGACTTAAGAAAAAAAGAAGCGGCTTATTTTTTCATTCTCCCTCCCAAAATCTCGATTTTCCCTCTCACATGCAGCTCCTCCATCTCACAGCTACACACTCCATTGTTGTCTCTGGAAAATTATCTCTCATCTCCCTTGTTATTGTGCTCCTAATCTAACAACTTTCGTCTTCGTTTCTCCGGGATCCAGTTCTCGAATCTACGGAGTTCTCGTGGTTATCGTATCTGCGGATTACGATTGAAGGTTAAATTTTGTTGGGTAATCGATCTACCTTACAGGAAGGTTAGAATATTCTCTAACTATGAATTGTATAAATTGAAATTTGTATCATTTTCTAACTGAGTTCTTTGTTTCTATGTCTTAGGATCTGCCTGTACGGCACAACATAGATGTAATGCACGTAGAGAAGAACATTTCTGATGCAATATTGTCCCTTCTCATGCATAGTGCTAAATCAAAAGATGGCTTGAAGGCACGACATGATTTGGAGGATATGGGGATTCGTCAAAACTTACATGCAGAAGTACGTGGGAAGAAAAACTACCTACCACCTGCTGCTTATTGGCTGTCGAAGACAGAGAAAACGAAATTCTGCAAGATATTGTCTGAGTTCAGAGGACAGGATGGGTATTGTGCGAATATCGCCAACTGTGTTTCATTGAACCTCCTACAGTCGGTGGCTTGAAGTCTTATGATCACCATGTGTTACTACAACAATTGCTACATGTGGCTTTGAGAGGAATGCTGCCAGATCGACCTTGGGCTGCAGTTAATAGACTATGCAACTTCTTCAAGTGGTTGTGTCAGCGCATTATTGACCTGAAGAAGCTTATAGCATTGGAGTTTGAGGTTGTCGAGACATTGTGTCAACTGGAGAGGTTCTTTCCTCCTTCCATGTTTGATATCATATTCCATCTTCTTGTTCATCTAGCAAGGGAGACACATTTGGGTGGGCCAGTCCATTTCAGATTGATGTATTCTTTTGAGAGGTAATGATCATTGTTTGTTTTACTCTCTTTTTTTGTATTTGATGTGTTTTAAACTGAGTCTTACTAATATGTTATCTGTTTGAAATGTAGGTACATGAAGACACTCAAGTCATATGTCAAAAACTATGCTAGGCCAGAAGCTTGTATGGCTGAGGGATACATGGCAGGAGAATGCATTGCCTTATGCTTGGAGTTTCTGAAGACATTTGTGCCAGTCTTGGATAATGCAAACCATAATGAGGATATAGAACCAGATGAGCACATCCTTGAAGGTCATCCATTTCACAAAGCTAAAGCAGTTACACTTACAGAGAAAGAGCGAGAGATAGCTCATCGTTATGTTCTGATGAATACGGAAATGTTGACTCCATATGTTGAGTATGTCTCATCCTTTTTATTACTATAGTTTAAATATTCATTCTTTGAAAACTAAACCATTATGGACATTGGATACAATATGCACTTGGAAGAATTACAAGCTACAGATGTGCGATGCAGACGAAATGAAACTCTTTTGTGGAAATTTCATGGTGAAAGGTTTACAAAATGGATTAAGGAGAAGGTATAAACGTAGTTACATAGACATGTATTATTGATTTAAAATATCTATTACCTTACATTTTTGAGTAGTTTTTTTTTTCTTACTGTCTGTGTCTCTAGATCCCAACTAACTCAAAGGATCATTCCAAGAAGCTAAGGTGGTTAGCCTTTGGACCAAGAGATTTTTCCCATACATATAAAGGATATATCGTGAATGGACATCGATTTAACACCGATGATGTAAAGAGGAAGACTCAAAACAGTGGAGTATCTTATGAAGCTTTCACCATGTATCGTTCCAGCGCTCGAGATACTAAGCAAATGGCAGACATTGTTGCGTACTACGGGGTCATGCAAGAGATCATTTTGCTGGATTATCACATGTTCCAGGTTCCACTCTTCAGGTGTAAGTGGGCCAACAAAGGACATGGTGTGAAAGAAGAAGAGGGTTTTACGTTTGTGAACCTGCATGTAAATAAGGTTGCATTCCATCAAGATCCATATATTATGCCGTCTCAAGCAAAACAAGTTTTTTACTCCAGAGAGGATGAGTCATCGCCTTGGTATGTAGTTATGAAGGCGCCACCAAGGGGCTACCATGAGTTGGAGACTGAAGAAGAGATTGTTGCACCACCACCAGCCATTCAACATTGTGAAGATTTAGAGAATCAAGCTTCTGATGATGAGAGTTTCTGTGTTAGGAATGACTGCGAAGGGGTCTTCGTAGTAGATTAGGAGAGTTTGGATTAGTAGTTAGCATACTATTAGAGATAGGACTAGTATTTAGCATATTATCAGATTTTTATTAAGAATCTCTTTTGATTATTTAATAGAGACATGACTAACAAAGCCACTCCTGCCAAAACAAGACGCAGCAGGCGTCAGCAAGGCATTGACGTAACTCCCATTGAGGTGAAAAAACCCTCCAGAGGTGGTAAAAGTATTGTGGCTCAAGGAAGCTTGCGACATCTGGTTAAGAAACAAATCATCCACATAAGGAACCCTGCACCATCTAGTGAAGTAAGAATAACTAGAGGACGTGTGAATCAGAATGTAGCTCAAGAAACTTCTAAGGATGTGCATGAGGAAGATCACGAGGATGTGCTTGATAAAGAGCATGACGATGTGCATGATAAAGACCGTGATGAACCTTTTGAAGAAGAAAAAAGTGATGAGGAACTAGAAGATGCGGAAGTCGAGGAAGACATGGAAGAAGTAGGAGTAGGTAAAGACATGGAAGAAACTGATGAAGGATAAAAAGAAGGAGAAGGACCTGAACCAGAAGCTGAAAAGTACTAGAAGCTCAACAAGAAGGTGAAGAGAGAGATGTTGATCAACCTAAAAATGTGCGTAGTTCAGGTGAAGAATGTTTGACAGGTCAGACAAAGACCAAACAGAGGAGAAGAAGAGGACCTACCAGGATGAGTAAAGTGGCTAAAAGCCACAACGACAAATTGGAAGTTGAATTTAACAGCTAGGTGAACCTGTGGGCAAAGGATCAGTTACACTCTCTTCCTTTATTGGACCTCTTGTAAGAGAGCATGTACCAATACTTTTAGACGATTGGAGATGACTTGATGAGAAGACAAAATTTACACTGTGGGAGGAGATTCAGTTACGAGTTATGTTCCTTTGTACTTTACTTAATTCATTCTTCTAGTTTTTATGATAACAGTGGTAAATTATTGTAGGGGAGGTTCAATTTGACAGAAGATTGGCAAAAGATTTGTGTCTTCAAGCATATGGGTTGCGTATGGAGATCTTCTAAGTCTAGGCTAGTTACCAAACTGCGTTCTACAAGGAGTAATGAACAACTAGAGACTTGAAACCAAGCAACATTCACAATGTCTCTGCTTGGATAAAGTGGGCGAAGAGTAGGACTGGCTAATCGTTCAAGGTGGTTTATGTTTAAATCTTGCCATAAGAATACAGGTTTGTTTTAAGGAAAATTGTTATATTAATTCTTGGAATGACTTATTAGGAACGAAGTGACCAGTTGAGGCTTTAAGAAAGAATCAAATTTCACACACCACTAGTCGCAAAGGAATGGTTTGCCTAGCTGGAGAAATGGTATGTTTATGTGATGTACTGCATTGATGACAAAATAGAGACTGTGATTATTCTTTGTAACTAAATTAATCTATTGTTTGTAGAAGAAAAAAGCATATGACCCGAGTAAGATTACTAGAAGCAAGATATGGATAGCTGGACATACCCATGCAGATGGAAGACTTGTCAAACCAGAGTTCCAAGAAACAATTATAAGAAGTTATCAAACTTTTTTCTTTACGGCATGCTACTTGGTAATTTATATTGATTCATGTACAAAATTTGAAATCAAGAACAAATTAAATCACTTGACAGTGAGATGGGATCAAACTCCAATATAAGTGTTAAAGAAGATGTTGTGAGTAAAATTCTAGGTAAAGACAAGAGTGGAAGAGTCAGAGGAATGGGGAGAGGGATTACTGCTACCAAGCTAGCTTTCTTACAGGCAAGAGATACACATGTGCAGAAGCTTGAAGCTAAACAAGCACAACTGCTGACCGAGATTGAAGATTTGAAACACGTAGTTCGTGACTTAGCTGAAGTGAAAAGGGTAAGTTAATATTCTACTGCCTTAATAACGTCCTGGTAAATTGTATTATTGAGAAATATGAATTGGTTTTTTCTTCTCAGAAACATCATGATGATGGTTCAAAATCCGAAGCCACTGATACAAGCAAAGGAGGACCTAGGTGTCAGCTACTTCATTAGTTTTCTGAAGATGATCTAGTTGTTGGTAAAGGAGAACTATGCTCTGTTGAACCACAATACAAGATTGGCCGTATTCCAATTGGACCTAATGCGGCAGCTGTAATTGTGACCTTCACAACACATAAAGAAACATATGTATGGAGGCCTACACCATCTATCACCGCACTTGGCAATTCCGTGGGAGTCAAAATTGCATGGCCATTCGATAAGCTCATCCTGGACAGTATGGACTCCCCAACAGTAAACAAGACTGTTGGTTCCTCGGTGAAGTTCTTATCATGTGATTTTTTTTACAAATTTTTTTCAATAGAGATCTTATTGGTTATGTGATCCATGTATTGTGTTTTTGGATGACTCCTTAGGCTACAAATGCATTGGAAGATAGAATCCAGATTCTTGCTTGGAATCATGTTGATGAAGTAATTGCTGAGGGTTATTTGACTTCAACTGACCCAGAAGAGATGGTCAGTAAAATCCCTTTGGGTTCGAATGCTGCAATTGTGAAGATTGACAATGTGATTAACAAAAACGCTTGCCTGTGGAGACCAAGTGAAGACATGACTGTGATGAGTGATGCACTGTTTCAGCACATACCATGGCCAATTTCTAAGGTGCAATGGTGTAATCTACAGCCAAGGGAGGAAGCAGTTTATAATAAAGCATCAGTTTCTAAAGGAGCAAGACCATCGGTTCTAAAAGGAACAGTACCATCGGTTCCCAAAGGATCAGTAGCATCTAAAGATTTATCACCTAAGGTAAAACTCTACCCAATACATGTCTTTTACATGATGTGTTGTATTGTTTTGTGATTGTGATGATCTGTCTAGATTGTTCATTTGTAGAGAGTAAGTAACAGCTCAAACAGTAGCGGCTCTTCTAAGAGGAAATGCTTCCTCTTAGACTGCTTTGGATCAGGACAAAAAGTTGCAGAAGGCCGAGTTTTGTCAACCAATCCAAAAGACAAAGTCTATTTCGTTCCATCGGGTGCAAATACAAGCAAAGTATGGGTTGATGTATGTAAAATTGAGGATGCACGCGTATGGAGACCAACCTCAGAATTCGAGATTGTTTCTGATGCATTAGGTTCTACAGTCGCTTGGCCTAATAACAAAATTTTTTTTATGTGAACCATTGTATTATGTTGGATTGGTTTAAGTAGTAGAACTTGTTTGCATAGTAGAATTTTATGTTTCATGTTTGGTTGTGTAAGACTTGATATATGGTTTTCCTATTAGAACCTTTATGTTCGATTGATGGTTTGGCTGTTTACATTTTGTTTCTTAAAAATGATCAAAATATTACAAAGCAAAAAACTACAAATAAAACTACTCAAACAGTAACAAAAATAAATTGCCATATTACAACTATTGGTGACGTACAAGAATGTTTTGCAATAGTAATTCATAACGATCATTATGTGCTACTATAAAATATACAATTGCAAATCTAATAAACGCCATAGTAAAAATATTTAACGTAGCATAAGTAAAAACCGCTATGTAAAGTGCCAGACCAACGATGACAGGGGGCAGACATAGCGCTTGCCAGAACGCCATGGTATCCCGTAATAGCGTTTTACGGACGCTCTGTATACGATGTAATCTTTTAGTGATTGCATATCTGTGTTCGTACCACCATTTTCTTTGGTTTTCGTCGACCATGTTTACCTATGTTACCACATCGCAGAGGTCCTCTAATGTGAGCTTGGCTTGAGACTTTTGTCCTTTGTCCTTGCTGCGTAATTCATTGGCCTTGTGACAATTCTTACCACAATGGTGGCACCTTTCTTCTTGAAGCTCTTGGAAGTCGGATTCAATGGAGACGTAGAAATTGCCTTGCCTTTCAATTTTCCATTAGACTTCCCTTTGTGAACGGTCACATTCACATTGTGCTGACAAATATGGATCCCATTTGCTTTACGTTTTTTCTCTTCAGTGTTTGACCTCTGGATCAAGTCCTCCATAGTCATCATCCTCCTCTTGTTCTTGAGGTAGTTATTGAAGTCAATCAAACTTGGAGGGACCTTCTCAACGAAATTGTTCACAGTGAAGATTTCACAGATGGACGTTCCCTCAACAACAACTTCTCGAAAAATTCGTTGGAATGCTTCCACTTGGTTCATGTTGGGTTTGGAGTCCACCATTATGAAGTCATGGAACTTTGTTGTCAAAATTTTAACAACCAGCATCTTCAGCTTTTTACTTCTTTTCCAGAGCTAACCACAAGGATTTTGAGGTCTTGTACTCACAATAGAGTGCATAAAGATCTTCCACGATCCGTCATAAGATCCAGCATTTGGTCATGAAATCTCCCTTATTCCATGCGTCTACTATTCCAACGATGTGCACATTCAAATTCCCTTCAGAAATGATAGGCGTATCCTACGTTAGATACATAGACAAGTGCACCGCATGGAGAAAAAATGCATCTTCTTATGCCATGTCTTCAATCCTTTGCCATCAAAATTTCCAGGTTGCAGTCCTTGGCAAGGGAGTTAAGGCTGAGATGGAGTAGGCGACCCAACTGTAAGTAGCACATTCACACGCGCTACATTCACAATAGGTCCAACAAACAGAGCTTTGTGAGCAGTATCCTCATCATTAGCAGTTGTGTCCACATGAGTATTTGTGATTGGTGTTTCATCATTCACATTAACGTTGTTTCCATCGGTCGCCATGTTCCTAATACAGCAAAACAAAGCGTGTTAAATGATAAACGAAAATGTTTAATGCACAATAGATCATTCAAAATATTATTTTAAACTATACACCAAGAAAGGTTTTTAATATAATTAAATCAATTATCCAAAATGCGGATACAAAAACACGATTTGAAAATCCAATTTTGAAAAGAACGATTAAGAAACGTTTCACGTGAACCCTATAGAGCGAATCGCAAAATATAATCGCTAATCCTAAATGCAGATTGTATATGCAATTTAACAAAAAATGTTTTTCGAAAACTCCCAAAGCGATTCGCAAAACCAAAATTTTAATCGTTTTTGAAAACGATCCGTGTAAAAGCTATAAAGCGAATCACAAATCCACTAAACATTTAAATTGAACGCTTTGGCGAAATAGAACCGCGGTGAAACGGGGCCAAAAATGATTTGAAACAGTGAAATAGCTAGCATTTATAAAGCGCAAAGTCAAATCTAATAAGAATTATAGGCTAGAAGCGGATTTTATTAATTTAAAATTATACATAATCAAATTTTCGAAAATGAAATTGTGGGCTATAATCTTATAAACGTGTAACCTAATAAAAAGGCGAGACTTGGCCTATGTCCTTAACTCAATAAATCGCCGGTAGTGTGGCCGTTCAATGTCAAGATCCATCAGAAGAATACGCTCATCGAGCTGAATCAATCGTGCAATAGCAGATTTTAGAACAGCCAAAACTTCTCTAACAAAAGAAATGGTACAGAAACTAGTTAAGGTCTCCACCACTATCCAAATGAAACTCTTTTGAGTTTATTTTGGCCTAGATAATTTCTAAAAGACCGCTTAGTTAGCCTGAATAATAGTCTTACTTTTAGACATGAAGGATCTTGTCAATCAGAGAAAGACGGCATAATGATTTATCAACATTGTTTTCTGGTTTTGATAAGAGTAAGTAGGCATACTCTTTAGCAGCTGCAGCGAGCTCTCTTTGCTTCTTCAGATCTCTGAAATCATAAAACCATAACCATAAGCAAAAGTTCTTTTATATAATGAAACATGGAGAGTAAATCAAATGTTAGTTAGGTCCATATGGTCTTATAATGCTTACTCTAGCTTGGCTCTGTCCTCACAAACACTTCCTTCACTTCTGTAAGCATATTTTAGTTTACATGTAATTTTTGCAACTTCTCCAACCTGAAAAAAGCCAATCAGTTGTCCGATATATAACTGAAAATATTAGATTCAAAAACTGAATAAAAGAGGGGAACTAGAAAAACCTTCATGGTTTTAAGTGCAAATGTCCCATGACTGGATAACACTGCTTGATCCTAACTCAAAGGAACCAGATTGTCTTCGCGTGTAGTGCCAAAGACCTTTCCGTCTTCAGCCAATATACGCTCATAGTGAACTAAGATGCTCAAACTGATAATGATAGTTCAAAGTTCATATTTTTATGCTAACATCAAGGACAAAGACGAAGCCGATGAGGATGTAAAACTAAAACTCCAACATACCATTGACGGCAGGAAGATTATCATAAGGTGCAATAGCATCAGGTTTGGCTCTCCTTACAATCTGTTTTAAGATGCCACCATCTCCACTCAAATCAATCACCATTGCCAAGCTACCTGAACATATTAACACTAATCATCATACTCACAAAGGCAACAATCACATAGTAATCAAGTCTTGGCAAATATCATGAGGCTTATCAAGAAATCATAAAGAGAAATTTTTTACCTTGGGACATACTAAGCCACCGTATTGTCTCGAAGCAAGCAATCAAAATACCAAATAATGCTCCTGCAAGAACCTGCGAAGGAGTGTGACCCATCAATTATTTAAGCTTTCTTTGACTGATGGGATGTCCTTCGAACAAGTCATTTATGATCAAGTTCAGTACCTGTCATCATATCTCTCAAAACAATCAAGGTTGAGGTGTAATGCTTATTTCAAAACTCTTCTCATTCTCTGGAATGTCATTTAGATCACGACACATCCTTCTAGAACCAACAACAACTATCATCAACAGGTGCCTAATGTCCACAGTTTCTATTGTTCTGGATGCTTTCTTCAGAACACAAAAGGTGCATGAATTAGAAGCAAACAATGGAGAGCGAGAGGAATATACTTCTAACGAATACGAAATTTGATGACCAAACCAATATACTCGCTATAAACCTGTCAAGATAGGACCAGCTGGAACCCTAGGCCTGAACTGAGTCACTTGTCTCTGACCAATCTAAAATGCCACCAGCTGTGATAGGTAAACTGATCCGCCGACATCAATCTCGGGAATGGAGTCTCACCAGAGGGGAAGAAGCCCTAGCGTTGCCGATCTTCGTGTAGAAACAGAGGAGGAGGAGAGGTGATCGATGGAGGATCGTCGTAGCAGGAGGGGAAGAAGCCGTAGCCTTGCCGCCGTCGTGTTTTCTAGGAGAGGTAATCGGATCTAAAGTGGGTGTGGATGTTGAAGAAGAGAAATGAGTTGAGAGAGAATACATATTTTTTGTCTCTTTTCTTCCATGAGTGTTAGTATATTGTTTTTGTCCAAATTTTTTTTTCGAATGGCGCTAAATTGTTTTTTTCCGCGTAACTGTTGGCGTCTATGTGTATCCATAGCATAAATTAGGCTCCAAGAATTATTTTCGTTTCCCGCTTAATGAATTTACTGAATAGCGTTGATATAATGATGTAATAGAGTACCACACTCCAATATATCCTCTACAATAGCACTTAGCGAAATTGTGCTATCCTCATGTGCTATCATTACCTGTATTTCTTGTAGTGTTCATGTTGTTCTCACGGGAAACAACTATTTGATGTGGTTTAGAACCACAAGAACTGCTTGTGTGGCAGAGGGCTTTGGAGCCATGTCTTGACATCTCAAGCTCCATCAGAAAGTCACAATAGAAGAAGACAAGGATGTTGAGTTTTCCACTGCTGAAGAAGACAAGTGGTTTCAATAAGATCAATTTGTCCTTTCCATTCTTCAAAACTCTCTTGAAGATTCCATCCTTTAAGCATACTCCTACTGTGAATTCAACAATGAGCTATGTGAGACACTAAAAAATGTTTATGGAAATATCTCCAGTCTAACCAGAGTGTTTGAGGTAAAGAAAGGTATCACCAATCTGAGTCAAGAAGATATGGAGTTTATCAAACACTTTAGGAAGTTCAGAAGCTTATGATTGAGCTTGAAATGCTCAGACCAAGCACAATTGACCCTAAAATGCTGAATGAGAGGCGTGAGCACGACAAGGTATTTGGTCTACTGCTCACTTTGAATTCAGTCTTCAATGCCATTATCAAGAATCTCTTAAGGGCATACAAGTTACCAAGCCTAGATGAAGTATGTTCTCAAGTGAAAAAGGAACAAGGATCTCTCGGTCTGTTTAGTGGAAGAGGAGAGCTTCCCATGACAAACAAAGAATGTACAAGCAATAAGAAAGGAAACTTTGGATGTGTGACTGCTGGAAGAGAAAAGGCCATCTCAAGGACAAGTGATGGCTCCTCCATTCTCATCTCAAACCAAGCAAGTTCAAAGACCAGAAGGCTAATCTCTTTTGGAATCAATGGCTGGACAAAAGCTGCATTCGGTGAGTATAGGAGGAAAACTGACTTGAAATCTCTTATGAAAGCCATTTGATCCTTGAAAGAATCTTGTACTACCTTTTGTACTCATAGACCTAGCAATTCTATAGTTGTAGATTCAGGTGTTTCTCACCATAAGATTAGCAACCCTAATATGTTTAACAACATATAAACTGCCTTAGGGAATGTAGAAATAGCTAATGGTGATAAGGTACTAGAAAAAGCACTACAAGAAAACTGTCAAATAGCCACAAATTAGCCACGAAATTTTCGTGGCTATGTAAAAGCAGCCACGAAATAGCCACAAATTCAATTTTTTTTTGGAATTCGTGGCTATTTCGTGGCAAAATAGCCACGAAAACAACTTTGTGGCTATGCGTGGCAAAATAGCCACGAAGTTGCAAAATAGCCACGAAAACAACTCCGTGGCTATTTTACCACGAATAGCCACGAATGTTCGTGGAAAGAATTATCCACGAATAACCACCAAATAATTCGTGGCAAAGTTTCCACAAACCATTTCGTGGCTATGTTTGCCACAAATATTTCGTGGTTATTTTTCCACGGATAGCCACAAAAAAATCTTGGCTAATTAGCCACAAAACATTTGTGGCTATCCATGGCTATGATAATACCCTAAACCCTAAATAAACCCTAAAACCTATAGTATAAACAAAAATTTAATAATTAAAACTTCAACACTTATAAAAGAATTTCTATTTTCCAAATATATAATTTTAAACATTAATTTGAAAATTTTAATATACAACCTTTTAAACCCTAAATAAACCATAATACCCTAAAATATAAACATAAATCTTTTAACTAAAACTCCAATTGTTATAACATATCTAAATATATTAGTTTCAAATCCAAACCAAAAAAGTTTCAAACATTAACTTTAAAACTTTAAACTCCAAATATATTAGTTTCAAACATTAACTTCAAAACCCTAAACTCCAAATAAACCCTAAATCTTAAAATATAAACAATAACTTAATTACTATAACATAACAAAAGTTAAGATTTAAACACTTATAAAAAATATTATTTTCAAATCTAATATTTTCAAACCTTAAACATAACCCTTCAAACCCTATACCCTAAACCATAAAATCCAAACATATATCACAAACAACAAACCCTATACTTTAAACTTAAAACTAAATATAATATATAAAATTTTTAAATCTTTAATATGTTTTCAATAAAATTCAAATCAATCAATTGTTGACAAAAAAAAAATTTCAAATCAATTCATATTTTAAATCTTAAGTTTCTACTCCTAAATCAAAAACTTAATTACCAAACCCCAATTTGAACATAAAACCCTAAAATAAAATATAGTCAACAATTATATAAAACCATTTACACATCCAATAATTATATTAAAATCTTAGTTTCCAATCTCAATTTTAAAAACTTTATTACTAAACCCTAAACTATGAACTATAAGATTCCATTGAAACATTAAAACTAAATCAATAACCAAAATTATGCAAATGAAGATAAACATTAAAACCCATTTTGAGTTTAGAACAGCAAGGATAACTTTTCATGTAGAGCTAGCCTTGCATCATTTAGGCTAGCATAGGATAGGAAAGAAGTTTGGAGGAAATGGGAAGAAAAGTAAATGGAAAAAAATGGGGAGTTTGTGAAAGGAATTGGAGATAGCAAAAGTGTGAAATGGTAGGAACAAGTTATGAAACAGCTCTAAGTGTTTGCAAAGCAAGGTCTTTAAGTAAAAAAAAAGAACCAAATGGCTCATTCATAAAATAATAGAGATATAGAAGTGTGAGAAAGCCTAGCCATGGATCAAGAAAATAAAATAAAAATTATCCTAAGTGCCTGGAAGAGAAATAAATGAATGTTTTATAATCTAAGAATTAAAGTTACCTTAAGAAAAGGTTAGAGTAGGATTTGGTACTATTTGGGTTTAGAAGAAAGGGTTAGGATCATCTTGGGCATTGGATAGATGGACGTTTATCCTTGTATGCATAGGTTGTTATTTACTTTAGCAATTTTCCATAGTTCATCCATTTTTGAGTGATCTCTTGTTCATAATGAGCCAAAAATACTTAGAGATCATTTTCTTCTAAAGACCTTATTCCCTTAACCAAATGTGCTCATTTGATTTGCACAATCATGATTCACCAATACTTAATGCATTTGAAAGGATTGGATGATAGAAATTATTGTGTAAATTGAGATTTAAGCTTGATGCATGTAGAGATGACCATATATAACTCTTTTGGAGTAAAGTGAACTTGATTGTAGCGTATAGTTGCATGTTTGGATTTTTGCACCTCCTCCTCTTGTGATTTGTTTGAGCACCCATTTACAAACCTTTTTTTCAACTTGTTTTTTGTTTGTTTGCTTGTGGAAAATTAAAAGACAAGTTTGGTGGAATTAATATATACATAATTTACCATGTATAGAATGCATATTTGTATGGTTTTCTTTTCTTTTGCATTCATTCTTGTGCATTTCTCTAAGAAATCATCCATTTTAGGACTTAGTGTGTCTAGGATAGAGTCTTGTGGATATTGTGTTTGGAGCTTTGGAGTGTTCATGATATAGGAGATGAGTCTTGGATCATTTGAGGTGTTTTTGAGGTAAAAGGAGTTACATAGAAAAGAAGGAGTCTTCTTTTTGGGCCAGAGAATCCCTCGGATAGAGCTATCTGCCATGACATGTCCGTTGTGCATCCCCCTGAAACAAGCCCCTCGACCAACACTCACTCGATATTCTCACCTCATCCAAAGTCCATCGGCCAGATCCTGTCCATTGCGGGCCTCCTCGCCGAGGCTCACCTTTGTCCAGGAAGTCTATCGACCCGGTCCCATCTGGTGATCCTCAACCGATACCTCCTTATAGGCCAAACGTCCCTCGGCCATCTTCATCCCATGCAGCCATATCGTCCCCAGATCTGTTTTTCACCCTAAGATCCATCAGCCATGGGCCTCATTCAAAATGAGCCCTATACATGCTCATCGACAAGGGCCATCGGCCATGACATGCCTGATGCAAGCTGTCCAGAAACTAAATTATCCATTTGACCCGGTCAAGACCCGGTTTGTTTCGGGTTGACCCGGTTCGAACCCTTATTCTATAAATACTTTTTAGCATAAAAATTAGGCAGTCTCTCTTATATTAAGCTTTATATTTACCTCTTAAGGGTTTATGAGTTTGTAAACACAAAATTTATAAAATAATCAAATATTTCTTATATTCTTCTTAACCTCTTCTTCTAATCTCTTCCTAATCATGATTTCTAACATTTCTCTCATGCGTCTTGTTGGAAACCTGGTGATTAATGAGTATTTATCATTGGGTTTAATGGATTAGGTAGATTAGGTTAGATTCAGAGTGTTTAGGGATTAATTTTGCATGATCATTCTCTATTTTAGTGTTCTGTGTGCTAGATTCTCATTGATTTGTGGATATAGATCATATGATATTTTATGCCCGGAAGGTGTTTGATAAAATGTCTAAATGACCAAATTTAGAGAATTTTCACTCTTAGTCTAAGCAATTAGTTGTCTAAGGTGATTATTGGTAATAAGAACTTGTTTTCCATGCTCGTTCATCTCTTAATCACAATTAGAAGATTGATCTTTATTAGGGAATGGACAAAGAGATTAAAGTTCTTAACTAAAGGATTGCCTTTTTTAAAATGGTTAATTGGATTTGTTGAAATGCATGCTTGACGTGTGATTTTAAAATGGAATTTGAATGATTGCATGATTAGCATAGTAGTTAAGGTCATGGACATGGTTTAGCTTAGTTAATTATCATTGTCATGTTTAACATTGTGTGATTGATTTAAATTACCATGGATTAACCTTATGATCATCCAAAGTCATTGTTCTCATCCTAGGACTCTTCTTTTATCATTGTCTTAAATATTGTTTAGTGTTTGCTCTTGCTATTATTGCTTATTGCTTTCAATATCAATAGGTTTCAAGTTTAAAACTTCATTCCTTGAATTGGCTTAGATTAAGAAGTTGTATGCATCCGTAATTTGAATTGACACCTCTTAATACTACAATGACAATATTTAGTGTTTTGAGGAATTGATATTGCTTGAAACCGATAAAATCTGCTTGTTGATAAACGTGAAGACACTGGTACAAAAATGATTCTTGGTCGCGAGGTCAAGTTGCGGACTGTGTTGAGATATGACCAGTAAATAGGCCATAACTCTTTCAATATAGCTTCAAACGTCTTGAAACCACCTTCATTGAAAGATAACTCAATTTTCCATGAATTTCATTTGAACTGACAAAACTAAATATCAAGGAAAGGGCTTCATATGACTCAATATTTCCAGCACATTATTTTGATCATTCATCAATGTTTTCCTTATTATATCTTTCCAGCTCTAAAATCACCTAAAAGATTCCAAAAGGACACATATATTGCAAAACTCTATCCTAGACTCACTAAATGCTCAATTTAATGATTTCCTATGTAAATGATGATAGGGTCAGGTTTTAATCCTATTCTACTGCAAGTGCACAGTTAAGTGATTGTAGTATATAAGGTATCGAATCCACAGAGACTCTGGTCTCGATAGATTAGGAACTATAGAGATTTAAACTAAGAAGAAAGCAATGTGAAGTAAACTAAATAGCAGTGCAAGAAAGTAAACAAGTAGCAGGATTAACGGTTGTGAAAGCAGTTAATTAAGGGCGCTAAGTCTAAGGCGTTCTCAGGAAATCAGACAAGCAGACAAATTATTCAGTCATGATCTAATTTAGCACAGTTCTAGAACTCAAATCACGGATGTAGAATTAACCAACTGTCGTTGCGAAAATTCTCTAAGTCTAAGTGCAGTAATCCAAATTCCTTTGCAATTACTAACAGGTTAAACCAGCATTAATTTCAAGTTCGATATGTTCACAATTAAACTAAACCAAATTCCTTTGCGAGAAGTTTAATTGCTCAACCTAAATAGTTCAGATTCTAAACCACACTTTCGTGTCGTATTTAGCAACCTAAGATCTAGATTCTAATTGATCAGGTTAGAACTAGCATTAAACACAATTTAGATCGAAGAACATTCTATTCATGTGAATCCTTAACTGAATTAAACAAGTCTAGCAAGTCATAAAATCCCTAGTGAGAATCCCTAAACCTAACAATGAATCTACTCAGACATGATTAATGAAACAGAAATCATAGAATTAATAGATTGCATATAAGAAATTAAATAGATAAAGGGGTTCGAAATCTTCTCCAAAATAGATGAAGTACAGGATCATATCAGCCCCCAAAATCTCTAGAAATCCCTTAACTCTTAATTATAAAAGCGTATGAAAAGTGTATCAAAGCGTATCTAAATAAAACACCAAAATCCTAATTATATAGGCAAAATCTCGGCTGGGGCTTCTTTGTAAATACTGGAAACTTCTGGGCCTGTGTGTAATATCTTCATTCTTCATTAAACCGCCGAGTCTGGCCCATCTCGCTTGTGTGTCGACCGATGCACAATGTGTGTCGGTCGATGCAATCCTGTTTTCTGGACAGTGAGCTCAAGCTCTCGGCCAAACATTCCAAAAATCTCCAAAAAGCTCTAATATCTCCAATTCTGCTCCAAACCTGATTATACCTGTAATAGACTCTAAAAGAACACAAAAGGACTCTAAAACATACTTATATCATGGTCTAAAACTAGTAAAAACCATGATATATCAACTCCCCCACACTTAGCCTTTGCTTGCCCTCAAGCAAAACAGAGAACTAAAACATGGTGAAGAGGTTTGAAAACTCTTCAGAAACTCTTTTCATCCTAGAAGCAACAACACTCAGATTCCCCTTAGTAATCCACTGAAAGAATCAATCACAAGACATCAAGACCAACATATACTTCCCCCACACTTAGCAATTGTCCCAAGTAAACTCCACAATCACATTCACGCATTCAAATTCTCCCTACTGACTTCTGCAAGTATTTAAGTGCGGTCTCACCTAAGGAGTATCGATCAAAGGCACATGGACTCTTTCCTTATCAGTTCTAGACCACCATACTATCTTTCTTTAGTCCCTTTCTTCTCTTTTCCCTTCCTTAGCATACTGATTTTTCCCCATTGGGTATCATTTTTTTTTTATCAGTGCTCTTCCCGTTAAGGAGTGTACTTTGGACACATTCCATGGATGCACAGGATATGATAGTTGTAGCTACCACTCCCATGACCACTTCGGAGTTACTAATTCATCCTCAGTTTATTATCTTATTTTTTTTTTTTTTTAATGGAAGGGGAGAAGGGAACTAAATAGGACAGGTTTACAGGCTGTGTCAGAACTAACAAGGGAATCCGACACAAAGTATACCAAGCCCTTAGGTGAGAAATCTAAGTCAGTATTAAGTTTGAAGTCAGTAAAAGGATTTTCTGATACCTGAAGTGATGTGGGTGTCCTTAGTAGGTTGATCTGTGATGGGGTTTTCTAATAGTCAGAGATTGATCCTGCAACTTCATCCCAATGGTTACTTAAGTTCCTGCAAGTGCTGTTAATCTTCTCAAAAAATCATTGTTTCCTACTTAAACTATTTTGACTCAATAAAACAATTTTTTTTAAAAACTGACTGACTCTTAAGAAAACAGAAAGATAGATGTCAGTAGCACCTCCCCCACACTTAAGACACACTGTCCCCAGTAGTGTCGAGCGAAGGATTGGTAAGAAGAAAGAAAAATTTGAATGTTAATGGTCGTGTTGGGTTCTGTCTGATTTTACCTCTGTCGCTCAGGCATCGATCGTTGCACTAGGTGCATCGACCGGTGCTAGGCGATTTTTGTGTATGATCGAGCGTTGCTCAGGACCGCAACGATCGCTGCAATGCGATTTCGATCGTGTTGTGACGATCGACACAGCGGTGTGTCGATCGACGCACTGCGTATTTCGGCCGAGACCTGCAGACAAAAACTCTCCAAAACCAGAAACAAAACGTAAAATCCTACAAAAACAACAAAATTAAAATGCAAAAATGAAAACAGTGGGTTGCCTCCCACTCAGCGCTCTTTTAACGTCAATAGCTTGACGTTTCAGCTTATCTAGGTAGAGGGTGCATCATCCAGAGGCAGAATCTGACCTCCTGGAATCTCGGCCTTAGCCCAATAATGTTTCACCCTCTGCCCATTCACAGTGAATTCATTACCTTCCTTGCTGGTTAGAACGACAGCTCCATATGGACGCACCCTTTTGATCGTGAAGGGACCGGACCATCTTGATTTCAGCTTACCTGGAAACAAATGCAAACGAGAGTTATACAAAAGTACCTAATCATTAGGCTCAAATTGTCTAGAGACAATCTTCTTGTCATGATGAGCCTTAGTCCTCTCCTTGTAAAGCTTTGAGTTCTCATAGGCAAAATGTATAATTTCATCCAACTCATTAAGCTGCACCAATCTCCTCTCTGCAGCAGATTTAAGATCAAAGTTCATCTGCTTTACAGCCCAAGCTGCTTTGTGCTCGAGTTCCACCGGCAGATGACATGCTTTTCCATATAACAGATGAAACGGAGTAGTTCCAAGTGGTGTCTTGAATGCAGTCCGGTAAGCCCATAATGCGTCGTCCAACTTAGCTGCCCAATCCTTTCTCGTTTTCCCCACAGTCTTCTCTAAGATCTCCTTGATCTGCCTGTTAGAGACTTCAACTTGTCCACTAGTCTGAGGGTGATAAGGAGTAGCAACCCGGTGATGAACTCCATGCTTCCTTAGTAGCTTCTCGAAGACCTTATTAATAAAGTGAGATCCTCCATCACTAATTACGATCCAAGGTACTCCAAATCTAGGGAATATGATGGTCTTAAACAGCTTAATGACCACCGAAGAATCATTGGTTGGACTAGCTATTGCTTCCACCTATTTAGACACATAGTCCACAGCAACCAAGATGAACTTATTCCCATAGGATGAGGAAAAAGGACCCATGAAATCTATGCCCCAGCAATCGAAAACCTCAACTTCCAGAATGAAGTTCTGAGGCATCTCATGCTTCTTGCTGATCTTCCCTCTCCCCTGACAGGCATCACATTGAGAGATGAAAGAATGAGTGTCTCTAAACATCGTAGGCCACCAGAAACCTGCTTGCAGAACTTTAGATACAGTTTTGAATGTAGCAAAATGTCCAGCATAATCTGATCCATGGCAATGGAATAAGATGTCTGGAACCTATGATTCGGCAACGCATCTCCTGTAAAGACCATCTGAACAGTGCTTATAGAAATAAGGCTCATCCTAGTAGTATCGTCTAAGCTCCCTGAAGAACTTCTTCTTTGCATACCCTTTTAAATCATCTGGTTCAGTCTCAGCAGCAAGGTAATTAGCTATATCTGCATACCAGGGTCGATCAGTGGTTGCTACAGCAGCAATTTCGAAATCATAGTTCCCAATTCGGATCCTTAAAGATTCTGGGTTCGTATCAAGTATGCATCGACCGTTGCATGCGCATGTGTCGATCGTTGCTTCCCCGATACTTGCATCGACCGTTGCCAATGTGGCATCGATCGACACTGAGCGATTATCCCGACAGTTCTGCAACCCTCTGCCCAAATCCGTCCGAAACATTGTACTGACCATATTGACGTTTTCCTCAGGCAAATAATCATTGATGGACACGTCTTCTTCAACCAGCATCCTTGAAAGGTGATCAGCAACTCCATTCTCAACCCCCTTCTTGTCCCTCACTTCAATGTCAAACTCCTGAAGCAGCAGAATCCATCTAAGCAATCTTGGTTTAGCATCCTTCTTCTGCTTCAGATACTTCAGGGCTGAATGATCAGTATGCATAATCACCTTGGAGCCAACAAGATAGGGGCGGAATTTCTCAAATGCAAAGACAACAGCCAACAACTCCTTCTCTGTGGTGGCATAGTTTCTTTGCGCATCATCTAGTGTCCTACTAGCATAATAGATAGCATGAAGCTTTCTATCCTTCTTCTGCCCCAGAACAGCTCCTACAGCATAGTCACTTGCATCACACATAACCTCAAAAGGTAGATCCCAATCCGGTGGCTGAACTATCGAAGCACTCACTAATGCCTGCTTGATTTGTTCAGATGCAGTCTGACAATCTGCATTGAACTCAAATTTGGTATCCTTACATAGCAAGGCAGTTAGTAGTCTAGCAATCTTACTGAAATCCTTGATAAACCGTCTATAGAAGCCAGCATGTCCAAGCAAGCTTCTTATAGACTTAACAGAATCAGGTGCCTGAAGGCTGGTCATAACCTCAATCTTAGCGCGGTCAACCTCGATCCCTGCTTCAGACACTCTATGTCCAAGTACAATACCATCTCTGACCATGAAATGACACTTTTCCCAGTTAAGGACCAAATGCTTTTCCTCACATCTAGTTAGTACCTTGCATAAATTATCTAAGCAATCATTGTAGGAGGACCCATAAACTGAAAAATCATCCATAAATACCTCCATAAAGTCCTCAATCATGTCAGTGAAGATGGACATCATGCATCTCTGGAAGGTGGCTGGCGCATTACAGAGTCCAAAGGGCATCCTACGGTAAGCAAATGTGCCATATGGACAAGTGAAGGTGGTCTTTCCCTGATCTTCTGGGTGGATAGGAATCTGAAAGAAACCTGAGTATCCATCGAGGAAGCAATAGTAAGGGTGATTTGCTAACCTCTCCAGCATCTGATCAATGAAGGGCAAAGGGAAATGATCCTTCCTTGTTGCAGCATTGAGTTTCCTGTAATCTATGCACATTCTGTGCCCCGTCACAGTCCTAGTGGGGATCAGCTCATTCTTCTCATTCTTCACTACTGTAACTCCGCCTTTCTTAGGCACTACATGGACTGAACTCACCCAATCACTGTCTGAAATAGGATAGATGATCTCAGCATCCAGGAGTTTCATAATCTCCTTCTTAACCACTTCCTGTAGATTAGGATTAAGCCTTCTCTGATGCTCTACAGATGTCTTAGACTCGTCCTCAAGATGTATCCGATGCATGTACAGCTCCGGAGAGATACCTGAAATGTCATCAAGAGAATAGCCAAGAGCTTTGCGATGCTTGCGCAGCTTGCTTAGCAGTAAAGTGAGCTCTGCGTTGTTCAAACTAGCATTAACAATCACTGGATAAGTTGAATTCGGTCCAAGAAAGGCGTACCTTAGCCCGGATGGAAGTTGTTTCAGCTCAATCTTCGGAGCTTTTTCCTCTGCCCAGTTCCTGTCGACTTGCAACGACCGATGCTTAGTTGGTGTAGATCGTTGCATCGTCACGTCTGATGCTTCCACCTGCATTACTGCTTCAACAGAATCCATCAGCCTTACATAGCACATTGCGGGCTCGTCCTGTAGGTATTCCAGCTCCATTATAGAGCTAAGTAAAGCTCTTTCTAGTGGATCTTCAGCACGTGACTTGTGAAAGTATTCTGCAGCCAAATCACCTAGTGTGTCCACATAGAAGGTCTGTCCGTCGATGGTTGGTCTCTTCACCAGTTTGTCCATATCAAAACTCATCTTCAGATCACCCACATTCAGAATTATTCTACCTCCTTGGCAGTCAATCATCGCACCAGCAGTAGCTAAGAAAGGCCTGCCCAAAATCAGTGGATCCTTTGGTTCCTCTCCATACTGCAGAACCACAAAATCCGTAGGTATCACACATTGGCCAATCATTATAGGTACATCCTACAATAATCCTTCGGAAATTCTGATCGTTCTATCTGCCAAAACCAGTGATATCCTAGTGGGTATAAAATCAGTCATTCCGAGCCTCTTGGCAACTGAGAAAGGCATAAGATTCACACTGGAACCAAGATCACATAGGGACCTTTCGAACCTTTCCCTGTAGATTGCACAATCCAACACAAAGCTTCCTGGATCTTTCAACTTCTCAGGAATTCTGCCCTGAATTACTGCACTACACACCTCGCTGATCATCATTACACTCTCCTCATTAGACCACTTTCCAGCAATTAAATCCTTAAGACATCTCTTCATCACAGGAGAAGTCTCCATAGAGTCAATCAAAGGCACTTCGACTTTCACCCTTCTAATAAACTCTTGGCACTTTGCGTACTGCCTATCATTCTTAGCTTTTCTGGGATTCTTGGGATAAGGTACCTTAGGCTTGTAAACCCTCTCGGTCGACTGTTTCGGTTTCTCTGGTCTTGAACTCTCTGCAGTCGCCTTGTGTCGATCGTCACTGGTATTGTATCGATCGTTGCTAGGCGACTTTGTTACGACAGGTTCTTCGTTTTCGCTTTGCATCGACCGTTGCTGAGTGGCGTTGATCGATGCATTGCGTGTTGGGAATGTCCTGAAATCTGCTGTACTTGCTCTAAGTGAAAGTCGTATAGTCGAGATGAGACAATCACATAACACTAGGTAGTCATAACGCTTTGCTAGAAGCCACTTATGATCAATGAGTTGAGAACTCATTGCTAGTGTTATATGATCCTACAGGGTCATACACCTAAGCAAACTGGGCGTCATAGACGAGGTTGATCATTAATGTAATGATCCAATGAATGCATATTTGATATTCATTCGATATCAATGTTCGGGGGAGTGTCGATCGTTGCAGTTAGTGCATCGATCGATGCACTCGCGGATTAATCAGATTAATTCGGTTTAATCGTTGGTTAATTCCGTTGTGGTTTAAGCCGACATATATAAGATATATGGTCGACCTAAACTCGAATGCTAACCTAATTCACAGCCACCAGAACACAGATAGAAACCTCTCTGGAGATCAGATCTCTGTAAGGCACTAGCATCCCTGCGGTCCAGTTTGTGTGCGTGTGGATACCAGTAGAGGCGCAGCACTTGAGGCGCTTCGTGATCTCGATTATCTGCAAACACTTCCGCTGCATATTATCAGGTAATCTCGAGATCTGTTAGATTCAATTACATGAACCTTAGATCCTAGGCTCGGAATTCAGACTAGGGTTGCTAATCCTGATTAGAACTGCTAGAAATTCCTTCAGTGGTATCAGAGCTTTAGGGTTCCATTGAATCTGTAGCATGTTGATTAGATTGGTTGAATCTGAATCTGTGTATAGTTGATACAAACTTGCTAAAATTCGTTTTCCTGAAAAACCTAGTTTAGGGTTCTGTTCGAAAACGTTTAAGGGTTTTCTCTCATGGTGTCGATCGATGCCAATCCGGCATCGATCGATGCAGGGCGAAACCCCGAATAAAATTTAGGGTTTTTCGCATGGTGTCGATCGTTGCCAATCCGGAAACGATCGATGCAGGGCGAAAACCCAAATAAACCTAGTTTTCGCCTAATGTCGATCGACACAATTGTTGCATCGATCGAC
The DNA here is from genome assembly GCA_030180135.1 of Orychophragmus violaceus. Taxonomy (NCBI): domain Eukaryota; kingdom Viridiplantae; phylum Streptophyta; class Magnoliopsida; order Brassicales; family Brassicaceae; genus Orychophragmus; species Orychophragmus violaceus. The sequence goes on from CM058239.1 coordinate 69,069,246, forward strand.
ACAGCCTCGCGAGATTGTTGGATCGGTTTAATTGGATTGGACCGGTTATCGAGCTTGGTTAATAATGGTCGAACACTGTGAATGGTTTGATGGCGATTGTTTTGATTAGGTTGGCATCGACCGATGCTAACGTAGCATCGATCGATGCTTACCGGTATTCAAAACCGGATCAATTGGATTGATTGGTTATCGCGGATTAATTAATTATAAGAATTAAAACATAGTAAAACTGAACGTTTTAAATGGTTCCGTTCCTCAACCAAATATCAAGTGATACTTGATGTCTTTCCAATCTTGTCAACTGTCAAGACTCATTTCATTGTACGATAAGCTTGCAGTGCAAGGTATCAACAATTACATGAGTAAGGCAGGAAGTAATCGTGTTAATGGGCTTGCAGTGCAAGGCATCAACAATTACATGACTGAAGAGATTGGTTTGCTTGACTGGGCTATCAAAATCGTTTTGGGTCCAGAGACATCAGGTGGATTGGACATAAGATGTCGATCCACAACCAAGAGTTATATTGGATATAACTAGCAAGGTTGTTGCTTACCTAAATAGCTAAAGTTGAGTGATAGCCAGTGGCTCACTTGAATTTAGTAAAATATGGGTCTTGGATCATTATATTCATCTGAGGAAGCATTGATTGAATATAATGCGAGTTTTCTTAAAAGTTAAGATTTCTCATTTCTTGAACATCATAACTAAACCATTTTCTTTTCTATGTTCTCAGCTATGACTACTACTCATAATAATTCTTTCTCGCTGCGATCCGTCCTTGAGAAGGACAAGTTAAATGGATCGAATTTTCTCGAATGGTATCGGAACTTGAGAATTGTTCTCAAGCAGGAGAAGCGGGACTATGTCCTTGAAAATGTTCTCCCTGAAAAACCGAGATCCAATGCTGCACATGCAGAAAGGAGTGCTTGGGACAAGCATTCCAATGATGTGGTCGATGTGAATTGTCTCATGTTGGCTACCATGAACTCGGACTTGCAGAAGCAATACGAGAACGTGGAGTCGCCAGTGGAGATGATTACTAGCCTGAAAAGCATGTTTCAGGAGCAAGCACGAACTGAGAGATACCAGACGGTTAAATCTCTCATTGAATGCAAGCTACCAAAGGACAGTCCGGTCAGTCCTCATGTCATTAAGATGATGGGTTATATTGATAACCTGGGGAGACTGGATTGTCCCATTAGCCAAGAGTTGGCTACTGACATCATTCTGCAGTCACTGCCGTCAAGTTATGATCAGTTTGTTATGAACTATAACATGAACAACTTGACGAAGACGTTGACTGAACTGCATGGCATGCTCAAGACAGCTGAGCCTAATATCAGGAAGGGCACTCCTAATGTACTTATGGTACAAGGGGGTAAGAAGTTTAAGAAACTAGGCAAAGGCAAGGGAAAGGGCAAGGCAGTCCCGGTTGAGAACCAGGACACGCCTGCGCCAGCCCCGAAGCCCAAGCCGGGCCCATCTGAGACTGATAAGTGCCATTACTGTAAAGAGCCTGGGCATTGGAAGAGAAATTGCAACAAATTCTTGGAAGAGAAGAAGAAGAAGAAGAAGACTTTCGAGACTTCATCTTCAAGTATTTATGTTATAGAAGTAAATGTTACCACTTCTGGTTCTACTTCTTGGGTATTGGATACCGGCTGTGGTGCTCATATTTGTACAAATATGCAGGGCCTAAGCAACAGTAGGACGTTGGAAAGGGGACAAGTGGACCTGCGTGTGGGGAATGGAGCAAGAGTTGCTGCATTAGCCGTAGGAACATTTAACTTGTCTTTACCTTCTGGTTTGGTCTTAGAACTTCATAATTGCTACTATGTACCTGCTATAAGCAGAAATATTATTTCTATTCCTGTTTTGGATTTGGAAGGATATCAGTTTTCAATTAAGAATAAATGTTGTTCTTTTGATTACAATGATATGTATTATGGTAGCAGCCCATTAGAGAATGGGCTTTATGTTCTAAACCAAAGCAAATATATTTATAACATTAACACCAAGAGATTCAAATCAAATGACACGAATCAGACTTTTTTATGGCATTGTCGTTTGGGCCACATAAACGAGAAACAGATTCAAAAGCTCCATAATGATGGGCTTTTGGGCTCATTTGATTATGAATCATGTGAGAAATGTGAATCTTGTTTACTAGGCAAAATGGCAAAGGCGCCTTCCAACAAACAAAATGAAAGGGCCAGTGACCTATTGGGCCTTATACATACAGATGTATGCGGCCCAATGAGCACAAATGCCAGAGGAAATTTTCGATACTTCATTACCTTCACTGATGATTTCAGCAGGTATGGCTATGTCTATCTAATGAGACACAAGTCGGAATCCTTTGAAAATTTCAAAGAGTTCCAAAATGAAGTACAGAATCAACTTGGCAAAAGTATTAAGGCTCTTCGATCAGATCGTGGAGGAGAATACTTAAGCCAAGAATTCAGTGATCATTTGAGAGATTGTGGAATTGTTTCACAACTCACTCCTCCTGGAACACCACAATGGAATGGCGTGTCTGAGAGGAGGAATCGGACTTTATTAGATATGGTTCGATCAATTATGAGTCTCTCAACTCTTCCATTATCGTATTGGGGATACGCTCTAGAAACGTCTGCGTTTACACTTAATAGGGTTCCGTCAAAATCAGTTGCAAAGACATCACATGAGATGTGGACTGGAAATGTTCCGAATGTGTCTTTCCTGAAGATTTGGGGTTGTGAAGCTTATGTTAAGAGATTAATTACAGATAAGCTCGAGCCCAAATCTGATAAATGCTACCTCGTTGGTTATCCTAAGGAAACCAAGGCATACTACTATTACAACCAATCCGAGAACAAAGTGTTTGTTGCTCGGAACTGCGTCTTTCTTGAGAGAGAATTTCTTTCCAAGAGAAACAGTGGGAGTAAAGTACAACTCGAAGAAGTTCGAGAACCGCAGGAAAATGCTCAACCCATAGAGGAAGAGCAACAGTTGGATCTACAAAGAGTTGTAGAGACGGCGCCTGTGGAGCCTGAAATTCGCCGATCTGAAAGGATCCGTCACGAACCCGAGAGATATGGATTTCTCGTAACCAATTGTCATGATTTGTTAATCATTGACAGTGACGAACCAGCGAATTTCGAAGAAGCAATGATGAGCCCTGACTCCGCAAAGTGGCTGAAAGCCGCTGAATCCGAAATGGGATCCATGTCACAGAACCAAGTATGGACTTTGGTTGATTTACCCGATGGTGCAAGACCCATTGAGTGTAAATGGATTTTCAAGAAGAAAATTGATGTGGATGGAAATATTCAGATATATAAAGCAAGGCTAGTGGCAAAAGGTTTCAAACAAATTCATGGTATTGACTATGAAGAAACCTATTCACCTGTCGCCATGCTTAAATCCATTCGGATTCTCCTAGCAACAGCTGCTCATTATGATTATGAGATCTGGCAGATGGACGTGAAAACAGCTTTCCTTAATGGAATTCTTGAAGAGGATATGTACATGACACAACCTGAAGGTTTCATCGATCCAAATGCAGCTAGGAAAGTATGCAAACTTCATCGATCCATTTATGGATTGAAGCAAGCATCTCGGAGTTGGAATCTTCGTTTTGATGAAGCAGTCAAAAAGTTTGATTTCATCAGAAGCGAAGAAGAACCATGCGTTTACAAGAAGACTAGTGGGAGCGCAGTTGCATTTCTCGTGTTGTATGTAGATGACATACTTCTTCTCGGAAATGACGTTCCGTTGTTACAGTCTGTTAAGACTTGGCTCGGAAGTTGTTTTTCAATGAAAGACATGGGTGAAGCCGCGTATATTCTTGGAATAAGAATCTATAGAGATAGATCAAACAAGTTGATTGGACTGTGTCAAGACACTTATATCGATATACACAGGTTCAGAATGCAAGATTCCAAGAAGGGCTTCATACCAATGTCTTATGGCATAAGTCTCAGCAAGAAGCAGTGTCCTGAGACACCTGCTGAGCGAGATCGCATGAGTCGGATTCCCTATGCCTCGGCGTTGGGATCCATCATGTATGCCATGCTCTGTACTCGTCCAGATGTTGCTTGTGCTTTAAGCATGACGAGTAGATACCAATCGGATCCAGGTGAAAGTCACTGGACAGCAGTCAAGAATATTCTGAAGTATTTGAGAAATACTAAGGATAAATTCTTGGTGTACGGAGGAAGTGATGAGCTGGTAGTAAGTGGTTACACAGACGCAAGTTTTCAGACAGACCAAGATGATTTCCGATCGCAATCTGGTTACATCTTCTGCCTGAATGGCGGTGCAGTAAGCTGGAAGAGTTCCAAGCAGGACACTGTAGCAGATTCCACAACTGAAGCTGAGTACCTCGCTGCTTCTGAAGCGGCAAAGGAGGCTGTTTGGATCAAGAAGTTCATCACTGAACTTGGTGTGATTCCTAGTATTTCTGAGCCAGTGGCTCTGTATTGTGACAACAATGGAGCCATTGCGCAAGCAAAGGAACCTAGATCACACCAGAAATCCAAACACATAGAAAGGCGATATCACCTTATCCGTGATATTGTGAATAGAGGAGATGTGAAGATCAGCAGAGTCCCTACGGATGAGAATGTTGCTGATCCACTAACCAAGCCTCTCCCAAGGCCTAAGCATGAGTTTCATACAAGTGCTGTAGGCATTAGATTTCTTAAGATATGATCTTGGTTTCAGTGGGAGTTGTATTTATTTTAGTTATGACATGAGGTTCACAAAGACATAATAGTTATGTTATTTTAATGAAATTGTTTCAGCATTATTTAATTGTGTTAATTAAATATATAATGTCCCAAAGTAATTTATGACATTTTATAGGCCATCAAGTATGTGACTTGATCATGAAACCCTATAAACAATAAATGACATAAATTATAATGGTCCCTGGTCGAGGTTGTTAACGTGGGACATTAACAACCACGTGAGACTAGTATGTGAGGTGACTGATGACCATGTTTCATGGAGTCATTAATAAGTGTATTAAAGTCAATCACATAGATATGTGTTAGAGAACACATGATCGGACTTGACCCGTTAATGAGAACTCTACAAGATGTTATATGAGTGTCATAAGAGTTTCTCATTACGACTAAAGAGAGTAGTCCTTAGACCTGAGTTCATCATGTCCTCTCTTATATGGATTGGTTCGTCTTGACTTTGTCAAACGTCAGCCGTAACTGGTGATCATAAAGACACTGATTAGGCGTATCATGAAATATAAAAGAGACATGGATGGAACAAGATGGGATTTGTACCTCCTATATAACAGGAGTTAAATATCTCTGGGCCTATCGAAGATTTGTTACTGGAAATGCGTGGCCGCACTCAAACGAGGTGATTGTCAGTCGTTTGTTTTATCAGTACAAATCGGGATTCGATAAACGTAATCTGGTTGAATAAGGATGACACAGTGCTTGCCTTATGCTAGATTGAGATATAGCTACAAAGGGATTAAAGGAATAGATGATTCCAGTACAAGTGGGAGATTGTTGGGAATGTCCTGAAATCTGCTGTACTTGCTCTAAGTGAAAGTCGTATAGTCGAGATGAGACAATCACATAACACTAGGTAGTCATAACGCTTTGCTAGAAGCCACTTATGATCAATGAGTTGAGAACTCATTGCTAGTGTTATATGATCCTACATGGTCACACACCTAAGCAAACTGGGCGTCATAGACGAGGTTGATCATTAATGTAATGATCCAATGAATGCATATTTGATATTCATTCGATATCAATGTTCGGGGGAGTGTCGATCGTTGCAGTTAGTGCATCGATCGATGCACTCGCAGATTAATCAGATTAATTCGGTTTAATCGTTGGTTAATTCCGTTGTGGTTTAAGCCGACATATATAAGATATATGGTCGACCTAAACTCGAATGCTAACCTAATTCACAGCCACCAGAACACAGATAGAAACCTCTCTGGAGATCAGATCTCTGTAAGGCACTAGCATCCCTGCGGTCCAGTTTGTGTGCGTGTGGATACCAGTAGAGGCGCAGAATTTGAGGCGCTTCGTGATCTCGATTATCTGCAAACACTTCCGCTGCATATTCATCAGGTAATCTCGAGATCTGTTAGATTCAATTACATGAACCTTAGATCCTAGGCTCGGAATTCAGACTAGGGTTGCTAATCCTGATTAGAACTGCTAGAAATTCCTTCATTGCGAATATCACGGATCTCATCTTCCAATTCTTCAATTTCCACGAGCTCTTCGACACTCAACTGCTTTTTCTGGCCAGGCAGTAGCCCTTACCACTTCTCAATGTTACTGCATTGCATTGATACTTGGGATTAGCATCAGTTCGCCCTGGAAGATATCCATCTTCCCTCTGAGCATATCCAGCAGTTCTTGCAACTCTAGCGTCAAGCTCCTTCATGTGTGCGCTCAGGTGTTCAAACTTCCCGTTCAGATCCTCATAGACAGTACCTATCTTCTTATCGAGGTCTGCAGCATTCTTAGTCTGACCCTTCAGCAGCTGTTCCATCATTGCCTCCAACTTACTCTCATGAGCAGTAGCTGCAGGAGGAGTCTGATAAGATGAAGATCCATAGGTTCTCTGAGTACCTTGTCCAAAAGGTTTCTGAAAACCACTAGTCTGTCCAAAACCAGAGGAGTTCTGATTGCCTGTAAAGGCGCTCTTCTGTCCTCCATTGAAGAACCTGTTTCCCTGCTGATTACCAAATATATTACCTTGGAAACCAGATCCTCCAATGTAATTCACATCTTCTTCCTGAGTGTCCTCCTCAGTCTGAATTACCTCAAAATCTTGGGCAAAGTGGACAGGTTTCTTACCAGCTAGAAGATTACAAACTGTGTCCAGTTAAGATCTAATATCAGCAATCTCCAGATTCTCTTCCTTTCCACCAGATCTCTTCCTCCTCTCATCAGTAGTCTTGCAACTGTTGCTGCTCACTAAGTTATCAATCAACTGCTTAGCTTGAGCAGGAGTCCTAGTGTTAAAGTTGGCATTGCTAGAGTTGTCCAACGCAGTCTGATATGGAAGATCTATGCCTCTAAAGAAGATGCCTAAAAGTGTTACCTCAGTGAATCCATGGTGTGGGCAGTCACGTTGGTATTTCTTGAATCTCATCCAGGCAGTCTTAAGCGGCTCAGTAGGACCTTGGGAAAAGGTGAGTATGTCCTGTCTGGACTGATCAGAACGTGCATCATCGTAGAAGTGACGCAGGAACTCACTCTTCAGGGCTGCCCAAGTATCAAACTGCCCAAGTGGCAGTTGCTTCAGCCATGCAGCAGCGTCTCAGGCGAGACTGCATGGAAAGAGCTTGAGAAACAAATAATCCTGGCATACTCCATCATACTTCATGCCAGTGATTATGTCCTCAAACTGATCAATGTGATCCATAGGCTGCTCCGACGGATGACCATGGAAAGCATTCTGCTTCATCAGCGAGTAGTAGATGGTTTTGATCTCAAAATCATTCCTCCCAAAACCAGGCATCACAAGAGCTGACCGGTTTGCATGAAACTCATCCGGTCTGTTGTAGTCAGCTAAAGTCCTCTCATGGACTATCATCTGTCTATTTCGGTTCTGTCCTTGACCTTGCGCCTGCGGCTGTGGTTCAGGTTCCTCAACCTCAGGGATCATACGTCCCTCATCATCAATCCTATGCCCAGCAGCATTGTATGGATTGTTTTCTCGGTCCCTCAGGGTACCTTGAGAAATCAGGCATTATGATTACCTTCTGTACCACCATCCTTGATCTTCTTTCTCTTCTGTTAGTCCTCTCTAGTCGTCCAAGTTCGTCAAGTCCGAGATTAACGAGGTTCAAGTTCTGATTACTTCTAGTTTCACGCGTCTGCATAAACTGTCTGCAATCGTCAAGCAACGATCGATGCTATCAGTGCAACGATCGATTCAATCTCAGAATCGCCTAGTGACGATCGTCACAAAGGTGCAACGATCGACGCTATGCGAAATCGGTACCTGCGACAGAGAGAAAACAGAGAAAAATTAGTAACTAAAAAAAATAAAAATCCTAGTAAAAACCCTATGTTCGATACTATCGAAGACTCTAAGAGTCCCCGGCAACGGCGCCAAAAACTTGATAGGGTCAGGTTTTAATCCTATCTACTGCAAGTGCACAGTTAAGTGATTGTAGTATATAGGGTATCGAATCCACAGAGACTCTGGTCTCGATAGATTAGGAACTATAAAGATTTAAACTAAGAAGAAAGCAATGTGAAGTAAACTAAATAGCAGTGCAAGAAAGTAAACAAGTAGCAGGATTAACGGTTGTGAAAGCAGTTAATTAAGGGCGCTAAGTCTAGGGCGTTCTCAGGAAATCAGACAAGCAGACAAATTATTCAGTCAGGTCTAATTTAGCACAGTTCTAGAACTCAAATCACGGATGTAGAATTAACCAACTGTCGTTGCGATAATTCTCTAAGTCTAAGTGCAGTAATCCAAATTCCTTTGCAATTACTAACAGATTAAACCAGCATTAATTTCAAGTTCGATATGTTCACAATTAAACTAAACCAAATTCCTTTGCGAGAAGTTTAATTGCTCAACCTAAATAGTTCAAATTCTAAACCACACTTTCGTGTCGTATTTAGCAACCTAAGATCTAGATTCTAATTGATCAGGTTAGAACTAGCATTAAACACAATTTAGATCGAAGAACATTCTATTCATGTGAATCCTTAACTGAATTAAACAAGTCTAGCAAGTCATAAAATCCCTAGTGAGAATCCCTAAACCTAACAATGAATCTACTCAGACATGATTAATGAAACAGAAATTATAGAATTAATAGATTGCATATAAGAAATTAAATAGATAAAGGGGTTCAAAATCTTCTCCAAAATAGATGAAGTACATGATCAGATCAGCCCCTAAAAGCTCTAGAAATCCCTTAGCTCTTAATTTTAAAAGCGTATGAAAAGTGTATCAAAGCGTATCTAAATAAAACACCAAAATCCTAATTATATAGGCTAAATCTCGGCTGGGGCTTCTTTATAAATACTGGAAACTTCTGGGCCAAAGTGTAATATCTTCATTCTTCATTAAACCGCCGAGTCTGGCCCATCTCGCTTGTGTGTCGACCGATGCGCAATGTGTGTCGGTCGATGCAATCCTGTTTTCTGGACAGTGAGCTCAAGCTCTCGGCCAAACACTCCAAAAATCTCCAAAAAGCTCTAATATCTCCAATTCTGCTCCAAACCTGATTATACCTGTAATAGACTCTAAAAGAACACAAAAGGACTCTAAAACATACTTATATCATGGTCTAAAACTAGTAAAAACCATGATATATCAAATGACTAAGGATGGATGCAAAAGACATAAACAACTATGCAAATATGAATGTTAAAAACCCTTAAATTATGCTACTATCAGAACAACCTTCCTTAATAAACCCGGAGAAAGAATGGAATTCAGCAACAAAAGGGTAGTACTCAAGAAGGTGAATGAAAAAATATTCTACCCTATGAAGTTATCTTCCAACAACACTTGTGGAATAGTCATTTCAGAACATGAAGGAGTTGTTCAAGAGGAGGAAGAGCTTGAGGTTAGTTGTGAGAGGATTGAGTATTGTGGATCCATATCCTTGGGAAAGTTTAGTGAAACGATAAGGTTTTAATCCCTAAATCTATACTGCAAGTGCACAAACGTGAACCAGTAGTATATAGGGTATCGAATCCACAGAGACTCTAGATTCTTGCGATAGATTGTAGAAATTCAGGTTAAGCTAGGAAGCAAATCAGAAAGCAATAGTAAATCAAAGCAGAAAGTAAATCAAAAGGTTTTGTAAGCAAGAAGGCAAAGCGTCAGGTCAAGGGAGTTCTCAGGAAATCAGGAATATAAGCTAATCAATCAATCGAGATCTAATTAAGAACTGTTCTAGAACTAGAATCACAGAATTATAACAGACCAACTTTCATTGCGAATATTATCTATGTCTAACAACCTAGCAAGCCAACTTTCGTTGCGAATCCTAGATTTCTTTCGTTCTTTCGTTCACAATTCTCCTAAGCCAAATTTCTTTGCGAATAGTCAAATTGCTCATCTAAGTTCTTTCTAGTTAATTAATCAACTGCCGTTGCAGAAATAACCCTAACATCAATAATCTAAGTGGCCAATTCAGATCAAGCATTAAGAACAACCCTAGATGAAAAACTGGAAAGATACGAATCCCTACAGATTGATCAACCTATAATTCCATGAAATCCCCTGTGAGAATCCCTAAACCTAACTGGTAAACTACTCAGACATGATCAATGAAACAAAAGACATGTTGAATAAAAAACCAAATAGCATAAAATAGAATAAGAAACTGGGGTTCGAAATCTCTTCTCTCTCGAGTACAAGAGCAGCCCCTAACTATCTCAAAGTAAAATAATGTGTAGCCTAAACAATGGCTTAAAAACCATAATATAATGATCTAATCACGGTTGGGGCTTCTTTGTAATTATGAGAAACTTCTGGGCTAAAGTGTAATTTCCAAACTCTTCCTTAAATCGCCGAGAATTACCTTATCCGCATGTGTGTCGATCAATGCACATGTTTTGTCGATCGACACATGTATCCAAAATCGACAATGAGCTCTTCCTCTCGGCCAAATGCTCCAAATAGCTCCAGAATGCGCCATAATGTCCAAATCCACTCCAAACGTAGCTAGACCTGTAAACAGACATAAAAGGACTCCAAAAGAATCTAAAAGACTCGATCAGAAGACATATACCATGGTTAAAAGTCCTAAAAACCATGATATATCAACTCCCCCACACTTAGCTTTTGTTTGCCCTCAAGCAAACATAAAACCATGATCTGGAGAAGAAGTTTGAAAACATCTGAAACTTGTTTCATCGCAGGAGCACCACACTCAGATTCCCCTTAGTAATCCACATGAAAATGAACCTGCAAACATCAAGACCAACATATACTTCCCCCACACTTGAAACATGATAGGTCTCGAGTTTGACCCTATACTAACTGCAAGTGCACAGTATATCAATTGTCGAGGACTCTAGGCAACGATAGGATTAAGAACTTAAAGAGAATAAAACTAGGAGAAAGCAAAAAGCAAATTGTATTGAATTAACTAAAAGCAAGCAAGAAAGTAAACAAGTAGCATGTTGTTGTTGTAGGCAATAAACTAAGGGCGCTAAGTCTTGGGCGTTCTCAGGAAATTAGACAAGCAGATAAATCATTCAGCAGGATCAAATTAAACTCAGTTCTAGAACTCAATACACAGATATAGAATTAACCAAATTCCTTTGCGAGAATTCTCTAAGTCTAAGTGCAGCAATCCAAATTCCTTTGCAATTACTAACAGTTTAAATCAGCTTTGATTCCAAGTTTGATATGTTCACAATCTAATTAAACTAAATTCCTTTGCGAGTAATTAAATTGCTCAACCTAAATAGTTCAGATTCTAAACCACACTGTCGTGTCGTATTTAGCAACCTAAGATCTAGATTCTAATTGATCAGGTTAGAACTAGCATTAAACACAATTTAGTTTGAAGAACATCTATTGATGTGAATCCTTAACTGAATTAATTATATCTAGCAAGTCATGAAATCCCTATGAGAAACCCTAAACCTAACTATGAAACTACTCAGACATAGATGATGTAAACATAATCAATGAATTAATAGAAATCATAAAAGATATTAGAATAATAAAGGGGTTCGAAAACTTCTCCAAAACGAATGTAGTACAGGATCAGATCAGCCCCAAAATCTCTAAAAACTCTCTGCTCTAAGTTATGATAGCGTATGTAAAACTGAAGCTAAAAACCTAATTAAGTAGCTAAAACACGACTTGGGGCTTCTGTGTAAATATATGGAACTTCTGGGCATTTTTGCAATATTAGAAATCTTCATTAAACCGCCGAGAGTCTGGCCCAACTCGATGTGCATCGATCGATGCAGGTGTGCAACGATCGACACAATACTCTGTTTCGGACAGTGAACACAATCTCTCGGGTCAAAACTCCAAAGTGCTCCAATTAGCTCCATAATCTCCACTTTTGCTCCAAACGTACGTGTACCTAATAAAACCTGCAAAAGACTCTAAAGGAACACCAAAAGACACTAAACACAGACTTATATCATGGAATAAAACCGGTAAAAACCATGATATATCAACTCCCCCACACTTAGCCTTTGCTTGCCCTCAAGCAAAACAGAGAACTAAAACATGGTGAAGAGTTTTGAAAAACTTCAGAAACTCTTTTTGTCCTGGAAGCAACAACACTCAGATTCCCCTTAGTAAACCACTGAAAGAATCACCTAAAAGATATCAAGACCAACATATACTTCCCCCACACTTAGCAACTGTCCTAAGTAAACTCCACAATCACATTCACGCATTCAAATTCACCCTACTGACTTCTGCAAGTATTTAAGTGCGGTCTCACCTAAGGAGTATCGATCAAAGGCACATGGACTCTTACCTTGCCAGCTCTAGACCACCATACTATCTTTCTCTAGTCCCTTACTTCTCTTTTCCCTTCCTTAGCATTCTGATTTTTCTCCATTGGGTATCATTTTTTTTTTATCAGTGCTCTTCCCGTTAAGGGGTGTAGTTTGGACACATTCCATGGATGCACAGGATATGATAGTTGTAGCTACCACTCCCAGAGACCACTTCGGAGTTACTAACTCATCCTCAGTTTATTATCTTTTTTTTTTTACTTTATGGAAGGGGAGAAGGGAACCAAATAGGACAGGTTTACAGGCTGTGTCAGAACTCACAAAGGAATCCAACACAAGGTATACCAAGCCCTTAGGTGAGAAAATTAAGTCAGTATTAAGGTGAAGTCAGTAAAAGGATCCTCTGATACCTGAAGTGATGTGGGTGTCCTCAGTAGGTTGATCTGTGTCTGGGTTTTCTAATAGTCATAGATAGATCCTGCAACTTCTTCCCAATGGTCACTTAAGTTCCTGCAAGATATTGTTAACTTCTCCAAAATTCATTGTTTCCTACTTAAACTGGTTTTGACTCAATAAAACGAATTTTTTTGAAAAACGGAGTGACTCTAAGAAAACAGAAAGATAAAGTCAGTAGCACCTCCCCCAAGCTTAAGACACACTGTCCCCAGTAGTGTCAAGCTAAAGGTTGGTAAAAAGAAAAGAAAAATGTTAATGGATGTGTTGAGTTCTGTCTGATTTTTACCTCTGTCGCACAGGCATCGATCGTTGCATAAATGCATCGACCATTGCTAGGCGATTTTTCGTCATGTGTCGATCGTTGCTCAGGACCGCAACGATCGCTGCAATACGATTTCTTTCGTGTTGTGACGATCGACACAAGTTGTGTCGATCGACGCACTGCGATTTTGTCGGATCAGTCAGCAAGTTAGCAGGTTAGTCCGCAAGAAAATCCAAATTTTCGAACCTGCAAGCTGAAAAACACTGAAAACAGGCAAAATCAAAGCAACTAATAGTCTAAACATGAAAACATCATCCAAACATAAGAAATCCTAGAAAAAAAAAGAAAAAGTGCAAAAGAAAAGAAAAAGTGAATACAAGAACCGTAGTCTAGAGATGCCAATACTCAATCACTCATCCTCCATCCCATCAATGCGATCAGTACCACTCGAAGATCCTGGAGTCGGAGAGCGTCGTCTGCGTCGTGAAGGTCCTGGATGGTGTATCTGTGGCTGTCTCCTGCAAGTGCAGGTACGCATGAAGTTCCAGACGACCCGTAGAATACCATCTGAGCGCTCTCTCCACTCTGCCTCAGCCATATCACCATAAGGCATCGTAGGCTCGGAAAAAGGTCCAACGTCATCGACAGGGGCAGCAGGTGCAGGCGCAGGTGCAGAGGAGGTAGAAGCTCGTGTAGAAGGCTCTCCCAGCGGATGAGCCACAAAAGGGATTCTGCGCTGCTCACTCTCAGGAGGCTGAAACCTCAAGGCATCCAGCGTATCAATCTGTGTAAGACCAGGAGCAGGAAGATCCACACCACACTTTACCGTAGCAGGGTCATAATAGACCCACACACGTCCCTCCTTCAGCCACGTAGCACTCTGCAGATGGCTGAAATCAAGGAACTCCAAGCTGTCATTACGCTCCGTTCCCTCTAAGGGAATCCTGCAATGTCTGAAAATGGGAGTAAGCAGACTCCCTACTCTCTCAGTGCCCACGCCATCAAATGGCTTCTTCTGCAGCTCGCATAGATGATCAGCAAAAACAGCTCCCAAGTTGAGTCCCTTAGTGGGATCTCTCAGAACTGTATCCTCAAACTGGTCCCTCAGCCCAATAAACAACATCTCCATCTCGTTCTTACGCATCTTGTTGGCCTCAAAATTGCACAACAGAGTAGATCCCAAGATGTGCAAAACGTATCTAAGAACCGGATGCCTAACCTGAATCACCGGTGTGGTCCTCGAGTTGTACCGACCAGTGCCGATACACTCCCAGAAATACTGAACTTCATCCACATCCCACTCAAGTGATATACCAATGCGCTGCGGCTCAGTTCTGAATCCATAAATCCTACAGATATCGAGAAGGGGAATCCGATACCTTGCTCCTAAGCACATGAAGGTAAAGAAACCTCCTGAAGCCTTCCTGCTGTCTGGTGTAGGGTACATCACTCTGCAGGTGGCGAGCAGCTGTCTTACCAACTCTGGGTACATCTCATAAGGCTGCATTGGCATTGTCCCCAGACCAATGCCCTTACACAGTGCAAGAACCTTCTCATCGATGCCAAGACTCTTGCAAGTCGAGTAGTCTGCAAACTTGGTTGGCTTAAGCGTCATGCCACACCAACTATTGTACAGCAATGTGTCAAAATCATCCCACTGGTCAAGCAATGGCCTCTCTGTGAACTCAGCAGTCTTAAGGAGCTCAGCAATGTTATCTGGCCACTCTCTATCTGACTGGATCTCGGTCATATCTGCTCGGGGCCAAGGTAGTGCTATCGCCGGACCAACTCTCACATAATCCTCAGGGTGCGGTGATTCTCGATGGAACCACTCTAGTGGTGGAGCATGATGTGCTGTAGCAGCTGCGGCGGTGGCTCTGTTTTTGCGAGACGGTCGAGGAGGCATCTGCAAGAAAAATAATTAAACATGTAAGTCACGGCAGAAATCTCCCTGTGAAATCGTAGAGCAACGACCGTTGCAAAAGTGCAACGACCGTTGCTAGGCGATTTCACAGCCAATAAGCAATCCTTAATTCGTGCCTAAAATTGTTAATCAAACCCATGAACAGCATGTATTCATCACAAATCGACCTAAATCAAGCTAATTAAAGCATGGAATCATCATTCTCAAACCAAAATCTCTTAATTCCAAAAACCCTAAAATTGAATCCAAAAATCATGAAAATGAGGTACATTACCTTGGATTCGCCTTAAATAGGTTAGAGGACTAGATAGAGCAAGTAAAACAAGTAGAATAGCACTTTGAATCAACAAGAATGATGAAGAAATGAGAGATTTAGGTAATAGGGGTCTCGGTTGTACGAACGGCGGAAATGGGGAAGAAGAGAGGAGAAAAGGGTTTAAGGTACTTACCTGGTCGTGGGTGCAACGATCGTTGCTGATGAGCAACGATCGATGCTGTTAAACCGAATTGGTTCCGGTTTAGCACGCGTACCTTAATTTTGCAATTAAACCGTTTGCAACGACCGTTGCACATGTCCGCAATGATCGTCACAATGTGATCCCATCTCCTCGTCAAAATCTCCTTGCAACGACCGTTGCACATATAGCAACAATCGTCACACATCTCCAGACAAGTTCTGTATCGAAAAACTTAGCAAAACATCTCCCCGGTGATGAGGACATTGACTCAAGCATTGACTCAAGCATTGACTCAAGCGTAGAGATACGTCAAGAAGACCTAGAAGAAGTACCTGCTGCTCAAGACGTGACGACCATGAGAGATCCTCCAAGAACAAGATCAGGAACTAGAAGACTCAGAGCACTGTTCAACACGTCCATTCAGAGTCTCCTAGCTCAAGATTATCAAGTGGAGCGTGTAGAAGATCAAATGAAGACAATTGAAGACTCGATGATGATCTTCTCAATTCAGCCTACTTAGGTCCAACCATGGACGACCACACACGCTCAATAAGGTATGATTTCAATTCATATATTGTGTTTGTTCATTTTGCAGGTCCAAGTCTTATATTAGTTGTCTGAGTCAGAGTCTGTATTAGTCGTTAATTGAGTCAAGTTTCCCTGTATTACTTTAAGGTCGGACCATAGGATATTTTAGTATTTAGTAGCCGTTGTAATTAGGTTTTCTGCCCTAGAAGGCAACAGCTGCACGATCCCCTTTATAAGGATCCTTAGCAGCCGTGTATCATTTACCAAGTATCAATACAATAACGCAGTTCTTCTTCTTTGAGAGAAAACACCCTTCGAATTCTAAGCTTTCTTGTGAGTCATATCAAGCGACCTTAGATTCAGTCTTATCACAAGATCCTTCATCTCTTGTGTGGCGACAATCAATCCATCTCCTATCCATTCAATCATCTCACGTTCATTCTAAGGAGTCTAGAGACCCGAGGATTGAATCCATCTTACCACAACATCACCCACGATCTAGAATAGAGAGACCTCAGTCCCTGTTCTACGTCAAACACGCTTCCATCTTGCATCATCTGGTATCAGAGCCGAAAGGTTCCTAGATCAGGTGTATTTATCCCTTTTCCTTTCGGTTTCTTTGCAATCTAGTTTATAGCTTTCGATTTTTACATTCAAAAAAAAAAAAAACCCATAGAAAGTCTTTTGTTTCATCTAGTTTCATTGTTGATCTACATCCTTGATTCAAGTTAGGAATCGCTTCTTTGTGCTTGAGCCAATAAGCGAATTCTCTTGTCAATCTTAGGGTTTTAAAAAAAAAAAAAAGTTTGCTTCGTGTTCTTGTTTTAGTTCTTCATTTTTTGCATTCAAAAAAAAAAGGAGATTTACGAAGAAGAAGAAGTGTGATATTTTGATCCGATTTTCCCATTTGAATTTTGGTTCAAAGTGTTCATTTCCTTTTCCAAAGATTTCGAAAATATTTTCCATATTTTAAGATTTTCTAGTTCCTATTTTTACTAAATCTTTTCAAATTTCTAAAGATCTCCTGTATTTAATCAAATCGGTTTACAACTTTCCAAAATCCTTTTGTCAAAACCGAGCGTGATTTATTTTACTTGTAACCGAGCCTTCTCTTGTGTCAGTCCTTGACGCATCGCTTGCATCACAAGTTATCATAGGTTTGCTTAGGATCTTTCTCCTTATTTTGTGCCTTTTGTTCCCTAGTCACTTGATCGCTTGCTCTAGTGTGTATAGGAACAGGAAACCAATGGCAGGAGACCACGTCGACCCTAATGCAGCTCTACTAGAAGCGCTACAAGCCATGAAGAACGACTTGTCGGCTCAGATCAGACGGATTGATCAAAGGGTTGGACGACTAGAACTTCCAAGGAATGATGAGCAGTCGGATGATGATGAGAGTGAGATAACTCTGAATGCAGGAGCAGGAGGGAGGAACCGAGATCATCAACATCACCGCCGTGATCGCCAACCGCAACAAGAGGTAAACCGTAACTTTGCAAAAGATTTGAAACTAACTGTGCCAACTTTTGCAGGTAGGGTTAATCCGGAAGCATACCTTGATTGGGAGAGGCGTATGGAGTACATCTTTGACTACTACGAGTACAATGACCAGAAGAAGATAGCTCTAGCTTCGGCTCAACTCACGGACCATGCCTTAACTTGGTGGGACAGAGAAGTCCAAGACCGTAGGCGAAACAACTTTGAGCGAATCACAACCTGGGCAGCCATGAAGTACAACTTCAGGAGGCGATTTGTGCCACCTCATTACCACAGAGATATGCAAAAGCAGTTCAGGCAGCTGTCACAAAAGAACAAGAGTGTTGAGGAGTACTATGAAGAGTTTGAACAACTCAAGAACCGGATGGCGCTGGATGAGAGTGAAGAAGTTCTCATGGGCCATTTCATTGATGGACTCAATGACCGAATCGCCAGAAAGGTAGAACGTCAACCTTGTCATGATCTTAATGATTTATTGCATGCAGCCGTGCAGGCTGAACAAGGAATCAAGAGAAAGACAGCGGCAGCGAGTCGCTCAAGACCTAACTCATGGAGTGCACCGCAAGCTAAGAACCTTGACAAAGGCAAGACTGTTGCCTCAGGTTCCCAAGATAAGAGGTCAGCTTATGACGCTCCAAGGAACAACCGTACTGACTCAGGTAAGTCTTCAACCACTAATACAAGAGCGCGAGACATAACTTGTTTCAAGTGTCAGGGTAAAGGTCACTATGCACGAGATTGTCCAAATCAGCGAGTTATGATCTTAACACCTGATGGAGGATATGAGTCTCAAGATGAAGTGGAACACCTTGAAGCTGCGGATTCAGAAGAGGAAGTAGCATTTCCCGAGACAGGAGAGATGTTAGTTGTTTGCAGGGCATTGAGTGCCTTGAGTGACCCAGACACCATCCAGAGAGAAAACTTGTTTTTCACTCGATGTTCAGTTCAGAACAAGGTATGTAGTCTCATAATTGATGGTGGATCTTGTACTAATGCTGCTAGCAATATTATGGTGGAAAAGCTAGGTTTGAAGACAACCCAACATCCGAGGACATACCGCCTTAGATGGTTAGATTCAAGCACCGAGATCAGGATACATGAGCAAGTCCTGATTCAGTTCAAGATAGGGAAGTATGAGGATGAAGTCTTGTGCGATGTTGTCCCAATGCAAGTAGGCCATATGCTTCTCGGCAGACCATGGCAATTTGATAGAGAAGTTATACACAACGGACGCACCAATACTCATTCCTTCACGCACGACAAGCGCAAATTCCAGCTTGCTCCATTATCTCCTCAAGAGGTACATGAGATGCAATCCAAATTTGCTGCCGAGGCCAAGGTAAGTAAAACTAACCTTTACATCACTCCTAGTACTGTCTACAAGGCTTTAGAGCGAAAAGAAACGGTGCTACTAATGGTGTTTAGAGATGCGTTGCTTACAGGTTCACAGGATAATGTGCTTGTACCAGAGATTGTATCACTGCTTGACAGATACAAAGATGTGTTCCCCGAAGAGATACCGGCTGGATTACCACCTATTAGAGGAATAGAGCATCAGATTGATCTAGTTCCCGGTGTACCGTTGCCCAACCGTCCAGCTTACCGTATGAACCCAACAGAGACTAAGGAGTTGGAGAAGCAGATTCAAGACTTAATGGAGAAAGGTTACATTAAAGAGAGCTTGAGTCCGTGTGCTGTACCAGTTCTCTTAGTGCCAAAGAAAGATGGAACTTGGAGGATGTGTGTAGACTGCAGAGCAATCAACAACATCACCCTAAAATATCGACATCCAATTCCAAGGTTAGATGATATGCTTGATGAACTATCTGGATCTAATGTGTTTTCAAAGATTGATCTTAGGAGTGGATACCATCAAGTAAGAATGAAAGAAGGTGACGAATGGAAGACCGCTTTCAAGACTAAGCAGGGGCTCTATGAGTGGTTAGTCATGCCATTTGGTCTAACCAATGCACCCAGCACCTTCATGAGATTAATGAACCAGGTTCTAAGAGTTTACATCAGTAAATTTGTAGTAGTTTACTTTGATGATATATTGGTTTATAGCAAATCATTTGAGGATCACCAGAAGCATCTTGAGCTAGTCCTTGACACACTTCGAAAAGAAAGCCTATATGGTAATCTTAAGAAGTGCTCCTTTTGTACTAATGAAGTGGTTTTCTTAGGTTTTGTTGTCAGTTCCAAAGGCTTACAGGTTGATCAAGAGAAGATCAAAGCAATCCAAGAATGGCCGAGACCAAACAACATAGGAAAAGTCAGGAGCTTCCACGGATTGTCAAGCTTCTACCGGCGTTTTGTCAAAGATTTCAGTACTATAGCCGCCCCTCTCACTGCTGTGATCAAGAAGGACGTAGCATTTCAGTGGGGATCAGCTCAAGAGGACGCGTTCAACAGACTCAAGGATCGCTTGACGCATGCACCAGTTTTGGTATTACCTGATTTTAACAAAACTTTTGGGGTTGAATGTGATGCTTCAGGCTTAGGTATTGGAGCCGTGCTAACTCAAGGAGGGCTCCCAGTAGCCTACTTCAGTGAGAAACTAAGTGGAGCCAGCTTGAACTACCCAACGTACGACAAGGAACTCTATGCGCTAGTGAGGTCGTTGGAGACATGGCAGCACTATCTTCTGTCCAAGGAGTTTGTCATACATACTGATCATGAGACTTTGAAGCACCTTAGAGGACAAACAACACTGAAGAGAAGACATGCTAAGTGGATGGAGTTTGTAGAAGCATTCCCATATGTGATAAAGTATAAGAAGGGCAAAGAGAATGTTGTGGCTGACGCACTCTCAAGGCGACACATGCTGATCACAACTTTGGAGGCTAAGGTCTTAGGGTTTGAACACCTTAAGGATGCATATAAGGATGATCCAGACTTCGGTTCAGTCTACCAAGATTGTACCACTGCCCCAACAGGTTCCTTCTACTTACATAATGGTTATTTGTTTAGGGAAAAACGTTTGTGTGTTCCACAAGGTTCTATGCGAGACTTGTTGATCAAGGAAGCACATGGTGGTGGACTCATGGGATATTTTGTTGGGAATGTCCTGAAATCTACCGTACTATCTCTAGAAAGTATGATAAATGTCGAGATCAGACATAAGTCATAAATACTGGGTGATCATGATGACTTGCTAGAGTCCGCTCTTGATCTATAAGTTTAGGACTTATTACCAGTATTGTATGATCCTAAAGGGTCACACACCATAGCTAACGGGAAAGTTAACATGGAATGAATACGGTAAGATGCAAGGCATTTACTGTATTTGTGCAGAGAGTTGGGCCGTTAGTTTAATCACTTGGGCCCATATCGAGACAAATGACTTGTGTCGATCGACACAAGTGTATGTGTCGGTCGACACAGTTGCGAAACCGAGACATCGGTTTAGGTTTATGACAGAGTCGATATTTATATGAGTCGTCTTATAATTTCGACTCTAACAGTCTGCGACCTAAAACCTGAGCCGTCTCTCTTCTCTCTCTGATCAATCCATTGCTTTGGTCTAGCAACCATCCCGGCTTGTAAGAGTGTGGATACTGAAGGAGGAACAGGCATCTGATCTGTTCTAGCTGATCTCATCATTACCATCCATCAATCCGCTGCAATCTGAAAGGTAATGATCAGGTTTGGTTTTGTGATTTGTTCTGCAAGAACCTAGATCTGAGTTATATGTGCTAGGTTGCAATCTGTTAATTGAACCATGAACACACATATAATCTAACAGTGGTATCAGAGCCAGGTTATTGGTTTTTGCTTTATGAATCTGATTTAGGTTGTTCTTACTGTTTAAAATCGAATTTGGTTAAGAAATTTGATCAGAAAACATGAAAACCTAAGAATTAGATCGCATCCATCCGATTGAAAGCCATTGGTGTGCGATCTGGTCGCCCGTGTCGATCGACGAGGGAGCGAGGTATCGGTCGATATCGATCGATCCGATTGACATCTCGCGGTCCTGATGACCCGATTGACCCGAGCTGATACTCGCTAGTATCGATCGACATGAAAGACTCATATCGATCGATACGAAGGCGATGCAGATGATCCGCGAGTAGCCAATCGGTTCAGCCGAGCTTCGTGGTTCATCTTTCCCTAAACCGAGACAATGAACCGATCAATCCGATTGTGGTTCATTGTCTACTTTAGCCAGAACCGCAAGTTAGGTCAAAATTGGCTAAAACACAAGGTGTTTCTTCCCGGTTTTGGACTTAACTGAACCGATCCAATTTAATTGGTGGTTCAAGCGGTTAACCCAAATCGCGGTTTGCTGGAAATAATTTTATTTCTGGTTAAACCGGATTGAAATTCATAAAATTGAATTTTAACCTAAACCGAAGGCTGGTCTAAGTTTGATTTGGTTGGACCAAATAATTTAGAGCTGGTCTGGTTTAGTAAATAACTGATGGTTTTGATAGTTAATTTGGTCTTGGACCAGAATTAATAAACCGGATCGGTTATGTCAAATTATTGGGCCAATTGGAATTATGTGGTCTCGGGCCAAGAATTGGGCCTATAATTTGTGACCCAACCGAAAACTTTAATAAGTTACTAAATTTAGAAAGTTTCTAAAATAAGAAAGTTTCCCAAAATAGTAATCTTCTATTTTTGGAAATAAAACTTAAAATCCTCAAAAACAATATCAAGCTTGGATGTCTTTCCAATCTTGTCAGCTACTTAACGCTTATTTGATTACAGACATGGCTTACAGTGTGAGGTGTCTGTTTTCGCGTAAGTAAAGTAGTATATAGTCACTGATTTCATTGGGAGTCCCAGATTTCAGTGATTATTTGGCTGTAAGAGATTGGTTTCCTTGACTGGGCCATCGGGAGTCCCGGGCCTTGAGACATCTGGTGAATTTGGGCCTCGGGTCCAATTCACAACCGAGAGTTATTGGTTATAACTAGCTGTGTGTATACTTACCAAGTAAAGCTAATTCCGGGTGACGGCCAGTGGCCCACTTTGGATTTAGCTGAACATGGGTCTCGGAATCATTGCATTCTTATGAGGTTAAACAAAGAAATTTTGAATGCAATGCGAGTTTTCTTATAAGTTGTTAAGATTACTCTTTTATGAACTTAATAACTAAAACTCTATTTATCTCTAAATTTCAGCTATGACAAGCACAAACAATCAAAACACTTTCTCGATCCGGTCTGTCCTTGAGATGGACAAACTGAACGGATCAAATTTCTTGACTTGGTCACGGAACCTGAGGCTAGTCCTCAGGCATGAGAGAAAGGACTATGTCCTTGAGAAAGCTCTCCCCGAGAGGATCGGATCCAAAGCCAGTCATGCAGTATATAATGCTTGGAATAAGCATTATAATGATGCGGTAGATGTGCGTGGTCTGATATTGGCTACCATGGAATCAGATTTGCGGAAGCAATATGAGAACATGGAGTCGCCAATAGAGATGATCAGCAGCCTGAAATTGAAATTTCAGGAGCAGGTAAAAGTGGAGAGATACCAGTTGGTTAAATCTCTCACTAGCTGCAAGCTACCGATGGATCATCCAGTAAGTCCTCATATCAGTAAAATGATGGGTTACATTGATAACCTGAGGAAACTGGATTATCCAGTTAGCCAGGAATTGGCAACTGAGATCATTCTGCAGTCACTGCCGTCAAGCTATGATAAGTTCGTAAGGAACTATATCAAGAAAGGCTTAACGAAGACGTTGACTGAACTGCATGATATGCTCAAGACAGTTGAGCCAAACGTGAAGAGTACCCTGTACAATCTCATGAATGAGAAGGGTAGGTTTACTAAACCTAATGCTGACAAGGGTGAAGACAAAGTTGTCCTGATTTTGAATCATGGCAAGCGTGTGTCTTCTGAGCCCGAGTCAGATACCTCTTACGTTGGTAAGTGTTGCTACTGTAATGAGACTGGGCATTGGAAAAGAGATTGCATTAAATTCATGGAAGATTATGAGGAGTTGAAGTCGATGTATGAGACT
Organism: Orychophragmus violaceus; assembly: GCA_030180135.1. Classification (NCBI taxonomy): domain Eukaryota; kingdom Viridiplantae; phylum Streptophyta; class Magnoliopsida; order Brassicales; family Brassicaceae; genus Orychophragmus; species Orychophragmus violaceus. The sequence goes on from CM058239.1 coordinate 69,092,798, forward strand.
ACTTCCTCAGGTATTCATGTTATTACTTCAAGTTATACCTTAAAGGTATTGGATACTGGTTGTGGCACTGATATTTGTTATAATATGCAGAGCCTGAGCAACAATAGAACGTTGAAGGAAGGGCAAGTGAAACTGTGTGTCTGGAAGGAGCTTGGGATGCTGCCTCAGCCGTAGGGTTTTCACTTGTAGATGCCTTTGAGGCTTGGTTTTATTAAGTAATTGCTACAATGTACCTGCTTTAAGCAGAGTTGTCTTTCATTTTCTTGTAAGAATTTGAATGTTTTTCATTTTGATAAAGGACAAGTTTTGTTCTTTTGATCTTAATGAAATATTAATTGTAGCACCCTATTCAAGGAATGGGTTTTATATCTTAAACCATAGAGTGCCTAAAATGTAACATAAATACCGCAATTGGTTTAAATCTGATGAATTAAACCTGATTTTTCTTGGCATAAATGTTTTGGTCACATAGAGTAAGTCAGATTCAGAAACCCCATAGTTAAGGACTTTTGGGCTCATTTGAATGGATATCTTATGAGACTTGAATTCTGCTTACTAGACCAAAAGACAAAGGGCCCATCTTAGCCGAGCTAAAGAAAGGCCCAAAGGCTTATTGGAGATTGAACATACTCATGTATGTGGTCCGATGAGCAGTAATGCCAGAGAAAATTTCCTGTACTTCATTGTCTCTACTGATTACTTCAGGGAGTGTGACTGTGTTCATTTGATGAGACACAAGTCGGAATTCTTTGACATGGTCGAAAGAGTTCCAGAATGAAGTATAGAATCTGAATGACAGAAGTATTAAGATTCTGGATTAGATCACGAGTGAGAATACTTAAGTCATTGATTGTGTGATCATCTGAATGAGTGTGAAGTCGTTTCACAGCTCATTTCTCCTGAAAACCTAGAGGTGTTTCTGTGAGAATGAATCAGATATTATAAGAAATGATTAAAGATGAGTCACACGAATCTTCCATGATATTCTCTAAAATAGAGCTCAAGAAATATCTAAGTTTACGCTGAAATAGTTCCACCAATATCAGTTGAAAGACACCACGTAAATGTGGATTGGAATCGATCCAAATTCGTCTTTACTGAGTATTTGTAGTTGTGCTACTTCGCTGGTTGTCCTAGGGAAACCAAGGCTTGTTACTTTTACGTCCATTCTGTTTTCTAAGAAGGGAAGTTACTTTCCAAGAAGAACAGTGGGAGTAAAAGTATAACTCGAAGAAATTCGAGAAATACAGGAGACTGCTCAACCTGTTGAGGGAGAGCAACGGATGGATTTACAGATTTATGTAGAATCTACACCTGTAGAGCCTGAAGTTCGCAGATAAAAATGAATCAGTCACTAATCCGAGAGTGATTTCTCGTCATTAGTTGAACCTGATGATCATTGAAAGTTCGCATGATCTGATGATCATTGAAAGCGACGAACCTGCGAAATTCAAAGAAGCGAAAGTAAGCCCGGACTCCGAAAAATTACACTGTGTGTAAGTTAGCTTCATCGATCCATTCATGGATGGAAGCAAACATATCGGAGTTGGAATCTTCGTTCTGTTAAAGTAGTCAAGGTTTTGACTTGAACAGGAACGAAGTGGAACTATGCGTTTACTAAAAGATAAGTGGGAGCAATATTGCATTTCTCATAGTGTATGTCGATGACATACTGATTCTCGAATATAACGTCCCAATGCTGCAGTCGGTAAAGGACTGGTTTGGGAGTTGGTTTTATGGTTGACATGGGTAAAGCCACGTAGTTCTTGGATTTTGGATCTAAAGATAGAGATCCAAAAGAGCTGGTAGGACAAAGTCAGGATTCTTAAATTGACAAAGTCCTACACGTAATCAGCAATCCAAGAAGGGTTTTATGCCAATGTCACATGGCAATTCATTAAGCAAGATACAGTGTCCTGCGATATCTGCTGAGCTTGAATGCATGGATAGGATTCCATATGCGACGGAAATTGGATCTATCATGTATGCCATGATACATACTTGTTTTGATGTTGCTTTAATGCTAAGCAAGACAAGTAAAGACCAGTCAAATCCAGCAAAAATCACTGGATTGCCGTAAAGAATATTCTGAAGTATTTGAGGAATACTTAGGATAAGTTCTTGATTTACGGAGAAAGTGAGGTGCTACAAGTCGATAGAGTCTGAAAGGCAAGTTTCCAATAGACAAAGATAATTCCTGGTCACAGTCCGGCTATATCTTGTGTCTAACTGGCGGTGCAAGGCACTGTTGCTGACTCCATGACTTAAGCTGAACATTTCGCAGCTTGAGAAGCGGTGAAAGAGGTTGTTTGGATAGAAGAGTTCATCACTGAACTTGATGTGATTCACAGCATAGATGAGGCTAGCTGCACATCAGAGGTCCAAACACCTTGAGGATAGGTATAACCTATTCCTTGAGATAAATGACAGAGGTGTTAAGTAGATAAGCAAGTTTCATCGAATGAGAACGTTGCTAATCTATTAACGAAGCCACTCCTTATGCCTAAGCACGAGTCGCGGACTGTAGCTGTAGGATGAGTGAAATTAAGATGTAGTCTTAATTTCAGTGGGAGTTTGTAAAGGGCTTTACTTAGTTGTTTTGAAAGGTTCATGTAAACATAATATTTTATGTTTATGAAATCTAATGATTTCTGGATTATTTTAACTGTGATATAAATAATCGTTCCAAAATGATTCATGTCATTATATATGGGCCATCGAAGTACATGAGTAGACTTGATCCTGAAACCCCATATTTAACGAAATGACATAAATCATAGTGTCCATAGTCGAAGGTTGTTGAAATTGGAACACCAACAACCACTTGAGACTAGATTGTGTTGAGACTTATGACCAAGTTTCGAGGGGTCATAGATGCGCGGCATCAAAGTCGACACATAGGTATATGTAGGGGAGCATATGACCGGACATGGCCCGCTGATGAGAACTCTACAAGATATTAATATCTTTGTGTCATGAGAGGTTCTCATATACGACTATAGAGTATAGTCCTTAGACCTGAGTTCGCATGCATGTGGCTGCACATGTAGTAATGCGCTTTGATCATTGTCTAACGCTGTTTCGTAACTGGGAGCTATAAGGACCTTGGTTGGGTGTATTATGAAGTATGTAGTTCATAGTGATGGAACAAGATGGGATTTGTCCCTGCCGTTTAACGGAGGTAATATCTCTAGGCCAATCGGAGATTTGATAGCTGGTAAGAGAATGGCCATTCCCAAACGGACTTGCCCAAGTCGTTTGCATTGTCAGTATCAAATCTGGTCCGATAAACATGGTCTGGCTATATAAGGATGACACGCATCTTGCCTTATGCCAGATCGAGATATTAAGACAAAAGGACTAGGGAATGTAGGATTCCAGTACAATCGGAAGATTGTTGGGAATGTCCTTTGTAGGATTCCAGTACAAGTGGGAGATTGTTGGGAATGTCCTGAAATCTACCGTACTATCTCTAGAAAGTATGATAAATGTCGAGATCAGACATAAGTCATAAATACTGGGTGATCATGATGACTTGCTAGAGTCCGCTCTTGATCTATAAGTTTAGGACTTATTACCAGTATTGTATGATCCTAAAGGGTCACACACCATAGCTAACAGGAAAGTTAACATGGAATGAATACGGTAAGATGCAAGGCATTTACTGTATTTGTGCAGAGAGTTGGGCCGTTAGTTTAATCACTTGGGCCCATATCGAGACAAATGACTTGTGTCGATCGACACAAGTGTATGTGTCGGTCGACACAGTTGCGAAACCGAGACATCGGTTTAGGTTTATGACATAGTCGATATTTATATGAGTCGTCTTATAATTTCGACTCTAACAGTCTGCGACCTAAAACCTGAGCCGTCTCTCTTCTCTCTCTGATCAATCCATTGCTTTGGTCTAGCAACCATCCCGGCTTGTAAGAGTGTGGATACTGAAGGAGGAACAGGCATCTGATCTGTTCTAGCTGATCTCATCATTACCATCCATCAATCCGCTGCAATCTGAAAGGTAATGATCAGGTTTGGTTTTGTGATTTGTTCTGCAAGAACCTAGATCTGAGTTATATGTGCTAGGTTGCAATCTGTTAATTGAACCATGAACACACATATAATCTAACACATTTTGGAGTGGATAAGACTCTGAGCGTTTTGGTAGAACACTTCTTTTGGCCTCATCTCAAGAAGGATGTGGAACGATTTTGTTCCAAGTGTGTCACTTGCCTCAAAGCCAAATCCAGGTCACATCCACATGGTTTATATATGCCACTTCCTATTCCTAGTATGCCTTGGGTTGATATATCAATGGACTTTGTTTTAGGCTTACCCAAAATCCGAGGAAAGGATTCTATTTTTGTTGTAGTGGACATGTTCTCAAAGATGGCACATTTCATTCCATGTGCCAAGACTAATGACGCCACTCAAACTGCTGAGTTATTCTTTAAAGAAGTAGTACGCTTACATGGGATCCCGAGGACTATTGTTTCTGACCGAGACACGAAGTTTCTGAGTCACTTCTGGAGGGTTCTTTGGAGGAAGCTAGGAACCAAGCTACTCTTCTCGACAACTTGTCATCCACAAACTGATGGACAAACTGAGGTTGTAAACAGGACTCTATCTACTCTCTTAAGAGCCACGGTTGGTAAGAACTTACGGAACTGGTTAGATTGTATTCCATATGTTGAGTTTGCTTATAATCATGCTAACCATTCTACTACTAAGTTGTCACCTTTTGAGATTGTCTATGGATTTCAGCCAGAAACCCCTTTAGATCTTGTTCCTTTGCCGCCATTAGATGTTACTAATCAGGATGGAGAATCAAAGGCTGAGTTAATCAAGAAACTGCATCAGAAGGTGAAGGCCAACATAGAGGAAAGGACGGCCAAGTATAAGAAGGCCGCTGACAAAGGGAGAAAGGAGCTCATCTTCAATCCAGGAGATTGCGTGTGGGTTCACATGCGTACAGAGAGGTTCCCAAATCAGAGGAAGTCCAAACTAGCGCCAAGAGGAGCTGGACCATTTCGAGTGTTGGAGAGAGTCAACAACAATGCCTACAAGCTGGATCTGCCAGGTGAGTTGACCATTTCACCAGTGTTCAATGTTGCTGACTTGCTTCCTTATAATGCAGATGATGGAATTCTGAGGTCAGAATCTTCTCAAGAGGGAGGGAATGATGAGGACATTGACTCAAGCATTGACTCAAGCATTGACTCAAGCGTAGAGATACGTCAAGAAGACCTAGAAGAAGTACCTGCTGCTCAAGACGTGACGACCATGAGAGATCCTCCAAGAACAAGATCAGGAACTAGAAGACTCAGAGCACTGTTCAACACGTCCATTCAGAGTCTCCTAGCTCAAGATTATCAAGTGGAGCGTGTAGAAGATCAAATGAAGACAATTGAAGACTCGATGATGATCTTCTCAATTCAGCCTACTTAGGTCCAACCATGGACGACCACACACGCTCAATAAGGTATGATTTCAATTCATATATTGTGTTTGTTCATTTTGCAGGTCCAAGTCTTATATTAGTTGTCTGAGTCAGAGTCTGTATTAGTCGTTAATTGAGTCAAGTTTCCCTGTATTACTTTAAGGTCGGACCATAGGATATTTTAGTATTTAGTAGCCGTTGTAATTAGGTTTTCTGCCCTAGAAGGCAACAGCTGCACGATCCCCTTTATAAGGATCCTTAGTAGCCGTGTATCATTTACCAAGTATCAATACAATAACGCAGTTCTTCTTCTTTGAGAGAAAACACCCTTCGAATTCTAAGCTTTCTTGTGAGTCATATCAAGCGACCTTAGATTCAGTCTTATCACAAGATCCTTCATCTCTTGTGTGGCGACAATCAATCCATCTCCTATCCATTCAATCATCTCACGTTCATTCTAAGGAGTCTAGAGACCCGAGGATTGAATCCATCTTACCACAACATCACCCACGATCTAGAATAGAGAGACCTCAGTCCCTGTTCTACGTCAAACACGCTTCCATCTTGCATCTCCCGGTAACGGCGCCAAAAACTTGATAGGTCTCGAGTTTTACCCTATACTAACTGCAAGTGCACAATATATCAATTGTAGTACTTAGTGATCGAATCCACGAGGACTCTAGGCAACGATAGGATTAAGAATTTAAAGAGAATAAAACTAGGAGAAAGCCTAAGATCTAGATTCTAATTGATCAGGTTAGAACTAGCATTAAACACAATTTAGTCTGAAGAACATCTATTGATGTGAATCCTTAACTGAATTAATTATATCTAGCAAGTCATGAAATTCCTATGAGAAACCCTAAACTTAGCGCCGTTAGTTTATTTCTTACAAACAACAACCTGCTACCTGTTTACTTTCTCACTTGCTTTTTAATTAAATCAATACAATTTGCTTTTTGTTTTCTCCTAGTTTTAATCTCTTTAAGTTCTTAATTCTATCGTTGCCTAGAGTCCTCGTGGATTCGATCCCTAAGTACTACAATTGATATATTGTGCACTTGCAGTTAATATAGGGTAAAACTCGAGACCTATCAAGTTTTTGGCGCCTATACTAACTGCAAGTGCACAGTATATCAATTGTAGTACTTAGGGATTGAATCCACGAGGACTCTAGGCAACGATAGGATTAAGAACTTAAAGAGAATAAAACTAGGAGAAAACAAAAAGAAAATTGTATTGAATTAACTAAAAGCAAGCAAGAAAGTAAACAAGTAGCAGGTTGTTGTTGTAGGCAATAAACTAAGGGCACTAAGTCTAGGGCGTTCTCAGGAAATCAGACAAGCAGATAAATCATTCAGCAGGATCAAATTAAACTCAGTTCTATAACTCAAACACAAATATAGAATTAACCAAATTCCTTTGCGAGAATTCTCTAAGTCTAAGTGCAGCAATCCAAATTCCTTTGCAATTACTAACAGATTAAACCAGCTTTAATTCCATGTTTGATATGTTCACAATCTAATTAAACCAAATTCCTTTGCGAGTAATTAAATTGCTCAACCTAAATAGTTCAGATTCTAAACCACACTGTCGTGTCGTATTTAGCAACCTAAGATCTAGATTCTAATTGATCAGGTTAGAACTAGCATTAAACACAATTTAGTTTGAAGAACATCTATTGATGTGAATCCTTAACTGAATTAATTATATCTAGCAAGTCATGAAATCCCTATGAGAAACCCTAAACCTAACTATGAAACTACTCAGACATAGATGATGTAAACATAATCAATGAATTAATAGAAATCATAAAAGAGATTATAATAATAAAGGGGTTCGAAAACTTCTCCAAAACGAATGTAGTACAGGATCAGATCAGCCCCAAAAGCTCTAAAAACTCTCTGCTCTAAGTTATGATAGCGTATGTAAAACTGAAGCTAAAAACCTAATTAAATAGCTAAAACACGACTTGGGGCTTCTGTGTAAATATGTGGAACTTCTGGGCATCTTCGCAATATTAGAAATCTTCATTAAACCGCCGAGAGTCTAGCCCAACTCGTTGGGCATCGATCGATGCAGGTGTGCAACGATCGACACAGTACTCTGTTTCGGACAGTGAACACAACCTCTCGGGTCAAATCTCCAAAGTGCTCCAATTAGCTCCAAAATCTTCACTTTTGCTCCAAACGTACGTGTACCTAATAAGACCTGCAAAAGACTCTAAAGAAACACTAATAGACTCTAAAATAGACTTATATCATGGCATAAAACCGGTAAAAACCATGATATATCAACTCCCCCACACTTAGCCTTTGCTTGCCCTCAAGCAAAACATAGAACTAAAACATGGTGAAGAGGTTTGAAAACTTTCAGAAACTCTTTTTGTCCTAGAAGCAACAACACTCAGATTCCCCTTAGTAAACCACTTAAAGAATCACCTACAAGATATCAAGACCAACATATACTTCCCCCCCACCCTTAGCAACTGTCCTAAGTAAACTCCACAATCACATTCACGCATTCAAATTCACCCTACTGACTTCTGCAAGTATTTAAGTGCGGTCTCACCTAAGGAGTATCGATCAAAGGCACATGGACTCTTACCTTGCCAGCTCTAGACCACCATACTATCTTTCTCTAGTCCCTTACTTCTCTTTTCCCTTCCTTAGCATTCTGATTTTTCCCCATTGGGTATCATTTTATTTTTTTTTATCAGTGCTCTTCCCGTTAAGGGGTGTACTTTGGACACATTCCATGGATGCAAAGGATATGATAGTTGTAGCTACCACTCCCAGAGACCACTTCGGAGTTACTAACTCATCCTCAGTTTATTATCTCTTTTTTTTATATGGAAGGGGAGAAGGGAACCAAATAGGACAGGTTTACAGGCTGTGTCAGAACTAACAAGGGAATCCGACACAAGGTATACCACGCCCTTAGGTGAGAAAATTAAGTCAGTAAAAGGATCCTCTGATACCTGAAGTGATGTGGGTGTCCTCAGTAGGTTGATTTGTGTCTGGGATTTCTAATAGTCATAGATAGATCCTGCAACTTCATCCCAATGGTCACTTAAGTTCCTGCAAGATATTGTTAACTTCTCTAAAATTCATTGTTTCCTACTTAAACTGGTTTTGACTCAATAAAACAAAATTTTTTTGAAAAACGGAATGACTCTAAGAAAACGGAAAGATAAAGTCAGTAGTACCTCCTCCACACTTAAGACACACTGTCCCCAGTAGTGTCAAGCTAAGGGTTGGCAAAAAGAAAACAAAAAATGTTAATGGATGTGTTGAGTTCTGTCTGATTTTTACCTCTGTCTCACAGGCATCGATCGTTGCATAAATGCATCGACCGTTTCTAGGCGATTTTTCGTCGTGTGTCGATCGTTGCTCAGGACCGCAACGATCGCTGCAATGCGATTTCTTTCGTGTTGTGACCTGCAGACAAAAACTCACCAAAACCAAAACCAAAACGTAAAATCCTACAAAAACACCAAAAATCAAAATGCAAAAATGAAACAGTGGGTTGCCTCCCACTTAGCGCTCTTTTAACGTCAATAGCTTGACCGGACGAACAAGAATCAGGCACCGTGAGATCCTGACTGAGACTTTGATTGTCTCTGTGCAAGTCTCCTCATCCATGGCGGAGAGTAAGCTCTATCAGTATGAACGCGTCCAAGAAAAGAAGGAGTGAAATGCTCCCCAGGATCCAAAACCGTAGTGTGACTTGACTGCTCTTCATCTTCATCTATAATGGTGAAGGTCTGCCCATCAATCAGTGGCTTGCGCAGCTTGTCCATCTCAAAGTGCAGCGGCTCATCTCCCAGATGGAGATCTATCAGACTGTGTCTCACATCTATTACTGCTCCAGCTGTAGCCAAGAATGGTCTACCCAATATCAAAGCATCATCCTGCTCACTGTGGTACTTAAGAACTAAGAAATCTGTTGGAACCAAGTAGTTTCCAACTCTTACCGGGATGTCCTCAAGAATTCCTTCTGGAATCCTTATTGACTGATCAGCTAGGACGAGAGAGGTCCTAGTGGGTCTAAAATCCATCATACCCAGCTTCTCTGCCACAGAGTATGGCATAAGACTTCCAGAAGCTCCTAAATCACAGAGAGAGCGCTTAAAACTATCCTTGAAGATAGAACAACTCAGCACAAAAATCCCAGGATCAGGTAGCTTCTTAGGAACCTTGGTCAAAAGAACATCACTTATATGCTGAGGAACAACTATAACCCAATCCTTCAGCTCTTCATACAAAGGCAACATCTTACCCAAATATTTCTGCACACAAGGGTGATAATGTGGATCATCAGACGGTGGAATTTCTTCCAACTCTTCACCAATCTTCTCTAGCTCTTTAAGCTCATCAGTCTCTTGTTGAATCACTTCAGATACCTTAGGATATAAGCGAATAGATTGTGCATAAATCTCCTGTTGGGATATCTCAGACACTCCAGGGATTAAGCGGTTAAGCTCTAAATCTGCATCAATGTCATAAGAATCCTGCAAATCTTTCTGTCCACTCCTTGCAACGATCGACGCTAAGGGTGCATCGATCGATGCAGTCAAATTTTCACAGATTCTACCTGAGAGATTTTCTGCAAAATCCGAAATTTCACTCTCTTCTACCACTTCAGCTGTACTTAGCTCAAATCTTTTACCTAGATGTGATCCATCATCAATGTACACTGACCAGGCCTTAATATGGGTGTCTACAACACCTTTCCCTTTGATCGAGTTTGAAATTTGGCTCACCTGAGTGTCCAATTGCTTCACATGAGTGTTCAGAGACTCAAACTTCCCATTGAGATCCCCATAAACAGCATCCAACTTCTTGTTGCAATCCACAACAATCTTGGTCTGTCCTTCCAGCAGCTGTTCCAACATAGCCTCCATCTTACTCTCATGAGTAGTAGCTACAGGAGGTGCTTGGTAAGAGGAAGATCCATATGTTCTCTGATTACCTTGCTGGAAAGGCTTCTGAAATCCACTAGTCTGTCCAAATCCAGAAGAGTTTTGGTTGCTGTTGAAAGCACTCTTCTGTCCTCCATTGAAGAACCTGTTACCAGACTGATTTCCAAACCTGTTTCCTTGGAAACCAGATCCTCCGATGTAATTCACATCCTCTTCCTGCTCTTCTTCTTCATCATTGATCATCTCAACATCTTGAGCAAAGTGGACAGCTTTCTTCCCAGCTAGAAGATTGCAAACTGTGTCCAACTTAGATCTAATATCAGCTATCTCAGAATTCTCAATCTTTCCACCGGACTTCTTCCTTCTCTCATCAGTGGTCTTGCAGCTATTACTGCTTACCAGATTGTCTATCAACTGCTTAGCTTGAGCAGGAGTCCTAGTGTTAAAGTTGGCATTGCTAGAATTGTCCAACGCAGTCTGATATGGAAGATCTATTCCTCTAAAGAAGATGCCTAAAAGTGTTACCTCAGTGAATCCATGGTGCGGACAGTCACGTTGGTACTTCTTAAACCTCATCCAGGCTGTCTTAAGAGGCTCTGTTGGACCTTGGGTGAAGGTAAGAATGTCCTGTCTGGACTGATCAGAACGGGCATCATCATAGAAATGACGCAGAAACTCACTCTTCAGAGCAGCCCAAGTAACAAACGTCCCAGATGGAAGTTGTTTAAGCCAGGCTGCAGCATCTCCAGCCAGAGAGTAGGGGAAAAGCTTGAGGAACAAATAGTCTTGGTTAACTCCATCGTACTTTATGCCAGTGACTATGCCCTCAAACTCATCTATGTGATCTATCGGCTGCTCTCTTGGAGAGCCATGGAAGGCTTTCTGCCTCAGGAGAGAGTAGTAGACGGTTTTGATTTCAAAATCATTTCTCTCAAATTCAGGGAGTACAAGAGCTGACCGGTTAGCATGAAACTCATCCGGACGGTTATAGTCAGCTAAAGTCCTCTCATGGACAACCATCTGTCTACCTTGGCCTTGTCCTTGACCTTGGTTCTGCTCCTGTTGCGGCTCTGGTTGCTCTGGAGGATCAGGGATGACATTCCCTTCAGCATCTATCGGTTCTCCAGCAGCATTGTAAGGATTGTTGTGTCGGTCCCTGAGGGTACCTTGACCATCAGGCTTTATGATCACGCGTTCAACAACCATCCTTGTTCTTCTAACTCTTCTGTTGGTCCTCTCTAGTCTAGCAAGCTCTTCAAGTTGGAGGTTTACGAGATTAGTGTTTGGATTACTTCTGATATCACGCGTCTGCATAAACCGTCTGTAATCGCCAAGCAACGATCGATGTTAACAGTGCAACGATCGATTCAACTCCAATCGCCTAGTGTCGATCGACACAAGAAGTGCAACGGTCGATGCTATGCGATTTCGAAACCTGCGACAGTGAGAAAACATATAAAAATAAAAAAAAAAAATCAGTAAACAAAAATAAAAATAAAAATCCTAGTAAAAACCCTAAGTTCGAATCTATCGAAGACTCTAAGAGTCCCCGACAACGGCGCCAAAAACTTGATAGATCTCGAGTTTTACCCTATACTAACTGCAATTGCACAGTATATCAATTGTAGTACTTAGGGATCGAATCCACAAGGACTCTAGGCAACGATAGGATTAAGAACTTAAAGAGAATAAAACCAGGAGAAAGCAAAAAGCAAATTGTATTTAATTAACTAAAAGCAAGCAAGAAAGTAAACAAGTAGCAGGTTGTTGTTGTAGGCAATAAACTAAGGGCGCTAAGTCTAGGGCGTTCTCAGGAAATCATATCAAGCAGATAAATCATTCAGCAGGATCAAATTAAACTCAGTTCTAGAACTCAATACACAGATATAGAATTAACCAAATTCCTTTGCGAGAATTCTCTAAGTCTAAGTGCAGCAATCCAAATTCCTTTGCAATTACTAACAGTTTAAATCACCTTTGATTCCAAGTTTGATATGTTCACAATCTAATTAAACCAAATTCCTTTGCGAGTAATTAAATTGCTCAACCTAAATAGTCCAGATTCTAAACCACACTGTCGTGTCGTATTTAGCAACCTAAGATCTAGATTCTAATTGATCAGGTTAGAACTAGCATTAAACACAATTTAGTTTGAAGAACATCTATTGATGTGAATCCTTAACTGAATTAGTTATATCTAGCAAGTCATGAAATCCCTATGAGAAACCCTAAACCTAACTATGAAACTATTCAGACATAGATGATGTAAACATAATCAATGAATTAATAGAAATCATAAAAGAGATTAGAATAATAAAGGGGGTTCGAAAACTTCTCCAAAACGAATGTAGTACATGATCAGATCAGCCCCAAAAGCTCTAAAAACTCTCTGCTCTAAGTTATGATAGCGTATGTAAAACTGAAGATAAAAACCTAATTAAATAGCTAAAACACGACTTGGGGCTTCTGTGTAAATATCTGGAACTTCTCGGCATCTTTGCAATATTAGAAATCTTCATTAAACCGCCGAGAGTCTGGCCCAACTCGTTGTGCATCGATCGATGCAGGTGTGCAACGATCGACACAGTACTCTGTTTCGGACAGTGAACACAGTCTCTCGGGTCAAATCTCCAAAGTGCTCCAATTAGCTCCATAATCTCCACTTTTGCTCCAAACGTACGTGTACCTAATAAAACCTGCAAAAGACTCTAAAGGAACACCAAAAGACACTAAAACAGACTTATATCATGGCATAAAACCGGTAAAAACCATGATATATCAAAACACACTGTCCTCAGTGGTCTCAAGCTTAGGCTCGGCGAGAAAAGAAATCAAAATGAAAACAAACCGAAAAGGGTCAGAACACTTACTTGTCATCGGCTTGTGTCGATCGATGCCAAGGTGGTGTCGATCGATATAAGGCGAATATGCCCGCAGTTATGTGTATAACCGGTGTCTGAACCGTAATTGAATCGGCAAACCGTAAATCGCAACTGCGTCGACCGATGCACATGGTGTGTCGATCGATGCAATGCGATTTTGCCTGTATCTCACGCTTTGAACACACAAAAACAGAAAAATCAAAGCAACAAAATCAAAACGAAAAATGAAAAGAAAAACGAACCTAACAGTGGGTTGCCTCCCACTCAGTGCTTGTTTGAAGTCAATAGCTTGACTATGGAAAGGAGATCAGACTTATGGTGGATTCAACAGAGACTTTGAGTGTCTCTGTGAATGTGTCTTCAACCAAGGTGGCGTATAAGCTTTCGGATCTTGAGATCTCCCAAGATAAGAGCGAAAAGAACCAGGGTGCGAGCGAAGCGAGGGAGGGTTACTGCGTTTGCCTGCATTCACAGCTGATGGATTAGGAGGTTTGAGTTTAGAGTGATCATACCTGTGCTTTGGTGGATGAGAGAGATCTGGAGCTTTCTGCTTAAGAGCAGTTGCAGGCTCTAAGATGTTAGAGCAAGTTCAGAATGAACTGCCATCTTCTCTTCTCCAATAGGAATCTCTGGATCCACTTCCACACTGAAGCTCTGTCCATCAATGGTGGATTTCTGCAGCTTATCCATCTTGAACCTCAAGGGCTTATCTCCCAGATGGAGATCAATCAGTCCATGTCTCACATCAATCACTGCTCCAGCAGTAGCTAAGAAAGGTCTACCAAGTAGCAAAGGATCAGCTGGCTCAATGTCATACTTCAGCACTACAAAGTCCGTTGGAATAAAGTAGTTTCCAACTCTGACAGGAATGTCCTCAAGAACTCTTTCCGGATACTTCTTTGAACGATCAGCTAGGATAAGAGAGATCCTAGTAGGCTGGAAATCCATCATTCCCAATCCCACAGCCACAGAGTGTGGCATGAGATTCACACCAGATCCTAAGTCACACAGAGATTCCTTGAATCTGTCCTTAGAGATGGAACAGTCTAGCACAAAGGCTCTTGGGTCTGGAAGCTTCTCTGAAATCTGAATCAGATTCTTCTCCATCATTTTTATGCAATTAGCCACGTCTAGCTCCTGTTTAGACAGTTTAGGAGCCTTAAGATATGAATCAGAGGGCTTATAGACTCGTTCTGGGACCGTTGTAGGTTTCTGGTCCCGTCTGCGATCTGTGTTAATCGATGCTTGCGATGTGTCGATCGACACAAGGCGATTTTCAGCAATATCATCAGACGTATCGGGGATGCATCGATCGACATCGAGAGTGTGTCGATAAACGCATGTCTCAGACAGACAATATTCATCCTGAAAATCCGAGACTATGCTCTCTTCTTCTTCCAGCAAGTAAATTTCATCTCCTGTGATCACAGCATGGACGAATTTATTATGCTCAGCTCTTCCTGATCCATTTTGCTTTTGCTCTGCTCCAGTAATCTGCTGAACCTGAACATCTAGCTTCTTCACATGAGTTCTTATAGCTTCTATCTTCCCATTGAGATCAAGGTACAGAGCATCTATCTTTCCATTGAAGTCCACCGTACTCTTCTGCTATCCTTCCAAGAGCTGATCCAAAAGACCCATCATCTTATTATTCTGCTCATTTTTAGGAGGAACAAGCTGATACGATGAAGCACCATAATCTCTAGTGAATGAGCTGTTCTGCTGGAAAGGTCTCTGACATGCAGACTTTGGTGCGAAACCTGAAGCATGTCCTTGCTAATTTCCATACCTCTGACCTTGATAACCAGATCCAACTATGTAATTAACATCCTCAGTCTCTTGAACATCCACCTTTTTACCAAGCAAGATGCTATGAACAGAATCAATCTTCTTGTTCATCTCAGCTATCTGGGAATTTTCAGCTTTCCCACCAGATTTTTGCCTCTCCAAATCAGCATTCTTGACACTATTACTAGTCACCAAGTTCTCAATAAGTTCCTTAGCTTCTTTTGGAGATTTGGTGTAGAAATTTCCATTACTTGCAGCATCTAAAGCCATCTGATACCACAAATCAACTCCTCTGAAGAAGATACACAACAGCTGCACCTCAGAGAAACCATGATGAGGACAATCTCTCTGGTATCTCTTGAATCTCACCCAGGCTGTCTTGAAAGGCTCTGTAGATCCTTGCTTGAAGGTTAAAAGATCCTGTCTAAGCTGATCGGACCGAGCATCATCATAAAAGTGTCGCAGAAACTTCTCCTACACTGCATTCCAAGTAGTCAGAGTCCCAGGTGGAATCTAATTTAGCCAGTCAGGAACTTCTCCTCCTAGAGAGTGAGGAAAAAGCTTGCAGTGCAGGTAGTCATAAGTCACTCCATTGTGCTTCATTCCTGTTATTATAGACTCAAAGTGCTCTATGTGGTCCATAGGATGCTCATGTGGAAGTCCGGTGAAGACACGCTGTCCCACAAGTGTGTAATAGGAAGTCTTAAGCTCGAACTCATTCCGCGGAAACGCATGAGGTACAATCGCAGACCAATTAGCGTAGAACTCATCGGGTCGATTGTAATCAGCTAGTGTCCTCCTAGCAGGAGGATCTGGTGCTCGTGGATTCTCATGTCCACCTTGTGCTTCTCCATCAGGCTGGACAATCTGCCTCTCAGGCTCAGGAATCACATTACCTTCACCATCCAGTCTCTGACCAAGCGCATTGCAAACTTGGTTCTCTGAATTCCTCAGAACACCTTCAGCATCTCTAATCAGGATTATACGACTGACGTTAGCCATCTTAGTTAGCTTCTGGGCTTTCCTGTTCTCTCTCTCAAAATTTCCAAGCTCCTTAAGTTCAAGATTCACGAGCTCCTTATCCGAATTACTTCGCAAGTCGCGATCAGTCATAAATTGTTCTGTTCACGCAGGTGTGTCGATCGATGCAGCGCGAGCGTCGATCGATGCAAGGTGCGAATGTGTGTCGATCGACACTCAGGACCGTGTCGATCAATGCAGTGCGATTCTAGGTATACCTGAAACACAACAAAAACGAAAAATTAGTAACCAAAAACAAAATCGAAAAACCTAGTCTAAACCCTAAGTTCAAATTTATCGAAGACTCAAAAGAGTCCCCGGCAGCGGCGCCAAAAACTTGATACGATCAGGTTTTAATCCCTAGATCTACACTGCAAGACGTGAACCAGTAGTATATAGGGTATCAAATCCACATAAACTCTAGATTCTTGCGATAGATTGCAAAAATTCAGGTTAAGCTAGGAAGCAAATCCGAAAGCAAGTAGTAAATCAAAGCAGAAAGTAAATCAAAAGGTTTTGTAAGCAAGAAGGCAAAGCGTCAGGTCAAGGGAGTTCTCAGGAAATCAGGAATATAAGCTAATCAATCAATCGAGATCTAATTAAGAACTGTTCTAGAACTAGAATCACAGAATTATAACAGACCAACTTTCATTGCGAATATTATCTATGTCTAACAACCTAGCAAGCCAACTTTCGTTGCGAATCCTAGAGTTCTAAACAAGCATTAATCTCAGGTTCTTTCATTCACAATTCTCCTAAGCCAAATTTCTTTGCGAATAGTCAAATTGCTCATCTAAGTTCTTTCTAGTTAATTAATCAATTGTCGTTGCAGAAATAACCCTAACATCAATAATCTAAGTGGCCAATTCAGATCAAGCATTAAGAACAACCCTAGATGAAAAACTAGAAAGATACGAATCCCTACAGATTGATCAACCTATAATTCCATGAAATCCCCTGTGAGAATCCCTAAACCTAACTGGTAAACTACTCAGACATGATCAATGAAACAAAAGACATGTTGAATAGAAAACCAAATAGCATAAAATAGAATAAGAAATTGGGGTTCGAAATCTCTTCTCTCTCGAGTACAAGAGCAGCCCCTAACTCTCTCAAAGTAAAATAATGCGTAGCCTAAACAATGGCTTAAAAACCATAATATAATGATCTAATCACGGCTGGGGCTTCTTTGTAATTATGAGAAACTTCTGGGTCAAAGTGCAATTTCCAAACTCTTCCTTAAATCGCCGAGAATTGCCTTATCCGCACGTGTGTCGATCGATGCACATGGTGTGTCGATCGACACAAGTATCCAAAATCGACAGTGAGCTCTTCCTCTCGGCCAAATGCTCCAAATAGCTCCAGAATGCGCCATAATATCCAAATCCACTCCAAACGTAGCTAGACCTGTAAACAGACATAAAAGGACTCCAAAAGACTCGATAAGAAGACATATACCATGGTTAAAAGTCCTAAAAACCATGATATATCATTTAGCATACATGAGGATATGGATTATAAGGAGTTGGTAAAGAAGCAATAATCTCCAAGATTTGAAAAGGTTAAAAAGGATGTCTTGGATGGAGATGCTCTTCAAGGAATGTTTAACGAGGACATAGGAAGTGCTGAAAAGGAGGGGTGGATATAGCTACATGAGCTCATCTTTTAAGTAAGAAGAAGGTCAAATCACCCCAATCCTCCAACAATGCTTCATCTCCAAACAATGTTACCTTCCATCCATTTAAGGTCAAGGATGGGAGCCTTGAGTATAATCTCTAATGCAAAGGAAGAGCCAAGCAATTCTCAAGTGCTAAGACCATTCTCACTCCCGAGCTACAAGACAACCCCATCAAGCATCAACCGCTTCTCACTCCAATCCTGACTATCAATCAACATTCCAGCCATTCCCTAATCCTCATTATAAGCAAAGGTGCTACTTACTCAAAACAAGCTTACTTGGGTGGAAGTCTCATGTATATCCTTGCACATCGGCATTGAATTTTATCTTATGCTATTCACTTTTATTGCCTTTTAAAGATTTTTATTGGAGTTTTAGATACTTTAGGGTCATGGCCAAGAAGAAAGAACAAAGTTGGCCCAAGCCAGAAGAAGCATCATGATTGCTCTCTTGTGGCCAAGGCATCGGTTATGAGCATTGACCTCATGCCAACCGATGTGCAGCTACTTGCCTCACATCACCTGGCATCAGCTAAGATCCACCGGCAAGCTAAACTGATGCTAGGACAACAAGTCCAAATGCAAGGGATAAAGAATCCAAAGCATGGTCTAAGCTTGGGGGGATTCAAAGCCACAATCTCCCATTCCTCCACTCTACTCATCTCTCATTCCATCTACATGTAAGCAACTCCAACTTTGTTTATCTTTTGTTCAATTTGCATTTTTCATTTGTATTTGGTCTCTCTCTCCTTACTTTTATCATACAAGGGACTGTGTGATTTAAGTTTAGGGGAGAGGCTAATTGAAACTCTTGTGTTTTTGTGATCTTATTTTCACTTTATGCATGCTTTGTGTCTCATGTATTCATATTATTGCAAACAAAATCACTGAAAATTTGAAATTTTTTAAAAATAAAGTCATCTAGTTTCATATGCATGTTAGGAATGAGACTAAAGCGTATATGTTTTCATTCATATGCATAGGGAGTTGTGATCATCTTGAGAACTATATACATTATCCTAACATGTAGTTGTTTGATGCATCTAGTAAGTTTGAAATTAAGGAAGAAACATGTTTGGATCTCATGTTTTAGTGTTCTTGTCTTGGTTGAAACATGATGTGATTCGATTCATTCCCTATTTATAAGAACATTGAATCTTGACTCTTAATTATCATGTTGTGCATTGAAAGGTGAACTCATGGATACCATTATACATATTTGGAATTTATTCTTCCATTTTACCACTCTTGTAAGACCAAATAGCTTTTCCCACCCTTAAACAATCTTCCTTTCAAGCCTAAACACTTTAGTGAGGGCTTTGAGGTCTTTTTGGATCAACTTAGAAAAAAGTTTTGAGTTTAGAATGACAAGGATAAATTTCTATGTACATATAGTCTAGCATCATTTAGGCTAGGATAAGATAGGAAAGAAGTTTGGGAAAATGGAAAACAATGGGAACTTTGAGAAATGAATGGGAGATTGCAAAAGTGTGAAATGGTGGGTACAAGTTATGAAATAGCTCTAAGTATTTGAAAAGAAAGTTTTTTAAGTAAAAAAAAAAAAGAAAAAGAAAAACAGAAGCGAAATGGCTCATGCGTAAAAGAGAAAGAGACTAGTGAATAAAAGAATAGAGACATAGAGAGATAAAATTTTGAGAAAGCCTTGCCATATATCAAGAAAAGAAAAACAATCTCCAAAGTTCCTAGGGAGAAATAAATGAATTTTTGTTGTATAAGAATTCAATTTACCTTAAAAAGGGTAGAGTAGGATTTGTACTATTTGTGTTTAAAAGAAAAGGTTATGATCATCTTGGGCATTGGGTAGATGGATGTTTATCCTGTATGTATATATTGTTATTTACTATTAACATTTTGCTATAGGTCATCCATTTCTGAGTGATCCCTTATTCATAATGAGCCACAAATACTTTAAGATCATTTTCGTCCAAAGACCTTATTCCTTTCATCAAATCTGTTCACTTGATTAGCACAATCCTGATTCACCAATACTAATGCATGTGAAAGGGTAAAATGTAGATTTGATCTTGAAGCATGTAGTAATGAGTATGCTAATTCTTTTTAGGGTAAAGTTAACTTGATTGTAGTGTATGGTTGCATGTCAAGATTGTTACACAACTTCCTCTTGATGATTTGTTTGAGCTCCCATTTTGCAAACCTTTCTTTCAACTTGTTTGTGATTGTTTGCTGGTGGACAAGCAAAAATACGAACGAGAGTTGGCTCAGTTGGTAAAGGTCAGCTAGTAGCTTTACACTAACCTTAGTTCGATTCCCATTGGAGGGGTCTCCTCTCCAAATGAGAGTGAATTTAACATGGTTTGGGCCCGCCTTAGGGGGACGTACGGGCCTATGGGCCCCGAACCTTGATATATCATGGTTTTTACCGGTTTTATGCCATGATATAAGTCTGTTTTAGTGTCTTTTGGTGTTCCTTTAGAGTCTTTTGCAGGTTTTATTAGGTACACACACGTTTGGAGCTAAAGTGAAGATTATGGAGCTAATTGGTGCGTTTTGGAGATTTGGTCCGAGAGACTGAGCTCACTATCCAGATATGATGACTGCGTCGATCGTTGCACACCTGCATCGGTCGATGCATAGCGCGAATGGGCCAGACTCGGCGGTTTAATGAAGAAATGTCAATATTGCAGAAGTGCCCAGAAGTTCCAGATATTTACATAGAAGCCCCAAATCGTGTTTTAGCTATTTAATTAGGTTTTTAGATCAGTTTTTTGATACGCTTACATACGCTATCATAACTTAGAGCAAAGAGGTTTTAGAGCTTTTGGGGCTGATCTGATCCTGTACTACATTCGTTTTGGAGAAGTTTTCGAACCCCTTTATTATTCTAATCTCTTTTATGATTGCTATTTATTGATTGATTATGTTTACATCATCCATGTCTGAGTAGTTTCGTAGTTAGGTTTAGGGCTTCTCATTGGGATTTCATGACTCGCTAGATATAATTAATTCAGTTAAGGATTCACATCAATAGATGTTCTTCAAACTAAATTGTGTTTAATGCTAGTTCTAACCTGATCAATTAGAATCTAGATCTTAGGTTGCTAAATACGACGCGACAGTGTGGTTTAGAATCTGAACTATTTAGGTTGAGCAATTTAATTACTCGCAAAGGAATTTGGTTTAATTAGATTGTGAACATATTAAACTTGGAATTAAAGCTGGTTTAATCTGTAGGTAATTGCAAAGGAATTTGGATTACTGCACTTAGACTTAAAGAGTTCTCGCAAAGGAATTTGGTTAATTCTATATCTGTGTTTTGAGTTCTAGAACTGAGTTTAATTAGATCCTGACTGATTTATTTATCTGCTTGTCTAATTTCCTGAGAATGGCCTAGACTTAACGCTTTTAGTTTATTGATTTCAAACAACAACCTGCTACTGATTTACTTTCGTGCTTGCTTTTAGTTAATAGAATACAATTTGCTTTTTGCTTTCTCCTAGTTTTTAATCTCTTTAAGTTCTTGATTTTATCGTTGCCTAGAGTCCTCGTGGATTCGATCCCTAAGTACTACAATTGATTTACTGTGCACTTGCAGTTAGTATAGGGTAAAACTCGAGACCTATCAAGTTTTTGTCGCCGTTGTCGGGGACTCTTAGAGTCTTCGATAGCTTCGAACTTAGGGTTTTTACTAAGATTTTTATTTTTATTTTTGTTTACTGATTTTTTCCCTGTTTGCTTTCTGTCGCAGGTACGACATTCGCCTAGCATCGATCGTTGCACCTTTGTGTCGATCGTCACTAGGCGATTCTGAGATTGAATCGATCGTTGCATTGCTAGCATCGATCATTGCTTGACGATTACAAACAGTTTATGCAGACGCGTGAAACTAGAAGTAATCAGAACTTGAACCTCGTTAATCTCGAACTTGAAGAACTTGGACGACTAGAGAGGACTAACAGAAGAGAAAGAAGAGCAAGGATGGTACGTGAACGTTTGATCCTGATACAAGATGCTAACGGTATCCTGAGGGACCGAGATAACAATCCGCACAATGCAGCTGGGCAGAGGATTGATGTTGAGGGACGTATGATCCCTGATGTTGAGGAACCTGAACCACAGCCGCAGGC
This sequence comes from Orychophragmus violaceus, assembly GCA_030180135.1. Taxonomy (NCBI): domain Eukaryota; kingdom Viridiplantae; phylum Streptophyta; class Magnoliopsida; order Brassicales; family Brassicaceae; genus Orychophragmus; species Orychophragmus violaceus. The sequence goes on from CM058239.1 coordinate 69,114,632, forward strand.
GCAAGGCCAAGGACATGCCCAAGTTAGACAGATGGTTGTTAATGAGAGGACATTAGCTGCCTACAACAGACCGGATGAGTTTCATGCAAACCGGTCAGCTCTAGTACCTCCTGGTTTTGAGAGGAACGATTTTGAAATCAAAACCATCTACTACTCGCTGATGAGACAGAATGCTTTCCATGGCCACCCATCAGAGCAGCCTATGGATCACATCGATCAGTTTGAGGATATAATCACTGGCATGAAGTATGATGGAGTTTGCCAGGATTATCTGTTTCTCAAGCTCTTTCCACATAGTCTCGCTGGAGACGCTGCTGCATGGTTAAAGCAACTGCCACCTGGGCAGTTTACTACTTGGGATGCTCTGAAAAGTGAGTTTCTAAGACACTTCTACGATGATGCGCGCTCAGATCAGTCCAGACAGGACATTCTGACATTCTCCCAAGGCCCTGGAGCCACTAAAAGCTGCCTGGATGCGATTCAAGAAGTACCAGCGTGACTGCCCACACCATGGATTCACTGAGGTCACATTGCTAGGTATCTTCTTCAGAGGCATAGATCTTCCATATCAGACTGCACTGGATAACTCCAACAATGCAAATTTTAACACCAGGACTCCTGCACAAGCTAAGCAGTTGATTGAGAACTTAGTAAGCAACAACAGTTGCAAGACTACTGATGAGAGGAGGAAGAAATCTGGTGGAAAGGTAGAGAATTTGGAGATTGCTGATATTAGATCTAAGCTGGACACAGTTTGTAATCTCCTAGCTGGTAAGAAAGCTGTCAACTTTGCCCAAGATGTAGAGGTAATTCAGACTGAGGAGGACACTCAGGAAGAAGATGTGAATTACATAGGAGGATCTGGATTCCAAGGTAATAGATTTGGTAATCAGCAGGGAAACAGGTTCTTCAATGGAGGACAGAGGAGTGCCTTCACAGGCAATCAGAATTCCTCTGGCTTTGGACAGACTGGTGGTTTTCAGAAACCTTTTGGACAAGGTACTCAGAGAACCTATGGATCATCTTCTTACCAAGAACCTCCTGTAGCCACTGCTCATGAGAGTAAGATGGAGGCAATGATGGAACAGCTGTTGAAAGGTCAGACTAAGAATGCTGCAGACATCGACAAAAAGATAGGTACTGTCTATGAGGACCTGAATTGAATATCTGAGCGCACATATGAAGGAGCTTGACGCTAAAGTTGCAAGAACTGCTGGATATGCTCAGAGGGAAGATGGATATCTCCCAGGGCGAACTGATGTTAATCCCAAGTATCAATGCAATGCAGTAACATTGAGAAGTGGTAAGGAGCTGTTTCCTGGCCAGAAAAAGCAGTTGAGTGTTAAAGAACTCGTGGAAATTGAAGAATTGGAAGATGGGATCCGTGATATTCGCAATTCATCGATCGACGCCACTCAGCAACGGTCTATGCAAAGCGAAAACGAAGAACCTGTCGTAGCAAAGTCGCCCAGCAACGATCGATACAAAGCCATTGACGATCGACGCAAGGCGACTGCAGAGAGTTCAAGACCAGAGAAACCGAAACAGTCGACCGAGAGGGTTTACAAGCCTAAGGTACCTTATCCCAAGAATCCCAGAAAAGCTAAGAATGATAAGCAGTACGCAAAGTGCCAAGAGTTCATTAGAAAGGTGAAAGTCGAAGTGCATTTGACTGTGCTATCTACAGGGAAAGATTCGAAAGGTCTCTATGTGATCTTGGTTCCAGTGTGAATCTTATGCCTTTCTCAGTGGCTAAGAGGCTCGGGATGACTGTGTTGGGAATGTCCTGAAATCTACTGTACTTGCTCTAAGTGAAAGTCGTATAGTCGAGATGAGACAATCACATAACACTAGGTAGTCATAACGCTTTGCTAGAAGCCACTTATGATCAATGTGTAGGAATGTTTAGATCAATCCTGATTCAATTCTCAGATTCAGATTATCCTAAACATGCGGATCTAGGTTCTTCTCGAATAGAAACAATTGATGATCTCACCTTATACCTGTTTATGCAGCGGAAAGGGATGGTATGGTCAGAGATCAGAGAGCCACCGAGAGATGACTCCTCCAGAGGTTCACACACGCACACCGAGCAGGAAGAGGCTGCTAGACCAGGAGGAAATCGGCGCATAGAGAGAGAGGAGGCTCGCGGCTAGGGCTACCATTCGACCTGAACTCGTCATAAGTTTATATAACTCGTTCAGTTCGTTTTGGGCCATTTGGCCCAAAGTCCAATTAACTCCGAGGCGTTCGCGCACTGTGTCGATCGACACTCCTTGTGTATCGATCGACACACAGTGGCCAAACCCAATTATTCTCTCTAAGTACAGTAAATGCCTAGCACTTTTACCGTACTTCTGCTACACCGTTCCTACACATTTTCCTGTTAGCTTAGGCGTGTGACCCATATGGGATCATATAATAAAGGCAATAAGTCCAAGACTTATAGATCATGAGCGGACTCTAGCAAGCCATCATGACCCCCAGTATTATATGACTTATGTCTGATCATTGACATAATCTTACTTTCTAGAGACAGTACCGAGATTACTGGACACAATTCCAACAATCTCCCACTTGTACTGGAATCTCTGTATTCATAATCCTTTTGTCACAATATCTCGATTAGTCATAAGGCAAGATTGGTGTCATCCTTATAAAGCCTAATCTTGTTCATCGGACTCTGATTTGATACTGACAATCCAAACGACTCGGGACAGTCCGTTTGAGCATGGCCATGCATTTTCCAGTATTCAAATCTCCGATTGGCCTAGAGATATTCACTCCATTTATATTGGAGGGACAAATCCCGTCTTGTTCCATCACTGTAAACTACTCATTTCACAATGTACCCAAACAAGGTCCTTATAACTATCGCAGAACGACAGCGTTAGACAATGATCAAAGTACATCAGTCCATGTGCAATCACATGCATGCGAACTCAGGTCTAAGGACTATACTCTATAGTCGTAGTAAGAATCTCTTATGACACAGATATAATTATCCTGAAGAGTTCTTATAAGCGGGTCTTGTCCGGTCGTATGTTCCCAAACATACACCTATGTACTGACTTTGATGCCGCGCATCTATGACACACTGAGACTTTGTCATAAGTCACGTACCAATCCAGTCTCACACGGTTGTTGGTGTTCCAATTTCAACAACCTTCGACTAGGGACAGGATGATATAAAACATTTATCAAATATAGGGTCTCATGATCAAGCTAAATGACTTCGATGACTCAAGATCAAGTCATTTACTTCGATGACCTATAAAATGGTTTATATCACTTTGGAACGATTATTTCATCACAGTTAAAATAATCTTGAAATAATAATTTCATTAAACATCTTAAATGTTGTTTCAAGAACATATCCAATAACTAAATAAAGCCCTTTTAATAACTCCCACTGAAATTAAGACTACATCTTAATTTCACTTATCCTACAACAACAGTCCGCGACTCGTGCTTAGGCCTAAGGGGTGGCTTCGTTAATAGATTAGCAACGTTCTCATTCGTTGAAACTTGCTGATCTACTTAACATCTCTGTCATTTATCTTACGGAATAGGTTATACCTATCCTCAAGGTGTTTGGACCTCTGATGTGCAGCTAGTTTCATCTATGCTGGAATCACATCAAGTTCAGTGATGAACTCTTCTTTCCAAACAACCTCTTTCGCCGCTTCCCAAGCTGCGAAAGATTCAGCTTAAGTCATGGAGTCAGCAACAGTGCCGTGCACCGCCAGACAAACACAAGATATAACCGGACTGTGACCGGAAATCATCTTTGTCTGTTGGAAACATTAGGACATACTTTAGGAAACTTGATTCTTTGCTGGATTTGACTGGTCTTTATTTGTCTTGCTTAACATTAAAGCAACATCAAACAAGTATGTTTCATGGCATACATGATAGATCCAATTGCCGACGCATATGGAATCTCATCCATGCATTTAAGCTCAGCAGTTATCATAGGATACTGTATCTTGCTTAACTTAATGCCATGTGACATTGGCATAAAACCCTTCTTGGATTGCTCAAAACGTGTAGGACTTTGTCAATTTAAGAATCCTGACTTTGTCCTACCAGCTCTTTTGGATCTCTATCTTTAGATCCAAAATCCAAGAACTACGTGGCTTTACCCATGTCAATCATTAAACCAACTCCCAAGCTAGTCCTTTACCGACTACAGCGTTGGGACGTTATATCCGAGAATCAGTATGTCATCGACATACAATATGAGAAATGCAATATCGCTCCCACTAATCTATTAGTAAACACACAGTTCCGCTTCGTTCCTGTTCAAGTCAAAACCTTGACTACTTCAACAGAACGAAGATTCCAACTCCGATATGTTTGCTTCCATCCATGAATGGATCAATGAAGCTAACTTACATAAAATGTAATTTTTCGGAGTCCGGGCTCACTTTCGCTTCTTTGAATTTCGCAGATTCGTCGCTTTCAATGATCATCAGATCATGCGAACTTTCAATGTTTATCAGGTTCAACTAATGACGAGAAATCACTCTCGGATTAGTAACTGATTCATTCATATCTGCGAACTTCAGGCTCCAGAGGTGCAGATTTCAATGATTATCAGGTTCAACTAATGACGAGAAATCACTCTCGGATCAGTAACTGATTCATTCATATCTGCGAACTTCAGGCTCCAGAGGTGCAGATTTCAATGATTATCAGGTTCAACTAATGACGAGAAATCACTCTCGGATCAGTAACTGATTCATTCATATCTGCGAACTCCATAATCCACAGGTGTAGATTCTACAGAAATCTGTAAATCCTTCCGCTGCTCTCCCTCAACAGGTTAAGCAGCCTCCTGTATTTCTCGAATTTCTTCGAGTTATACTTTTACTCCCACTGTTCTTCTTGGAAATTATCTTCCCTTCTTAGAAAACAGAATGGACGTAAAAGTAACAAGCCTTGGTTTCCCTAGGACAACCAGCGAAGTAGCACAACTACAAATACTCAGTAAAGACGAATTTGGATCGATTCCAATCCACATTTACGTGGTGTCTTTCAACTGATATTGGTGGAACTATTTCAGCGTAAACTTAGATAATTTAGAGCGTTATTCTTAAATAATATCATGGAAGATTCGTGTGACTCATCTTTAATCATTTCTAATAAGATCTGATTCTTTCTCACAGAAACACCTTCACGTTTTCAGGAGAAATGAGCTGTGAAACGATTTCACACTCATTAAGATGATCACACAATCAATGACTTAAGTATTCTCACTCGTGATTTTAATCCAGAGTCTTAATACTTTTGTCATTCAGATCCTATACTTCATTCTGGAACTCTTTCGACCATGTCAAAGAATTCCGACTTGTGTCTCATCACTCACTGAAGTAATCAGTAGAGACAATGAAGTACAGGAGATTTTTCTCTGGCATTTCTGCTCATTGGGCCACATACATGAGTATGTTCCAGGTCCAATAAGCCTTTGGGCTTTTCTCTAGCTCGGCTAAGATAGGCCCTTTACCTTTTGGTCTAGTAAACAGAATTCAAGTCTCATAAGATATTTTATCAAATGAGCCCAACAGTCCATGACTATGGGATTTCTGAATCCGACTTACTCTATGTGACCAAGACTTTATGCCAAGAAAAATCAGGTTTAATTCATCAGATTTAAACCAATTCGGTATTTATGTTACATTTAGGCACTCTTTGGTTTAAGATATAAAACCCATTCCATGAATAGGGTGCTACAATTAATATTTCATTAAGATCAAAAGAACAAAACTTGTGTTTTATCAAAATGAAAAACATTCAAATTCTTACAAGAAAATGAAAGACAACTCTGCTTAAAGCAGGTACATTGTAGCAATTACTTAATACAAAACCAAGCCTCAAAGGGATCTATAAGTGAAAAACCCTACGGCTGAGGCAGCATCCCAAGCTCCTTCCAGACATGTAGTTTCACTTGCCCTTCCTTCAACGTTCTACTGTTGCTTAGGCTCTGCATATTATCACAAATATCAGTGCCACAACCAGTATCCAATACCTTTAAGGACGTTCTACTGTTGCTTAGGCTCTGCATATTATCACAAATATCAGTGCCACAACCAGTATTCAATACCTTTAAGGTAGAACTTGAAGTAATGACATGAATACCTGAGGAAGTAGTCTCATACATCAACTTCAATTCCTCATCATCTTCCATGAATTTAATGCAATTTCTCTTCCAATGCCCTGTCTCCTTACAGTAGCAGCACTTACCAACGTAAGAGGTATCTGACTCGGGCTCAGAAGACACACGCTTGCCATGATTCAAAATCTGGACAACTTTGTCTTCACCCTTGTCAGCATTAGGTTTAGTAAACCTACCCTTCTCATTCATGAGATTCTACAGGGTACTCTTCACGTTTGGCTCAACTGTCTTGAGCATATCATGCAGTTCAGTCAGCGTCTTCGTTAAGCCTTTCTTGATATAGTTCATTCTGAACTTATCATAGCTTGACGGCAGTGACTGCAGAATGATCTCAGTTGCCAACTCTTGGCTAACTGGATAATCCAGTTTCCTCAGGTTATCAATGTAACCCATCATTTTACTGACATGAGGACTCACTGGATTATCATTTGGTAGCTTGCAGCTAGTGAGAGACTTAACCAACTGGTATCTCTCCACTCTTATCTGCTCCTGAAATTTCAATTTCAGGCTGCTGATCATCTCTATTGGCGACTCCATGTTCTCATATTGCTTCTGCAAGTCTGAGTCCATGGTAGCCAATATCAGACCACGCACATCTACCGCATCATTATAATGCTTATTCCAAGCATCATATACTGCATGAGAAGCATTGGACCCGATCCTCACGGGGAGAGCTCTCTCAAGGACATAGTCCTTTCTCTCCTGTCTGAGGACTAGCCTCAGGTTCCGCGACCAAGTCAAGAAATTTGATCCGTTCAGCTTGTCCATCTTAAGGACAGACCGGATCGAGAAAGTGTTTTGATTGTTTGTGCTAGTCATAACTGAAAATTAAGATAAAAGGATTTTAGTTAATATGTTCAATATGATTAATCTCGTATTAAATTTAATATGATTAATCACGCATTATATTCAATAACATAAGTTACCCTCAATAGAATATAATGATTCCAAGATCCACATATAACTAAGATTAAAGTGGGCCACTGGCCGTCACCAAACCTTAGCTTATATCGGTAAGCCCTATATCGGCTAATTATATCCGTGATATAACTCTTGGTTGTGAATCTGGGCCCGAGGCCCAATCCACTCTGATGTCTCAAGGCCCGGGACTCCCGATGGCCCAGTCAAGAAAACCAGACTATACAGTCATGTAATCATTAATGTCTGGGACTCCCAATGACATTTATGAATCACAAACCGTCTTATCCACGCAAAAGCAGACACCCTCACACTGTAAGGCCATGAATACAATTGAATGGGCTTCGACAGCTGACATAGAATGGACAAGACATCCAACGCTTGATATTATTTGAGGTTCGTAGGTTTATTTAAAAAATTCATTCCCAAAATAGAAGATTACTATTTCGGGAAACTTTCCATTTTTGGAAACCTACTATTTTTGGAAACTTTCTAAAATTGGAAACTTTCTAAAAACGGAAACTTTCTAACTTTAGAAATTTCTTAAAATCCGAATCATGCAAATCTAGAAACTTCTATAAATTAAGAAACTTTCTAATTTCAAAATATCGGAAACTTTAATTTAAAACCGATTTATATTCTTTATAAAATAAATTTTAAATTAATCTGAAGAAAGACTCAAATAATTGGCCCAATTGTTTTAACTTCTTGGCCCGAGGCCCAAGAATTGGTCCATGTCCAAGACATGACCCAATTGTCCAATTAAATGACATAACCGGTCTGGTTCATTAAAATTGGCCTAACCAAATTTTAATTACTACGATGACCACAATTGTCAACCGGTTATTTACTAAACCGGATTTTCTCAATTTATTTGGTCCAACCAAATCAAATTAGAAAATCCTGGTTTAGGCACTAAATCCAATTTTTCGACTTTGGATTTCTTATCCCGGTTTAACCAGACTTAATAAAATTATTAAATCTGTTTATTAAACCGTGACGTTTAATTTTAATCAAAATATTAAACCGAGCCTTAAACCAACCATGTCGATCGATGAACCAACCGTGTCGATCGATCCATCAACCGCATCGGTCGATGCTCTTAGCATCGATCCTGCATCGATCGTGCATCGATCCTGTATCGATCGATGCTCTCACGCATGCACGGAACCGAGCCAAAACCCTAACCGTGTCGATCGATGCACCAACCGCATCGGTCGATGCACCAACATCGAACCTGCATCGATCCTGCATCGATCGATGCTTTCACGCGTTAACAGGTTTTGCCGAGAGTCTGTATCGACCGATCCATGCGATCATATCGATCGATCCATGCGATCTCCGATTGTATCGACCGATCCATGCGATCGTATCGATCGATCCATGCGATTCTGGCCGATTCTCATTCTCTCGGATCAGATCGCATACCAAATCATATAGCTTGATCATGCGATTTTTTTATGTGTTTAGGTTTCAATTCTTGTTGCTTAAGTGATTTCTCTTATCAGTAGTTGATTCAAAACACTTTTAAACAAGAAAAACAATCCTAAACTTGAATCTAAACAAGAAAAACCAGAACCATTGGCTCTGATACCACTGTAGGAATGTTTAGATCAATCCTGATTCAATTCTCAGATTCAGATTATCCTAAACATGCGGATCTAGGTTCTTCTCGAATAGAAACAATTGATGATCTCACCTTATACCTGTTTATGCAGCGGAAAGGGATGGTATGGTCAGAGATCAGAGAGCCACCGAGAGATGACTCCTCCAGAGGTTCACACACGCACACCGAGCAGGAAGAGGCTGCTAGACCAGGAGGAAATCGGCGCAGAGAGAGAGAGGAGGCTCGCGGCTAGGGCTACCATTCGACCTGAACTCGTCATAAGTTTATATAACTCGTTCAGTTCGTTTTGGGCCATTTGGCTCAAAGGCCAATTAACTCCGAGGCGTTCGCGCACTGTGTCGATCGACACTCCTTGTGTATCGATCGACACACAGTGGCCAAACCCAATTATTCTCTCTAAGTACAGTAAATGCCTAGCACTTTTACCGTACTTCTGCTACACCGTTCCTACACATTTTCCCGTTAGCTTAGGCGTGTGACCCATATGGGATCATATAATAAAGGCAATAAGTCCAAGACTTATAGATCATGAGCGGACTCTAGCAAGCCATCATGACCCCCAGTATTATATGACTTATGTCTGATCATTGACATACTCTTACTTTCTAGAGACAGTACCGAGATTACTGGACACAATTCCAACACAATGAGTTGAGAACTCATTGCTAGTGTTATATGATCCTACAGGGTCACACACCTAAGCAAACTGGGCGTTAAAGACGAGGTTGATCATTAATGTAATGATCCAGTGAATGCATATGTGATATGCATTCGATATCAATGTTCTAGGATAGCATCGATCGTTGCAGATAGTGCATCGATCGATGCACTCGCGGATTAATCATATTAATTCGGTTTAATCGTTGGTTAATTCCGTTGTGGTTTAAGCCGACATATATAAGATATATGGTCGACCTAAACTCGTCCCTAACCTAATTGACAGCCACCAGAACATAGAAAGAGACCTCTCTGGAGATTAGATCTCTGTAAGGCACTAGCATCCCTGCGGTCCAGTTTGTGTGCGTGTGGATACCAGTAGAGGCGCAGCACTTGAGGCGCTTAGTGATCTCGATTATCTGCAAACACTTCCGCTGCATATTCAACAGGTAAATCTGAGATCCCATGGATTCAATTATATGTGTTGGAGAGTTCAGTTGATCCTGATTCAATTCTCATATTGATATCAACCTAAACATGCATCAGATCTAGGTGTTCTTATTTAGAAACATTACATGATCTCACCTTTTACCTGTTTGTTGCAGCGGAAGGAATAGAACAGGTCAGAGATCAGATAGATGCACCGAGGGATGAATCCTCCAGAGGTTCACACACGCTTCACAAGGAATGGCTGCTAGACCACGAGGAACAGAGGCGCAGAGAGAGAGGAGTAGCCGCGGCTGGGTGTTAGGGTTAGGGAGAAAAGACTTGGCTTTTAGTCATTAAAAGCCTTCTCTTTCCCTTTTGGGCTTTTGGGCCCAATCTGATTAAATCCCATTTAATCAGACCCATTAATCTTTCTCTCTTAGTTACGACAAATGCCTAGCACTTTTGTCGTACTTCTGCTAAGCCGTTCCAACACATTTTCCTGTTAGCTTAGGCGTGTGACCCATATGGGATCATATAATAAAGGCAATAAGTCCAAGACTTATAGATCATGAGCGGACTCTAGCAAGCCATCATGATCCCCAGTATTATATGACTTATGTCTGATCTCGACATACTCTTACTTTCTAGAGTCAGTACCGAGATTACTGGACACAATTCCAACAATCTCCCACTTGTACTGGAATCTCTGTATTCATAATCCTTTTGTCTCAATATCTCGATTAGTCATAAGGCAAGATTGGTGTCATCCTTATAAAGCCTAATCTTGTTCATCGGACTCTGATTTGATACTGACAATCCAAACGACTCGGGAAAGTCCGTTTGAGCATGGCCATGCGTTTTCCAGTATTCAAATCTCCGATTGGCCTAGAGATATTCACTCCATTTATATTTGAGGGACAAATCCCATCTTGTTCCATCACTGTAAACTATTCATTTCATGATGTACCCAAACAAGGTCCTTATAGCTATCACAGAACGATAGCGTTAGACAATGATCAAAGTACATCAGTCCATGTGCAGTCACATGCATGTGAACTCAGGTCTAAGGACTATACTCTATAGTCGTAGTAAGAATCTCTTATGACACAGATATAAATATCCTGAAGAGTTCTTATAAGCGGGTCTTGTCCGGTCGTATGTACTGACTTTGATGCCGTGCATCTATGACACACTGAGACTTTGTCATAAGTCACGTACCAATCCAGTCTCACACGGTTGTTGGTGTTCCAGTTTCAACAACCTTCGACTAGGGACATGATGATATAAAACATTTATCAAATATAGGATCTCATTGATCAAGCTAAATGACTTCGATGACTCAAGATCAAATCATTTACTTCGATGACCTATAAAATGGTTAATATCATTTTGGAACGATTATTTCATCACAGTTAAAATAATCTTGAAATAATAATTTCATTAAAACATAAAATAATGTTTTACAAGAACATATCAAATAACTAAAATAAAGCTCACAAAACTCCCACTCAAATTTAGATTACATTTCAATGTTTCTAATGCCTACAGCTTCAGTCAGGAACTCGAGCTTAGGCCTTGGGAGTGGCTTTGTCAACGGATCAGCGACGTTATCATCTGTCGGAACTCGGCTGATCTTGACTTCCTTTCTATTAATGATGTCACGTATCAAGTGATATCTTCTTTGAACATGCTTGGATTTCTGGTGTGATCTTGGTTCCTTTGCCTGAGCTATAGCACCATTGTTGTCACAAAACAGTGCCAGAGGCTCAGCCGCATCTGGTATCACACCTAGTTCCATAATGAACTTTCGTATCCAAACAGCTTCCTTCGCTGCTTCCGAGGCGGCGATGTATTCAGCTTCTGTAGTGGAATCAGCAACGGTGTCCTGTTTGGAGCTTCTCCAACTTACTGCACCGCCATTCAGACAAAAGACATAACCGGACTGTGACCGGAAATCATCTGTGTCTGTCTGGAAACTTGCGTCCGTGAATCCACTGACTTTAAGCACATCACTTCCACCGTACACTAAGAACTTATCCTTAGTATGTCTTAGATACTTCAAGATATTCTTTACGGCAATCCAATGGTTTTCACCTGGATTTGACTGGTATCTACTCGTCATGCTCAATGCATAAGCAACATCAGGACGAGTACAGATCATGGCATACATGACAGATCCTATTGCAGATGCATAAGGAATGTTCTTCATGCGCTCAAGCTCAGCAGCCGACGTAGGGCTCTGCTTCTTGCTTAGCGTTGTGCCATGTACCATTGGCGTGAAGCCCTTCTTGGAATCTTTCATGCTGAATCTTTGTAGGACTTTGTCAATGTATGAGTCTTGACACAAGCCTATCAGCCTCTTAGGTCTATCCCGATAGATCCTAATTCCAAGAACGTATGCGGCTTCACCCATGTCTTTCATGGAAAAACAACTTCCAAGCCAGTCCTTTACAGACTTCAGCATTGGAACGTCGTTTCCGAGAAGCAGTATGTCATCGACATACAGAATAAGAAATACAATCTTGCTCCCACTAGATTTCTTATACACGCATTGTTCTTCTTCGTTTCTGATGAAGTCAAATTGCTTGATCGCTTCATCAAAACGAAGATTCCAGCTCCTCGATGCTTGCTTCAATCCATAAATGGATTTGTGAAGCTTGCATACTTTCCCAGCATTCTTTGGATCTATGTAACCGTCAGGTTGTGTCATATACACATCCTCTTCCAGAATACCATTCAGGAAGGCGGTTTTCACGTCCATCTGCCAAATTTCATAATCATGAAAAGCTGCAGTTGCTAGTAGAATCCGAATAGATTTCATCATAGCCACTGGTGAATAGGTTTCATCGTAGTCCACACCGTGAACTTGTCTGAAACCTTTTGCCACCAACCTGGCTTTGTAAATCTGGACATTTCCATTCCGAATAGATTTCATCATAGCCACTGGTGAATAGGTTTCATCGTAGTCCACACCGTGAACTTGTCTGAAACCTTTTGCCACCAACCTGGCTTTGTAAATCTGGACATTTCCATCCACGTCAATCTTCTTCTTGAAGATCCATTTGCACTCGATGGCTTTTACACCAACGGGTAAGTCAACCAACGAAAACACTTGGTTGACCGACATGGAGTCCATTTCGGAATCAGTGGCCTTGCGCCACTTAGAGGAATCTGGGCCCATCATGGCTTGATTGAAGTTCGATGGTTCATCACCATCAATGATCAAAAGATCATGACAGTCAGTCACGAGGAATCCCTGATATCTCTCGGGTTCGTGACGGATCCTCCCGGATCTTCGAACTTCAGGTACTACAGGTTCAGGCTCTACAATTTCTTGTAGATCCTCCTGCTGCTCTTCCTCATTAGGTTGAGCAGTATCCTGTTCATCTTGAATTTCTTCAAGCAGTACCTTACTCCCACTGTCTTTCTTAGAGAGAAACTCTCTCTCAAGAAAGTTACAATCCCGGGCAACAAAGATCTTGTTCTCGGAACGTAGATAGAAGTAATAAGCCTTGGTTTCCCGTGGATAACCAATGAAGTAGCATTTATCAGATTTTGGTGTAAGCTTATCTGAGATTAATCTCTTAACATAGGCTTCACAACCCCAAATTCTTAGATAAGACAGCAGTGGAGCTTCTCCAGTCCATAATTCATATGGTGTCTTTGCTACTGCTTTTGATGGCGCTCTATTTAGAGTGAACACTGCTGTTAGCAGAGCATATCCCCAAAGGGATATTGGAAGGTCTGTGTGACTCATCATAGATCGAACCATATCCAATAAGGTCCGATTTCTCCTCTCTGACACACCATTCCATTGAGGTGTTCCAGGAGGAGTGAGTTGGGATACGATCCCACACTCTCTCAGATGATCACTGAATTCCTGGCTTAAGTATTCTCCTCCTCGGTCGGACCGAAGAGCCTTAATGCTTTTGCCAAGTTGGTTCTGTACTTCATTTTGGAATTCTCTGAACTTCTCAAAAGATTCAGACTTATGTTTCATTAAATAAACATATCCATACCTACTGAAATCATCAGTAAAGGTAATGAAGTACTGATAGTTTCCTCTTGCATTTGTGGACATTGGGCCACACACATCAGTGTGTATCAGGCCCAATAAGTCACTGGCCCTCTCGTTAGGTTTATTAAAGGGGGCCCGTGTCATTTTGCCCATCATGCAGGATTCGCATTTCTCACATGACTCAAAGTCAAATGAGCCAAGAAGTCCATTCGAATGGAGCCTCTTGATGCGTTTCTCGCTGATGTGCCCTAAACGACAATGCCATAGAAACGTTCGGTTTTCCTCATTAGGTTTAAACCGTTTTGTATTAATGTTATAAATTGGCGCGGATTCATCGAGTATGTAAAGCCCATTCGTAAGAGGGGCAGAACCATAGAACAAATTGTTGCGATTGAAGGAACATAATTTATTCTTAACTGAAAAATCATAACCTTCCAAATCCAACAAAGAAATTGAAATAATATTTCTGCTTATAGCAGGTACAAAATAACAATTATTAAGTTCTAAAATCAATCCCGAAGGTAAAGACAACAAGTATGTTCCTACAGCTAGTGCTGAAACTTTCGCTCCATTCCCAACTCGTAGCTCCACTTGTCCTTGCTTCAGCCTTCTACTGTTGCTGAGTGCCTGCATATTAGTACAAATATGAGCCCCACAACCAGTATCCATGACCCATGAGGTATTATCAGAAGTAGTTGTATTAACTTCTATAACAAAAATACCTGATGAAGAAGTCTCGAAAGTCTTCTTCTTTAATTCCTTTAGACCTTCCTGGAATTTCTTACAATCTCTTCTCCAATGCCCCAGTTCTTTGCAGAACCTGCACATGTCAGTAGGCCCAGCCTTGGACTTGGGCTTGGGCTTTGGCGTGTCCTTGTCCGCGACTTGGACACCCTTGGCCTTTCCCTTATCCTTAGCAGAAGACTTCTTAAACCCCTTGCCCTTTTGTACCATAAGTACATTGGGGTCCTTGGCGGTTTTCTTCAAGTTGGGCTCTGCAGTCTTGAGCATTCCGTGAAGCTCAGGCAGTGTCTTACTCAAGCCATGCATGTTAAAGTTCAGAATGAACTGATCATAGCTTGCAGGTAAAGACTGCAGAATGATGTCGCAGGCAAGTTCCTGGCTGATTGGGCAGTCGAGTTTCTGAAGATGATCGAGATAACCCATCATCTTCAAGACATGAGGACTCACTGCCGCATTCGCAGCCAACTTACAGTCCAAGAGGTTCTTAACTGTCTGGAACCTCTCGGTCCTAGCCTGCTCCTGAAAAAGCGATTTCAGGCTTGCCATGATTTCGATTGGGGACAATACACTTTCGAACTGTTTTTGCAGCTCAGGAGTCATTGTCACCAACATCAGGCAATAAACATCATTTTCATCTGACGAATGCTTTTCCCAAGCATTGTGCAGAGTCCTGGCAGCATTGGCAAGAGGCCTCTCGGGGAGGGGATCTCGAAGGACATAATCCTTCTTCTCCTGCTTGAGGACCAGCCTCAAGTTCCTTGACCATGTCAGGAAGTTCGTTCCAGTCAGCTTCTCCTTCTCGAGAACAGACCGGATCGAGAATGTGTTTTGAGTGCTTGTAGTAGTCATATCTGAAATATATAAATAAAAAGGTTATTAGTTATATGTTCAAAATGATTAATCTCGTATTAAAGTATAATATGATTAATCATGCATTATATTCAATAACATAAGTTACCCTCAATAGAATATAATGATTCCAAGATCCACATATAACTAAGATTAAAGTGGGCCACTGGCCATCACCCAACCTTAGCTTATATCGGTAAGCCCTATATCGGCTAATTATATCCGTGATATAACTCTTGGTTGTGAATCTGGGCCCGAGGCCCAATCCACTCTGATGTCTCAAGGCCCGGGACTCCCGATGGCCTAGTCAAGAAAACCGGACTATACAGTCATGTAATCATTAATGTCTGGGACTCCCAATGACATTTATGAATCACAAACCGTCTTACCCACGCAAAAGCAGACATCCTCACACTGTAAGGCCATGAATGCAATTGAATGGGCTTTGACAGCTGACATAGCCTGGACAAGACATCCAACGCTTGATATTATTTGAGGTTCGTAGGTTTATTAAAATCATTCCCAAAATAGAAGATTACTATTTCGGGAAACTTTCTATTTATGGAAACCTACTATTTTTGGAAACTTTCTAAAATTGGAAACTTTCTAAAACCGGAAACTTTCTAACTTTAGAAATTTCTTTAAAATCCAAAACCCGCAAATTCAGAAACTTCTATTTTAAGAAACTTTCTAATTATAAAATTTCGGAAACTTTAATTTAAAATCGACTTTATAATATTATAAAATAAATTTTAAATTTATCTGAAGAAAGACTCAAATAATTGGCCCAATTGTTTTAACTTCTTGGCCCGAGGCCCAAGAATTTGTCCATGTCCAAGACATGACCCAATTGTCCAATTAATTGACATAACCGGTCTGGTTCATTAAAACTGGTCTAACCAAGTTTCAATTACTACGATGACCACAATTGTCAACCGGTTATTTACTAAACCGGAATTTCTCAATTTATTTGGTCCAACCAAATCAAATTAGAAATTCCTGGTTTAGGCACTAAATCCAATATTTCTTTCGACATTGGATTTCTTATCCTGGTTTAACCAGATTTAATAAAATTATTAAAATCTGTTTATTAAACCAGAACGATGATTTTAATCAAGTTTTAAACCGAACCACCTAACCGAAATCGAACCGGCCCAATTACACCCAAAACCCTAACCGGTCGAGCAAGAGCCGTCCAGCCGCAAGCCGCATGCTCGATCCGAGATCGAGACGCTCGGATTGCCGGACGGGACGCTTGCGAGTGATCGGGGCGGTATGGTTCAGCCGGGACGATCACCGAGACGCTACGGGACAGTCGGGTCGAGAGATCGGGACGTCCGAGAGCGTGACGCGATCCGGACGGTCAAAACCTCACGCGATCGGGACAGCATCCGGACGAGACGATCGGGATGACGAACACGGGACGACACGCGATCCATGCGATCGGCTATCGCACGATCCATGCGATCGGGACGCTTCACGGTCGACCGTCCGCCGTCCACCCGAGCTTCCTTTCGGCCGATCACAAAACCCGAATCATATAGCTCGGTTTTGTGATCCAATCAATGTGTTTAGAGTTCAATTCTGATTCTTAACTGTTTTATCTTATCAGTAATTGATTCAAAAACAATTCTAAACAGATTAAACAACCTAAACATGAATCTAAAACAAGAAACCTAAGAACCAATAGCTCTGATACCACTGTTGGAGAGTTCAGTTGATCCTGATTCAATTCTCATATTGATATCAACCTAAACATGCATCAGATCTAGGTGTTCTTATTTAGAAACATTACATGATCTCACCTTTTACCTGTTTGTTGCAGCGGAAGGAATAGAACAGGTCAGAGATCAGATAGATGCACCGAGGGATGAATCCTCCAGAGGTTCACACACGCTTCACAAGGAATGGCTGCTAGACCACGAGGAACAGAGGCGCAGAGAGAGAGGAGTAGCCGCGGCTGGGTGTTAGGGTTAGGGAGAAAAGACTTGGCTTTTAGTCATTAAAAGCCTTCTCTTTCCCTTTTGGGCTTTTGGGCCCAATCTGATTAAATCCCATTTAATCAGACCCATTAATCTTTCTCTCTTAGTTACGACAAATGCCTAGCACTTTTGTCGTACTTCTGCTAAGCCGTTCCAACACATTTTCCTGTTAGCTTAGGCGTGTGACCCATATGGGATCATATAATAAAGGCAATAAGTCCAAGACTTATAGATCATGAGCGGACTCTAGCAAGCCATCATGATCCCCAGTATTATATGACTTATGTCTGATCTCGACATACTCTTACTTTCTAGAGTCAGTACCGAGATTACTGGACACAATTCCAACAATATGAACCTTAGATCCTAGGCTCGGAATTCAGACTAGGGTTGCTAATCCTGATTAGAACTGCCAGAAATTCCTTCAGTGGTATCAGAGCGTTAGGGTTCCATTGAATCTGTAGCATGATGATTAGATTAGTTGAATCTAGATCTTTGTATAAGTGATACAAGCATGCTAAAACTCGTTTTGATCAAAGTAACCTAGTTTAGGGTTTTTGTTCGAAAACGTTTTAAGGTTTTTCGCATAGTGTCGATCGTTGCCAATCCGGCATCGATCGACACAGAGCGAAAACCCGAATAAAATTTAGGGTTTTTCGCATGGTGTTGATCGTTGCCAATCCGACAACGATCGATGCAGGGCGAAAACCCGAATAAACCTAGTTTTCGCCTAGTGGCGATCGATGCAATTGTTGCATCAATCGACACAGCCTCGCGAGATTGTTGGATCGGTTCAATTGGATTGGACCGGTTATCGAGCTTGGTTAATAATGGTCGAACACTGTAAATGGTTTAAATGCGATTGTTTTGATTAGGTTGGCATCGACCGATGCTAATGTAGCATCGATCGACGCTGACCGGTGTTCAAAACCGGATCAATTGGATTGATCGGTTATCGCGGATCAATTAATTATAAGAATTAAAACATAGTAAAACTGAACGTTTTAAAGGTTACGTTCCTCAACCAAATATCAAGTGATACTTGATGTCTTTCCAATCTTGTCAACTGTCAAGACCCATTTAGTTGTATGATAGACTTGCAGTGCAAGATGTCCACAATTTCATGAGTAAGGCAGAGGTAATCGTGTTGATGGACTTGCAGTGCAAGACATCGACAATTACGTGACTCAAGAGATTGGTTTACTTGACTGGGCCATCAAAATCGTTTTGGGCTCAGAGACATCAGGTGGATTGGACATAAGATGTCGATCCACAACCAAGAGTTATATTGGATATAACTAGCAAGGTTGTTGCTTACCTAGATAGCTAAAGTTGAGTGATAGCCAGTGGCTCACTTGAATTTAGTGAAGTATGGGTCTTGGATCATAATATTCATCTGAGGAAACATGGTTTGAATATAATTCGAGTTTTCTTAAAAGTTAAGACTTCTCATTCCTTGAACATCATAACTAAACCTTTTCTTTTCTATGTTCTCAGCTATGACAACTACTCATATGATATTTGGCTCAGCTGTCTTGAGCATGCCATGCAGCTCAGTCAATGTCTTTGTCAAGTTATTCATGTTATAGTTCATAACAAACTGATCATAACTTGATGGCAGTGACTGCAGAATGATGTCAGTAGCCAACTCTTGGCTAATGGGACAATCCAGCTTCCCCAGGTTATCAATATAACCCATCATCTTAATGACATGAGGACTGACTGGACTGTCCTTTGGTAGCTTGCATTCAATGAGAGATTTGACCGTTTGGTATCTCTCAATTCGTGCTTGCTCCTGAAACATACTTTTCAGGCTAGTGATCATCTCCACGGGCGACTCCATGTTCTCGTATTGCTTCTGCAAATCCGAGTTCATGGTAGCCAACATGAGACAATTCACATCGACCACATCATTAGAATGATTATCCCAAGCATTCCTTTCTGCATGTGGAGCATTGGTTCTCGGTTTTTCAGGGAGAACATTTTCAAGGACATAGTCCCGCTTCTCCTGCTTGAGAACAATTCTCAAGTTCCGATACCATTCGAGAAAATTCGATCCATTTAACTTGTCCTTCTCAAGGACGGATCGCAGGGAGAAAGAATTGGGCATTGGAAGAGAAATTGCAACAAATTCTTGGAAGAGAAGAAGAAGAAGAAGACTTTCGAGACTTCATCTTCAGGTATTTATGTTATAGAAGTAAATGTTACTACTTCTGGTTCTACTTCTTGGGTATTGGATACCGGCTGTGGTGCTCATATTTGTACAAATATGCAGGGCCTAAGCAACAATAGGAAGTTGGAAAAGGGACAAGTGGACCTACGCGTGGGGAATGGAGCAAGAGTTGCTGCATTAGCCGTAGGAACATATAACTTGTCTTTACCTTCTGGTTTGGTTTTAAAGCTTAATAATTGCTACTATGTACCTGCTATAAGCAGAAATATTATTTCCATTCCTATTTTGGATGTGGAAGGATATCAGTTTTCAATTAAGAATAAATGTTGTTCTTTTGATTACAATGATATATTTTATGGTAGCAGCCCATTAGAGAATGGGCTTTATGTTTTAAACCAAACTGCACCAATCTATAACATTAACACCAAGAGATTCAAATCAAATGACATGAATCAGACTTTTCTTTGGCATTGTCGTTTGGGCCACATAAACGAGAAACGGATTCAAAAGCTCCATAGTGATGGGCTTTTGGGCTCATTTGATTATGAATCATTAGAGAAATGTGAGTCTTGTTTACTAGGCAAAATGGCAAAGGCGCCTTTCAACAAACAAAATGAAAGGGCCAGTGACCTATTGGGCCTTATACATACAGATGTATGCGGCCCAATGAGCACAAGTGCTAGAGGAAATTTTCGATACTTCATTACCTTCACTGATGATTTCAGCAGGTATGGCTATGTCTATTTAATGAGACATAAGTCGGAATCTTTTGAAAGGTTCAAAGAATTCCAAAATGAAGTACAGAATCAACTTGGAAAAATTATTAAGGCTCTTCGATCAGATCGTGGAGGAGAATACTTAAGCCAAGAATTCGGTGATCATTTGAGAGATTGTGGAATTGTTTCACAACTCACTCCTCCTGGAACACCACAATGGAATGGCGTGTCTGAGAGGAGAAATCAGACTTTACTGGATATGGTTCGGTCAATGATGAGTCTCTCAACTCTTCCATTATCCTTTTGGGGATATGCTCTAGAAACGTCTGCGTTTACACTTAATAGGGTTCCGTCAAAATCAGTTGCAAAGACACCACATGAGATGTGGACTGGAAATGTTCCAAGTGTGCCTTTCCTGAAGATTTGGGGTTGTGAAGCTTATGTTAAGCGATTAATTAAAGATAAGCTCGAACCCAAATCAGACAAGTGCTACTTCGTTGGTTATCCTAAGGAAACCAAGGCATACTACTTTTACAACCAATCCGAGAACAAAGTGTTTGTTGCTCGGAACTGCGTTTTTCTTGAGAGAGAGTTTCTTTCCAAGAGAAACAGTGGGAGTAAAGTACAACTCGAAGAAGTTCGAGAACCACCGGAAAATGCTCAACCTGTAGAGGAAGAGCAACAATTGGATCTACAAAGAGTTGTAGAACCCGCGCCTGTGGAGCCTGAAATTCGCCGATCCGAAAGGATCCGTCACGAACCCGAGAGATATGGATTTCTCGTAACCAATTGTCATGATTTGTTAATCATTGACAGTGACGAACCAGCGAATTTCGAAGAAGCAATGATGAGCCCTGACTCCGCAAAGTGGCTGAAAGCCGCTGAATCCGAAATGGGATCCATGTCACAGAACCAAGTATGGACTTTGGTTGATTTACCCGATGGTGCAAGACCCATTGAGTGTAAATGGATTTTCAAGAAGAAAATTGATGTGGATGGAAATATTCAGATATATAAAGCAAGGCTAGTGGCAAAAGGTTTCAAACAAATTCATGGTATTGACTATGAAGAAACCTATTCACCTGTCGCCATGCTTAAATCCATTCGGATTCTCCTAGCAACAGCTGCTCATTATGATTATGATATCTGGCAGATGGACGTGAAAACAGCTTTCCTTAATGGAATTCTGGAAGAGGATGTGTACATGACACAACCCGAAGGTTTTATCGATCCAAATGCAGCTAGGAAAGTATGCAAACTTCATCGATCCATTTATGGATTGAAGCAAGCATCTCGGAGTTGGAATCTTCATTTTGATGAAGCAGTCAAAAAGTTTGATTTCATCAGAAGCGAAGAAGAACCATGTGTTTACAAGAAGACTAGTGGGAGCGCAGTTGCATTTCTCGTGTTGTATGTAGATGACATACTTCTTCTCGGAAATGACGTTCCGTTGTTACAGTCTGTTAAGACTTGGCTCGGAAGTTGTTTTTCAATGAAAGACATGGGAGAAGCCGCGTATATTCTTGGAATAAGAATCTATAGAGATAGATTAAACAAATTGATAGGACTGTGTCAAGACACTTATATCGATAAAGTCTTACACAGGTTCAGAATGCAAGATTCCAAGAAGGGCTTCATACCAATGTCTTATGGCATAAGTCTCAGCAAGAAGCAGTGTCCTGAGACACCTGCTGAGCGAGATCGCATGAGTCGGATTCCCTATGCCTCGGCGTTGGGATCCATCATGTATGCCATGCTCTGTACTCGTCCAGATGTTGCTTGTGCTTTAAGCATGACGAGTAGATACCAATCGGATCCAGGTGAAAGTCACTGGACAGCAGTCAAGAATATTCTGAAGTATTTGAGAAATACTAAGGATAAATTCTTGGTGTATGGAGGAAGTGATGAGCTGGTAGTAAGTGGTTACACAGACGCAAGTTTTCAGACAGACCAAGATGATTTCCGATCGCAATCTGGTTACATCTTCTGCCTGAATGGCGGTGCAGTAAGCTGGAAGAGTTCCAAGCAGGACACTGTAGCAGATTCCACAACTGAAGCTGAGTACCTCGCTGCTTCTGAAGCGGCAAAGGAGGCTGTTTGGATCAAGAAGTTCATCACTGAACTTGGTGTGATTCCTAGCATTTCTGAGCCAGTGGCTTTGTATTGTGACAACAATGGAGCCATTGCGCAAGCAAAGGAACCTAGATCACACCAGAAATCCAAACACATAGAAAGGCGATATCACCTTATCCGTGATATTGTGAATAGAGGAGATGTGAAGATCAGCAGAGTCTTGACGGATGAGAATGTTGCTGATCCACTGACCAAGCCTCTCCCAAGGCCTAAGCATGAGTTTCATACAACTGCTGTAGGCATTAGATTTCTTAAGATATGATCTTGATTTCAGTGGGAGTTGTATTTGTTTTAGTTATGACATGATGTTCACAAAGACATAATAGTTATGTTATTTAATGAAATTATTTCAGCATTATTTAATTATGTTAATTAAATATATATATATATATATATATATATATTGTCCCAAAGTAATTTATGACATTTTATAGGCCATCAAGTATGTGACTTGATCATGAAACCCTATAAGCAATAAATGACATAAATTATAATGGTCCCTGGTCGAGGTTGTAAGAATATGAGTTTAGACTGAGAGTATTGTTTAGATTGAAGAGAGAATGAAGAGAAAATGATGAGAGAAGCTAGGAGACCCGATTAGGGTTCTTAGCGACTTAGAGAGAGAGAGAGGGAGGTTTGCGGCTACTAGAGAAGAGTAACTCTCTTGTATATTCATCAACAGGATTTACAGAGCATATATACTAGGGTAAGTAATAAAATCAGCTATACAAACATGGAAAGATGAATATCCCCTTTAGGAAAGAGATTCTCCATCCGGGTAAGGCAACAAAGTGGCGCCTCTTTGTAGTTTCTTCCAACGGTCATATGCATTCAAATATGAGCTGAGCCACATCAAGTCTTCATCTCAATAATGATCTCCACTTCAATACTCCCCCTCAAGCTTGAATTCAAGAGTTGAATCAAGCTTGGAATGTCCTTGGAGATCTACCTCATTAAAAACCTCCATGAAGAAAACCACATGGGATAAAACTTCATGAAGGGAAAAAGAGTATAGACTCCATAGCCTTAGGGGATTCTGGAAGGTCCATGAGTCCCAGCTTTGGATGAATGGACTCACACACCTTCAATCTTGCTGCCTTAGTAAACACATCAGCTAGTTGTTCTTCACTCCTTGTAAAGCATGGTAACACCACTCCTTGTTCAATCATCTGTCTCACCTTGTGACAATCCACTTCTATATGCTTGGTCCTCTCATGGAAAACTGAGTTTGATGCAATGTGAATAGCAGCTTGGTTGTCACAATGCATAGTGATTGGCTTTGAAGTCTCAATCCCCAAATCCACAAGAAGGCCTTTGATCCATGCCAATTCTGTTGCTAGCTTCCTCATTGCTCTATACTCTGCTTCAGCACTAGAACATGACACTATCTTCTGTTTCTTGCTCTTCCAAGTAACAAGGTTTCCTCCAATGAAGGTACAATATCCTGTAGTGGACCTCCTGTCCACTCTATCTCCTGCCCAATCAGCATCACAATACCCAACTATCTCTGTGCTTTGATTGCAGCCCATCCAAATGCCTTGCCCGGAAGTACCACTTAGGTATCTGAGTATCCTCTGAACCATGTCCCAATGATGCACCTTTGGTGCTTGCATATATTGGCTTATCTGGTTCACAGCAAAGCACAAGTCAGGTCTGGTTATAGTTAAATAGATTAGCTTACCGACAAGTCTTCTGTATTGAGTGATGTCCTCAAATGGTCTGTCTTCAAGCTCCCCCTCTCTTATGACTTTGTAGCCTTCCTCCAGTGGTGTCTTAGCTGGTCTTGATCCAATCTTTCCTGCTTCAGACAATAAATCAAGTGTGTACTTCCTTTGAGATAAGAAGAGTCCTTCATCAGACCGACAAACTTCTATCCCAAGAAAGTACTTTAGAGTACCAAGATCCTTAATATCAAACACTGATTTAAGATAAGCTTTGGTTTCTTGAATACCTGACTTGTTACTCCCTGAAATGATAATGTCATCAACATAAACAAGGATGACAATGATACCTTCCTGATCTTGAAGAGTAAACAAGGTATGGTCTCCCTCCGATCTCTTGAATCCTTTTTGCATAAGGGTTGAGCTCAACTTGTGGTACCAAGCTCTAGGTGATTGCTTGAGTCCATAGATCGCCTTCTTGAGCCTTAGCACCTTCCCTGGTTTCACAATGCTTTCAAGACCAGAAGGTGGTCTCATGTATACCTCATCTTCAAGCTCTCCTTGAAGGAATGCATTCTTGACATCCATTTGCCAAAGTTCCCAACCAAGGTTTGTTGCTAGTGACAAGATGATCCTAACTGTGTGAAGCTTAGCTACTGGTGCAAAGGTATCCAAGTAGTCCTTTCCATAGGTTTGAGTGAAGCCTCTTGCAACCAGCCTTGCTTTGTACCTTTCAATCTCTCCATTGCTTTGATACTTGATAGTGAAAACCCACTTAGAAGTCACTGCCTTCTTGCCCTTAGGAAGATCAGCTTCATACCAAGTCTCATTGTTCTCCATAGCTTTGGTCTCTTCATCAACAGCCTGCATTCATCTCTTATCTCCTTTGGCCTCTTCATAGGTTGTTGGTACAACTTCTTGATCCAACTTCCCAATGAACACCTGATGTTCCAAAGGTACATAAGCTAAACTGCAAACTGCTTGAGTGGGATGAGCTACTGCATTGCTGTTGAAGTAAACTCTAGTCTTCTTCCATTCTGATGGATCCTTTTTCTCCCTTGTACTCCTTCTTAACACCTGAACTTGTTGCTCATTTACCTGGACCTGGACCGGCTGTTCCTGTTCAACTTCTTCATTGTGATGTTCCATCTCTTCATTATGATGATCCAACTCCTCTTCATTATGATGATCCAACTCCTCAGGTTCTACCTCATGTTCTTCATGCTCCTCAGTCTCAGCTTGATCATGTGTAGATGAATCAGATTCTTGCGGTTCTGGAGCTGATTCTTGAGTGTCCCCCTCAGGATCAAGATGGACTGATTCTTGTGAAGCTTCTGAAGTCACTACTGGTACTGTAGGAGCAGGGCTTGTTGCAGCCGGTTGGGAAGGTATCCCAATTCCAAGGCTTTCCATAATTCTTCTCAAGTTCTCAGCCCGGTCTGATTGAGATGTTGGAAGGTCCTTCAAACTATCCCAATTCCTTTCATCATAGAAGCCTCTTGTCTCCATAAATTTTACATCTCTTGAAATCAACACCTTCCTTGTTTCAGGCACATAACACTTGTATCCTTTCTGTGTTGTAGAATATCCAATGAACATGGCTTTGGTGCTCTTAGCATCCAACTTATCCCTTTGTTCTCCTGGTATTAACACAAAGCAAAGACACCCAAACACACGTAAGTGATCAACTAATGGATTTGTTTTGTTTAATACCTGAAATGGAGATTGATCCTTGAGAACTTTTGTGGGAGTTCTGTTGATCAAGTAACAAGCAGTCATGACTGCATCTCCCCAAAACCTCTTAGGCACATTCTTGTAGAACATCATGGATCTTGCCACTTCCATCAGATGTTTGTTCTTCCTCTCAGCCACTCCATTTTGTTGTGGAGTGTATGGACAGCTTGTTTGATGAAGAATCCCATGCTTGGACAAGTGTTGCTTGAAGGCATTGCTAGTGTACTCACCACCATTGTCTGATCTAAAAATTTTGATCTTAGCATTGAAATGGTTAGTAACATGACTTTGAAAGTTCATAAAAGCATCTAACACTCTATCCTTAGTTTGCATCAATGTTATCCAAGTATATTTAGATTTTTCATCAATGAAGGTGACAAAGTACTTATGATTTTCTCTAGACATACAAGGAGCAGTCCACACATCAGAATGAACAAGATCAAAGCAACTTTCATAAGTGGTTTTAGAAACTGAAAAAACAGATTTGCAATGTTTTCCAAAAATACAAGCCTCACACTCATCATTCTTAAAAGAAACAGTAGGTAATAATAGTCCTAAAGCCCTAGAGTGTGGATGTCCTAGTCTAGCATGCCAAATAGAATCATCCACACCAACACAAGTAGATAAAGCAGTAGATAAAACAGTAGATAATTCAGAAGGAGGGTTGGTGTCTTCAACCATATAGAGCTCATCCTTTGTCACACCATTCCCAATCAACTTACTTGTCTTAATATCCTGAAACACCACATCATTAGGACTAAAAACAACATTGCAATTTAAATCAGTGGCTATTCTTTTAACAGAGACTAAGTTGGAGGTGAAACTAGGCATATAAAAAGCTTTAGATTCTTTGTCAAATAGTTTCAGATTTCCTATGCCTTGTATTGAAATCTTATCGCCATTTGCAATTACTACACTTCCTAAGGCAGGTTCAACACTATTTATCAACCTAGAATCACTTATCATATGATGAGAGGCTCCTGAATCAATGATCAAAGGTTTCAGTTTGTTTGAAGCAAAGAGTGAAGTGCCAAGGATCATACCAGAGTTCTCCTTGAGAGCTTTAATGAGAGCCTCAAGGTCTGACCTCCTTACCACATCATTCTGAGCAGTCACAGCTGGTGCTTGATGGACCACCATTGCTCTCCCTTCATCACATTGCTGCATTGAAGAAGAACCTGGTCCAGCTGCACCATATGAGTAGTTTGCCCTTTGATCTTTGAACCGGTTGTTGTGGAATGATGGCCTGAGGTTAGGGTGAAGGCGCCAGCATCTATCCTTCAAGTTCCCACTCTTCTTGCAAAAATCACACATCAAGACTCCTCTCTTGTCACCTCCATGGTTCTGCCTTTCCTCAGCATGAAACACACCTTTATTGGCGATTACCAACTCTCCTTTCCCTTTGAACAACCCAAATGAACCTTGCTCTTTTTGAATCTGTCCACACACATCATCAATATCAGCTAGAGTGTCTGCCCTCAGGATGTGCTTAATCATCCCATTGTAGGATGAGTTCAAGGTGAGCAGAAGAGCAAAGACTTTATCTTGCTCTCTCCTTTCTTGTAACACCAAAGGGTCACTGCTTGGTGGCCTTAACATCTCCAGCTCTGACCACAGTGAGCTAAACTTGCCAAAGTGAGCCTTAAACTCCATATCTTCTTGCTGGAGGTTGTTAATGGCTAGCTTAACTTCAAAGACTCGGGTGAGATTTTTTTTGTTTCCATAAACCTTCTCAATGGTGTCCCATAGCTGCTTTGAAGTCACACAGTAGGAGTAAGCCTCCAAGAGATGTTGATCCCCTTGAACCCACGCTTCTTCATCAGCTTCAGATGTGTCCTCATGCTCAACATCTTCTTTACCTTCTTTTGCCTTCATCACTTTCTCTGGAGCTGTGCTCCTCATGATGTACTTCCATAAACCTCTGCCTCCAAGAGCAGACTTCACCATCCTGGCCCAAACAATGTAGTTGGCACCTTTGAGAGTCACATGAATGATTACCCTTGAGTTCTCCATTGCTAAAACAGATTTGATGCAAGGAGGGAGTTTTCAAGGAATACTTCTGAATAAACAGGTTCTCAACTCACAGAGAACACACACTAGAGAGAAAAAAACGAGGAGGAATGCTTGAAAGTTTTATTACTCTCAAGAACAACAGTCGGATCTCTTTAAGAACAAGTTTCAGAGAAGATGAACAAGAACTAGGAAAAAATCAGAGTTTATGCGGAATTGAATAGGTATAGGAGCTTATGGCTCTGATACCATGTAAGAATATGAGTTTAGACTGAGAGTATTGTTTAGATTGAAGAGATAATGAAGAGAAAATGATGAGAGAAGCTAGGAGACCCGATTAGGGTTCTTAGCGACTTAGAGAGAGAGAGAGGGAGGTTTGCGGCTACTAGAGAAGAGTAACTCTCTTGTATATTCATCAACAGGATTTACAGAGCATATATACTAGGGTAAGTAATAAAATCAGCTATACAAACATGGAAAGATGAATATCCCCTTTAGGAAAGAGATTCTCCATCCGGGTAAGGCAACAAAGTGGCGCCTCTTTGTAGTTTCTTCCAACGGTCATATGCATTCAAATATGAGCTGAGCCATATCAAGTCTTCATCTCAATAATGATCTCCACTTCAATAGAGGTTGTTAACGTGGGACATTAACAACCACGTGAGACTAGTATGTGAGGTAACTGATGACTACGTTTCATGGAGTCATTTAATAAGTGTATTAAAGTCAATCACATAGATATGTGTTAGAGAACACATGATCGGACTTGACCCGTTAATGAGAACTCTACAAGATGTTATATGAGTGTCATAAGAGTTTCTCATTACGACTAAAGAGAGTAGTTCTTAGACCTGAGTTCATCATGTCCTCTCTCATATGGATTGGTTCGTCTTGACTTTATCAAACGTCAGCCGTAACTGGTGATTATAAAGACACTGATTAGGCGTATCAATGAAATATGAAAGAGACATGGATGGAACAAGATGGGATTTGTACCTCCTATATAACAGGAGTTAAATATCTCTGGGCCTATCGAAGATTTGATACTGGAAATGCGTGGCCGTGCTCAAACGAGGTGATTGTCAGTCGTTTGTTTTTCATCAGTACAAATCGGGATTCGATAAACGTAATCTGGTTGAATAAGGATGACACAGTGCTTGCCCTATGCCAGATTGAGATATAGCTACAAAGGGATTAAAGGAATAGATGATTCCAGTACAAGTGGCAGATTGTTGGGAATGTCCTGAAATCTACTGTACTTGCTCTAAGTGAAAGTCGTATAGTCGAGATGAGACAATCACATAACACTAGGTAGTCATAACGCTTTGCTAGAAGCCACTTATGATCAATGAGTTGAGAACTCATTGCTAGTGTTATATGATCCTACAGGGTCACACACCTAAGCAAACTGGGCGTTAAAGACGAGGTTGATCATTAATGTAATGATCCAGTGAATGCATATGTGATATGCATTCGATATCAATGTTCTGGGATAGCATCGATCGTTGCAGATAGTGCATCGATCGATGCACTCGCGGATTAATCAGATTTATTCGGTTTAATCGTTGGTTAATTCCGTTTTGGTTTAAGCCGACATATATAAGATATATGGTCGACCTAAACTCGTCCCTAACCTAATTGACAGCCACCAGAACATAGAAAGAGACCTCTCTGGAGATTAGATCTCTGTAAGGCACTAGCATCCCTGCGGTCCAGTTTGTGTGCGTGTGGATACCAGTAGAGGCGCAGCACTTGAGGCGCTTAGTGATCTCGATTATCTGCAAACACTTCCGCTGCATATTCAACAGGTAAATCTGAGATCCCATGGATTCAATTATATGAACCTTAGATCCTAGGCTCGGAATTCAGACTAGGGTTGCTAATCCTGATTAGAACTGCTAGAAATTCCTTCAGACTGATTTTATACCCACTAGGATATCACTGGTTTTGGCAGATAGAACAATTAGAATTCCCGAAGAATTATTGGAGGATGTGCCTATAATGATTGGCCAATGTGTGATACCTACTGATTTTGTGGTTTTGCAGTATGGAGATGAACCAAAGGATCCACTGATTTTGGGCAGACCTTTCTTAGCTACTGCTGGTGCGATGATTGACTGCCAAGGAGGTAGAATAATTTTGAATGTGGGTGATCTGAAGATGAGTTTTGATATGGACAAACTGGTGAAGAGACCAACCATCGACGGACATACCTTCTATGTGGACACACTAGGTGATTTGGCTGCAGAGTACTTTCACGAGTCACATGCTGAAGATCCACTAGAAAGAGCTTTACTGAGCTCTATAATGGAGCTGGAATACCTGCATGACGAGCCCGCAATGTGCTATGCGAGGCTGATGGATTCTGTTGAAGTAGTGATGCAGGTGGAAGTGTCTGCCGCGACGTTGCATCGATCGACACAACCTGTGCATCGATCATTGCAAGTCGACAGGGACTGGACAGAGGAAAAGGCTCCGAAGATTGAGCTGACACAACTTCCATCCGGGCTAAGGTACGCATTTCTTGGACCGAATTCAACTTATCCAGTGATTGTTAATGCTAGTTTGAACAACGCAGAGCTCACTTTACTGCTAAGCAAGCTGCGCAAGCATTGCAAGGCTCTTGGCTATTTTCTTGATGACATTTCAGGTATCTCTCCGGAGCTGTGCATGCATCGGATACATCTTGAGGACGAGTCTAAGACATCTGTTGAGCATCAGAGAAGGCTTAATCCTAATCTGCAGGAAGTGGTTAAGAAGGAGATTATGAAACTCCTAGATGATGGGATCATCTATCCTATTTCAGACAGTGATTGGGTGAGTCCAGTCCATGTAGTGCCTAAGAAAGGCGGAGTTACAGTTGTGAAAAATGAGAATAATGAGCTGATCCCTACTAGGACTGTGACGGGACATAGGATGTGCATAGATTACAGAAAACTCAATGCGGCAACAAGGAAGGATCATTTCCCTTTACCCTTCATTGATCAGATGCTGGAGAGGTTAGCAAATCACCCTTACTATTGCTTCCTCGATGGATACTCAGGCTTCTTTCAGATTCCTATCCACCCAGAGGATCAGGGAATAACCACCTTCACTTGTCCATATGGCACATTTGCTTACCGTAGGATGCCTTTTGGACTCTTTAATGCGCCAGCCACCTTCCAGAGATGCATGATGTCCATATTCACTGATATGATTGAGGACTTTATGGAGGTATTTATGGATGACTTCTCAGTCTATGGATCATCTTATAATGAATGCTTAGATAATCTCTGCAAGGTACTGACTAGATGCGAAGAAAAGCACTTGGTTCTTAATTGGGAAAAGTGCCATTTCATGGTCAGAGATGGCATTGTTCTTGGACATAAAGTGTCTGAAGCAGGGATCGAAGTGGACCGCGCTAAGATTGAAGTAATGACAAACCTTCAGGCACCTGATTATGTTAAGTCTATAAGAAGCTTTCTTGGACATGCTGGTTTCTATAGACGGTTCATCAAAGACTTCAGTAAGATTGCTAGGCCACTAACTGCTTTGCTGTGTAAGGTATTGAAATGAAGATCATATTGAAGTGGAGATCACATAGTGAACTATATTGGACGTGAACTATATTGAATATAGTGAACTATACTGGACGTGAGCTATATTGAATATAGTGAACTATATTCATAAGAAGACAAAAACAGTCACACTTTTATGACCGTTGAAACTCACTCGTCTTTAATTCTTTGTAAACCCTGGAGTAGCTAGTATATATATATTTGTTGTAGCCTGTTTAATTAATACAGAGAATTATTCTTCTCTTACAGCCGCTTCTTTTACTCTCTATCTCTCTAGTGCACAAGAACCCTAATTTGGTTCTTGGTGTGTTCTTCACAATTTTACTCCATTCTACCTTATTCTCTCAATCTCAATCTTATATTCTAACATGGTATCAGAGCTATAAGCTTCTGTACCTCTTTTACTTCCGCTGATTCTCACAAAACTCTGTTCTTGAGCTGTTAAAATTTCTCTTGGTTCTCACAAGTTCTTAAGCTCTTCAGTTCATTTCTTTTGCTTCTTTATCTACTGTTGTGTTCTGTGTGAGCTGAGAACTCTTTCCCTCATCTTGAATACTCCCTCCTTGCTTCATTTCAGTCTTAGCAATGGAGAACTCAAGAGTTGTTATTCCTGTGATTTTGAAAGGCTCAAACTACATTGTTTGGGCTAGGATGGTGAAGTCTGCTCTTGGAGGCAGAGGTCTGTGGAAGTATATCCTGAGTGACACTGCTCCACAGAAGGTGTTTAAGGCCAGGTCTGAAGCTGAAGCCAAGAAAGGAGCTGAGGCAGAGAATAAAGGCAGTGATGAGTCTCTTGAAGAGGCAGCTGAAGCAGAAGAAGAGGCGTGGATGCAAGGGGACCAGAATGTGCTTTCTATACTCCAAAGCTCACTGGACCAGCATCTATTGGAAGCCTACTCTTACTGTGTTACTGCCAAGCAGCTGTGGGATACTCTTGAGAAGGTTTATGGGAATAAATCAAACCTAACAAGAGTCTTTGAAGTGAAGCTGGCCATTAACAATCTCCAGCAAGAAGATATGGAGTTTAAAGCTCATTTTGGCAAGTTTAGTTCACTGTGGTCAGAGATGGAAATGTTAAGGCCACCAAGCAATGATCCTTTGGTGTTGCAGGAAAGGAGAGAACAAGATAAAGTTTTTGCTCTTCTGCTCACATTAAACTCATCTTACAATGGGCTGATAAAGCATATCCTAAGGGCAGACACTCTCCCAGACATTGATGATGTGTGTGGACAGATTCAGAAGGAGCAAGGTTCATTTGGGCTGTTCAAAGGGAAAGGAGAGTTGATAACTGCCAACAAAGGAGTGTTTAAGGCTGAGGAGAGGCAGAACTATGGAGGTGATAAGAGAGGAGTCTTGATATGTGATTTTTGCAAGAAGAGTGGGCACTTGAAGGATAGATGTTGGCGCCTCCACCCCAAACTCAGATCTTCATTTAACAACAGCCGGTTCAAAGATCAAAGGGCAAACTACTCTAATGGTGCAGTTGGACCAGGTTCTTCCTCAATGCAGCAATGTGATGAAGGGAGAGCAATGATGGTTCATCAAACACCAGCTGTGATTGCTCAGAATGATGTGGTAAGGAGGTCAGACCTTGAGGCTCTCATCAAAGCTCTCAAGGAGAACTCTGGTATGAATCTTGGTACTTCACTCTTTGCTTCAAATAAAATCAGACCCTTGATCATTGATTCTGGAGCCTCTCATCACATGATTAGTGATCCTAAGTTGATTGAGAATGTTAAACCAACCTTAGGATATGTAGCTATTGCAAATGGTGATAAAATCCCAATTCAAGGCATAGGAAATCTGAAATTGTTTGATAAAGAATCCAAAGCCTTCTTTATGCCTAGCTTTACATCCAACTTAGTCTCTGTCAAAAGAATAGCCACTGATTTAAATTGCAATGTTGTTTTTAGTCCTAATGATGTTGTGTTTCAGGATATTAAGACAAGTAAGTTGATTGGGAAAGGTGTGACAAAGGATGAGCTCTACATGATTGAAGACACCAACCCTTCTTCTGATTTATCTACTACTTTATCTATTGCTTTATCTACTAGTGTTGGTGTGGATGATTCTATTTGGCATGCTAGATTAGGACATCCACACTCTAGGGCTTTAGGACTTTTATTACCTTCTGTTTCGTTTAAGAATGATGATTGTGAGGCGTGTATCCTTGGTAAACATTGCAAATCTGTTTTTCCAAACTCTAAAACTACTTATGAAAGTTGCTTTGATCTTGTTCACTCAGATGTCTGGACTGCTCCTTGTTTGTCTAGAGAGAATCATAAGTATTTTGTCACTTTCATTGATGAAAAATCTAAGTATACTTGGATAACATTGATGCAAACTAAGGATAAAGTGTTAGAAGCTTTTATGAACTTTCAAAGCCATGTCACTAACCATTTCAATGCTAAGATCAAAATTTTTAGATCAGATAATGGTGGTGAATATACGAGCAATGCCTTCAAAGAACACTTATCCAAGCATGGGATCCTTCATCAAACAAGTTGTCCCTACACTCCACAACAAAATGGAGTGGCTGAGAGGAAGAATAGACACCTAATGGAAGTAGCAAGGTCCATGATGTTCTACAAGAACGTGCCTAAGAGGTTTTGGGGAGATGCAGTCATGACTGCTTGTTACTTGATCAATAGAACTCCTACAAAAGTTCTCAAGGATAAATCTCCATTTCAGGTATTAAACAAAACCAATCCATTAATTGATCACTTACGTGTGTTTGGATGTCTTTGCTTTGTGTTAATACCAGGAGAACAAAGGGATAAATTGGATGCTAAAAGCACCAAAGCCATGTTCATTGGATATTCTACAACACAAAGGGGATACAAATGCTATGTACCTGAAACAAGGAAGGTTTTGATTTCAAGAGATGTAAAATTTATGGAGACAAGAAGTTTCTATGATGAAAAGAATTGGGATAGTTTGAAGGATCTTCCAACATCTCAATCAGACCGGGCTGCTAACCTAAGGAGGATTATGGAAAGCCTGGGGATTAGTATACCTCAACAACCGGCTGCAACAAGTCATGCTCCTTCAGTACATGTCTTGCCTTCAGAAGCTCCACAACCTGCCCATCTTGATCATGAGGGGGACATTCAAGAATCAGAAACACAAGAATCTGATTCCTCTACACATGATCAAGCTGGAGTTGAGGAGCATATGGAACACGAGGAAGAACCTGAGGAATTGGATCATCAAAATGAAGAGGAGCCGGTTATGAATGAGGTTATGGATGAGGTTATGGATGAGCAACAGCAACAACCAGTTCAGCAGCAAGTTCAGACTCTAAGGAGAAGCACAAGGGAGAAAAAGGACCCATCAGAATGGAAGAAGACTAGGGTTTACTTCAACAGCAATGCAGTAGCTCATCCCATTCAAGCTGTTTGTAGTTTAGCTCATGTACCTTTGGAACATCAAGTGTTCATTGGGAAGTTGGATCAAGAACATGTACCAACAACCTATGAAGAAGCAAAGGGAGATAAGAGGTGGATGCAAGCTGTGGATGAAGAGACCAAAGCAATGGAGAACAATGAGACTTGGTATGAAGCTGAACTTCCTAGAGGAAAGAAGGCAGTGACTTCTAAATGGGTCTTCACCATCAAGTACAGAAGTGATGGAGAAGTGGAGAGATACAAAGCAAGGTTGGTTGCAAGAGGCTTCACCCAAACCTATGGAAAGGATTACTTGGATACCTTTGCACCAGTAGCTAAGCTTCACACAGTTAGGATCATCTTGTCTTTAGCAACAAATCTTGATTGGGAACTTTGGCAAATGGATTTTAAAAATGCATTCCTTCAAGGGGAGCTTGAAGATGAGGTATACATGACACCACCTTCTGGTCTGGAAAGCATTGTGAAACCAGGGAAGGTGTTGAGACTTAAGAAGGCCATCTATGGATTAAAGCAATCACCTAGAGCTTGGTATCATAAGCTGAGCTCAACACTTATGCAAAGAGGCTTCAAGAGGTCTGAAGGAGATCATACATTATTCACTCTTCAAGATCAGGAAGGTATCATTGTCATCCTTGTTTATGTTGATGACATTATTATTTCAGGGAGTAACAAGTCAGGTATTCAAGAAACTAAAGCTTATCTTAAATCTGTATTTGATATTAAGGATCTTGGTACTCTAAAGTACTTCCTTGGGATAGAAGTTTGTCGGTCTAATGATGGACTATTCTTATCTCAAAGGAAGTACACACTTGATTTGTTGTCTGAAGCAGGAAAGATTGGATCAAAACCAGCTAAGACACCATTGGAGGAAGGCTACAAAGTCATAAGAGAGGGGGAGCTTGAAGACCGACCATTTGAGGACATCACTCACTATAGAAGGATGGTTGGTAAGCTAATCTACTTAACCATAACCATACCTGATTTGTGCTTTGCTGTGAACCAGATAAGCCAACATATGCAAGCACCAAAGATGCATCATTGGGATATGGTTGAGAGGATACTCAGATACCTAAGTGGTACTTCCGGACAAGGCATTTGGATGGGTTGCAATCAAAGTACAGAGATAGTTGGGTATTGTGATGCTGATTGGGCAGGAGATAGGGTGGACAGGAGGTCTACTACTGGATATTGTACATTCATTGGAGGCAACATTGTTACTTGGAAGAGCAAGAAGCAGAAGATAGTGTCATGTTCAAGTGCTGAAGCTGAGTATAGAGCAGTGAGGAAGCTAGCAACAGAATTGGCGTGGATCAAAGCTCTTCTTGAGGATTTGGGGATTGAGACTTCAAAGCCAATCACAATGCATTGTGATAACCAAGCAGCCATTCACATTGCTTCAAACTCAGTCTTCCATGAGAGGACCAAACATATAGAGGTGGATTGTCACAAAGTGAGGCAGATGATTGAACAAGGAGTTGTGTTACCTTGCTTCACAAGGAGTGAAGAACAACTAGCTGATGTGTTCACCAAGGCAGCTAGTTGGAAAGTGTGTGAATCGATTCACAACAAGCTTGGACTCATGGAGCTTCCGGAATCCCCTAAGGCTATGAAATCTACACTCTTTTTCCCTTCATGAAGTTTTATCCCAAGTGGTTTTCTTCATGAAGGTTTTTAATGAGGTAGATCTTCATTGTCACTCCAAGCTTGATTCAATCCTTGAATTCAAGCTTGAGGGGGAGTATTGAAATGAAGATCATATTGAAGTGGAGATCACATAGTGAACTATATTGGACGTGAACTATATTGAATATAGTGAACTATACTGGACGTGAGCTATATTGAATATAGTGAACTATATTCATAAGAAGACAAAAACAGTCACACTTTTATGACCGTTGAAACTCACTCGTCTTTAATTCTTTGTAAACCCTGGAGTAGCTAGTATATATATATTTGTTGTAACCTGTTTAATTAATACAGAGAATTATTCTTCTCTTACAGCCGCTTCTTTTACTCTCTATCTCTCTAGTGCACAAGAACCCTAATTTGGTTCTTGGTGTGTTCTTCACAATTTTACTCCATTCTACCTTATTCTCTCAATCTCAATCTTATATTCTAACATAAGGATAGCAAATTTGAGTTCAATGCAGATTGTCAGACTGCATTTGAACAGATTAAGCAAGCATTAGTGAGTGCTCCAATAGTTCAGCCACCGGATTGGGATCTACCTTTTGAGGTTATGTGCGATGCAAGTGACTATGGTGTAGGGGCTGTTCTGGGGCAGAAGAAGGATAGGAAGCTTCATGCTATCTATTATGCTAGTAGGACACTAGATGATGTGCAGAGAAACTATGCAACCACAGAGAAGGAGCTGTTGGCTGTTGTCTTTGCATTTGATAAATTCCGCCCCTATCTTGTTGGCTCCAAGGTGATTGTGCATACTGATCATTCAGCCCTGAAGTATCTGATGCAAAAGAAGGATGCTAAGCCAAGATTGTTGAGATGGATTCTGTTGCTTCAGGAGTTTGACATTGAAGTGAGGGACAAGAAGGGGATTGAGAATGAAGTTGCTGATCATCTTTCAAGGATGCTGGTTGAGGAAGACGTGCCCATCAATGATTACTTGCCCGAGGAAAACGTCAATATGGTCGGTACGGTGTTTCAGACAGATTTGGGAAGAGAGTTGCAGAACTATCGGGATAATCGCTCAGTGTCGATCGATGCCACATTGGCAACGGTCGATGCAAGTATCGGGGAAGCAACGATCGACACAGGCACATGCAACGGTCGATGCAGACCTGATACGAACCCAGAATCTTTAAGGATCCGAATCGGGAACTATGATTTCGAGATTGTTGCTGTCGCAACCACTGATCGACCCTGGTATGCAGATATAGCTAATTACCTTGCTGCAGAGACTGAACCAGATGATTTAAAGGGATATGCGAAGAAGAGGTTCTTCAGGGAGCTTAGACGATACTACTGGGATGAGCCTTATCTCTATAAGCACTGTTCAAATGGTCTTTACAGGAGATGTGTTGCTGAATCAGAGGTTCCAGACATTCTATTCCACTGTCATGGATCAGATTATGCTGGACATTTTGCTACATTCAAGACTGTGTCTAAGGTTCTGCAAGCAGGTTTCTGGTGGCCTACAATGTTTAGAGACACTCATTCTTTCATCTCTCAATGTGATGCCTGTTAGAGGAGAGGGAAGATCAGCAAAAAACATGAGACGCCTCAGAACTTCATTCTGGAAGTTGAGGTTTTGCGATTGCTGGGTCATAGATTTCATGGGTCCTTTTCCCTCATCCTATGGGAATAAATTCACCTTGGTTGCTGTGGACTATGTGTCTAAATGGGTGGAAGCAATAGCTAGTCCAACCAATGATTCTTTGGTGGTCATTAAGTTGTTTAAGACCATCATATTCCCTAGATTTGGAGTAGCTCGGATAGTAATTAGTGATGGAGGATCTCACTTTCTTAATAAGGTCTTCGAGAAGCTACTAAGGAAGCATGGAGTTCATCACCGGGTTGCTACTCCTTATCACCCTCAGACTAGTGGACAAGTTGAAGTCTCTAACAGGAAAATCAAAGAGATCCTTGAGAAGACAGTTGGAAAAACAAGGAAAGATTGGGTAGCAAAGCTGGATGATGCATTATGGGCTTACCGGACAGCATTCAAGACACCATTTGGGACCACTCCGTTTCATCTGTTGTATGGAAAAGCATGTCGTCTGCCGGTGGAACTTGAGCACAAAGCAGCATGGGCTGTAAAGCAGATGAACTTTGTGTTGGATCGTTTAGATGAATCCTGATTCAATTCCAGATTCAGATTATCCTAAACATGCGATCTAGGTTCTTCTCAGAATAGAAACAAATGATGATCTCACCTTATACCTGTTATTGCAGCGGAAATGGATGGTATGTCTGAGATCAGAGAAACACCGAGGGATGAATCCTCCAAAGGTTCACACACGCTTTCACAGGAAACAGCTGCTAGACCACCAGGGGAACTCGGCGCAGAGAGAGAGAGTTTACGGCTCTCGTGTTAGGGTTAATCAGTCTGAAACTCGAGTTTTATGACACAAAACTCGTCCTGTTCCGTTTGGGCCATTTGGCCCAAATACCAATTAACTCGTCGGTGTTTGCGCACTGCATCGATCGTTGCACCTTATGCATCGATCGATGCACAGTGGCTAAACCTTTTATTCTCTAAGTACAGTAAATGCCTAGCACTTTTACTGTACTTCTGCTAAAACCGTTCCTGCACATTTTCCTGTTAGCTTAGGCGTGTGACCCATATGGGATCATATAATAAAGGCAATAAGTCCAAGACTTATAGATCATGAGCGGACTCTAGCAAGCCATCATGACCCCCAGTATTATATGACTTATGTCTGATCATTGACATACTCTTACTTTCTAGAGACAGTACCGAGATTACTGGACACAATTCCAACAATCTCCCACTTGTACTGGAATCTCTGTATTCATAATCCTTTTGTCTCAATATCTCGATTAGTCATAAGGCAAGATTAGTGTCATCCTTATAAAGCCTAATCTTGTTCATCGGACTCTGATTTGATACTGACAATCCAAACGACTCGGGAAAGTCCGTTTGAGCATGGCCATGCGTTTTCCAGTATTCAAATCTCCGATTGGCCTAGAGATATTCACTCCATTTATATTGGAGGGACAAATCCCATCTTGTTCCATCACTGTAAACTACTCATTTCATGATGTACCCAAACAAGGTCCTTATAGCTATCGCAGAACGATAGCGTTAGACAATGATCAAAGTACACCAGTCCATGTGCAATCACATGCATGTGAACTCAGGTCTAAGGACTATACTCTATAGTCGTAGTAAGAATCTCTTATGACACAGATATAAATATCCTGAAGAGTTCTTATAAGCGGGTCTTGTCCGGTCGTATGTTCCCAACATGCACCTATGTACTGACTTTGATGCCGCGCATCTATGACACACTGAGACTTTGTCATAAGTCACGTACCAATCCAGTCTCACACGGTTGTTGGTGTTCCAGTTTCAACAACCTTCGACTAGGGACAGGATGATATAAAACATTTATCAAATATAGGGTCTCATGATCAAGCTAAATGACTTTGATGACTCAAGATCAAGTCACTTACTTTGATGACCTATAAAATGCTTCATATCATTTTGGAACGATTATTTCATCACAGTTAAAATAATCTTGAAATAATAATTTCATTAAACATAAAATAATGTTTTACAAGAACATATCAAATAACTAAAATAAAGCTCACAAAACTCCCACTCAAATTTAGATTACATTTCAATGTTTCTAATGCCTACAGCTTCAGTCAGGAACTCGAGCTTAGGTCTTGGGAGTGGCTTTGTCAACGGATCAGCGACATTATCATCTGTCGGAACTCGGCTGATCTTGACTTCCTTTCTATTAACGATGTCACGTATCAAGTGATATCTTCTTTGAACATGCTTGGATTTCTGGTGTGATCTTGGTTCCTTTGCCTGAGCTATAGCACCATTGTTGTCACAAAACAGTGCTAGAGGCTCAGCCGCATCTGGTATCACACCTAGTTCCATAATGAACTTTCGTATCCAAACAGCTTCCTTCGCTGCTTCTGAGGCGGCGATATATTCAGCTTCTGTAGTGGAATCAGCAACGGTGTCCTGCTTGGAGCTTCTCCAACTTACTGCACCGCCATTCAGACAAAAGACATAACCGGACTGTGACCGGAAATCATCTGTGTCTGTCTGGAAACTTGCGTCCGTGAATCCACTGACTTTAAGCACATCACTTCCACCGTACACCAAGAATTTATCCTTAGTATGTCTTAGATACTTCAAGATATTCTTTACGGCAATCCAATGGTTTTCACCTGGATTTGACTGGTATCTACTCGTCATGCTCAATGCATAAGCAACATCAGGACGAGTACAGATCATGGCATACATGACAGATCCTATTGCAGATGCATAAGGAATATTCTTCATGCGCTCAAGCTCAGCAGCCGACGTAGGGCTCTGCTTCTTGCTTAGCGTTGTGCCATGTACCATTGGCGTGAAGCCCTTCTTGGAATCTTTCATGCTGAATCTTTGTAGGACTTTGTCAATGTATGAGTCTTGACACAAGCCTATCAGCCTCTTAGGTCTATCCCGATAGATCCTAATTCCAAGAACGTATGCGGCTTCACCCATGTCTTTCATGGAAAAACAACTTCCAAGCCAGTCTTTTACGGACTTTAGCATTGGAACGTCGTTTCCGAGAAGCAGTATGTCATCGACATACAGAATAAGAAATACAATCTTGCTCCCACTAGATTTCTTATACACGCATTGTTCTTCTTCGTTTCTGATGAAGTCAAATTGCTTGATCGCTTCATCAAAACGAAGATTCCAGCTCCTCGATGCTTTCTTCAATCCATAAATGGATTTATGAAGCTTGCATACTTTCCCAGCATTCTTCGGATCTATGTAACCGTCAGGTTGTGTCATATACACATCCTCTTCCAGAATACCATTCAGGAAGGCGGTTTTCACGTCCATCTGCCAAATTTCATAATCATGAAAAGCTGCAGTTGCTAGTAGAATCCGAATAGATTTCATCATAGCCACTGGTGAATAGGTTTCATCGTAGTCCACACCGTGAACTTGTCTGAAACCTTTTGCCACCAACCTGGCTTTATAAATCTGGACATTTCCATCCACGTCAATCTTCTTCTTGAAGATCCATTTGCACTCGATGGCTTTTACACCAGCGGGTAAGTCAACCAACGAAAAAACTTGGTTGACCGACATGGAGTCCATTTCGGAATCAGTGGCCTTGCGCCACTTAGAGGAATCTGGGCCCATCATGGCTTGATTGAAGTTCGATGGTTCATCACCATCAATGATCAAAAGATCATGACAGTTAGTCACGAGGAATCCTTGATATCTCTCGGGTTCGTGACGGATCCTCCCGGATCTTCGAACTTCAGGTACTACAGGTTCAGGCTCTACAATTTCTTGTAGGTCCTCCTGCTGCTCTTCCTCATTAGGTTGAGCAGTATCCTGTTCATCTTGAATTTCTTCAAGCAGTACCTTACTCCCACTGTCTTTCTTAGAGAGAAATTCTCTCTCAAGAAAGTTACAATCCCGGGCAACAAAGATCTTGTTCTCGGAACGTAGATAGAAGTAATAAGCCTTGGTTTCCCGTGGATAACCAATGAAGTAGCATTTGTCAGATTTCGGTGTAAGCTTGTCTGAGATCAATCTCTTGACATAGGCTTCACAACCCCAAATTCTGAGATAAGACAGCACTGGAGCTTCTCCAGTCCATAATTCATATGGTGTCTTTGCTACTGCTTTTGATGGCGCTCTATTTAGAGTGAACATTGCTGTTAGCAGAGCATATCCCCAAAGGGATATTGGAAGGTCTGTGTGACTCATCATAGATCGAACCATATCCAATAAGGTCCGATTTCTCCTCTCAGACACACCATTCCATTGAGGTGTTCCAGGAGGAGTGAGTTGAGATACAATCCCACACTCTCTCAGATGATCACTGAATTCCTGGCTTAAGTATTCTCCTCCTCGGTCAGACCGAAGAGCCTTAATGCTTTTGCCAAGTTGGTTCTGTACTTCATTTTGGAATTCTCTGAACTTTTCAAAAGATTCAGACTTATGTTTCATCAAATAAACATATCCATACCTACTGAAATCATCAGTGAAGGTAATGAAGTACTGATAGTTTCCTCTTGCATTTGTGGACATTGGGCCACACACATCAGTGTGTATCAGGCCCAATAAGTCACTGGCCCTCTCGTTAGGTTTATTAAAGGGGGCCCGTGTCATTTTGCCCATCATGTATGATTCGCATTTCTCACATGACTCAAAGTCAAATGAGCCAAGAAGTCCATTCGAATGGAGCCTCTTGATGCGTTTCTCGCTGATGTGCCCTAAACGACAATGCCATAGAAACGTTCGGTTTTCCTCATTAGGTTTAAACCGTTTTGTATTAATGTTATAAATTGGCGCGGATTGATCGAGTATGTAAAGCCCATTCGAAAGAGGGGCAGAACCATAGAACTAATTGTTGCGATTGAAGGAACATAATTTATTCTTAACTGAAAAATCATAACCTTCCAAATCCAACAAAGAAATTGAAATAATATTTCTGCTTATAGCAGGTACAAAATAACAATTATTCAGTTCTAAAATCAATCCCGAAGGTAAAGACAACATGTATGTGCCTACAGCTAGTGCTGAAACTTTCGCTCCATTCCCAACTCGTAGCTCCACTTGTCCTTGCTTCAGCCTTCTACTGTTGCTGAGTGCCTGCATATTAGTACAAATATGAGCCCCACAACCAGTATCCATGACCCATGAGGTATTATCAGAAGTAGTTGTATTAACTTCTATAACAAAAATACCCGATGAAGAAGTCTCGAAAGTCTTCTTCTTCAATTCCTTTAGACCTTCCTGGAATTTCTTACAATCTCTTCTCCAATGCCCCAGTTCTTTGCAGAACCTGCACATGTCAGTAGGCCCAGCCTTTGACTTGGGCTTGGGCTTTGGCGTGTCCTTGTCCGCGACTTGGACAGCCTTGGCCGCTCCCTTATCCTTAGCAGAGGATTTCTTAAACCCCTTGCCCTTTTGCACCATAAGCACATTGGGGTCCTTGGCGGTTTTCCTCAAGTTGGGCTCTGCAGTCTTGAGCATTCCGTGAAGCTCAGGTAGTGTCTTACTCAAGCCATGCATGTTAAAGTTCAGAATGAACTGATCATAGCTTGCAGGTAAAGACTGCAGAATGATGTCGCAGGCAAGTTCCTGGCTGATTGGGCAGTCGAGTTTCTGAAGATGATCGAGATAACCCATCATCTTCAAGACATGAGGACTCACTGCCGCATTCGCAGCCAACTTGCAGTCCAAGAGGTTCTTAACTGTTTGAAACCTCTCAGTCCTAGCCTGCTCCTGAAAAAGCGATTTCAGGCTTGCCATTATCTCGATGGGAGACAATACACTTTCGAACTGCTTTTGCAGCTCAGGAGTCATTGTCACCAACATCAGGCAATAGACATCATTTTCATCTGACGAATGCTTTTCCCAAGCATTGTGCAGAGTCCTGGCAGCATTGGCAAGAGGCCTCTCGGGGAGGGGATCTCGAAGGACATAATCCTTCTTCTCCTGCTTGAGGACCAGCCTCAAGTTCCTTGACCATGTCAGGAAGTTCGTTCCAGTCAGCTTCTCCTTCTCGAGAACAGACCGGATCGAGAATGTGTTTTGTGTGCTTGTAGTAGTCATATCTGAAATATATAAATAAAAAGGTTATTAGTTATTATGTTCAAAATGACTAATCTCGTATTAAAATTTAATATGATTAATCACGCATTATATTCAATAACATAAGTTACCCTCAATAGAATATAATGATTCCAAGATCCACATATAACTAAAATTAAAGTGGGCCACTGGCCGTCACCCAACCTTAGCTTATATCGGTAAGCCCTATATCGGCTAATTATATCCGTGATATAACTCTTGGTTGTGAATCTGGGCCCGAGGCCCAATCCACTCTGATGTCTCAAGGCCCGGGACTCCCGATGGCCTAGTCAAGAAAACCGGACTATACAGTCATGTAATCATTAATGTCTGGGACTCCCAATGACATTTATGAATCACAAACCGTCTTACCCACGCAAAAGCAGACACCCTCACACTGTAAGGCCATGAATACAATTGAATGGGCTTTGACAGCTGACATAGCCTGGACAAGACATCCAACGCTTGATATTATTTGAGGTTCGTAGGTTTATTAAAATTTCATTCCCAAAATAGAAGATTACTATTTCGGGAAACTTTCTATTTTGGAAACCTACTATTTTCGGAAACTTTCTAAAATTGGAAACTTTCTAACTTT
This sequence comes from Orychophragmus violaceus, assembly GCA_030180135.1. NCBI lineage: Eukaryota > Viridiplantae > Streptophyta > Magnoliopsida > Brassicales > Brassicaceae > Orychophragmus > Orychophragmus violaceus. The sequence goes on from CM058239.1 coordinate 69,159,336, forward strand.
AGAAATTTCTTTAAAATCCAAAACCCGCAAATTCAGAAACTTCTATTTTAAGAAACTTTCTAATTTAAAAATTTCGGAAACTTTAATTTAAAATCGACTTTATAATTTTATAAAATAAATTTTAAATTGATCTGAAGAAAGACTCAAATAATTGGCCCAATTGTTTTAACTTCTTGGCCCGAGGCCCAAGAATTTGTCCATGTCCAAGACATGACCCAATTGTCCAATTATTTGACATAACCGGTCTGGTTCATTAAAACTGGTCTAACCAAGTTTTAATTACTACGATGACCACAATTGTCAACCGGTTATTTACTAAACCGGATTTTCTCAATTTATTTGGTCCAACCAAATCAAATTAGAAATTCCTGGTTTAGGCACTAAATCCAATAATTCTTTCGACATTGGATTTCTTATCCCGGTTTAACCAGACATGATAAAATTATCAAATCTGTTTATTAAACCGAGACGTTTAATTTTAATTAAATTAAACCGAGCCAAAACCCTAATCGCATCGATCGATGCTCACAGCATCGATCCTGCAACGATCGTTCATCGATCCTGCATCGATCGATGCTCTCACGCGTGCACGAACGGTTATCAGGTTTGGCCGAGAGATTCTCGCGAGATCCATGCGATCGTTTGAACGATCCATGCGATCGCGGTCAATCTCTCGCGAATGCAACGATCGATCCTTGCATTGCATCGATCGATGCAATGCGATCTCAGTCGATGCAAAATCAGTTTAGATCACATACCAAATCAATATAGTTTGGTCATGCGATTTTTAAACAGTTTGTTCAGGATTCAATTCTTGTTTCTTAAGTGATTTATCTTATCAGTAGTTGATTCAAAACACTTTTAAACAAGAAAACAGTCCTAAACATGAATCTAAACAAGAAAAACACAGAACCTGGCTCTGATACCACTGTTTGATCGTTTAGATGAATCCTGATTCAATTCCAGATTCAGATTATCCTAAACATGCGATCTAGGTTCTTCTCAGAATAGAAACAAATGATGATCTCACCTTATACCTGTTATTGCAGCGGAAATGGATGGTATGTCTGAGATCAGAGAAACACCGAGGGATGAATCCTCCAAAGGTTCACACACGCTTTCACAGGAAACAGCTGCTAGACCACCAGGGGAACTCGGCGCAGAGAGAGAGAGTTTACGGCTCTCGTGTTAGGGTTAATCAGTCTGAAACTCGAGTTTTATGACACAAAACTCGTCCTGTTCCGTTTGGGCCATTTGGCCCAAATACCAATTAACTCGTCGGTGTTTGCGCACTGCATCGATCGTTGCACCTTATGCATCGATCGATGCACAGTGGCTAAACCTTTTATTCTCTAAGTACAGTAAATGCCTAGCACTTTTACTGTACTTCTGCTAAAACCGTTCCTGCACATTTTCCTGTTAGCTTAGGCGTGTGACCCATATGGGATCATATAATAAAGGCAATAAGTCCAAGACTTATAGATCATGAGCGGACTCTAGCAAGCCATCATGACCCCCAGTATTATATGACTTATGTCTGATCATTGACATACTCTTACTTTCTAGAGACAGTACCGAGATTACTGGACACAATTCCAACACTTTGATCTTAAATCTGCTGCAGAAAGGAGATTGGTGCAGCTTAATGAGTTGGATGAGATTAGACATTTTGCCTATGAGAACTCAAAGTTGTACAAGGAGAGGACTAAGGCTTATCATGACAAGAAGATTGTCTCTAGACAGTTTGAGCCTAATGATCAGGCACTTTTGTATAACTCTCGTTTGCATTTGTTTCCAGGTAAGCTGAAATCAAGGTGTCCGGTCCTTTCACGATCAAAGAGGTGCGTCCATATGGAACTGTCGTTCTAACCAGCAAGGAAGGTAATGAATTCACTGTGAATGGACAGAGGGTGAAACATTATTGGGCTAAGGCCGAGATTCCAGGAGGTCAGATTCTACCTCTGGATGATGCACCCTCTACCTAGATCAGTTGAAGCGTCAAGCTATTGACGTTAAAAGAGCGCTGAGTGGGAGGCAACCCACTGTTTTCGTTTTTGCATTTTAATTTTGGTGTTTTTTGTAGGATTTTACGTTTTGTTTCTGGTTTTGGTGAGTTTTTATCTGCAGGTCTCGGAGTATTCGCAGTGCGTCGATCGTCACAACACGAAAGAAATCGCATTGCAGCGATCGTTGCGGTCCAGAGCGACGATCGACCATACACGAAAAATCGCCTAGCAACGGTCGATGCACCTAGTGCAACGGTCGATGCCTGTGCGACAGAGGTAAAAATCAGACAGAACTCAACACGTCCATTAACACTTAACTTTTTCTTTCTTTTTACCAATCCTTCGCTTGACACTACTGGGGACAGTGTGTCTTAAGTGTGGGGGAGGTGCTACTGACATCTATCTTTCTGTTTTCTTAGAGTCAGTATGTTTTTCAAAAAAAAAAAAATTTGTTTTATCGAGTCAAAACCAGTTTAAGTAAGAAACAATGATTTTTTGAGAAGATTAATAGCACTTGCAGGAACTTAAGTAACCATCGGGATGAAGTTGCAGGATCTATCTATGACTATTAGAAAACCCCATCACGGATCAACCTATTGAGGACACCCACATCGCTTCAGGTATCAGAGGATCCTTTTACTGACTTCAACTTAATACTGACTTAATTTTCTCACCTAAGGGCTTGGTATACTTTGTGTCGGATTCCCTTGTTAGTTCTGACACAGCCTGTAAACATGTCCTATTTGGTTCCCTTCTCCCCTTCCATAAAAAAAAAAAAAGATAATAAACTGGGGATGAGTTAGTAACTCCGAAGTGGTCTCTGGGAGTGGTAGCTACAATTATCATATCATGTGCATCCATGGAATGTGTCCAAAGTACACCCCTTAACGGGAAGAGCACTGATAAAAAAAAAAATGATACCCAATGGGGAAAAATCAGAATGCTAAGGAAGGGAAAAGAGAAGAAAGGGACCAAAGAAAGGTAGTTTGGTGGTCTAGAGCTGACAAGGTAAGAGTCCATGTGCCTTTGATCGATACTCCTTAGGTGAGACCGCACTTAAATACTTGCAGAAGTCAGTAGGGAGAATTTGAATGTGTGAATGTGATTGTGGAGTTTACTTAGGACAGTTGCTAAGTGTGGGGGAAGTATATGTTGGTCTTGATATCTTGTGATTGATTCTTTCAGTGGATTACTAAGGGGAATCTGAGTGTTGTTGCTTCTAGGACAAAAAGAGTTTCTGAAAGTTTTCAAACCTCTTCACCATGTTTTAGTTCTCTGTTTTGCTTGAGGACAAGCAAAGGCTAAGTGTGGGGGAGGTTATATATCATGGTTTTTACCGGTTTTATGCCATGATATAAGTCTGTTTTAGTGTCTTTTGGTGTTCCTTTAGAGTCTTTTGCAGGTTTTATTAGGTACACGCATATTTGGAGCTAAAGTGAAGATTATGGAGCTAATTGGTGCGTTTTGGAGATTTGGTCCGAGAGACTGAGCTCACTGTCATGATATGATGACTGCGTCGATCGTTGCACACCTGCATCGGTCGATGCATAGCGCGAATGGGCCAGACTCGGCGGTTTAATGAAGAAATGCCAATATTGCAGAAGTGCCCTGAAGTTCTAGATATTTACACAGAAGCCCCAAGTCGTGTTTTAGCTATTTAATTAGGTTTTTAGATCAGTTTTTCGATACGCTTACATATGCTATCATAACTTTAGAGCAGAGAGTTTTTAGAGCTTTTGGGGCTGATCTGATCCTGTACTACATTCGTTTTGGAGAAGTTTTCGAACCCCTTTATTATTCTAATCTCTTTTATGATTGCTATTTATTCATTGATTATGTTTACATCATCCATGTCTGAGTAGTTTCATAGTTAGGTTTAGGGTTTCTCATAGGGATTTCATGACTCGCTAGATATAATTAATTCAGTTAAGGATTCACATCAATAGAAGTTCTTCAAACTAAATTGTGTTTAATGCTAGTTCTAACCTGATCAATTAGAATCTAGATCTTAGGTTGCTAAATACGACACGACAGTGTGGTTTAGAATCTGAACTATTTAGGTTGAGCAATTTAATTACTCGCAAAGGAATTTGGTTTAATTAGATTGTGAACATATCAAACTTGGAATTAAAGCTGGTTTAATCTGTTAGTAATTGCAAAGGAATTTGGATTACTGCACTTAGACTTAGAGAGTTCTCGCAAAGGAATTTGGTTAATTCTATATCTGTGTTTTGAGTTCTAGAACTGAGTTTAATTAGATCATGGCTGATTGATTTATCTGCTTGTCTGATTTCCTGAGAATGCCCTAGACTTAACGCTTTTAGTTTATTGATTTCAAACAACAACCTGCTACTGATTTACTTTCATGCTTGCTTTTAGTTAATAGAATACAATTTGCTTTTTGCTTTCTCCTAGTTTTTAATCTCTTTAAGTTCTTGATTTTATCGTTGCCTAGAGTCCTCGTGGATTCGATCCCTAAGTACTACAACTGATTTACTGTGCACTTGCAGTTAGTATAGGGTAAAACTCGAGACCTATCAAACCTCCTAGTCATTAAAAAAAGAAAGAAATGTGCATAATTTACCATGTTTAGCAATCATGTTTGTATGGTTTCCTTATCTTTTGCATTCATTCTTGTGCATTTTTCTAGTAAATCATCCATTTTAGGACTTAATGTGTTTAGGATAGAGTCTTATGCTTATTGTTTCTATTTGGAGCTTTTTTAGGTAATTTTAGAACTTTGGAATGTTCATGTTTATAGGAGATGAGTCTTGAATCTTTTAACGTGTTTTGAGATAAGAGGAGTGACTTAAACAAGAAGGAACAATAATTCCAACCCTTAACCAAGGCCATCATCTCAACTGCGGCCGATACTCATTACTTGACCGAGACTTCTTTTTGGGCCAGAGAATCCCTCGGCCATAGCTATCTGCGATGACCTGTTTGTTGTGCACCCCCCCCCCCTCGAAACAAGCCCCTCGGCCAACACTCACTCGATGTTCTCCCCTCAGCCACACTCCATCGACCATAGCCCGTTTGTTTTGGGCCTCCTCGTTGAGGCTCAACTTTGTCCAGCAGGTGTATCAGCATGGTCCCATCGGGTGATCCTCAGCCGACACCTTCTTATCGGCCATACATCCCTCAACCATCTTCGACCGATGCAGCCATCTCGTCCGCAACTCCGTTTTCATCCGAAGATCCATCTGCCATAGGCTTCGGCCAAACTGAACCTTCTGCATGCCCATCTACCAAGGGCCATCGGCCATGACCTGCCTAGAAACCAAATTCCCCATCTGAACCGGGTCACTACCTGGTTTATTCTGGGTTGACCGATTTCGAACACTTCTTCTATAAATACCTTTTTAGACTAAAAATTAGGCATCCTCTCTTTTCTTAAGCTTTTTTTTTTGCTTTTTTAGGGTTTATGAGTTTGAAAACACAGAATTTATGACTTAAGCAAGTAATTCTTATATTCTTCGTAATCTCTTCTTTTAATCTATTCCTAATAATGATTTCTTAAATTCCTCTCGTGGGTTTTGTTGGAAACATTGTGATTATTTAGTATTTAGCTTTGGGTCTAATGAATGAGGTAGATTACGAGGTTTTTATGTTAGATTCATGGCGTTTAGTGATTAATGTTGCATCTAGATTTTGGTTTTCGCAATTCTAGATTCTCATTGATTTGTGGATTTAGATCATGTGATGATTTATGTGCGGAAGGTGTTTGATGGAATGTCTCAAATGACCAATTTAGAGGATTTTCACTCTTACCCTTGGTAACTAGTTGTCTAAGGTGATTATTAGTAACAAGAACTTGTTTTGCATGTTTGTTCATCAATTAATCAAAATTGGAAGATTGATATAGAACGCAAAACTCATAAAATGATTATATAAACCCTAATTTTTATCTATCTAAACTCCGCCATAATAACCCCATTAAAAACCTTTAAAACCCAACTAAGAAACTCTCGGACTTCCAAACAGAAACCATAATAAAAATTGGATTAAATAAATAAATAATAAAATAAACTTGTAGCTTAGGGTTTCGCATCTTATCCCGGACAAACTAAGGACTAGAGATCTAAATCCCTAAAACAACCTAAAAGCTAAGAAAATAGAAAACTATTAAGAAAACCTTAGAAGGCATTGTGTTGGTGATGATTTGAGATGAGAGGGGTGCATGTCCTTATATACGTGCTTGAGAGGAGGTGTCTTTGATTTTTGATGTGGGGCATTGTTCCCTAGTTTTGGTGGGCTTAAGTTGGCAAAAACAGCCCAAAAAGTGGTTCTAAGTCGGTTGACTTTTGTTAGTCACCTGGCCTTGGCTTCGAGGCTCCAGGTCATGACCAAGAGTGCTTCTGTCGTGGCCTAGGCTGCTCTGGTCGCGGCTAAGTGGAAATTATGCTGCTTATCAGTCCTTCTTGTTTTGGGTGTATCTTGAGATCTAACCATTGGATCGTTCTTAAACCAGTTGCAATAAAAGCTAGTATATCTATCTTGTTTCCAAATGTGACCTTTGGTTTGTTTTGCCTCCTTATCCTGAAAAGTAAAATAAAACTATGCAAGGTATAAATAACTTTAAAACCATTAGCTAACACGTTAGAACACCAATAAAAAGTATATAAATTATAGCTAAAATGGTGTAAAAACGGGTTATATCAACTCCTCTAGACTTAAACTTTTCACTACAAGAAAACAGCGTTTTTGCGACTGTACTTTTAATCGCAGAATAGTCGTTAATCGGGGTTTTACGAAAAACATACGACTAAATATGGTAGTCGTCAATCAATAGTAGCTAAATCTCATAGTCGTATTATTAGTCGGCGAGTTACGACCATTTATACGACAAACATAGGTAATCGTAAAATAGACGTAGCGTTGTCGGAAGATCGAGGGACTAATCTGCGACTACGGCAGCGACAAATGTGCGACTATAAAGGGAGCCCATATACGGTTGGAGGAATAATGTCATCAAATAGTCATCAAATCAGGTGACCATTAGGCGATTAATATGTGATTGTATTGTGTAGTCAGAAAGTAGTCGTAAATAGTAGCCACTATGTAGCGACTGGGTAACGACCATTTTAACTACTATCCCGCGACTAATCTGAACAGCCATATACAATTATGGTAATTATCTCGTTACTATGTGGCGACTGTTATGTTACTGACTAGTAAAGTCATGATTCAGTCGTAGACTATGGTGACGTTTTGGCGACCGTTTATTGACTAATTTACCGATTATATGACGACTAATTGGAGAATCCAAATACAAGTATGGTTAACTTCTTGCTATTAAATGTCGACTGTTAAACGACTATGTATCGTCTAAACGAAACATCCAGATTCGATTATGGTACAGCCGGGCGACTAGTATATGATTGTCTAATATAGTCACAACATAGTCGTAAGAAATGGTGGCTACTTGGCGACGGTGTAATGACATCATAACGATTATAAACGACTATATGGAAAATACAGATTCGTTGATGGTAAATATTTAGCGACTATTTTGTGTGTGTAGTGCGAATAATGGACGACCGTTTAGAAGCTTTTTCGTAAAATTTAGAATTTGGATTAATTTCATTTCCGATTTGGTAATCGGTGATACCGTAATTTGAATGGTACAACAAACGTAACAAACACTTCCATCAAAAATAAAATTGGTAACATGTAGACACAGAAGACCTACAAACGCAAACTCCAGCATTTAGTACTTGCCAAATCATACACCAAAAAATTAACAAGTGCAAAAGACAGTGATAAGTAACCTACGAATCAGATGGTGTTGTTGTTTAACTTTGAGAAGTCAGTTGCTCATGGTGGGCGACAACGCTGAAAAGTGTATGGGCTGCTTGTGCTTGCGCATTAAAGATTAGCTGTCAGGCTTTCGACTTCATGAGGATTTACTCGTCCATCCTTCTCAGTAGCCTGTGACAATTACAGACAGTAGGAGAAAAACAATTATTAAAGATCGTGAGATGACTTTATAAACATGGATTGTGAAAACAACGACTTTACATGAGGAAAGAAGTTGTTATATTCAACTGTTGATATCTCACGTGGTCGGAGTTCTTTGCAGTGCTTCTGCAGTCCTTTGTGTTGCTAACCATGTCTTTCATGCATCGTTGATAGATCTCCTCAACAAATGTTTCAGAAGAAAGTTATGAATGGTTTGGCCATGTCTCAAATGATACAAAAGTTATCTTGTAAGCGCTCAGACACTCGAACTAAGCAAAACAAATTAATGAGTTAAGCAGAGATTAGTGTCTTCATTTGCGTGCTAACTATAAGATTAACATCCTAACTGTAATACCCTGTATTCAAAAATATGGTCAACGGGCAGAAGAAAAGTCAACAAGGGCAAATTTGTAATTTTGCCAAACTCAGGGGCAAAATTACCATTTTGCCAAAGTTCGAGACAGAAGCCAAGACGGGCCAAATGTTCTCATTTTAAAACATAAAGAACATTTAAAAGACCATAATTGGAAGAAACTGAGCAGAAACGAGTTTTTCGGCTTGTCGGGAATGGAAACCGACTAAACCGAGAAACTTTGGAAATTCATAACCGGAGATAGGAAACTCCAAATGAGGTGATTCAACTTTTTAAATTCATCTAAAATCAGGGAGAATCAGTTTTTGGGAGTTTTGGGATTTATGGAAACAGTGGAATATTTTCTAAAACTTTAACCGTGAAACCAAGGAAACCGAGACAAATTGCAAGATGGGCTTAGAATGGTTTGGGCCGGTTTAGGGCTGGTTTTTGTGGATCAGATGAAGCTCCAGATACAGGTGTTACACTCCTGAAGGCGCCACCTCTTTTGGCTGAGTCATTGCATGGGATTTTTGGTGTAAAGAATCATGTTGCATGCACAAAAAATATCTAGCCAAATTCATTTCACTCACTCTTACCCTCTCTCTAGCTTCACCCACGACCTTACCTCTCTCCTCTCTCTAGATTCATCTGGAAAACCCAGAAATCCCTATGAATCTTCAAAGAAACTCAAGAACATTCAAAGTGTTCTTAAGTGTTCTTCATACCTTCCAACACAAGAAATCCCATAACCTCTCATTATAAACCCAAATCCACTTCTGAAAAGCCCAGTAGCTTCCTCTCTCCCTCCTCTACAACCGCCAGCCAGCCACCACCGCCGCCGTCTCCGGAGCTCGCCGAAATCTGGCCGGAGAGCTGCTGCAGTTAGGGTTTCGTTGGCTCTCCATCTTCCTTCACCAGATCTTGACCTTTTGAAGCTAACAATGGCCAGATCTCTTCCTTGCGGTCAGTTTGGTGGGTGGATCGTCGTCTGAGTCGCCGAAAAAAGGGGTGAACCGGCCGGTCAACGCCGAACCACCACCGGTCAACACCGGAAAAGCCACCGGAAGTTCCTCCTCCGCCGTCTCTCTCTCTTCTGCCGGTTCACTGGTGTTGGTTTAGCATTGGGTTGGTATTGAATTGAAGTTGGTTTGGTTGGTTTTGGATCGGTCTAGGTTAACCGGTCAACTCTTGGTCAACAGTTGACTTTGACCCGGTTTACCTAAACCGATCAATTGGATTTTGGTTCACTGGTTCAGTTGGTTCAGAGAATGGGTCAACCGGTTTAGGTCTGGTCAGCGGTCAACGGTCAACGGTCAGCCAGTCAACACGGTCAACGGCCGGTCAACGCAGTGGTTAACGCCGGTCAACGCGTTGACTCCGGCCAGTTTCTATTTCCGGTTTGCGTACGGGGGTTCAGGAAGCTTCGGAGTTCGTATTCGGGTGTTCGGGAGGTTTGGGTCTCAGTTCGGAGTCTCGGGGTTCGTATCCGCATCTGGTCCGCCATTCCGACCTAAATCACTGTGAGTCGGCTCAAACACCGTAGTTCGAAACATATAGATCGGGAATTGAGAAACCGTAGAACTAGGTGTTTGCATACCCGGATGTGACTTGATTGATTTTGAGAACTGAATGGTTGGATTAACGATAAACCGATTAGGGTTTAAGACGCATGTTAGGATCGTGAGAATTAAACGGATTAAACCTGTTGTGTGCTGTTAGGTTGTTAGTAACGTTGATTGATGCATACATATAGTCGTGGCATGATAGGGCCGTATATGCATATATACATATTTAAAGAACGATATCGAATGAATTTAAGTACGGGAATTAAGACGGTGTTAAAATATGGAATTAAACCTAACGAACGTATATTGTATGGAATGAGATCGGGATTAGGTTAAATAGATGTTGAAGAGAAAGAAATGAATTAAGTAAATGAAGGATGAGACGTCGGGGAGTTTAGTAAGCTACTAGCTCTAAACCGACGGATCGGGGATTTGATAAAAGATTGTTGGAAGTTTTGGTTGATCCTGATTCAATTCTCATATTGATATCAACCTAAACACGCATTAGATCTAGGTGTTCTTATTTAGAAACATAATGATCTCACCTTTTACCTGTTTGTTTGCAGCGGAATTGATGAACAGGTCAGAGATCAGGGAGATACACCAAGGGATGAATCCTCCAAAGGCTCACACACGCAATCACAGGAAACTGGTTGCTAGACCGAGCTGAGGGAGGCGCCAGAAAGAGAGAGAAATCGCGGCTGGAGGCTTAGGGTTGGGAGAGAAGAGACTTGGCTTTTAGTCATTAAAAGCCTTCTCTTTCCCTTTTGGGCTTTTGGGCCCAATCTGATTAAATCCCATTTAATCAGACCCATTAATCTTTCTCTCTTAGTACGACAAATGCCTAGCACTTTTGTCGTACTTCTGCTATGCCGTTCCAACATTATTTCCTGCTAGCTTAAGCGTGTGACCCATATGGGATCATACAATAAAGGCAATAAGTCCAAGACTTACAGATCATGAGCGGACTCTAGCAAGCCATCATGACCCCCAGTATTGTATGACTTATGTCTGATCACTGACATACTCTTACGTTATAGAGACAGTACAGAGATTGCTGGACACAATTCCAACAATCTCCCACTTGAACTGGAATCTCTGTATTCATAATCCCTTTCGTCTCAATATCTCGATTAGTCATAAGGCAAGATTAGTGTCATCCTTATAAAGCCTAATCTTGTTCATCGGACTCTGATTTGATACTGACAATACAAACGACTCGGGAAAGTCCGTTTGAGCATGGCCATGCGTTTTCCAGTATTCAAATCTCCGATTGGCCTAGAGATATTCACTCCATTTATATTGGAGGGACAAATCCCATCTTGTTCCATCACTGTAAACTACTCATTTCATAATGCACCCAAACAAGGTCCTTATAGCTATCACAGAATGATAGCGTTAGACAATGATCAAAGTACATCAGTCCATGTGCAGTCACATGCATGTGAACTCAGGTCTAAGGACTATACTCTATAGTCGTAGTAAGAATCTCTTATGACACAGATATAAATATCCTGAAGAGTTCTTATTAGCGGGTCTTGTCCGGTCGTATGTTCCCAACATACACCTATGTACTGACTTTGATGCCGAGCATCTATGACACACTGAGACTTTGTCATAAGTCACGTACCAATCTAGTCTTACACGGTTGTTGGTGTTCCAATTTCAACAACCTTCGACTAGGGACATGATGATATAAAACATTTATCAAATATAGGATCTCATGATCAAGCTAAATGACTTCGATGACTCAAGATCAAATCATTTACTTCGATGACCTATAAAATGGTTCATATCATTTTGGAACGATTATTTCATCACAGTTAAAATAATCTTGAAATAATAATTTCATTAAAACATAAATAATGTCTTACAAGAACATATCAAATAACTAAAATAAAGCTCACAAAACTCCCACTCAAATTTAGATTACATTTCAATGTTTCTAATGCCTACAGCTTCAGTCAGGAACTCGAGCTTAGGCCTTGGGAGTGGCTTTGTCAACGGATCAGCGACATTATCATCTGTCGGAACTCGGCTGATCTTGACTTCCTTTCTATTAATGATGTCACGTATCAAGTGATATCTTCTTTGAACATGCTTGGATTTCTGGTGTAATCTTGGTTCCTTTGCCTGAGCTATAGCACCATTGTTGTCACAAAACAGTGCCAGAGGCTCAGCCGCATCTGGTATCACACCTAGTTCCATAATGAACTTTCGTATCCAAACAGCTTCCTTCGCTGCTTCTGAGGCGGCGATATATTCAGCTTCCGTAGTGGAATCAGCAACGGTGTCCTGCTTGGAGCTTCTCCAACTTACTGCACCGCCATTCAGACAAAAGACATAACCGGACTGTGACCGGAAATCATCTGTGTCTGTCTGGAAACTTGCGTCCGTGAATCCACTGACTTTAAGCACATCACTTCCACCGTACACTAAGAATTTATCCTTAGTATGTCTTAGATACTTCAAGATATTCTTTACGGCAATCCAATGGTTTTCACCTGGATTTGACTGATATCTACTCGTCATGCTCAATGCGTAAGCAACATCAGGACGAGTACAGATCATGGCATACATGACAGATCCTATTGCAGATGCATAAGGAATGTTCTTCATGCGCTCAAGCTCAGCAGCCGACGTACGGCTCTGCTTCTTGCTTAGCGTTGTGCCATGTACCATTGGCGTGAAGCCCTTCTTGGAATCTTTCATGCTGAATCTTTGTAGGACTTTGTCAATGTATGAGTCTTGACACAAGCCTATCAGCCTCTTAGGTCTATCCCGATAGATCCTAATTCCAAGAACGTATGCGGCTTCACCCATGTCTTTCATGGAAAAACAACTTCCAAGCCAGTCCTTTACAGACTTCAGCATTGGAACGTCGTTTCCGAGAAGCAGTATGTCATCGACATACAGGATAAGAAATACAATCTTGCTCCCACTAGATTTCTTATACACGCATTGTTCTTCTTCGTTTCTAATGAAGTCAAATTGCTTGATCGCTTCATCAAAACGAAGATTCCAGCTCCTCGATGCTTGCTTCAATCCATAAATGGATTTATGAAGCTTGCATACTTTCCCAGCATTCTTTGGATCTATGTAACCGTCAGGTTGTGTCATATACACATCCTCTTCCAGAATACCATTCAGGAAAGCGGTTTTCACGTCCATCTGCCAAATTTCATAATCATGAAAAGCTGCAGTTGCTAGTAGAATCCGAATAGATTTCATCATAGCCACCGGTGAATAGGTTTCATCGTAGTCCACACCGTGAACTTGTCTGAAACCTTTTGCCACCAACCTGGCTTTATAAATCTGGACATTTCCATCCACGTCAATCTTCTTCTTGAAGATCCATTTGCACTCGATGGCTTTTACACCAGCGGGTAAGTCAACCAACGAAAAGACTTGGTTGACCGACATGGAGTCCATTTCAGAATCAGTGGCCTTGCGCCACTTAGAGGAATCTGGGCCCATCATGGCTTGATTGAAGTTCGATGGTTCATCACCATCAATGATCAAAAGATCATGACAGTCAGTCACGAGGAATCCCTGATATCTCTCGGGTTCGTGACGGATCCTCCCGGATCTTCGAACTTCAGGTACTACAGGTTCAGGCTCTACAATTTCTTGTAGATCCTCCTGCTGCTCTTCCTCATTAGGTTGAGCAGTATCCTGTTCATCTTGAATTTCTTCAAGCAGTACCTTACTCCCACTGTCTTTCTTAGAGAGAAACTCCCTCTCAAGAAAGTTACAATCCCGGGCAACAAAGATCTTGTTCTCGGAACGTAGATAGAAGTAATAAGCCTTGGTTTCCCGTGGATAACCAATGAAGTAGCATTTATCAGATTTTGGTGTAAGCTTATCTGAGATTAATCTCTTAACATAGGCTTCACAACCCCAAATTCTTAGATAAGACAGCACTGGAGCTTCTCCAGTCCATAATTCATATGGTGTCTTTGCTACTGCTTTTGATGGCGCTCTATTTAGAGTGAACACTGCTGTTAGCAGAGCATATCCCCAAAGGGATATTGGAAGGTCTGTGTGACTCATCATAGATCGAACCATATCCAATAAGGTCCGATTTCTCCTCTCAGATACACCGTTCCATTGAGGTGTTCCAGGAGGAGTGAGTTGGGATACGATCCCACACTCTCTCAGATGATCACTGAATTCTTGGCTTAAGTATTCTCCTCCTCGGTCGGACCGAAGAGCCTTAATGCTTTTGCCAAGTTGGTTCTGTACTTCATTTTGGAATTCTCTGAACTTTTCAAAAGATTCAGACTTATGTTTCATCAAATAAACATATCCATACCTACTGAAATCATCAGTGAAGGTAATGAAGTACTGATAGTTTCCTCTTGCATTAGTGGACATTGGGCCACACACATCAGTGTGTATCAGGCCCAATAAGTCACTGGCCCTCTCGTTAGGTTTATTAAAGGGGGCCCGTGTCATTTTGCCCATCATGCAGGATTCGCATTTCTCACATGACTCAAAGTCAAATGAGCCAAGAAGTCCATTCGAATGGAGCCTCTTGATGCGTTTCTCGCTGATGTGCCCTAAACGACAATGCCATAGAAACGTTCGGTTTTCCTCATTAGGTTTAAACCGTTTTGTATTAATGTTATAAATTGGCGCGGATTGATCGAGTATGTAAAGCCCATTCGTAAGAGGGGCAGAACCGTAGAACAAATTGTTGCGATTGAAGGAACATAATTTATTCTTAACTGAAAAATCATAACCTTCCAAATCCAACAAAGAAATTGAAATAATATTTCTGCTTATAGCAGGTACAAAATAACAATTATTAAGTTCTAAAATCAATCCCGAAGGTAAAGACAACAAGTAAGTTCCTACAGCTAGTGCTGAAACTTTCGCTCCATTCCCAACTCGTAGTTCCACTTGTCCTTGCTTCAGCCAACTTACAGTCCAAGAGGTTCTTAACTGTCTGGAACCTCTCGGTCCTAGCCTGCTCCTGAAAAAGCGATTTCAGGCTTGCCATGATCTCGATTGGAGACAATACACTTTCGAACTGCTTTTGCAGCTCTGGAGTCATTGTCACCAACATCAGGCAATAAACATCATTTTCATCTGACGAATGCTTTTCCCAAGCATTGTGCAGAGTCCTGGCAGCATTGGCAAGAGGCCTCTCGGGGAGGGGATCTCGAAGGACGTAATCCTTCTTCTCCTGCTTGAGGACCAGCCTCAAGTTCCTTGACCATGTCAGGAAGTTCGTTCCAGTCAGCTTCTCCTTCTCGAGAACAGACCGGATCGAGAATGTGTTTTGAGTGCTTGTAGTAGTCATATCTGAAATATATAAATAAAAAGGTTATTAGTTATATGTTCAAAATGATTAATCTCGTATTAAAGTATAATATGATTAATCATGCATTATATTCAATAACATAAGTTACCCTCAATAGAATATAATGATTCCAAGATCCACATATAACTAAGATCAAAGTGGGCCACTGGCCGTCACCCAACCTTAGCTTATATCGGTAAGCCCTATATCGGCTAATTATATCCGTGATATAACTCTTGGTTGTGAATCTGGGCCCGAGGCCCAATCCACTCTGATGTCTCAAGGCCCGGGACTCCCGATGGCCTAGTCAAGAAAACCGGACTATACAGTCATGTAATCATTAATGTCTGGGACTCCCAATGACATTTATGAATCACAAACCGTCTTACCCACGCAAAAGCAGACATCCTCACACTGTAAGGCCATAATGCAATTGAATGGGCTTTGACAGCTGACATAGCCTGGACAAGACATCCAACGCTTGATATTATTTGAGGTTCGTAGGTTTATTAAAATTATTCCCAAAATAGAAGATTACTATTTCGGGAAACTTTCTATTTATGGAAACCTACTATTTTTGGAAACTTTCTAAAATTGGAAACTTTCTAAAACAGGAAACTTTCTAACTTTAGAAACTTCTTTAAAATCCAAAACCCGCAAATTCAGAAAATTCTATTTTAAGAAACTTTCTAATTTCAAAATTTCGGAAACTTTAATTTAAAAACGACTTTATAATATTATAAAATAGATTTTAAATTAATCTGAAGAAAGACTCAATTAACTGGCCCAATTGTTTTAACTTCTTGGCCCGAGGCCCAAGAATTGGTCCATGTCCAAGACATGACCCAATTGTCCAATTAATTGACATAACCGGTCTGGTTCATTAAAACTGGTCTAACCAAGTTTTAATTACTACGATGACCACAATTGTCAACCGGTTATTTACTAAACCGGAATTTCTCAATTTATTTGGTCCAACCAAATCAAATTAGAAATCCCTGGTTTAGGCACTAAATCCAATATTTCTTTCGACATTGGATTTCTAATCCTGGTTTAACCAGACTTAATAAACTTATTAATCTGTTTATTAAACCAGAACGAAGATTTTAATCAAGTTTTGAACCGAACCAGCTAATCGAAATCGAACCGGTCACGAACCATCCATGGCCGTGACCTAATCCACTCGATCACAGCCGACCAGCCGCGTTCAATCCACGATCCACGGACGGCCGAGCCTCACGCGATCGGGATGCAGCTGGACGGGACGAGCTCGGGACGTGAGACGGTACGATCGCAGGCGGGACGAGGCGCGACGATCCGATCGCTATCGATCGTGCGATCCTCGGCTGATCGGATCGACCACGCGACGCGATCCGTGATCCGTCCGTGCGTCGTGTCTGATCCAGTCGCCCATGAGCCGATCCCGACCCAACCGGCCATACCTCTCGGCCATAATCACCAACCGGCCAAGCCGGTCGATCCAATACCCGGCCGATCGCAAATCTGAGTCATATAGCTCATGTTTTGCGATTTTCCTTGTGTGTTTAGAGTTCAATTCTGATTCTTAATCGTTTTATCTTATCAGTAATTGATTCAAAAACAATTCTAAACAGATTAAACAACCTAAACTTTGAATCTAAAACAAGAAACCTAAGAACCAATGGCTCTGATACCACTGTTGGAAGTTTTGGTTGATCCTGATTCAATTCTCATATTGATATCAACCTAAACACGCATTAGATCTAGGTGTTCTTATTTAGAAACATAATGATCTCACCTTTTACCTGTTTGTTTGCAGCGGAATTGATGAACAGGTCAGAGATCAGGGAGATACACCAAGGGATGAATCCTCCAAAGGCTCACACACGCAATCACAGGAAACTGGTTGCTAGACCGAGCTGAGGGAGGCGCCAGAAAGAGAGAGAAATCGCGGCTGGAGGCTTAGGGTTGGGAGAGAAGAGACTTGGCTTTTAGTCATTAAAAGCCTTCTCTTTCCCTTTTGGGCTTTTGGGCCCAATCTGATTAAATCCCATTTAATCAGACCCATTAATCTTTCTCTCTTAGTACGACAAATGCCTAGCACTTTTGTCGTACTTCTGCTATGCCGTTCCAACATTATTTCCTGCTAGCTTAAGCGTGTGACCCATATGGGATCATACAATAAAGGCAATAAGTCCAAGACTTACAGATCATGAGCGGACTCTAGCAAGCCATCATGACCCCCAGTATTGTATGACTTATGTCTGATCACTGACATACTCTTACGTTATAGAGACAGTACAGAGATTGCTGGACACAATTCCAACAAAGATACCTAGTAAAGGTTAAGAAAAAAGGAAAGTGTTGTGATTGGTGAGCCGTCTACGGATTAGCAATCCGCTAATCCAAGGTAGCGGTCGGGAATGAGTTAAAAGACTTTAGAAACCCTAATAGGCATGTTTGTGTGGTGATTGTGCTGTTGTGTTGTGGTTGCTGTTGAGCTTTCTGTGCAGGCCTGTTAGATCATCTCACTGTTGGGCCGAGTGATCCGTGTGGACACTTAACTTGGTCATGGGACCGGTTAAGTCGTAGCCACTGACTTGGTACGGTGCCGAGTCAGGGTAAAGGTGTGGGTGGGTGTGTGTGTAGACTTGCGGGACATGGTGTTGAGATTGTTGTTGATTATTGCTTGAGTGCGATTGCTAGAGTCCAAGTGAGTCTGCGTGTTTATATTTCTGCACTAGGACTCTAGGGTGCGTTATATCCCGTAAGTCTAGGTATTTGGACACGTTCTGGTACTTCTGACCCGATTGGATCCTCGGGTAGTTGCCTAATCGGATCGTGGTGATTCCGGTTATGGCGTTAACCTACTGAGTGACGCCGGTAGGTGTGTGATTCAAAGAATACAGGGTCATGTCCTAGGACCAAATGGCATGGAATCTTAGGTTATCGTGGGGTAGCCCGAGTCACTGCGTATCGACGGGCTGAGAACAGTGTCCTAGGTCGTGAGACTTCGTGTTTACGTTTAGGAGTCGTGGGTTACTTACCATGTCGGTGTTGGGATTCGTTTGGTTGATCCTGATGTAATTCACAGATTCAGATCATCCTAAACATACAGATCTAGGTTCTCTTGAATAGAATCATAACATGATCTCACCTTTTACCTGTTTGTTGCAGCGGAAGGAATAGAACAGGTCAGAGATCAGATAGATGCACCGAGGGATGAATCCTCCAAAGGTTCACACACGCTTCACAAGGAAATGGCTGCTAGACCACGAGGAGAGAGGCGCGCAGGGAGAGAGAGAGACGCGGCTACGGTTTAGGTTGGGGAGAAAAGACTTGGCTTTTAGTCATTAAAAGTCTTCTCTTTTCCCTAATGGGCTTTTGAGCCCAATCTGATTAAATCCCATTTAATCAGACCCATTAATCTTTCTCTCTTAGTACGACAAATGCCTGGCACTTTTGTCGTACTTCTGCTAAGCCGTTCCAACACATTTTCCTGTTAGCTTAGGCGTGTGACCCATATGGGATCATATAATAAAGGCAATAAGTCCAAGACTTATAGATCATGAGCGGACTCTAGCAAGCCATCATGATCCCCAGCATTATATGACTTATGTCTGATCTTTGACATACTCTTACTTTCTAGAGACAGTACCGAGATTACTGGACACAATTCCAACAATCTCCCACTTGTACTGGAATCTCTGTATTCATAATCCTTTTGTCTCAATATCTCGATTAGTCATAAGGCAAGATTGGTGTCATCCTTATAAAGCCTAATCTTGTTCATCGGACTCTGATTTGATACTGACAATCCAAACGACTCGGGAAAGTCCGTTTGAGCATGGCCATGCGTTTTCCAGTATTCAAATCTCCGATTGGCCTAGAGATATTCGCTCCATTTATATTGGAGGGACAAATCCCATCTTGTTCCATCACTGTAAACTACTCATTTCATGATGTACCCAAACAAGGTCCTTATAGCTATCACAGAACGATAGCGTTAGACAATGATCAAAGTACATCAGTCCATGTGCAGTCACATGCATGTGAACTCAGGTCTAAGGACTATACTCTATAGTCGTAGTAAGAATCTCTTATGACACAGATATAAATATCCTGAAGAGTTCTTATAGGCGGGTCTTGTCCGGTCGTATGTTCCCAACATACACCTATGTACTGACTTTGATGCCGCGCATCTATGACACACTGAGACTTTGTCATAAGTCACGTACCAATCCAGTCTCACACGGTTGTTGATGTTCCAATTTCAACAACCTTCGACTGGGGACATGATGATATATAACATCTATCAAATATAGGGTCTCATGATCAAGCTAAATGACTTCGATGACTCAAGATCAAGTCATTTACTTCGATGACCTATAAAATGGTTTATATCATTTTGGAACGATTATTTCATCACAGTTAAAATAATCTTGAAATCATAATTTCATTAAAACATAAAATAATGTTTTACAAGAACATATCAAATAACTAAAATAAAGCTCACAAAAACCCCACTCAAATTTAGATTACATTTCAATGTTTCTAATGCCTACAGCTTCAGTCAGGAACTCGAGCTTAGGCCTTGGGAGTGGCTTTGTCAACGGATCAGCGACATTATCATCTGTCGGTACTCGGCTGATCTTGACTTCCTTTCTATTAATGATGTCACGTATCAAGTGATATCTTCTTTGAACATGCTTGGATTTCTGGTGTGATCTTGGTTCCTTTGCCTGAGCTATAGCACCATTGTTGTCACAAAATAGCGCCAGAGGCTCAGCCGCATCTGGTATCACACCTAGTTCCATAATGAACTTTCGTATCCAAACAGCTTCCTTCGCTGCTTCTGAGGCGGCGATATATTCAGCTTCTGTAGTGGAATCAGCAACGGTGTCCTGCTTGGAGCTTCTCCAACTTACTGCACCGCCATTCAGACAAAAGACATAACCGGACTGTGACCGGAAATCATCTGTGTCTGTCTGGAAACTTGCGTCCGTGAATCCACTGACTTTAAGCACATCACTTCCACCGTACACCAAGAATTTATCCTTAGTATGTCTTAGATACTTCAAGATATTCTTTACGGCAATCCAATGGTTTTCACCTGGATTTGACTGGTATCTGCTCGTCATGCTCAATGCATAAGCAACATCAGGACGAGTACAGATCATGGCATACATGACAGATCCTATTGCAGATGCATAAGGAATATTCTTCATGCGCTCAAGCTCAGCAGCCGACGTGGGGCTTTGCTTCTTGCTTAGCGTTGTGCCATGTACCATTGGCGTGAAGCCCTTCTTGGAATCTTTCATGCTGAATCTTTGTAGGACTTTGTCAATGTATGAGTCTTGACACAAGCCTATCAGCCTCTTAGGTCTATCCCGATAGATCCTAATTCCAAGAACGTATGCGGCTTCACCCATGTCTTTCATGGAAAAACAACTTCCAAGCCAGTCCTTTACAGACTTCAGCATTGGAATGTCGTTTCCGAGAAGCAGTATGTCATCGACATACAGAATAAGAAATACAATCTTGCTCCCACTAGATTTCTTATACACGCATTGTTCTTCTTCGTTTCTGATGAAGTCAAATTGTTTGATCGCTTCATCAAAACGAAGATTCCAGCTCCTCGATGCTTGCTTCAATCCATAAATGGATTTATGAAGCTTGCATACTTTCCCAGCATTCTTTGGATCTATGTAACCGTCAGGTTGTGTCATATACACATCCTCTTCCAGAATACCATTCAGGAAGGCGGTTTTCACGTCCATCTGCCAAATTTCATAATCATGAAAAGCTGCAGTTGCTAGTAGAATCCGAATAGATTTCATCATAGCCACCGGTGAATAGGTTTCATCATAGTCCACACCGTGAACTTGTCTGAAACCTTTTGCCACCAACCTGGCTTTATAAATCTGGACATTTCCATCCACGTCAATCTTCTTCTTGAAGATCCATTTGCACTCGATGGCTTTTACACCAGCGGGTAAATCAACCAACGAAAATACTTGGTTGACCGACATGGAGTCCATTTCGGAATCAGTGGCCTTGCGCCACTTAGAGGAATCTGGGCCCATCATGGCTTGATTGAAGTTCGATGGTTCATCACCATCAATGATCAGAAGATCATGACAGTTAGTCACGAGGAATCCTTGATATCTCTCGGGTTCGTGACGGATCCTCCCGGATCTTCGAACTTCAGGTACTACAGGTTCAGGCTCTACAATTTCTTGTAGGTCCTCCTGCTGCTCTTCCTCATTAGGTTGAGCAGTATCCTGTTCATCTTGAATTTCTTCAAGCAGTACCTTACTCCCACTGTCTTTCTTAGAGAGAAACTCCCTCTCAAGAAAGTTACAATCTCGGGCAACAAAAATCTTGTTCTCGGAACGTAGATAGAAGTAATAAGCCTTGGTTTCCCGTGGATAACCAATGAAGTAGCATTTATCAGATTTTGGTGTAAGCTTATCTGAGATTAATCTCTTAACATAGGCTTCACAACCCCAAATTCTTAGATAAGACAGCACTGGAGCTTCTCCAGTCCATAATTCATATGGTGTCTTTGCTACTGCTTTTGATGGCGCTCTATTTAGAGTGAACACTGCTGTTAGCAGAGCATATCCCCAAAGGGATATTGGAAGGTCTGTGTGACTCATCATAGATCGAACCATATCCAATAAGGTCCGATTTCTTCTCTCAGACACACCATTCCATTGAGGTGTTCCAGGAGGAGTGAGTTGGGATACGATCCCACACTCTCTCAGATGATCACTGAATTCTTGACTTAAGTATTCTCCTCCTCGGTCGGACCGAAGAGCCTTAATGCTTTTGCCAAGTTGGTTCTGTGCTTCATTTTGGAATTCTCTGAACTTCTCAAAAGATTAAGACTTATGTTTCATTAAATAAACATATCCATACCTACTGAAATCATCAGTGAAGGTAATGAAGTACTGATAGTTTCCTCTTGCATTTGTGGACATTGGGCCACACACATCAGTGTGTATCAGGCCCAATAAGTCACTGGCCCTCTCGTTAGATTTATTAAAGGGGGCCCGTGTCATTTTGCCCATCATGCATGATTCGCATTTCTCACATGACTCAAAGTCAAATGAGCCAAGAAGTCCATTCGAATGGAGCCTCTTGATGCGTTTCTCGCTGGTGTGCCCTAAACGACAATGCCATAGAAACGTTCGGTTTTCCTCATTAGGTTTAAACCGTTTTGTATTAATGTTATAAATTGGCGCGGATTGATCGAGTATGTAAAGCCCATTCGTAAGAGGGGCAGAACCATAGAACAAATTGTTGCGATTGAAGGAACATAATTTATTCTTAACTGAAAAATCATAACCTTCCAAATCCAACAAAGAAATTGAAATAATATTTCTGCTTATAGCAGGTACAAAATAACAATTATTAAGTTCTAAAATCAATCCCGAAGGTAAAGACAACAAGTATGTGCCTACAGCTAGTGCTGGAACTTTCGCTCCATTCCCAACTCGTAGCTCCACTTGTCCTTGCTTCAGCCTTCTACTGTTGCTGAGTGCCTGCATATTAGTACAAATATGAGCCCCACAACCAGTATCCATGACCCATGAGGTATTATCAGAAGTAGTTGTATTAACTTCTATAACAAAAATACCTGATGAAGAAGTCTCGAAAGTCTTCTTCTTTAATTCCTTTAGACCTTCCTGGAATTTCTTACAATCTCTTCTCCAATGCCCCAGTTCTTTGCAGAACCTGCACATGTCAGTGGGCCCAGCCTTGGACTTGGGCTTGGGCTTTGGCGTGTCCTTGTCCGCGACTTGGACACCCTTGGCCTTTCCCTTATCCTTAGCAGAAGACTTCTTAAACCCCTTGCCCTTTTGTACCATAAGCACATTGGGGTCCTTGGCGGTTTTCTTCAAGTTGGGCTCTGCAGTCTTGAGCATTCCGTGAAGCTCAGGCAGTGTCTTACTCAGGCCATGCATGTTAAAGTTCAGAATGAACTGATCATAGCTTGCAGGTAAAGACTGCAGAATGATGTCGCAGGCAAGTTCCTGGCTGATTGGGCAGTCGAGTTTCTGAAGATGATCGAGATAACCCATTATCTTCAAGACATGAGGACTCACTGCCGCATTCGCAGCCAACTTACAGTCCAAGAGGTTCTTAACTGTCTGGAACCTCTCGGTCCTAGCCTGCTCCTGAAAAAGCGATTTCAGGCTTGCCATGATCTCGATGGGAGACAATACACTTTCGAACTGTTTTTGCAGCTCAGGAGTCATTGTCACCAACATCAGGCAATAAACATCATTTTCATCTGACGAATGCTTTTCCCAAGCATTGTGCAGAGTCCTGGCAGCATTGGCAAGAGGCCTCTCGGGGAGGGGATCTCGAAGGACATAACCCTTCTTCTCCTGCTTGAGGACCAGCCTCAAGTTCCTTGACCATGTCAGGAAGTTCGTTTCAGTCAGCTTCTCCTTCTCGAGAACAGACCGGATCGAGAATGTGTTTTGTGTGCTTGTAGTAGTCATATCTGAAATATATAAATAAAAAGGTTATTAGTTATTATGTTCAAAATGACTAATCTCGTATTAAAGTATAATATGATTAATCACGCATTATATTCAATAACCTAAGTTACCCTCAATAGAATATAATGATTCCAAGATCCACATATAACTAAAATTAAAGTGGGCCACTGGCCGTCACCCAACCTTAGCTTATATCGGTAAGCCCTATATCGGCTAATTATATCCGTGATATAACTCTTGGTTGTGAATCTGGGCCCGAGGCCCAATTCACTCTGATGTCTCAAGGCCCGGGACTCCCGATGGCCTAGTCAAGAAAACCAAACTATACAGTCATGTAATCATTAATGTCTGGGACTCCCAATGACATTTATGAATCACAAACCGTCTTACTCACGCAAAAGCAGACATCCTCACACTGTAAGGCCATGAATGCAATTGAATGGGCTTTGACAACTGACATAGCCCGGACAAGACATCCAACGCTTGATATTATTTGAGGTTCGTAGGTTTATTAAAATCATTCCCAAAATAGAAGATTACTATTTCGGGAAACTTTCTATTTATGGAAACCTACTATTTTTGGAAACTTTCTAAAATTGGAAACTTTCTAACTTTAGAAATTTCTTTAAAATCCAAAACCCGCAAATTCAGAAACTTCTATTTTAAGAAACTTTCTAATTTCAAAATTTCGGAAACTTTAATTTAAAAACGACTTTATAACTTTATAAAATAGATTTTAAATTGATCTGAAGAAAGACTCAAATAATTGGCCCAATTGTTTTAACTTCTTGGCCCGAGGCCCAAGAATTGGTCCATGTCCAAGACATGACCCAATTGTCCAATTATTTGACATAACCGGTCTGGTTCATTAAAACTGGTCTAACCAAGTTTTAATTACTACGATGACCACAATTGTCAACCGGTTATTTACTAAACCGGAATTTCTCAATTTATTTGGTCCAACCAAATCAAATTAGAAATTCCTGGTTTAGGCACTAAATCCAATATTTCTTTCGACATTGGATTTCTTATCCCGGTTTAACCAGATTTAATAAAATTATTAAAATCTGTTTATTAAACCAGAACGATTGATTTTAATTAATTTTTGAACCGAACCACCTAACCGAAATCGAACCGGCCCAATTACACCCAAAACCCTAACCGGTCGAGCAAGAGCCGTCCAGCCGCAAGCCGCATGCTCGATCCGAGATCGAGACGCTCGGATTGCCGGACGGGACGCTTGCGTGTGATCGGGACGGTCGGACGAGCTCGGGTCAGGCGGGACGATCGTGGGACGGGTCGATGCTTGGCCGAGACGCGACGATCGGGACGAGCCGGACGAGATCACGGACGCGATCGCCAAGCGATCGTGGTCGATCTTTCTCGCACGTCAAGCAAGCATCGGGACATGAGAGAGGCGGAACGGGACGATCCATGATCGGGCCGAGCCACGATCGATCCGACCCAACCGGCCATCTCTCGGCCGTGATAACCAACCGGCCAAGCCGGTCGTTTTTCCCTTGGCCGATCAACAAAACCCGAATCATATAGCTCGGTTTTGTGATTTCGAATGTTTGTTCAGGATTTAATTCAGTTTCTTAAGTGTTTTTCTTATCAGTAATGGATTCAGAACACTTCTAAACAGATTAAACATCCTAAACATGAATCTAAAACAAGAAATCCTAAGAACCAATGGCTCTGATACCACTGTTGGGATTCGTTTGGTTGATCCTGATGTAATTCACAGATTCAGATCATCCTAAACATACAGATCTAGGTTCTCTTGAATAGAATCATAACATGATCTCACCTTTTACCTGTTTGTTGCAGCGGAAGGAATAGAACAGGTCAGAGATCAGATAGATGCACCGAGGGATGAATCCTCCAAAGGTTCACACACGCTTCACAAGGAAATGGCTGCTAGACCACGAGGAGAGAGGCGCGCAGGGAGAGAGAGAGACGCGGCTACGGTTTAGGTTGGGGAGAAAAGACTTGGCTTTTAGTCATTAAAAGCCTTCTCTTTTCCCTAATGGGCTTTTGAGCCCAATCTGATTAAATCCCATTTAATCAGACCCATTAATCTTTCTCTCTTAGTACGACAAATGCCTGGCACTTTTGTCGTACTTCTGCTAAGCCGTTCCAACACATTTTCCTGTTAGCTTAGGCGTGTGACCCATATGGGATCATATAATAAAGGCAATAAGTCCAAGACTTATAGATCATGAGCGGACTCTAGCAAGCCATCATGATCCCCAGCATTATATGACTTATGTCTGATCTTTGACATACTCTTACTTTCTAGAGACAGTACCGAGATTACTGGACACAATTCCAACAGTCGGTAACGGTGGAAACCCGTGGAAGTTACCGAGATCACAGGGGACCAGTGTTGTGTTAGTGTTGGTGGTATTGCGCGATAGATAGATCGAGTCTCAATCGAGAGCATGTGCCGCAGTGCTTCCGATTTCCTCTAATCGCTTTCTCTTTCTTTTGTCAATTGATTGTGTGTTGTGGGCTTGACACGACGTGGAAGTGCGTGATCGGTTGTTTATTGTGTTGTTTGTTATTTTGAGGTTTTTGGGCGGGAATCTGTAGATATTAGATATATTAGAAGCCGTAGTGGGGAACCGACTCGCTGGGTGATCTTAGATCGCTCATTAGACTCTTTTTGTGTTTTTCAGGTTTAGCAGCGACAGACGCGGGAGGACCTCGGTGTAGTTTCGGGATCGCTTGTGGCGGGATTTTTATTCGATGATTTTGGGTTTTCCTTCGGTTCGGCTTTGGCGCTAATTTTGTATTGAGATTTGTGTGTTATTCTTGTTGATTGGCAAATTGATTTGTAAAGACGGTTAAACGTTGAATATGCTTCCCTGATATTGTGTTTAGTCTGAACCGACACAACTCACGGAAGTAGTACAAGTTGTGAAGCTTTGTACTATGAAAGTGAGGATAGCGGAGTCAAAGACGGGTTAGTGCGAGCCTTTGTCTCAAACCGATCTGTTTCTGGCTTCGTCTTGTGGCAAACTTTTCCTGTTTGACTTGCTCGGGTTCAACTTGGCCATGTTCTTGTTTGATTGTTGACCGGTTAGCTCGACGGTCAGCGGATAATGGGAAAGGGGCGTTACAAAAAGGTGGTATCAGAGCATGGTCATCATGGGTTTCGAAACTGTTCATTTCTGAGTGTTTTCCATGTTTTATCGAGTCAAAATTGTGTTTTACCCAAGCATCCATTAGGAAACCGAGCCGCGTCTGTAAATTCGGGGTTCGGATGGGATAGGAATTTGTATTATATGTACTAATGTTTATCTGTGTTTTTATTTGTAGTCAGCAGTAGAGTGTCCTTGGACGGATGTGTGGGTGTGGGTGTATAGTGTGAGTTTCAGCGAGCAGCATGAGTCATCATCGGAGGACTGCCGCACAGTATCAGGCTTAGTTAGAGCAGTACCAGGCGAGTCTGAGAGCACAGCCTGGACAGTCACAGGATTCACGGATATCTGACCGACCACCAGTTCCTCCGCGAGTGACCGAGGGAGCGAGAGCAGCCGCCGTGGATTGGAGGCCATTACCTGATCCGTTACCTCCAGCTATGCAGGACGATGCGGGTACCTCAGATATATTCGCAGGGATGATGGGTTACCTAGGGTATGCTGACAGGTATTTACCACCATTACCGCCATAGTTAGAGGCGCCAGTGGTACCGCCACTGCTCGAGGCACGTGACGTGCCATTACCTCTTAGTTTGCATGCGTCAGACTTCATTCCACTCAGTGGGATGGATTTTATGTTGGACCCGTTACATGCAGCAGTTGACTTAGACATGGAGCCGATAGACCCAGAGCAGCATCCGTATTGGGAGCAGTACGTTGATGAGCAGATGGCGATGCTCGGAGACGTTCTAGAGCAGCAGATTGGACCGCACCATCAGCCAGATCCACAGCCAGGGTCACCTCGTACACCACTTGATAGGTTTTCATCATTGTCACCCGGCTCTACCGAGCCACTATCTAAGACGGAGCGATTATCTAGGGCTGAGCCGATGTCGGAGTCGGATACGCAGTTTGAGCCTGTTACACCGCCGACCGAGTCAGTCGCGCCACCAGAGATCCCACCAGTAGACACGACGGAGTCGCTACCAGCGATTCCGGCATACCGGACATGTAGCGCATGCGGAGTTCAGGGTTTTCACTTGCACTGGTGTCCACGACCCGTCGATCCGCATTATCGTGAGCCGTACCAGCCGGTACCAGGTCCTTATTACTGTAAGGTGTGTGGCATGGATGGCAACCTCGCGCCGATTTTTCTGATTGCGGGACCAGGACCGCGTATGTCTGATGCGGAGCCATATCGCTCCCCATTGCCTGAGGGCTAACGACCCAGACCTAGTCACCGATACACCGAGCTCATTCTGCAGCCCTTTATTCAGCCACCAGCCGCTCAGTTACCTGTAGCACATCTGCCCCTAGTTCAGATGCCGAGACCATCGAGGACTTGCCGGAGGTGTGGATACGGGGGGCATCGAGCATCTGTTTGTTCTAGTAGGTCTCGCTCAGAGCCAGGATTCTACCAGATATGTGGAGTTCAGGGTCATCGTGCGTCCGAGTGTTTTCAGCATCCTTCTTCGGAGTCTACTTCTTCCTGTCAGTTGTGTGGTGCTTCGGATCACCAGGCTCCAGCTTGTTACCGTTGGCCACGCCCAGCGCCCGTCACCGTCTGTCAGCTTTGTGGTCGCGAGGGACACATTGCACGTTTATGTCCAATAGCAGAGCCGCAGCAAGTTGGAGCACCGTCCAAAGATGCACACCCACCGTACCCTCCTGGCACATCTGCCAGTGGTTACCACCGCGAGCCGCGATGCCGCTTATGTTGGGCATTCCGGTCGTGTTGGGGCTGTTAGGACTAGGATAGTTAGGTCAAGTAAGTGTGGGCACTAACTATGTTGTTTTTCTTGTGTATATAGATCGGCAATCTTCGCGTGTCGTTTCTGACATCTCCAGGGTATGATGCTACAGTTTGGGGGTTATGGTGATGATGACGGACGTCTTGTTGTATTTCTGTTTTATCTATGTATTAAAAACCTCGAAACATGTGTTATGTCGTTTTTGTATATATGTGACGCAGAATGTTCAACTTATCATTATGACTTTCGTAGTAATTGTTTGCATGCGTGTGATGGTTTTGGGATGCAAACGAATTACCATGTGAAGTCTGATGATGAGCGGAACTGACGACCGTTCATCATAACCTAAACCCAGACTGACGACATATCCGGAGCGATCTTGTGATTGCGTGGTTGTGTGTGGTAATTGTTTGCTTTTGTATTTATTGCTTGCGTGCTTTATTTAATGCTTGAGTGGTGCATTGGATAATTAGGGTTGTGTTTCGTTCGTTGGTGTAGCGCTGTTAGGTTGCAAGTTTTCTTTTATGGCATGCCTAGCATTTGAGGATTGTTGATGGTATTGGTAAGTTGTTTGATTGCTAGTTGTGTTTTGTTGGCTTGAGTAGTTTGAATTTTATCGCAATCATTAAGTAACATTTTCATTTAAGGTATTGATCTAACTCGAGAATGATTGTATTCAATCGTCAATTCACGAGAGAACAGAATTATAGAATATCGTTACTTAATCATGGGTCACCGTTGGGTACATGATTAACTAACTATATCTCTATGAGGAAGTGATATCGGGGAATGGATTGGTTTGAATTTCACCGCTCCAGTGAAAGTTGTTGAATTGAATGTAGGACGGAATGGACGATGCGATATGAATACGAGACCAAACCCGAACCCGAAAGCGAGATGGAGTGTAAAGGAGCCGCGAGACAGGTTGACTCGGGAAGTGAAGCAGTTTGTATAGATCGTCAGTGGAAAATGTATCAGTGCAAGGCAACTGGAAGAACGAAGTTGTTGGTATGATTAGTTAGCGAAAGGATTTGAAGGAACGTCAGCGACAGTGTGGAAACCAGAGTGAAGCGATCAGCGTGAATTAAATGGAGTCTGAAAAGGGTCGGATTCAGAGATCAAAACATTCTTGGGGAGTGTTCGGGAAGGAAGAGGCAGTATCGGGAACAGAGTGGAGTTATCAGTACGGATAGAGTTGGAGCCATAGAGACGTCAGGTTTGGAACGCAGATTCTTGAAGAGTGTCTCGGGGAGACAAAATAGTATCGGAAAGGATGTAGAAGTCGAAGCAAAGTGGGGAAGTCAGAAGTGAGAATCAGAGCAAAGTAGCCAATTACGGAAGTTCGAGGTTCAAGAGAGATCAGTAAAAGTGGCAAAATGAAACGAGACCGGGAAATCGAAAAGTGAAGCAGGACCAGAGATCGAGGAACCAAGTTGTAGCTAAGTGGGAAGACTAAAGAGCAAGTGAAGGAGTGCCATCATGATCATGGATCGGGTATAGAGAAGTAGCCGAGTGAGCAGTAAGGAGACAATGGAAAGTTTAGAATGAGATAGCAAACCGCCAGAGAGTATGGGAAGTGGATTCTGAGTGTCAAAGGTCAAGTAACGAGACGTTGGTTTATGAGAAAGCAGCAGTAAAAGGACGTGGTGAGGCAACTTGCGGAAGTTTGGTGCCGATTCGGGGACCGAATTTCTGTAAGTGTGGAAGAATGTAATACCCTGTATTCAAAAATATGGTCAACGGGCAGAAGAAAAGTCAACAAGGGTAAATTTGTAATTTTGCCAAACTTATGGGTAAAATGGTAATTTTACCAAAGTTCGAGACGAAAGCCGATACGGGCCAAATATTCTCATTTTAAAACATAAGAACATTTATAAGACCATAATTGGAAGAAACTGAGCAGAAACGAGTTTTTCGGCTTGTTGGGAATGGAAACCGACTAAACCGAGAAAACTTCGAAAATTAATAACCGAAGCTAGGAAACTCCAAATGAGGTGATTCAACTTTCTAAACTCATATAAAATCAGGGAGAATCAGATTTTGGTAGTTTTGGGATTTATGGAAACAGTGGAATATTTTCTAAAACTTTAACCGTGAAACAGAGGAAACCGAGACAAATTGCAAGATGGGCTTAGAAATGGTTTGCGCAGGTTTAGGGCTGGTTTTTGTGGATCAGATGAAGCTCCAGAGACAGGTGTTACACTCCTGAAGGCGCCACCTCATTTGGCTGAGTCATTGCATGGGACTTTTGGTGTAAAGAATCCTTTTGCATGCACAAAAATATCTAGCCAAATTCATTTCACTCACACTTACCCTCTCTCTAGCTTCACCCTCGACCTTACCTCTCTCCTCTCTCTAGATTCATCTGGAAAACCCAGAAAATCCCTATGAATCTTCAAAGAAACTCAAGAACTTTCAAAGTGTTCTTGAGTGTTCCTCATACCTTCCAACACAAGAAATCCCATAACTTCTTCATTATAAACCCAAATCCACTTCTGCAAAGCCCAATAGCTTCCTCTCTCCCTCCTCTGCAACCGCCAGCCAGCCACTACCGCCACCGTCGCCGGAGCTCACCATAATCTCTCCGGAGAGCTGACGCGGTTAGGATTTCGTTGGCTCTCCCTCTTCCTTCACCAGATCTTGACCTTTTGAAGCTACCAATGGCCAGATCTCTTCCTTGCGGTCAGTTTGGTGGGTGGATCGTCGTCTGTGTCGCCGGAAAAGGGGTGAACTGGCCGGTCAATGCCGGACCACCGCCGGTCAACACCGGAAAAGCCACCGGAAGTTCCTCCTCCGCCGTCTCTCTCTTCCGCCGGTTCACTGGTGTTGGTTTAGCGTTTTATATACGTGGTATACTTGTTCTAAAATAGCGTATATAAAACGCTCTAACATAAGCTGATAGCGGACCCATATAAGCTATAGTTCGATCTACTACGGCTCATTACTTTTGCTATGAAATGAGACTTCATAACAGTTTTTATATGCAATTATATATGTTAAGATGGCATTAATTTAATACTTGTCTAACCTGCTATGAAATGTACATATAACCATTCCAAATGCACCTGATTTCATTAAGTTTTCATAAAACTTAACATAAAGTCTCAATCCAACAACAACACCGAAGTACCAGAAACATATCAAACATACACATAATTTTACTACAACATTTCCAGAAACCATCATCACACTAACAGTCTTCATTCAAGTCTAGAGTTAATCTGATCTAAGTCAAGGACACTTTGTCTTTTGGCCATGCAATGGTTGATCCAATAGCATCTCCCATACACTCTATCTCAGTTGATGGGCGCCAAACTACTGCAGTTGACACCTTCACTACATCAATCCAAACCTTTACTGCATCAGGCCCCAAGGGAACAAAATGGCAGCGGTCTTCTGGGTTGTCTGAAGCCCATCAACCTTCAGCAACAATCACCTTCTTTCCTGTAATGTCCCACAACTTGCACTTCTGATTTTCTTTCACAACTGCAGTTGGACCATGACACTGCAATGAATCAAACATAGACTGTTTGGTTATATGGTTTGAACACAAAAACAACAAAGTAGTTAATAAGGCATGAAATAATTACCAGAGATCTTCGAGTAGGTGATTGGGGAGCTGGTTTAGTTTTCTTTACGGCTGGAGCATTTGGAATTGACAGTGGACTTTTCTGTGTAGGAGCTTTAGGACTTGGTGATGCAAAAACTGAACCTTCAGAGATTTCATTAACTGAACCTTTTGGTGATCCAGAGAATAAGACTTTTGAACTTGTATGATTCTCTGCAGGAGGCCTTGGACATGTTACAGGCACAGCTGTGGAATCTTCAAACACCAACTTCTTTGCAGGCCATGCAACAAAGGACTTAACCGATTGTCCAAGGTATGGCTTCTCTTTAGTTGGCCTCCATCGAAATGTCTCAGGTTCATGGACCACATCAACAAATACCTTAACTGCATTTGGTCCTAGCGGAAGACCATTAACCGTAGCTTTTGATTCTCGACACTGCCAACGCCCTTCAGCAACAATAACATCATCACTTTGAGCCCAATCCAAGAGCTTGCATTTGTTGAAAGAATCAGTCCTTGGGCTCTATCATACATACAGAAAAGAATACGATTACTCTAAGCATAGACAAATCAAGCATAACTAAATTAAAGTTATGTATAAAAGACTTTACCAGAAGAGGAACGTCTTCAACGTTGAACCCATGGTGATCAATAATAACACACCTACTGGCCGGCCATGCAATCATTTCTCCTACAGCTTGGTCAACATTATACATCTCAGGAGCAGGTCTCCAAAGAAAGGCTTCTGCTTTGATTGCACTTTCAACCAGAACATTAACAGCATTAGGGCCTAAAGGGATTTCATTCACATGGTCATTCGGGTCAGAAGAAACAAGACGTCCCTCAGCAACATTGTCTTTAGTAAGATCCCAATCAACTAACATACATTTAGGTCCGGTTCTCGACTTAACACTCTACAAATTGGTGGGTTGAACGTGTCAGAATTTAAAATAAAAGATAACTAAAATTAACAAAGAAACAACTGACTTACTCTTGCATCAGCTGAGTTTTCACCCACTTCAGGTTACTGCCTCTTGAATTTGGCTAGTTCATCTTCTAAATAAAACACCTTGTCCATCAGCTGACACTGCTTCTCTTCCATTTGAGCCATAAAGTGTTGCTTTACTTGAAGGCAAGCTAACTTGGTCATATTCATGCTTCTACCCATTGCCCTAATCCGACCAGGATTATCAGGACCTGAGAGCTGCGTAAGGTGATCTTCTCTTGAGTTTGTTGAATCGGATGGACCTTCACTGTCAACAAGCTCAGCTGCCTTTCTCTGCAAAACATGAATTAAAAATTAAAGAAGGTAGTATTCAGTAACATCCAATACTAATTCAGTTACTTACAAATTTATCAGCCGCTTTTGTATTGAATGGTGTACCATCCCTTTTTGTACGAGACTTGACCCAAACCTTTAGTCTAGTCACTTGAGATGGTTCGCCGCTCTCTTTTTCTGTTGAAAGAACAAGACACCAATCATCAAATGAGTTAATATTATTAAGTTAAACTGTCTTACCATTTGTTCTGCCAGCCTGACCATTCCCCTACGGCTGGAGGTGTGAAGAATCTGTAACCTCCTTCTCTCTTTGTAAGAATCACTCACAACCTAGGATATGAGTGTTAGTTATACACATCCGAATGCAGAAGTCTATATGAAAATATAATACTTTACCTTAAAGGCTGAGCTAGTCTTTGCTTTGACAAATTTACGCCATTCAGTTGGTGAAACATTCTTTGGTCACAGATTCATCCTCTCTTGATTAGTACTAGCTACGTTCCTTATCTGCGAGACTAGGCGTGATTTTGAAGATCTCCACAGACAGCCCATTTGCTTCATCACAACAGCCTTTTGATACTCCTCATCAACCTCAAATATTTCCTACACACAGAAAAATACAAACTGAGTTATGTCTTTCTTAAATTAACACATGAAAATTTGAAAGAGAAGATAACCTGAACAGACTTCCAGAGAACTGTTTTTATTTCTTCAGTGATTTTTCTCCAATCATCAATCGTCACAGGGACATGTTCCCTCACCAATGGTCCTAGATATGATGATAGCAAAATTGATCCTAGCCCAACAGGTTCTCCCAAGTCATTAAACTCAACCTTAACTCTGCTATTTGGATCTTTTGCAATGTGTTTCATTTTTGTAGGTCCTCGCTGTCTCTTACGAGTAGGTCCTTCTGGATGGTCATGCTCTTCATTCAATTCAACTTCACCGATAGGCTCTTCATCAATAGCCTCTGCTGTCTTAGTACCATCCTCTTCTCTTTCCTCTTCATTCACCTCTTCATTCTCTCTTTCCTTCTCTGTAGTATCTGCTGCTTCTCTATCCTCCACATTCTCTCTTTCATTCTCATTCTGACTTATTCCACCGGATGTCGCAGTAGCATCTAATGCTTCTCTTTCCTCTTCATTCTCTCTTGACACTTCAATGTATGCTTCCTTCTCATTGTCTTCATTGATTTTTTGTTCTTCTTCATGAGCACTTTCTCCCAAAGTAAACAAAAATTCCATAACTTCTGCTTCTTCCTCTTCTCTGACCTTCTTCTTGGTTTCTGTTTTTTTGGGAGTCTTCTTTGCAGTGTTTTTACCTCGTGTTGTCTTCTTGCGCCCCATGTTTAGTCACCTGAACATAAAACATTTATATTAGTAGCAGCTAAATCCGGTTACACAACACAACAAAACAAATTCCTAATCAAGCACACATTGCTCAAGCATAAACAACACAAAATTCACAAGGAAACACTAGACACTAACACACAGAACAAGAAATCACACAACAAGCAATCATATCAAACATAAATCCCCTCGCAATCAGGTCTGGCATTGTGATCTTCTTCTATTTCTGCATCCATCTCAATATGTGATGGCAATGGTCCTATCTCTGCATTCATATCAGTTTCCTCTTCCTCTCTGTATCTTCTTGAAGGGCCTTTCAACACCACATACCAATTTGATGTGTCATTCTCCCTTGAGTAAAAAACTTGCTTCGCTTAAGATGCTAAGATGTAAGGGTCCTTCAAAAAAGAAACTTGACTTTGGTTCAGATTAACTAGAGTATATCCATCTTCTATCTTAACCCCGTTGCCTCTTACTGCCCATTGACACCTGAATATAGGCACGTAGAAGACATGATAATCCAGCAATATGATCTCTGTCACTCTCTCATAATATGAAACTAAATCAACAACTTGAGCAGTGTCTTTAGCACTTGATCTGCACATTGATGTTGCCTCATAATATACTCCACTATTCTGACCCTTCTTATCAACTGAGTTTATATGAAACCTCTGTCCATTCACTATGTATCAAGTATATGTTGGAATTGTGTCCAGTAATCTCGGTACTGTCTCTAGAAAGTAAGAGTATGTCAATGATCAGACATAAGTCATATAATACTGGGGGTCATGATGGCTTGCTAGAGTCCGCTCATGATCTATAAGTCTTGGACTTATTGCCTTTATTATATGATCCCATATGGGTCACACGCCTAAGCTAACAGGAAAATGTGTAGGAACGGTTTAGCAGAAGTACGGTAAAAGTGCTAGGCATTTACTGTACTTAGAGAGAATAAAACGGTTTAGGCACTGTGTGTCGATCGATACACAAGGTGTGTCGGTCGACACAGTGCGCGAATACCGTCGAGTTAATTGATGTTTGGGCCAAATGGCCCAAACGGAACCAGACAAGTTTTATGAGATAAAACTCGTGTTCAGAACAATTAACCCTAAGCCTGACAGCCGAAAATTCTCTCTCTCTCTGCGCCGAGCTCCTTGTGGTCTAGCAGCCGTTTTCTGTGATCGCGTGTGTGAACCTTTGGAGGATTCATCCCTCGGTGTTTCTCTGATCTCAGACATACCATCTCTTTCCGCTGCAAACAGGTATAAGGTGAGATCATCAATTGTTTCTATTCTGAGAAGAACCTAGATCCGCATGTTTAGGTTGATATGAATCTAAGAATTGAATCATGATCAACTAAACAATCCTTCAGTGGTATCAGAGCCAATGGTTCTGGTTTTTCTTGTTTAGATTCAAGTTTAGGATTGTTTTTCTTGTTTAAAAGTGTTTTGAATCAACTACTGATAAGAGAAACCACTTAAGTAACAAGAATTGAAACCTAAACACACATAAAATTGCAGAAACCAAGCTATATGATTTGGTAGAATGCGATTTCAAAAGGTCTGTATCGACTGCGATCGCATGGATCGATCGATACGATCGCATGGATCGGTCGATACAGCCTATCGGCTAACCCTGTTAACGCGTGAAAGCATCGATCGATGCAGGATCGATGCAGGTTCGATATTGGTGCATCGACCGATGCGGTTGGTGCACATCGATCGACACGGTTAGGGTTTTGGCTCGGTTCAGTGCATGCGTGAGAGCATCGATCGATACAGGATCGATGCACGATCGATGCAGGATCGATACTGAGAGCATCGACTGATGTGGTTGATGGATCGATCGACACGGTTGGTTCATCGATCGACATGGTTGGTTTAAGGCTCGGTTTAATTTTGATTAAAATTAATTCGTCCTGGTTTAATAAACAGATTTAATAATTTTATTAAGTCTGGTTAAACCGGGACAAGAAATCCAATGTCGAAAGAATTATTGGATTTAGTGCCTAAACCAGGATTTTCTAATTTGATTTGGTTGGACCAAATAAATTGAGAAAATCCGGTTTAGTAAATAACCGGTTGACAATTGTGGTCATCGTAGTAATTAAAATTTGGTTAGACCAATTTTAATGAACCAGACCGGTTATGTCATTTAATTGGACAATTGGGTCATGTCTTGGACATGGACCAATTCTTGGGCCTCGGGCCAAGAAGTTAAAACAATTGGGCCAATTATTTGAGTCTTTCTTCAGATTAATTTAAAATTTATTTTATAAAATTATAAAGTCGATTTTAAATTAAAGTTTCCGATATTTTGAAATTAGAAAGTTTCTTAATTTATAGAAGTTTCTAGATTTGCGGGTTTTGGATTTTAAAGAAATTTCTAAAGTTAGAAAGTTTCCGTTTTTAGAAAGTTTCCAATTTTAGAAAGTTTCCAAAAATAGTAGGTTTCCAAAAATGGAAAGTTTCCCGAAATAGTAATCTTCTATTTTGGGAATGAATTTTTAAAATAAACCTACGAACCTCAAATAATATCAAGCGTTGGATGTCTTGTCCATTCTATGTCAGCTGTCGAAGCCCATTCAATTGTATTCATGGCCTTACAGTGTGAGGGTGTCTGCTTTTGCGTGGATAAGACGGTTTGTGATTCATAAATGTCATTGGGAGTCCCAGACATTAATGATTACATGACTGTATAGTCTGGTTTTCTTGACTGGGCCATCGGGAGTCCCGGGCCTTGAGACATCAGAGTGGATTGGGCCTCGGGCCCAGATTCACAACCAAGAGTTATATCACGGATATAATTAGCCGATATAGGGCTTACCGATATAAGCTAAGGTTTGGTGACGGCCAGTGGCCCACTTTAATCTTAGTTATATGTGGATCTTGGAATCATTATATTCTATTGAGGGTAACTTATGTTATTGAATATAATGCGTGATTAATCATATTAAGTTTAATACGAGATTAATCATATTGAACATTTTAACTAATAACCTTTTTATCTATATATTTCAGCTATGACTACTACAAGCACACAAAACACATTCTCAATCCGGTCTGTTCTCGAGAAGGAGAAGCTGACTGGAACGAACTTCCTGACGTGGTCAAGGAACTTGAGGATGGTCCTCAAGCAGGAGAAGAAGGATTATGTCCTTCGTGATCCTCTCCCCGAGAGGCCTCCTGCCAATGCCGCCAGGACTCTGCATAATGTTTGGGAAAAGCATTCGTCAGATGAAAATGATGCCTATTGCCTGATGTTGGTGACAATGACTCCTGAGCTGCAAAAACAGTTCGAGAGTGTATTGTCACCCATCGAGATAATGGCAAGCCTGAAATCGCTTTTTCAGGAGCAGGCTAGGACTGAGAGGTTTCAAACTGTTAAGAACCTCTTGGACTGCAAGTTGGCTGCGAATGCGGCAGTGAGTCCTCATGTCTTGAAGATGATGGGTTATCTCGATCATCTTCAGAAACTCGACTGCCCAATCAGCCAGGAACTTGCCTGCGACATCATTCTGCAGTCATTACCTGCAAGCTATGATCAGTTCATTCTGAACTTTAACATGCATGGCTTGAGTAAGACATTGCCTGAGCTTCACGGAATGCTCAAGACTGCGGAGCCCAATTTGAGGAAAACCGCCAAGGACCCCAATGTGCTTATGGTGCAGAAGGGCAAGGGGTTTAAGAAATCCTCTGCTAAGGATAAGGAAAGGCCAAGGCTGTCCAAGTCGCGGACAAGGACACGCCAAAGCCCAAGCCCAAGTCCAAGGCTGGGCCAACTGACATATGCAGGTTCTGTAAAGAACCAGGGCATTGGAGGAGAGAATGTAAGAAATTCCAGGAAGGTCTAAAGGAATTGAAGAAGAAGACTTATGAGACTTCTTCAACAGGTATTTTTGTTATAGAAGTTAATACAACTACTTCTGATAATACCTCATGGGTTATGGATACTGGTTGTGGGGCTCATATTTGTACTAATATGCAGGCACTCAGCAACAGTAGAAGGCTGAAGCAAGGACAAGTGGAGCTACGAGTTGGGAATGGAGCGAAAGTTCCAGCGCTAGCTGTAGGCACTTACTTGTTGTCTTTACCTTCATGATTGATTTTAGAACTCAATAATTGTTATTTTGTACCTGCTATAAGCAGAAATATTATTTCAATTTCTTTGTTGGATTTGGAAGGTTATGATTTTTCAGTTAAGAATAAATTATGTTCCTTCAATCGCAACAATTTGTTCTATGGTTTTGCCCCTCTTATGAATGGGCTTTACATACTCGATCAATCCGCGCCAATTTATAACATTAATACCAAACGGTTCAAACCTAATGAGGAGAACCGAACGTTTCTATGGCATTGTCGTTTAGGGCACATCAGCGAGAAACGCATCAAGAGGCTCCATTCGAATGGACTTCTTGGCTCATTTGACTTTGAGTCATGTGAGAAATGCGAATCCTGCATGATGGGCAAAATGACACGGGCCCCCTTTAATAAACCT
Organism: Orychophragmus violaceus; assembly: GCA_030180135.1. Classification (NCBI taxonomy): domain Eukaryota; kingdom Viridiplantae; phylum Streptophyta; class Magnoliopsida; order Brassicales; family Brassicaceae; genus Orychophragmus; species Orychophragmus violaceus. The sequence continues at coordinate 69,198,616 of CM058239.1, forward strand.
AACGAGAGGGCCAGTGACTTATTGGGCCTGATACACACTGATGTGTGTGGCCCAATGTCCACAAATGCAAGAGGAAACTATCAGTACTTCATTACCTTTACTGATGATTTCAGTAGGTATGGATATGTTTATTTAATGAAACATAAGTCTGAATCTTTTGAGAAGTTCAGAGAATTCCAAAATGAAGTACATAACCAACTTGGCAAAAGCATTAAGGCTCTTCGGTCCGACCGAGGAGGAGAATACTTAAGCCAAGAATTCAGTGATCATCTGAGAGAGTGTGGGATCGTATCCCAACTCACTCCTCCTGGAACACCTCAATGGAATGGTGTGTCTGAAAGGAGAAATCGGACCTTATTGGATATGGTTCGATCTATGATGAGTCACACAGACCTTCCAATATCCCTTTGGGGATATGCTCTGCTAACAGCAGTGTTCAATCTAAATAGAGCGCCATCGAAAGCAGTAGCAAAGACACCATATGAATTATGGACTGGAGAAGCTCCAGTGCTGTCTTATCTCAGAATTTGGGGTTGTGAAGCCTATGTCAAGAGATTGATCTCAGACAAGCTTACACCAAAATCTGACAAATGCTACTTCATTGGTTATCCACGGGAAACCAAGGCTTATTACTTCTATCTACGTTCCGAGAACAAGATCTTTGTTGCCCGGGATTGTAACTTTCTTGAGAGGGAGTTTCTCTCTAAGAAAGACAGTGGGAGTAAGGTACTGCTTGAAGAAATTCAAGATGAACAGGATACTGCTCAACCTAATGAGGAAGAGCAGCAGGAGGACCTACAAGAAATTGTAGAGCCTGAACCTGTAGTACCTGAAGTTCGAAGATCCGGGAGGATCCGTCACGAACCCGAGAGATATCAAGGATTCCTCGTGACTGACTGTCATGATCTTCTGATCATTGATGGTGATGAACCATCGAACTTCAATCAAGCCATGATGGGCCCAGATTCCTCTAAGTGGCGCAAGGCCACTGATTCCGAAATGGACTCCATGTCGGTCAACCAAGTGTTTTCGTTGGTTGACTTACCCGCTGGTGTAAAAGCCATCGAGTGCAAATGGATCTTCAAGAAGAAGATTGACGTGGATGGAAATGTCCAGATTTATAAAGCCAGGTTGGTGGCAAAAGGTTTCAGACAAGTTCACGGTGTGGATTACGATGAAACCTATTCACCAGTGGCTATGATGAAATCTATTCGGATTCTACTAGCAACTGCAGCTTTTCATGATTATGAAATTTGGCAGATGGACGTGAAAACCGCCTTCCTGAATGGTATTCTGGAAGAGGATGTGTATATGACACAACCTGACGGTTACATAGATCCAAAGAATGCTGGAAAAGTATGCAAGCTTCATAAATCCATTTATGGATTGAAGCAAGCATCGAGGAGCTGGAATCTTCGTTTTGATGAAGCGATCAAGCAATTTGACTTCATCAGAAACGAAGAAGAACAATGCGTGTATAAGAAATCTAGTGGGAGCAAGATTGTATTTCTTATTCTGTATGTCGATGACATACTGCTTCTCGGAAACGACATTCCAATGCTGAAGTCCGTAAAGGAATGGCTTGGAAGTTGTTTTTCCATGAAAGACATGGGTGAAGCCGCATACGTTCTTGGAATCAGGATCTACCGGGATAGATCTAGAAGGCTTATAGGCTTGTGTCAAGATTCATACATTGACAAAGTCCTACAAAGATTCAGCATGAAGGATTCCAAGAAGGGCTTCACGCCAATGGTACATGGCACAACGCTAAGCAAGAAGCAGAGCCCTACGACGGCTGCTGAGCTTGAGCGCATGAAGAATATTCCTTATGCATCTGCAATAGGATCTGTCATGTATGCCATGATCTGTACTCGTCCTGATGTTGCTTATGCATTGAGCATGACGAGTAGATACCAGTCAAATCCAGGTGAAAACCATTGGATTGCCGTAAAGAATATCTTGAAGTATCTAAGACATACTAAGGATAAGTTCTTAGTGTACGGTGGAAGTGATGTGCTTAAAGTCAGTGGATTCACGGACGCAAGTTTCCAGACAGACCAAGATGATTTCCGGTCACAGTCCGGTTATATCTTTTGTCTGAATGGCGGTGCAATCAGTTGGAGAAGCTCCAAGCAAGACACCGTTGCAGATTCCACTACAGAAGCTGAATATATCGCCGCCTCAGAAGCTGCGAAGGAAGCTGTTTGGATACGAAAGTTCATTATTGAACTAGGTGTGATACCAGATGCGGCTGAGCCTCTGGCACTGTTTTGTGACAACAATGGTGCTATAGCTCAGGCAAAGGAACCAAGATCACACCAGAAATCCAAGCATGTTCTAAGAAGATTTCACTTGATACGTGACATCATTAATAGAAAGGAAGTCAAGATCAGCCGAGTTCAGACAGATGATAACGTCGCTGATCCGTTGACAAAGCCACTCCCGAGGCCTAAGCTCGAGTTTCTGACTGAAGCTGTAGGCATTAGAGACATTGAAATGTAATCTAAATTTGAGTGGGAGTTTGAGGGCTTTTATTTAGTTATTTGATATGTTCTTGTAAAACATTCTTATGTTTAATGAAATTATTATTTCAAGATTATTTTAACTGTGATGAAATAATCGTTCCAAAGTGATATGAACCATTTTATAGGTCATCGAAGTAAATGACTTGATCTTGAGTCATCGAAGTCATTTAGCTTGATCATGAGACCCTATATTTGATAGATGTTTTATATCATCCCGTCCCTAGTCGAAGGTTGTTGAAATTGGAACACCAACAACCGTGTGAGACTGGATTGGTACGTGACTTATGACAAAGTCTCAGTGTGTCATAGATGCGCGGCATCAAAGTCAGTACATAGGTGTATGTTTGGAAACATACGACCGGACAAGACCCGCTTATAAGAACTCTTCAGGATATTTATATATGTGTCATAAGAGATTCTTACTACGACTATAGAGTATAGTCCTTAGACCTGAGTTCGCATGCATGTGACTGCACATGGACTGATGCACTTTGATCATTGTCTAACGCTATCGTTCTGCGATAGTTATAAGGACCTTGTTTGGGTACATTATGAAATGAGTAGTTTACAGTGATGGAACAAGACGGAATTTGTCCCTCCAATATAAATGGAGTGAATATCTCTAGGCCAATCGGAGATTTGAATACTGGAAAATGCATGGCCATGCTCAAACGGACTGTCCCGAGTCGTTTGGATTGTCAGTATCGAATCAGAGTCCGATGAACAAGATTAGGCTTTATAAGGATGACACCAATCTTGCCTTATGACTAATCGAGATATTGTGACAAAAGGATTATGAATACAGAGATTCCAGTACAAGTGGGAGATTGTTGGAATTGTGTCCAGTAATCTCGGTACTGTCTCTAGAAAGTAAGAGTATGTCAATGATCAGACATAAGTCATATAATACTGGGGGTCATGATGGCTTGCTAGAGTCCGCTCATGATCTATAAGTCTTGGACTTATTGCCTTTATTATATGATCCCATATGGGTCACACGCCTAAGCTAACAGAAAAATGTGTAGGAACGGTTTAGCAGAAGTACGGTAAAAGTGCTAGGCATTTACTGTACTTAGAGAGAATAAAACGGTTTAGGCACTGTGTGTCGATCGATACACAAGGTGTGTCGGTCGACACAGTGCGCGAATACCGTCGAGTTAATTGATGTTTGGGCCAAATGGCCCAAACGGAACCAGACAAGTTTTATGAGATAAAACTCGTGTTCAGAACAATTAACCCTAAGCCTGACAGCCGAAAATTCTCTCTCTCTCTGCGCCGAGCTCCTTGTGGTCTAGCAGCCGTTTTCTGTGATCGCGTGTGTGAACCTTTGGAGGATTCATCCCTCGGTGTTTCTCTGATCTCAGACATACCATCTCTTTCCGCTGCAAACAGGTATAAGGTGAGATCATCAATTGTTTCTATTCTGAGAAGAACCTAGATCCGCATGTTTAGGTTGATATGAATCTAAGAATTGAATCAGGATCAACTAAACAATCCTTCAGTATACATCCTTGAAGTATTCCTGGGACCATATGCCAGCCATTTCAGAGTCTTCTGATGACTCTCTGAATCAATTGGTACCTAGTTAATACACAGAAAGATAAAAGATGTCACTGAATATAAAACAGTATTCCAGGGACCATAAACAGGATAAAACAGTTATTTAATACTTACTTGTTCCTTCAGCCAAGAAGCAAAATTCTGTGTATGAGTGTTCCATAAAACAGTTGCATCGCGTCTACACTTTGAATTTGTGTCTTGCAAATATTGTAGATGCATGCTTAAGACAAAAGAGATAAAAGACATCAGCTGATTATGAACATCAGAGACATTAAAAGTTAAAAAAGTACTAAGCAGTAACTTACTCTACATAAGGATCCACACATGTCGTATTCTGAATGACAGCGAGATGAGCAATTCTCTTCTCCATATCAGACAAATTAGTTGTGGTGGCTGCTGATATTGGACGACCTTCTAGTATAGAGTCACTCTCATACTCTATATTCCTATCTAGTTTTTCCTCCACGTTAGTAGTCTTTTTAAGGAAGTCACTAAAGAACCGCACACACTCTTCTGCCAGGTAAGACTCGGCGATACAACCTTCAGGTCTTGCAGGATTTCTAACAAAATCTTTGAGGACTTTCATGTACTTACAGAGAAATAAGTAGTTAGATTGTATCACCTTGTAAGACTTAAAACTTTCAAAATAACAGAAAGGCAATTTTTACCTCTCAAATGGATACATCTAGCGAAAATGGACTGGTCCACCAAGCCTAGCCTCCCTTCCTAGATGAACTGTCAAGTAAACCATAATGTCGAAGAAGTTTGAGGGAAGTATCTCTCGAACATGCATAGAGTCTCAACGATTTCAGTTTCCATTACTGAAATCTGCTCCATATCAATCACTCTCTGGCAAAGGTGATTGAAGAATGCACATAAGAGTAGAATTGCATACCTAGGACCTTTAGGTAATAGACCTCTGAGAGAAACTGGCAAGAACTACTACATTAACACATGATAGTCATGTGACTTCAGTCCAGAAACCTTATTGTCTTCTAGTAATACGCCTCTTGATATATCTGAACAATAACCATCATGACCTTTAAAGTCGTAAAGCCGTTTACAGAAGACTTTTTTCTCAGCCTTGTTCAAAGACCACGGAGCTGCTGGAAGATATACTCTTTTGCCTTTGGTGGTAGGATGCATATCCTTTCTAATTCCAAGCAGTTCAAGATCTTTGCGAGCATTGAGCCCATCTTTTGATTTACCACAGTGAAGTAATGTCGAGACAATACTTGCAGCAACATTTCGCTCTATGTGCATCACATCTAAGTTGTGCCCAATAGGTAGCTCCTGTGTAATACAAACATAGTAAAAGAAAAAAAGGTCAGAGAACTATAATTTATATGATCTTATTTCAGGTTAATGTTATATATGAACATACCTTCCAATAAGGTAGATTGAAGAATATTGACCTTTTCTTCCATCTAGACATCTCCTCCTCGTCTACTTATGCTTCTTCCTCTTCCTCAGATTCACTTGAACCATCCTCGCTAACATCTTCTTCTGTTACAGTCTCTGTTTTCTTTCTCTTCCTTCAAGATATTTTAACATTCCCAAAATTGTTTTTGAAGTTTCTCAGCTGCTTTGAAATATCAAGACCAGATAAGATCCTACCATTTCTCCCATGCTCAGCATGTCCATCAAACCAAGACTTCTTTGCCCTGTACGTATGCGTTGGTGAGAGACCCTTCCTATGAGCCATATACACATGCTTTCTACTGAATTTTAGCCACTTACTATCTGTGTTTTTCCCGCATATAAAACACCCCATCTTTCCCTTCACCTTACATCCAGCTAGATTTCCATAAGCAGGGAAGTCACTGATGGTCCAGAGAAGGATTGCTTTGAGAGTAAAAATAGATTTACTGCCAGCATCATATGTCAACTCACCTTCACTCCACAGCTGGTTTAGATCATCTATTAGGGGCTCTAAGTACACGTCAATGCTGTTACCAGTCTGATGTGGACCAGGAATCAATAAGGTTAGCATAATATTCTCCTTCTTCATGCATAGGTCAGGCGGCAAATTATAATTAACAAGTAGGACAGGCCAGCAACTATACTTACTATCTTCATGTTGAATGGATTAAATCCATTTGTGGATAATCCAAGCCGCACAATCCTTAATCAGCTTTTCATTTCATTTAACGTTGCCAAAGTATAATATTTAAAACACAGAAACGAATCAAGCCACATTGAAACAACGAAAAACAAATCTACATTATAAGTCTTAATAATACAATTTGACAGAAGAACTAGAGATAATGCACGATACCAAACAAAGCAGAAACAACAACATTAAACAAAAGTTAAACACCTAGATCAACAAGCACATAAATGATAGGAAATTTGGTACAAACCTGTGTCATGATAAGAGCTAAAGATAAGCCTCAGATTCCCATTAGTGCACTCACCAACACTTGCAAAATAAATTAACACAGTGAGTATAAGGATATGAAATATAATGTGAAGCCATGAAATCAGAATATCTAGTATTGAAGTGTTCAACAAAACAAAACAAACCAAACTGAACATATTCATTTGAAGAAAGAATCCACAAAAATCAGAACATAGTAACCAATAATCCACGAAGAATAAGAACAGATGAACAAACGAAGCTTGAATTCACTGATATCTAAACCAAACATGTTCATTTCTTTCATATCTAAGCTAGATCAGTGATAGTTTTAGATCTAAAATTTGTATAGTGTGACATGCATGTAAAATCTAAGAGTACAAATCGAAGCTGTAATCGAAGTAAAGAACAAGAGAACATGAGAACATAGTTAGCATACACAAAATCGACAGATTCCTTACAGCGACATAGTAACCAATAATCCACGAAGAATAAGAACAGATGAACAAACGAAGCTTGAATTCACTGATATCTAAACCAAACATGTTCATTTCTTTCATATCTAAGCTAGAGCAGTTATAGTTTTAGATCTAAAATTTGTATAGTGTGACATGCATGTAAAATCTAAGAGTACAAATCGAAGCTGTAATCGAAGTAAAGAACAAGAGAACATGAGAACATAGTTAGCATACACAAAATCGACAGATTCCTTACAGCGACATCTTAAAATCGAATCTTATAAACATCCAAATAAGGAGAAATGTTGTCAAGAAGAACAAACAGTCGATTGCTAGAAACAATTGCAGAGATGAAGCGAATGAGCAAGAGAAATCAAAGTAAGAAACTTGCCTTCGGCTTGAGCTCACTGTCAATGGATTTAGGGTTCTTAGGGCCGAATGGATTTATGGTTCTTAGAGGAAAACGGATTTCGGTAGCTTAGGGGTTTTGGGAATGAAAATTAGAGAACTAATTTTGGTCTGGGATGATTGTTGGAGAAGAGGGAAAATGAAATTGGAGAGGGAACTCGCAGAGGGAAAATGAAGCAAAAGGGGGGAAATGAGTTATGTCTTAATTTAGGACCAAAATTTTGCTAAGTGTTTGGCGGTTCACCCAATTTTTTGTTCCCGCTTATGGAAACTCTATTATAGCGTTAATTCAATGATATCTTATAGTTAGGAATTTTCAGAAACATCTACGATAGCATATCAGTAAACCGTGATATGCTTATATACTATGAACGAGACATTTTTTGTAGTGTAACGTTGATTGATGCATACATATAGTCGTGGCATGATAGGGCCGTATATGCATATATACGTATTTAAAGAACGATATCGAATTAATCTAAGTACGGGAATTAAGATGGTGTTAAAATATGGAATTAAACCTAACGAACATATAGTGTATGGAATGAGATCGGGATTAGGTTTAATAGATGTTGAAGAGAAAGAAATGAATTAAGTAAATGAAGGATGAGACATCGGGGAGTTTAGTAAGCTACTAGCTCTAAACCGATGGATCGGGGATTTGATAAAAGATACCTAGTAAAGGTTAAGAAAAAGGGAAAGTGTTATGATTGGTGAGCGGTCGAGAATGAGTTCAAAGGCTTTAGAAACCCTAATAGGCATGTTTGTGTGGTGAATGTGTTGTTGTGTTGTGGTTACTGTTGAGCTTTCTGTGCAGGCCTGTTAGATCGTCTCGGTGTTGGGCCGAGCGATCCGTGTGGACACTTAACTTGGTCATGGGACCGGTTAAGTCGTAGCCGCTGACTTGGTACGGTGCCGAGTCAGGGTAAAGGTGTGGGTGGGTGTGTGTGTGGACTTGCGGGACATGGTGTTGAGATTGTTTTTGATTATTGCTTGAGTGTGTTTGCTAGAGTCCAAGCGAGTCTGCGTGTTTATATTTCTGCACTAGGACTCTAGGGTGCGTTAGATCCCGCAAGTCTACGTGTTTGGATACATTCCGGTACTTCCGACCCGATTGGATCCTAGGGTAGTTTCCTAATCGGATCGTGGTGATTCCGGTTATGGCGTTAACCTACTGAGTGACGCCAGTAAGTGTGTGATTCGGAGAATACGGGGTCATGTCCTAGGGCCGAATCGCATGGAATCTCAGGTTACCGTGGGGTAGCCCGAGTCACTGCGTATCGACGGGCTGAGAATAGTGTCCTAGGTCGTGAGACTTCGTGTTTACGTCTAGGAGTCGTGGGTTAGTTACCATGTCGGTAACGGTGGAAACCCGTGGAAGTTACCGAGATCGTAGGGGCCCAGTGTTGTGTTAGTGTTGGTGGTATTGCGCGATAGATAGATCGAGTCTCAATCGAGAGCATGTGCCGCAGTGCTTCCGATTTCCTCTAATCGCTTTCTCTTTCTTTTGGAAATTGATTGTGTGTTGTGGGCTTGACAGGACGTGGTAGTGCGTGATCGGCTGTTTATTGTGTTGTTTGTTATTTTGGGGTTTTTGGGCGGGAATCTGTAGATGTTAGACAAATTAGAAGCCGTAGTGGGGAACCGACTCCCTGGGTGATCTTAGATTGCTCATTAGACTCTTTTTGTGTGTTTTCAGGTTTAGCAGCGACGGACGCGGGAGGTCCTCGGTGTAGTTTCGGGATCGCTTGTGGCGGGATTTTTATTCGATGATTTTGGGTTTTCCTTCGGTTCGGCTTTGGCGCCAATTTTGTATTGAGATTTGGGTGTTATTCTTGTTGATTGGCAAAATGATTTTTAAAGACGGTTAAACGTTATGTAACGTTTAATTTACTCAGAAATGAATATGCTTCCCTGATATTGTGTTTAGTCCGAACCGACACAACTCACGGAAGTAGTACAAGTTGTGAAGCTTTGAATTACGGAAGTGAGGATAGCGGAGTCAAAGACGGGTTAGTGCTAGCCTTTGTCTCAAACCGATCTGTCTCTGGCTTCGTCTTGTGGCAAACGTTTCCTGTTTGACTTGCTCGGGTTCGACTTGGTCATGTTCTTGTTTGATTGTTGACCGGTCAGCTCGACGGTCAGGGGATAATGGGAAAGTGCGTTACACTAACCATCAGACAATAACTCCTCAAACACTCATTAAAAAAAACAACCAACTTACCCAGACTATGGAATATAGGAGTCGTTTACAACCTGTTGAACCAAAATTAATTGTAAACAAATAATCATAATCCGAGCATGTCCCGTTTCAAAAGCAAAGCAAAGAAGAAGGAACCAAACGATATAGCTACATGTACCCGTAGGCATCGATTCATGGAGAGTTTCGTGATTGAGATATTCGAGGAAGAATTTGCGAGAGTCGATAGGGCTTCGGCCAAAGTTAGCTATGAAATGGAAAGCTTTGAATAAAAGATTCGTACCAGTTTGAGATGGGTGGGCGTAGAAGAGGATTCGTGGAGAGATTAGAGAGATGATTCAAGGAGACATTAGAGATATGATTCGTGGAGAGATTAGAGAGATGATTCGAAGGAGATATCTGAAAAGGGGAAGAACAAAAGAAAATCAGGGTTTGACGTATTTAATGATTTCTCGGCACTCTGTTGAAAATTCTTGGGTATAGGCGGGTAATTAAAATATTTTGGGCTATAAATTTGGGTTTATGTTTCCCGGATTTATTTGGCAAATATTTTGAATTTTTGCCCACTAGTACGCGTAACGTGGCCGTAATATAATCCTTTTTATTGACTCTGTTTTAAAATTTTAACTAATCTATTTTACTTTATTAAAATCATAAAAAGTTTGCTCACAGTATACAGAACGATTGAAGACAGGTTTTATGAAAGCAAATTTCTGTTTTAAATTCTTTGAAATAGTTTTGCAATTTTGGTAAGACAAATTAAAAATAGTACACAACAAGATTTAAGAAATAGTTTTCGGACTAGAATGTTAAAGCACATATGAAACCTTATATTTTAAGTGTTTAGGGTTTTAGGGTTTCTTTTGGAGTGAACAAAACCCTATACCCTAAAAAGGAACTGTAAAGCCTCATTATGCGGTTTCATTGTAGGGCATCTCCAACCCACCCGTAAAACCTCATATTTTTAGGTTTTGAATAATGAAACCTCAAATTTGGAGTTTCGGAACAAACAAATTACACTTAAATTCACAACTAAAATTATTCAACAAACGTATTCTTGTGATACTCCCAAATATGATCAATCAATGCATTTCGAAGTGAGAAATGTGCTTCTTTATTTTTTTATCTTAATATTGATAATTACATATATAGTATCTAAGTTAAAAATTGTTTAATAGTCAAAACTAATGAAATATTTATATTAGAAAGACTAGATTATGATATTGTGAATCTTTCTAGATATATGTGATTTTTTATTTGAGTATATACGAACTTATCATGTTAAATTTTTTTAATAATATTGGTTGAGAGGAACATTGAATATTTTTCTTGTCTCTCATTTAATGTGTAAGCAATATGCACAACCCTACAAAATGAAACATTCAAAACAAGATTGGAGGGTGGCTGCAGCATAAACGTCCTGCCGAGACAGAGGATTTCTGCAAAAGCCTGCAAGAGAACAAAAGGCAAAAACCAGTGCACGGTTCTATGTCTCTAAGCCTACACCAAAGCAAACGACAAAACCAGTATACGGTTCAAGGGCTCAAGGGCTACACCAGAACAAACGTCAAAACCAGTGTACGGTTTGTATAACTTTTAACCATGATATAACCAAGCATACCTAACCAGGATATTTAACCATGATTAATTGATTTGATTGGGTCGCGAAGATATACACTCCACGTAACCATACGTCTCTCTCTCTCTCTCTCTCTCTCTCTCTCTCTCTCTCTCTCTCTCTCTCTCTCTCTCTCTCTCTCTCTCTCTCTATCTCTCTCTCTCTCTCTCTCTCTCTCTATTTTGAAGCGGCGCTCGAGGCACATTATTAAAACACTCATTTCCTGTAACCTTCTTTAATTCAAGTCCTTTGTTTGGTGAGGGGAAGGTATTTCGTCGTAATAATTATCTTCCTGATTAACCTTTCTCCCACTATCATTTTATTTGAAACAGAACCAAGGCACAATGGTCCATTACAACTACATAGCAGAAACACAACCTAACATAGCCGAAACCGGTTGGCGCTTCAGAGTTGAGATTTTCCTCGTCTACCCATACTATTTGTTTGAAGATGGACCACATTGGAGTTTAATCTTGGCAGACCAGAGAGTAAGTGGATATTATTTGACTGATTTTCCAACATGCAAGACTACACTGGTTCTGACTCTTTGATCTTTATGCATTCACTCATGTGCAGGGAGCCAAGATCGAAATGGTCATTATCCAGGTGAACTAAATAACCTCTCTAGACTTGAGAAAAATGAAGGCAAGTGGATTGAGATATCTGGAGTTAGGGTAGAGCGAGCGGATCCCGGTTTCTGTCCAACAAAGTCTCGCCACCGACTTAAACTCACGGAAGACATTGAGATTGAACTTATCGACCCTTTGGACAGCAAGCACTACATGGAATTTGTTAGTTTCCCCTATATCTGTGACATAAAAACAGACAGAGACGATCCTATAGGTAAAACTATCGAAAGTTTCCTTCTTTCCAATGTTTTTGAGACTCTAATCGTGAATCTCTAAATAACAACAAATATCTTGACTAGACACCATGGGCGTTGTCTCGATCATCTGCCCCCTTGAAGTCGATCCCGATAACCCTGCAAGGAAAAGGAAAGTGTTCCACCTCAGAGACACCCAGTAAGTGCATTTTTTGGTAGTGTAGCAGTAAACACAATGACCAAAACAATTGATAAAAGTGTAAATTGTTCGATAATAAGAACAATTGATCAGGATACTTCGGATTTGCTTCTCTTATTCATAATAGGATGAATAAGTTAAAGTGTGTGGTATATGGCAAATATGTGGTTGACTTCTTCTCTGAATACTTGAAGACTAAGGGTTTAGAAACGATCGTGGTGCTCAAGATGTGGAGGATTGTTCGGACTAGAAGTAACTGACGTTTAACATTTTCAATTGTTTATATATAATCATTTAGGATAGTTAGCTAAAGTTCTTGTTTTATATAGGTGAACCTGATGAGACATGGGTTGAGACCGTGGAAGGGTTATCGGACTACATGTTCAATCCACGAATTCAGGAGGTTCAAGATCTCAGGTTCCAGCTAGAGGTCGCTGACACCGATGCTGCCAGAAGCAGTGTTGTTGTCCCTATCTAAATCTCATTATTAATTTAGTGTATGTTACTTTAAAACTCTATCGTTTTATTATGCTTTCGGTTTTAATATGCTTATCGAACCTTATTAATTATGCTTTCATGTTTAATATTTCAATTTAATAACGGTAATTGATAGCTAAATTTTAATAAGAATTGATAAATACTCCAAAGTAAGAATTATTCGGTGACCTTTAAGAGGCCTCTCCAAATCTATAACTTTCTTTGACTAAGATTAAGAAATCGACTACTATTTGTAATGTTAATAAATGAGAATGAATACTAATACAATTGGAAATGAAAATTTTGTTTAATAAAATGATTAATATTAGACAGAGGGAGTAATTAAATACATATACAAGAACTCATATTTTAAGAAATTAGTTTAGCTCTAATTATTTTTCTTAGTTCTGCTTGTAATATCAGTATATGAGATATTCCACTCAATTCCTATATTATCATTCTGTTTGATAGACTTATTGTCTTTGATTTTTGTAATTTATAGTGGAAACTTGTGGAACCGACAAATTTGGAGTAATATTAATCTACACTACAAGAAATATAGGTATTAATAGCAAAAGAGGATAGCATGAATTCGCTAAGTGCTGTTGTAGAGGATATACTAGAGCGGGGTACTCTATTACGGCATTTAATCAATGCTGTTTCGTTATTATGCTAAGCGGGAAATAAAAATTGTGTTTTAGAGCCAATTTCTGCTACTAAATGTATGGGCTCCAATACTTAGAAAAATTACCAGAATTAGCGCCATCATGACTCTTAACATTTCGTTTCCTCTCTTGTTTTGATATATTGCCATATTTTTTTTCTACGACACTTTCCCATTCACAAAAAAAAATCTCTCTAACTCAATAAGATCTGAATACTCTCTTCCACCTCCCATCGCCGAATTCAGTGATCGGAGTGTCTCTTCCACCTCCCACCGCCAGAACTCATGGATCTACCGTGGTTTCAACACTATCAAATCTCTAAATCCGCGTCTTTCCACCAATTTCCTCCTTGCCCAAACCCTAATTATACTTTCTTCCTTCGACCTCCCCCTTCTCCATGTTTCTGTGTCATACTGACCATCACATTCAATCGATTTCACTGAACCTCGAAAAAACCTATATAGTCACCGGTTTCTTTCTTCTTCACCTTCACCATCCATCATCGCTGGCTTTGTAAACGGTGACGTTTCTTCTCCTCTTAGAGGTGTGAAAGTTCTTGAATTTTTTGCGTCCCTTGTTTAATCATGTCAAATTGAATCTTGCTAGCTCTAATTATGGGTTAAATCTCCAATGAGGAAAATGATTATTTTCTGTTCATAGTCGCTAGCCATTTGATAAACAGAAATGTGTTCTTTGGAGTTTATCAAAACAAGATCTTTGTTTATAAAAACATGTGTTTGGAGTGTAGATTGTTTTTAGAATCAACAGCCTTGTGTTCTCTCCCAAAGTAAAAGATACTTGCGAGGGTCTTCCATTGATATTGTTGCTTTCAGTATCTCTTGCGTCTTTGAATATCTGTTGAGTTTGTCAGGTGGGTATATGTCGAACGGTGTCTTGGCTCGACATGATGATGGGGACTCGTTGAACACAACAATAATTTATTTTTCCTTGTATCTTCTCTGGTTTCTTTGTTTTACATGATTGTGAATGTGGGAAGGTGAGTGTGATCTTTACTATGTGTTTATATTGTAGATATTTGTTGGAGGACTTGACTCTAATATCACTGACGAAGATATTAGACAACCATTTGCGGTTATGGTGAAGTAGGCTCTGTCAAAATACCTATTGGGAATGTGGATTCATAGAGTTTGTGAACAGGTACCATTTATGCATTATAGAAGCTAAGGAACTGTGGATGTTAAGTTAATGATTTAATCCCCACCTCTCTCTCTAATTAATCGGTACTTAACATTTGTTGCAGAGAAAATGCAGAGGAGTCTTTGGAGAAATGCACAATGTTCTTATTGTTCTGACCATTGTATTAATGACCAAGGTTCGCCTTGTCTTTGAGTAGATCACATCAGTTTTTTTCCCTCACTTGGGGTTGGTCTTTGTTTGTGTTCGTCAAGTCTGTAGGACTTTCTACCAAGGAAGATAACAGTGGCCATTGTATTCACGGAGTCATCCCTCTGATACCAATTACTGTTCCTGAAACATAGGACTTACTCTATTTTCTTTGCCTGTATTTTGACTTGTTACATAGCTTTCCTAAAATGCCTTTGTCTTTATTTGAGTTGTAAGCCTTACAACATTGGAATAAACAGTCGCATTTCAACCACCTGTTTTTTTTGTTGCCTTTGTCTATTGCCCACAACATTTGTTGATCAATCTCAATCTGCAAGCATTTAGTATACAAGATGTATCTGTGTGTGCGTTACTGAAGCAATGAGTCGGACTTGTTTTTGTTCCTCAAGGTCCATTGGCTTGTCTTCCTCTCTCGCATTTCAACCACCTGTTTTTTGTTGCCTTTGTCAAACATAAAAGTTAGAAACAAAATATAATTTTTAATTTAGTTTAGGGTATATATAGGGTTTAGGGTTGAAATACTATTAAATTATTTGTAATTTTTAATTAAGTATAAAATATAAAACAATTATCTCGTATTATTATAAGTTTTGATGGTTTTTAATAACATAATCTGTAAAAAAAAATTCAACTAATTTTAAATTCAAAATCTCACAAATATTTGATTTAGGGTTTAGGGTATTAAATAGTAAGATTTTAAGATTCACACTTATAACATATATTTTAGTTTTAGTTCTAATGTAGTCTGCTTATTGATAAAGTCTCACAAACACATCATACTATTATAAGTTTTTGGCCATTTTTAAAAACATAATCTATAAAAAAACAACAAAGTTTCCAGCTAATATAAGAATTAAAATCTCAAAACATTTAAGTTAAAAAACAAATGATTTTTTAGTTTTAGTTTAGGAAATATATAAGGTTTAGGGTTTAAAATATTATTAACTATTGGTAATTTTATAATTTAGTATAGAGAATAAAAAATATTCTCATAATATTATAAGTCTTTTCAATTGTTAATAATATAATCTATAAAAAAATAAAATTTCTAACTAATATAAAATTTAAAGTCTCATAAACATATGATTTAGGGTTTAGGGTATCGAAGGATTAGGGTTAGTGTTGGAAGGTAAGGGTTTAAAATTCACATGTGCTATATATTTTCTATTCGTGTAATATATATTTTTTCATATAGAATATATGTGAAGTATAAAATATTTACTACAAACAAAATACTACAAATTATACACACAAAGTAACTATTTTTACTATTTAGTCTATTATAGTTTACTAAATAGGGTTTAAAGTTATGGTATTAACCACCAACTAATATAAAACTTAAAGTTTCATAAACATTTTGTTAATGATTTAGAGTATTAATGGGGTAAAGTTCATAAATCCTAAATTTTAAAAACTAAACATAGTATATAATCAAAATATAACAATTTTGCAAATGAAATTGATTATCATCAAATAACTTGTAAAAATTTATATGATATATAGTTTGTCTTTTATTAATTTACCACATATTATAAAGCACCATATTAATTAAAATAATAACAAGAATGTTACTCTTAAAACTGTAAATAAAAAGATTGATTTAACAAAAACAATAACAATAAATAAAAAGCTAATTTTTTATTGGTTAAAAGCATAGAACTAAGGATTCACAGCTCTTTAATATCCACCATTAGAATATATTAAAATCAACGGCCTTAACTTCTTGGCTTCCTTTCCTCTTCTCACTCTTTTTCCCCGTCACTTTCTTTGGTCTGCTCCTCAGCCGCCGATCTCCTCCATGGCTTCTATTACTGTCGACAATGTTGTACCAGAAGGAACTCTCTCCTTCTTCGATTGGAATGCTCAGCTCCAGACCGTCTCCGTTCACCCTCTCGCGGCAGTAAGAAGGTCATTCGTCTCAGTGTCGATTGTGTTTTCTTAGATTCACTTCATTGGCTTTCTTATTGTCCCGAGCAAACCATATTAATCGATACTGCAGTTGCTGATATTAAATAGAAATAGCTTTAGATTTCCAAATTCTCTGGTGTATTATCTCTCCTATCAAATGAATTACATGAGAATTGATTCGTCGCCTCTTGTATATACAGATTCTTGAGATGGACACATACATGTACCATGCCCACTCAATGACGCCATTGCCAAAGCTAAGGTAACACAACCCTCACATTGCTTCCCTCTTCCATTCAGGACCTGACAGAAAAGAGGTCAAAGCTGAGCTTCCATGAAGCACTTGCTCGTTAAACTGCCACGAGACATGAGACCGTGATTTGATAGGAAGCCATGAACAAAGAGGTTTGTGGGGCAGAGTGTTATGTGCTTTGTTCTTGGCTTTTGATTGTACACCTCTCGCAGCTGGTATATAACCTTTTTAACCCTGTGATATTTTGTATAGCTATAGCTTACAGTTTCTTCAACTCTGGAGCATACCCAACTCCCATCATTTTACTGTCTGAACACTGAAAGGTGAACAGTTGATTAACTACTCATAATTTCACTTATATCTGCAGAACCTCATTGCCTGGCAGGTTCCGAGAGCTCAAAGGCTGGAACCAGTGGTCTAAGGCGCAAGAAAGGTTCTTATATAAATAAAAGTTTACTGACTTTAGGGACGGTGAGTTCTTGGTTATCACTGTTTTCCCTACTCAGCAATAGTTTATCGAAGTTTAGTTGAATTCAAGAACTTCTTTGACATTTTATAAATAGCACGCCCATCCATTGTTTTTTCTCTTCCTCTTTTCCATCTGAAAACCTTGGTTGCTTTTTGCCTTCTAGTCATTATGTTTAATAATTTGCCATACTCTGAAGTTGGATGGTTCTTTTGTAATTTTGTAGGTAATATCAAAGCTTACAGATGGGAAGGCTAGTCACGTACCACATAGGGACTCTAAATTTACAGGTAACGCAACAAGTGGATACTGCTTGAACACGGGAAATATTGGATACAGAAATACAATTTATAAGCAATCGACATACCTTGAGCAGAATAAGGTTATTACAACTCTATTCTCTTCCTTATCTGAACTTCTCATTTTATTGGCTATTGTTACTGAACTTCTCTCTGATTGTTTTATTATCTTCTCCACTAAATGCCAACAACACTCTTTAGTAATTGGATAATGGTGTGATGTGTAATCAGGGGTCGTAAGAGGGTGTGCGTTACATATTGTATTACGTACATATTGACTTGCGTCACCAAGCATTCTCCTCCATATAAGGTTTTGCTGGTGGGCCGTGTGTTGGGAGGTATCGAGACCTCCCTTCTGTTTTCATCATTTGAATAAGGTAAAGTTTTTTCTGTATTATGTTGTTAGCTTAAATAAAAATGCCATTGTTATATATATATAAGCATTGTGTGTTCTTTTCTGTGATGTATTCAGAGGGGCTTTGAGCAGCAATGGCTGTCTCTGATATTTTCAAAGGCTGTATTTTTTGGCAATGTTCTTGTTGCAATTATCGATGGATTGTTTGGGAACTTGCTAGTGCAGTCCCTCTCTTGGGCCTGTTGCGCCATTTGATGCTGCTGCATGCTTTCTTGCTATTGGAATGGCTGTCAATCTATCGTCATGGACAGAAAACTATGGAGATCCTCTGACAACAAGGACTTGATCACTCAGTTTAGAGGTGCTGCAGTGGCAATTGCCTCTAGTGAGTTCAAAATCATTTTGCCATTTTTGAACTTTGCTTCTTCTTTTTCTTCTTTCTATATTGCCATTGCCTCTTCGATCTTAAGACATTACGACTATTAAGTTTATGTTTGTTGGCATATATGTATTGCTTGATTGTGGATGTGGATGTTTATGTTTAAGTTGAAAAAAAATTAATTGTTTGTAATTATACATTTATAAATTTTAAATATATTTCTGCAAATCTAATTGATTTTCAAATAATAATTCAAAATAATAATTCAAAATATAATTATATAAAAAAAAATTATAGCTCCAATTAATATTAAATATAGCAAAATATAAAAGTGTTCATAAGATATACAACAGCCATAAAGATTGGCCATTATAAATAATAATACAGCAACAACAAAAATGCTAATATAAAGAATAATACAACCTTAAAATATTGCCACAACAATATATATTATTGCACGAATAATATGCTACACTAATCTATAAAATGGCGATGAACCAATGCTACTGAAAACCATACTATCACATCAAAATTAGCGCTATCGTAAACAGATATATGATAGCATGTCAAATTAGTGCTATCGTAGATGGCTGACCTAAGATGGCAGCGGCAAACATAGCGTTTATGGAAACGCTACAATAGACATATGATAGCGTTTTCGTGGTGCTATCAATACCCATATTTCTTGTAGTGCTAATAACGTCTCTAGCACCCAAACAGGAAATTTATGTGTGTTTTTCCAATAAGTAACCTGCAGTACAGAGAAAGAAAATATCAAATATAGATTTAGGCGAAGATAAATTCAAATAAATATATAGGTAAGAAAGAATTTTACAAATATATAAGTTTCCACCCAGCTTTGATATTCTTCGGGTCTTTTTGCCGAGAGCTTTTCTTCGGAGATTTCTGGATATTTTATGGACAAATATTCTTCAACATACTTTAATTTGAACCAACTAATATGAGAAATCATAGTATAGTTGAATATATTAAACCGAAAGATAAGACATGCCAATATATATATATATATATACCTTTCTATTACTCGCGTAAGCACGAAATGCATCATTCACCATATCCATAAACCGATCTTCTACATTATTATGACCATTCGGATCAACATAACTCGTTCCTATATCCAAACCAATTTCTTCTCAATGCTTATACCAAACACAATAACCAGGCATAAATCCGTAACTAAACAGATGACCCCAAATTCCTGGTTCCGTGGTTTCCAGATATTCGTTCTTGCAGAAACGACAAGGGCAGAGAAACTTAACGCCATTGCTCAGAGCTAAAGGCTGGTTTTTGGCAAGTTTCATAAATTGTGCCACCCCCGTTATGAAGGCTGTTGAGAAATTGTCAGTGACACATCATCGAACCTATTATACATCTACTCCCGATGATTGCTATAATTATTTCAGCCTCCCGCCATGTAACTAAATTTCCAAATTCTTAGTGTTTCTATAAATGAAAACGGAGAAAGGGCTGAATTTCGACTATGTAGACATAATTGGCCACTCCCATTAATTGTAATAAATGCATGCGCATGAAACGGGTACACCTACTACAAACATGTAAAATATAACAAACTCTTATATTATTTTTACTAAATCCAAAAATACTATATTAAGCATTAAAATTTGTATGCCTGCCGAATTATAAATTTGTTATATTTTGGAAATTCCGCGCATTGGCGCGGTACCTAAACCAAATGTCACGGTAAATTATCAATAACCGGTCGAAGTGCCCTAACCATCATATAGCCTCTCTAAAATTCAGACAGTCTCTCTCTTTCCGCCGTCGAATACCATCATAACCTCGGAATTTTAGCTCTCCTATTGCAGAGAAAATAGAGATGACAAGAGAAATGGATAAGGTAAAGGCAAGAACCCCTTCGCGGCTTCGCCCCATTCATCGTTTCTGATTTTGATTCTTCTCTTATATATTGAATCAATTTCTTTCGTTGATCTGCTCGTTCCATCAATTATGAAGCATGATATACTCTAGGTTCGAGCTTCGATATTGATGTTTACATCTTATTTAAATTACAATATGTATTTTTTCAGAAATATTGTACCATTGAGTTTGATGGAGCTTCAAAAGAAAACCCTAGAAGAGCTGGTTCAGTAGTTCTTCTGCGTGATTCAGATGGAACTGTCATCTCCTCCTACCGTGAAGGATTAGGCAATACAACAACCAACGTTGCCGAACATAGACGTTTGATTCGTGGTTTGGAGTCTGCTTTAGAAAAAGGTTACACACACGTGATGGCCTATGGAGACTCTCAGCTTGTTGTTAAACAGGTCAGTTGCGTTACAGCTAATACCTGTTTTCTCTCTTGAATCTTTATCTTTAGACTTTCTGATAACTATCTTTAAACAGATGCGGGGTGAATGGAAACTCACAAGCCTGAAAATGGTTGAGCTGCATAATCAGGCAAAAGAGTTTACCAGCCAATTCAAGTCATTCGATATCGAGCATATTCCCAGGGTATTGCACAGATCCCTTTTGTGTTTTCAACATTTGATTTGTAGATGCTTAAGATTTTCTTAGTTTGTCTATTTTCCATTTGCAGGATTACAACTCTGAAGCTGATAGCCATGCAAACTACAGGGCCAATCTCCAAGGTGAGAAATGAATATGCAATAATGAATTAAATTATATTTTCCCGGAATATTAGTCAAAGTCCGATGTTGTTTTCTGTTAGAATATGAGATTGAGATTGAGAGAATAAGGTAGAATTGAGTAAAATTGTGAAGAACACACCAAGAACCAAATTAGGGTTCTTGTGCACTAGAGAGAGAGAGAGAGAGTAAAAGAAGCGGCGGTAAGAGAAGAATAATTCTCTGTATTAATTAAACAGGTTACAACGAATATATATATACTAGCTACTCTAGGGTTTACAAAGAATTAAAGACGAGTGAGTTTCAACGGTCATAAAAGTGTGACTGTTTTTTTTTTTTGTCTTCTTATGAATATAGTTCACTATATTCAATATAGCTCACGTCCAGTATAGTTCACTATATTCAATATAGTTCACGTCCAGTATAGTTCACTATGTGATCTCCACTTCAATATGATCTTCATTTCAATACTCCCCCTCAAGCTTGAATTCAAGGATTGAATCAAGCTTGGAGTGACAATGAAGATCTACCTCATTAAAAACCTTCATGAAGAAAACCACTTGGGATAAAACTTCATGAAGGGAAAAAGAGTGTAGATTTCATAGCCTTAGGGGATTCCGGAAGCTCCATGAGGCCAAGCTTGTTGTGAATCGATTCACACACTTTCCAACTATCTGCCTTGGTGAACACATCAGCTAGTTGTTCTTCACTCCTTGTGAAGCAAGGTAACACAACTCCTTGTTCAATCATCTGCCTCACTTTGTGACAATCCACCTCTATATGTTTGGTCCTCTCATGGAAGACTGAGTTTGAAGCAATGTGAATGGCTGCTTGGTTATCACAATGCATTGTGATTGGCTTTGAAGTCTCAATCCCCAGATCCTCAAGAAGAGCTTTGATCCACGCCAATTCTGTTGCTAGCTTCCTCATTGCTCTATACTCAGCTTCAGCACTTGAACATGACACTATCTTCTGCTTCTTGCTCTTCCAAGTAACAAGGTTGCCTCCAATGAATGTACAATATCCACTAGTAGACCTCCTGTCCACCCTATCTCCTGCCCAATCAGCATCACAATACCCAACTATCTCTGTACTTTGATTGCAACCCATCCAAATGCCTTGCCCGGAAGTACCACTTAGGTATCTGAGTATCCTCTCAACCATATCCCAATGATGCATCTTTGGTGCTTGCATATGTTGGCTTATCTGGTTCACAGCAAAGCTCAAATCAGGTCTGGTTATGGTTAAGTAGATTAGCTTACCAACCATCCTTCTATAGTGAGTGATGTCCTCAAATGGTCGGTCTTCAAGCTCCCCCTCTCTTATGACTTTGTAGCCTTCCTCCAATGGTGTCTTAGCTGGTTTTGATCCAATCTTTCCTGCTTCAGACAACAAATCAAGTGTGTACTTCCTTTGAGATAAGAATAGTCCATCATTAGACCGACAAACTTCTATCCCAAGGAAGTACTTTAGAGTACCAAGATCCTTAATATCAAATACAGATTTAAGATAAGCTTTAGTTTCTTGAATACCTGACTTGTTACTCCCTGAAATAATAATGTCATCAACATAAACAAGGATGACAATGATACCTTCCTGATCTTGAAGAATGAATAATGTATGATCTCCTTCAGACCTCTTGAAGCCTCTTTGCATAAGTGTTGAGCTCAGCTTATGATACCAAGCTCTAGGTGATTGCTTTAATCCATAGATGGCCTTCTTAAGTCTCAACACCTTCCCTGGTTTCACAATGCTTTCCAGACCAGAAGGTGGTGTCATGTATACCTCATCTTCAAGCTCCCCTTGAAGGAATGCATTTTTGACATCCATTTGCCAAAGTTCCCAATCAAGATTTGTTGCTAAAGACAAGATGATCCTAACTGTGTGAAGCTTAGCTACTGGTGCAAAGGTATCCAAGTAATCCTTTCCATAGGTTTGGGTGAAGCCTCTTGCAACCAACCTTGCTTTGTATCTCTCCACTTCTCCATCACTTCTGTACTTGATGGTGAAGACCCATTTAGAAGTCACTGCCTTCTTTCCTCTAGGAAGTTCAGCTTCATACCAAGTCTCATTGTTCTCCATTGCTTTGGTCTCTTCATCCACAGCTTGCATCCACCTCTTATCTCCCTTTGCTTCTTCATAGGTTGTTGGTACATGTTCTTGATCCAACTTCCCAATGAACACTTTATGTTCCAAAGGTACATGAGCTAAACTACAAACAGCTTGAATGGGATGAGCTACTGCATTGCTGTTGAAGTAAACCCTAGTCTTCTTCCATTCTGATGGATCCTTTTTCTCCCTTGTGCTTCTCCTTAGAGTCTGAACTTGCTGCTGAACTGGTTGTTGCTGTTGCTCATCCATAACCTCATTCATAACCGGCTCCTCTTCATTTTGATGATCCAATTCCTCAGGTTCTTCCTCGTGTTCCATATGCTCCTCAACTCCAGCTTGATCATGTGTAGAGGAATCAGATTCTTGTGTTTCTGATTCTTGAGTGTCCCCCTCATGATCAAGATGGGCAGGTTGTGGAGCTTCTGAAGGCAAGACATGTACTGAAGGAGCATGACTTGTTGCAGCCGGTTGTTGAGGTATACTAATCCCCAGGCTTTCCATAATCCTCCTTAGGTTAGCAGCCCGGTCTGATTGAGATGTTGGAAGATCCTTCAAACTATCCCAATTCTTTTCATCATAGAAACTTCTTGTCTCCATAAATTTCACATCTCTTGAAATCAAAACCTTCCTTGTTTCAGGTACATAGCACTTGTATCCCCTTTGTGTTGTAGAATATCTAATGAACATGGCTTTTGTGCTTTTAGCATCCAATTTATCCCTTTGTTCTCCTGATATTAACACAAAGCAAAGACATCCAAACACACGTAAGTGATCAATTAATGGATTGGTTTTGTTTAATACCTGAAATGGAGATTTATCCTTGAGAACTTTTGTAGGAGTTCTATTGATCAAGTAACAAGCAGTCATGACTGCATCTCCCCAAAACCTCTTAGGCACATTCTTGTAGAACATCATGGACCTTGCTACTTCCATTAGGTGTCTATTCTTCCTCTCAGCCACTCCATTTTGTTGTGGAGTGTAGGGACAACTTGTTTGATGAAGGATCCCATGCTTGGATAAGTGTTGTTTGAAGGCATTGCTCGTATATTCACCACCATTATCTGATCTAAAAATTTTGATCTTAGCATTGAAATGGTTAGTGACATGGCTTTGAAAGTTCATAAAAGCTTCTAACACTCTATCCTTAGTTTGCATCAATGTTATCCAAGTATACTTAGATTTTTCATCAATGAAAGTGACAAAATACTTATGATTCTCTCTAGACAAACAAGGAGCAGTCCAGACATCTGAGTGAACAAGATCAAAGCAACTTTCATAAGTAGTTTTAGAGTTTGGAAAAACAGATTTGCAATGTTTACCAAGGATACAAGCCTCACAATCATCATTCTTAAACGAAACAGAAGGTAATAAATGTCCTAAAGCCCTAGAGTGTGGATGTCCTAATCTAGCATGCCAAATAGAATCATCCACACCAACACTAGTAGATAAAGCAATAGATAAAGTAGTAGATAAATCATAAGAAGGGTTGGTGTCTTCAGTCATGTAGAGCTCATCCTTTGTCACACCTTTCCCAATCAACTTACTTGTCTTAATATCCTGAAACACAACATCATTAGGACTAAAAACAACATTGCAATTTAAATCAGTGGCTATTCTTTTGACAGAGACTAAGTTGGATGTAAAGCTAGGCATAAAGAAGGCTTTGGATTCTTTATCAAACAATTTCAGATTTCCTATGCCTTGAATTGGGATTTTATCACCATTTGCAATAGCTACATATCCTAAGGTTGGTTTAACATTCTCAATCAACTTAGGATCACTAATCATGTGATGAGAGGCTCCAGAATCAATGATCAAGGGTCTGATTTTAATTGAAGCAAAGAGTGAAGTACCAAGATTCATACCAGAGTTCTCCTTGAGAGCTTTGATGAGAGCCTCAAGGTCTGACCTCCTTACCACATCATCTTGAGCAATCACAGCTGGTGTTTGATGAACCATCATTGCTCTCCCTTCATCACATTGCTGCATTGAGGAAGAACCTGGTCCAACTGCACCATTAGAGTATTTTGCCCTTAAATCTTTGAACCGGCTGTTGTTAAATGAAGATCTGAGGTTGGGGTGGAGGCGCCAGCATCTATCCTTCAAGTGCCCACTCTTCTTGCAAAAATCACATATCAAGACTCCTCTCTTGTCACCTCCATAGTTCTGCCTCTCCTCAGCCTTAAACACTCCTTTGTTGGCAGTTATCAACTCTCCTTTCCCTTTGAACAGCCCAAATGAGCCTTGCTCCTTCTGAATCTGTCCACACACATCATCAATGTCTGGGAGAGTGTCTGCCCTTAGGATATGCTTTATCAGCCCATTGTAAGATGAGTTTAATGTGAGCAGAAGAGCAAAAACTTTATCTTGTTCTCTCCTTTCCTGCAACACCAAAGGATCATTGCTTGGTGGCCTTAACATTTCCATCTCTGACCACAGTGAACTAAACTTGCCAAAATGAGCTTTAAACTCCATATCTTCTTGCTGGAGATTGTTAATGGCCAGCTTCACTTCAAAGACTCTTGTTAGGTTTGATTTATTCCCATAAACCTTCTCAAGAGTATCCCACAGCTGCTTGGAAGTAACACAGTAAGAGTAGGCTTCCAATAGGTGCTGGTCCAGTGAGCTTTGGAGTATAGAAAGCACATTCTGGTCCCCTTGCATCCACGCCTCTTCTTCTGCTTCAGCTGCCTCTTCAAGAGACTCATCACTGCCTTTATTCTCTGCCTCATCTCCTTTCTTGGCTTCAGCTTCAGACCTGGCCTTAAACACCTTCTGTGGAGCAGTGTCACTCAGGATATACTTCCACAGACCTCTGCCTCCAAGAGCAGACTTCACCATCCTAGCCCAAACAATGTAGTTTGAGCCTTTCAAAATCACAGGAATAACAACTCTTGAGTTCTCCATTGCTAAGACTGAAATGAAGCAAGGAGGGAGTATTCAAGATGAGGGAAAGAGTTCTCAGCTCACAGAGAACACAACAGTAGATAAAGAAGCAAAAGAAATGAACTGAAGAGCTTAAGAACTTGTGAGAACCAAGAGAAATTTTAACAGCTCAAGAACAGAGTTTTGTGAGAATCAGCGGAAGTAAAAGAGGTACAGAAGCTTATGGCTCTGATACCATGTTAGAATATGAGATTGAGATTGAGAGAATAAGGTAGAATTGAGTAAAATTGTGAAGAACACACCAAGAACCAAATTAGGGTTCTTGTGCACTAGAGAGAGAGAGAGAGAGTAAAAGAAGCGGCTGTAAGAGAAGAATAATTCTCTGTATTAATTAAACAGGTTACAACGAATATATATATACTAGCTACTCTAGGGTTTACAAAGAATTAAAGACGAGTGAGTTTCAACGGTCATAAAAGTGTGACTGTTTTTTTTTTGTCTTCTTATGAATATAGTTCACTATATTCAATATAGCTCACGTCCAGTATAGTTCACTATATTCAATATAGTTCACGTCCAGTATAGTTCACTATGTGATCTCCACTTCAATATGATCTTCATTTCAATAGTTTTCGATCTGATGTGATGCGTATTCAGATGGCCAGACACAAGTGATTGCAGGCAGGAAGTACTACTGAAGTAGAGATATTCGTGTTCTTCATGCTTATAAGTTAGAAGAA
Source organism: Orychophragmus violaceus (assembly GCA_030180135.1). Taxonomy (NCBI): domain Eukaryota; kingdom Viridiplantae; phylum Streptophyta; class Magnoliopsida; order Brassicales; family Brassicaceae; genus Orychophragmus; species Orychophragmus violaceus. The sequence continues at coordinate 69,225,298 of CM058239.1, forward strand.
CATGCCTCTATGCTTTTATCTTTTGTTTTTTTCTTTTCTCATCAGAACATGTTCCCTCCTGAAGAACAAATCAATGTATTCCATTAAGCAGGGAGGATTATGAACAATCTGTTTTTCTTATGGTAAATTTAACGCATAACAATTAGAGGTTATGAAAGAAAAGCATACATGGGTCATTCTCAATTAATAATGATTACAATATATCTATATACCAACTTTGATAATCAGTCAATACTATTAGCACGTATAAACAAACTGTCTCATATTATTATTACTAAATCCAAAAATACTATATGATACGATCCATACCCGACTACTTTGCGACACGAATAATGAGTTGAATATTAGTCGTATCAATAGCGACAAATAAATGACTTGGTTACTACTATACTCGAAGTAGCGAATTAGTCGCCCATGTACTGACCAATTCCCGATTGTTCTACGACTCTTAACATCAGAAGCAAATAGTCACCCTATCACCAACTAGCTTGCGACTATTATTTCAGGTCTCGACAATGGCCGTTAATCAGTCATAAATCGACGACTACATTGGCGACAATCATTTTTGGTCGTATATAAGCGACTAATACACGTCCATATATCCGTTGTTGCAAAATAGTAGCTATATTGTCCCCTAATAGTGGCCAAATGTTACGACTACAAGTATAGTCGCAAGGTCCAGTCGCAAAAACGCTGTTTTCTTGTAGTGTTTGTTTGTCCTAAAAAAATAAAGATATAAGTTAGGAAAGAAGTTTGAAAAGCGGAGATCTCTTTCGGTGATTTCACAAAAGCTCAATAACCGTCCTTCTAAACAGTAACCATGGATATACATTAATCTAAACCCAGTCTAGAAAATTCTAACCAAAGTCTTGCAACACCAGTTACTAATGCCATCATATAGAATTAAAACAATCTAGACTCAAAATCAGGTCAACTAGCTCTCTACATTCATTAATGGTGGTATGTGAATTTCTCATCAGAAGAGTTAACCATTACTAACAAGGCTGGATATTTAAAAGGCATTTTATTGGTGAGGCTAAAAGTGTTTCGGGTTACTGTTTTCTGGAGGATGCAAGTATCGCGCAAAGCAGCAAGAGAGAATGGAAATGTTTATGTCCACATCACTCACCCACTATTGCACAAGTAAGCTACTTGTTCCTCCTTCTAGTTTCTTCATGTTTTTCCCCCAGACTTAGATATTTCTGCGGTTTTTTTTATAGAAACGGCTCATGGACTTCTTTGTGATTGAACCACTGCTAGCCTTGGTTTTATTTTTGTTTACTTATGACTCTTATTGGCTTTTATTTCCTTTCATTTCCTTTTTCACCTCTTTTTCGGAAAAGGGACATGCCTTATAGTGATAGAGTCATGAGGAAAACAAATTACCAATTTTAGATGATAAAGGCAACGCAAATATAATTTTTGTTGTTTCATCTCTCCCACTCTAATGTCATCAGTGCCTCTGTCTTCAGTGATTGGGAATTGCGTCGTTCCTCACTCTCCGGCTTTTTGCACATATCTGCATATCAATAAACAAGAGAGAATGCATGAGGTTCGAAAATATGGTTAAGTTTTGGGTAGGGAGCCAACTAAAGATGAGCTGGCCATTCAGGGACAACATCGAGTTGTGAAGCTAGGTGAATTTTCTTTAACGTCGTTAGCTTGAGATTTGTTGTGGGACTAAAATGATGGTGTGTAAGCTAGGTGCATTGCTTCTCTTTCATCACTACCAAATTCGGCAAGGTATGGTTTGAGACTTTGTTCTTTGACTTTGAAGGATTCTCGATCTCTTCCCCAAAGCATGATTGATCCATATGGTTTACCTTCCTTTATTTTAAAATGGCCAGACCATCGTGATCTTAACTTTCCGGAAAAAATTTAAGTCACGAGTTGAAAAGAAGAACCTGGTCATTTGTATCAAATGATTTTGGTGTGATATTTTTATCGTGGTACGCTTTTATTTTCTCCTTGTAGATTTTTGAATTCTCATAGGCATTGAATCGGATTTCATCCAATTCATTCAGCTGAATCAACCTTCTTTCCCCACCCGTTTTATTGTTGAAGTTCATCTCCTTAATCGCCCATTGCACTTTGTATTCTAAATCTACAGGAGGATGGCATGCTTTTTCATAGACAAGATGAAATGGTATAGTGCCTACAGAGGTTTTGAATGTCGTCTGACAGGCCCATAATGCATCAGCTAGTTTGGCTGACCAATATTTTCGATTTATTCATGTGGTCTTTTGTAAGATTGATTTGATTTCTCTGTCTAATATTTCAACTCGACCACTAGTTTGGGGATGATATGGAGAATCAACTTTGTGGGTAACTCAATTATTTTTCAGCAGTTTTTTGAAAACATTATTGATAAAGTGGGATCCTCCGTCACTTACCACTACTCACGGTACTCCAAAACGAGGAAGGATAATTCATTTGAACATCTTTATGACTACATTTGCATCATTGGTGGGTTTTTCAATCGCCTCAACCTATTTTGACACATAGTCAATAACATCGAGTATGTATTGAGTTCCCAATGAGGATGGGAATGGCCCCATGAAATCTATACCTCAAACATCAAACACTTCAACTTATAAGATGAAATTTTGAAGCATTTCACTTCGCTTGCTTATGTTCTTCATTTTTTGGCATGAATCTGATGTAAGATCAGAATGGAGGCTGATCTCACAAGGTTTTGATGGGAACAAGCTGATGATTGTGTAACTCTTTCAGCCGGTTCAGAAGATGGAATGAATTTGTATGAATGAACTGGTTGTGTAACTCTCTTTGCAATGGACATGAAATGGTATGAAAAGGATGATGGATCTAAATCGCCACAAAACTCTATGGACAGGAGCTTTGATAAGACATAAATCTCTCTAAGGCTTGAATCACACAAACACTAGAAAGACAGATTGCTTTTTGCTTTGAAGAAAACTCGGTTGTTCTTTATTGATAGGGTAAAAAATGATACACGCCTGACAATGGGACTTTATATGAATAGTCCAAGCAGGTTTGCCCTTCTAGGGGTCTTGGAAACAAAGTACGATTTCAAAAATTACAAAAGAAAAACTAAGGAAACAAAACAGATTGCAAGGAATCAAAAGTGTTGAATCAAAGGTGCTAAATGAAATGAGCTGAAATAAGACAAGGTCACAAGTTAATCTGATATAATTGAAATAATTCTTACCTTGTTTACCTTATGGACGTAGGGGATTGATTTAGGAAGGTCTGAAGTAGGCTCCTCTTGAATTGCTTGTTGTTTCTGGTTTAGAGAAGCCTTCTTTGTTGTTTTTCTTGTAAGTGGCTGAAATGCTAAACAAGGTAAGTTCTTGTTTATATTTCATTAAGGGTCATTCATGTATGTATTTATTTGGACCATCCTTCATTGCCTTCCCATCTTGGTTTAGCTTCTGGTGTGCTTCCTTGGTTTGAAGTTGCTTGTGATCTCCAAGTGTTTCTGCCATAACAACTTCAGTTGGTGTGATGGTGAGTTGATCAAGATGGCTGGTGATGTCTTCAAGATCTTTTTGGTTGATTAAAATCTCCACAGCTTGATTAAACTCTCTTTGTAATACTCTTGTACCAGACCTTGTCCTTTGTGCAACTCTCACTGTTGGAACTTGCTCAATTGCATCTTGGCTAGGATCCATGTCCTAATCATCTCCTCCCTCTTGAGAAGGTTCTGACCTCAGAACTGGTTCGTCTGCATCATAAGGAGCTAAACTCACCAGGCAGCTCAAGTTGATAAGCATTGTTATTGATGCGCTTTAGGACTTTGAATGAACCATCTACCCTTGGTGCTAACTTGGATTTCCTATGGTTTGAAAACCTATCTGTTCTCATATGAAGCCAAACCCAATCTCTTGGTTCAAAGGTAACTTCTTTTATGCCCTTGTCTTCATACTTCTTGTATTGAATGGTTTTCTTCTCAATATTCTCCTTGACCTTCTGGTGGATCTTCTTGACTATCTTTGCCTTGCTTGCTCCATCCTGGTTTGCTTGCTCATGTTGTGGCAGTGGTGTAAGATCTAAAGGAGTAATAGGCTTAAAACCATAGACAATCTCAAATGGTGAGAGCTTAGTAGCAGAATGAGGCACGTGATTATAAGTAAATTCAATGTAAGGTAAACAATCAAGCCAGTTCTTTAAGTTTCTACCAACCGTGGCCCTTAACAGGTTTGAGAGTGTTCGGTTCACAACCTCAGTCTGCCCATCATTTTGAGGATGGCATGTTGTTGAGAAGAGCAGCCTGGTTCCCAACTTTCTCCACAATGTTCTCCAAAAGTGGCTGAGGAATTTGGTGTCTCTGTCAGATACAATGGTCCTTGGCAAGCCATGAAGACGCACCACCTCCTTGAAGAAGAGATCGGCAGTTTTTGTAGCATTATTTGTTTTGGCACAAGGGATGAAATGAGCCATTTTTTAGAATCTGTCTACTACCACAAAGATAGAATCCTTGTGCCTGATCTTTGGAAGTCCTAAATTGAAATCCATGGAAACATCTACCCAAGGCATGTTAGGAATAGGTAAAGGAATGTAGAGACCTTGAGGATGTGATATGGATTTAGCCTTAAGGCATATGATGCATCTGGTGAAGAACTTCTCTACATCTCTTTTAAGATGTGGCCAGAAGAAATGTTCAGTGATGATGCGTAAGGTCTTATCCACACCAAAATGCCCCATCAGGCCACCACCATGAGCTTCCCTTAAGAGCAATTTTCTCATTGATCCCTGAGATATGAAAAGTCTCTTGTCTCTTAACAGGTACCCTTCATGCTGATAGAATAAGCCAACGGCTCCCTTTGTGCTTTCTTTGAATGTTTCTGAAGAATAAGCCAAGGACCATTGTATCTGATAGAATAAGCATACTGATCTTTTAAGTGTTCAAAACCCATTACCTTTGCCTCCATGGTTGTGATCAGTGTATATCTCCTGGATAAAGCATCTGCCACAATGTTTTCTTTCCCCTTTTGTATTTGATTACATAGGGAAAAGATTCAACAAACTCCAGCCATTTTGCATGCCTTCTCTTCAGTGTTGTCTGACCTCTAAGGTGTTTGAGTGTCTCATGGTCAGTATGAATGATGAATTCTTTGAAAAGCAGGTAGTGTTGCCATGTCTCAAGTGATCTAACAAGTGCATAGAGCTCCTTGTCATAGGTGAGATAGTTGAAAGCTGCTCCATTGAGTTTCTCACGGAAATATGCTACGTGTTTTCCACCTTGTGTCAAGACTTCTCCAATGCAAGTACCTGATGCATCACATTCAATCTCAAACATTTTATAAAATTTGGAAATACCAAAATAGGTGCATGGGTGAGGCTGTCTTTGAGCTTGTTAAAGGCTGCTTCCTGAGCTTGTCCCCAACTAAAGGCAGTGTCCTTCTTGATGATTGAGGTTAGAGGAGCAGCAATGGTACTAAAGTTTTTAACAAACCTCCTATAGAAGCTTGTTAAACCATGGAAGCTTCTGACATGTCCAATGGTGGATGGAGTGGGCCATTCTTGTATGGCTTTGATCTTCTCCTCATCCACTCTAAGTCCCTGTGAACTAACAACAAAGCCTAGGAAGACTAATTGATCAGTGCAAAACGTACACTTCTTCATATTAGCATACAATCCTTATGTTCTAAGTGTTGCCATCACTTGTTCCAAATGCACTAGATGATCAGAGAAGCATTGACTGTAAATAAGTATATCATCAAAGTATACTACTACAAACTTACAGATGTATGCTCTCAAGACATGTATCATGAGTCTCATGAATGTGCTTGGTGCATTGGTGAGTCCAAATGGCATGACCAGCCATTCATAAAGACCTCTCTTGGTTTTGAAGGTTGTCTTCCATTCATCTCCTTCTTTCATTCTGACTTGGTGATACCCACTCATCAAATCTATTTTGGAGAAGATGGTTGCCCCACTAAGCTCATCCAGCATATCATCTAGGTGTGGAATGGGATGCATCTACTGGATGGTGATGTTGTTTATTTCTATACAATCCACATACATCCTCCATGTTCCATCCTTCTTAGGCACTAACAAGACTGGTATTGCACAAGGGCTTAAGCTCTCTCTGATGTAACCCTTGGACATGAGCTCTTAAACCAGTTTTTCTAACTCTTTAGCTTCTTCAGGATTGACCCTATAAGCTGGTCTGTTTGGAAGACGAGCTCCTGGTACTATATCAATCTGATTCTCTATGCCACGTATAGGAGGAAGTCCTGCTGGAATCTCATCAGGAAAAACATCAGAAAACTTGGTTAGTAGTTCAAGTATCTCAGATGGTAGCTCATGTTCTCCTTCTGGTCCTGTGAACAAGCTTTCTTTGTAAACCATTAGTAACACCTTTGCATTTGATTCTAATGATTTAATCATAGTAGTGGGTGTTACATACAAACTTGTATTACTTACCTTGCCTCCTTTGTCCATAGCCTTTTGCATCTCAAAGACTTCATGTGGGGTAAGTGGTGCAAGGCTGTGCTTTTTTGTTGTTGTGCATGAAGTTATAGTAGTTGGTGCGGCCATTGTGGAGTGTCTCCTTATCAAATTGCCAAGGTCTCCCCAACAAAATGTGACCTGCCTGCATAGGAACAATATCACAAACAACCTAATCTGCATACTTCTCTATACTGAATGGTATGGTCACTTGTTCTCCAATCTTAAGCTATGTTTCATCATTAAGCCATTTCAGCTTATATGGCCTGGGATGTTTGGTTGTCTTGATTCTTAACTTCTGCACCAAATACTGACTAGCAACATTAGTACACGAGCCTCCATCAATAATGAGACTACATACCTTGGATGCCACAGTGCATCTAGAGTGAAAGATGTTCTCTCTTTGGAGAGTTTCTGGTTCAAATATTGCACTTAAAGACCTCCTGGTTACTAAGAGCTCTCCAACATCAAGATAATAATTGGCGTCTTCTTCTGAATCCACTGGTTCTGGTTCTACTTCATCTTGAGATTCATACTCTCCATTGTCCTTGAGAATCATAATTCTCTGGTTAGGACAGTCCCTTGCGTAATGCCCTTTTCCTTGGCACTTGAAGCAGGTGATATCTCTGGCTCTCTGGTTTTGAGGCTTGTTTTGCTCAGCTTTTCCTTTAGCAGCTTCTGTGGTGGTTGGTTTGAACTTGGATGTCTCACTAGCCTTGTTTCTGTCAAAACTCTTATGTGGCTGAGGCGTCCTTGGTGCTTTGCTTCTACTTGTTGAGGCTGTCTTCGTCTTAATGTGCTGCTCTTCTTGAACAGCCAAATGCAGAAGCTCTTTAAGATCTCCATAGGGCTGCCTTTCAACCTTCCTGGCATTCCTGTCATGTAATCCATCCAGATATTGAGCCATTAGAGTCTCTTTTGAATCTTCAAGCTCCAAACGGTTCTTCATTGTCTCAAATTCTTCAAAATATTCCTCTACTGACTTGGTTCCTTGGGTAGGCTTTCTGAACCTCTTCTGCAAGTCTCTGTGGTAATATGTAGGTTTATATCTCTTCCTCAGCTGTTACCTCATATCTTCAAAAGAATTTATTTGTCCATGTTTGTGTCTGATCCTCTCAGCAGCTTCTCTATTCCACCAGGTCAGAGCATTAGCCGTGAGTTGTGCTGCAGCTAATGCCACTTTCTTGGCATTGGAGTATTGGTAATATTCAAAAATATACTCCATCCTCATTTCCCAATCAAGGTATGCTTCTGGATTAACCTTTCCAGCAAATGTTGGAGGTGATAATTTGAGCTCTTTTCCTCCACGTCTATCTTCACCAGAATCTCTGTCTCTAGACCTCCCTCTGTGTATGCCTCTATCATGTCTTCTATGTAGGTTAGGATCAGGTCGTGGATGATCAGCATCATCTTCCAGACTTGGCATATCATCATCAGTTTCTTCCTCAGTTCTTCTCTGGTTCTGTCAAATAGATGCACCACGGATTGGACCTTTTCTGGGTAGTGCTTGTCTTTGCTCTAGTGCAGTCATGTGTGCACTGATGCTCTGGAGTGCTTCCAGCATTTGAGTCATGGTGACTTGGGTGTTGCTAGCTTCTTCTCCCATTGTATGTATGCTCCTGCGTAACAAGTTCAAAGGAGTATCAAAGCCTAACAAAGGAGTTTAAAAGAAGTAGTAAAAAAGTAAAACTCAGTGGTAAAAATTCAAATACTTTTTGTGTAAAGTAATGAGGGATTTCGAAAAAAAATAATGTAAATATGCTAGAGTAATGAAGAAAATATGCAGATTTCCTTTTTAGGGAAACCTTGTGAAGGAAATAAGGTAAGTAATTTTTTTTGGCTTTTTTGAACAAAATTTTGAAATCAAAGAGTGCAAATATGGAAAAGTGAATAACAGAAACAACTTTTTCTGGTTTTTGCTTGAAGAAATCGGATCAAAAACTAGAAAACAAGATGAACACTTCTTTTTGGGTTTTCGATTAAACAAGAACAGAACTACTTCTATGGATGCAGGAACGATTTTTATGGGTTTTCTTTGATGCAAAAACTAAACAAAATGAAAAGATAATGATCCTTAAAGGGAGATACTGTTTTTTTTTTTTTGGTTTTTTTGATCTAGAATGCAAAACAAAGAAACTTAGAGATGAACACAAACAAAACAAACCAATGGAATGGAAAAGAATTGGATAGAAACCACATGATACTTGAGCCTAAGCTCTGATACCAGATGATGTAAGATCAGAATGGAGGCTGATCTCAAAAGGTTTTGATGGGAACAAGCTGTTGGTTGTGTAACTCTTTCAGCCGGTTCAAAAGATGGAATGAAGTGGTATGAAGATGGATCCTTTGCAACTGGTTGTGTAACTCTCTTTGCAATGGACATGAAAATGTATGGAAAGGATGATGGATCGAAGTCGCCACAAAACTCTATGGACAGGAGCTTTGATAATACAGAAATCTCTTTAAGGCTTGAATCACACAAACACTAGAAAGATAGATTGCTTCTTGCTTTGAAGAAAACTCGGTTGTTCTTTATTGATAGGGTAAAAAATGATACACGCCTGACAATGGAACTTTATATGAATAGTCCAAGCAGGTTTTCCCTTCTAGGGGTCTTGGAAACAAAGTAAAATTTCGAAAATTACAAAAGAAAAACTAAGGAAACAAAACAGATTGCAAGGAATCAAAAGTGCTGAATCAAAGGTGCTAAATGAAATGAGCTGAAATAAGACAAGGTCACAAGTTAATCTGATATAATTGAAATGATTCTTACCTTGTTTACCTTGTTATGGACGTTGGGGATTGATTTAGGAAGGTTTGAAGTAGGCTCCTCTTGAATTGCTTGTTGTTTCATGTTTAGAGAAGCCTTCCTTGCTGTTTTTCTTTTAAGTGGCTGAAATGCTAAGAAAGGTAAGTTCTTGTTTATATTTCATTAAGGGTCATTCCTGTATGTATTTATTTGGACCATCCTTCATTGCCTTCCCATCTTGGTTTAGCTTCTGGTGTGCTTCCTTGGTATGAAGTTCCTTGTGATCTCCAAGTGTTTCTGCCATAACAACTTCAGTTGGTGTGATGGTGAGTTGATCAAGCTGGCTGGTGATGTCTTCAAGCTCTTTTTGGTTGATTAAACTTTCCACGGCTTGATTAAACTCTCTTTGTAACACTCTTGTACCAGACCTTGTCCTTTGTGCAACTCTCACTGTTGGAACTTGCTCAATTGTATCTTGGCTAGGATATATGTCCTCATCAGAATCACATCGAGAGATAAATGGTTTGCATCTTGGAACATAGTAGGCTACCAGAATCCATCATGTAAGACTTTAACAACGGTCTTAAAGTTGGCGAAGCCGCAAAGTGACTTGCATAAGTAGAGCCATGACATCCGAATAAATTCCATTGACTTCTTCTTCGGGAACACATCTTCTTAAAACGATGTCAGAGCATTTTTTTCCGAGGTATGGTTCGTCTCAATAATATCTTCTCACTTCGGGAACACATTCTATTATAGCGTTTTATATACGTGGTATACTTGTTCTAAAATAACGTATATAAAACGCTCTAACATAAGCTGATAGCGGACCCATATAAGCTATAGTTCGATCTACTACGGCTCATTACTTTTGCTATGAAATGAGACTTCGCAACAGTTTTTATATGCAATTATATATGTTAAGATGGCATTAATTTAATACTTGTCTAACCTGCTATGAAATGTACATATAACCATTCCAAATGCACCTGATTTCATTAAGTTTTCATAAAACTTAACATAAAGTCTCAATCCAACAACAACACCGAAGTACCAGAAACATATCAAACATACACATAATTTTACTACAACATTTCCAGAAACCATCATCATACTAACAGTCTTCATTCAAGTCTAGAGTTAATCTGATCTAAGTCAACGACACTTTGTCTTTTGGCCATGCAATGGTTGATCCAATAGCATCTCCCATACACTCTATCTCAGTTGATGGGCGCCAAACTACTGCAGTTGACACCTTCACTACATCAATCCAAACCTTTACTGCATCAGGCCCCAAGGGAACAAAATGGCAGCGGTCTTCTGGGTTGTCTGAAGCCCATCGACCTTCAGCAACAATCACCTTCTTTCCTGTAATGTCCCACAACTTGCACTTCTGATTTTCTTTCACAACTGCAGTTGGACCGTGACGCTGCAATGAATCAAACATAGACTGTTTGGTTATATGGTTTGAACACAATAACAACAAAGTAGTTAATAAGGCATGAAATAATTACCAGAGATCTTCGAGTAGGTTATTGTGGAGCTGGTTTAGTTTTCTTTACAGCTGGAGCTTTTGGAATTGACAGTGGACTTTTCTGTGTAGGAGCTTTAGGACTTGGTGATGCAAAAAATGAACCTTCAGGGATTTCATTAACTGAACCTTTTGGTGATCCAGAGAATAAGACTTTTGAACTTGTATGATTCTCTGCAGGAGGCCTTGGACATGTTACAGGCACAGCTGTGGAATCTTCAAACACCAACTTCTTCGCAGGCCATGCAACAAAGGACTTAACCGATTGTCCAAGGTATGGCTTCTCTTTAGTTGGCCTCCATAGAAATTTCTTAGGTTCATGGACCACATCAACAAATACCTTAACTGCATTTGGTCCTAGCGGAAGACCATTAACCGTAGCTTTTGATTCTCGACACTGCCAACGCCCTTCAGCAACAATAACATCATCACTTTGAGCCCAATCCAAAAGCTTGCATTTGTTGAAAGAATCAGTCCTTGGGCTCTATCATACATACAGAAAAGAATACGATTACTCTAAGCATAGACAAATCAAGCATAACTAAATTAAAGTTATGTATAAAAAACTTTACCAGAAGAGGAACGTCTTCAACGTTGAACCCATGGTGATCAATAATAACACACCTACTGGCCGGCCATGCAATCATTTCTCCTACAGCTTAGTCAACATTATATATCTCAGGAGCAGGTCTCCAAAGAAAGGCTTCTGCTTTGATTGCACTTTCAACCAGAACATTAACAGCATTAGGGCCTAAAGGGATTTCATTCACATGGTCATTCGGGTCAGAAGAAACAAGACGTCCCTCAGCAACATTGTCTTCAGTAAGATCCCAATCAACTAACATACATTTAGGTCCGGTTCTTGACTTAACACTCTACAAATTGGTAGGTTGAACGTGTCAGAATTTAAAATAAAAGATAACTAAAATTAACAAAGAAACAACTGACTTACTCTTGCATCAGATGAGTTTTCACCCACTTCAGGTTCATGCCGCTTGAATTTGGCTAGTTCATCTTCTAAATAAGACACCTTGTCCATCAGCTGATACTGCTTCTCTTCCATTTGAGCCATAAAGTGTTGCTTTACTTGAAAGCAAGCTAACTTGGTCATATTCATGCTTCTACCCATTGCCCTAATCCGACCAGGATTATCAGGACCTAAGAGCTGCGTAAGGTGATCTTCTCTTGGGTTTGTTGAATCGGATGGACCTTCACTGTCAACAAGCTCAGCTGCCTTTCTCTGGAAAACATGAATTAAAAATTAAAGAAGGTAGTATTCAGTAACATCCAATACAAATTCAGTTACTTACAAATTTATCAGCCGCTTTTGTATTGACTGGTGTACCATCCCTTTTTGTACGAGACTTGACCCAAACCTTTAGTCTAGTCACTTGAGATGGTTCGCCGCTCTCTTTTTTCTGTTGAAAGAACAAGACACCAATCATCAAATGAGTTAATATTATATGCAAGTCTTAGCAGCATTAAGTTAAACTGCCTTACCATTTGTTCTGCCAGCCTGACCATTCCCCTACGGCTGGAGGTGTGAGGAATATGTAACCTCCTTCTCTCTTTGTAAGAATCACTCACAACCTAGGATATGATTGTTAGTTATACACATCCTAATGCAGAAGTCTATGTGAAAATATAATACTTTACCTTAAAGGCTGAGCTAGTCTTTGCTTTGACAAATTTACGCCATTCAGTTGGTGAAACATTCTTTGGTCGTAGATTCATCCTCTCTTGATTAGTACTAGCTAGATTCCTTATCTGCGAGACTAGGCGTGATTTTGAAGATCTCCACAAACAGCCCATTTGCTTCATCACAACAGCCTTTTGATACTCCTCATCAACCTCAAATCTTGCCTACACACTGAAAAATACAAACTGAGTTATGTCTTTCTTAAATTAACACATGAAAATTTGAAAGAGAAGATCACCTGAACAGACTTCCAGAGAACTGTTTTTATTTCTTCAGTGATTTTTCTCCAATCATCAATCATCACAGGGACATGTTCCCTCACCAATGGTCCTAGATATGATGATAGCAAAATTGATCCTGGCCCAACAGGTTCTCCCAAGTCATTAAACTCAACCTTAACTCTGCTATTTGGATCTTTTGCAATGTGTTTCATTTTTGTAGGTCCTTGTTGTCTCTTACGAGTAGGTCCTTCTGGATGGTCATGCTCTTCATTCAATTCAACTTCACCGATAGGCTCTTCATCAATAGCCTCTGCTGTCTCAGTACCATCCACTTCTCTTTCCTCTTCATTCTCTCTTTCCTTCTCTGTAGTATCTGCTGCTTCTCTATCCTCCACATTCTCTCTTTCATTCTCATTCTGACTTATTCCACCGGATGTCGCAGTAGCATCTAAGGCTTCTCTTTCCTCTTCATTCTCTCTTGACACTTCAATGTCTGCTTCCTTCTCATTCTCTTCATTGATTTGCTGTTCTTCTTCATGAGCACTTTCTCCCAAAGTATACAAAAATTCCGCAACTTCTGCTTCTTCCTCTTCTCTGACCTTCTTCTTGGTTTCTGTTTTTTTGGGAGTCTTCTTTGCAGTGTTTTTACCTCGTGTTGTCTTCTTGCGCCCCATGTTTAGTCACCTGAACATAAAACATTTATATTAGTAGCAGCTAAATCCGGTTACACAACACTGCAAAACAAATTCCTAATCAAGCACACATTGCTCAAGCATAAACAACACAAAATTCACAAGGAAACACTAGACACTAACACACAGAACAAGAAATCACACAACAAGCAATCATATCAAACATAAATCCCCTCGCAATCAGGTCTGGCATTGTGATCTTCTTCTATTTCTGCATCCATCTCAATATGTGATGGCAATGGTCATATCTCTGCATTCATATCAGTTTCCTCTTCCTCTCTTTATCTTCTTGAAGGGCCTTTCAACACCACATACCAATTTGATGTGTCATTCTCCCTTGAGTAAAAAACTTGCTTCGCTTGAGATGCTAAGATGTAAGGGTCCCTAAAAAAACAAACTTGACTTTGGTTCAGATTAACTAGAGTATATCCATCTTCTATCTTAACCCCGTTGCCTCTTACTGCCCATTGACACCAAAATATAGGCACGTAGAAGACATGATAATCCAGCAATATGATCTCTGTCACTCTCTCATAATATGAAACTAAATCAACAACTTGAGCAGTGTCTTTAGCACTTGATCTGCACATTGATGTTGCCTCATAATATACTCCACTATTCTGACTCTTCTTATCAACTGAGTTTATATGAAACCTCTGTCCATTCACTATGTATCAAGTATACATCCTTGCAGTATTCCTAGGACCATATGCCAGCCATTTCAGAGTCTTCTGATGACTCTCTGAATCAATTGGTACCTAGTTAATACACAGAAAGATAAAAGATGTCGCTGAATATAAAACAATATTCCTGGGACCATAAACAGGATAAAACAGTTATTTAATACTTACTTGTTCCTTCAGCCAAGAAGCAAAATTCTGTGTATGAGTGTTCCATAAAACAGTTGCATCGCGTCTACACTTTGAATTTGTGTCTTGCAAATATTGTAGATGCATGCTTAAGACAAAAGAGAAAAAAGACATCAGCTGATTATGAACATCAGAGACATTAAAAGTTAAAAAAGTACTAAGCAGTAACTTACTCTACATAAGGATACACACAGGCCGTATTCTGAATGACAGCGAGATGAGCAATTCTCTTCTCCATATCAGACAAATTAGTTGTGGTGGCTGCTGATATTGGACGACCTTCTAGTATAGAGTCACTCTCATACTCTATATTCCTATCTAGTTTTTCCTCCACGTCAGTAGTCTTTTTAAGGAAGTCACTACAGAACCGCACACACTCTTCTGCAAGGTAAGACTCGGCGATACAACCTTCAGGTCTTGCAGGATTTTCTTACGAAATCTTTGAGGACTTTCATGTACCTACAGAGAAATAAGTAGTTAGATTGTATCACCTTGTAAGACTTAAAACTTTCAAAATAACAGAAAGGCAATTTTTACCTCTCAAATGGATACATTCAGCGAAAATGGACTGGTCCACTAAGCCTAGCTTCCCTTCCTAGATGAACTGTCAAGTAAACCATAATGTCGAAGAAGCTTGGAGGGAAGTATCTCTCGAACATGCATAGAGTCTCAACGATTTCAGTTTCCATTACTGAAATCTGCTCCATATCAATCACTCTCTGGAAAAGGTGATTGAAGAATGCACATAAGCGTAGAATTGCATACCTAGGACCTTTAGGTAATAGACCTCTGAGAGCAACTGGCAAGAACTGCTGCATTAACACATGATAGTCATGTGACTTCAGTCCAGAAACCTTATTGTCTTCTAGTGATACGCCTCTTGATATATCTGAACAATAACCATCATGACCTTTAAAGTCGTAAAGCCGTTTACAGAAGACTTTTTTCTCAGCCTTGTTCAAAGACCACGGAGCTGCTGGAAGATATACTCTTTTGCCTTTGGTGGTAGGATGCATATCCTTTCTAAGTCCAAGATTTTCAAGACCTTTGCGAGCATTGAGCCCATCTTTTGATTTACCACAGTGAAGTAATGTCGAGACAATACTTGCAGCAACATTTCGCTCTATGTGCATCACATCTAAGTTGTGCCTAATAGGTAGCTCCTGTGTAATACAAACATAGTAAAGGAAAAAAAGGTCAGAGAACTATAATTTATATGATGTTATTTCAGGTTAATGTTATATATGAACATACCTTCCAATAAGGTAGATTGAAGAATATTGACCTTTTCTTCCATCTAGACATCTCCTCCTCGTCTACTTATGCTTCTTCCTCTTCCTAAGATTCACTTGAACCATCCTCGCTAACATCTTCTTCTGTTACAGGATGTCTTAGTTTCCCATCACTGCTCTTGTTACTATAGTGCCACCTTAAGGTTTTGGCCATGTCCTCAGACCTAAACATCCTCTTGAGCCTTGGGATAATTGGAAAGTACCTTAGTACTTTCTGTGGGACACCTTTCTTGATCTCACCATTCTGCATGTTAACCTTCCACCTAGACGCTTTGCATTTAGGACATTCGTCGAGCTTCTTGAACTTTTTTCTAAAAAGGCAGCAGTCATTGATACACGCATGAATCTTTTGATAGCCCATATCAAAAGACCTCAGAAACTTCTTCACATCGTAAAATGAAGTATGCAACACGTTGTCCTCTGGTAACATCTTCGGCAATGTCTCTAGTAGATCATTGAAACTCTTGTCAGACTAGCCATTCTGAGTCTTCAATCTGAATAATGACACAATAGCTGAAAGCTTACTATGATTCGCACAACTTGGATATAAAGGAGTTTCTGCAGCTGCTAGTTTGGCCAAAAACTCATCCTCTTCTTTATCCTCTCCCTCTGCCATATCACACAAGTCACCCGAAGCAGCTAACTCCTCGTCTAAACATTCTGCAGTTTTGTATAACCCAAAGATTTCTTCATTCCGCTGATTCACTTTGATTTCACTATCACCCTCTGAGTTAACTTCTCCATGATGGTACCAATCCTTACACAGTTTGTAGACTTCATCCATTCCCCTAGTAAATAGATGACCAACAACATCACTGCCTATGTGTCGATCCACATTTCGACAGTCTATGTAGGGGCATATCATCATCTTTCTTTCAACTAAATCCCCAGTCACAGCCCGAACAAACTTCCAAGCACCAAGCTCGTAATCAGGATCAAGTCTTCATTTGGAAACAACAAAAAAATTTAAACAAACCAATCCCCAACATTTACCTAAGCTATATTAGCAAATTCCATACCTGGAAAGATGGACCCATGCCTTGTCTAACATTATATGATCTAACTTTACTTAAAACCTTTAAACAACAGCACAAACAACATTATACATGAAGCAATGAGTTTAAAAAAGACAACAAATCACTCAATTACAGAGACTTAATCAGCTTTTCATTTCATTTAACATTGCCAAAGTATAATATTTAAAATACAGAAACGAATCAAGCCACATTGAAACAACAAAAAACAAATCTACATTATATGTCTTAATAATACAATTTCACAGAAGAACTAGAGATAATGCACGATACGAAACAAAGCAGAAACAACAACATTAAACCAAAGTTAAACACATAGATCAACAAGCACATAAATGATAGGAAATTTGGTACAAACATGTGTCATGATAAGAGCGAAAGATAAGCCTCAGATTCCCATTATTGCACTCACCAACACTTGCAAAATAAATTAACACAGTGGGTATAAGGATATGAAATATAATGTGAAGCCATGAAATCAGAATATCTAGTATTGAAGTGTTCAACAAAACAAAACAAACCAAACTGAACATATTCATTTGAAGAAAGAATCCACAAAAATCAGAACATAGTAACCAATAATCCACGAAGAATAAGAACAGATGAACAAATGAAGCTTGAATTCACTGATATCTAAACCAAACATGTTCATTTCTTTCATATCTAAGCTAGAGCAATGATAGTTTTAGATCTAAAATTTGTATAAAGTGACATGCATGTAAAATCTAAGAGTACAAATCGAAGCTGTAATCGAAGTAAAGAACAAGAGAACATGAGAACATAGTTAGCATACACAAAATCGACAGATTCCTTACAGCGACATCTTAAAATCGAAGCTTATAAACATCCAAATAAGGAGAAATGTTGTCAAGAAGAACAAACACTCGATTGCTAGAAACAATTGTAGAGATGAAGCGAATGAGCAAGAGAAATCAAAGTAAGAAACTTGCCTTCGACTTGAGCTCACTGTCAATGGATTTAGGGTTCTTAGGGCCGAATGGATTTAGAGTTCTTAGAGGAAAACAGATTTCAGTAGCTTAGGAGTTTTGGGAATGAAAATTAGAGAACTAATTTTGGTCTGGGATGATTGTTGGAGAAGAGGGAAAATAAAATTGGAGAGGGAACTCGCAGAGGGGAAATGAAGCAAAAGGGGGAAAATGAGTTATGTCATAATTTAGGACCAAAATTTTGCTAAGTGTTTGGCGGTTCACCCAATTTTTTGTTCCCGCTTATGGCAACTCTATTATAGCGTTTATCCAATGCTATCTTATAGTTAGGAATTTTCAGAAACATCTACGATAGCATATCAGTAAACCGTGCTATGCTTATATGCTATGAATGAGACATTTTTTGTAGTGTAACGTTGATTGATGCATACATATAGTCGTGGCATGATAGGGCCGTATATGCATATATACATATTTAAAGAACGATATCGAATTAATCTAAGTACGGGAATTAAGATGGTGTTAAAATACGGAATTAAACCTAACGAACGTATAGTGTATGGAATGAGATCGGGATTAGGTTTAATAGATGTTGAAGAGAAAGAAATGAATTAAGTAAATGAAGGATGAGACGTCGGGAAGTTTAGTAAGCTACTAGCTCTAAACCGACGGATCGGAGATTTGATAAAAGATACCGAGTAAAGGTTAAGAAAAAGGGAAAGTGTTGTGATTGGTGAGCCGTCTACGGATTAGTAATCCGCTAATCCAAGGTAGCGGTCGAGAATGAGTTAAAAGACTTTAGAAACCCTAATAGGCATGTTTGTGTGGTGAATGTGTTGTTGTGTTGTGGTTGCTGTTGAGCTTTCTGTGCAGGCCTGTTAGATCGTCTCGGTGTTGGGCCGAGCGATCCGTGTGGACACTTAACTTGGTCATGGGACCGGTTAAGTCGTAGCCGCTAACGGTACGGTGCCGAGTCAGGGTAAAGGTGTGGGTGTGTGTGTGTGTAGACTTGCGGGACATGGTGTTGAGATTGTTGTTGATTGTTGCTTGAGTGTGATTGCTAGAGTCCAAGCGAGTCTGCGTGTTTATATTTATGCACTAGGACTCTAGGGTGTGTTAGATCCCGCAAGTCTAGGTGTTTGGATACATTCCGGTACTTCCGACCCGATTGGATCCTCGGGTAGTTTCCTAATCGGATCGTGGTGATTCCGGTTATGGCGTTAACCTACTGAGTGACGCCAGTAGGTGTGTGATTCGGAGAATACAGGGTCATGTCCTAGGGCCTAATCGCATGGAATCTCAGGTTACCGTGGGGTAGCCCGAGTCACTGCGTATCGACGGGCTGAGAATAGTGTCCTATGTCGTGAGACTTCGTGTATACGTTTAGGAGTCGTGGGTTAGTTACCATCTCGGTAATTGTTGAAACCCGTGGAAGTTACCGAGATCGTAGGGGCCCAGTGTTGTGTTAGTATTGGTGGTATTGCGCGATAGATAGATCGAGTCTCAATCGAGAGCCTGTGCCGCAGTGCTTCCGATTTCCTCTAATCGCTTTCTCTTTCTTTTGGAAATTGATTATGTGTTGTGGGCTTTACAGGACGTGGTAGTGCGTGATCGGCTGTTTATTGTGTTGTTTGTTATTTTGGGGTTTTTGGGCGGGAATCTGTAAATGTTAGACAAATTAGAAGCCGTAGTGGGGAACCGACTCCCTGGGTGATCTTAGATTGCTCATTAGACTCTTTTTGTGTGTTTTCAGGTTTAGCAGCGACGGACGCGGGAGGTCCTCGGTGTAGTTTCGGGATCGCTTGTGGCGGGATTTTTATTCGATGATTTTGGGTTTTCCTTCGGTTCGGCTTTGGCGACAATTTTGTATTGAGATTTGGGTGTTATTCTTGTTGATTGGAAAATTGATTTTTAAAGACGGTTAAACGTTATGTAACGTTTGATTTACTCAGAAACGAATATGCTTCCCTTTTAGTCCGAACCGACACAACTCACGGAAGTAGTACAAGTTGTGAAGCTTTGTATTACGGAAGTGAGGATAGCGGAGTCAAAGACGGGTTAGTGCTAGCCTTTGTCTCAAACCGATCTGTCCCTGGCTTCGTCTTGTGGCAAACTTTTCCTGTTTGACTTGCTCGGGTTCGACTTGGTCATGTTCTTGTTTGATTGTTGACCGGTCAGCTCGACGGTCAGTGGATAATGGGAAAGGGGCGTTACACTAACCATCAGACAATAACTCCTCAAACACTCATTAAAAAAAACAACCAACTTACCCAGACTATGGAATATATGAGTCGTTTACAACATGTTGAACCAAAATTAATTGTAAACAAATAATCATAATCCGAGCATGTCCCGTTTCAAAAGCAAAGCAAAGAAGAAGGAACCAAACGATATAGCTGTTGGATCGTTTAGTGTTTCCTGATTCAATTCTCAATTGATTCATCCTACTAAACATGCAGATCTAGGTTCTCTTATTTAGAAACATAATAGATCTCACCTTTTACCTTGTTTATGCAGCGGAATGGGAGGTAAGGTCAGAGATCAGCAGAACCACCAAGAGATGGATCCTCCAAAGGCTCACACACGCACGCTCGGGAATTGGCTGCTAGACCAGACAGAGAGGAGGCGCAGAGAGAGGCTGTGGGTGGCGCAGAAGTCTGAAAAATTAGAGAGCTTTAGGTCAAGTTTTATTCATTAAAACTCCCTTTAGTTCTCATGGGCTTTTGGGCCCAATTCTCAGTTCTGATTAAATCCCATGGATTTAATCAGGCCCTTTATACTCTCTAAGTACAGTAAATGCCTAGCACTTTTACCGTACATCTGCTAAACCGTTCCTTCGTATTTTCCCGTTAGCTTAGGCGTGTGACCCATATGGGATCATATAATAAAGGCAATAAGTCCAAGACTTATAGATCATGAGCGGACTCTAGCAAGCCATCATGACCCCCAGTATTATATGACTTATGTCTGATCATTGACATACTCTTACTTTCTAGAGACAGTACCGAGATTACTGGACACAATTCCAACAATCTCCCACTTGTACTGGAATCTCTGTATTCATAATCCTTTTGTCACAATATCTCGATTAGTCATAAGGCAAGATTAGTGTCATCCTTATAAAGCCTAATCTTGTTCATCGGACTCTGATTTGATACTGACAATCCAAACGACTCGGGACAGTCCGTTTGAGCATGGCCATGCATTTTCCAGTATTCAAATCTCCGATTGGCCTAGAGATATTCACTCCATTTATATTGGAGGGACAAATCCCGTCTTGTTCCATCACTGTAAACTATTCATTTCATAATACACCCAAACAAGGTCCTTATAACTATCGCTAAACGACAGCATTAGACAATGATCAAAGCGCATTAGTTCATGTGCAGTCACATGCATGCGAACTCAGGTCTAAGGACTATACTCTATAGTCGTAGTAAGAATCTCTTATGACACAGATATAAATATCCTGAAGAGTTCTTATAATCGGGTCTTGTCCGGTCGTATGTTCCCAACATACACCTATGTACTGACTTTGATGCCGCGCATCTATGACACACTGAGACTTTGTCATAAGTCACATATCAATCTAGTCTCACGCGGTTGTTGGTGTTCCAATTTCAACAACCTTCGACTAGGGACATGATGATATAAGCCATCTATCAAATATAGGGTCTCATGATCAAGCTAAATGACTTTGATAACTCAAGATCAAGTCACTTACTTCGATGACCTATAAAATGGTTCATATCACTTTGGAACGATTATTTCATCACAGTTAAAATAATCTTGAAATAATAATTTCAATAAACATCATAAAATGTTTTACAAGAACATATCAATAACTAAATAAAGCCCTTTATTAACTCCCACTGAAATTAAGACTACATCTTAATTTCACTAATCCTACAGCAACAGTCCGCGACTCGTGCTTAGGCCTCAGGAGTGGCTTCGTTAATAGATTAGCAACGTTCTCATTCGTTGAAACTTGCTGATCTACTTAACATCTCTTTCATTTATCTCACGGAATAGGTTATACCTATTCTCAAGGTGTTTGGACCACTGATGTGCAGCTAGTCTCATCTATGCTGGGAATCACATCAAGTTCAGTGACGAACTCTCCTTTCCAAACAACCTCTTTCGCCGCTTTCCAAGCTGCGAAATGTTCAGCTTAAGTCATGGAGTCAGCAACAGTGCCTTGCACCGCCAGACAGACACAAGATATAACCGGACTGTGACCGGAAATCATCTTTGTCCGTTGGAACCTTGCCTTTAGACTCTACCGACTCGTAGCACCTCACTTTCTCCGTAAATCAAGAATTTTTCCTTAGTATTCCTCAAATACTTTAGGATATTCTTTACGGCAATCCAGTGATTCTTTGCTGGATTTGACTGGTCTTTACTTGTCTTGCTTAACATTAAAATAACATCAAACAAGTACGTTTCATGGCATACATGATAGATCCAATTGCCGACGCATATGGAATCTTATCCATGCATTTAAGCTCAGCAGTTATCGTAGGACACTGTGTCTCGCTTAACATAATGCCATGTGACATTGGCATAAAACCCTTCTTGGAATGCTGAAAACGTGTAGGACTTCGTCAATTTAAGAATCCTGACTTTGTCCTACCAGCTCTTTCGGATCTCTATCTTTAGATCCAAAATCCAAGAACTACGTGGCTTTACCCATGTCAATCATAGAACCAACTCCCAAGTCAGTCCTTTACCGACTGCTGCATTGGGACGTTATTTCCGAGAATCAGTATGTCATCGACATACACATAGAGAAATGCAATATCGCTCCCACTTATCTATTAGCAAACGCACAGTTCCACTTTGTTCCTGTTCAAGTCAAAACCTTGACTACTTCAACAGAACGAAGATTCCAACTCCGATATGTTTGCTTCCATCCATGAATGGATCGATGAAGCTAACTTACATAAAATGTAATTTTTCGGAGTCCGGGCTCACTTTCGCTTCTTTGAATTTCGCAGATTCGTCGCTTTCAATGATCATCAGATCATGCGAACTTTCAATGATCATCAGGTTCAACTAATGACGAGAAATCACTCTCGGATTAGTAACTGATTCATTCATATCTGCGAACTTCAGGCTCTACAGGTGTAGATTCTACAGAAATCTGTAAATCCATCCGTTGCTCTCCCTCAACAGGTTGAGCAGCCTCCTGTATTTCTCGAATTTCTTCGAGTTATACTTTTACTCCCACTGTTCTTCTTGAAAATAACTTCCCTTCTTAGAAAACAGAATGGACGTAAAAGTAACAAGCCTTGGTTTCCCTAGGAAAAACCAGCGAAGTAGCACAACTACAAATACTCAGTAAAGACGAATTTGGATCGATTCCAATCCACAATTACGTGGTGTCTTTCAACTGATATTGGTGGAACTATTTCAGCGTAAACTTAGATATTTTAGAGCGTTATTCTTAAAAATATCATGGAAGATTCGTGTGACTCATCATTAATCATTTCTGATAAGATCTGACTCTTTCTCACAGAAACACCTCCAGGTTTTCAGGAGAAATGAGCTGTGAAACTACTTCACACTTAATCAGATGATCACACCATTAATGACTCAAGTATTCTCACTCGTGATCTAATCCAGAGTCTTAATACTTCTGTCACTCAGATTCTATACTTCATTCTGGAACTCTTTCGACCATGTCAAAGAATTCCGACTTGTGTCTCATCAAATGAACACAGTCTTACTCACTGAAGTAATCAGTAGAGACAATGAAGTACAGGAAATTTTTTTCTGGCATTACTGCTCATCGGACCACATACATGAGTATGTTTAAGGTCCAATAAGCCTTTGGGCTTTTCTCTAGCTCGGCTAAGATGGGCCCTTTTGTCTTTTGGTCCAGTAAGCAGAATTCAAGTCTCATAAGATATCCGATCAAATGAGCCCAAAAGTCCATAACTATGGGGTTTCTGAATCCGACTTACTCTATGTTACCAAGACTTTTATGCCAAGAAAAATCAGGTTTAATTCATCAGATTTAAACCAATTCGGTATTTATGTTACATTTAAGCACTCTTTGGTTTAAGATATAAAACCCATTCCTTGAATGGGGTGCTACAATTAATATTTCATTAAGATCAAAAGAACAAAACTTGTCTTTTATCAAAATGAAAAACATTCAAATTCTTACAAGAAAATGAAAGACAACTCTGCTTAAAGCAGGTACATTGTAGCAATTACTTAATAAAACCAAGCCTCAAAGGCATCTACAAGTGAAAACCCTACGGCTGAGGCAGCATCCATAGCTCCTTCCAGACATGTAGTTCCACTTGCCCTTCCTTCAACGTTCTACTGTTGCTTAGGCTCTGCATATTATCACAAATATCAGTGCCACAACCAGTATCCAATACCTTTAAGGTAGAACTTGAAGTAATAACATGAATACCTGAGGAAGTAGTCGCATACATCAACTTCAACTCCTCATCATCTTCCATGAATTTAATGCAATCTCTCTTCCAATGCCCTGTTTCCTTACAGTAGCAGCACTTACCAACGTAAGAGGTATCTGACTCGGGCTCAGAAGACACACGCTTGCCATGATTCAAAATCTGGACAACTTTGCCTTCACCCTTGTCAGCATTAGGTTTATTAAACCTACCCTTCTCATTCATGAGATTATTCAGGGTACTCTTCACGTTTGGCTCAACTGTCTTGAGCATATCATGCAGTTCAGTCAGCGTCTTCGTTAAGCCTTTCTTGATATAGTTCCTTCTGAACTTATCATAGCTTGACGGCAGTGACTGTAGAATGATCTCAGTTGCCAATTCTTGGCTAACTGGATAATCCAGTTTCCTCAGGTTATCAATGTAACCCATCATTTTACTGACATGAGGACTCACTGGATGATCATTTGGTAGCTTGCAGCTAGTGAGAGACTTAACCAACTGTTATCTCTCCACCCTTATCTGCTCCTGAAATTTCAATTTCAGGCTGCTGATCATCTCTATTGGCGACTCCATGTTCTCATATTGCTTCTGCAAGTCTGAGTCCATGGTAGCCAATATCAGACCACGCACATCTACCGCATCATTATAATGCTTATTCCAAGCATCATATACTGCATGAGAAGCATTGGACCCGATCCTCACGGGGAGAGCTCTCTCAAGGACATAGTCCTTTCTCTCCTGTCTGAGGACTAGCCTCAGGTTCCGCGACCAAGTCAAGAAATTTGATCCGTTCAGCTTGTCCATCTCAAGGACAGACCGGATCGAGAAAGTGTTTTGATTGTTTGTGCTAGTCATAACTGAAATTTAAGATAAAAGAATTTTAGTTAATATGTTCAATATGATTAATCTTGTATTAAATTTAATATGATTAATCACGCATTATATTCAATAACATAAGTTACCCTCAATAGAATATAATGATTCCAAGATCCACATATAACTAAGATCAAAGTGGGCCACTGGCCGTCACCCAACCTTAGCTTATATCGGTAAGCCCTATGTCGGCTAATTATATCCGTGATATAACTCTTGGTTGTGAATCTGGGCCCGAGGCCCAATCCACTCTGATGTCTCAAGGCCCGGGACTCCCGATGGCCTAGTCAAGAAAACCAGACTATACAGTCATGTAATCATTAATGTCTGGGACTCCCAATGACATTTATGAATCACAAACCGTCTTATCCACGCAAAAGTAGACACCCTCACACTGTAAGGCCATGAATACAATTGAATGGGCTTCGACAGCTGACATAGACTGGAC
The DNA here is from genome assembly GCA_030180135.1 of Orychophragmus violaceus. Lineage (NCBI taxonomy): Eukaryota > Viridiplantae > Streptophyta > Magnoliopsida > Brassicales > Brassicaceae > Orychophragmus > Orychophragmus violaceus. The sequence continues at coordinate 69,250,516 of CM058239.1, forward strand.
AAGACATCCAACGCTTGATATTATTTGAGGTTTGTAGGTTTATTAAAAATTCATCCCAAAATAGAAGATTACTATTTTGGGAAACTTTCCTTTTTGGGAAACTTTCCATTTTGGGAAACCTACTATTTTTGGAAACTTTCTAAAATTAGAAACTTTTAATTATAGAAATTTCATTAAATCCAAAACATGCAAATTCAGAAACTTCTATTTTAAGAAACTTTCTAATTTCAAAATTTGGAAACTTATTAATTTAAAATCGATTTTATAATTTTTATAAAAATAAATTTTAAATTAATCTGAGGAAAAGACTCAAATAATTGGCCCAATTGTTTTAACTTCTTGGCCCGAGGCCCAAGAATTGGTCCATGTCCAAGACATAACCCAATTGCCCAATTAATTGACATAACCGGTCTGGTTCATTAAGATTGGTCTAACCAAAATTAATTACTACGACGACCACAATTGTCAACCGGTTATTTACTAAACCGGATTTTCTCAATTTATTTGGTCCAACCAAATCAAATTAGAAAATCCTGGTTTAGGCACAAAATCCAATTTTTCGACTTTGGATTTCTTATCCCGGTTTAACCAGAACTTAATAAATTTATTAAGTCTGTTTATTAAACCGTGACGTTTTGATTTTAATTAAAATTTTAAACTGAACCATTAACCGAACCGAACCGAATGGACGTGAACCGTTCACGATCACGTTGCCCTAGCTTCACACGATCGAATGAACGATCGGGACAGCCGCACGTGAATCCGGACGGGACGGGACGATCGATCGTCGAGCTCGGGTCGTGTGATCGGGACGAGACAGCCGGGCCATCTCTCGCGATCGGACGGGAGCGTGATCGTCGAGCTCTCGGGTCAGTCCGGGACGTGCGTCATGCGATCGCCGAGCGATCTGGACGCGGGACGGGAGCTGGACGATCGGGACGATGCAGGCTTCACGCGATCGCCGAGCGATCGGGACAGCCGCATCCACGCGACGGGACGAGCCACTCACGCGGACGGGACGCGATCAATCCGATGATCGGGACGCGACCACGCAACACGATCGTTACCGATCGGTTCGTGCGTCTTCCGCGATCGGGACGATCCGACGCATACCGATTCATATAGATCGGATCATGCGATTTCTTGTTTGTTTAGGATTTTTAATTCTTTGTTTCTTAAGTGTTTTTCCTTATCAGTAGATTGATTCAAAAACACTTCTTAAACAATCCTAAACATGATTCTAAACAAGAAAAACCACAGAACCTGGCTCTGATACCACTGTTGGATCGTTTAGTGTTTCCTGATTCAATTCTCAATTGATTCATCCTACTAAACATGCAGATCTAGGTTCTCTTATTTAGAAACATAATAGATCTCACCTTTTACCTTGTTTATGCAGCGGAATGGGAGGTAAGGTCAGAGATCAGCAGAACCACCAAGAGATGGATCCTCCAAAGGCTCACACACGCACGCTCGGGAATTGGCTGCTAGACCAGACAGAGAGGAGGCGCAGAGAGAGGCTGTGGGTGGCGCAGAAGTCTGAAAAATTAGAGAGCTTTAGGTCAAGTTTTATTCATTAAAACTCCCTTTAGTTCTCATGGGCTTTTGGGCCCAATTCTCAGTTCTGATTAAATCCCATGGATTTAATCAGGCCCTTTATACTCTCTAAGTACAGTAAATGCCTAGCACTTTTACCGTACATCTGCTAAACCGTTCCTTCGTATTTTCCCGTTAGCTTAGGCGTGTGACCCATATGGGATCATATAATAAAGGCAATAAGTCCAAGACTTATAGATCATGAGCGGACTCTAGCAAGCCATCATGACCCCCAGTATTATATGACTTATGTCTGATCATTGACATACTCTTACTTTCTAGAGACAGTACCGAGATTACTGGACACAATTCCAATAATAGCTACATGTACCCGTAGGCATCGATTCATGGAGAGTTTCGTGATTGAGATATTCGAGGAAGAATTTGCGAGAGTCGATAGGGCTTCGGCCAAAGTTAGCTATGAAATGGAAAGCTTTGAATAAGAGATTCGTACCAGTTTGAGATGGGTGGGCGTAGAAGAGGATTCGTGGAGAGATTAGAGAGATGATTCAAGGAGAGATTAGAGAGATGATTTGTGGAGAGATTAGAGAGATGATTCGAAGGAGATATCTGGAAAGGGGAAGAACAAAAGAAAATCAGGGTTTGACGTATTTAATGATTTCTCGGCACTCTGTTGAAAATTCATGGGTATAGGCGGGTAATTGAAATATTTTGGGCTATAAATTTGGGTTTAGGTTTCCCGGATTTATTTGGCAAATATTTTGAATTTTTGCCCACTAGTACGTGTAACGTGGCCGTAATATAATCCTTTTTATTGACTCTGTTTTGAAATTTTAACTAATCTATTTTACTTTATTAAAATCACAACAAGTTTTCTCACAGTATACAGAACGATTGAAGACAGGTTTTATGAAAGCAAATTTCTGTTTTAAATTCTTTGAAATAGTTTTGCAATTTTGGTAACACACAAATTAAAAATAGTACACAACAAGATTTAAGAAATAGTTTTCGGACTAGAATGTTAAAGTACATATGAAACCTTATATTTTAAGTGTTTAGGGTTTTAGGGTTTCTTTTGGAGTGAACAAAACCCTATACCCTAAAAAGGAACCGTAAATCCTCATTATGCGGTTTCATTGTAGGGCATCTCCAACTCACCCGTAAAACCTCATATTTTTAGGTTTTGAATAATGAAACCTCAAATTTGGAGTTTGGGAACAAACAAATCACACTTAAATTCACAACTAAAATTATTCAACAAACGTATTCTTGTGATACTCCCAAATATGATCAATCAATGCATTTCGAAGTGAGAAATGTGCTTCTTTATTTTTTTTTATCTTAAGATTGATAATTATATATATAGTATCTAAGCTAAAAATTGTTTAATGGTCAAAACTAATGAAATATTAATACTAGAGAGACTAGATTATGATATTGTGAATCTTTCTAGATATATGTGATTTTTTATTTGAGTATATACGAACTTATCATGTTTAAAAAATTTAATAATAATGGTTGAGAGGAACATTGAATATTCTTCTTGTCTCTCATTTAATGTGTAAGCAATATGCACAACCCTACCAAATGAAACATTCAAAACAAGATTGGAGGGTGGCTGCAGCATAAACGTCCTACCGAGACAGAGGAATTCTGCAAAAGCCTGCAAGAGAACAAAAGCCAAAAACCAGTGCACGGTTCTATGTCTCTAAGGCTACACCAAAGCAAACGACAAAACCAGTATACGGTTCAAGGGCTCAGGGGCTACATCAGAACAAACGTCAAAACCAGTGTACGGTTTGTATAACTTTTAACCATGATATAACCAAGCATACCTAACCAGGATATTTAACCATGATTAATTGATTTGATTGGGTCGCGAAGATATACACTCCACGTAACCATACTCTCTCTCTCTCTCTCTCTCTCTCTCTCTCTCTCTCTCTCTCTCTCTCTCTCTCTCTCTCTCTCTCTCTCTCTCTCTCTCTCTCTCTCTCTCTCTCTCTATTTTGAAGCGGCGCTCGAGGCACATTATTAAAACACTCATTTCTTGTAACCTTCTTTAATTCAAGTCCTTTGTTTGGTGAGGGGAAGGTATTTCGTCGTAATAATTATCTTCCTGATTAACCTTTCTCCCACTATCATTTTATTTGAAACAGAACCAAGGCACAATGGTCCATTACAACTACATAGCAGAAACACAACCTAACATAGCCGAAACCGGTTGGCGCTTCAGAGTTGAGATTTTCCTCGTCTACCCATACTATTTGTTTGAAGATGGACCACATTGGAGTTTCATCTTGGCAGACCAGAGAGTAAGTGGATATTATTTGACTGATTTTCCAACATGCAAGACTACACTGGTTCTGACTCTTTGATCTTTATGCATTCACTCATGTGCACGGAGCCAAGATCGAAATGGTCATTATCCAGGTGAACTAAATAACCTCTCTAGACTTGAGAAAAACAAAGGCAAGTGGATTGAGATATCTGGAGTTAGGGTAGAGCGAGCGGATCCTGGTTTCTGTCCAACAATGTCTCGCCACCGAATTGAACTCACGGAAGACATTGAGATTGAACTTATCGACCCTTTGGACAGCAAGCACTACATGGAATTTGTTAGTTTCCCCTATATCTGTGACATAAAAACAGACAGAGACGATCCTATAGGTAAAATATCGAAAGTTTCCTTCTTTCCAATTTTTTTGAGACTCTAATCGTGAATCTCTAAATAACAACAAATATCTTGACTAGATACCATGGGCGTTGTCTCGATCATCTGCCCCCTTGAAGTCGATCCCGATAACCCTGCAAGGAAAAGGAAAGTGTTCCACCTCAGAGACGCCCAGTAAGTGCATGTTTTGGTAGTGTAGCAGTAAACACAATGACCAAAACAATTGATAAAAGTGTAAATTGTTCGATAATAAGAACAATTGATCAGGATACTTCGGATTTGCTTCTCTTATTCATAATAGGATGAATAAGTTAAAGTGTGTGGTTTATGGCAAATACGTGGTTGACTTCTTCTCTGAATACTTGAAGACTAAGGGTTTAGAAACGATCGTGGTGCTCAAGATGTGGAGGATTGTTCGGACTGGAAGTAACTGACGTTTAACATTTTCAATTGTTTATATATAATCATTTAGGATAGTTATCTAAAGTTCTTGTTTTATATAGGTGAACCTGATGAGACATGGGTTGAGACCGTGGAAGGGTTATCGGACTACATGTTCAATCCACGAATTCAGGAGGTTCAAGATCTCAGGTTCAAGCTAGAGGTCGCTGACACCGATGCTGCCGGAAGCAGTGTTGTTGTCCCTATCTAAATCTCATTAATAATTTAGTGTATGTTACTTTAAAACTCTATCGTTTTATTATGCTTTCGGTTTTAATATGCTTATCGAACCGTATTAATTATGATTTCATGTTTAATATTTCAATTTAATAACGGTAATTGATAGCTAAATTTTAATAAGAATTGATTAATACTCCAAAGTAAGAATTATTCGGTGACCTTTAAGAGGCCTCTCCAAATCTATAACTTTCTTTGACTAAGATTAAGAAATCGACTACTATTTGTAATGTTAATAAATGAGAATGAATACTAATACAATTGGAAATGAAAATTTTGTTTAATAAAATGATTAATATTAGACAGAGGGAGTAATTAAATACATATACAAGAACTTGTATTTTAAGAAATTAGTTTAGCTCTAATTATTTTTCTTAGTTCGACTTGTAATATCAGTATATGAGATATTCCACTCAATTCCTATATTATCATTCTGTTTGCTAGACTTATTGTCTTTGATTTTTGTAATTTATAGTGGAAACTTGTGGAACCGACAAATTTGGAGTAATATTAATCTAATAACGTCTCTAGCACCCAAACAGGAAATTTATGTGTGTTTTTTCCAATAAGTAACCTGCAGTACAGAGAAAGAAAATATCAAATATAGATTTAGGCGAAGATAAATTCAAATAAATATATAGGTAAGAAAGAATTTTACACATATATAAGTTTCCACCCAGCTTCGATATTCTTCGGGTCTTTTTGCCGAGAGCTTTTCTTCGGAGATTTCTGGATATTTTATGGACAAATATTCTTCAACATACTTTAATTTGAACCAACTTATAGGAGAAATCATAGTATAGTTGAATATATTAAACCGAAAGATAAGACATGCCAATATATATATACCTTTCTATTACTCGCGTAAGCACGAAATGCATCATTCACCATATCCATAAACCGATCTTCTACATTATTATGACCATTCGGATCAACATAACTCGTTCCTATATCTAAACCGATTTCTTCTCAATGCTTATAGCAAACACAATAACCAGGCATAAATCCATAACTAAACAGATGACTCCAAATTCCTGGTTCCGTGGTTTCCAGATATTCGTTCTTGCAGAAACGACAAGGGCAGAGAAACTTACCGCCATTGCTCAGAGCTAAAGGCTGGTTTTTGGCAAGTTTCATAAATTGTGCCACCCCCGTTATGAAGGCTGTTGAGAAATTGTCAGTGGCACATCATCGAACCTATTATACATCCACTCCCGATGATTGCTATAATTATTTCAGTCTCCCGCCATGTAACTAAATTTCCAAATTTCTATAAATGAAAACGGAGAAAGGGCTGAATTTCGACTATGTAGACATAATTGGCCACTCCCATTAATTGTAATAAATGCATGCGCATGAAACGGGTACACCTACTACAAACATGTAAAATATAACAAACTCTTATATTATTTTTACTAAATCCAAAAATACTATATTAAGCATTAAAATTTGGAAATTCCGCGCATTGGCGCGGTACCTAAACCAAATATCACGGTAAATTATCAATAACCGGTCGAAGTGCCCTAACCATCATATAGCCTCTCTAAAATTCAGGCAGTCTCTCTCTTTCCGCCATCGAATACCATCATAACCTCGGAATTTTAGCTCTCCTATTGCAGAGAAAATAGAGATGACAAGAGAAATGGATAAGGTAAAGGCAAGAACCCCTTCGCGGCTTCGCCCCATTCATCGTTTCTGATTTTGATTCTTCTCTTATATATTGAATCAATTTCGTTCGTTGATCTGCTCGTTCCATCAATTATGAAGCATGATATACTCTAGGTTCGAACTTCGATATTGATGTTTACATCTTATTTAAATTACAATATGTATTTTTTCAGAAATATTGTACCATTGAGTTTGATGGAGCTTCAAAAGAAAACCCTAGAAGAGCTGGTTCAGGAGTTCTTCTGCGTAATTCAGATGGAACTGTCATCTCCTCCTACCGTGAAGGATTAGGCAATACAACAACCAACGTTGCCGAATATAGAAGTTTGATTCGTGGTTTGGAGTCTGCTTTAGAAAAAGGTTACACACACGTGAGGGCCTATGGAGACTCTCAGCTTGTTGTTAAACAGGTCAGTTGCTTTAAAGCTAATACATGTTTTCTCTCTTGAATCTTTATCTTTAGACTTTCTGATAACTATCTTTAAACAGATGCGGGGTGAATGGCAACTCACAAGCCTGAAAATGGTCGAGCTGTATAATCAGGCAAAAGAGTTTACCAGCCAATTCAAGTCATTCGATATCGAGCATATTCCCAGGGTATTGCACAGATCCCTTTTGTGTTTTTAACATTTGATTTATAGATGCTTAAGATTTTCTTAGTTTGTCTAATTTCCATTTGCAGGAATAGAACTCTGAAGCTAATAGCCATGCAAACTACAAGGCCAATCTCCAAGGTGAGAAATGAATATGCAATAATGAATTAAATTATATTTTCTCGGAATATTAGTCAAAGTCCGATGTTGTTTTCGATCTTATGTGATGCGTATTCAGATGGCCAGACACGAGTGATTGCAGGCAGGAAGTACTACTGAAGTAGAGATATTCGTGTTCTTCATGCTTATAATTTAGAAGAACATGCCTCTATGCTTTTATCTTCTGTTTTTTTCTTTTCTCATCAGAACATGTTCCCTCCTGAAGAACAAATCAATGTATTCCATTAAGCAGGGAGGATTATGAACAATTTGTTTCTTATGGTAAATTTAACGCATAACAATTAGAGGTTATGAAAGAAAAGCATACATGGGTCATTCTCAATTAATAATGATTACAATATATCTATATACCAACTTTGATAATCAGTAATACTATTAGCACGTATAAACAAACTGTCTCATATTATTATTACTAAATCCAAAAATACTATATGATACGATCCATACCCGACTACTTTGCGACACGAATAATGAGTTGAATATTAGTCGTATCAATAGCGACAAATAAACGACTTGGTTACTACTATACTCGAAGTAGCGAATTAGTCGCCCATGTACTGACCAATTCGCGATTGTTCTACGACTCTTAACATCAGAAGCAAAAATAGTCGCCCTATCACCGACTAGCCTGCGACTATTGTTTCCGGTCTCGACAATGGCCGTTAATCAGTCGTAAATCGACGACTACATTGGCGACAATCATTTTTGGTCGTATATAAGCGACTAATACACGTCCATATATCCGTTGTTGCAAAATAGTAGCTATAATGTCCCCTAATAGTGGCCAAATGTTACGACTACAAGTATAGTCGCAAGGTCCAGTCGCAAAAACGCTGTTTTCTTGTAGTGTTTGTTTGTCCTAAAAAAAATAAAGATATAAGTTAGGAAAGAAGTTTGAAAAGCGGAGATCTCTTTCAGTGATTTCACAAAAGCTCAATAACCGTCCTTCTAAACAGTAACCATGGATATACATTAATCTAAACCCAGTCTAGAAAATTCTAACCAAAGTCTTGCAACACTAGTTACTAATGCCATCATATAGAATTAAAACTATCTAGACTCAAAATCAGGTCAACTAGCTCTCCACATTCATTAATGGTGGTATGTGAATTTCTCATCAGAAGAGTTAACCATTACTAACAAGGCTGGATATTTAAAAGGCTTTTTATTGGTGAGGCTAAAAGTGTTTCGGGTTACTGTTTTCTGGAGGATGCAAGTATCGCGCAAAGCAGCAAGAGAGAATGGAAATGTTTATGTCCACAGCACTCACCCACTATTGCACAAGTCAGCTACTTGTTCCTCCTTCTAGTTTCTTCATGTTTTTCCCCCAAACTTAGATATTTCTGCGGGTTTTTTTTTATAGAAACGGCTCATGGACTTCTTTGTGATTGAACCACTGCTAGCCTTGGTTTTATTTTTGTTTACTCATGACTCTTATTGGCTTTTATTTCCTTTCATTTCCTTTTTCACCTCTTTTTCGGAAAAGGGACATGCCTTATAGTGATAGAGTCATGAGGAAAACAAATTACCAATTTTAGATGATAAAGGCAACGCAAATATCATTTTTGTTGTTTCATCTCTCCCACTCTAATGTCATCAGTGCCTCTGTCTTCAGTGATTGGGAACTGCGTCGTTCCTCACTCTCCGGCTTTTTTGCACATATCTGCATATCAATAAACAAGAGAGAATGCATGAGGTTCGAAAATATGGTTAAGTTTTGGGTAGGGAGCCAACTAAAGATGAGCTGGCCATTCAGGGACAACATCGAGTTGTGAAGCTAGGTGCATTTTCTTTAACGTCGTTAGCTTGAGATTTGTTGTGGGACTAAAATGATGGTGTGTAAGCTAGGTGCATTGCTTCTCTTTCATCACTACCAAATTCGGCAAGGTATGGTTTGAGACGTTGTTCTTTGACTTTGAAGGATTCTCGATCTCTTCCCCAAAGCATGATTGATCCATATGGTTTACCTTCCTTTATTTTAAAATGGCCAGACCATCGTGATCTTAACTTTCCGGAAAAATTTTAAGTCGCGAGTTGAAAAGAAGAACCTGGTCATTTTTATCAAATGATTGTGGTGTGATACTTTTATCGTGGTACGCTTTTATTTTCTCCTTGTAGATTTTTGAATTCTCATAGGCATTGAATCGGATTTCATCCAATTCATTCAGCTGAATCAACCTTCTTTCCCCACCCGTTTTATTGTTGAAGTTCATCTCCTTAATCGCCCATTGCACTTTGTATTCTAAATCTACAGGAGGATGGCATGCTTTTTCATAGACAAGATGAAATGGTATAGTGCCTACAGGGGTTTTGAATGTCGTCTGATAGGCCCATAATGCATCGGCTAGTTTGGCGGACCAATATTTTCGATTTATTCATGTGGTCTTTTGTAAGATTGATTTGATTTCTCTGTCTAATATTTCAACTCGACCACTAGTTTGGGGATGATATGGAGAATCAACTTTGTGGGTAACTCAATTATTTTTCAGCAGTTTTTTGAAAACATTATTGATAAAGTGGGATCCTCCGTCACTTACCACTACTCATGGTACTCCAAAACGAGGAAAGATAATTCATTTGAACATCTTTATGACTACATTTGCATCATTGGTGGGGTTTTCAATCGCCTCAACCTATTTTGACACATAGTCAATAGCAACGAGTATGTATTGAGTTCCCAATGAGGGTGGGAATGGCCCCATGAAATCTATACCTCAAACATCAAACACTTCAACTTATAAGATGAAATTTTGAAGCATTTCATTTCGCTTGCTTATTGTTCTTCATTTTTTGGCATGAATCTGATGTAAAATCAGAATGGAGGCTAATCTCACAAGGTTTTGATGGGAACAAGCTGCTGGTTGTGTAACTCTTTCAGCCGGTTCAGAAGATGGAATGAATTTGTATGAATGAACTGGTTGTGTAACTCTATTTGCAATGGACAGGAAATGGTATGGAAAGGATGATGGATCTAAATCGCCACAAAACTCTATGGACAGGAGCTTTGATAAGACAGAAATCTCTCTAAGGCTTGAATCACACAAACACTAGAAAGACAGATTGCTTTTTGCTTTGAAGAAAACTCGGTTGTTCTTTATTGATAGGGTAAAAAATGATACACGCCTGAAAATGGGACTTTATATGAATAGTACAAGCAGGTTTGCCCTTCTAGGGGTTTTGGAAACAAAGTACGATTTCAAAAATTACAAAAGAAAAACTAAGGAAACAAAACAGATTGCAAGGAATCAAAAGTGCTGAATCAAGGGTGCTAAATGAAATGAGCTGAAATAAGACAAGGTCACAAGTTAATCTGATATAATTGAAATAATTCTTACCTTGTTTACCTTGTTATGGACGTAGGGGATTGATTTAGGAAGGTCTGAAGTAGGCTCCTCTCTAATTGCTTGTTGTTTCTGGTTTAGAGAAGCCTTTCTTGTTGTTTTTCTTTTAAGTGGCTGAAATGCTAAACAAGGTAAGTTCTTGTTTATATTTCATTAAGGGTCATTCATGTATGTATTTATTTGGACCATCCTTCATTGCCTTCCCATCTTGGTTTAGCTTCTGGTGTGCTTCCTTGGTTTGAAGTTGCTTGTGATCTCCAAGTGTTTCTGCCATAACAACTTCAGTTGGTGTGATGGTGAGTTGATCAAGATGGCTGGTGATGTCTTCAAGATCTTTTTGGTTGATTAAAATCTCCACAGCTTGATTAAACACTCTTGTACCAGACCTTGTCCTTTGTGCAACTCTCACTGTTGGAACTTGCTCAATTGCATCTTGGCTAAGATCCATGTCCTCATCATCTCCTCCCTCTTGAGAAGGTTCTGACCTCAGAACTGGTTCCTCTGCATCATAAGGAGCTAAACTCACCAGGCAGCTCAAGTTGATAAGCATTGTCATTGATGCGCTTTAGGACTTTGAATGAACCATCTACCCTTGGTGCTAACTTGGATTTCCTATGGTTTGAAAACCTGTCTGTTCTCATATGAAGCCAAACCCAATCTCTTGGTTCAAAGGTAACTTCTTTTATGCCCTTGTCTTCATACTTCTTGTATTGAATGGTTTTCTTCTCAATATTCTCCTTGACCTTCTGGTGGATCTTCTTGACTATCTTTGCCTTGCTTGCTCCATCCTGGTTTGCTTGCTCATGTTGTGGCAGTGGTGTAAGATCTAAAGGAGTAATAGGCTTAAAACCATAGACAATCTCAAATGGTGAGAGCTTAGTAGCAGAATGAGGCACGTGATTATAAGTAAATTCAATGTAAGGTAAACAATCAAGCCAGTTCTTTAAGTTTCTACCAACCGTGGCCCTTAACAGGTTTGAGAGTGTTCGGTTCACAACCTCAGTCTGCCCATCATTTTGAGGATGGCATGTTGTTGAGAAGAGCAGCCTGGTTCCCAACTTTCTCCACAATGTTCTCCAAAAGTGGCTGAGGAATTTGGTGTCTCTGTCAGATACAATGGTCCTTGGCAAGCCATGAAGACGCACCACCTCCTTGAAGAAGAGATCGGCAGTTTTTGTAGCATTATTTGTTTTGGCACAAGGGATGAAATGAGCCATTTTTTAGAATATGTCTACTACCACAAAGATAGAATCCTTGTGCCTGATCTTTGGAAGTCCTAAATTGAAATCCATGGAAACATCTACCCAAGGCATGTTAGGAATAGGTAAAGGAATGTAGAGACCTTGAGGATGTGATATGGATTTAGCCTTAAGGCATATGATGCATCTGGTGAAGAACTTCTCTACATCTCTTTTAAGATGTGGCCAGAAGAAATTTTCAGTGATGATGCGTAAGGTCTTATCCACACCAAAATGCCCCATCAGGCCACCACCATGAGCTTCCCTTAAGTGCAATTCTCTCATTGATCCCTGAGATATGAAAAGTATCTTGTCTCTTAACAGATACCCTTCATGCTGATAGAATAAGCCAACGGCTCCCTTTGTGCTTTCTTTGAATGTTTCTGAAAAATCAGGGTTAGTAGCATACTGATCTTTTAAGTGTTCAAAACCCATTACCTTTGCCTCCATGGTTGTGATCAGTGTTTATCTCCTGGATAAAGCATCAGCCACAATGTTTTCTTTCCCCTTTTTGTATTTGATTACATAGGGAAAAGATTCAACGAACTCCGACCATTTTGCATGCCTTCTCTTCAGTGTTGTCTGACCTCTAAGGTGTTTAAGTGTCTCATGGTCAGTATGAATGATGAATTCTTTGAAAAGCAGGTAGTGTTGCCATGTCTCAAGTGATCTAACAAGTGCATAGAGCTCCTTGTCATAGGTGGGATAGTTGAGAGCTGCTCCATTGAATTTCTCACGGAAATATGCTATTCTTGGGCCATTCTTGTATGGCTTTGATCTTCTCCTCATCCACTCTAAGTCCCTGTGAACTAACAACAAAGCCTAGGAAGACTAATTGATCAGTGCAAAACGTACACTTCTTAATATTAGCATACAATCCTTATGTTCTAAGTGTTGCCATCACTTGTTCCAAATGCACTAGATGATCAGAGAAGCATTGACTGTAAATAAGTATATCATCAAAGTATACTACTACAAACTTACAGATGTATGCTCTCAAGACATGTATCATGAGTCTCATGAATGTGCTTGGTGCATTGGTGAGTCCAAATGGCATGACCAGCCATTCATAAAGACCTCTCTTGGTTTTGAAGGTTGTCTTCCATTCATCTCCTTCTTTCATTCTGACTTGGTGATACCCACTCATCAAATCTATTTTGGAGAAGATGGTTGCCCCACTAAGCTCATCCAGCATATCATCTAGGCGTGGAATGGGATGCATCTACTAGATGGTGATGTTGTTTATTTCTATACAATCCACACACATCCTCCATGTTCCATCCTTCTTAGGCACTAACAAGACTGGTACTGCACAAGGGCTTAAGCTCTCTCTGATGTAACCCTTGGACATGAGCTCTTAAACCAGTTTTTCTAACTCTTTAGCTTCTTCAGGATTGACCCTATAAGCTGGTCTGTTTGGAAGACGAGCTCCTGGTACTATATCAATCTGATTCTCTATGCCACGTATAGGAGGAAGTCCTGCTGGAATCTCATCAGGAAAAACATCAGAAAACTTGGTTAGTAGTTCAAGTATCTCAGATGGTAGCTCATGTTCTCCTTCTGGTCCTGTGAACAAGCTTTCTTTGTAAACCATTAGTAACACCTTTGCATTTGATTCTAATGATTTAATCATAGTAGTGGGTGTTACATACAAACTTGTATTACTTACCTTGCCTCCTTTGTCCATAGCCTTTTGCATCTCAAAGACTTCATGTGGGGTAAGTGGTGCAAGGCTGTGCTTTTTTGTTGTTGTGCATGAAGTTATAGTAGTTGGTGCGGCCATTGTGGAGTGTCTCCTTATCAAATTGCCAAGGTCTCCCCAACAAAATGTGACCTGCCTGCATAGGAACAATATCACAAACAACCTAATCTGCATACTTCTCTATACTAAATGGTATGGTCACTTGTTCTCCAATCTTAAGCTATGTTTCATCATTAAGCCATTTCAGCTTATATGGCCTGGGATGTTTGGTTGTCTTGATTCTTAACTTCTGCACCAAATACTGACTAGCAACATTAGTACACGAGCCTCCATCAATAATGAGACTACATACCTTGGATGCCACAGTGCATCTAGAGTGAAAGATGTTCTCTCTTTGGAGAGTTTCTGGTTCAAATATTGCACTTAAAGACCTCCTGGTTACTAAGAGCTCTCCAACATCAGGATAATAAATGGCTTCTTCTTCTGAATCCACTGGTTCTGGTTCTACTTCATCTTGAGATTCATACTCTCCATTGTCCTTGAGAATCATAATTCTCTGGTTAGGAAAGTCCCTTGGGTAATGCCCTTTTCCTTGGCACTTGAAGCAGGTGATATCTCTGGCTCTCTGGTTTTGAGGCTTGTTTTGCTCAGCTTTGCCTTTAGCAGCTTCTGTGGTGGTTGGTTTGAACTTGGATGTCTCACTAGCCTTGTTTCTGTCAAAACTTTTATGTGGCTGAGGCGTCCATGGTGCTTTGCTTCTACTTGTTGAGGCTGTCTTCCTCTTAATGTGCTGCTCTGCTTGAACAACCAAATGCAGAAGCTCTTTAAGATCTCCATAGGGCTGCCTTTCAACCTTCCTGGCAATCCTGTCATGTAATCCATCCAGAAATTGAGCCATTAGAGTCTCTTATGAATCTTCAAGCTCCAAACGGTTCTTCAGGGTCTCAAATTCTTCAAAATATTCCTCTACTGACTTGGTTCCTTGGGTAGGCTTTCTGAACCTCTTCTGCAAGTCTATGTGGTAATATGTAGGTTTATATCTCTTCCTCAGCTATTACCTCATATCTTTAAAAGAATTTATTTGTCCATGTTTGTGCCTGATCCTCTCAGCAGCTTCTCTATTCCACCAGGTCAGAGCATTATCCGTGAGTTGTGCTGCAGCTAATGCCACTTTCTTAGCATTGGAGTATTGGTAATATTCAAAAATATACTCCATCCTCATTTCCCAATCAAGGTATGCTTCTGGATTAACCTTTCCAGCAAATGTTGGAGGTGATAATTTGAGCTCTTTTCCTCCACGTCTATCTTCACCAGAATCTCTATCTCTGGACCTCCCTTTGTGTATGCCTCTATCATGTCTTCTATGTAGGTTAGGATCAGGTCGTGGATGATCAGCATCATCTACAACACTTCGCATATCATCATCAGTTTCTTCCTCAGTTCTTCTCTGGTTCTGTCAAATAGATGCACCACGGATCAGACCTTTTTTGGGTAGTGCTTGTCTTTGCTCTAGTGCAGTCATGTGTGCACTGATGCTCTGGAGTGCTTCCAGCATTTGAGTCATGGTGACTTGGGTGTTGCTAGCTTCTTCTCCCATTGTACTTATGCTCCTGCGTAACAAGTTCAAAGGAGTATCAAAGCCTAACAAAGGAGTTTAAAAGAAGTAGTAAAAAGGTAAAACTCAGTGGTAAAAATTCAAATACTTTTTTGTGTAAAGTAATGAGGGATTTCGAAAAAAAAATAATGTAAATATGCTAGAGTAATGAAGAAAATATGCAGATTTCCTTTTTAGGGAAACCTTGTGAAGGAAATAAGGTAAGTAATTTTTTTGGCTTTTTTGAACAAAATTTTGAAATCAAAGAGTGCAAATATGGAAAAGTGAATAACACAAACAACTTTTTTTTTGGTTTTTGCTTGAAGAAATCGGATCAAAAACTAGAAAACAAGATGAACACTTCTTTTTGGGTTTTCGATTAAACAAGAACAGAACTACTTCTATGGATGCAGGAACGATTTTTATGGGTTTTGTTTGATGCAAAAACTAAACAAAATGAAAAGATAATGATCCTTAAAGGGAGATACTATTTTTTTTTTTGGTTTTTTTGATCTAGAATGCAAAACAAAGAAACTTAGAGATGAACACAAACAAAACAAACCAATGGAATGGAAAAGAATTGGATAGAAACCACATGATGCTTGAGCCTAAGCTCTGATACCAGATGATGTAAGATCAGAATGGAGGCTGATCTCAAAAGGTTTTGATGGGAACAAGCTGCTGGTTGTGTAACTCTTTCAGCCAGTTCAAAAGATGGAATAAAGTGGTATGAAGATGGATCCTTTGCAACTGGTTGTGTAACTCTCTTTGCAATGGACATAAAAATGTATGGAAAGGATGATGGATCGAAGTCGCCACAAAACTCTATGGACAGGAGCTTTGATAAGACAGAAATCTCTTTAAGGCTTGAATCACACAAACACTAGAAAGATAGATTGCTTCTTGCTTTGAAGAAAACTCGGTTGTTCTTTATTGATAGGGTAAAAAATGATACACGCCTGACAATGGGACTTTATATGAATAGTCCAAGCAGGTTTTCCCTTCTAGGGGTCTTGGAAACAAAGTAAAATTTCGAAAATTACAAAAGAAAAACTAAGGAAACAAAACAGATTGCAAGGAATCAAAAGTGCTGAATCAAAGGTGCTAAATGAAATGAGCTGAAATAAGACAAGGTCACAAGTTAATCTGATATAATTGAAATGATTCTTACCTTGTTTACCTTGTTATGGACGTTGGGGATTGATTTAGGAAGGTTTGAAGTAGGCTCCTCTTGAATTGCTTGTTGTTTCTGGTTTAGAGAAGCCTTCCTAGCTGTTTTTCTTTTAAGTGGCTGAAATGCTAAAAAAGGTAAGTTCTTGTTTATATTTCATTAAGGGTCATTCTTGTATGTATTTATTTGGACCATCCTTCATTGCCTTCCCATCTTGGTTTAGCTTCTGGTTTGCTTCCTTGGTTTGAAGTTCCTTGTGATCTCCAAGTGTTTCTGCCATAACAACTTCAGTTGGTGTGATGGTGAGTTGATCAAGCTGGCTGGTGATGTCTTCAAGCTCTTTTTGGTTGATTAAACTCTCCACAGCTTGATTAAACTCTCTTTGTAACACTCTTGTACCAGACCTTGTCCTTTGTGCAACTCTCACTGTTGGAACTTGCTCAATTGTATCTTGGCTAGGATCCATGTCCTCATCAGAATCACATCGAGAGATAAATGGTTTGCATCTTGGAACATAGTAGGCTACCAGAATCCATCATGTAAGACTTTAACAACGGTCTTAAAGTTGGCGAAGCCGCAAAGTGACCTGCATAAGTAGAGCCATGACATCCGAATAAATTCCATTGACTTCTTCTTCGGGAACACATCTTCTTAAAACGATGTCAGAGCATTTCTTTTCGAGGTATGGTTCGTCTCAATAATATCTTCTCACTTCAGGAACACATTCTATTATAGCGTTTTATATACATGGCATACTTGTTCTAAAATAGCGTATATAAAACGCTCTAACATAAGCTGATAGCGGACCCATATAAGCTATAGTTCGATCTACTACGGCTCATTACTTTTGCTATGAAATGAGACTTCATAACAGTTTTTTATATGCAATTATATATGTTAAGATGGCATTAATTTAATACTTGTCTAACCTGCTATGAAATGTACATATAACCATTCCAAATGCACCTGATTTCATTAAGTTTTCATAAAACTTAACATAAAGTCTCAATCCAACAACAACACCGAAGTACCAGAAACATATCAAACATACACATAATTTTACTACAACATTTCCAGAAACCATCATCATACTAACAGTCTTCATTCAAGTCTAGAGTTAATCTGATCTAAGTCAAGGACACTTTGTCTTTTGGCCATGCAATGGTTGATCCAATAGCATCTCCCATACACTCTATCTTAGTTGATGGGCGCCAAACTACTGCAGTTGACACCTTCACTACATCAATCCAAACCTTTACTGCATCAGGCCCCAAGGGAACAAAATGGCAGCGGTCTTCTGGGTTGTCTGAAGCCCATCGACCTTCAGCAACAATCACCTTCTTTCCTGTAATGTCCCACATCTTGCACTTCTGATTTTCTTTCACAACTGCAGTTGGACCGTGACGCTGCAATGAACACAATAACAGCAAAGTAGTTAATAAGGCATGAAATAATTACCAGAGATCTTCGAGTAGGTGATTGTGGAGCTGGTTTAGTTTTCTTTACGGCTGGAGCTTTTGGAATTGACAGTGGACTTTTCTGTGTAGGAGCTTTAGGACTTGGTGATGCAAAAACTGAACCTTCAGGGATTTCATTAACTGAACCTTTTGGTGATCCAGAGAATAAGACTTTTGAACTTGTATGATTCTCTGCAGGAGGCCTTGGACATGTTACATGCACAGCTGTGGAATCTTCAAACACCAACTTCTTCGCAGGCCATGCAACAAAGGACTTAACCGATTGTCCAAGGTATGGCTTCTCTTTATTTGGCCTCCATAGAAATGTCTCAGGTTCATGGACCACATCAACAAATACCTTAACTGCATTTGGTCCTAGCGGAAGACCATTAACCGTAGCTTTTGATTCTCGACACTGCCAACGCCCTTCAGCAACAATAACATCATCACTTTGAGCCCAATCAAAAAGCTTGCATTTGTTGAAAGAATCAGTCCTTGGGCTCTATCATACATACATACAAGAATACGATTACTCTAAGCATAGACAAATCAAGCATAACTAAATTAAAGTTATGTATAAAAGACTTTACCAGAAGAGGAACGTCTTCAACGTTGAACCCATGGTGATCAATAATAACACACCTACTGGCCGGCCATGCAATCATTTCTCCTACACCTTGGTCAACATTATATATCTCAGGAGCAGGTCTCCAAAGAAAGGCTTCTGCTTTGATTGCACTTTCAACCAGAACATTAACAGCATTAGGGCCTAAAGGGATTTCATTCACATGGTCATTCGGGTCAGAAGAAACAAGACGTCCCTCAGCAACATTGTCTTCAGTAAGATCCCAATCAACTAACATACATTTAGGTTCGGTTCTTGACTTAACACTCTACAAATTGGTGGGTTGAACGTGTCAGGATTTAAAATAAAAGATAACTAAAATTAACAAAGAAACAACTGACTTAATCTTGCATCAGCTGAGTTTTCACCCATTTCAGGTTCCTGCCTCTTGAATTTGGCTAGTTCATCTTCTAAATAAGACACCTTGTCCATCAGCTGATACTGCTTCTCTTCCATTTGAGCCATAAAGTGTTGCTTTACTTGAAAGCAAGCTAACTTGGTCATATTCATGCTTCTACCCATTGCCCTAATCCGACCAGGATTATCAGGACCTAAGAGCTGCGTAAGGTGATCTTCTCTTGGGTTTGTTGAATCGGATGGACCTTCACTGTCAACAAGCTCAGCTGCCTTTCTCTGCAAAACATGAATTAAAAATTAAAGAAGGTAGTATTCAGTAACATCCAATACTAATTCAGTTACTTACAAATTTATCAGCCGCTTTTGTATTGACTGGTGTACCATCCCTTTTTGTACGAGACTTGACCCAAACCTTTAGTCTAGTCACTTGAGATGGTTCGCCGCTCTCTTTTTTCTGTTGAAAGAACAAGACACCAATCATCAAATGAGTTAATATTATATGCAAGTCTTAGCAGCATTAAGTTAAACTGCCTTACCATTTGTTCTGCCAGCCTGACCATTCCCCTACGGCTGGAGGTGTGAGGAATTTGTAACCTCCTTCTCTCTTTGTAAGAATCACTCACAACCTAGGATATGAGTGTTAGTTATACACATCCCAATGCAGAAGTCTATGTGAAAATATAATACTTTACCTTAAAGGCTGAGCTAGTCTTTGCTTTGACAAATTTACGCCATTCAGTTGGTGAAACATTCTTTGGTTGCAGATTCATCCTCTGTTGATTAGTACTAGCTACATTCCTTATCTGCGAGACTAGACGTGATTTTGAAGATCTCCACAGACAGCCCATTTGCTTCATCACAACAGCCTTTTGATACTCCTCATCAACCTCGATTCTTTCCTACACACTGAAAAATACAAACTGAGTTATGTCTTTCTTAAATTAACACATGAAAATTTGAAAGAAAAGATCACCTGAACAGACTTCCAGAGAACTATTTTTATTTCTTCAGTGATTTTTCTCCAATCATCAATCGTCACAGGTACATGTTCCCTCATCAATGGTCCTAGATATGATGATAGCAAAATTGATTATGGCCCAACAGGTTCTCCCAAGTCATTAAACTCAACCTTAACTCTGCTATTTGGATCTTTTGCAATGTGTTTCATTTTTGTAGGTCCTTGCTGTCTCTTACGAGTAGGTCCTTCTGGATGGTCATGCTCTTCATTCAATTCAACTTCACCGATAGGCTCTTCATCAATAGCCTCTGCTGTCTCAGTACCATCCGCTTCTCTTTCCTCTTCATTCACCTCTTCATTCTCTCTTTCCTTCTCTGTAGTATCTGCTGCTTCTCTATCCTCCACATTCTCTCTTTCATTCTCATTATGACTTATTCCACCGGATGTCGCAGTAGCATCTAATGCTTCTCTTTCCTCTTCATTCTCTCTTGACACTTCAATGTCTGCTTCCTTCTCATTCTCTTCATTGATTTTCTGTTCTTCTTCATGAGCACTTTCTCCCAAAGTATACAAAAATTCCACAACTTCTGCTTCTTCCTCTTCTCTGACCTTCTTCTTGGTTTCTGTTTTTTTGGGAGTCTTCTTTGCAGTGCTTTTACCTCGTGTTGTCTTCTTGCGCCCCATGTTTAGTCACCTGAACATAAAACATTTATATTAGTAGCAGCTAAATCCGGTTACACAACACAGCAAAACAAATTCCTAATCAAGCACACATTGCTCAAGCATAAACAACACAAAATTCACAAGGAAACACTAGACACTAACACACAGAACAAGAAATCACACAACAAGCAATCATATCAAACATAAATCCCCTCGCAATCAGGTCTGGCATTGTGATCTTCTTCTATTTCTGCATCCATCTCAATATGTGATGGCAATGGTCCTATCTCTGCATTCATATCAGTTTCCTCTTCCTCTCTGTATCTTCTTGAAGGGCCTTTCAACACCACATACCAATTTGATGTGTCATTCTCCCTTGAGTAAAAAACTTGCTTCGCTTGAGATGCTAAGATGTAAGGGTCCCTCAAAAAAGAAACTTGACTTTGGTTCAGATTAACTAGAGTATATCCATCTTCTATCTTAACCCCGTTGCCTCTTACTGCCCATTGACACCTGAATATAGGCACGTAGAAGACATGATAATCCAGCAATATGATCTCTGTCACTCTCTCATAATATGAAACTAAATCAACAACTTGAGCAGTGTCTTTAGCACTTGATCTGCACATTGATGTTGTCTCATAATATACTCCACTATTCTGACTCTTCTTATCAACTGAGTTTATATGAAACATCTGTCCATTCACTATGTATCAAGTATACATCCTTGCAGTATTCCTGGGACCATATGCCAGCCATTTCAGAGTCTTCTGATGACTCTATGAATCAATTGGTACCTAGTTAATACACAGAAAGATAAAAGATGTCACTGAATATAAAACAGTATTCCTGGGACCATAAACAGGATAAAACAGTTATTTAATACTTACTTGTTCCTTCAGCCAAGAAGCAAAATTCTGTGTATGAGTGTTCCATAAAACATTTGCATCGCGTCTACACTTTGAATTTGTGTCTTGCAAATATTGTAGATGCATGCTTAAGACAAAAGAGATAAAAGACATCAGCTGATTATGAACATCAGAGACATTAAAAGTTAAAAAAGTACTAAGCAGTAACTTACTCTACATAAGGATCCACACAGGCCGTATTCTGAATGACAGCGAGATGAGCAATTCTCTTCTCCATATCAGACAAATTAGTTGTGGTGGCTGCTGATATTGGACGACCTTCTAGTATAGAGTCACTC
Source organism: Orychophragmus violaceus (assembly GCA_030180135.1). Classification (NCBI taxonomy): domain Eukaryota; kingdom Viridiplantae; phylum Streptophyta; class Magnoliopsida; order Brassicales; family Brassicaceae; genus Orychophragmus; species Orychophragmus violaceus. The sequence goes on from CM058239.1 coordinate 69,272,179, forward strand.
TCATACTCTATATTCCTATCTAGTTTTTCCTCCACGTTAGTAGTCTTTTTAAGGAAGTCACTACAGAACCGCACACACTCTTCTGTCAGGTAAGACTCGGCGATACAACCTTCAGGTCTTGCAGGATTTCTAACGAAATCTTTGAGGACTTTCATGTACCTACAGAGAAATAAGTAGTTAGATTGTATCACCTTGTAAGACTTAAAACTTTCAAAATAACAGAAAGGCAATTTTTACCTCTCAAAAGGGATACATCCAGCGAAAATGGACTGGTCCACTAAGCCTAGCTTCCCTTCCTAGATGAACTGTCAAGTAAACCATAATGTCGAAGAAGCTTGGAGGGAAGTATCTCTCGAACATGCATAGAGTCTCAACGATTTCAGTTTCCATTACTGAAATCTGCTCCATATCAATCACTCTCTGGCAAAGGTGATTGAAGAATGCACATAAGCGTAGAATTGCATACCTAGGACCTTTAGGTAATAGACCTCTGAGAGCAACTGGCAAGAATTGCTGCATTAACACATGATAGTCATGTGACTTCAGTCCAGAAACCTTATTGTCTTCTAGTGATACGCCTCTTGATATATCTGAACAATAACCATCATGACCTTTAAAGTCGTAAAGCCGTTTACAGAAGACTTTTTTCTCAGCCTTGTTCAAAGACCACGGAGCTGCTGGAAGATATACTCTTTTGCCTTTGGTGGTAGGATGCATATCCTTTCTAATTCCAAGCAGTTCAAGACCTTTGCGAGCATTGAGCCCATCTTTTTATTTACCACAGTGAAGTAATGTCGAGACAATACTTGCAGCAACATTTCGCTCTATGTGCATCACATCTAAGTTGTCCCTAATAGGTAGCTCCTGTGTAATACAAACATAGTAAAGGAAAAAAAGGTCAGAGAACTATAATTTATATGATGTTATTTCAGGTTAATGTTATATATGAACATACCTTCCAATAAGTCAGATTGAAGAATCTTGACCTTTTCTTCCATCTAGACATCTCCTCCTCGTCTACTTCTGCTTCTTCCTCTTCCTCAGATTCACTTGAACCATCCTCGCTAACATCTTCTTCTGCTACAGCCTCTGTTTTCTTTCTCTTCTTTCCAGATGTTTTAACATTCCCAAAATTGTTTTTGAAGTTTCTCAGCTGCTTTGAAATATCAAGACCAGATAAGATCCTACCATTTCTCCCATGCTCAGCATGTCCATCAAACCAAGACTTCTTTGCCCTGTACGTATGCGTTGGTGAGAGACCCTTCCTATGAGCCATATACACATGCTTTCTACTGAATTTTAGCCACTTACTATCTGTGTTTTTCCCGCATATAGGACACCCCATCTTTCCCTTCACCTTACATCCAGCTAGATTTCCATAATCAGGGAAGTCACTGATGGTCCAGAGAAGGATTGCTTTGAGAGTAAAAATAGATTTACTGCCAGCATCATATGTCAACTCACCTTCACTCCACAGCTGGTTTAGATCATCTATTAGGGGCTGTAAGTAAACGTCAATGCTGTTACCAGGCTGATGTGGACCAGGAATCAATAAGGTTAGCATAATATTCTCCTTCTTCATGCATAGGTCAGGCGGCAAATTATAATTAACAAGTAGGACAGGCCAGCAACTATACTTACTATTCTTCATGTTGAAAGGATTAAATCCATCTGTGGATAATCCAAGCCGCACAATCCTTTCTTCAGCAGCAAACGATGGATATTTGTCATTGATTTGACTCCAAGTCACTGAATCTACATGATAACTTAGTTTCCCATCACTGCACTCGTTACTATAGTGCCACCTTAAGTTTTTGGCCATGTCCTCAGCCCTAAAGATCCTCTTTAACCTTGGGATTGTTGGGAATGTCCTGAAATCTATTGTACTTGCTCTAAGTGATAGTTGTATTGTCGAGATGAGACAATCATATAATACTAGGTAGTCATAATGCTTTGCTAGAAGCCACTTATGATCAATGAGTTAAGAACTCATTGCTAGTGTTATATGATCCTACAGGGTCACACACCTAAGCAAACTGGCGTTAAAGACGAGGTTGATCATTAATGTAATGATCCAGTGAATGCATATTTGATATGCATTCGATATCAATATTCTGGGGCAGTGTCGATCGATGCAGATAGTGCATCGATCGATGCAACTCGCGGATTAATCAGATTAATTCGGTTTAATCGTTGGTTAATTCCGTTATGGTTTAAGTCAACATATATAAGATATATGGTCGACCTAAACTGCTTCTAACCTAATTCACAGCCACCAGAACTTGAATAGAAACCTCTGAAGAGATTGGATCTCTACAGGCACTAGCATCCCTCCTGTTCAGTTTGTGTGCGTGTGGATACCAGTAGAGGCGCAGCATTTGAGGCGCTCTAGATCTCGATTATCTGCAAATCTTCCGCTGCTAATCACCAGGTAATTCTGAGATCCCAATGATTCAATTACATGAACCCTAGATCCTAGGCTCGGAATTTAGACCAGGATTGCATAATTGGATTAGGATCTGCTAGAAATTCCTTCAGTGGAATCAGAGCTTTAGGGTTCCATTGAATCTGTAGCATGTTGATTAGATTGGTTGAATCTGAATCTGTGTATGGTTGATACAAACTTGCTAAAATTCGTTTTCCTGATAACCTAGTTTAGGGTTCTGTTCGAAAACGTTTAAGGGTTTTCTCGCATGGTGTCGATCGATCCCAATCCGGCATCGATCGATGCAGGGCGAAAGCCCGATTAAAATTTAGGGTTTTTCGCATGGTGTCGATCGTTGCCAATCCGGCATCGATCGACACAGGGCGAAAACCCGAATAAAACTCAGTTTTCGCCTAGTGTCGATCGACACAAATGTTGTGTCGGTCGACGCAAACCTCGCAAGATTGATAAATCGGTTCAATTGGATTGGACCGGTTATCGAGCTTGGTTAAAGATGGTCGAACACTGTGAATGGTTTAATTGCGATTGGTTTGATGAGGTTGGCATCGACCGATGCTAATGTAGCATCGATCGACGCTGACCGGTATTCAAAACCGGATCAATTGGATTGATCGGTTATCGCGGATTGCTTTTGGATATTCTGCATCAATCGATACTATAGTAGTGTCGGTCGACATCAAATTTGATGGTTTAGGTTATGGAACCTGAAATCACAGAACCAAAGCAAGATAAATCAATTAATTAGAAGAATTAAAACATGATAAAACTGAACGTTTTAAATAGTTATGTTCCTCAATCAAATATCAAGTGATACTTGATGTCTTTCCAATCTTGTCAACTGTCAAGACTCGTTTCATTGAGTGATAGGCTTGCAGTGCAAGGTATCCACAATTACATGAGTAAGGCTGGAAGTAATCGTGTTGATGGGCTTGCAGTGCAAGGCGTCAACAATTACATGACTTAAGAGATTGGTTTACTTGACTGGGCTATCAAAATAGTTTTGGGCCTAGAGACATCAGGTGGATTGGACATAAGATGTCGATCCACAACCAAGAGTTATATTGGATATAACTAGCAAAGTTGTTGCTTACCTAGATAGCTAAATTTGGATGATAGCCAGTGGCTCACTCAAGTTTAGTGAAGTATGGGTCTTGGATCATTATATTCATCTGAGGAAACATTGTTTGAATATAATGCGAGTTTTCTTAATTGTTAAGAATTCTCATTTCTTGAACATCATAACTAAAACCTCCCTTGTTTTTCAGCTATGTCTAGCACAAACCATCGTACCAATTTCTCCCTGCGATCCGTCCTTGAGAAGGACAAGTTAAATGGATCAAACTTTCTTGAATGGTATCGGAACTTGAGAATTGTTCTCAAACAGGAGAAGAAGGACTATGTCCTTGAGAAAGTTCTCCCCAAGAAGTACCGAGCCAATGCCTGGCAGTCAGAAAAGGATGCTTGGGATAAGCATTCTAATGATGCGGTGGATGTGAGTTGTCTCATGTTGGCTACCATGAACTCGGAATTGCATAAGCAATATGAGTACGTGGAGTCGCCAATACAGATGATCACTGGCCTGAAAAGTATGTTTCAGGAGCAGGCACGAACTCAGAGATACCAGACGGTTAGATCTCTGATTGAGTGCAAGCTACCAAAGGGCGAACCAGTTAGTCCTCATGTCATTAAGATGATGGGTTATATTGATAACCTGGGGAAACTGGATTGTCCCATTAGCCAAGAGTTGGATACTGACATCATTCTACAGTCACTGCCGTCAAGCTATGATCAATTTGTTATGAACTATAACATGAATAACTTGACGAAGACGTTGACTGAATTGCATGGGATGCTTAAGTCTGCTGAACCTAACATCAAGAAGGACACCCCAAATGTCCTTATGGTACAAAAGGGTAAAAAGTTTAAGAAACTTGGTAAGAACAAAGGTGATGGCAAGACGAGCTCGATTGTGAATCCAAGCGAGTCTGGGCATGTTCCTAAGGTTAAAACCAGTCCTTCTGAAGATGTTAAGTGCCGTTATTGTAATGGTTATGGGCATTTGAAAAGAAACTGCAATAAATTCTTGGAAGATTATGAGAAGCTGAAGAAGACGTACGAGACTTCTTCTTCAGGTATTATGTTATAGAAGTAAATGTTACTTCTAATAGTCCTACTTATTGGGTATTTGATACCAGCTGTGGTACTCATATTTTGTGAAAATGTGCAGGGCCTGAGCAAAAGTAGGATTATGGAGAAAGAACAAGTGGATCTATGTGTGTGAAATGGAGCAAGAGTTGCTGCATTAAGCCGTAGGAGTATTTCATTTGTTTTCTTTATGGCATGTTTTTGAACTTAAAACTGCTACTATGTATCTGCTATGAGCAGAAAGATTATTTCTATTCCTTGTTTGGATATGGAAGGATATCAGTTTTCAAGTTAAGAATAAGTGTTATTCATTTGATTACAGTGATATATTTTATAGTAGCAATCCATTAGAGAATGGACTTTATGTTCTAAACCAGAATGTGCCTAACTATAACATTAATGCCAAGAGACTCAAGTCAAAAGATACGAATCAAACCCTTTCTCTGGCATTGTCGTTTTGAGCCACACAAATGAGAAACAGATTCAGAAGCTCCATAGTGATGGGCTTTTGGGCTCATCTGATTATGAATCAAAATGAGTAAAGTGAATCTTGTTTATTGGAAAACGACAGAGGCCCCTTTCAACAAAGGTAGTGTCGATCGATGCATGTATGCAACGATCGATACAGGTTGCGAACGAACGGATTAAATGAAAGGGCCAGAGGATTATTGGGCTTTATACATACGGATGTACATGGCCCGATAAGCGAAAATGCTAGAGGAAATTTTCAGTGCTTCATTACCTTTACTGATATTTTCAGAAGGTACGGTTATGCCTTATTTATAAGGCATAAGTCAGAATCTTTGAAAAGTTCAAAGAGTTCCAAAATGAAGTACAGAATCAATTTGGCAAAGGTATTAAACCTCTACGATGAGATCATGGAGGTGAATACTTAGGTCAAGAATCTAGTGATCATCTGAGAGATTGTGAAAGTGTTTCACAATTCACTCCTCCTGTATCGGACTTTATTAGATATGGTTCGATCAATGATGAGTCACTTAGATCTTCCATTATCCTTCTAAGAATACGCTCTGGAAATGTCTGAGTTTACTTTAAATAGAGTTCCATCAAAATCAGTTACAGAGATACCACATGAGATGTGGAATGTAAATGTTTCTGATTTATCCATCATGGATATTGGGAGTTGCGAGACTTATATAAAACGTTTAATCTCTAATAAGCTCACACCCAAATCTGATAAGTGCTACTTCATTGGTTGTCCTAACAAAACCAAGGCATGTTACTTTTACAACCAGTTCGAGAACAAATTGTTTGTTGCTCGGAACTATGTTTTCTTGAGAAAGACTTTCTTTCCAAGAAGAACAGTGGGAGTAAAAGTACAACTCGAAGAAATTCGAAAATCACAGGAGACTGCTCAACCTGATGAGGAAGAGCAGCAGTTGGATCTACAAAGAGTTGTAGAACCTGCACCTGTGGTGCCTAGAGTTTATAAAGGATCTGGTAAATGTATATTCGATATACATTTAAATGGCGAGTTTCTGAAGAAGTGTTGATCGACAGAAAAGTTGCATCGATCGACACAGATCGCGAACCAAATATTGGTTTTGGTTTATGACTTAATTAACTACGGTTTAAATCTTGGTTAATTAGGTTGTGGTAAAAGTATACATATGAGATATGTGTGCGCGACTTTTACAGAAAACTGAAGCTCGCAGATCCGAAATGATCCGTCACGAACCCGAGAAATATGGATTTCTCGTAACCAATTGCCGTGATCTACTGATCATTGAAAGTGACGGGCCTGCGAATTTTGAAGAAGCAATGATGGGCCTTGACTCCGAAAATGGCTGAAAGCCGCTGAATCCGAAAATGGTTATATTCAGATATACAAAGCTAGGTTGGTGGCAAAAGGTTTCAAGTAAATTCATGGTATTGAATATGAAGAAACCTATTCCCAGACACCATGCTTATGTCCATTCGGATTCTCCTAGCAACCGCCACTCATAATGGTTATGAGATCTGGCAGTTGGATGTGAAAACAGTTTTCCTTAATGGAATTCTGGAAAAGAATGTGTACATGACATAATCTGAAGTTTTCATTGATCCTAATGAAGCTAGGAAGATATGCAAGCTTCATCGATCCATTTATGGATTGAAGCAAGCATCTCGGAGTTGGAATCTTCGTTTTGATAAAGTAATCGAAAGGTTTGATTTTATCAGAAATGAAGAGGAACCGAATGTTTACAAGATGACTAGTGGGAGCGCAGTTGCATTTCTGGTATTGTATGTTGATAACATACCAATTCTCGGAAATGAAGTTTCATTGTTTCAGTCTGTTAAGACTTGATTCGAAAGTTGTTTTTCGATAAAATTATGGGAGAAACCGTATACACTCTTGGAATAAGAATCTATAGAGATAGATTGCATAAGCTAATTGGATTGTGTCAAGATACTTACAGTGATAAGGCCTTGCACATATCCAATATGCAGGATTCCAAGAAGGGCTTCGTGCAAATGACTCTTGGTATTACTCTTAGCGAGACGAAGTGTCTTTCGACACACGCTGAGCAAGGGCGAATGAGGGTCAGGCTACTACTAAAGGCATTAGATGTCTTAAGATATGATCTTAATTTTAGTGGGAGTCATTGTTATTAATTTTAGTTATGATATGATGTTCGTATAAACATAATTTGATTATGTTATTGAAATCTGACATCTGTATTATTTAATAATGGTTATTAAATAATAGTCCCAAAGTAATTTATGACATTTTTATAGGTCATCAAGTATGTGACTTGATCATGAAACCCTATAGATAATAAATGACATAAATTATGTTGGTCCCTGGTCGAGGTTGTTAAAGTGGGACATTAACAACCGCGTGAGACTAGTATGTGATGTGACTGATGGCTAAGTTTCATGGAGTCATTAATAAGAGTATTAAAGTCAATCACATAGATATGTGTTGGAGAACACATGATCGGACATGACCCACTGATGAGAACTCTACGGGATAGATATATAAGTGTCATGAGAGTTTTCATTACGACTATAGAGTATAGTCCTTAGACCTGAGTTCATCATGTTTTCTTACATGTGAATTGGTCCGCTTTAACCTTGTCAAACGTCAGCCGTAACTGGTGACCATAAAGGCATTGATTGGGCGTATCATGAAGCGTGTGAAGAGACAGGGATGGAACAAGATGGGATTTGTCCCTCCTATATAACAGGAGATAAATATCTCAGGGCCCATCGAAGATTTGATACTGAGAAATGTGTGGCCACACTCAAACGAGGTGATTGTCAGTCGTTTGTCTTATCAGTATAAATCGGAGTTCGATGAACATGATCTTGGCTAAATAAGGGTGACACAGATCTTGCCTTATGCCAGATCGAGATATAGTGACGAAGGGATTATAGGAATAGATGATTCCAGTACAAGTGGGAGATTGTTGGGAATGTCCTGAAATCTATTGTACTTGCTCTAAGTGATAGTTGTATTGTCGAGATGAGACAATCATATAATACTAGGTAGTCATAATGCTTTGCTAGAAGCCACTTATGATCAATGAGTTAAGAACTCATTGCTAGTGTTATATGATCCTACAGGGTCACACACCTAAGCAAACTGGGCGTTAAAGACGAGGTTGATCATTAATGTAATGATCCAGTGAATGCATATTTGATATGCATTCGATATCAATATTCTGGGGCAGTGTCGATCGATGCAGATAGTGCATCGATCGATGCAACTCGAGGATTAATCAGATTAATTTGGTTTAATCGTTGGTTAATTCCGTTATGGTTTAAGTCAACATATATAAGATATATGGTCGACCTAAACTGATTCTAACCTAATTCACAGCCACCAGAACTTGAATAGAAACCTCTGAAGAGATTGGATCTCTATAGGCACTAGCATCCCTCCTGTTCAGTTTGTGTGCGTGTGGATACCAGTAGAGGCGCAGCATTTGAGGCGCTCTAGATCTCGATTATCTGCAAATCTTCCGCTTCTAATCACCAGGTAATTCTGAGATCCCAATGATTCAATTACATGAACCCTAAATCCTAGGCTCGGAATTTAGACCAGGATTGCCTAATTGGATTAGGATCTGCTAGAAATTCCTTCAGGGATAATTGGAAAGTATCTTAGTATTTTCTGTGGGACACCTTTCTTGATCTCACCATTGTGCATGTTAACCTTCCACCTAGACGCATTGCATTTAGGACATTCGTCAAGCTTCTTGAACTTTTTTCTGAATAAGCAGCAGTCATTGACACACGCATGAATCTTTTGATAGCCCATATCAAAAGACCTCAGAAACTTCTTCACATCGTAAAATGAAGTATGCAACACGTTGTCCTATGGTAACATCTTCGGCAATGTCTCTAGTAGATCATTGAAACTCTTGTCAGACCAGCCATTCTGAGTCTTCAATCTGAAAAATGACGCAATAGCTGAAAGCTTACTATGATTCGCACAACTTGGATATAAAGGAGTTTCTGCAGCGGCTAGTTTGGCCAAAAACTCATCCTCTTCTTTATCCTCTCCCTCTGCCATATCACACAAGTCACCCGAAGCAGCTAACTCCTCGTCTAAACATTCTGCAGTTCAGTATAACCCAAAGATTTCTTCATTCCGCTGATTCACTTTGATTTCACCATCACCCTCTGAGTTAACTTCTCCATGATGGTACCAATCCTTACACAGTTTGTAGACTTCATCCATTCCCCTAGTAACTAGATGACCAACAACATCAATGCCTATGTGTCGATCCACATTTCGACAGTCTATGCAGGGGCATATCATCATCTTTCTTTCAACTAAATCCCCAGTCACAGCCCGAACAAACTTCCAAGCACCAAGCTCGTAATCAGGATCAAGTCTTCATTTGGAGACAACAAAAAAATTTAAACAAACTAATCCCCAACATTTACCTAAGCTATATTAGCAAATTCCATACCTGGAAAGATGGACCCATGCCTTGTCCAACATTATATGATCTAACTTTACTTAAAACCTTTAAACAACAGCACAAACAACATTATACATGAAGCAATGAGTTTAAAAATGACAACAAATCACTCAATTACAGAGACTTAATCAGATTTTCATTTCATTTAACATTGCCAAAGTATAATATTTAAAACACTGAAACGAATCAAGCCACATTGAAACAACGAAAAACAAATCTACATTATAAGTCTTAATAATACAATTTCACAGAAGAACTAGAGATAATGCACGATACCAAACAAAGCAGAAACAACAACATTAAACCAAAGTTAAACACATAGATCAACAAGCACATAAATGATAGGAAATTTGGTACAAACTTGTGTCATGATAAGAGCGAAAGATAAGCCTCAGATTCCCATTAGTGCACTCACCAACACTTGCAAAATAAATTAACACAGTGAGTATAAGGATATGAAATATAATGTGAAGCCATGAAATCAGAATATCTAGTATTGAAGTGTTCAACAAAACAAAACAAACCAAACTGATAATATTCATTTGAAGAAAGAATCCACAAAAATCAGAACATAGTAACCAATAATCCACGAAGAATAAGAACAGATGAACAAACGAAGCTTGAATTCACTGATATCTAAACCAAACATGTTCATTTCTTTCATAACTAAGCTAGAGCAGTGATAGTTTTAGATCTAAAATTTGTATAGTGTGACATGCATGTAAAATCTAAGAGTACAAATCGAAGCTGTAATCGAAGTAAAGAACAAGAGAACATGAGAACATAGTTAGCATACACAAAATCGACAGATTCCTTACAGCGACATCTTAAAATCGAAGCTTATAAACATCCAAATAAGGAGAAATGTTGTCAAGAAGAACAAACACTCGATTGCTAGAAACAATTGGAGAGATGAAGCGAATGAGCAAGAGAAATCAAAGTAAGAAACTTGCCTTCGGCTTGAGCTCACTGTCAATGGATTTAGGGTTCTTAGGGCCGAATGGATTTAGAGTTCTTAGAGGAAAACGGATTTCGGTAGCTTAGGGGTTTTAGGAATGAAAATTAGAGAACTAATTTTGGTCTGGGATGATTGTTGGAGAAGAGGGAAAATGAAATTGGAGAGGGAACTCGCAGAGGGAAAATGAAGCAAAAGGGGGAAAATGAGTTATGTCTTAATTTAGGACCAAAATTTTGCTAAGTGTTTGGCGGTTCACCCAATTTTTTGTTCCCGCTTATGGAAACTCTATTATAGCGTTAATCCAATGCTATCTTATAGTTAGGAATTTTCAGAAACATCTACGATAGCATATCAGTAAACCGTGCTATGCTTATATGCTATGAATGAGACATTTTTTGTAGTGTAACGTTGATTGATGCATACATATAGTCGTGGCATGATAGGGCCGTATATGCATATATACATATTTAAAGAACGATATCGAATTAATCTAAGTACGGGAATTAAGATGGTGTTAAAATACGGAATTAAACCTAACGAACGTATAGTGTATGGAATGAGATCGGGATTAGGTTTAATAGATGTTGAAGAGAAAGAAATGAATTAAGTAAATGAAGGATGAGACGTCGGGGAGTTTAGTAAGCTACTAGCTCTAAACCGATGGATCGGTGAGCCGTCTACGGATTAGCAATCCGCTAATCCAAGGTAGCGGTCGAGAATGAGTTAAAAGACTTTAGAAACCCTAATAGGCATGTTTGTGGTGAATGTGTTGTTGTGTTGTGGTTGATGTTGAGCTTTCTGTGCAGGCATGTTAGATCGTCTCGGTGTTGGGCCGAGCGATCCGTGTGGACACTTAACTTGGTCATGGGACCGGTTAAGTCGTAGCCGCTGACGGTACGGTGCCGAGTCAGGGTAAAGGTGTGGGTGGGTGTGTGTGTAGACTTGCGGGACATGGTGTTGAGATTGTTGTTGATTATTGCTTGAGTGTGATTGCTAGATTCCAAGCGAGTCTGCGTGTTTATATTTCTGCATTAGGACTCTAGGGTGCGTTAGATCCCGCAAGTCTAGGTGTTTGGATTCATTCCGATACTTCCGACCCGATTGGATCCTCGGGTAGTTTCCTAATCGGATTGTGGTGATTCCGGTTATTGCGTTAACCTACTGAGTGACGCCGGTAGGTGTGTGATTCGGAGAATACAGGGTCATGTCCTAGGGCCGAATCGCATGGAATCTCAGGGTACCGTGGGGTAGCCCGAGTCACTGCATATCGACGGGCTGAAAATAGTGTCCTAGGTCGTGAAACTTCGTGTTTACGTCTAGGAGTCGTGGGTTAGTTACCATGTCGGTAACGGTAGAAACCCGTGGAAGTTACCGAGATCGTAGGGGCCCAGTGTTGTGTTAGTGTTGGTGGTATTGCGCGATAGATAGATCGAGTCTCAATCGAGAGCATGTACCGCAGTGCTTCTGATTTCCTCTAATCGCTTTCTCTTTCTTTTGGAAATTGATTATGTGTTGTGGGCTTGACAGGACATGGTAGTGCGTGATCGGCTGTTTATTGTGTTGTTTGTTATTTTGCGGTTTTTGGGCGGGAATCTGTAGATGTTAGACAAATTAGAAGCCGTAGTGGGGAACCGACTCCCTGGGTGATCTTAGATTGCTCATTAGACTCTTTTGTGTTTTTCAGGTTTAGCAGCGACGGACGCGGGAGGTCCTCGGTGTAGTTTCGGGATCGCTTGTGGCGGGATTTTTATTCGATGATTTTGGGTTTTCCTTCGGTTCGGCTTTGGCGCCAATTTTGTATTGAGATTTGGGTGTTATTCTTGTTGATTGGCAAATTGATTTTTAAAGACGGTTAAACGTTATGTAACGTTTGATTTACTCAGAAATGAATATGCTTCCCTGATATTGTGTTTAGTCCGAACCGACACAACTCACGGAAGTAGTACAAGTTGTGAAGCTTTGTATTACGGAAGTGAGGATAGCGGAGTCAAAGACGGGTTAGTGCTAGCCTTTGTCTCAAACCGATCTGTCTTTGACTTCGTCTTGTGGCAAAATTTTCCTGTTTGACTTGCTCGGGTTCGACTTGGTCATGTTCTTGTTTGATTGTTGACCGGTCAGCTCGACGGTCAGCGGATAAAGGGAAAGGGGCGTTACACTAACCATCAGACAATAACTCCTCAAACAGTCTATAAAAAAAACAACCAACTTACCCAGACTATGGAATATAGGAGTTGTTTACAACCTGTTGAACCAAAATTAATTGTAAACAAATAATCATAATCGGAGCATGTCCCGTTTCAAAAGCAAAGCAAAGAAGAAGGAACCAAACGATATAGCTACATGTACCTGTAGGCATCGATTCATGGAGAGTTTCGTGATTGAGATATTCGAGGAAGAATTTGCGAGAGTCGATAGGGCTTCGGCCAAAGTTAGCTATGAAATGGAAAGCTTTGAATAAGAGATTCGTACCAGTTTGAGATGGGTGGGCGTAGAAGAGGATTCGTGGAGAGATGATTCAAGGAGAGATTAGAGAGATGATTTGTGGAGAGATTAGAGAGATGATTCGAAGGAGATATCTGAAAAGGGGAAGAACAAAAGAAAATCAGGGTTTGACGTATTTAATGATTTCTCGGCACTCTGTTGAAAAATCTTGGGTATAGGCGGATAATTGAAATATTTTGGGCTATAAATTTGGGTTTAGGTTTCCCGGATTTATTTGGCAAATATTTTGAATTTTTGCTCACTAGTACGCGTAACGTGGCCGTAATATAATCCTTTTTATTGACTATGTTTTAAAATTCTAACTAATCTATTTTACTTTATTAAAATCACAACAAGTTTGCTCACAGTATACAGAACGATTGAAGACAGGTTTTATGAAAGCAAATTTCTGTTTTAAATTCTTTGAAATAGTTTTGCAATTTTGGTAACACACAAATTAAAAATAGTACACAACAAGATTTAAGAAATAGTTTTCGGACTAGAATGTTAAAGCACATATGAAACCTTATATTTTAAGTGTTTAGGGTTTTAGGGTTTCTTTTGGAGTGAACAAAACCCTATACCCTAAAAAGGAACCGTAAAGCCTCATTATGCGGTTTCATTGTAGGGCATCTCCAACCCACCCGTAAAACCTCATATTTTTAGGTTTTGAATAATGAAACCTCAAATTTGGAGTTTGGGAACAAACAAATCAAACTTAAATTCACAACTAAAATTATTCAACAAACGTATTCTTGTGATACTCCCAAATATGATCAATCAATGCATTTCGAAGTGAGAAATGTGCTTCTTTATTTTTTTATCTTTAAGATTGATAATTATATATATAGTATCTAAGTTAAAAATTGTTTAATGGTCAAAACTAATGAAATATTTATATTAGAGAGACTAGATTATGATATTGTGAATCTTTCTATATATATGTGATTTTTTATTTGAGTATATACGAACTTATCATGTTAAATTTTTTTAATAATAATGGTTGAGAGGAACATTGAATATTCTTCTTGTCTCTCATTTAATGTGTAAGCAATATGCACAACCCTACCAAATGAAACATTCAAAACAAGATTGGAGGGTGGCTGCAGCATAAACGTCCTGCCGAGACAGAGGAATTCTGCAAAAGCCTGCAAGAGAACAAAAGGCAAAAACCAGTGCACGGTTCTATGTCTCTAAGGCTACACCAAAGCAAACGACAAAACCAGTATACGGTTCAAGGGCTTAGGGGCTACACCAGAACAAACGTCAAAACCAGTGTACGGTTTGTATAACTTTTAACCATGATATAACCAAGCATACCTAACCAGGATATTTAACCATGATTAATTGATTTGATTGGGTTGCGAAGATATACACTCCACGTAACCATACGTCTCTCTCTCTCTCTCTCTCTCTCTCTCTCTCTCTCTCTCTCTCTCTCTCTCTCTCTCTCTCTCTCTCTCTCTCTCTCTCTCTCTCTCTCTCTATTTTGAAGCGGCGCTCGAGGCACATTATTAAAACACTCATTTCCTGTAACCTTCTTTAATTCAAGTCCTTTGTTTGGTGAGGGGAAGGTATTTCGTCGTAATAATTATCTTCCTGATTAACCTTTCTCCCACTATCATTTTATTTGAAACAGAACCAAGGCACAATGGTCCATTACAACTACATAGCAGAAACACAACCTAACATAGCCGAAACCGGTTGGCGCTTCAGAGTTGAGATTTTCCTTGTCTACCCATACTATTTGTTTGAAGATGGACCACATTGGAGTTTCATCTTGGCAGACCAGAGAGTAAGTGGATATTATTTGACTGATTTTCCAACATGCAAGACTACACTGGTTCTGACTCTTTGATCTTTATGCATTCACTCATGTGCACGGAGCCAAGATCGAAATGGTCATTATCCAGGTGAACTAAATAACCTCTCTAGACTTGAGAAAAACAAAGGCAAGTGGATTGAGATATCTGGAGTTAGGGTAGAGCGAGCGGATCCTGGTTTCTGTCCAACAATGTCTCGCCACCGAATTGAACTCACGGAAGACATTGAGATTGAACTTATCGACCCTTTGGACAGCAAGCACTACATGGAATTTGTTAGTTTCCCCTATATATGTGACATAAAAACAGACAGAGACGATCCTATAGGTAAAATATCGAAAGTTTCCTTCTTTCCAATTTTTTTGAGACTCTAATCGTGAATCTCTAAATAACAACAAATATCTTGACTAGATACCATGGGCGTTGTCTCGATCATCTGCCCCCTTGAAGTCGATCCCGATAACCCTGCAAGGAAAAGGAAAGTGTTCCACCTCAGAGACGCCCAGTAAGTGCATTTTTTGGTAGTGTAGCAGTAAACACAATGACCAAAACAATTGATAAAAGTGTAAATTGTTCGATAATAAGAACAATTGATCAGGATACTTCGGATTTGCTTCTCTTATTCATAATAGGATGAATAAGTTAAAGTGTGTGGTTTATGGCAAATACGTGGTTGACTTCTTCTCTGAATACTTGAAGACTAAGGGTTTAGAAACGATCGTGGTGCTCAAGATGTGGAGGATTGTTCGGACTGGAAGTAACTGACGTTTAACATTTTCAATTGTTTATATATAATCATTTAGGATAGTTATCTAAAGTTCTTGTTTTATATAGGTGAACCTGATGAGACATGGGTTGAGACCGTGGAAGGGTTATCGGACTACATGTTCAATCCACGAATTCAGGAGGTTCAAGATCTCAGGTTCAAGCTAGAGGTCGCTGACACCGATGCTGCCGGAAGCAGTGTTGTTGTCCCTATCTAAATCTCATTAATAATGTAGTGTATGTTACTTTAAAACTCTATCGTTTTATTATGCTTTCGGTTTTGATATGCTTATCGAACCGTATTAATTATGCTTTCATGTTTAATATTTCAATTTAATAACGGTAATTGATAGCTAAATTTTAATAAGAATTTATTAATACTCCAAAGTAAGAATTATTCGGTGACCTTTAAGAGGCCTCTCCAAATCAATAACTTTCTTTGACTAAGATTAAGAAATCGACTACTATTTGTAATGTTAATAAATGAGAATGAATACTAATACAATTGGAAATGAAAATTTTGTTTATAAAAATGATTAATATTAGACAGAGGGAGTAATTAAATACATATACAAGAACTTGTATTTTAAGAAATTAGTTTAGCTCTAATTATTTTTCTTAGTTCGACTTGTAATATCAGTATATGAGATATTCCACTCAATTACTATATTATCATTCTGTTTGATAGACTTATTGTCTTTGATTCAGTATATGAGATATTCCACTAATAACGTCTCTAGCACCCAAACAGGAAATTTATGTGTGTTTTTCCAATAAGTAACCTGCAGTACAGAGAAAGAAAATATCAAATATAGATTTAGGCGAAGATATATTCAAATAAATATATAGGTAAGAAAGAATTTTACACATATATAAGTTTCCACTCAGCTTCGATATTCTTCGGGTCTTTTTACCGAGAGCTTTTCTTCGGAGATTTCTGGATATTTTATGGACAAATATTCTTCAACATACTTTAATTTGAACCAACTTATATAAGAAATCATAGTATAGTTGAATATATTAAACCGAAAGATAAGACATGCCAATATATATATACCTTTCTATTACTCGCGTAAGCACGAAATGCATCATTCACCATATCCATAAACCGATCTTCTACATTTTTATGACCATTCGGATCAACATATCTCGTTCCTATATCCAAACCGATTTCTTCTCAATGCTTATACCAAACACAATAACCAGGCATAAATCCGTAACTAAACAGATGACTCCAAATTCCTGGTTCCGTGGTTTCCAGATATTCGTTCTTGCAGAAACGACAAGGGCAGAGAAACTTACCGCCATTACTCAGAGCTAAAGGCTGGTTTTTGGCAAGTTTTATAAATTGTGCCACCCCCGTTATGAAGGTTGTTGAGAAATTGTCAGTGGCACATCATCGAACCTATTATACATCCACTCCCGATGATTGCTATAATTATTTCAGCCTCCCGCCATGTAACTAAATTTCCAAATTCTTTGTGTTTCTATAAAGGAAAACGGAGAAAGGGCTGAATTTCGACTATGTAGACATAATTGGCCACTCCCATTAATTGTAATAAATGCATGCGCATGAATCGGGTACACCTACTACAAACATGTAAAATATAACAAACTCTTATATTATTTTTACTAAATCCAAAAATACTATATTAAGCATTAAAATTTGTATGCCTGCCGAATTATAAATTTGTTATATTTTGGAAATTCCGCGCATTGGCGCGGTACCTAAACAAAATGTCACGGTAAATTATCAATAACCGGTCGAAGTGCCCTAACCATCATATAGCGCGCCTCTCTAAAATTCAAACAGTCTCTCTCTCTCCGACGTCGAATACCATCATAACCTCGGAATTTTAGCTCTCCTATTGCAGAGAAAATAGAGACGACAAGAGAAATGGATAAGGTGAAGGCAAGAACCCCTTCGCGGGCTTCGCCCCATTCATCGTTTCTGATTTTGATTCTTCTCTTATATATTGAATCAATTTCGTTCGTTGATCTGCTCGTTCCATCAATTATGAAGCATGATATACTCTAGGTTCGAACTTCGATATTGATGTTTACATCTTATTTAAATTACAATATGTATTTTTTCAGAAATATTGTACCATTGAGTTTGATGGAGCTTCAAAAGAAAACCCTAGAAGAGCTGGTTCAGGAGTTCTTCTGCGTGATTCAGATGGAACTGTCATCTCCTCCTACCGTAAAGGATTAGGCAATACAACAACCAACGTTGCCTAATATAGAGGTTTGATTCGTGGTTTGGAGTCTGCTTTAGAAAAAGGTTACACACACGTGAGGGCCTATGGAGACTCTCAGCTTGTTGTTAAACAGGTCAGTTGCTTTAAAGCTAATACCTGTTTTCTCTCTTGAATCTTTATCTTTAGACTTTCTGATAACTATCTTTAAACAGATGCGGGGTGAATGGCAACTCACAAGCCTGAAAATGGTCGAGCTGTATAATCAGGCAAAAGAGTTTACCAGCCAATTCAAGTCATTCGATATCGAGCATATTCCCAGGGTATTGCACATATCCCTTTTGTGTTTTTAACATTTGATTTGTAGATGCTTAAGATTTTCTTAGTTTGTCTAATTTCCATTTGCAGGAATACAACTCTGAAGCTGATAGCCATGCAAACTACAGGGCCAATCTCCAAGGTGAGAAATGAATATGCAATAATGAATTAAATTATATTTTCCCGGAATATTAGTCAAAGTCCGATGTTGTTTTCGATCTTATGTGATGCGTATTCAGATGGCCAGACACAAGTGATTGCATGCAGGAAGTACTACTGAAGTAGAGATATTCGTGTTCTTCATGCTTATAAGTTAGAAGAACATGCCTCTATGCTTTTATCTTTTGTTTTTTTCTTTTCTCATCAGAACATGTTCCCTCCTGAAGAACAAATCAATGTATTCCATTAAACAGGGAGGATTATGAACAATGTGTTTCTTATGGTAAATTTAACGCATAACAATTAGAGGTTATGAAAGAAAAGCATACATGGATCATTCTCAATTAATAATGATTACAATATATCTATATACCAACTTTGATAATCAGTTAATACTATTAGCACGTATAAACAAACTGTCTCATATTATTATTACTAAATCCAAAAATACTATATGATACGATCCATACCCGACTACTTTGCGACACGAATAATGAGTTGAATATTAGTCGTATCAATAGCGACAAATAAACGACTTGGTTACTACTATACTCGAAGTAGCGAATTAGTCGCCCATGTACTGACCAATTCGCGATTGTTCTACGACTCTTAACATCAGAAGCAAAAATAGTCGCCCTATCACCGACTAGCCTGCGACTATTGTTTCCGGTCTCGACAATGGTCGTTAATCAGTCGTAAATCGACGACTACATTGGCGACAATCATTTTTGGTCGTATATAAGCGACTAATACACGTCCATATATCCGTTGTTGCAAAATAGTAGCTATATTGTCCCCTAATAGTGGCCAAATGTTACGACTACAAGTATAGTCGCAAGGTCCAGTCGCAAAAACACTGTTTTCTTGTAGTGTTTGTTTGTCCTAAAAAAAATAAAGATATAAGTTAGGAAAGAAGTTTGAAAAGCGGAGATCTCTTTCGGTGATTTCACAAAAGCTCAATAATCGTCCTTCTAAACAGTAACCATGGATATACATTAATCTAAACCCAGTTTAGAAAATTCTAACCAAAGTCTTGCAATACTAGTTACTAATGCCATCATATAGAATTAAAACTATCTAGACTCAAAATCAGGTCAACTAGCTCTCTACATTCATTAATGGTGGTATGTGAATTTCTCATCAGAAGAGTTAACCATTACTAACAAGGCTGGATATTTAAAAGGCATTTTATTGGTGAGGCTAAAAGTGTTTCGGGTTACTGTTTTATGGAGGATGCAAGTATCGCGCAAAGCAGCAAGAGAGAATGGAAATGTTTATGTCCACAGCACTCACCCACTATTGCACAAGTCAGCTACTTGTTCCTCCTTCTAGTTTCTTCATGTTTTTCCCCCAGACTTAGATATTTCTGCGGGGTTTTTTTATAGAAACGGCTCATGGACTTCTTTGTGATTGAACCACTGCTAGCCTTGGTTTTATTTTTGTTTACTCATGACTCTTATTGGCTTTTATTTCCTTTCATTTCCTTTTTCACCTCTTTTTCGGAAAAGGGACATCCCTTATAGTGATAGAGTCATGAGAAAAACAAATTACCAATTTTAGATGATAAAGGCAACGCAAATATCATTTTTGTTGTTTCATCTCTCCCACTCTAATGTCATTAGTGCATCTGTCTTCAGTGATTGGGAACTGCGTCGTTCCTCACTCTCCGACTTTTTGCACATATCTGCATATCCATAAACAAGAGAGAATGCACGAGGTTCGAAAATATGGTTAAGTTTTGGGTAGGGAGCCAACTAAAGATGAGCTGGCCATTCAGGGACAACATCGAGTTGTGAAGCTAGGTGCATTTTCTTTAACGTCGTTAGCTTGAGATTTGTTGTGGGACTAAAATGATGGTGTGTAAGCTAGGTGCATTGCTTCTCTTTCATCACTACCAAATTCGGCAAGGTATGGTTTGAGACGTTGTTCTTTGACTTTGAAGGATTCTCGATCTCTTCCCCAAAGCATGATTGATCCATATGGTTTAACTTCCTTTATTTTAAAATGGCCAGACCATCGTGATCTTAACTTTCCGGAAAAATTTTATGTCTCGAGTTGAAAAGAAGAACCTGGTCATTTGTATCAAATGATTGTGGTGTGATATTTTTATTGTGGTACGCTTTTATTTTCTCCTTGTAGATTTTTGAATTCTCATAGGCATTGAATCGGATTTCATCCAATTCATTCAGCTGAATCAACCTTCTTTCCCCACCCGTTTTATTGTTGAAGTTCATCTCCTTAATCGCCCATTGCACTTTGTATTCTAAATCTACAGGAGGATGGCATGCTTTTTCATAGACAAGATGAAATGGTATAGGGCCTACAGGGGTTTTGAATGTCGTCTGATAGGCCCATAATGCATCGGCTAGTTTGGCTGACCAATATTTTCAATTTATTCATGTGGTCTTTTGTAAGATTGATTTGATTTCTCTGTCTAATATTTCAACTCGACCACTAGTTTGGGGATGATATGGAGAATCAACTTTGTGGGTAACTCAATTATTTTTCAGCAGTTTTTTGAAAACATTATTGATAAAGTGGGATCCTCCGTCACTTACCACTACTCACAGTACTCCAAAACGAGGAAAAATAATTCTTTTGAACATCTTTATGAATACATGTGCATCATTGGTGGGGTTTTCAATCGCCTCAACCTATTTTGACACATAGTCAATAGCAACGAGTATGTATTGAGTTCCCAATGAGGGTGGGAATGGCCCCATGAAATCTATACCTCAAACATCAATTACTTCAGCTTATAAGATGAAATTTTGAAGCATTTCATTTCGCTTGCTTCTGTTCTTCATTTTTTGGCATGAATCTGATGTAAGATCAGAATGGAGGCTGATCTCACAAGGTTTTGATGGGAACAAGTTGCTGGTTGTGTAACTCTTTCAGCCGGTTCAACTGGTTGTGTAACTCTCTTTGCAATGGACAGGAAATGGTATGGAAAGGAAGATGGATCTAAATCGCCACAAAACTCTATGGACAGGAGCTTTGATAAGACAGAAATCTCTCTAAGGCTTGAATCACACAAACACTAGAAAGACAAATTGCTTTTTGCTTTGAAGAAAACTCGGTTGTTCTTTATTGATAGGGTAAAAAATGATACACGCCTGACAATGGGACTTTATATGAATAGTCCAAGCAGGTTTGCCCTTCTAGGGGTCTTGGAAACAAAGTACGATTTCAAAAATTACGAAAGAAAAACTAAGGAAACAAAACAGATTGCAAGGAATCAAAAGTGCTGAATCAAAGGTGCTAAATGAAATGATTTGAAATAAGACAAGGTCACAAGTTAATCTGATATAATTGAAATAATTCTTACCTTGTTTACCTTGTTATGGACGTAGGGGATTGATTTAGGAAGGTCTGAAGTAGGCTCCTCTTGAATTGCTTGTTGTTTCTGGTTTAGAGAAGCCTTCCTTGCTGTTTTTCTTTTAAGTGGCTGAAATGCTAAACAAGGTAAGTTCTTGTTTATATTTCATTAAGGGTCATTTATGTATGTATTTATTTGTACCATCCTTCATTGCCTTCCCATCTTGGTTTAGCTTCTGGTGTGCTTCCTTGGTTTGAAGTTGCTTGTGATCTCCAAGTGTTTCTGCCATAACAACTTCAGTTGGTGTGATGGTGAGTTGATCAACCTGGTTGGTGATGTCTTCAAGATCTTTTTGGTTGTTGAAAATCTCAACAGCTTGATTAAACTCTCTTTGTAACACTCTTGTACCAGACCTTGTCCTTTGTGCAACTCTCACTGTTGGAACTTGCTCAATTGCATCTTGGCTAGGATCCATGTCCTCATCATCTCCTCCCTCTTGAGAAGGTTCTGACCTCAGAACTGGTTCCTCTGCATCATAAGGAGCTAAACTCACCAGGAAGCTCAAGTTGATAAGCATTGTCATTGATGCGCTTTAGGACTTTGAATGGACCATCTACCCTTGGTGCTAACTTGGATTTCCTATGGTTTGAAAACCTATATGTTCTCATATGAAGCCAAACCCAATCTCTTGGTTCAAAGGTAACTTCTTTTATGCCCTTGTCTTCATACTTCTTGTATTGAATGGTTTTCTTCTCAATGTTCTCCTTGACCTTCTGTTGGATCTTCTTGACTATCTTTGCCTTGCTTGCTCCATCCTGGTTTGCTTTCTCATGTTGTGGTAGTGGTGTAAGATCTAAAGGAGTAATAGGCTTAAAACCATAGACAATCTCAAATGGTGAGAGCTTAGTAGCAGAATGAGGCACGTGATTATAAGTAAATTCAATGTAAGGTAAACAATCAAGCCAGTTCTTTAAGTTTCTACCAACCGTGGCCCTTAACAGGGTTAAGAGTGTTCGGTTCACAACCTCAGTCTGCCCATCAGTTTGAGGATGGCATGTTGTTGAGAAGAGCAGCTTGGTTCCCAACTTTCTCCATAATGTTCTCCAAAAGTGGCTGAGGAATTTGGTGTCTCTGTCAGATACAATGGTCCTTGGCAAGCCATGAAGACGCACCACCTCCTTGAAGAAGAGATCGGCAGTTTGTGTAGCATTATTTGTTTTGGCACAAGGGATGAAATGAGCCATTTTTGGGAATCTGTCTACTACCACAAAGATAGAATCCTTGTGCCTGATCTTTGGAAGTCCTAAATTGAAATCCATGGAAACATCTACCCAAGGCATGTTAGGAATAGGTAAAAGAATGTAGAGACCTTGAGGATGTGATATGGATTTAGCCTTAAGGAATATGATGCATCTGGTGAAGAACTTCTCTACATCTCTTTTAAGATGTGGCCAGAAGAAATGTTCAGTGATGATGCGTAAGGTCTTATCCACACCAAAATGCCCCATCAGGCCACCACCATGAGCTTCCCTTAAGAGCAATTCTCTCATTTATCCCTGAGATATGCAAAGTATCTTGTCTCTTAACAGGTACCCTTCATGCTGATAGAATAACCCAACGGCTCCCTTTGTGCTTTCTTTGAATGTTTCTGAAAAATCAGGGTTAGTAGCATACTGATCTTTTAAGTGTATATCTCCTTCATCAGCCACAATGTTTTCTTTCCCCTTTTTGAATTTTATTACATAGGGAAAAGATTCAACAAACTCCAGCCATTTTGCATGCCTTCTCTTCAGTGTTGTCTGACCTCTAAGGTGTTTGACTGGCTCATGATCAGTATGAATGATGAATTCTTTGAAAAGCAGGTAGTGTTGCCATGTCTCAAGTGATCTAACAAGTGCATAGAGCTCCTTGTCATAGGTGGGATAGTTGAGAGCTGCTCCATTGAGTTTCTCACGGACATATGCTACGTGTTTTCCACCTTGTGTCAAGACTGCTCCAATGCAAGTACCTGATGCATCACATTCAATCTCAAACATTTTATAAAATTTGGAAATACCAGAATAGGTGCATTGGTGAGGCTGTCTTTGAGCTTGTTAAAGGCTGCTTCCTGAGCTTGTCCCCAACTAAAGGCAGTGTCCTTCTTGATGATTGAGGTTAGAGGAGCAGCAATGGTACTAAAGTTTTTAACAAACCTCCTATAGAAGCTTGTTAAACCGTTGAAGCTTCTGACATGTCCAATGGTGGATGGAGTGGGCCATTCTTGTATGGCTTTGACCTTCTCCTCATCCACTCTAAGTCCCTGTGAACTAACAACAAAGCCTAGGAAGACTAATTGATCAGTGCAAAACCTACACTTATTCATATTAGCATACAATCCTTATGTTCTAAGTGTTGCCATCACTTGTTCCAAATGCACTAGATGATCAGAGAAGCATTGACTGTAAATAAGTATATCATCAAAGTATACTACTACAAACTTACAGATGTATGCTCTCAAGACATGGTTCATGAGTCTCATGAATGTGTTTGGTGCATTGGTGAGTCCAAATGGCATGACCAGCCATTCATAAAGACCTCTCTTGGTTTTGAAGGTTGTCTTCCATTCATCTCCTTCTTTCATTCTGACTTGGTGATACCCACTCTTCAAATCTATTTTGGAGAAGATGGTTGCCCCACTAAGCTCATCCAGCATATCATCTAGGCGTGGAATGGAATGCATCTACTGGATGGTGATGTTGTTTATTTCTCTACAATCCACACACATCCTCCATGTTCCATCCTTCTTAGGCACTAACAAGACTGGTACTGCACAAGGGCTTAAGCTCTCTCTGATGTAACCCTTGGACATGAGCTCTTAAACCAGTTTTTCTAACTCTTTAGCTTCTTCAGGATTGACCCTATAAGCTGGTCTGTTTGGAAGACGAGCTCCTGGTACTATATCAATCTGATGATCTATGCCACGTATAGGAGGAAGTCCTGTTGGAATCTCATCAGGAAAAACATCAGAAAACTTGGTTAGTAGTTCAAGTATCTCAGATGGTAGCTCATGTTCTCCTTCTGGTCCTGTGAACAAGCTTTCTTTGTAAACCATTAGTAACACCTTTGCATTTGATTCTAATGATTTAATAATAGTAGTGGGTGTTACATACAAACTTGTTTTACTTACCTTGCCTCCTTTGTCCATAGCCTTTTGCATCTCAAAGACTTCATGTGGGGTAAGTGGTGCAAGGCTGTGCTTTTTGTTGTTGTGCATGAAGTTATAGTAGTTGGTGCAGCCATTGTGTTGTGTCTCCTTATCAAATTGCCAAGGTCTCCCCAACAGAATGTAACCTGCCTGCATAGGAACAACATCACAAACAACCTGATCTGCATACTTCCCTATACTGAATGGTATGGTCACTTGTTCTCCAATCTTAAGCTATGTTTCATCATTAAGCCATTTCAGCTTATATGGCATGGGATGCTTGGTTGTCTTGATTCTTAACTTCTGCACCAAATACTGACTAGCAACATTAGTACACGAGCCTCCATCAATAATGAGACTACATACCTTGGATGCCACAGTGCATCTAGAGTGAAAGATGTTCTCTCTTTGGAGAGTTTCTGGTTCAAATATTGCACTTAAAGACCTCATGGTTACTAAGAGCTCTAAAACATCAGGATAATAAATGGCTTCTTCTTCTGAATCCACTGGATCTGGTTCTACTTCATCTTGAGATTCATACTCTCCATTGTCCTTGAGAATCATAATTCTCTGGTTAGGACAGTCCCTTGCGTAATGCCCTTTTCCTTGGCACTTGAAGCAGGTGATATCTCTGGCTCTCTGGTTTTGAGGCTTGTTTTGCTCAGCTTTGCCTTTAGCAGCTTCTGTGGTGGTTGGTTTGAACTTGGATGTCTCACTAGCCTTGTTTCTGTCAAAACTCTTATGTGGCTGAGGCGTCCATGGTGCTTTGCTTCTACTTGTTGAGGCTGTCTTCCTCTTAATGTGCTGCTCTGCTTGAACAGCCAAATGCAGAAGCTCTTTAAGATCTCCATAGGGCTGCCTTTCAACCTTCCTGGCAATCCTGTCATGTAATCCATCCAGAAATTGAGCCATTAGAGTCTCTTTTGAATCTTCAAGCTCCAAACGGTTCTTCAGTGTCTCAAATTCTTCAAAATATTCCTCTACTGACTTGGTTCCTTGGGTAGGCTTTCTGAACCTCTTCTGCAAGTCTCTGTGGTAATATGTAGGTTTATATCTCTTCCTTAGCTGTTACCTCATATCTTCAAAAGAATTTATTTGTCCATGTTTGTGCCTGGTCCTCTCAGCAGCTTCTCTATTCCACCAGGTCAGAGCTGCGGCTAATGCCACTTTCTTGGCATTGGAGTATTGGTAATATTCAAAAATATACTCCATCCTCATTTCCCAATCAAGGTATGCTTCTGGATTAACCTGTAACATCCCGGTTTGTGGTATATGCGGAAAGGCTTACAAGAATTAATTTGGCTACCTATATCACCAAGTGCACTTACCTTTTCCGGTCACTTGCCTGAAAGAACTCCAGAGTTAAGCGTGCTTGGGCTGGCGTAGTCCCAGGATGGGTGACCTTCCGGGAAGTGACTCGTGGTAGCATGTGTGTGAGGACAAAACACATGGAAAAAGGTCAGGGGGTGATTGTAGGGTCAGTAAATTAATCGGTTAGGCCTACGAAAAATAACGCACCGACCGTCGGACAGGGGTGGGGCCCACGAGCTCGAAAGAGGGATGGGTGACTCACCGGTAGGGGCGGACGGGGCGTTACAAGTGGTATCAGAGCCGAATCCGAGGATGCGTGTGGAGTCAGTGAGGGCTCATTGGGTGCTCGGTTAGGGGTTGTACGGTCGAGAGTCCTCTGTACACAATTAACTGTCAGAACGGAGAACCCGGAGTGGTACGTCCTTCTACTTGGGTCTAGGGAGCCCGTATTTGGACCGGAGTGGCGTGGTGCTGGTTTGGCATGTAAGAGCTGGAGTGCTCGGGTGTCTGGAGTGGCACATAAGACTATGGGGGTATCCAGGCCGTAGTGTCGGGGGATACACGTATTTGGAATTTCTTGTTTGTTTTTTGTATAATCTCGAGACTCCGTATATCCTTATACGTAAATGGTGCTTGTAGCTGCTTAATTCTCGTCTCGGCGTCAATGCGTATGTCGGATGTGTTGAAGTGGATTATTTTGGATTGTATCACGGACTAATTCCCAAATTACTCACCCATCACCTTTCCCATTCTTTTTTCCCACATGACTTGATGAGGCCATAGAACCAGAAGCCAAAGATCCAATGCCCATCATAAGGAAAGGTCCATTGACAAGGTCAGCAACAAAGGCTTTGAGGAACCAAGTCAATGAAGCTGTGCAAAGTCTACTGAGTCAAGCTACTGACCAAGAGCAGGAACAAGTCTTCATCAGGATGGATAGCTCAACACTATTCAGCTCAGCTCAAAAAGGACTGACAATCTATAGCATCACGACTAACTCAGGAAGTAGCATCGACACTAGCTCAAGCTTCCGAGGCCAGAATGCTACGATTGAAGAATGCTTCTGATCAACGGCCAAGGACATACCAAACATAAGCTAAGGTATGAGTTTCATTTATACACATTATATGACCGTTGTCTCTTTGTTTTGCAGGATCAAATCTTTATTTCCCTTAGTAGTTTCAATCATAAAAGTAGCCGTTGTAGTCTTTATTTCATTAGGTCCGAATTGAGTCAGTACTTTCCTTTTATGTTTTATTTGCTTCAAGTCCCCTAGAAGGGCATAGCTGTTTGGACTGTTTATAAAGTCCCCTCTCACAGCCGTGTATCATTTACCCTAGATCAATAAAGTACACCGAGTGTTTTCTTCAAGCAAAGAAACCGCAACTTGTTTTCTCTATTGTTTTGTGTGATTCAAACAAAGAGAAGGCTTTTGTCTTATCAAGATTCAGACTCATAGGATCTTGTGGCGACCTCAATCCATTCCATCCACTGATTGTTTCTGAGAGAGCTCTTAAGCCAGCAGGAATAATCCCATCTCTACTCACCATCCATCCAAGTCGATCAAACCAAGAGAACTTCTAAGTCAGTGGTTCGATCTCCATCAACCATCACTCAAGCTTCTGCTCCGGGGCTACATCATCTGGTATCAGAGCATCACTTTGATTCCAGGGCTGCATCATCTGGTATCAGAGCCGAAAGGCTCCTAAACAGGTGTTTTCTATCCATAAACCTTTTTACTTTCATTAGTTTTCATTTGCATTTTTAAATCAAAAAAAAAAAAAAAAAAAAAAGTGTGTTCATCTTCATCTTTTTCATTTTGATTCTTTGTTTGATTCGAATTCCTTGCATAAAAACCAAAAAGATTTGTTTGTTTTTATTAGTTACCTCTTCTATTTTTGTTAGTTTTCGAAATCATATTCAAAAAAAATCAAAAAAAATACATATTTCCATTTTTGTTTTCATCGGTTTCTCAAAAAAGGAAAATACATATTGTCTCATTAATCTTGCATCATTAGCCTTAAATTTCGAAATTCCTTTTTATTTATACAAAAACAAAAAAAAAAAGAAATTTTTCATTGTTACCATTTGAGTTTTACCATTTATCTTTTGGTTAAACTTCTTTGTTAGACCTTGATACTCGCTTGTGTCAGTTTCAGGTACTAATGGGAGAAGAAGTTGGACAAGATCAACTCACCATGAATCAATTGCTTGAAACCATGAGAGACATTAGTGGCAGGCTCACTCAGCTGGAACAGAGGCCTATTCAACGAGAACCAATCCGCAACTTGAATAGAAATCATAGGCAGCAAGAAGAAGAAACAACCGATGACGAGATGCCTGAGTTAGAGGAAGATGAGTTACCTCCTGATCCAAATCAGGGAGGAAGAGGATTTAACCTCCATGGCAGGGGTAGAGGAAGGAGAAACTATCACCAGCCTAGGCGTGGGGATAGAGGCAGAGGCCATGAGGATGATGATCAGAGACGTGGAGGCAAAGACTTGAGGCTCACGGCTCCTACTTTTGCTGGAAAGGTGAATCCGGAAGCTTATCTGGATTGGGAAAGAAGAATGGAGTACATCTATGAGTACTACCAATACTCTGAAGCAAGAAAAGTCTCCTTAGCTGCAGCTCAACTCACTGATAATGCATTGGCATGGTGGGACAGAGAAGTATCGGAGAGAAGGAGGCTAAGACATGGTCAGTTAAGCAATTGGGATGACATGAAGTATGCTCTAAGGAAGAGATATGTACCAGCTTACTACCATAGAGATCTTCAGAAGAGGTTCAGGAAACTCTCTCAAGGAAACAAGTCAGTTGAAGATTATTTTGAGGAGTTTGAAACCATGAAGAACAGGCTGGAGGTAGATGACTCAGAAGAAACTTTGATGGCTCAGTTTCTAGACGGTCTTCAGGATAGGATTGCACGCAAGGTAGAGCGACAGCCTTATGAGGATCTTGAAGGATTGTTGCATTTAGCTGTCCAAGCTGAGCAACACATCAAGAGGAAGGTTGCTGCAACCAGTCGAAGCAGGACAACTTGGACTCAGCCTCAACGGAACCAAGACAAAGGCAAAGCGACAGAAGCTGACTCAAAGATCAAGAAATCTAACTATGAGCAGCCCAAGGGTAACAAACCCGACACCAGCAAGGCTCCTCCTCAAAGGTCCAGAGACATTACATGTTTCAAGTGCCAAGGGAAAGGTCACTATGCTAGAGATTGTCCAAACCAGCGGGTGATGGTGTTAAGGGACAATGGAGACATTGAGTCACAAGATGAGGCAGAGCTTGAGCTAGTGGAATCCGAAGAAGAGGTGACGGATTATCCAGATGTGGGAGAGATACTTGTGACCAGAAGAGCTCTTAGTGCATTGTTTGAGCCAGAAACAATCCAAAGAGAGAATATCTTTCATTCCAGATGCACCATTGATGCCAAGGTATGTAGCCTGATCATAGATGGAGGATCTTGTACTAATGTTGCTAGTGCTTATCTAGTAGAAAAACTGAAGCTGCAAAAGACCAAGCATCCAAGACCATACAAGTTAAGGTGGCTCAATGATGAGACTGAGATGAGGATAGCTGAGCAAGTCATGGTACCCTTCAGCATAGGCAAGTACAATGATCAAGTGAAATGCGATGTTGTGCCAATGCAAGCCGGTCATCTACTCTTAGGGAGGCCATGGCAATTTGATAAAGAAACTGTGCACCATGGAAGGACCAACATCTACAGCTTCACACATCAGAACAAGAAGCACAACCTAGCTCCATTAACACCACAAGAAGTGTATGAAATGCAGAAGGCAATGGACAAAGGTTCCAAGGTAAGTAAGACCAATCTTTTTGTGACACCTTCTAATGTACTGAAGTCTTTGGAACATAAAGAACATGTGCTACTCATGATCTTTAGAGAAGGGTATATTTCAGGTTCAGAAGAGCAGGAGCATCCCTTAGCCGTGACTGAGCTATTGGACAGATTCAAGGATGTGTTCCCGGAAGATATACCAGCTGGACTTCCACCACTAAGAGGCATTGAACACCAAATTGATTTGGTACCAGGAGCTCCATTGCCCAACCGGCCAGCTTATAGAGTGAATCCAGAAGAGGCTAAGGAGCTGGAAAAGCAAGTTCAAGAGCTGATGTCAAAGGGATATATCCGGGAAAGCTTGAGTCCATGTGCTGTACCAGTTCTACTCGTCCCAAAGAAGGATGGTACATGGAGAATGTGTGTTGATTGCAGGGCCATAAACAACATTACAATCAAGTACAGACATCCTATCCCAAGACTTGATGACATGCTTGATGAGCTAAGTGGAGCAACCATCTTCTCAAAGATAGACTTGAAGAGTGGATATCACCAAGTCAGGATGAAAGAAGGAGATGAGTGGAAAACAGCTTTCAAAACCAAGCAAGGGTTGTATGAATGGCTTGTCATGCCATTTGGTCTCACCAATGCTCCCAGCACATTCATGAGACTAATGAACCAGGTTCTAAGAGCTTTTATTTCTAAGTTTGTGGTAGTATATTTTGATGACATACTGATTTATAGCCACTGCTTAGATGATCATGTTAAACATCTAGAACAGGTTATGCAAACACTTAGATCAGAAGGTCTTTATGCAAACTTAAAGAAATGCATCTTTTGCACTGATCAATTGGTTTTCCTAGGATTTGTTGTAAGTTCACAGGGACTTAAGGTGGATGATGAGAAGATCAAGGCAATACAAGATTGGCCGACACCTACAACAATAGGGCATGTTCGGAGCTTCCATGGTCTAGCAAGCTTCTACAGGAGGTTTGTCAAAGACTTCAGCACCATAGCAGCACCTCTTACCTCAGTGATCAAGAAGGACAAAGCTTTTGAATGGGGAGAGGCTCAGGAACAAGCATTCACACGGCTCAAAACCAGTCTCACCAATGCGCCAGTATTGGTACTTCCTAACTTTGATAAAATGTTTGAGATTGAGTGTGATGCTTCTGGTACAGGAATAGGTGCAGTACTGATACAAGGAGGCAGACCAGTAGCTTACTTTAGTGAGAAGCTGAGTGGTGCAACACTCAACTACCCAACATATGACAAAGAGTTGTATGCTCTGGTGAGATCACTGGAAACTTGGCAACATTACTTGCTTTCTAAAGAGTTTGTGATACATACAGATCATGAGACCCTAAAGCACCTAAGAGGGCAGACTACTCTTAAGAAAAGGCATGCAAAGTGGTTGGAGTTCATAGAAACTTTTCCTTATGTGATCAAGTACAAGAAGGGGAAAGAAAACATTGTAGCAGATGCACTATCAAGGCGCCATGCTCTCATAACAACAATGGAGTCTAAGATCATGGGATTTGAGCACATCAAAGACATGTATGCTGATGATCCAGACTTCAAGGACGTGTACCAGGAGACATCTAAGGCAGCATTTGGGGTGTTCTATCAACAAGATGGTTTTCTGTTCAAGGAGAAAAGGCTGTGCATTCCACAAGGTTCCATGAGGGAGTTGATCACTAGAGAGGCTCATGGAGGAGGTTTGATGGGACATTTTGGCAGAGACAAGACTTATAGTGTCTTGAAGGAGCATTTCTTTTGGCCACACTTGAAGAGAGATGTGGAAAGGTTCTGTGCCAAATGCATCACATGCCTAAAGGCCAAGTCCAGGTTACATCCACATGGTTTATATATGCCTTTACCAATTCCTAACACACCATGGGTGGACATTTCAATGGATTTTGTTTTAGGATTGCCCAAGATCAACAACAAGGACTCCATCTTTGTAGTTGTTGATAGGTTTTCTAAAATGGCTCATTTTATTGCTTGCAACAAGACTAACGATGCTGTGCAGATAGCTGATCTATTCTTTAAGGAAGTGGTCAAGTTGCATGGAATTCCAAGAACTATTGTTTCGGACAGGGACACAAAGTTCTTGAGCCACTTTTGGAGGGTACTTTGGAGGAAGTTGGGCACCAATCTGCTCTATTCCACCACTTGTCATCCCCAAACAGATGGACAAACTGAGGTAGTAAACCGGACTCTCTCAACACTCCTAAGAGCCACGGTTGGTAAGAATATAAACAACTGGTTATCTTGCTTGCCATTCATTGAGTTTGCTTATAATCATGCTAAGCATTCGATTACTAACCACTCTCCTTTTGAAGTTGTGTATGGGTTTAATCCTTTGGCTCCTTTAGACCTTACCCCTTTGCCTCAAGCTATCTATACAAGTACAGAAGGAGAAGCAAAAGCAAGCTTTGTCAAGAAGCTACACCAAAGAGTTAAGGAGAATGTAGAGAAGAAAACCGAGAAGCATAGGCTGAAAGCTAACCAAGGAAGAAAGGAGGTGATATTTGAACCAGGAGATTGGGTCTGGCTACACATGAGGCAAGAAAGGTTTCCCAATCAGAGGAAGTCAAAGCTAACACCAAGAGGAGATGGGCCATTCCGAGTCTTGGAGAAGATCAATGACAACGCATACAAGCTTGAGCTGCCAGGTGAGTTAAACATTTCTCCAACGTTCAATGTTTCTGATTTAGCTCCTTATGATGCAGGTCAATCAGTTCTGAGGACAGAACCTCTTCAAGGGGGAGGGTATGATGAGGCCATAGAACCAGAAGCCAAAGATCCAATGCCCATCATAAGGAAAGGTCCATTGACAAGGTCAGCAACAAAGGCTTTGAGGAACCAAGTCAATGAAGCTGTGCAAAGTCTACTGAGTCAAGCTACTGACCAAGAGCAGGAACAAGTCTTCATCAGGATGGATAGCTCAACACTATTCAGCTCAGCTCAAAAAGGACTGACAATCTATAGCATCACGACTAACTCAGGAAGTAGCATCGACACTAGCTCAAGCTTCCGAGGCCAGAATGCTACGATTGAAGAATGCTTCTGATCAACGGCCAAGGACATACCAAACATAAGCTAAGGTATGAGTTTCATTTATACACATTATATGACCGTTGTCTCTTTGTTTTGCAGGATCAAATCTTTATTTCCCTTAGTAGTTTCAATCATAAAAGTAGCCGTTGTAGTCTTTATTTCATTAGGTCCGAATTGAGTCAGTACTTTCCTTTTATGTTTTATTTGCTTCAAGTCCCCTAGAAGGGCATAGCTGTTTGGACTGTTTATAAAGTCCCCTCTCACAGCCGTGTATCATTTACCCTAGATCAATAAAGTACACTGAGTGTTTTCTTCAAGCAAAGAAACCGCAACTTGTTTTCTCTATTGTTTTGTGTGATTCAAACAAAGAGAAGGCTTTTGTCTTATCAAGATTCAGACTCATAGGATCTTGTGGCGACCTCAATCCATTCCATCCACTGATTGTTTCTGAGAGAGCTCTTAAGCCAGCAGGAATAATCCCATCTCTACTCACCATCCATCCAAGTCGATCAAACCAAGAGAACTTCTAAGTCAGTGGTTCGATCTCCATCAACCATCACTCAAGCTTCTGCTCCGGGGCTACATCATCTGGTATCAGAGCATCACTTTGATTCCAGGGCTGCATCATGACTAGTAGCAGGTCTTTCAACTAATGGTTGTGTTGGTGGATTTGAACATAAGGAAGCGTGTACAAGACTCATGTGACCATGGGAAGACATGTCGGCTTGCCTTCGAGCATAGACGCTTGTCCTAACGTCGTCGTTTCCGCTTCTCCGGTAACGGGGCGTTACATATATGATTTATAATTTTCAACATATAATCGATGATTTATGAGTTTTGAATGTTTATGAGACTACAAAAGTCTAATTGGATTTTTTGGTGGATTAGTTCCTCTCTAGACATCTTCAGGTATGGACCTTCACTCCATGGACAAAACATAACTAAACTTTGTTGGAGAAACTTAAGCTTAGTGGAATGTTGTGGAGAGTTTTACATTGTCGACCGTTTCTTTAAAATTAACCTCCGGAAAAGAAAATCTGATCCCTTGTTGCATTCAACGCACTCCAAAACACGAAATGTGAACTATTAGAAGGACACTACTATCTCAAATCGACTGGTTTCAAGGTTTACAAGATTGATGAAGAATCGTGGAAATGGGTACAAGTTATGTCCTGTGGAGCAAAACCGTTAGTGATGCCTACCAATACTTGTTTCCCGGTGTATGAACAAATTACTTTGAACACTGTGGAAATGGCGATATAAACGAGATAATAAGAAACATTAAGGAAACAATTTATATAAAGCGATCGAAAGACAAATATGAAACATGAATGAAAAGCGATATGGAGGCGAGATAGAAATCTCTTTCCTTAACTCAAAGAAACACCCGTAATGTGACAGGAATATGTGATTCAAGAGTCCCAGGATACAACCAAATATAAACCGCAGTGCGACACTCGTATACGGTTCTGTCGAACGCCATTCTATGATACTCTCAAAGATTTAGTTTTGCGGTGAGGGATTAAAGAAAAAAATTTCAGAGAGAAAATATGTGAGCGAAGTGTCGTGGACAAAGAGAGGGTCCCTCTGATTTATAGGAAGAGGCAACCCTTTAGGTTATAGAGAGAAAATATCGTAACAGTTACGAGTATATTTTTTGATTAATGATGGAGCAATTAAAACCACGGAGAATATCTCGCAACATTAATACTGGACGGTTTCGGTTTTGAATTTGAGAGGATGTTTTTAAGCATATTCTCCCTCAAATTATTATCTAATTGGGCCAAAAAAATTCATACAAATTTTTCACAAAATGATAAGCACGAACAACGAGCCAGTCTGACGGTGGTGGCACGCGCTTGTGGTCCCTCCTTCCTCTCTCCATAGTCATATAAACATTGTTATGAGAGTATCTCTTTATATACTCCTCAAAAATGTTCATCATTTTTAATATGGGACAAAATAAGTTTCCCACTTACTAATTGAACTCATAAGGCTTTGTCATCAATAGGCCCATCCTCATTTCAATTCATATTTCACAAAATTATTTAAGCTCAGTGTCTTCAAAACCGGGTGTTGGAATAAAATAATTTTTTGTTCCAACACCCGGTTCTAGCTTATGCCTGCAAAACTCTATTTACTTCACCGAGGATGATGAATATAAGATCAAGCTAGACGATGGTAGTATATTGACGTTGTCGGGGATTAGCAAAGTTGTTTCCAAATGTTTGTTCCTAGTTTTCACAGGCCTTGAATAGTGACAGCAGATCAGGCGGTGCGGGATAAGCAGACCAGGCGGTGCGGGATAAGCGGATCAGGCGATGCGGAATGGTCAAGTGTGGTTTGTACGAAAGAAACGTACTATGCAAAACAAGTGCGGTTACTGCAATATAAGTAGTACGTAAAATGTTTGAATTGTGAAAAAAGCTGTATGAGGTACAAGATAAACATTTGAATGATAAAAAATTACAAAATGGTGTCATATACATGTTGAAGTAAATGTTTGAATAAAAATATTAAAATAAATTATTGAAAACTCAAATTGATTTGGTTCAATTCGGTTCGAGTTTCGGTTATTTTGGTTATTTCATGTTTTGCTATAATAAAATGAACTTTTCATCTTTTAGAAGAAAAAAATTGAATAATTTTGATTTATTTTGGATAAATTTGGTTAATTCAGTTGATTTTTGAACAATTTGATTACTACAAGATAATTCAGTTCGGTTCGATTCAATTATTTTTATTTTTTTGGTATAATTTGATATACTCGTTTAAAACCGGTATATATTGATTTGTTATTTTTAGTATTTAAAGTTGCACTTTCTTCTTTAGATAAATTATTACATTGATGATATTAATTAACATAATTTTATAAAAAGAAATTTTTATTAAAAATAAATAAATTAAGAAACATTCTTCGAAAGAAAAAAGAAATTGAACTGCGGTCTTATACATCAATTTTTTATGTGCGGTTCTATCATCAAATGTTTTTATTGAATGGTGACATAAATGATTTTTTCCTGTCCTGCTGCAAAAAAGAAGCAGTAAACATATTTTTTTGTCAACAAAATAAAAGTAAAAAACATTTAAACTAATTCAGATGTTCATATCAATAGGTTTAGGACTACGAAGTAGTAAACATTCATACTATGAATCTTTGTTTAGTGCCAAAGCTACGTTCTTAACATTGACTGTGTCAGTCACCTACTTGAAAACCGTACCTTTCATCTTATAATCTTATTGTGGTAAAGTAAGATTGTCACTTGATTAAAGGAAAAGGGAAATGTATCCATAAATAACCGATAAATACCAATGTTTAAGATCAAATAACGAAACCCACATTTTAACAATGATGAAACTTAGGGAGAGGTTTTATATGTACAGAAAACCCCCAGCAGCGGAATCAGCAATAATTAGAACAACAACAATAAGAAAGGTTCTCCTGTCTCTCAAGAGGAATGAATTCTTTAATGATATTTCCTCATCTTTCTTTTAAGCAATGTTCTTCCTGCTATGTGCCCAAAACGGTTTTGCGGGTGTACGCTTCAAAGCCTTAACGCTGAATGGACTGTTCTTGCTCTGCAAAACCACATCATAGCCAAAAATTAGAAACGTTATCATCCCCAACTCAATGCTTTTGATTACTCACCATCAAACAGGTTCCGCCACTACAAACCGGGTACTCATGAGGACAGCAGCTAGTGTTATCATCGCAGCAAGTAGCAGCTTCGAGAGGGCAACATCCCCAACCGAAGCAGTACTTACCGTACTTGAAGAGACAACAACAAGTATTGCTCTCAGGGCAAGAGTAGTATTTGTCACACTGGGTCGGTGGCTTTATGGGAGATGGTGGTGACGGTCCAGGGTTTGGCGGGTTCTGACCTTTCTTGATCGGGTACGAAGCCTCCATAGCGATTCCACATTTTCCTGTTGGCTCCGCAATGTTACGTGCCATATTTATGTATCCGCTCTCACCCCAGCTTCCTCCCCATGAGTTTCTCACAATCCAGTAGTCCTTCCCGTTCACAGTTCCGTAACCCACAGCTACAACTCCGTGGTCTAGCTCTGTTCCACAGGTTCCATCAAATACACCCTGAAGAGCAAAATGGCAAAGAAACACTTTAACATCTTCAATGTTTATCATTGCAATTAATAATTTATATTCCATTGATTCTTCTTATGTTAGAACAGATGTGTTAAACGTTCATACCGAAGAATAGAGCTGGAAAGCGCGACCACCAGCTTCAATGGCGACACTAATAGGCTGTTTAGCCAAAGCTTTCTTAAGCGCAGCCTCATTGTTCTCAGGCACATCTTCATAGGCATCAATTGTGACAACCTTTGCGTTTTTCTGCATAGTTACGAAAACAGAAGAATTAAAGCACCCAAAAAACTAAACTAACTGCGATAATTAACTAACTAACTAACTCTGTTCTGATCACAACGACCATCAGAAGCTTTGTATGGATAATCCTCGTCGGTATCAATACCACCATTTTTAATGATGAACTCAAACGCATAATCCATTAAACCTCCATTACAACCTTGATTGTAAGATGTGTCACAATCAACTAGTTCTTGTTCAGACAATGAGATTAGATCTCCTGTCACAATCTTGTTTATTCCTTCCACAGCTCCAATGGTTGAAAATGCCCAACAACTCCCTAAAAAGAGAAGATTAGTTAAATCAAAACGAGCAAATAGTTAGCCCCACCACTTGCGTTAATTCTTGAAAAGGTGTAAATATCTTATGGGTTCATTGTCCCACTACCACTTTAACGTTTAAAGACCAGAAGACCCCACAAACATTATCAACTAGAACACAAAATATCATTGAAGAATGTATGATTCCACAATTACCGAAACGTACACCTAAAAGTCTCGATTTGAGACCAAACATGAGCAGTTACCAGGGATAAAACTGTCTTTTCAACGGTTTTGAGATTTTTAGAAATAGAGACCTCATTCATTGTATTTCAGATTCGAAAATCTACGATTTGTTGGATTTTTAAAAATGATCGGACATCGGAAAAAGCTTACCGCAGCTTCCCTGATCTTTAACAGCGGCGACGGCACCTTCTTTTCTCCAGTCAACGGAATCCGGAAGCGCGTCACCAACACGCGGCTGATAACGATCGCTGGTTTTCAGGACTCTCTTCTTCGGTTTAGCACCGAGATAGATAGATCGGTACTCTTCGTTGGTTAGATCAGCAAACGGGGTTAAACCGAGTTTGTAACTGAGGTTTTTGTTGTTGTGTTCGTCGATGAAACGGAGATTGTCTTTGAAGATCTCGAATCTCTGGTCCGCAACAAGACCGTTGCTCTGCGTCATCATCTTCTTCTTGCCATGTTTCTCCATCCACTCCTCGTACATTTTCGCAACCTCGTCGTCGCTCCTGCCGTTGACGACGGCAGAGATGTGGTGCTTCTCGTCGTATGAGATGATCGACATGTCGACGGCATACGAAACGCCGATCATCATCGCTAAGAGGAGGATAGATACCTTAACGAATCCCATTTTTAAAATTTTATGATGAAGAATACAATTGTATGACTGACAAGAGGTTGATGGGGGTTGTATATAAAGGATAAATTAGTAAAGCGTCAGAATTAATTTCTTTTGTACCATCTTTTTTTTTTTGTAACATCGCGTCAGAATTATTTATCAATAACTTTTGTCCACTTTTCAAAATAAAAATAAAAAATAATTAAGAAAAATGACTAAAAGTATAAACTTAAAAAATAGAGTATTTTTTAGAATATATAAAACTAGTATTATGGCCCGTGCGTTGCACGGGCTGATGTTTAGTTACTATTTTATATGGTTTAAATACATAGTGCATCATAAAATAAATAATCCAAAAATAATAGGAACAAATAATAAGATATTGAACAAATTTTTTTGGAGAGAGCGGCTGTGATCCCAGCCTTGATCGCCAAGGCTTCTGCTGCTACCGCAGATGGGACAAACGGCCTGCTGTATGAGCCTTGGGAAATGGGTTCTTCCTGAGCATTTTTAATAATCCAACCCATGCCCCCCACTTTCGATTCTGGATTCCAAGCACCGTCCGAGAAACAGGTGATCAGCTCTGGATTCCATTATTTTGCTTGATAAATAGCATTAGAGATCACAGACTGAGCTTCTTGGCGTGTATTCTCAAATAGCCACTTATTGCGACCTGTCCAGATGCCCCACTAAATGTATTCTCAAATAGCCACTTATTGCAGTTAATATCTATATATTCAATATGAACTTTTGTGTGTTGTTTTTATGTTGTACATTTAGTTTTCTGTTTCTAATTCTTTTGTATACATACCGGAAATTATAAGTTACGTTTATCATCTATTTGTATATATCAATGTACTTGCAGTTTAGTTTTATGTTAGTATCATTTATTTTATTAAAAGTTTG
Source organism: Orychophragmus violaceus (assembly GCA_030180135.1). Taxonomy (NCBI): domain Eukaryota; kingdom Viridiplantae; phylum Streptophyta; class Magnoliopsida; order Brassicales; family Brassicaceae; genus Orychophragmus; species Orychophragmus violaceus. The sequence goes on from CM058239.1 coordinate 69,311,500, forward strand.
AATAAAATTCTACTGTAAAATAACTATTTCTATGTGACCTGCATTTTCTAAATAGCACTGAACCCTGATTCTAAACCTTCAAGTCTTTCTATGTGTTTTGATACCATTTTCTGAATATTTGTGTGATGTCTATAATATACAGAACTACTGTCTTGACCAATGTATTCTTTTCTTGATTTATGCAGGCGATAGGCTGTTAGATAGTAACCGTATTGCAACAAAATTTAATAGTGTATCATCAGACAGACTTTTATGGTTGATCTGAGAGAAAAATACGAAGCAGAGTGCCTAAGGAGCTGTCGAGTATATAACTGTTTACATTAATAGTGCATATTAAGGGAAATGTTTCCTTCGCCTCCTTGGAATCAACAGACTACTGATTAATTTTGAAGCAAGGTGCCAAAGGAGCTGTCAGAGTACATACCGTAAGGAGTGGTGGCACTATAAAAACACTTTTCAATTTATTTAAAATTGTCTAAGATTGGTAAATGGAAATTTTATTGGCATTGTTTCTCATTACCCACTGGTCAACTCGGGTTTCAGATTAGCTGAATCGACAAAAAGAAAAAGAAAAAAGAACGGCTTTGCTTCAACCCTACACAAAATGTAATCTGGCAAAAGCTATTTTGTTTGCTCCTATAAATAATTAACTCAAGATGATATGGACGATAATCTCATGCTTTCCAAAAATCACGAAAACTTAAGTAGTGATTTACCTCACCTTTGTAGCTGATTGTGCTTGAAAATTCCAAATCTACTGGAAAATGTAAATGCCTTCCCATCCTTATATACTGAGACATACTGAGCCTTCGGAAGACTGTAAAGATGAGCAAGAACTCTACACACTTCGTCAATACTTGATTTATCTGCATCAAATGCTTTCCACCAAGGTGGGTTCTCAGGGAGAGGTAATTGAAACCTGCGGGCGACAACATACATGCCTCCACAAGTCATAACTTCACTTCTGAACCTTACACAAAGGGTTGTACGCAGACTGCATATAAATAGACATATCACAAGAGAACAAATAAGAGAAAAGGAGATATTGAGAAAGCATGATGAAGATACTCAAAATAAAAATAAAACAGTGCATATGTCAAGACATAGCTAATATGCCGAGCTTCAGCTGAAAAGTCAGCTCTAAAACCTATTAACAGTCAAAAGGGACTATTAATAGTCAAGAATGCTCACAAAACAGAACTGAATTTATTTGGAAGTCCCATGTTCAGGAAAGAACTTGATAGAACCTCATACCAACAAAAAGGGTGCAGAAATCATGAGAGAGCACATGGTTTAGCTAGACACTGGATGATTGTAAACGTATTCAATGGAAAGAGGGCAAGAGTCAATCTTGTCAGCTTCTTTGTCTGTGATTTCAAGCTTGAATTCCTCTTCAATAGCCATCACAATCTCCACAGTGTCCAGACTATCTAATCCCAGATCCTTTTGGAAATGAACATCATGAGTCACCTGTGGATTTTAAGTGTGAAAACTCATCAACAAAATAACCCTAATAATCTAACAACTCAGGACAGCGTTGAAAGATTTTGTATGACTTCAAACACTAAAGACTATAATCTACACCAAACATGAATAAAAGATTGACTTTAGCAAACTAAATCATGACTCCAACTTTGTAGTCTTTTTTTTGTTGCTAAAACTTTGTAGTCTTCCACTTCTTATATGCATTTGATTTAATTCCCTTGTCTTCTACATTTTTTACTTGCTTCCACATTTTGTTTCTGAGGGAGAGAGAAGCTACAGATATAGACTAAATTATTTAGTAAAAATATGTTTAGAGAAACAAAAGCAAGGTATATGTTGATCCGAAAATAAACAAAAATAATAATATCAATGCATTCTATAAATGCAAGAAAAAAGAAGAAGACTTACCTGAGCCTTGGTCTTGATCTAGATATGGGGTCCTTCGCGTTTCTTATCACCTGAGCTTCAACCTTGTGAATTTAGTATGTGTGGTTATGCTGGTCCGTCATCTCAGCCTGGAAAACGCCATCGTCGTCCTAAGTTTCGTCGGCCACGTTCTCTTTCTTAATCTTCTTCGAGGCCTTGACTTTTGCTGAAATCGGCGGGAGCAAAGAAAAGCTTAGTATATTAGGGGAAAAGATGGTTCAGGGGGAAAGGAGATTCAATACGATGTAAATTAGTCGCTCAAAGAAGATTTTGGGCGTTTTTAATCTCACTAACCTGGATTTTAAGATTCATCTTCCCAGCTCTGCACTATGCTCCTTGCTACCACTCCATACCAAATCTGAGAGTCCGTTGATCTGGATCTAGAACTGTATATTTGGTAGTGTCAGATATTGTAATCGACATGTCTTCAAAATATCACATCAAAAATTGAAATTCCATCAGAGAGTAAAAGGAATCGATGCAAAGAATTTAGGAATTTACAGTTTCTGAATGCAAATAGAGATGGATTTCAGTTCATAGTGAGTTAGATATTTAGAGGAAGACCAACAGTTTCAAAGATCGTGTAATCCTGAAAAAGTGGTGAAGGGTGAGAAAATTTAGGGATTCCAGATTGGTTTTCAACACTTTCACATCCGATGATGCAAATCCCAACCGTTAAGGAATATGAAAGGAAAAATTAACAATAAACTGAAGAAATCGATGAAATTGAAAGGAAATAGAGATGAGATTTGGATAGACGAACCGTGTTAGGTTTTGAATCAGCGGTTTGTAAACTGAATCAAACAAAAAGAGGGATTAGGGTCATGACAAAACTCACCTTTATTGATTCAAATCAAAACGCATATAAATCTAAATGAATTGAACTACAAAAATGGGAATCCGACGATGGATTTCTTACCTGAAGACGGTGGTAGAAGTCGATGGCAAGGATTTGTCCAGAGAAATAGAGAGAGATGCTTTTCGAGAGAAAGGAAGAGAAATAAAGAGAGATTAAAAAATTTGATCGAATAGACACCAAATTTTTTTTAGAATAGTCATTAAAATTGTTTGCCACGTCAGCATAATCTCTTATTTTGATTGGAGCAGTGCTGATATTTTCTCTCACATCACTTCTCATTTATATTAATTAGATTGCATCTAGAATTTTTAAGTCTCTCTCTTTTATAAAAATAATTCATTCTTTTACTTAATTATTTTAACAAGTTCAAATTTTTAACCATAAATTTTAATGAATATGTGACGTTCTGATCATATTTTTTTCATTATTTTAAGCAGAAACTTTCTATAACCACGAAACTAGCAAACCCGGGGGACGTTTTATTGATTAGAAGTCGAAAAGAGTACAAAGATCATAAAAGAAAGTAAAGGAATCGGAAAAAAATACAAAAGAAACTCGGAAATCGACTATGATAAACTGCTAAGTTCTTAAGTTTAAGTCTTAGGGTTTTTTGCTCTGCCTTGATCGTATGACTACTATCTTCTTTTATAGCTGCGGGAAGTCGGTCCTCGAGAACATTTCCGTCAGATTTACGGAAATTTTCCTGTTGTTATCTCTTTCCCTTTTCCGTTAAGATTTACATTTCTCCCTTAGATTTCCTTTCCGGCTCATCG